>CM051460.1:325274185-326744102 GCA_028095005.1 Rhynchospora pubera
TAAATGTTCAATTTAATAACAAAATGCGTTCAGTTTAATAATCAAAAGTGTTCAGTTTAATAATCAAACGTGTTCAGTCTTGAAGAGAGGCGCGCCAGGGACAGTCGGAAAAAATTTAATTTGAACCAGACCGGTTCATGAACCCTTCTAATTTTTTGATATATTTTTTTTCCGATTCGTAACCCCTTCGCTTCACATTGCACTTATTAAAAAAATGGATAGTAATACTTAATAAACTGAACATTTATATGTAATAACCCGAACTTTTGTACTTACGAAATTGAACATTTGTTCTTACTAAACTAAACACTTATACTTATCCAAATGAACATTTTTGCTGATAACATTTATATTTTTTTATTTGCAAACATTTATACTCACATAACAAAATATTTGTACTTATCCAACTGAACATTTATGTACGAAATAAAGCGCGTTGGATGAGGAAAGGATGCGTTGGGTGAGGAAGCGCTTCACTTGCGATGGCAACGATGATATTTTAAGCGATGACTCAAGGTTTAACTAGGTATAAACCTATATGCATATCTAACCTTTATAAGAATAACTTAGGCTGTGTTTGGCAGCGTGCGTGAACTAGTTGTTCGTGAACTAGTCTAGTTCGTAGGACCCAAACGTGATACGAACTAGACGAACAGGCAGTTCGCAGCCTTGTTCCAAGTTCCCACGATTTGGTGGAACAAACTTCAGGACTACTCGGACAAATTATAAAATATTCTATTTATCCTTTGCATTGGAGAAAGAAATAATAAAATAATCTGCTTTGAACTATTTCCATGTGAAGAGAGAGAGATAACTTCTTCCTTTATTACTCTGCGTAGCTGGCGCCAAAAACTGAAATTCTTGGTACCGATAAAAAGTAATAAAATATATTTCTTTCTAATTCTTGTTCCTTAATCAGCTTCCAAACACAATTGTCTTTTTCATGAACAAACTATTCAAGAACTAGCAAATTCGTAATTTTTGTTCATGAACTAATAGTTCACACTTGTTTTTTACACATCCAAACACATCTTAGAGAATTAGATATACCGCAGCGAAAATGATTGAACGCCTAGACCCTCTTGTCGGAGTTCAGTTCTGCAGTCTTGTCTCTCTCCGTACGTGATCGGTACACCACAGTCTCAAGTTAGGGCTTGGCGTCACCTTCCACGCTTCCACTTGCCGGTCTCGACTAGTGTGTGTGATCCGATTGCTCCAAACAATCAGATGGCTTCCTCCCTCTCAGAAACTCTCCTCTCTTTCTGTTTGGAACGTACAGAACGGTAGTTACTCAAAACCAGAGAGACGTTTCTGTTTAGAGGGGTTTATATAGAAGATGATCTGAACAGATCACGTCTGTTCAGATCCCAATCCTAGTTATATAGGTTATTTATAACTAGGCAAGTGAAACAAAAATGTTCTAGAAAAGATGCAATCCTACATGCATGGCATTACACCATTGGCGCCTTTTGAGTTTATATTTCTTCATGGCTGAATTAATGCAATCCTAGAGCAATAGTCTGGTTTTAGTGCATCTCTGCCGCTTTGTAGCAAGGATTTTGTGGTCCTACAATTAATTTATTTAACGATTAATAAAATCAGACTACATAGGTTAAAGTTGAAGTTCTACAGTATTTTATTTTTAACACTTTAGGAAAGAACATTATCAATGCTTATGAAATTGTGAAAGGAAAGCTAACAGTATTAGGAAAGAACATTATCAATGCTTATGAAATTGTGAAAGGAAAGCTAACTAAGTGATGACATGGTGGAATGCGTTGCAAAATTACTTGTGGCATTTATGTTCGGCGTTCAATCCATATATGAAAATAGCAGCCTAGTAAAACAATGCGCTTTTAAGAAAAATCAGGATTTAAAAGAATTATCGTGGAATGGTCTTTGTGGGATTAATTATATGTGACTATTTCTATCACCACAAATTGAAAAGATCTTTTCGCGAGAGACGGAATATCAACCTAGAGCTAAGCTAATCTCACGAGTCACAAGAGTTCACTACAACAGTGCAACTTGAAGAAAACGAACAAGTGTAACAAGACGGAATATGATTTAGATATTATGTACGCTGTACGCATTATATGATTGTTTCATTTCTGAAACAAACAAGTGCACCAAGATTCGCACGTGCCAATTTTCCACGTTAAAATTTGCATCTTTACTTTTCCTGCTTCCAGCAGTAACGGGCTTAGACTTGTTGTCCATGAGGTAGTGGACCGGATGCAAGAGGCCTTCTTTCACCTGGAGCACTTTAATTATAGTCCATCCACTACAAGGCCGAATCCCGCAGGGATGCAGTTCTGGACCTATTTTTCTTAGGCAACGGGAGATCATCTATTGGGCCATAAACCACTGTAATAATAACGAAAGAGGAGTTTGACGTAAGAACCGGAAATGATATCCAACCATCAACCATCAATCTGGTGACCCGGTGACCCAGCGTCCAGGACCATTTTTGCGTATTGGCGTCATCCGCGCACATCTGTC
The DNA here is from genome assembly GCA_028095005.1 of Rhynchospora pubera. Lineage (NCBI taxonomy): Eukaryota > Viridiplantae > Streptophyta > Magnoliopsida > Poales > Cyperaceae > Rhynchospora > Rhynchospora pubera. Next base: position 325,276,688 of record CM051460.1, read on the forward strand.
TCGTGATGACGTCAGCAATTCATGTTCTGATTGATGCTTTAAGGAATGAGATAATTGTTGAACAGTTTTGAACTAAATACAACAAGGAATTGATAAATTTGCGTTAAGTGTTCAGTTTGATATATTTATAAAATGACATATTAATGATTTTGTATCCTTTTTTCGCGCATTCAGCGTTCAAATTTAGAGAAAGTACGTTACATGTTCGATTTGATAGCTTCGTAATATAACAATAACTAGTACAAAAATGATATGATCCCTAATACATCTTGATCAGTTTTAACAATCCAAAGCAATACAATTATAACCAATCCACAAGATAATACCATCACAATTTATACAAATATTAGGACACATGTTCAGTTTGCTAAAAATTCTAATATTTGTAGAGAATGAACACATAACGCCACATCAACTTGATCAGAGCGCAAACCAAATCTGCGTAATATGAATACAAATACATATGTGAAGTGTTAACAACATGATCCCTTAATTTAACAAATAGATCACAATTTAATACTAAATAATCTTTCGTGCAACTTTATGCAAAAAATAATTTCTAATAATGAAACATAAGGTGATCTCTTATGTCATTTAACATAACATTTGCAGTATCTAACACATCTTTTGTGCAAAATTTGAAGTGAGTAAACATTTGCACAAGTAATTCCTAGATGCATGTAATATAACAACTGAAAAAACTAACATTCTATTGCTTCAATCTCCATTCCATTCTATTACTTCTCTTTCCATTACTCAAAAATCCTGAAGCACACCCTTATAGTACAGAGCCCCAAAATAAGTTAACAAATCTACACAGATGTTACCACTACAAAATGATTGTCAAATAAAAAATTGAAGAAACAACAAAGGTTGCTACGGCTAGGAAATTTTTTGGCCGTCATTGTTTCAGAAATTTGTCCGGCCATCTTGTGAAAATAGGTGCTTTCTTTTCCTCTTCATTTCTCATCCTTTATTATTTCTTCAATTTTTTATTTTAAAATTTTTTACGTACGAATGGAAAGAATATTTATAGAATATCTTAAATAAAATAAAGTAATTTTTTTGACCAATCATATAATAAGATGTCATATCTATTTGGTGTAATTGTATATTTTTAATTATGACAATTATCCGTTAGAAAACGGATAGAAAATAGTTTTTACACGTAACCTTACCTGTTAAATTAACGAAATTTTTTTTTATCCATCTGTATCCGATAAATTAATAAAAATAAAATTTTATTTATATTCATCTTATCGAACGGTACCAGTAGGATAAACGGATTCCATTGACATCTTACTACCGGGAATTGCTTCATACACTTCTTAAAATTTGAGATTCACTCCTACTTGAACGAAAATACCCTCCTCACTCTTTCAATTTACATCATTCAATTCATCTCAGTTTGAAAATATTTAAAAATAATAAGGGGGCTGTTTGGATCGCTTAGGAATTTGGAGAATTTGGGGAAGTTAAAATTCCTAGGAATAAATTTATTGGGAAGTGTGTTATTTTGTGAAGAGCTTGAATTGTTTATAATAAATTTATGGTAGGAAGATGAAATTCTCCAAATTTCTACCATAATCCAAACAGCCCCAAGGATATTTTGTTCTGAGAGGAGCGGATGAAAGCAATTCCCCTGCTACACTGTTAAAGATCTATTGAAAATGTCGGACCAAACCAGTAAGACACCCTTTTAGAACCTTCCGCACAACAAGAGCAGCAAATTGATTGAAACGGAAAGAGCAAAATAGTAAGATACCCTTTAGGACCATCACAGTTCACACTGTCACTTGTGAGATCTCTCTCGCACTCGCACTCGCAGTCTCGCTCTCTCATGTCCCCGATCTAATCCCACCATGGGACACATCAACCTACCACCGCCGCGCCGGGGCCCATCCCGGCCCTGGACTCTCCTCGACATCGCCGCCTTCTTTCTCTTCGCCCTCGTCCTCCTCTTCCTCCTCCTCGTCCTCACTCCTCTCGGCGACCCTCTGGCCGCCGGATCCTCCCTTTCCCGCGACACTATCATCTCGGCTCTCGATTCCAGTGCAAGCGGAGGATCGGGTCAGGTCTCGGTCGATGCGTGCCCCATAGAGGACGTTGATTACATGCCCTGTGAGGGTCCCAAACGCAGCAGTCATTTTAGTAGGGAGATGAATTTTTATCGCGAGAGGCATTGTCCTGTCCCTGGGGAAACGCCACTGTGCCTTGTACCCCCGCCTAAAGGGTACCGGATTCCTGTACCTTGGCCTGACAGCCTTCACAAGGTATGTGATTGAGTCTCATTTTACATTGCTTTATTTACTTTCTTTTATTTATAATGGCTACTTAGTTTGTGATGTTGTGCTGTGATCTGCAGATTTGGCATGATAACATGCCATATGGCAAAATTGCGGAGAGGAAAGGGCACCAAGGATGGATGAAGCAAGAGGGTTCATACTTTATTTTCCCAGGTGGTGGGACCATGTTTCCTGATGGAGCTGAGCAATATATTGCTAAATTGGCGCAGTATATACCCATCAAAAATGGATGGATAAGGACGGCTCTTGACATGGGTTGTGGGGTAGTCGGATTTTACTTGACATAAATCTCAAGTTCAATTATGTACGTTTGTAGTTTTTTCCAAAATTTTATGCATGATCTTGCTTTGTTTATTTTAGGTTGCTAGTTTTGGTGGGTACATGCTCAAGGAGAATATTATAACAATGTCTTTTGCTCCTCGGGATTCACATAAATCTCAGATACAGTTTGCCTTAGAGAGGGGTATCCCTGCATTTGTTGCAATGCTTGGCACACGTCGTCTCCCTTTCTCGGCACATTCGTTTGACTTGGTGCATTGCTCCCGGTGCTTGATTCCCTTCACTGCTTATAGTAAGCTTTTAATTCACTGTTTTTTCTTATTTCCAAACAAGTATTGCTTCCTTATTCCAGGTTGTAAGTAATCGATTGTATGCAAATGGTTGCAGATGGAACCTACCTGATTGAGGTGAATAGGTTACTGAGACCGGGAGGATATCTAGTCATATCTGGGCCCCCAGTGCAGTGGGCCAAGCAAGAGAAGGAATGGGCTGACCTTCAAAAGTTGGCAGAAAACTTGTGTTATGAATTAATTACAGTGGACGGTAACACTGCCATTTGGAAGAAGCCTCGGGAGCCATTGTGCCGACAATTTGCGGAGTATTTTTGTCCTGCCACAAATTATGATGATTCAAGTGAAGCATGGTAAATTCAATAAGATAAACTCTTATTTTATTATTTTTTTTATGGTGGTTAAGGATTCTGGGCTTCTGCTAGAGTTACCATTTCTGTCAAATTATCTGAACTTTACCGGCAGGAGTGAGTAAGGATTTTTTAACTATGGGGTCAATCACATATTGATGGTCTTTTCCTCTCTTTTCAGACTAATGCACCAATGGTTATAGGCAAATATTGCACAGTAATGATCAGAAATGTAATATCAGTACACATAAATGGGTGTCATTTGCAAATTTGGTATTAATATTGTTTGTTATTAGCAACAATGATTTGTAATTGAGAGGGTTTACTTCCTTTTTTACCATATGGAATTTAAAACTCAGTACAGTTGATGTTTCATCTGAATCATTACTTTCATGCTTTTTGCGTAGGTACTACAAGTTGAAGAGTTGTGTGCCTCAAGGCACCTTGACAGTAGAAATATCTTTGAACAATCTGCCAAATTGGCCACAGAGGCTCTCAAAGGCCACAACTAGGATTCCTCTCATGCAAACAGGGGCCAATGTTTTTGAAGCAGATACAAAGAGGTGGGTTCGACGGGTTGCGTATTACAAAAATTCACTTGGCGTCAGCCTGGGAACCACACATGTCAGGAATGTTATGGACATGAATGCCTTTTATGGTGGCTTTGCAGCAGCTCTGATAAATGATCCAGTTTGGGTCATGAATGTCGTTCCAGCAACAAAGCAACTTACACTGGATGTAATTTATGATAGAGGCCTTATAGGAGTATATCATGATTGGTGAGCCCTTTATTATTGTTCTCTTATAGTGTCATGAATCAATTACTCTATTGAGTTATTCTGAAAGATTCAATTTATTATTACAGGTGTGAAGCTTTCTCGACCTATCCTCGTACATATGATCTCCTTCATGTCTCAGGAATTAACTCTTTGATAAGAGATTCAACTTCTGGTAATGCCAGGTAATATCTGTCCTTTCCTATAGTATCTGACATATTCTTATTTGAATGATTATTCTTGGTCTGCATAAGGCGGCAAGCATTGACCTTCCAAGTATTCATATTATTTGAGTTGGTTCCGTACAAGATGGCCAAAAAATGTTAAAAATGGACACGCCAAATAGTTTCTTTTTCAACATCTTCATCTTATACAAAACAATATAAAAAAGTTAATTGTTCGGACTTTGGAATAAACAATTGTCATCGCTAAGTATATTAAAATTTCAAAGTTGATTGTTTGAAGTTGATATTACTATAATTGTGGTTGAGCTCACAAATCTCTTGCGAGCTTAAGTTCATAAAAGCTTTACTTTTTTTTAATATCAAATATTTTGTATCTATGATGTATTTAATTCGGATTCAACTCTCACATTTACAATTACAAACATATATAAATAGGAAAGAAAACTACCAATTACTCAACATTATCTTTATCTTTTAAATTTATGAACAAAATGCCCACCCTTGATGTTTATTAATAAAATAAATAAAAAGACAGTACATAGAGAGGGAAATCGAGTAGAAGAACACAAAAGGAAGGCAAAGGCAAAAAAATAAAATAAGACTAGGAAGAAAAGGAAAAATCACCATGTAGTTCATGATTAAAGGCATCACTTGGCAGCTATTATCTCGTCAAGCCCATAGGTATCATTGACCCACAAAAACATGATCCATTTCTTAGTATACCCCCTGCCAGACTTGCCTCACGGAATGATCTTCTAAAGTTTCCCCAGTACCAGCACACTGTGCTTGTAACGAATAAAGATAGGAACTGTATCCCACATAGATAGCATTGGTGCACCAGTGTTATGTTTAGGCAAGATACTGATGCATCAGGTGATAGGGTTTGTTTTCTGGTTATTGTTGGATTGCTTTGGTTGTTTTTGTTTTGTTGGCTTTTCCGAAAATGAAAAGTGGTAGAGTGCTCCTCTACTTGTTTCCAAAAAAAAAAAAACCTGTTACACAAAATGAAGCCGACAAAAATCCTTTTGCCACACCAATTGACCCGTCACACAAGATGTTGCAACATGCTCCCACAGATATAACCATGTTCAAGGAAATCCACCTTGAGAGGGACAAAATTATGATAGAGGAAAGGAGATATGCTTGTGTTCTAGTAAGTAGAAAACTAAGGGGAGACGGGAAGATAGGGAGGGGTGGCTCTGCTGCATTTCCCATTGAGATAATTCTAATTTTTTGGACTTCTTAGCAAACATGGTGAATTTTTTATATTTATTATTACCAAGAAACAAAAGGCAGTCGAGTAATCATGCTAAAATAGACTGATAGTTTTTTTCTGATTGTCCTCACATCATCTTATATCTCAGTGAATTGTCTGTGGCACGATTTGTGAACACTTTTCTTTTTCTCCGTGCAGATGCCACCTTGTTGATGTACTAGTCGAGATGGATAGAATATTAAGGCCAGAAGGTACTGTCATTATAAGAGACTCACATGATGTGATCAATAAGGTTACTGGCATTGCGCATGCGATCAGATGGACCAGTGAGGTATATGAAAATGAGCCTGAATCAAATAATGACGAGAAAATACTCGTCGCCAAAAAGACTTTTTGGAAGTCACATTGAGTTATTTTTCCTTTTTTTTTCATTCTTTGATTTATCTATCAAAATTTTGAGGGGTTTCTGTATGTAGGCAGTAAATGCAGTTAGGTTTTATGCCGTCTAATATATTTTGGTTAAGGTAATACATGAGTAGGCGCAGATTTTCGTGGTGGCTAACTTTATAATGGTTATACCTTAAGGTGAATAACTTTGTATTATCCGAGGTTTTGATCAGTTAATTCCACAACATTCTGTAACGTTCTAAAGGGAATTAGAGAGACCATGGCCATTGAGACCTTTTTCTTCATTGTTGCAAGTGCATACTATTATGATATATATATATATATTTGACTTGTTAGGCAAAACTCCACCTAATTACATAAGTTTACGTTATTTATTTAAAATGTTGCCCGAATCAGTTTACGAAGTTAGTCATTATTTGATGAACAGCTGGCTCTTGAATAAACAAGTATAATGTCATTATTTGACTAGACGGCGGTATCTCACAAATATTTGAAGCACATATAATATATTAAATAATTTCATTTAAACATTTAGTTCTAGATATTATAATTTTTTTAGAATTGATCTTAATTAACATTTGATGACTAATAATACTGCTGTTGAATAAGTGTGTTTTTCCTCTTTTACGGTCAATTTTATATTTTGCACATTAGGTTGTTATTTTTTTTTAAAAAAAAAAGAGGTAAGATTAGAAGAGAAAACAAAAATAATTACAATAATAATAATAAAACACAATATCAATGACGTGATTTGCTGTTTTTTTTTTTCACTCACCAATGAAATCTCTCCGGCTAAAGAAATTAATTACAGCTGGACGGAAGTTCCAGAAAAAAAAAAACAAAGAAAAAGAAAATGCTGAATGAAAGTCGTACGATACAAAACCGTCCAACGTGCGGAACATACAATCATCTAACGGCTAATTAGCAGCGACCTGGTAAAATACAATATTTTTTCGAAGGCGTCTGGTAAAATACAATATTAAACATAACCTTTTAATAAAAAAGAATTTACCTAGTGTATAATATATTGAAGCGAATTATTATATTCTTGCGAATAAAGCGTATTAATCAAATTGCTTTCAGCTTTCTGATCAGCAAATTTTTCTCTTTCAGGAGTTCTACCTAATTCAATACTAATTACTCTGTTATTCGCATAACGTGCAATCAGGCTGAAGACAATACAAAATATTAAATGTTTCACAAGATGGTCACAAGTTCAGAAAGGGGAATTGCTCAGGTCACTTCTATGGGTGTGATCCAGAAGGAATGAACCTAAGTTAAGGACAGGAACCAAAGAGGAAAGAAGATGGAGGAAGTTTAGAAGAATGAAGATACCGTGCTCCAAATCTCTAAAACCGTGAATTAAAAGTAACAGCTATAATTTTCTTCTTGGACGATATTGCCCTTTTCAGTTTAAATGGGAAGAGAAAGATGAATTGTGGGAGTCCTCGGAGAAAGAAAAACGAAGGGTATTTTAGGTAAAATGTCAAATTTCTTGGTGTCACTTGGTACACCCTGATTTTGGGGGTAATGGATCTTCTATGTGAATGGATTGTTTAGGGGCTATAGTTTAATTGATTTTCCGTCGATTCATCCACGACGGGAGGAGGGTATCTCGATTACACTACCTTTATTTTTCTCTGATTCATCTCTTTTGGAGCAAGCCCTAAGTTTGCAAAACACTCCATTTAAGACCAAACTATCCTTCGTTTCAGATAAAAAGTATGATTATAATGTATAAATAGTTGAGGGCATTTAATTTTTTTATTGAACAAATGGGAGTGTTTTGCAAACTCAGGAGTGTTCTTAGCAATTCCCTTCAGAAAGGAATAGTATACGGCTCACAATAAAATATTAACATATTAATTATCAGTTCAATGGAATTCCCATGATAACCAAGCAAGAAACATAAGTCACTCTCTCTGCTGAAAAAGTGAAAAGAATATGAAAATGGTTAAATATGAAAAGAAAGAACATAATATCGATAGAAAAATATGCCTAAACGACCTTCACAAAAAAAAATAATAATAAATAATCTCTCACCTTAAATCCACTCACACATAAAATAACTTTTGTCCTTTGATTTACAGTATAAACAAGTTTAATAGAGTTGTACTGGATGCTAACAAAACAAGAATATGTTGATCTCTTCAAGAAACAAATCAACTCTCTCGTCATGAATTACACTTCCAACTAGAAGTCGGTACGCAGGTAAGGTAGTGGCACCATCCACAATGGTCGTTACCATTCTTCCCATTGAATAAAGCTAACAATCCCACTGCCAAACTGCAAAAAAAAAGGGTGACGTTATATAGTTGATAAGCCACATCTTCTCAATTGGAAAAAAAATATATAAATTAGGTACTTGAAACTACAGAATCATGAACTCAATTTAGTTATTATTAGTTATTAGTTTGCCTACAGCTAATTAAGAGATTTTATATTAAAAAAATAAAAACATAGTTAATAGTACAGCTGTTGAACAGATGTTACAGGAACATCAAATCTTCTGTTGATTTGTTTATTTATATTTCAAAATAGAATCAAGGATTAGCCTGTCCTAATTAATTATGTTGGCAAATTCAAGTGGAACATAAACAAGAAGACTCCAGGCAAAACTAACGAACAAGCCACAGTTCCACAGACTGTCTTTAAGCTGTCCCTTATTATGTCATTAAAAAAAAATTATCTGGGCACTTACCCTGCTGCAAGCACAATTGCTGCAACAACAGCCAAAATGATCTGGTAAATCGCATACTTCGACACAGAAGCTCGGCCTCTCGCCTTTACCCATTCGTATTGAGGCTCAAGTAATAGAATAAATCCTAGGAGAAATCCAGACAGGAACCCTCCAATATGTGCAAAATTATCGACGTGGGGCAGTATGCCAAGCGCCAAGTTTATGGCCGCAATTATCAATATGTTAAACAGAGCAGCTACCTAATTGAGGCAAAAGTTTGATAAAAATTGAATAAGTACTCAAGAGAATGCATGGTTTTATTTTAGTTGGCACCATACTTGAACTAAATATAATCCAAAGAAAAAAGGGATTAAGCACGAGCATGGACATTATGAGTTGTAATTTATGAATAATTATCCCAATTAATCTGGATATATGCATACTCTGTTGGTATAAATGGTCCAATTAGTGAGAAGCTCTGCTAGCATTGCGCCAAGAATTCCAAAAAGAGCGCCAGATGCTCCAACAGAAATATTGTTTTGTATGAAGAGGCCTGATAACACACTGCCACCAAATCCTGATATAAGATAAATCGGTGCGACTCTCACTGTGAATTTTGCAACAATTAAAGAAAACATTGTCATTAAATTTGCAATAGAAATACTTTTTCAAAAAAAAAAAAAAATCTGAGATATCATAAGAGAAGAAATGTTCAAAGGAATTTCCTTCTAATTTTTTTCTGATAATTTTCAGGAATAAATTGATAGTTTGTTGTTTATGATGTGTTATTAAGGATTGAGAGCTTACAAAATCCAAATTGCTGTTCAAGACGAACTCCGATGAAAATGAGGCATATCATGTTAGCAAGTAGATGAATCAAACCAGCATGCAACCACGTGCATGACACAAGCCTCCATCCCTGGTTTTGATGTACCACCTTATTCCAGTCTAGAGCTCCCATTTTTTCCAACCTAGATTGAATAATTAAACAAACTGAATATAAGATAATATTGCAGCTCCAATTGTCTGCATGACCACTTGACGAGACCTTAATTTATCTCTTTTTTGAAAGATCTTACTAAAATTTGACCATAGTAAATTCAATGCACTGCAAAATTAATGTAAAGAAATGAGAAACTGGATCTTAGTAATTATTCTGTCATAATATTTGCCCAAACTGCTTCTGTATTTTGCCGGAATTAGCATTCTCCCCATTAATATGACAAATGGCCAGACTTTTCCTTTGCACTGTTGTTTGACCAAGTACAGCATAATTAATGCTCACATATGAATGCAATCAATATGTTGAGTTAGAACAATACCTAAAAGGACAGTTTACCCCCCAAAACCAAGAGTTATCTGAATTATCTGTCAATAAGCCAACCATATCACAATTGAATATAACTAAAGAATTATATAAAACATACGTATCAGACGTCGGTCCCAACAAGGGGTTCTCCTTCCAAGGCTGAAATGACAGTCGGTGAAGGAAAGGTGCGACACATGAGCCATATACACTGTCATGTCCCGGGCAGTTATTCACCACCATCTCAAAGACAAATATTATCACCTCCACAACCACAACAGTGGGCACGAACCACGGCTTGTATGTCTTCTCTTGTAACGCCATTGGGTCATTGTAAAATGGTGGTGCCGGTACATGGATATCATTGCCATACCTCGGTGCGGGTCTCCCCGGAGGAGGCGGTACGCGTTGGCCATACTCCACGTCTGAATGGTTAGACGTGCCTGTCATGGCTCTTCCTTTCCTTTTGTTTCTTTCTATTGGAGAATGACGGATGGAGAAAGAGAATGGAGGGAGCTACAGAGAGATATAAAAGATAATGGAGTATTGGACTTTTGGTAGTATTTTGCTATTAGTATTTTAGAAAAGAGGAATTGGTCTTGCTTTTGAAGAACTTATATTCGTGGCAAGAGTGAAGGGAATTATTGATTGGGTGAAGGGTGGTTGGTTGTTAATTTTATATTTGGCTGTTGGAATAAGAGACTAATTGAAGAAAGCTTTGAGAATCAACCAATGATTTTTTTTATAATTTCTTTTATGTATATCAGTAGACTTAGCCAACAGTAACCACCGCGTAAATGCAATATCTTATGACGAGAGGAATGTTGGTTCTGTCTGCTTATTTATTTATATTTTCTTCTTTTTTTTTATTATATAATTCATCTAATGATACGGCTGCACGTATGGAGTTAGAGAAGAAAAGGAAAATGAAAATAATGAAATGTGTTTGATGGTTCACACAAGGTATGGTATATAATAAATACTTGCAACCGACAGGTTATTAAGTGGTTGACCTCAATTTATTCGTGATGACTCTACTCCTACAAAATTATTGGAAGCATGGAATTTAAATTTTTATATCCTCGTGGGAAAAATATTTTTGTTGGCAATTGACACTGTTTAATTTTAGGCCCCTTAAGTAATTAAAACAGTGGCCACCGTTTGACTAAGCTTCCCTCATCTCGTATTGCTAGCACTTTCCGTTGATTGCTAGTTAGCTACTATCTTTTGATTAACCTTTTTAATTTTAGTTTGCCTTTAGCCTGTGGTTAAAATTTGTATATTCTTTTAAGTTTTCTAACAAAGGTTAAGGGTTCGACTCTTCTTAAAAAGTGACCACATCAATTTCGCTGAGGTTTCTATTTTGTCCGGTTCAATCGATATCAATCCCTTTCTCATTCTCAGTCGTTCACGCGGCTGTTTTACTAATTCTACTAATAGCCTATAGGCGAATTTGCACTCAATTGGACATACTACTTGCATAGTTTGTGTTATACAACTAACATTGCGATACCCAAATTATTCTTGTTTAATTGAAAATTAGTGATCGTGCTTCTTACGTTATGTGATAGTAACCGCACCATTTTTCAAATAAATTGAATTATAGTTTTTGTGAAGTATAAAGAGTACTTTTAGTTAAAAATTAATGGGACATTCTAATATAGATTAATTTTTATCTTAAAAAAAAGATTAATTTTTTCGATCAGTTTTTGGATTATGATCAATCACAACCGTTCATAATTTTTTAAAGATAAAAATTTATCAAAATTAATATATGAAGATCATTGAACTTGTGGACGTGCGTCCTCATCGATCCATATGCATCAAGTTTTGTGCTTGTTGGTACTCGATGTTTATCAACGGCTTGGATGAACTCAGGTAGTGAAGTGGAAGTCCAATTTGGGGAATGGGGTGATGAAGAGAAACGTAGCAGAAGCCTCAATACGCGTAAAGTGGAGGCCCACCTTGTTGACTAGGCCTTTTCACACCTATATCACATTTTAATTTTGAGGATTATTTAAAATTTTCCTCTGCCTTGATTGGCCCAAAAGATTCTTTCAAATCAAACCCCTAGTTTAATTAGAACCTATATGCTTCGGCCCTTAAAGTTAGAACTACTGAGAAGACTAATTGGCCCACGCAGTCCAGGTCAAGCACAAAAACTTGTTTCCTGAAACAAGCATGAACCATGGGCTTGCACAAGGGAAGGTGGATAATATCCCATCTCCTTTTTTTTTCAATTATTATTATTATTATTTTATTTACGTCATCATAGGGCTGCGGTCGAGACGATGACGCAAATGAGCAGTTGCTTTGATCGTTTCGTCCTATATGACGAAACTTTTCTCTATTTCGTCTTGCGTTTCGTCCTATGAACGCAACAAAATTTTGTTGCGTTAATCGTTTTGTCCAATTGGATGGTTATAATCGTTTAACTGTTTCAATCATTTTTCACCATTGTAGAATTGAAAAAATTGATATTAATAGAAGCAAAGGTAATATTAATCTGATATTAATAATATCTCCAATTTTCACAAAACCAAAAGAAATAACACTAAAGAAGCAATCAGCGCGCGTAAACCTTTACAAAAAAAAAAAAGAAATAACACAAGTTACAATTAGCGTAAACCTTCATTTCTCCACTGGACTGGTACAAGTTACGATATATTAATTTACAGTTATAGCAAAAAAAAATCGTAATTTGAAAAAAAAATGTAGCACCATATTTGAAGAAATATGTGCATATCAGTTGAAATTGCCCTTTATCATTTTAAGGAAGAAAAATTGCCTTCGTTTCCCCATATCCCAGACCTGAAAAAAAAAGAGGTTATTTAATTGAGAAAAAAATACCAGTAAATTGAAACCGAAAAATTTACCGGTAAACTGAACCTGGAAAATTACCAGCAAATGAGCTGAGAAAGGAGATGAGTATATTTGAGAAAATGGAGAAACAATTTTAACAATCCGTACATAAAAGGGGAAATGCCAGTCACAAAAATATTAAGAACCAATTTGAGAATTTGTTTGACAACAAAATTTGAGAACCTTTTTCAGAGCAAAAAAAAATAGAAGGAAAATAGAAGATAGAAACCTAGATCTGGTGCAGGCAGAGGTGAGGCGCTCTTACTAGTATTGTTATTGCTACTCGACTCTAGCTATGAGGCTGTCAGAGCTTAGATCCTTCTCTCAATTGATAGGCTTCGCTTCGAGGATGTCACTCCCAATCGTACTCGATACCTCACCAGAGAGGCGATTCTTTGTAAGATCAAGAGTTTGAAGACCACCACATCTTGCAATTTCAGCTGGAATCAAGCCAGAGAAGGCATTCTGCCCAAGCCGGAGCTCTAAGTGAACAATTGCCCCCCTTAGAGGAAGTCGAGCAGCTTGAGAAGTGGTGAAGGTGATATGGCTAGGGTGAAAATAGAGCGGATAATCACCGCTCCGAACCGTATCCATATCCGCTATTTTGTGGATTCGGATAATATTATCCGTACCAGAACGGATATGGATGCGGATTCGGATTTTTTTAAACTGATATGGATACGAATATGGTAAGTAATATTAGTGCGGATACGGATATTTATCCGTATCCGTATTTCTATGCAAAACGGATATCCGTTTTGTATATGGTAATGGCAAATTTTTTAAAAATAGCATCATAATTGACATATAGGTATAAGTTATTTCAATTATATAGCATTAGAATTGACAATTATTTTTTTTACTATAATATGATACCATTTATTGTATAAGCTTGATTAAAATTTGCTTTTTGTGATGTCTCAATATGCGTAAATAAGTATTGATTTTTTTGTCGTTGTCTTTATTTTTTTTTGAATTAATTCTATACTAGTTGAAAAAAATAAACTTTACACTCTTCTAATCGAATATTGTCTTTTGTTTAGTAAAATAAATTGAGCAAAATCTTATCTGTATCCGATAAAATATATTCGTATTCGTATCCATATCCGACAATATCCGAACCGTATTTGTATTCGTTTAACATCCGCGCCGTATCCGTATCCGAACATATCCATATCCGTATTCATATCCGAAAAAAAAATATGAATACGGATATGGTATGACCACTATCCGCTCCATATCCGCCCCGTTTTCACCCCTAGATATGGCTGCGCCTATGCGGACAAAAAAGGTGTTGTGGTGAAGGAGAGGGAGAGGTGTTGAGCTGTTGTGAGGTGGGTGGTCGGAGAAGAAAGGTTAGTGAGGTGTTGTGCTCTGATCGGAGAAGGAAGGTGAGAGCTGTTGTGATCCGATCGGAGAAGAGAGGTGGTTTTGCGAGAGAGAGAGAGAGAGAGAGAAAGAGACACAGAGGAGATGAGGTGGAAAAAGAGAGAAGAATAAGAGGCAGAGAGCGACGCTACAACCCAAATTTCAGTCGCGCTTCGTTCTCTCCGCCATTCCTCTGAAATAAAAAATAACAAGAACATAGAATGTCAGAAGAAACAGGCGCAATAAACGGTAACGAAACAGACATATTTCGCTTATCGTTTCGTTCACATGGCGAAACTGTATCTATTTTCATCATCTGTTTTGTCCCTAAAACGAAACCATAATCATGTACCGTTATCGTTTCGTCCAAAACATAGAATGTCAGAAGAAACAGGCGCAATAAACGGTAACGAAACAGACATGTTTCGCTTATCGTTTCGTTCACATGGCGAAAATGTATCTATTTTCATCATCCGTTTCGTCCCTAAAACGAAACCATAATCATGTACCGTTATCGTTTCGTCCAAGACGAAACGAAACGATCGGACAGTTACCGTTTTCAGTCCTATTCGTCATCTTGCAAAAGAAAGTAGGAAATTGTATGCTTAATCCAACAAAAGATTAATGACAACTATTGCACAGAAAGCTGGAAATTTATAATGGTAGTAAATTAGAGCCTATGGATTGGCGTGTGGCTGATGGATGCTCAGCTATTCATATGTAGAGAACAAGAATTACTTAATGCAATCAGATTTTCGCACAATCAAGTAATCAAGCATGTGTGATTCCTCTGTCCGCCAACCATTCCCTTCTACCCTCTGGCTGTGCTTCCTCCCCCTCACGTTGATACACGCCTCCCTCCTATTTCCTTTGTCTGTGCTCCCTTTTCTCTCACCTCACGCACGCCTCTTCTCTCCCCTCATCCTCACTCGTGCCTCTTCTTCCTCTCTTTTCACCCTCACACACACCTTCCCCTTAATCCTATCAAACGGTTGTCAAAAATTCTTGATTATCGATATTTTGAATGCTTTATACAACAAATTACAAAAATGATTGGAGAGCATTTTAATAGACATTGTGTGATAGAAAAGAGAGAATTTGCAAATCAAAACATACCTTGAAGGGAGTAACTAATAACTATAAGGGAGTAATTAATAAGTATAGAAATGAAAGCATCTAGTAAGTTTAAATAAGTAGTTCATTTAAGTGAGTAACTAATAACAACTTGGGAGTAAATAAGTAAACATAAAGTAGTAACTAATAAATAATAAATTTAAATATGTAGTTTATTTAAGAGAGTAACTAATAACCATAACAGAGTAAATAATAAAATCTATGGTAGTAACTAATAACTATAAAAAATAAAGAAGGGAAAAAGGTAGGGGAGGCGTTGATAGGAGGGAAAGGGAGGGGAGAAAATGGAAAGAGGCAGAAGGTGCGCGGGTGAGAATGCAAGAGATGTGCATGAGGGGGGACACGATTTCCGTTTTTGATGGAGAAAAACATGTTTTTTTCTTTTCTTTTTTTTTTGACACTTTGATCGCTTAATTGCTTAACTCTTTGATTACAGTTATCAACCCCGTAGAGAACAGTGCCAGAAAAATAAAAGATCGCTTACGTCTAAAACTAAAGTCTGGACTTTCAGGGACGGAGCCAGGAAAATTTGAATGGGGGTTCAGCTAGGACCCGGATCCTGTGCCGCGCGGTACGATACAGCGTATCCATCCCAACCGTCCGATCTGATATAGTCGGTTAAAATTTTTCGGACCTATCAATCTGATATCATTCATGGAGCATCCGTCATAGATCGGACGGTTGGAATGGTTGCGCTGCACCGTGCCGTGCGGTACCAGATTTCAATTCGTTCATCTAGGAAAAAGTTAGAAAAATTTGGAAAGAGGTTTAATAAATTAATAATATTTAAATAAAATTATTTTAATTTTTTATATAAAGTTTTTTTTTTGTTTTCGACATTTGTCATCATAAGAAAGAATATGATGCAAGCTAGAAATTGGATATGTTTCAGACTTATTTCAAACTTAAATTTGACTCGATTAGAATTTTAATATGTCATAAACTAAAAAAACAAGAGAATTGATTTGATAAATAAAAAGGATAAATTTTGAGGAGCAGTACCTTTTATTTATTTATTAGTATTAGTATTTTGTAGTACTATTTTATTTATATAAATTTTCTTCTTCTTTTTTTCGAATTTTTCTTATTTGTTTTTTATTAATTCCATCGTGGTTGTTCGGCTGGACTGTTATGAGGTTATCCATCATAGTTTATGTCCGACCTATATTTTAGACCTATTTAATTAATTGAAAGGCCCACAAAGAAGAACTAAAAAAAATTGACTACATTTCTCTTTTTGGTTTATAAAAATGATATTTTTGTATGACAATAATGCTTTACAAATAGAAAATGTTAATCGATCCAAAAGGACCTCACAAAGAAAATACTACAAAAAATTATATGGGGTTCACCAATGAAAAATCATATAAATATTTATGGGGTTCAAATATAGAGTATATATATCAATTTTATATTTTATAACAATAAATATTCATATTTTGTAATGTTTTTTTAAAAAATAGGGGTGACGTTGACGCCCCTTTGTTACACATAAAACCGTCTCTGTGGACTTTATAGTTTTATGTATATTTACTTATTTTTAGTAATACTAATTTAGTAAGCAAAACTACACATTATGAATACTTTTATCTTTGCCATAAATTAATAGTTTATTTATATATCTGTATAGGTTTTTATTAACAACATTAATTAATAACAATTATGATTTGGAGCTAACGCATAAATGATTGTTGCTGTTACATAAGTTGTACACGTACTTCACTCGTAGCCATGTGCATCATTCATAACCTCTATTATCTCTGAGTCGAACTCTTCAACTATAGTACTATACAATCAGATTTAAATATTTTATTTTTTAAATTTGCTTTTCTTGTTTTTTTTATTTTAAAAACAAGTATCGAAATTATTGCTTTGATTTAGGTCTCGTTAAACATATTTTCGCTGGATTTCCAAAGAGAATATATTTATCACCGTATTATTAATGGTCTGTGTCACATCTACATCCACATCATGTCATTAAATGGTTCCACACATCGTGGTCACATACATGCCACATAAATACAAAATCACAATTCATACATGACACGTCAGCTTTTTTAATGTTCGTCAAAATATAAGGTTGATCGAGTCAAGGTTAATAATTCCGAAACCTAAAGTGGACTTATTAACGGTTCTGAAATAACTAAGTAAAATATCTCTAGCTAGTTAAGACATGATTAAATTGTAAAAGCATAATCCTACCGTGCAATAATACGGACTAGAGGTTTTTTTTCGCACGTTGCGTGAGCTATTTTTTTACAATTCGATATTAGTCGTTATAAAGAGTAGTCATATGTTTTTGCATAGCAAATTACACAACTTACATGAAAAATAAACCTTTTAGACCATGGAGAAAAAAAATATGATAGAAACTAAAGAGAATATCTATTTGAGAACTCAAAATAATTTAAAGCTGAAATATAATTTTAAAATTATATAGATAGAATAGTATAGTTTATAAAACTGATATAAAAGAACATCAAGGTTGAAAAAAATAGTAACACATCATAGTGTACAATTTGCGAGAAATCATATAAAATTCCATAGGAAAATTTGTTGTGTACGGAACATAATTATTTTTTTAAAATTTTACATAGACAAATAATTCGCTTTTGTTAGATTTCTATATATATTCATATAAATATATATATATATATATATATATTGAGAATACATGTAAATTTAAGTGCCAAAAAGTTTAGGAAGAAACTGAGGAAATTTAAAATTGAAAAGATATTTTCCTTAATCACATAAATGAAATAATATGAGTAAGAAAAAATTATAACAAGCTTGAAAGCGAGAAAAAAAAATTGGTATAAGTGGACTACATTCAGTTTCATGTAATGTATATTAAATCTGATGAAAACAAATTTGGAAAAAGTTTCAAAAAAATAAAAAACAGTATTTTTAAAAAAAAAATCATGAAAATATAAAAACAACCTAAAATATTTGAAAAGCATAAAACGAAAAATATTTCATCAATAATTTTGGGAGTATACATTTAAAATTCACTTACAAATATAATTCGAAAGGGAAAAAAGTTATTCAAAAGCTAAATATATTTTTTTAAACCATAAAAATAAAATATGACGATACTTGTAAAATTATTTATTCTGGACATGAATAACAAAAAAATTATTCCCAAAAATTGTGTTTATTTGTTTCAGCATGCACACAAAATTTTATGGTGAAATAATTTTTCTAAGGGCTTGAAATAATAAAAAAGACAACATATATTTTTGTAAGTTTCTGGAAATGGAGGCCTCAATTTATAAATAAAATGGAGAGCGCAAAAAGGACATGTGGTCAGTGATTGGCCGGTTTTTTTGGAGACGTTTAGGCTGTGCTCCGCTATGCTTTCAAAGGGGATAAAAGGAGCTTAGGGGAGAGGAGGCATGATGGGATGAGTTTCCCAAAATCGGGGATTACAAATGGTGAGTAACTTGTATTGAGTTTCCTCTCTCACTTTACTTTGTCACCCTTCTTTTATTTCGTCTAATCCCCATTCTGGAGCAAGTAAAGAGCTCCGATCAAATATGGTCAGATGCCTCTTATCTCCTCTTACTTAATCTCACCCTCTTCAATTCATTTGTGGAGCACAACCTTAATCTCTACTCTTTACGCGTGCATGTGCAGCGAACAAACATTGGATTTAGGAACCAGATTCTCTGTGCTAATTTATTTTTCAAATACGGTTGATTCTTGGTTGAACTGCTACAGAAAATCATAAAACTTTATATAAAATGTGTGGTCGATCCACATGGCCAATTTAGGAACTAGATTTTCTATAATTGTCCTCATTTGTCCGTGTTTGGAATTTGCTTGTAGTACCATAGAAAATTCCAAAAATGAGAGAGCCTTCTATACACGTGGAAGCAAGTGACTGATCACAGACCCAAAAAAATCAAGTGGGACCCACTTGTCAGCCACACTGTTCTTGAACAATGCTAACTACAGTGAATTAGTGGAACGCCTATTAATATATTATCAGATTGCCGAACCACAAAAAGATAACCTAGAAAAGATAACCTAGAAAGCAATATTTATCGATATACACTCAATATTTCCCTTCACAAAAACCTCATCTCTCATTTCCTTCGAAATCTCAAATTTACTGGATTACTTCTGGGCTAAAGATCTATTCTTGATCATTTTGGATTTCGTTCTCGATGGTTCGATGGCTCGTTTCATGTCGAGATGATCCATCTGGACTGGCACCAGAAAAGGTAATAATCCAATTTTATGGGCTGATATTGCTTGTGTTGAAGGCATTGTATTATATGATAATTACCAGAAATAAAACGTGGCTATCAAGGTAATATCTGGCCAGATTTGTATAATAAATGTGGTGCTTATTATGAGTGGTTTATTAATGAAAATATTGTCTAGTTATGATGGTCAGTTATGGTACTTATGGAGGTCAAGTTTAGGATTCTCTTTGCTTTGACTCTTCTATATATATAGGAGTTGGTCTCCAGAAGACTAGTACAACAAAATGAGTGCTGCAGACATATGTTGAAAGCAGTCCTAAGTCATTCTCCATCGGTTTTAGAGGTAAAACCCTAATTTGGTTACATAACGGCCGGATTCAAAAGACATACTAACTCTTTCGGAAGACCCTCTCCCAACTTTGGTGTGTGCTAAAGCGTTGTTAAGTTGTGTTAAGGTGTTCAAACTCTGTAGAAGATGAAGGATAACTCAAGATCATTGATAACCAAAAGAAGTTAGGTATGCTTTCGCTATTCTCGAGATCATAAATCCTCGAGGGTCACACAAACACAGCTTTGACCGTTTATGATTATTTGTGTGACTCTCGAGGATTTATGTATTGAGACTTTTGTACTATGGTGCTTTGACCGTTTATGATTATTTGTGCGATTCTCGACCATTTATAAATCTGAGAGAGAGAAAAAAAAATACTATGGTGCATCGCGATGTATTGAGGTTTTTGTACATCGCAATCATATTTGTCGATAATTTTACAAATTGACAAATCTAATTAAACCAATCCAATCTATATATTTAAATCTCATAAAAAATCAAATTTTATATTTTTAAAATTTTTAAGTATTTTTTTCGAATTTTTTAAAACCTGCTATTTTTGAAATTTTTTATTATTAGTTGGTAAAAAAAAAAAGTTTTAGAATATTCGAAAAAATAGTAAAAAAATTTTAAAATATATAAAATTTGATTTGTAATGAGATTTCAATATGCAGATTGGATTGGTTTAATTAGATTTGTCAATTTGTAAAACGATTGATGGATAATAATCGCGATGTACAAAAGTCTCAATATATCGTGATGCACCATAGCATCTCTTTCTCTCTCTTCCTCCCTCTCCCCCCCCCCCCCCCTCTATATATATATATGCAGGGGCGGATTTAAGTGTGCCCAAAAGTGGACAATTGCACCTGTATTTTCAAAATAGACCCCCTAAAAGTGTAAAAATTACATGTTATTGAGTTAGAGTTATTCAATTTGCACCCTCTAAAAATTTTAAAATTTCAACATGACTACTCTTTGCCCCCCTTTATTTTAAAATCCTGGCTCCGCCCCTGTATATATGCGCTACATGCATACATCAATAACTTATTTAGTAATTCACCTTAAACTTAATTAGAGAAAAGATGACTTCAACTTCAGAATAATACTGTAGACTGTAGTTTTATTTTTAGGTATCTATATCATAAAATGTTGTCTTTGCACAGTCGTCCTTTCTAGTAGCTTGGATGGTTTCCCATAGTCTAGACACATGACTTGTCAAACAATTTGTTGTCAAGCTCGTCATTGTCTTTTGACCTCCAAAGATAATTACAAACGAAAGGATAAGACTCTTTTCAAGTGGGTTAATATATAGTCTCTTTCTCTTTTTTAAATCTCCTTCCAAGTTTTGACTTTTCGAATGTACCAGAGTTCGACTGATGGTATCATATTCATATCCTACATGATTGTTTCAGAAAGCAAAAAAAAAAAATGCATTAATTACACAAATCAAGGTCTTTTTAAGGACTTGTTCATATGACATCAACATCATGCGCCTATGGTGCAGATTGAAATTGAGTGAACTATGTAGCCAAAATTCAAACTTGAGAGCTTTCAACGAAGAAATTTTAGCATCTGTTAATTTGAAAAAGGCAAAGTTTGGACTATGCATCTTTAGACTCGAAGGTCGTACTTGTCGGTTGTGGGCTTCTAGTATTTATGCTCTTTCTTTCGTTTTTTTATGGTGAGATATCTGTCGTATACAAGAAAGATGGTCTTATGTAGATTTTTATAGTTAGAATTTTTTAGATATGTTGTAATTTGTTCTATTATTAGATTTACTTGACATACTAATAATTTTTATTGCTAGACTCAATTTTTTATTAATGTCCTTAAAATATAACGGTTTATTTTAATATAGTTTTCCGAATCTAGTAATATCTAATGTAGCAAGTCCTTTTTGATAGATTTGATACATTAGATATTACTACATTTGGAAAAGTCTATCAAAAATAACTTGCTAGATTTTTAAGAACATATTAATAAAAAATTGAGTCTAACAATAAAAATTACTAGATTTACTAGATTTAGTGCATTAAATAAATCTAGCAATAGAACAAGGTACAACATACATAGGAAAGTCTAGCTATAAAAATCCATGTAAAGACCATATTTCTTATAATGCATAAAAAATATAGTGATATGTTTAATTAAAGCATTATTGATAAAATATGCTAAATTATATTGAGATAGTTTATGATACATCATGATGAATAGATGTGTTTTGTGCATAATGATCTTATTCGTCGATAGTTTTAGTAACTGAGATATCTAATATAACCAATCCATCTACATACTAAAATATCACAAATAAAAATCAATTTTTAAATTTAAAAATATTAAAAAATAAAAAATAAAATTTATTTTTCTATAAAATTACAATATGTAAATTTGATTGTTTAAACTATCTTTCGATTTAAATTAAATCCGATCAATAAAGCTATGATGTACAACTCGTTCTAACCATTATATAATGTATAATAAACATCTCCATGTATAATAAATTAATAAGTATTGGCTTATGAATATTTTTTTGTCAAATGTTATTCATTTTAGTGAGATAAGTAAGAACTACATTGTTTATTACTTTATTTAATGTTTACTAAGAGTCTTTCAAATAAACAGCAATATAACATTATTAATTAACAACATATTGATCAGAGTCTCACGCAGTACATATGCACGCGTACGTACACAAACTGAAACAAGTTTATTGACTTTAATTTATATATATGTATGGAGTAGTTGAGAAAGCTCGTAACTTCTTCTTGCATAGCGAATGACTATCAAATAATTAGCGATTGATATCATCTCTTAAGATCTTCTCTTTTGACATTCAATGCTTCAATAAAATTTTTTATGGCCTGCAACTTTCATAATCGTATGGGTACATCCTATTCAATGTATCTGTTGTATCTAAAGAAGGCGGCTTAACCAAGATTTAGCGGAAGCAATTGAGGTTTTGGACCGGTTTGGTATAAACTATCCTAACACAATTCAATTGGTACCCAATACAAGCAAGCACACAAGCAATTCAAGTATAGCAAGATAAAAGAGAAAAAGAGAGAGAAATTGAACACTCGGTATGATTACGGAGTTCCGACCCGCTAGGAAAGGCTAGCCTTAGTCGTACGTCTCCGGGAGTTTCGCTACCACACAAGGGCGCGCTCCGTTCAATTTCAATAAGAATGGGTCTACAACTTCGAACCGAATCACCTCTTACACCAAGTAACCGAGGTGGATCGGCCTAACTCAAATGGCACAACGCCTCAAAGGACAAGAGCTCTCAACCTATTCCAACCTACACCTAGCGACAATGTCGGGGCGGTGGTGTTTGAGGCTACTAAATCTCTCAAGATGGTCTAGCTATGAAAAGCTCAAGTGGGAGAGTATCCCTGTGCTCAAAGGCTCAATTCTGGTCAAAATTTGCAAGGCAAAACTCTCTCAAGAGAGAGAACAAGGGGTGGAAATATATAGGGCTCGAAAGGAGCAGTTTGCCAGCAAAAACTGGACACAGCGTTGTACAACACTGAATAGCGTTCTACAACGCTGGAATATGACCATTGTAAATTCTAACGGCTAGTTAATATAGCCGTTGGTCTGTCAGAGCGTTGTGCAACGCTATTTGCCGTTACACAACGAAGGAGTGTAAAATCAAAGGAAAGCTCCGACAATTCCGTTGAAAATTGTCAGAGCGTTGCTTGCCACTGAATAGCGTTACACACCGTTAAAGGGAGACAAAGAGAACAACTCTGACAGATTCAACAGAGCATTGTACAACGCAATATACCGTCACAAAACGCTAAACGTTACCCAACGCTGAAAGACGTTGGCTAACGTTGCCCGCAACTTTGCATGTAAAAACAGTTGTTTACATGGATTTTACATGGGACAGCGCTGTCTGAACATCGATGCAGCGCTGTCTGAACAACACAGATAACTTGGAATTTTTGTGGCGTTATGGCGTCGCACAATGGTACTAGGAAAAGTTCCAAGTTTTTAACTGTAGCGTTGTACAACACTACTGAGCGTTGTACTGTCACGTCCCGCATCGACGGGTCGCGAGGCGCGAGCTGAAAACGGTATCTTCTGCACCCATCCGACGGCCGTCAACCTACGTCGCAACAGAAAAACAAACAGAGTCAGGTACAAACCTCAGTAATCGGTTATTTAACGACGCAGCTTCTCTACATTTAATTATTATCACAAAGTTCAATTAGATCGGATTAATCCACATAACAAATAATATATTTTACGGAGATAATCGGGTTCAGACAGTCAATCAGTCAGTCATAGTGGTCCCTCCCCGATCTCAGGAGGATCAGGACCGGCCCCTCCCCGAACTCAGGAGGATCAGGACTCAAAATTCATATCCAAATTCACATCCAATTCCAAACCCGATAACCCGTAAAATATACCAATCACAATTCAGATAAACATATTCAGTCAAAATCAAACGATAAATCGAATCAATCAAACAATACGAAATTAAATATAGAGAAGTCCGGTTACCTGATAGGGCAGTTCAGAAATCAACAAACAAATGAAAATATGAAATCAACCATCCGATCAACTGCGACGTAGACTCGAACTTCAAACGGTCGATCGAATCAAAATTTAAATCGAAAAATCATCTATTTGGTCTTGGTATGATTTGGTTCCGGCGATAAAAAAAGAACCATGAGAACGAATAAATAAAATGGTTTATTAACAAAAATATATTGGATCAGATGAAAGATATCAATGTAACGAAAGAGGTGTATACGTGGGTGAAAGAATAGAGTTGCATGTGCCACGTGTCAAGAAATTAATTTTCATTGCTTTTCCAATCGGTTAACTGGTCAAAAGAATTCAATTTGCAATTTCGATCAACAAAGTCAAAGGTCCAACTTTTGGTCACCAGGTCAAATTAGTCAAAGCTGGTCAAAATTTGTAGGATGTTATATGTACAACGTTGTGACTCAGCGTTGCCTAACTTTATATAGCGTTGTGCAACGTTGATTTACAAAAGTCAGAATTTAGCTGTTCTAGTTTAGAAACCTCAGCGTTGTGTGCCACTATTCAGCGTTGTACGACGCTGGGTCACAGAAAATAGGATTTTGCTGGTATATTGAGCTTTTCGCTATCTAGACCATTTCAAGGATAAACAAGGACTAAAGTATACCTTCTATCCTAGTCTAAACTAGCCTACAAGCTCTCCAAAGGCTTGATCTTGATCTTTCTTAAAGTTTTTATCCAAGTCTTCATAAATTGCATAATCTTTCTATAAAACTCAAAGAAGATTGTTAAATGCCAAATGATATTGTTTTGTAATTGTTGTCCCTAATTTAAAGGCCTAGAGGGGGGTGAATAGGCACAAAAACAAAGTTCTAAACCGGTATGGTCAATATTTGGTTCAATTCAAACTTGGTCTAACAAAAACAACAGGACACAAGCAATTCACAATGCAAGGAAAGTAAAGAGAGAAGAAAAGAAGTGACACGCGATATATTACGAAGTTCCGACCCGCTAGGAAGTGCTAGCCTTAGTCGTACGTCTCCGGAAGTTCCGCAACCTCGAAATGGGCGCGCTCCGTTCAATTCCACAACGAACGGGACTACAAATTCGAATCAAATCACCTTGTTACAATCACTCTCAAGGTGGATTGGCCTAACTCAATTAAACAAGCTCAAACACTCAAGGGATTGAGGCTCTAACCAAATCTCTCAACAAATCTAGCAATTAATACTAGTGGATTGGTTTGCACAATCTAATCTCAATGATTTTGCTAAGTAAATGCTCAAACACAAGAGAGAGTAGTGTCTAACTGGTTGGAGCTCAAAAGGGAGGAATTTCAAAGGTTTAAAAAGTATCTAAACAGTTCCAAGAGGCCTCATATATATAGAGGGCGCCAACAGCTCCAAAAACCAGTCAAAACAGAATCTACCGTTATACAACTCTATATGGCGTTGTACAACGCAGAAATAGCCGTTGAAAAATCAAATGGTCACAGACAATAACGTTGTGAGTTCTCAGAGCGTTGTGTAACGTTGTATAGCGTTGCACAACGCTTCAGCAAAAATCCAAAGCAGAAGTTCGACAGTTCCGTTGGAACTTGTCAGAGCGTTGTGTAACGCTTAGTAGCGTTGCACAACGAAGTTAAGAAAAGAATCAAGGCAGATCTGACAAACTCAAACAATATTGTCAGAACGTCATACGACGCTGACTGTCGTTACACAACGAGAGCGTTGCACAACGCTATCCAGCATTGGCCAACGGAACCCGCAACTTTGCATGCAAAAACGCTAGCAGCCTGCGTGCTGCATGCATGGAACATGGGTGTTGTTTAGGTGCATGACTCAGACTAACGTTGTGCAACGCTGTAGGGCGTCACACAACTTGGTCGTTGCACAACGCTGTCCAGCGTTGGCCAACGGAATCCGCAGTTTTGCATGTAAAAATGCTAACTTGCATGTCTGATGCATGCATGGAACATGGCAGCATGCATGTAGCATCGATGCTGAGCGATGTCTGAGCAGTGTCTGAGCAGTGCAAAGTTGACTGCTTCAGATTATCGTTGTACAACGCTGAATAGCGTTACACAACATAGGAGCGGCAATGTTGTGTAACGTTACTTAGCGCTGCACAACGTTCTGACAAGGAAAAATAATAGATTTAGCAGGTTTAAAGGCAAATGAACTAACGTTGCACAACGCTACTGAGCGTTGTGTAACGCTGTTCCAACCTTGTCAGAAATTTTGCAATTTAAGAGCGAATTATCGTTGCGTTGTGTAACGGCAACTGGCGTTGTATGACGCTGGACAGAAAAACTGAGCATTTTACCAGCAAATTGATTGAGATTAGTTTAGAGTTTAAATAAACCTTAACTAATGATTCTAACTAGTCCCAAGCAATCTCTTGAAGCTCCAAACTATGTGCCACACTTGCTTTAATCCATTCTTCAAATGATCTAGCTATAAAACACTAAAAGGAGATGTTAGTTATAGGGTTTCGGTGTTGTTTTGCAAATCGACAAATCGAGATAAAATGTTTAACCAACAATCTCCCCCTTTTGCCGAGTTGCAAAACAAAACCTAAGGTAAATTTGGAACTTGATACAATAAGGCGGAATACCACAAATTACCTAATTCTCCCCATTTTTGCAAATAGGGAAAAAAATACCCAAAATGTCCTTGATTATAAACCATATAGATCCTCCCCCTTTCGAAAAGAATTTGGCAACTAAGTTTGTGTGATTAGGGGTATCTAACAAGGTTTAATGAAGGCATAAACTAACAATTATAGACCATGCATGCATATTAAAAGAAAAAAAAGAGCTAATTATAAAAAAAAATCAAAGCCATTTAGCACAACCATAATGCATTGAAACTTAAAGCAATCCATACAACAAAACAAAACCATTTAGTCACTCAAAAAAAACTAGAAATCACAAAAGAGATACGAAAGGCAAAGAAACTACGAAAATCAAAATAAAGAGAAAAGGAGAGGGCTAAGGCTTGGAGATGGTTTCGGCCATGATCACTCCTCATCATCATCACCCTCGCCACTACCGGATCCCCGTTGGAGATGAAGCTCCATCTTGCCCCAAAACTTGATCATTTCATCCTTGAGATTCGTGATTGAGGCATCGGTCTTGGCTTGATAGGCGGCCATGTTTTCTTCAATGGTGTTGAACCGCGTATCAATGTGTGTAGTCAAGGCGGCAAACTTGGCATCAAGATAGGTGTTGAAGTCATGTGGTACGCCTTGACCTTCCGCCCTTCCACCGGGCACGTGCAACGGCTCATTCTCAATTTCCTCATATTGGTTGATGGTTGCCGTGGGCCTAAAGAGATAGGCATTGCGATGGAATTGCCCGGGCACTATCTCATCGTCGTTTTGAAGTGTCCACCCGGTTCCGGTAAGATGGGCCATTAAATTTTCCGGTTGAGCAATTGCATCTTCGGGCACGGGTTCGCCCCAAACCGGAGTGTCAAGAGGAATACCATCTTCAATGAGGAAGGATTGAATGATATGGCCATAAGGAAGAGAGAGGCGAGGAGAGTGATCGGCCCGTGTCATGTGAGCAAGAATAATGTAAGGGAGATTGACCCTTTGATTCATTTCAAGGAGGGAGCGAAGGAGAAACACGGCGAATTGCTCCACATTGGTTTTGATGGTGGCCTTGGGAGTAATGATATTGTTGATGAAGAGGAAAAGGAGGCGATGCAAGGCCGGTAGCTCGGTGGCGGTGAATTGGCGAACGGTGTAATTGCGCCAACAATAGAAGAAGCGGTGGTATTCATCATAAGGAGGCAATTCGCGGGGCCAATTTGCGTGAATGTAGATGTCCAAGTGCTCGTTGTCGAGGCCGAGAAAATTGGCTAAGCGCTCCTTGGTGATGGTGATATGGCGGCCGAGCACGAAGGAGTGAGCGGATGGTTGTCCCTCGGTCCATTGCATGGTGAGATTGGCGTAGAATAACTTCACAAAAGTCGAGTTGTAAGGTTGGGAATGAGAGAGAAGGCCCGACATATTCCAATACTCAATTCGCTCCTTGATCCAATTGAGTTCCCGCGGTGTGATATGATAGTCTCCATGCGGGTGAGTGAAAAAGAAGCAATCGGAGCACTCCCGATTGGACTCACGGTATTGGCAAAAGTGCATGAAGGAGGCCGAGTCTTTGAATAGAAAGTTGTTGGATGAGGAGAGGGTCCAATCCACGGGAACGGGTGGTATTTCCATAGGAATTGGTTGGTCGGGTTCAACCGGTGGGTTGGATGAGGAGGCACCCTTGGGGTTGCGCTTAGACCGTTTGTTGGTAGTGGTTTTTGGTGCCATTGAGAATTGGGAGAGAGAGGATGAGGTTAAACCTTAAAATTGAAAAGCGGGAGAGGATGAGATGATCTTGGAGAGCACAAAACCGAAGTCGATCGAAAATCCGACGGTCGGATCGTCGGAATTGACGGTGATGGCGGTGGCTAGGATTTCGGTAGATTGAGAGATAGAGAGAGAGAGAGAGAGTGATTTGAGGGTATGAGAGTGGAGAGGAGAGAGTGGAGAGTATTTTGGTGGTTTTGGTTGGAGTGGAGAGTGAGAATTGAGAGAGTATTGAGAGAGGGAGATGAAAAGGTGTGAGTTGGAAAGAAAGAGAGAAAAATGAAAGGGGGCTCGGTTTTGAGAGAGAAGAAGAAGAAGAAGAAGAAAAGGTGGGGTCGCATCTGTTAAAATCGCGTCCACCGTTAAGTAACGCCAAAGGACGTTGTACAACGCAAGAAACAAATCGCGAAAAAAAATTGAGCAGAGACTGACTGCTCCGTTGTGCAACGCTGAGTAGCGATGGGTAACGCTGCAACTCAGCGTTGTGCAACGTTAAAGGACGTTGTACAACACTAAAGCCAGAAAATAAAAGAAAATAAATAAAAAAAATAAAAAATAAATAAAATAAAACAAACAGCGTTGTACAACGATAGATAGCGTTGTGCAACGTTACAAAAAAAATCAAACTAGCGTTGTGCAACGATCAGCAGCGTTGTACAACGTTTATCTCGACAGAATTCAAAATTCAGCATAAATTCATTTTAAACTAACGCTACTCTTGCGTTGCACGACGCTGAATAGCGTTGTGTAACGTCAGAGTCAATAGAAAACCAGAAAATTCAGAAAGTTAAGACCAAAATAGTTAAAAACTGATTTTTCATGGTTTTTAAAAGAAATAATACCCAATTTAAACTGAAATAAGCTCCAAACAACAAAGACAACAACATGATATGCATAAATTTAATCTTTGAGTTCAAGCATACCGAGTTTGAACCTAAGTTCAAGATGTTGTTGTGTTGGAAGAGGTTTGGTGAAAATATCGGCAATTTGCTCTTTCGTGTCGATGTAGACCAATTCTACATCACCTTTCTCAACATGATCACGGATAAAATGATGTCGTATCTCTATGTGCTTGGTTCTAGAGTGCAATATCGGGTTTTTGGATATTATAAGGATGGCACTAGTATTGTCACACAAGATTGGTACCTTTTGGAAATCTAACTCAAAATCCCTAAGGGTTTGCATCATCCAAAGAAGTTGAGTACAACAACTACCGGCCGCTACATATTCCGCTTCCGCGGTGGAGAGAGCAACCGAAGTTTGCTTGCGACTAGACCAAGATACAAGTGAACCACCAAGAAATTGGCAAGTTCCACTAGTACTTTTGCGGTCCATACGGTCACCGGCAAAATCGGCATCGGTATAACCTAACAAGTCTAGTTCGGTTTGTCTACCATACCAAAGACCTAGGTTTTGAGTACCCTTGACGTATCGTAAGATACGTTTTACCGCTTTGTGGTGAGATTCCTTAGGATTGGCTTGGTACCTAGCACATAGACATACGGCATACATAATATCCGGCCTACTAGCCGTGAGATAGAGTAGGCTACCGATCATGCCCAATAGAGAGTTATGTCCATAGGCTTGCCTTTCTCATCCGCATCGATATTCGCATTTTTGCCCATGGGTGTGTCTAAACTCTTGCTATCTTCAACACCAAATTTCTTCACTAACTCCTTGGCATATTTGACTTGGTTCACAAAGATACCATCCTTGAGTTGTTTGATTTGAAGCCCCAAGAAGAAAGTGAGTTCTCCCATCATGCTCATTTCAAATTCACTACTCATCAAAGAAGAAAACTCTTGGGCAAGAGTTGCATTAGTGGAGCCAAAGATAATATCATCCACATAAATTTGCACAAGTAGCAAATGGTCATCTCTTTTCTTAGTGAAAAAAGTTGTATCCATTTTGCCCCTACTAAAACCATTGTCTAGAAGAAAGGTACAAAGTCTACCATACCAAGCTCTAGGAGCTTGCTTCAAACCATACAAAACTTTGTGAAGCCTATACACATGGTCCGGATTGAAATGGTCAACAAAACCGGGTGGTTGTTGGACATAAACTTCCTCATCTATCCAACCATTTAGAAAAGCACTCTTGACATCCATTTGGAATAGGGTAAAGCCTTTGTTAGCGGCATAAGCCAAGAGCATTCTAATGGATTCAAGACGAGCAACCGGTGCAAAAGTCTCCTCAAAATCAATACATTCTTGTTGCTTGAAACCTTGTGCAACCAAACAAGCTTTGTTTCTAACCACAATACCATCCTCACTTAACTTGTTTCTATAGACCCATTTGGTACCAATTACTTGCTTACCCTTTGGTAAGGGTACAAGTTCCCAAACTTGATTTCTTTCAAATTGGTTCAACTCTTCTTGCATGGCAACAATCCAATTTGGGTCAACATTGGCCTCTTTGAAGGATTTTGGTTCAAGTTGAGAAACAAAGGCACAATGACCAATAGTTTGGTGCAAACTAGACCTAGTCCTAACACCTTCCCTAAGGTCACCTATGACATTAGTAAGAGGATGAGAGGAAACTTCTCTAAGCACTTCGGGAGGCTCATGAACCGGTTGGGGAGACGGTTGAGGTTGAGGATCATCATGAGGCGTTTCATTTTGAGTTGTGTCTAAGATACCCTCCTCATGAGTCTCTCCCCCTATCAAAATGTCATCAACCCGGTTCAAAGGCTCCTCAATGATCACCGGTGGTTGTGCTTGAGGTTGTAACTCGATTTCTTGTGTAGTTTCTTCCACTTGTGTACCTACAATAGAATTACCTTCCTTGGATTCCTCAAGGACTTTTTCATCAAATTTGACATTAATAGACTCAATAACTACCTTTGAGTTTGGCAAATAGATTCTATACGCTTTGCTTGTGTTTGAGTAACCAACAAAAATACCGGGTAAGGACTTGGCATCAAACTTGGTTACTTTAGGAGACTCATCAAGGACAAAACATTTGGAGCCAAATACACGGAAATAGGATATATTAGGAGTATGACCGAACCATAATTCAAAAGGAGTTTTCTTGAGTTGAAAACGAATGCATGCACGATTTACTACATGACATGCCGTATTTACCGCTTCGGCCCAAAAAAATTTGGGTACGGCAAATTCATGTAGCATGGTGCGTGCTAATTCTTGTAAGGTACGGTTCTTCCTCTCCACTACACCGTTTTGTTGAGAGGTGCGTGGAGCGGAAAATTCTTGTTTATATCCTTTTTCTATGCACAATTCATCAAATTTAGCATTTTCAAATTCCCTTCCATGGTCACTACGAATTCTAGAGATTTTTAACCCTTTTTCGTTTTCAACCCGATTGCTAAATTTAACAAAATGGTTAAATGCTTCTTCCTTGTGAGCAAGAAAGAAAACCCAAGTAAAGCGACTATAGTCATCTACCACCACAAAGACATACTTTTTCTTACTAATACTCAAGACATTGATTGGTCCAAACAAGTCCATATGAAGCAATTGTAAAGTTTGAGAGGTTGAGATGATCTCTTTGGTTTTGAAACTAGACTTGGTTTGCTTGCCCTTCATGCAAGCTTCACACAACCCATTCAAGTCAAGTTTATGTGATGGAAGACCACGGACAAGTTTTAATTTCACAAGTTTCTTAATGGAGTCTAGAGAAACGTGACCAAGTCTTCTATGCCATAATCATGAACCGGTATCTATGGCACTAAAGCATTGTTCACCATTTGTGAAGTGATCAAAGTTCAAATAATAGACATCCTTTTTTCTTTGTCCCGTGTAAACAAGAGAATTATCCGAAATTTGATACACAAAACAAGAAGAGTGATCAAACTTCAAATAATACCCCGCATCACATAGTTGGCTCACACTTAAAAGGTTGTAGTTGAGACCATCCACAAGGTAAACATTAAAAATCGTTAGATTTTGATTTCCAACCGAGCCTATACCAATAATAGAGCTCTTCCTAAGATTATTACCAAAAGTAACCTCACCACCATCAAAAGGTTCAAGTGTCTTGAAACAAGATTCATCACCGGTCATGTGATGTGAACAACCACTATCTATGATCCAAGCACTTCTCTTGAATGATGATAACAAACAAACCTACAAGAATACATATTAGTTAGAAACAAACAACTAATATATTATTCTTGTAATCTCTCCCCCTTAAGATTTGACAAGAATGCCCTTAGGGAAAGAAGATGGCTAACTAAGCCACACTCGAACCACTTCCACCAATCAAAACGGATGTGGAAGTGACTTTAGGAACCCAAATCATGTTAATTGAACCGGATGTATGATTTGCTTTTCTTACTTTGCATTCTAGTGTGACATGGCCATTCTTACCACAATAGTTGCAACAAGCACAAGTTGGCTTGTTCACTTGTGAACTTTCTCTAACAAAATGGGTTTCAAAATGACGCCTAAGCTCCATGACCCTAATCTTTGGATCCTTAGAGAAAGTGTATGATTGAGAGTTTCTCAAATTTGATTTTTGAAAATTCTTTTTGTTTTGTTGAGAGACTTTTTGTTTTCCCCCATTGGTTTGAGGTCTAGTGTGTGTTCTATTCCTATTCCCAACATTGTTTTGAAAAGGATGAAAACACCCATCGGGTCCCTTGAAATATAAGTTGCTTGGGCCCCGATTGTTTTGGAAGTTCTTTTGAGGTCTTTGAGACCCATTTCTATTCCTACCAAAACTCTTTTGAGCACCATTTTGAGAGCCAACAAAATTCTTTTGCCCTTGCCCGTGAGTGTTCCTACCATTGGTGCTCTTGTGATAAAGTCTCTCATTTTGTGTTGGGCTTGACATGGTTCTTGGTCTAGAAAAGGATTGATTCCTCTTTTTGAAGCCAAGACCCGTTTTGTCATTGGGTTTTTGTCCGACAAACATTTTATCAAGATTCATCTTGGTGCTATGAGAAGCACTAGACGAACTTGAAGCCCTTTCATTTTTCAAAACATTTGTCTCACTCAAAGGAGTTTGACATTTTTCACAAACATTTGGTTTTTCAAATCTTTCAATCATACCCTTATATCTTGTCACCAAAGATTCAAGATCATGCACCTTAGTCGTCAAAAGACTAATTTGCTCTTTTTGACTAGCAATAGTCTTAAGTGACTCATCAAGATAATCATTCAACCTATCAAATTGCAAGTTTGTATCATCATTCAAGCTCAAGTCATTCTCACTATCACAATCGCTATCACTACAAGAGAATGAGTTTAGAAATACCTCATTTGTGACCTTAGGCATTTCAATGGCAATTGTGGATGGTTCCTCTTGGATAGTCGTTGGAGCTTGTGTGAGAGTCGATGTAGAGGTTGATGCTTTATCAAGGCTAGTTTTGTTCAATGGATGCACATAGATGTTCCCTCGGTTGAACTCGTTGAAGACCTCCTTCACCAAGTCATCTAGGTTGTCATCCACCGGCATCACCACATCATTCACTTGAGCCACAAGAGCAAGGTTGTCAAAATCGCACTCGGATTCCGAATCGGATTGAGAGGATGAGCTCGAATCGGAATCATTGTCCCAAGTTGCTTGCATGGCTTTCTCACCCTTCTTCTTGCTCTTGTAGTGTCCCTTCTTGCAAGTGGAACCAAACTTGT
Organism: Rhynchospora pubera; assembly: GCA_028095005.1. NCBI lineage: Eukaryota > Viridiplantae > Streptophyta > Magnoliopsida > Poales > Cyperaceae > Rhynchospora > Rhynchospora pubera. The sequence goes on from CM051460.1 coordinate 325,310,843, forward strand.
CCGGTTTTTCTATCACCCTAGAGGCCATGAATCTAGGTTATCTACCTAACAAGATGGTCAAAAGATAACTCCTGCTCTGATACCACTTTGTTGTCCCTAATTTAAAGGCCTAGAGGGGGGTGAATAGGCACAAAAATAAAGTTCTAAATCGGTATGGTCAATATTTGGTTCAATTCAAACTTGGTCTAACAAAAACAACAAGACACAAGCAATTCACAATGCAAGGAAAGTAAAGAGAGAAGAAAAGAAGTGACACGCGATATATTACGGAGTTCCGACCCGCTAGGAAGTGCTAGCCTTAGTCGTACGTCTCCGGGAGTTCCGCAACCTCGAAATGGGCGCGCTCCGTTCAATTCCACAACGAACGGGACTACAAATTCGAACCAAATCACCTTGTTACAATCACTCTCAAGGTGGATTGGCCTAACTCAATTAAACAAGCTCAAACACTCAAGGGATTGAGGCTCTAACCAAATCTCTCAACAAATCTAGCAATTAATACTAATGGATTGGTTTGCACAATCTAATCTCAATGATTTTGCTAAGTAAATGCTCAAACACAAGAGAGAGTAGTGTCTAACTGGTTGGAGCTCAAAAGGGAGGAATTTCAAAGGTTTAAAAAGTATCTAAACAGTTCCAAGAGGCCTCATATATATAGAGGGCGCCAACAGCTCCAAAAACCAGTCAAAACAGAATCTACCGTTATACAACGCTATATGGCGTTGTACAACGCAGAAATAGCCGTTGAAAAATCAAACGGTCACAGACAATAACGTTGTGAGTTGTCAGAGCGTTGTGTAACGTTGTATAGCGTTGCACAACGCTTCAGCAAAAATCCAAAGCAGAAGCTCGACAGTTCCGTTGGAACTTGTCAGAGCGTTGTGTAACGCTTAGTAGCGTTGCACAACGAAGTTAAGAAAAGAATCAAGGCAGATCTGACAAACTCAAACAATATTGTCAGAACGTCATACGACGCTGATTGTCGTTACACAACGAGGGCGTTGCACAACGCTATCCAGCGTTGGCCAACGGAACCCGCAACTTTGCATGCAAAAACGCTAGCAGCCTGCGTGCTGCATGCATGGAACATGGGTCATGCATGCAGCAGCGATGTCTGAGCGATGTCTGAGTGATGTTTAGGTGCATGACTCAGACTAACGTTGTGCAACGCTGTAGGGCGTCACACAACTTGGTCGTTGCACAACGTTGTCCAGCGTTGGCCAACGGAACCCGCAGTTTTGCATGTAAAAATGCTAACTTGCATGTCTGATGCATGCATGGAACATGGCAGCATGCATGCGGCATCGATGCTGAGCGATGTCTGAGCAGTGTCTGAGCAGTGCAGAGTTGACTGCTTCAGATTATCGTTGTACAACGCTGAATAGCGTTACACAACATAGGAGCGGCAATGTTGTGTAACGTTACTTACCGTTGCACAACGTTCTGACAAGGGAAAATAATAGATTTAGCAGGTTTAAAAGCAAATGAACTAACGTTGCACAACGCTACTGAGCGTTGTGTAACGCTGTTCCAACCTTGTCAGAAATTTTGCAATTTAAGAGCGAATTATCGCTGCGTTGTGTAACGGCAACTGGCGTTGTATGACGCTGGACAGAAAAACTGAGCATTTTACCAGCAAATTGATTGAGATTAGTTTAGAGTTTAAATAAACCTTAACTAATGATTCTAACTAGTCCCAAGCAATCTCTTGAAGCTCCAAACTATGTGCCACACTTGCTTTAATCCATTCTTCAAATGATCTAGCTATAAAACACTAAAAGGAGATGTTAGTTATAGAGTTTCGGTGTTGTTTTGCAAATCGGCAAATCGAGATAAAATGTTTAACCAACAGTAATCGACAAACCTAGAGACGTTTAGTACAACAGTATCAAATAACTATATTGTACGATCCTCTATCAATATATTTATACATGTTTTCGTGTTATATTTTATTTGATAATTATCATTTAAATTTAAAATTTTCTATAGATGCGCTTTAATTTATTTTGGGGTAAATCCTTACAAAAGCACTATTAATTAACCTACGTAGAGAAAGAAAACATATTAAGGCAATAAAAATACATGAAATTTATCATTTTTTGATTTCATAATTACATAGAATAGAAAAATTGGCGTAATACACATGCACTTGCAATGTAACTCACGTGTGTTCGACAAATTAGGCTCTCCTCTACAACTATTGCCAATAGAAAATGTAAGGATATATGAGGATTCTTGATAATAAATAAATTATATATATATATATATATAGAGTTTAGCTATGGTGAAATGCATCACAAAAAATCGTCAGTGAGATGCGATCAAATCTCATGAATCTAGTTTAAAATGACTGATCCAAACCGTCTAATATGATCTCTCTATTGAAATCTCCATGCAGACTAAATTTTACATTTTTTCGAAATTTTTAAGTATTTTTTTTAAATTTTAGAAAATTGTTAATCTAATTAGTTCTGAACCGTTAAAAAACTGTCATTTTTAAAAATCCGAAAAAAATACTTAAAAATTATGAAAAAATATAAAATTTGGTCTACAAGAAGATTTCAATAGGATCATATTGAACGGTTTGGATCAATAATTTTGAACCAGATTCATGAGTTTTGATCGCATCTCACGGAAGACTTTTTGTGATGCATCTCACCATAGCAAAACTCTATATATATATATATATATATATATATAGAGAGAGAGAGAGAGAGAGAGAGAGAGAGGGAGAGAAAGCCTTCAATCAAAGCGCTTTGACCGAAGTCTCGGTTAAACTCCGTCAGATCTCAATTTTGAAAGTTCAAATGACCGATCAAAACCGTCAAATATGATCTCCATATTGAAATCTCCTTACCGACCAAAATTTTCAATTTTTTTAAATTTTTAAGTATTTTTTTCGGATTTTCAAAAATCGTTAAGCTAATTTGTTCTGAACTCTACAAAAATTGCTGTTTTTTGAAAATCCGAAAAAAATACTTTAAAAATTAAAAAAAATAAAAATTTTGGTCGGCAAGGAGATTTCAATATGGAGATCATATTTGACGGTTCGGATCGGTCATTTGAACTTTCAAAATTGAGAACTGACAGGGTTTAACCGGGACTCTGGTCAAACCGCTTTGATTGAATCCTTTCTCTCTCTCTCTCTCTCTCTCTCTCTATATATATATATATATATATATATACACGTTACAAAATATTTAAGTAAGAGGTAATTAATTCTGGCGTGAATTTTTTTTTACATGACCCTAAATATAGACCATTCATTTAGAATGATTAATGGTTGTGATTTGGTTAGAGTTTGAATGAAGGTCTATATCTGAGCGACTGAGCCCATATATCCATGGCAGAACCCTGAGAAATAATGTGTTTATCTTAAAACCTGGAAAACGAAAATTGATCCAGTATATATATAGAGCGATAGCGATGTTAGAAGAAAAAAAAATGCGGTCAGTTAAAGTTCTATTTCAATTTTTTGTGTCCCAAGAACAATTAATAATCACTTGGTAGCCGCTTTCTAAAAAAAAAAATTTATAATCAGACAATGAACTGGATGTTTACGAAATCAAGGGTGATTAATTCCAGTCTTCAACACTAACAGTTGACGTTCTTATCGGAAACTGTAGTTCGGTCACGAACTCCATTTTAAAAGAATTGTTTTCATTTTTTTTTTTTTTTGAGATGTTGGATTGTTTTCATTTACTGGGCTAAAAGCTGATCATTACAAATAGTACTTGTTTCTATTCTAAACTTGTTGTAAGAAAATGTGATGTAAATTAAATAACCAATTAATTACTAACATTTGACTTAGTTTATTTTGTTCTTTTGTATTTCTTTTCAGTTAGAAGTACAAAACAGATGCAGAAGATGCGGTTGGGTTGCTTAAAATTTTGAGGTATTACATGGATAATGGTCATCACATGACAAATAGAATACAAGTTACAACTAGTATGTACATAATATGTAGCCTTCTTGCAGTCCAATAAATTTAGTAAAACTATTTAAGTTAGAAGTAGCATAAACGTCAACTAGCTAGCTAGATATTTAAGCACATTTATTTATTATATATAAAATCCACTGTAAGAGGTAGTCAAAAGGTATCATTTAAACTTGAAGTATGCATGCCTATGGGTCTTAATAGCAAAAATGAATTAGATATTCATTTTTTTGTGACTAATTGTTTACTAATATGCATTTAGGTCGTTATTTTCCTTTATGGCTCCGTTTGGATACGTCTAGTAATAAGAGAATAGTCTCTTTCTAAGCGTAAATTTATTTCTAACCATCTAAATTCTTCACAAAATTACACATTTTCCAATATTATTCCTCTTATTTCTTAGCGATCCAAACGGAGCCTATGATTTCGTGCCAATGTGCAATTTTTAAAGCGTTGTTTGAAAAGTAAAATTGTGAAATGTCTGATTCTTTTCGTATGTCTACACTTAAAGTAATTGTAAAAGCAACGGCACACATAAAAATAGTAGGTTTAGTATATATGAAGCCACAGGAAATGTTGTTATTAAACTCTATAAATATCTCAGCAATATATTAAATTTTTTGAAAGTACGTACATGAAGCATGTGGAGCATATTAATAATAATAAATACTCTTAGCTAGTCATTATACAATTCTGGTGCTTCTCAGCCTAACGGACGACACGGTTTGAAGTACACTAATAACCATGTGAAACAACGGAATTGACAAGCTTTTATATCCACTGCAAAATATATATGGTAAATAATGAGAACCGCATGCAGTTAATTAACACATCCCTAAGATATATGGTTGTATATATGCTGTCATCATCAAAAGCAATAAGTGTCATAAGATTTATTAATACCCAATACGTCTATAATATTTTAATGAACTGTCTTTCCTTGGCCGAGTGTGTTTATCTTAAATTAAGACTACAAAGCAAATTCAACAGAAATATGGCAGGCCATGAGAAAAGATAATAATCACGAACCTTACTTTAATTGCGTCAATAACTTTTAGTTAACGCTGCATAATTATTGTTCATCCAAAACACAGTGTAAAGATTGGTTATGGAGTACAATGCAAAAGTGTGTTCTAGCTTGTTTGGCAAGGAGGATTTAATTTGGAGTACAAAGTGGTTGCATGCCAGAGAAGACTAGCTAAGACTAAGAGCGACCCTTGGACTTATATTGGACTCGGATCCAACACAGCAACACTATTCGAACCGAACCATTACATAGGTCAGCCGGACCCACCGCCCACTCGTTGGCCTCTAGCTCCGCCCCAAAATTTATTGCACCCAACCCTGACATCACTACTTTGATTCCCAACTCTCAATTTGACCCAAAAGGACATCTCCAGTCATGGCAAAATGGGAGATTGAATCACCAATAGAAACCCTTCTTAACCCGTTGGTATTTCAAAAATGTGGAAAGCTACTGTAGAGTGTAGAGCATGAAAACTAAAATGGGCTAGATTCAAAAATAAAATTTGGAGTAAATAAATTAAAAAACACAAGAAACCAAAAGATATCTAAGGGGGCGTTTGGATGAGGTTGGAATAGGTGGGAATTACAAATTCCCGGAATTTCTTATGCCAAATTTATTATAAACAATCCAAATTCTTCACAAAGTTACACACTTCCCAATAAATTTATGCCTAGAATTGGCTATTCCCCCAATTCCCAACCCATCCAAACGGCCCCTAAAAGGCAAATGATTGTCTTCTTCTCCATTTCATTGCACCTATAGACACCACGTCGTTCCCACACTACTAACACATCCCTATCCTAGCACGACAGGACATTTATAAGCCTCAACCACCAACAACCCTTGGATCCCCATCCAACGGCCGATTCCCATTAGTCGACTAGTGACCCCACTCTGATCCAGCTCACATTTCCTTCCCCATCAAAAACCAATCATCCCTCTCTTCTTCCTCCGAAGAAATTTGATGGAAGCGTGACTAGTGAGAGGCGTGGTCAACCATCTCTAGTTCCCCATTCGCATGGGATGCTTTCATATTTTCATATTTAGACTATATCTCGTTTCTTTCTTTCCCCTTCATTTTTCAAATCTGTTGTATAGGTTCACACCTCGCTGAATCCTTTTCTTTTCTTTCGTTTCTTTCCCTTTTTGTTCGTTTCTCCTTTTTTATCGCGTCCCTTTGTCCCGGCCCACGACGTCTGTCTCAATTCTTAGATAACGAGAGAAAGCGAAAGGTTTCGGCTTTGTTTTCATTTCTTTTTTTCTATGCATGGGCTCTGCTTTTCTCTTATTTTAATATTTCACGAAAAATACGGAGAGAGATAGAGAGAGAGACAGAAACAGAGAGAACGGTCAACTGACCCATTTCTTTCGCTTGGCTGTTACTATGTATACTCTTAAACCTCAACTCGTGTTCTCACCTCTCGCCATTTCTGCACCTCTCTATTTCTATCGATAGAACACATGCACTAGAGCCCTAGTTTACTTTATTATTAGTGCCTTTCCTTTTGTTTTAGTTTATTCGTCGGTGTTCGTGAGGGTTGAATTTTGAGCGTGTAAAGAGGAGAAAAGGGAGACGGATAGAGAACGAGGTGCTAGCTCTTGTGCTTGCCTTCTTTCTCTTTCTTTCTGCCCTCTCTATATACTTTCTTTCCCTTTCTGGAGAGGAGCTCGGAGGCATTAGCTCTTTCTTCTCTCTCTCTGTTTGACGCTTTTGCCTCCTCTCTCCTCTCCATTACTACACATCCTTTTATTTCTCTTTTCTCTGGGGTTTCGTTTTCCTTCTTGGGAAGTGAGAAAACTTGTTAAGTCGGCGATTAGAAATTCGAGCAGATCTACCACCGTCGAGGTGTTTGTAGGCTTATAGTCTTTTGGATTGGAAGGTGATAAAGGTGCTTTGGAACCAACAGAGAGAGAGAGGGAAAAATAAAAAAACAAAAAGGAGAAATTAGTCAACACGAAAGCGAAGGAAAAGTTAAATAACCAAAAAGGCGCATCGCTTTATCTCCTCTCTGCTTTGGGATGAGTTATGGGAGCTTATTTGACAGCGCCATGCTCTCATACGGCGCACCCACCATGGCTGGAGGTGGCAAACCTCTCTTCAACTCTCCTGCCCTCTCTCTCGCCTTGGTAAGCACCAAATCTCTCTCTTTCTTTTTATCATTCCATCTCTTAAACGCATGCTACCTCTTTTCTCACCTTTGGTAACTTGTCAGCAGACAAACTTGGAGGCGCAAAGAGATGGAAGTGCACTTCCAGTAATGGGAAGCTTGGGAAGTGGAGATGCTTCGTTGAGAAATAAAGAGGATGAGAACGACAGTAGATCGGGAAGCGACCACTTGGACGGCCTCTCCGGCGATGAGCTGGAGCCAGCTGGCAACTCGCGCAAGAGGAAGAAGAGATACCACCGCCATACTCCTAAGCAGATCCAAGAACTTGAAGCGTAAGTATATAATTTCATTTGATCATTTCAAATTTCAATCCCTAGTCTTTCCTTTCATTTGTGGATTCTAGTAGTTTGAAATGATTTGTGAATTTGGTGCCTCTTTAGATTATTCAAGGAGTGCCCCCATCCAGATGAAAAGCAGCGGGCTGAGCTCAGCAAGCGGCTTTGCTTGGAAAACCGCCAGGTCAAGTTCTGGTTCCAGAACCGCCGAACTCAGATGAAGGTAATAAACATTTCCTATAGAATATAATCTATGGTTTTCTCATTTCTGTGATGATTTTTTTTTTTTTACTGAGAGGCTTTATTTTTTTAACAGATGCAAATGGAGCGGCATGAGAATACTCTACTCAGGCATGAGAATGACAAGCTGCGGGCTGAGAATATGTCAATCAGGGAGGCAATGAGAAATCCTATTTGCAACCACTGTGGTGGTCCTGCCATGCTTGGTGAGGTCTCTTTAGAAGAGCAGCATCTAAGAATGGAGAATGCTAGGTTGAAAGATGAGCTTGGCCGTGCCTGTGCCTTAGCTGGGAAATTACTCGGTAAGCCCATCTCTTCGATGTCAGCCCCTCTACCCCTCCCGATGTCGAACTCTTCTTTAGATTTAGCTGTCTGTACAACTGGCTTTGCAACCCCTTTGCCGGCTTTAAATGATTTCCCCAACAATGCATCGAGTCCACTTGGTACAGTCATCACTCCAGCTAGACGGGGTACGGCTACAGTTGGTGTAGATAAGTCTTTGGAGAGATCTATGCTTTTGGAGTTGGCTCTTTCGGCCATGGACGAGTTGGTCAAGATGGCACAGATGGAGGAGCCATTGTGGATCCCTAGCTTAGAAGGTGGCAAGGAAACACTCAACTATGAGGAGTACCATCGCAGTTTCAACCGGTGCATTGGAGTCAAGCCTGTTGGGTTCGTGTCCGAGGCTACCAGGGAAACAGGAGTGGTGATCATCAATAGCATGGCGCTTGTTGAGACGCTCATGGACTCGGTGCGTTGTTCTTCCACATCATATGTTACGTTTTATAGTTATATTGTGGAACATATTATGCTTTGAGTAATTTTATTATCAAGTAACATATGATCTTTTGTGCAGTCTCGATGGTGTGAAATGTTCTCCTGTGTGATCGCAAGTGCAACTACTACTGAAGTTCTTTCTAGTGGCATGGGAGGGAGCAGAAATGGTGCACTGCAACTTGTAAGTTTATGACATGTAATTGATCACATTTTTTTTTATTTTGAAATGTGCACTGGCATATGATCACAAAATGTGTTCATTCTTTTGTTATGGAATTTCAGATGCATGCTGAATTACAAGTCCTATCTCCACTTGTACCGATCCGGGATGTCAACTTTCTACGCTTCTGCAAGCAACTAGCTGAGGGATGTTGGGCTGTTGTAGATGTTTCTATTGATGGAATCAGAGAAAATGCGTCGGCATTAGCTGACAATATGAAATGCCGCCGGCTTCCTTCTGGCTGTTTGGTGCAAGACTTGCCGAGTGGTTACTGCAAGGTATTCTTCTCTTACTTTCACTTGTACCACTCTCTTCCCACTAAGACTGTTGAAAGTCTGATTAGCTAATTATATTTGTTGTTAATTAATATATAATAATATCATGCAATTGCTTTCATAAGTCAAGGGCTAAACCAGTGTTTTCTAACAAGTTAATGCGGGCCATGAGGCCACGATTCTGTCAGAATCACATGGTCAGAGAGGAGGATAGGCGATCAGCTATCTATTTTTATATGATTTGTGTAGATCCACACATATTCCAAAGTGTTTTTTAATTGCTTTGTTTATTTGTAAATGGGTATTAGATGCTTCTTCTACTCTTTGGGAGAAGCACCCCTAGGGAGCTCCTTGTCTCTTCTTCCACTTAATTAATTTGTCTTGCATTGAGATCTCCATGCCTTACTTTGACCACTTGGATTTGTTTAGCTTTCTTTTTGAAAAAATAAAGTTGTCCCTAACAGAGGTTTAGTGGGAGATTAGTCAAAACTTTGGCTGCCTTTAAGTGGACGCCTGTGCATTGTTTTCTGCTAAGTTTGTGTTTTATTATGATTTTAAATGGGAGGCAGCCTCTAGGGCTTACATCTCCAACACATTAATTTGGTTCAGTCCCTTGTCATTTGTGCAAAGATAATTTACCCTTAGTTTATTTGCATTTAAATACTAATGCCTTGTATAATCAATTTTTTTTTTCTATTCTTTGCCCTCGGTGTTTGGTGACCTCAGTATTTTCTGGCTCCCTCATGTCATGGATAGCTCTGCATGATTTATTGGGTTTCTATGCCATTGGGTGGGACCGCATCTCATGTTAACAATCTCTGAAATCTCAATACAATATTTAGTAGCAAATGTAACATTTTCGTATATATCCCAGATGCCCCACCCAGTCCCAAGCCATAAAATGTAAAATGCTTGGGTTCATTGTAACTTGGTATCATGTGCTAGCGCTGAAGAAATCTATTACCGTGGACCAGCAGAAACTGTACAATTTGTAGCCTCTATGGCAGCTGTTGTTGGGTACAGGGGGGAAACACTGGAAAGGAGCAGAAACATGTGAGTGCATTAATGTGCTAACAGACGATTTGTTTTTGTATTTTAGGTCACATGGGTTGAGCATGCTGAGTATGAAGAAGCTGCTGTGCACCAACTTTACCAGCCAATACTCCGGTCTGGTCTGGTGCTTGGTGCACATCGGTGGCTTGCCACACTCCAACGCCAGTGTGAATGTCTGGCCATTCTCATGTCATCTTCTGCCCCTACTACTGGCAACACAAGTAAGCTCTCCTATTTTGAAACTAATCATCTTCTTGCCATGCTATGTTGTTAAGCTTGTCACAAAACAACAATTAGAATAATAAAGGATATCATATTGAAATGTAAATTTAGTCACCATTTATTATGGAACAAATGAAATGCACCATATATTTATTGCTTACTGATAGATATTGAAATCAAAGAGAAAATCATGGAACCACAGGTGCTCGACCAGCACATGGAGTTGTGTCTTGAATTAAAAATAAATTCGTTACAAGTGAATTTTTTTTCTTTCATTGCATAGCTTTTGAAAGGCAGCATCTACATATTGGTAGCATAAAATATAATGCTGTTACACTAACTATCATTCCTTGGAAGTTGAAAGAATGGAGAAGGATGACACATAGAATGTGAATGATAATATATATTTTTTGTAGCAATAACTGCAAGCGGAAGGAGAAGCATGTTAAAGCTTGCGCAAAGGATGACTGACAATTTCTGTGCCGGTGTGTGTGCATCGTCAGCACATAAGTGGAGCAAGCTAGTCGGGGCAGGAAACATTGGTGAGGATGTTAAGGTCATGACCCGTCAGAGCGTAGATGAACCTGGCGAGCCTCCTGGGGTGGTGCTCAGTGCTGCTACCTCTGTGTGGGTCCCGGTTGCAGCACAACGTTTGTTTGATTTCCTGCGTGATGAGCGTTTACGTAGCGAGTGGGATATTCTTTCAAATGGTGGGCCGATGCAGGAGATGGCGCATATAGCGAAGGGTCAGCATCATGGCAACTCCGTTTCCCTTCTTCGTGCTAGTGTGAGTTAACTTAGTCTCTTTTTATTTGCTTTAGTTTTTTACTAGTTTTACTTGCACGTGTTAGTTTGAGAATTTTGAAATATGATTTTCTATTTATATGTACAGTTGAGGTACCATTAGTGAATAAGACTATTTGAGGGGTATATAGCTTTGAAGAGGAACTATTGTGACTTAAAGTTAGCTCAGAAGTTGTACTCGTCTTTATATCTGTTGATGCAATAAGTTGTACTCGTCTTCATTTTGGTGGCCCACATTGATGAAATTTTATTTTAAAATGTGATCCCACATAGATGATAATAAGACAAAGGGGTAGAAGCAGGAATAGTGCACATTTGCTGTATTGGACTGGGATCCAAAAGGAGAAGTGGGGGACCAGTGAGAGAGGGAGGGAGTGTGTGGAGGGTAGATCTGTAAAAATGCATAATAGGAGTTGACATGACCCGCTTCAGACAGCTATCTAAAAGTTCCTCTATGCCCCACTTTCTAGGTCTAACGTCTGGAGTTCAAACCCTAGACTTCTCTCTGAGTCACTGGGTCCCATTTTATAGTTTGTTCAATCAATGGCCATTTATCACTTCCATTTCTATTTAAAATCTATTCAATTGCATATTGCTCGATAATTTAATTACATATATTAATCAATAAATTAACTCTAAAATCTTGTAACAGGCGGTGAATTCAAACCAGAGCAGCATGCTAATACTACAAGAAACCTGCACTGACCCATCTGGATCAATGGTCGTCTATGCACCAGTTGACATACCAGCAATGCACTTAGTCATGAGTGGCGGTGACTCCACCTATGTGGCACTTCTCCCCTCTGGGTTCGCAATCCTGCCTGATGGACCGGGAGTCAGTGGCAGTAGCACTGGAGAGACCAAAGTTGGCGGATCTCTCTTGACAGTTGCATTCCAGATCTTAGTGAATAGCCAACCAACAGCAAAGCTTACAGTTGAATCAGTCGAGACGGTGAACAACCTGATCTCCTGTACCATACAGAAGATTAAGGCAGCATTGAACTGTGATGTATGAATGCAAAAAGACAAAAAAGAAGAAAACCAAATGGGGGTCCATGGCAACGGGTCGAGTCAAGAACGAACCGCGCGAATATAACCTTTGCTAGGTGGTAAGGATTTCATGGTTAGAGGCCATGGTGCTTAGCACAGAGCAATGGTGGTGGTTCGGGTATTGACTCGGTCTTTCAACTTTTACGTGCCATTGTCCCTCAGCTGGAACTTCTGGTGTTTTTTCAGTGAACTAGGAGTCTGATCTTTTGTTGTTCGTGGGCTTTATTTATATTGAGCTAGTAACCTTTTGTGTAGTCTTTCTATGTTCTTGTATGTTTGTAGGCAGGGAATTGTACTTTAGGTATATGCTGTTCTAACTTCATGTTTTGGTGAAACCCTAGAAGTCCTTAAAATCAAATAATTAGTGAGCATCGTTATATTAATCATTTTTTTGTGATAATTCTCGGGGTATTCGTAACCTTTTCCATTCCTCTGTGATATCAAACTAATTAATACCAACTTTGTTTCCCTTAATTAAATTAAAATTTCAAATCTTTAAAAGGCGTGTATTATACATTTATATATATACTAGATGGCCGGAGTTAAATTTTGATTCACGTTCCAGTAGTACTTGAAATAGAGATTTCATCTCTCCGGTGTTAATAATAAAATTCTGGATGTAAGCGATTCAGCTAAATGCTAATTATTTACAATTAATCATTGTCTAAGAAGCCAATATATTTATAAATAAAGATAGTGCTTCGAAAAAGTTTATAATTCAAATACTAATAAAAAAAATTTAAAAAAAATGAGTTGTTTTAAAAATGCAAAATCTGTCAGCAACTAGCTGCGTCTTTGTAAAAATATGATAATTCTTTAATACGAAAGCAATACAAATAAAGACGGATTGTGACTAATAAGATATCATTGAACTTAATGAATTGTATTTTGACCTTAGTTGCCTATATATAGGCTCCGTTTGGATGAGGTGTGGGAAGAACTATTGAAAAGTGTGTAATTTTGTAAAGAATTTGAATTGTTTATAATAAATTTTTTTTTTCCCTTCTTTCCACACGGTATCCAAACGGAGCCATAATGATCAAGCGTACGACGTCCGTACCGTATTATAACCACAAATTCATACTTTTGCTTAACGGTGCACTGTACTGACTAATATTATGACTTTATATTTATTTTATATTGTTGCTTTCTTACACAATAGGACTCCGATAAATCCTTAATTTCTTTATCGTCCATTCCAGGGGGCGCGGACACACCTAGCCTGCGCGGATTACAGGTGAGTAAGTGACGGTTACAAGAATGGCGAGGAAGTGAAGAGTACCCGACGACATTCACGGATGAATGTAGACGGTAGAGGGTAGACCCATCGTGCCGGGATAATCATTCTGGTGACATTCAGCTTGGAGACTTGGAGGCAAGCAATTCAGGCCAGAGGCAGGAGTCGAGTCGTCGAGTTGCTCCGGACTGTTAGATTTGGTTTGGATTCGTGCATGTATTTCGAGCCAGCAGCGCAGATCCGTATTTTTTTTCCAACGGATTCTGCGTCTCTGGCTGTGTAACTAAGTGTGTGGTGAGTTGTCGATAAGAAGGGGGTGCGACAAAATAACGCAGCTTTTTTTTTAAGAGAGATTGACAGTAGCTATCAAATGGGACAAAAAAACACAGTGTAGTTATATCATCGGTAAGTTTGATTGAGATGCACATAAATGCACTGAGAAAGGAACTGAATAAAAACATCAATAAATCCACACAATATAATATTGATGTATCTTTTGAAATTCATGCAATCAAGCTATCGTGCGTGTTCAAATAAATGTTTGGTTCATAGCTTCCAGTTTTTGCAGTTTTATGACGTTAAATGACATCTCAAATTATTTAAAACGTCGTGTACACAAAATGTATTATAATGTATAATACAATTTTTTTAAATAAATAATATATGAATCATATTCTAAAGAGTATAAAAGTGTTTAAATATAGATTATTGTGATGAAAATTACTTAGAATAAATCCATATATGACTGAAATGCTCAAATGATGATCAGAACGGCATTAATTGAACTTTATATGTGTAATTACCTTGTATATTCTAATTTTTTCGAATAAATAACATATAAATCATATTCTAGACACAATAAAGAGTTTAGATATAAAATATTGTGATGAAATGACTTAGAAGTTAGAATGAATCCATAAATCACTAAAATACTCAAATGATGCTCAGAATTGCATTATTTGCATTTTATATGCGTAATTAGTATGTACAATACAAGTTTTTCGAATAAATAATATATGGATCATATTCTAGACAATATAAATATTTAAATATAGATTATTGTGACGAAATGACTTAGAATGAATCCAGAAACGATTAAAAAGCACAAATAATACTCAGAATTGCAATATTTGCAGTTTATATGTGTAATTACCATTTGTGATCAAATGATTTAGAATGAATCCAAAAATGATAGAAATGCTCAAATGATGCATAGAATTGCATTATTTGCATTTTATATGCGTAACTACCAAGTATAATCTAATATTTTTGAATAAATATCATACAAATGAAAGTATTGACAGTATAAAGAGTTTAAATGTAACTTATTATGATTAAATGACTTAGAATGAATCCAGAAATAACTGAATTGCTCGAATGATACTTAGAATTGCATTATTTGTACTTTATATGCGTAATTACCATGTATAATCCAATATTTTTAAGTAAATAACATATGAATCATATTCTAGACAGTATAAAGAGTTTAAACGTAGATTATTATGATTAAATGACTTAGAATGAACCCAAAAATTATTGAAATGCCCAAATGATTCTTAGAATTGCATCATTTGCAATTTATATGCTTAATTACCAAGTATGATCTAATCTTTTTGGTAAATAACATATGAATCATATTTTAGATCGTATAAAGAGTTTAAATGTATATTATTGTGATGAAATGGATTAGAATGAATCCAGAAATGAATAAAATGTCAATATGGTGCTCAAAATTGCATTATTTGCAATTTATATGCATAATTACCATGTAGAATCTAATCTTTTTGAATAAATAACATATAAATCATATTTTATACAGTATAAAAAGTTTAAATGTAAATTATAGTGATGAAAGACTTAAAATGAATCCAGAAACGATAGAAATACTCAAATGATATTCAGAATTACATTATTTGCACTTTATATGCGTAATTACCATGTATAATGCAATCATTTTGAATAAATAATAAATGAATCATAGTATAGATAGTATAAAGAGTTCAAAAGGAGATTATTGTGATGAAATGACTTAGAATGAATTCGAAACGAATAAAATGTTAAAATGATGCTTAGAATTGTATTATTAGCATTTTATATGCGTAATTACCATGTAGAATCTAATATTTTTGAATAAATCATATGCATCATATTCTTGACAGTATAAAGAGTTTAAATATATATTATAGTGATGAAATACTTAGAATGAATCTGGAAATGATAGAAATATTCAAAGGATGCTCAAAATTGCATTATTTGCATTTTATATGCGTAATTACCTTATATAATCCCATCATTTTAAATAAATAACATATGAATCATATTCTAGACATTATAAAGAATTTAAATGCAGATTATTGTGATGAAATTACTTGGAATAAATCCATAAACGATTGAAATGCTCAAATGATACTCAGAATTGCATTATTTGCACTTTATATTCGTAATTACCATGTACAATCCAATCTTTTCGAGTAAATAACATATGAATCATAGTATAGACAATATAAAGAGTTTAAATGCAGATTGTTATGATGAAATGACTTAGAATAAATCCAAAAATATTTGAAATGCTCAAATAATGCTCTGAATTGCATTATTTGCACTTTATATTTGTAATTACCATGTACAATCCAATCTTTTCGAATAAATAACATATGAATCATAGTATAGGCAGTATAAAGAGTTTAAATGCAGATTATTGTGATGAATTGACTTAGAATAAATCCAAAAACGTTTGAAATGCTCAAATAATGCTCTGAATTGCATTATTTGCACTTTGAATGTGTAATTACCATGTATTATCTAATCTATTTGAATAAGAGCAAGATTCCTTTACCAACATTTTGGTGCCTCCCAATGCCAACATTTTACTATTAAGTTATTTTTTAAATTTTTAAAATTCAAATGTTAGATCCAAACTGTTGATCTTATTTAGTTTAACGAGCGATACGTTTTCATATAAGTTTTGTAAATTTTGGAATTTATTTGATACTTGATCACTAGATAGAAAAACAAACGAACCTTGTTAACTATGATAGATTCGTTCTGATACGTTCATGTTTTAGCCTTTGATCGAGTATCAAATAAACTCTAAAATTTACAAAACTCAAATGAAAACGCATCGCTCATTAAATTAAATAAGATCAACGGTTTAGATTTAACATTTAAATTTTAAAATTAAAAAAACTAACTAAATAGCAAAATATTGACATTTGGGCCGAAACGTTGGTTGTTGAACCTTACTCTTTGAATAAATAACATATGAATCATATTCGGGATAGTATAAAGTGTTTAAATGTAGAATATTGTGATGAAATGACTTAGAATGGAACTAGAAATGATTGAAATCCTGAAATAATGCTCGGAATTACATTATTTGCTTGATATGCATAATCACCATGTATAATCTAATCTATTTGAATAAATAACATATGAATAATATTCTAAACATAATAAAGGTTTTAAATGTAAATTATTGTGATGAAATGACTTAGAATGAATCCAGAAACGACTTAAATGCTCAAATGTTGCTCAGAATTTTATTATTTGCACTTTATATGAGTAATTACCATTTTTAATCCAATCATTTTGACTAAATAACATATGGTTTATATTCTAGAAGGTATAAAGATTTCAAATGTAGATTTTTGTTATGAAATGACTTTGAATGAATCCAGAAATGATTGAAATGCTCAAATGATTCTCAAAATTGAATTATTTACACTTTATATGCATAATTTCTGTGTATAATCCAATCTTTTTGAAGAAATAACATATGAATTATATTCTAAATAGTATAAAGAGTTTAAATGCATATTATTGTGATAAAATGACTTAGAATGAATTCAGAAACAATTAAAATTCTCAAAGATGCTCTGAATTGCATTATTTACACTTTATATGCGTAATTACCATGTATTATGCAATATTTTTTTAATAAATAACATATGAATCATATTCTAGACAGCATAAAGAGTTTAAATATATATTATTGGGATGGTATTGATACCCCTTTGTTCTATGTACATCCATCCCTGCGATTAACTAGCAAAATATATATGTCCTGCGAATAAAGAAACAAAATAATATTAAGCAATAAAAAAATTTGGTTTAATCTTCGAGCGATATAGATGGATATCTTTCCGATAAATATAAACACCACCTGTCTCTTTTATGTTAAAGGATCTAACATCTTATTTGAAATCAACATTTAGACCACACATCAGATTAGATCACGCAAATCAATGGTTCATAATTAATACAACAATTGTTTTCACCCCTCTTGTGAAATTGTTCTAACCTTTATATGAGTATTTTTATATAAGCCGTAGAGATGAGATCGGTGTAATTATCACATAAAAATTTTTGGATTGTAATTATAAAAAGTTAACAATAGACATTGTTATTCCATTCCCTCCATTTGGATCCGTCATTGCTTTTGATCTTGTACAAAATTAAGTCGTGGGAAGCCGACTTCATATTCAACGTTTGGACGTTTATGCAAAAGATTTGTTGTATAGCACCAGAATTATCATTATATCGATTTGAATTGTGTTAACAAAAATGAAATTGGTTACTCGAACTTAAAAATAGTTAAATTTATTTTGTGGAACTCTTGGCCGAACCCTAACAAAATAATTCTTGGCTTATAAAATGGAAGGATATATCGACCAAATTTAAACAACATGCCAACCAAGAACAAAATGAGTTAATTAAAATTATTTGAATTATATTCTATTTCATTATGTTGTGTATCAAAGCATGAACCGATAAAAAAATAAAATATTAATTTCTTTGAAATTACTTGATAAAAAGTTACTTGGATTTTAATTTGTTTCAAACTTTATACACAAATCAATTTAAATAATTTGTATTGTATTTCTTTTAGATTTGATAATGACTTAGTTGGTTTCTATAATCACTATAAAATAAATTTTGTTATGAATGTTATTTATTTGGAAAATTCTGCCATGAGGTCTAATTTTGAATTGGGTTTTAATCTCAACCATTCATTTTCAAAAAATATTAATTCGTTAGTACTCGTGAATAGTTGTGATCGAAGCACGATTCATAAATTGGACCTCATGGCAGAATTTTCCTATTTATTTTTACTAGCAGCAGTGCCCACTCAATGTGTGGGCGGACTTTAATATGTGATATGTGAAATTAAAAATATTATTTGACACATATATATTGTCCATATTCAATTTTTAAGATAACTGTTGTCTTGATCGGCATTGAAGGTAGCAGCAGTATTCACTGGTTAACAAATAAAATCAATAAAAGTACATATGTGAACAACTCAAAAAAATAATTCAATAAAAATAAATATATTTCTCAATAAAAAGTTTCACATAAAAGTATATTGTCTCAAAAAAAAAATAATACAACATGATAAGATTCTTGAATCGTTCTTGATCCACGGTTGTCGTGTGTTTGGCATGAGGGTTGAACAAGGCATGAACAAGCTGTTTGAACACCTCCTTGTTTGTTCGCCTAGTTCGCGTAGTTTCCCAAAAAGCTAGAAACGAGAACAAGGGACATGTTCCCTATTCGTGAAATTTTCTTCATTGTTTGGTTCGTGCGAATTTGAGTTGTTCGCTAATAGGTAGTTCTCAGACGTTGCCAAATATAGCTAATAAATAATGATCATACTCAAGACAATATTTGTTTATAAAAATTAAAACAAGGGAGACGGAGACCTGCTTTATAAAAATGATCATACTCATGTAGTGTGGCACGTCTCCGACCTCTCATGCGTATCTCTTTTTTCCCCCTATACGCCTCTTATAAAAGGGTATTTAAAATAAATAAATAACTGGCTTGCAATTTTCAAAAAGACAATTACATTTATTTCGATATTTGTCACACTTTCATTACTTGATTTCGACTTGGCACACTTTCATTACTTGATTTCGATATTTGTCAATTTACTTCCATAACCACATATTTACCTGAGCAAGATGTGGAGAGACATGCCTAAATCAATCTGGGCAGTTGAACCAGATCAGACCCAAAATTGCAATTCAGATCTGATTAATTAACATCAAAAGCATACGCATATGCTTCATCAAAATCAGATCTTCTATGCAAAATGGAGGTAGAATGGAATACTTTAAACTGAATTTCTGTATGACTGACTTCCTGTCAACTGAGATCTTAGATCTTCAGTACACATTTGTTTTTCTTATTCAATTTCTTTTCTCTTTGGAACAATGTACGCATCATGGTGGACAAAAAAAATAATTTAAAAAGAAATCTTAGAAAGGAAAGACATGGCGGAGCGTTCATCAGAGAGGCATTTGCCACTATTATTATTACTATTAAGTATTAACAAAGCTTGTGTGGTCCGTGCAATAGAAATTAAGAAGTGTAAATTTCAAGATTATGTGTTTGTACAAGAAAACATTTTCCAAAGATCTTCCTATAAAAGAATTAATAGGAATAACCTTAGAAAATGTGCAAATTTATAAGGAGGTCCCTCAAAGAAATTGACCAGAAAATCTTCGCAACATGTTGCAATGCGAAAATGCCATGTTGGCTTAAATGTACAAGCTCAGCACCCTTCGCGAGTGGCCATTAAAATCACTAACCGTCGTACTAGCATCCCACGACCACCTGCACCATAGAAGAGAATATTTTTTATGCTATCCACAATCAAGTAACATAGCAATGTCAAATTCTACCCAATTAAAGCACAATTTAATTGCAGTTTAACATCCTCATGACTGTAATACTGGTTATTTCTCTGCCCTAAACTCCTAATTGCAGGTTGAGAAACAAAAAATACAAGATGGAAAATGTAATAAGCAAGGGAATGGAAATCTAATAATGGTCGGAAGAAAAGAAATCAATAATAATGTATATCACTTACATTAATGCGCGAACATAGGATTTGCCTCTGCCATCACCAGACAACAACAATTCTCTGTCTGTCAAGCGACCACTACAAATCATCGATCCTCCTTGGCAAAGGCCTGAACTCATTCTCCAAGGCCCGATCGCCGTAGCGACCC
The DNA here is from genome assembly GCA_028095005.1 of Rhynchospora pubera. Taxonomy (NCBI): domain Eukaryota; kingdom Viridiplantae; phylum Streptophyta; class Magnoliopsida; order Poales; family Cyperaceae; genus Rhynchospora; species Rhynchospora pubera. Next base: position 325,331,144 of record CM051460.1, read on the forward strand.
CACACTCTGACAAAGTCTAAGACTTCAGCCAAGGCGATCCACTCATCGTTGGGGGAGAAGCGTGCAACAATGACGGGATGTGAGTGTTCGCCAGAGACAAAGGCCTAGAGAGGGTTGGCGAGGCTTCGAATGATGATAGATCGACCATTGCAATACAAGAAGGAGACGGATTTTGGATTTTGGATTGTGGTCAACAAGCATGCATAGGTCTAAATCAGGCTTGGCAATAGCCAGCCAACAAATTTCATTAATGAAATAAAAAAGGTTAAGAGTTTGATGATTGCATCAAAATAACATATCTTACTAAAGGAGAAGAAGAAAATTTTAAGAAAAATCTTAGAAATTTCAGTAGTTTGATCTCCACCAAAAGATTTCCTTTTGATAGAAAGCAGAATAACAACAGACTTTCTCCTCTGGAGGCCCCGTGGGCTAGCACTCAGCAAGGGTGAGATCTTATTACTTGAACTTGAGGCTGCAAAACGGGATGTGCAATTTGGAGTCACATACCTAATTGGGTTGTCCGATGCATTTTCCTGGTGATGTAGCAAAAGTGCAAAACAAAAGATGAAAAAGAGGCGAATGGGTGCGAACTGTGAAGAAACCTAATGAATTTTCAAAATATGTCGGCCACTGATGAAGGGATGGGGGTGGGACTGGATAAGCCTAAGAAAATTAAGAAAGTTTGTCGAACAAAATTTCATGTAGTGGCTCCCACGAGGAGGTTCTTTCAAAAAAAAAAAAATTCGTGCAGTGGAGAATCGAACTAAGGTTCTAAGGAATAAATTACGCGTTTGTTCCAACCCAGTAGCGCTCCAGACAGAGAGTCAAGAGCCAAATATCTTTTCGTTTATAGATTACATCTGATCCGCATATCAAATAATTAACGATCTAGATTACAAATTAAAGAATTGAATACATTCTTGATTTGAAGGTTTACACTCTTGGATTGGTGCATTTAATTTAGCAGAGATAAAAATCACGCCGGCTGTGAGGGCGAAAGAAACCAACAAATTGTTAAATACAAGCCCAACATTTGTCTGGGCCGAGTTCCCAGTAAAGATCTGAGAACTCAACATAAGAGTCCACTTTAGTTTGGTGATGGTGTGATGGACGATTGGACGTGGTCTTAACAAATATATATGTGTTCTTTTAGTAAGAGGTCATGGGCTGAAAATTTAACACATTTTGAACAGTCAGACAGTATAGTACAGTAACATCACAGTAGTATTCATGTCTCTCTCCTTTCCTTTCAGAATCTCTCCATCGAGAAAGCTTGTCATCCAGGTAAGTATAGAAAATCACTAATCTATTCTCTCCCTTGTCACCTTTTATTTTTGTTTGGTTGTTTTCTCACAGTGCTATATTGGATTATATATCATGAGAAAAACGAGTTCTCTTAAAAAATAATAAAAATATATAAATAATTTAATTACACGGCAGAATTTCAAATTTGGTCCTACTCCAATCCGGCCATTATTTCTGGTGCAAATCATGGACCATGTTTAAGGTGAAAAAAACGAGACAAATTGATCCATTCTTGCTTTGGATGGAGCAACCTACCCCAATCTTAGCAAAATCAATATCACTGTAGACCAAACTCGTAGAACAGGGGGGCCCGCCAATAAAGAGCACCTAGGCAACATGTCTGTGGTCCATCAGAACAGGCGCACAGGAAACTAACTCATCCTTTTCCAGTTTTCCCCACAAATTAACGCCCGGTGCATAAATCTGCCCTGTGGATCCCACTTTCAGAGAAACAAATTCCCTCACCGTCTGTGCCTCGTGTGCAGATAGACTTGAAATCTCTCGTTCCTAAAACGAATCTAGCGACCGCCTCTGGGCGCGTTTAAAATTTAGACGAAAAGAGCCAAGGACAACACCCCGCATATTCCGCCCACAAGGAACTCTTGCGTTCACGCTCCCTTTATTGTGAACCGTTGGATTAAAGTAGGTCTAGACGATCGGACGGAGGAAGTTGGAGTAGCCTAGGGGTACGGGCTATTCCAAAGAGGTGGAAATGATTGGGGTTCGCAATGCGAGGGTTTGACCGACGAGCCAGTGATGCTCAACATTTGACGCCAGTTTGGTCATGTTCCATTAGCGCCTTCTACACCGGGGAATTATTATTATTTTTTTTTGGGGGGGGGGGGGTTAAAATATAAATACCCTCAGAATGTAATTGAATTTTTACTTAGAAAAAGGGAATGGAATTGGAGGTGAAAATTAGCAACTTTTTCGTGTTTGGATGGAAGAAAATAATTATTTTCACGAGGGAAAAGATTTCTTCAAGAATTTTCTTTTATGTTCAATTTCATCCTCCAAATTGGTAGAAAATGAAGGGGCTACAATTGACCAAAAAAATTAAAAAATTCCTTTCTCCTTCATCATTCATCCAAACAAAAGATACAAAATTATTATTAGTTTTCATCTTATTCCTTTCCTTCCCTCTTTATTTTTTTCTTTTCCTTCCCATTGTCTACTACCACTGAACCAAAGATAGTGTTAGGAGGTTGAAATAATTTATCTTTAGCGTGTGTTGTGGTGGTGTGATCTCAATAAATTGCTATGGGTTATACGGAATATATTGATTTGTTACCGAGATAATATTAGGCGGTGTGCATTAAAGACAAATATTTTAATTAAATAGTTGTAAAAGAAATATTTTACTTATTTTCTAATTTTATCTCTAAGAATTAAGAAATTTATATTATTTTTTACTATTTTTTAAAAAATAATCGAATATGTAAGTGTTCATTATTGCAATGCACAAGAGTATATTGCGCTCAGTACTCAAGTGTGTATCGGATAATAATTAGGCAAGTACTATAGAGAGCTCAAAATATACATCTAAAAGACCAAAGCAGTTACCGTTAAATACTTCTGCATCTTTTTTACTTTGTCAAAACCACATGATAGTTGTCAGCAATTACATTTTTAATTGAAATATATAAATAAATGCATATCAATACAATGAATAAAATGTGTATGGATTTATAAGAAAAGTGTGAATCGATGTAATAATTAAGCATGCATTCTAGACGAACAAGTGATCGTATCAATTGGATATATATGGTTCCTTGAGTTTTCTAAAGTTTTATTATTAAAAAAAAAACTAGTACTGTAAGACATGCTGGGATATTCAAGAAGAACCATTTTTGAACTATCATTTTTTTTTACAAATTATAAAGAGTAAATCTATTGTGAACCATGATGCATAGAAGCTTCCGTGCACCATGACCGTTTTGGTCAGTGGTTTCCACAAATTTTAAATCTAATTTAACAAACTCAATCTATATATTGAAATATTATAGAAAACAAAATTTTACAAATTTTTGAAATTTTTTTACTATTTTTTTCGAATTTTTTAATACTTGCCATTTTTTGCTACAAATTAGTGTATTTTGTGGTCAAATATGGCAAGCTTTAAAAAATTCGAAAAAAATAGTAAAAAAATTTCAAAAATTGTAAAATTTTGTTTTCTATGAGATTTCAATATATAGATTGGGTTGGCTAATTTAGATTTGTCATTTTGCAAAATCACTAACCAAAACGGTCATGGTGCACGGAAGTCTCTATGCATCATGGTTCACAATAGAAATTCTCAATTAAAAATTAATTGGCATTTGATCTACCAAAACACATTATTGCATAATAATTGTATCAAATGTTCACATGAGTAATTTAGGATTACGGTTATTTAATGATGATCTTAGTTCATTGAAATGACCGCTAGCTTTAAATTTCGATGGCAAAATATCACATGAATATTTTTTTATAGACCTCCTGATTTAATTGAATTCGGGAGATATTTTATTTTCCCTGAATTAAAGAGACAAAAAAAAATTATGAGAAGCTGCATGGATTGAGAAGAAAGAGAACATTTTTTTTTAAAAAAAATAGTAGATTATTTCCACACGTATTTTTTTTGGGGGCATCGTATGTATTTAAATTTAATAAATTTATAGATATAGTTAAATGTTTAAAACATTTAGATCTTAAACAATATAATTGAATTAACTTAAGAAAAACATAATTGCATTTTTAGTGAATGAAGTCCTATTTAATTAAAATACAACGGAGCATAAGAAGGAGATAAAGATGAAATAAGACTTTTTGACCGATGCAACGTAAGTTTCGTCGAAATAGCAAAAATTTTAGGATAATATTTTGTATATTTCTATTTCGTTAAATTTGAAACTGAACCTCCAACTTAAAAACACGAGGAAAATGTTTAATTTATTTATTAATCTCCCGAGAAGTATTCTTTCACAATATCCAAACCGTTTATTAAAAAAATTTCAAAACTGTCAACTGCTTACTAATTTATCCGTACACATAATTAGACTAATTTGTAACGGATTCATTCCTTCAGCCCTTTGAAATCTCCCATTCAATTATTCAAATACATCCAGCGACGTAATACTTTTTTTAACGGTAGTATCATTGTATCAAATCACAATGGTAATTTTTTAATTAATCTATACTATATTGTACACCTAAGCAAAAATCAGTTTGAAAGGTGTACGTGGAACGAGCGTAGTCAAAGCAAGTTGCCGAAAAGAGGTCGGAAGGGAAAAGGATTGGGGCTGGGGCAACGAAATCTGGCGTTTTTTGTTCCAAGAAGGAAGAGAGAGAGAGAGAGAGACCGAACAAGAGAAAGAAAGAAAGAAAGGGGGAGGAGAGAGAAACTCTTCCCATTTTGCCTCCCTCCTTTCTCCTTTCTCCTCTCTCCTTCCTCCCCACCTTCCCCACACCCCACCTCGCCTACGGAGAGAGAAAAAGCAGCTTCCTTTTGCATTACTCGCCTCTTCTCCATCAAATGTTCTTCGGAGACAGATAGAGAGAGAGAAAAGCTAGGGTTCGTGCGACTGAAAAGGGAAGAAGAAGAAGAAGAAGGATGCATATGATGAGGCGTCTAAAGAGCATTGCGTCGGGTCGATCTTCAGTTTCAGATCCTGTGAGTAGCATTTATTTATCTCTATTTAATGTCTGATTTCGGTTTCGGCCTTGTTTTTTTTGTAAAAGTTCGCCTTTTCGATCTGGACGCGAAAATGTGTGTTTTATATTTAGGTGGTTTCTACAATGCCGATCTAAAAGTTTTGTTTATGACAAAAAAAAAGCTTCGATTTTGCTTTATTGATTCAGACATTTCCCGAATACGTCTTTATTGGGAACCAATTCCACTTTTTTTTTGTTTCTGGTCTTTTAGCATCTGATCCTCGGTATTGTTTGGTTGTGGCATTAGTTGCTATCTAGGGAGATATTTTGGCACCAATCAGATAAGAAAGAAATAAAGGCCTTTAGAAATAGCAGACTTTTTTCTGCTTCGATTTTAACTTTTAAATATTATATACACAGAGAATTATGTTACAAATTGCACATATAATTGGGTGGAAGTATATGCTTTAAATTAACAAGCTTATAAAACTGAAAACTTGTTAGGAGAAAAATGTCTGAATGCCAAATTGTAGGTACTATTGTAAATTAAGCTACCAAGATATATTGGTCCTTGTATTTCTTAATTACCTTTTGAGTACTTGGGATAGTAATATGAATTATGAATTTTAATTGAAGAATGGAGATTCAGGGACCAAGAGAGCTAAGGTTGATCAGGACAGTGAAGGAGAGATTATAATTGAACCACATTTGACTGGGAAAAGTGTTGCCAACGGAGAGGAGATGAATATTGAAACTCAATTAGAAAATAATGAAGCTAGCACGTCTACTGCAGCTCCTCCTGCCCTTTGCACAGATGACTCACCAGTTGATCAACTTCCAAAGGAAATGCATGAGATGACAATAAGAGATGATAAAGCGGATGAACCTTGTGAGAAGGTTGGGTTTTGCATCTATACTTAATTTGCTGACATGTGAATATACTCCTAGTGTGGCACTCAGTTGCTATTTCATAATTTCTTTTAAGGAGGCTGAGAGCACAACGAAGAATGCGCATGGAACGGAGGCTGGTCAGGTAATCACAACCACCGTTGGTGGAAGAAATGGACAGCCAAAGCAGGTTATTACTGTTTCCTATTTTTTATCTCTTGTGTATTTTGATCCAAGGCAAGTTATAAAATAGTTGGGTACAGTTAATATGTAGGAGAAAATTTGTCTATAAACAAGACATTATAAAGATATCCATGCGAAGTCTAAGAACAATCATGCATGCCTTTTCCAACACGGAGTAATATTTCAGAATTGTTGACAATCATGCATGCATGCCTTTTCTTATTTGTTGAAAGATTTGCAAAGATGGGTATTTTGATATTTCAGAATTCTAGTGTAAGTAGGTTGGTGTGGTATTCTGTGTTAAAGAGTCAAGGCATGGTATTTTTTGTTTGCAAGGGAATGCATGATATTTCTAATGGTCTTTTTAAGTTTATACTTGCAAGTTGCATCTTAAAAATCTTCAGGTTTCCCCCCTTCCAATTCTTTCACAATTTCTTTCTTATTGTTTCATGGTTTCAATCTTACCATCTCAAGTTGAACAAGTACTATTAGTTGTTGACTTGTTGTTAACGCTTAATCTGTGTCATCCTGGATGTATCAATGCTTGTTTTCTTGCTGGCTCCATTAGTTCTGATCATAAAACTGTGTTTATTGGATGACAGGCAATCTCATACATGGCTGAAAGGGTAGTAGGGACTGGTTCATTTGGTACAGTTTTTCAGGTAACAAAAATAAAATGCTTAGTTGAAATGAGCAAAATAAATAATTATGAACAAAAATCAATTATCAAAGAATCTTTTGCAAATCACAGCCAATGTTCTACACCATATCTCTTGCTTGATTGGGTTTAATTCAATTGATGTTTTTGGGGGAAATAAGGCCCTTCTGTATAGCTGGGACGCAATTGTCTATTTTGAATGGAATGCTTCTATACCAAACCTGAGATGGTTTTCTAGTTGCTGATATCTAAGATGGTTAGGTGGTAGTCGTAATAGTGAGAAAAGTTCATATTTGCTGGCCAATGTGATGAAATGTTGTCAGGAAATGTAATCGAGTGAAAACACATTGTGAATAGTGTAATATAGTCTTCTTATCTTTATGATAAGAAGAATGCTGTTTCTGACAGCACAAGAGCTGCAATAGATTGACTAAGTTTTAATTGATATTATACTATTATTTATCAAACAGGCAAAGTGTGTTGAGACAGGAGAAACAGTGGCAATAAAGAAGGTCTTGCAAGATAAGAGGTACAAGAACCGAGAGCTCCAAATTATGCAACTACTCAACCACCCAAATGTGGTACATTTGAAGCACCATTTCTTCTCTACAACTGACAAGCAAGAACTTTATCTCAACCTTGTGCTTGAGTTTGTCCCAGAGACTGTGTACCGTGTCACCAAGCACTACAGTAGGACGAACCAACACATGCCTCTCATTTTTGTCAAGTTGTACGCTTATCAGGTTTCAAATTCCTCCTTACTTTGAGTAACTCGCATAAATGGTTGCTAAATACTATTGGTTTGGTTTTGTACATAGAGACCCAGTTACCATTTTTTTTTATTGGAACATTATGATTTGTACCATTTGTAGACCTTTATCATTATTTCTCATGCAAAATGGGAAGTACAAGACTTGAAAATTTTTCTCAACTCGAACAATTACTCTCCCGTATCATCATCAACGGTGGCATAGATAGCATTGGTATATAATGGAATGTTTCTGACTGCTCCAGTGAAACTTTGCAATGTCTTTTAAATACCTTCTGGGCTGAATTTTTGGAATCGGCTACAATTTAAGTAATTAACTGTTGGCTTTTGTTGTAGATTTGTCGTGCTCTGGCTTACACCCACCGTGTTGTAGGGGTGTGCCACCGTGACATAAAGCCCCAAAATCTGTTGGTAACTTTTTCTTTCTTATTATTGTTATTTTATTTTACTTTTTGGATATTGCACTACCCATGTGTTAATCAAGTGTACTGTTTATTCTTAAAAGTTAAAAATCAGTAGTTGTGATCACATTATTCTGTTGAAATAGGCTAATCTAACATTCATAGAATATTATCATATAAAAATATGATCAATTCCCCTAATGTATCATTTTTCTGTGCAATAGGTTAATACGCAAACTCATCAAGTAAAGCTCTGTGATTTTGGAAGCGCAAAGAAATTGGTAGGTTGGCACAATATGTTGATTCTATTATTGTACCAGTTATTTCATGCTAAATTTACTGAATTTCGAATTCAAAATATAGGTTCCAGGAGAGCCCAACATATCATACATATGCTCTAGGTATTACAGAGCTCCTGAGCTCATATTTGGGGCTACTGAGTACACGACTGATATAGATATGTGGTCTGTGGGTTGTGTTGTGGCTGAGCTTATGCTGGGACAGGTTATTTTCTTCTTCACCTCACCATTTTTATGAAGATAGTATGTCAATCTAGTACATTGTCGACATAACTACTGATACATTTTATTGTGTTCCTTTTGTTGTACAGCCTCTCTTCCCTGGAGAAAGTGCTGTTGATCAGCTTGTGGAAATCATTAAGGTAGTACATCTTTCTTTTTTTGTTCATAACATTTCTAAACATTTAGGAAACTTCTCTCTTCTCTGTGTCTGTATTTTATTTTATTTTTTTACAATTGTGGTTCTCTGACAGATTTTAGGCACTCCAACAAGGGAAGAGATTAAGTGCATGAACCCAAATTACACAGAGTTCAAGTTCCCGCAGATCAAAGCTCATCCTTGGCATAAGGTTTGTGAAAGAGGCTACATTACTTGAAAGATAGTAAACTTAGTATGCTTTTTAGGAAATTGTAAAATTAGCCTCTAAATTTTAACATTAATCAGGTATTTCACAAGCGAACACCTCCAGAGGCTGTTGATCTTATATCAAGGATGTTGCAATACTCTCCAAATTTGCGATGCACAGCTGTAAGTATATGTTTGTTTTTTCACAATCCCCTCCATTTTTTAACATGTGATCTGATCAGTTAACAGTTTTTAAAATAGAGTTTGAAAGTTCAAAATTGGCAGATCTGCAGAAGCTTATGGGTAAGGGGCTTTTAGTTTGAGGGGTCAGTAATGATATAATTGAAGTCTTGATAACTATGGTATCGAAAGGGAAGTCACATCTCTAATTCTGAAGGACAGACTTGACATGGCATTCCACTGTAGAATATGGAATATGGATAGGAAACACACTGTTGCTAAATAAAAACTAAGAATGTAAAGAAGAATTTTTTGTTCTTCTTTATGATAAATTGATAATCTAGTTGGCTACCTCCTTGTGCCAAGTACAGTATTGAAGTATCTCTCTTATATTCGTTTGTTTTGTTTTCTTTTTGTGCTTCCAGCTGGATGCATGTGCACACCCATTTTTTGATGAATTGCGGGACCCAAATACTCGTCTTCCAAATGGTCGCCCTTTGCCACCTCTCTTTGACTTTACTCTCCAAGGTAGCTGCCAATATTTATTTTCCTCCATTTAAATTTTCCTTATTTTTTGAGAATGTCTGCAACATGTTTTGTAATTACTTTTTTGCTTGATCTTTCTTTATATAGAGCTTGAAGGGCTTTCTCCTGAGCTGGCACAACGTCTCATTCCAGAGCATGCAAGGAAATGAGGGGGTAAAATGGAAAGTTTCTTTCAATATATGATGAGTTAGAACGAGGGAATTATGCCAAGCTAGCACCCAAAGCAACACGTTATGATTGAATGATCAGTTTAATGAAAGTGAAAGGATCATTACTAAGGGTATCGTTCTACCATTATTTCCGCACAGGCAAATCTTATAAAGGGGGTAAAGCGCACTGAAGGAGACGTTTTATTTATTGTTTCTTTTTTTTTTATTGCATCTTATTAATATTTTTTTATTGCTTTGAGTCTTTTCTCGACTATCTCTGTTTGTATGAATGTCTATGTATCTATCAATGTAGAATTTATCGCTGTCTACATATTGGCTGTATTTTTGTAATTGCCAAGCTGAGCGGCATTCCGGGAGATTGACAAAAAGCTTTGGCTGGTCACACTAATGATTAGTCAAATTTTCCATCTACTTTGTTGCGGTTTGCTCCTTTCATTTCCCAAATAAATCTTTCAGCAAATCTGTTATCAAAATATTTACACGTACAGTTGTATACTCTGCATAATTTTCCCGATAATTATTGGTGATAGATGAATGGTTGAAGGCACGTTCATCCCAATAACGTGACTATCAACAACAGTATTGGTTTTATTTAAATATATAGCTAACACTTTCAATAATTTACAAATGCTATATAGCGTCTTTTAACTAAGACACGTTGAATGAAATAAATATATGCTAACATAATAATAATGATGATTTTAGACGACGATTAGGACGAATCTGAGATAATTGAAGCTTAAAAGCATAAAAATCATGTTCCACGTTAGAGAGTGAAATTTAGCTATAAATCTGCTTTGTCACAGGGAGGCAATACTATTGATTTAAACTGAAAAAATTCAAACTCAGAAGCTTAAAATAGAAGAATGCATTAGGAAGTATACTACAGTTGTTAAGATAAACAGGATAATAGATCGAGCACAAAAACAGCTTTGGTCAGATTATGTCATCCTAAGCTTTGACGGTTTGTGTAACCAGTGCAAACTTAGCCAAGAGGCCAGAGAGCTGGAGATAGGATCCAACACCATCACAAATTCTCATATGTGCAAATCCAGTCTCCTGGAAAAAGGAAACATGAAGGCATATTTAATATGTAAATATAAATATATGAACACAATTACAAAACTATATTTATACCTTACCTTCAAGAACTCTAATTTCAGGACTTCAGCCATGTCATAATTCTTAATTATGCGAAATAGAGTTGTGATGATGTCAGTTGGGGAATAGCCCATATCATAAAGCTGCTTTAGAAGGGCACATGCATCATCAAACTTCCCCTCCATGACATTCTTTATCATGTTCTTGACATGGAAAGGGTGAGGCTGATCACAGACCTAATCAAATAAATGAAAATACAATTAAAAAAATATTTATGCCAGCTGGTGAACAAAATAGTAGCTACTGACCTTGAAAACATTTTCCTGATTAACAAATCGAAACCCACTGAAAGTAGCTTGAAGATTGTTCAAAGCCTGCCTCATATCTCCATCAGCAGTGAAAATAATTGCTTCAAGACCTTCTGGCACATAAGGAACCTGTGCATTCAACAAAAACTGTGAACTACAGAACAATTATGATAGCTGACAATTACTACGCAGAACAAATATGCCTATCCCTTTTTTATGGACCCCCATTGTATTTTGTGCAGAGCTACTGACAATAGTTTGGGTTAACCTGCTTATTCTCATGGATCAACTTGCATATTTAATTGGATGACTCTCAAGGTAGTTCGCAACACAGAAAAAGCAACAGACAAAATATGCAATGTGTTCCTGAAAAAGATGAACCAGGATAAGGAAGTGGATGTGGACTTGCGACTAGTGTGCAAAATTTACAGGTGAAGCACAAACATATGCACGAACTCATACTATTTTTAAAATCTGCATAGAGAACATGACAGGAGAACAAATTGCAGATTTTTTAAGCAACAGAGCTAGAAAGGGAAAAAAAAAGTACCTTCTCAGCAGTGACCGCAACCATGAGGCGGCCAAGGATCTCCTCGTCAGACAGGCGGGAGAAACGAACGAGAGCACACCTACTCTGGATAGGCTCTATAATCTTTGATGATGTGTTGCATGCCAGTGCAAACCGTGTTGTATTTGAGTAAATCTCCATTGTGCGCCTCAAGGCTTGCTGTGCCCCTGATGTCATGCTACATTAAGCATCAGATATAGTGGTGAAATTCTCAAACAAGTGTGACAATCTGTGTTTAACTCTTGAACCTATTTCAGCCAGACAGCAGTGTTTAAGTATCAACTAAAACATATGATTACTAATTGCCTAAATTTGAATACTTATCTCTAATCAGGCAGCGATAAGATGCATGCTTGTCTTATTAATACACACATCTCTAAATATGCTTGTCTAATACGTTTTACATCTTAATAATGTAAGAAAGAAAACTGAATTATCAAGTACCTATCCGCCTCATCCAAAATCACAACCTTGTGGCGCCCAGGTGGAAGAGTGACCTTCTTCTGCGCAAACATTTTTATCTTGTTTCTCACTACGTCAATGCCTCTAACAAGACACAAACAAGCAAAAATTATCTCAATTTCTTCTGTTCAAATTTCAAAATAAACTGTATGAGAAGATTTGTATGAACGTTCACCTGTCATCAGAAGCATTCAGCTCAAGAACAGCTTCCTTGTAATTAGGCCCGAGCAGCTCGTGTGCCAGAGCAAGTATACTAGTCGTTTTCCCAGTCCCAGGTGGGCCCTGAAAATGAACATTGACCATTAAATGTAACACATTTTTAGCATTCACACCGGGACTTAAGAAGAAACCCAGCCCTTCTCTCTTGTAATGAAACAGAAAGTTAACCAAAATGGGGAGATTTGGAGGGGATAGAAGGGGAAATTACGGAGAGGATGAGATTGGGCATGTTGCCATCGCGAGCGATGACCTGGAGGCGAGACACGGCGTCGGAGTTGCCAACCACGTCGGCGACCCTCGTGGGACGGTACTTCTCCACCCAGGGAATGTCGTACAGCGAGTCGCCGGAGGAAGATGAGGTCGCCATGGGTTTAGGCACTTGGGTCTGAGTCTGACTGACAAGAGAAACCCTCGACCTCGAGAGGGAAAAGCGGGAATTGCCGGGAAGTAAAGAAACAGAGAGCGGCGAATCCGATGGGCGATGGATCACAGTCGCAGATTCACAACTGGGACCAGAATTCTATTTGGAGCGTGAAATTTGGTAAATTGGATCGATGGTCCCCATGCACAGGCTCGAAGTTTTAGCCCGGCCCAACTTGCACAAGTAAATATCTTTATTTGGGAATCGTATCCTCTGCTCCCCTTTAAAAGGCGAGCAGAGTGCCTACCTTTCTTTTGGGCCCTTAGATCCTAATCTAACCGACAGCGCAAAGAAACAATAAATCGCTGAAATATCTCACCTAATCTTTTCTGCCCGTGACTGCCCCCCTCTTCTCCGATTCATTTAAAAAAAAAATCTCGTAGCTTCCACTTCTATTAGAGAGAGAGAGAGAAACTAAAAAAGATAGAAAGCGAAATCCGACGGGGCTCCGACGGAGAGGACTGCCATTCGAGAGAGAAAGAGAAAGCGCGACTCTTTGACGGTTCCGACAGCTTGGTGGTTGCGTTGTGACTCAGTGAAGGAGACAGAGAGCAAGAGAAAGAAAGTGAAGGAGGAGGAGGCTGAGCACCGTGGTTCAGGTATATGCCCTATATTCTCCCTAATTTGAGTAATTAATTCAATTTGTCTTTGAATTTGGAAATTAGGGTTTCGCTTTGAGGTTAGGAATTTGATTCCTGAGTTCAATTTGTGATCAATTTCACTAATTACAGTTTATCTTTTTCTATTTGAGAATCACAATCAATGCTCTTAATATAGTTACCATGCTTTTACAGTTACTTGCTTCACTACTGATAAACTTATTATCTGCCTCAATAATATCAACGAGTTCAATTTTTTGCCCAAAATTTTTCTGGTATAGAATTTTACTAGTCCGGCACTTAAACATCATATCTCCAAGTTACCTACTTGCTCCCATACATAGTACGACCTTAGATAGTGTCACTACTAAACCTAATTAATTAGCATCTTTTTGTTATTTAAGTTATTTAGATATTTATTTCTCTTAAACATTTTAAAGTTCAAACTATTTATCATTACTTCTCATCTCTTGAACATACCAGATGGATAAAGAAGAGGAAGTCCAACTGGAAGCCCCAAAGAAAACTCAAGTTCCTCAAATTGCAAACAACACTGAAGAAAATAAAACATCCAAAACAGAAGATGAAGTGCAAGAATAATCCAAAGACTGGAGCTGGTACAGATGAAGGAAACTTATATTGCTTAAGTTTGTAGACAATTGGACATGTGCTATGAATTTGGTGTAATTTGTAAGGTCTAACGTATGAATTTGGAGTTGTAGACAATTGGACATGGTAATATCAAATATTAGCCAACTATTAAGTGTAATTGTAATTTTATCTAATTTTAGAGTTGTTAATTCTAATGGATATTGATATTTGAATTCAGGTTTAATTAGTTTGTTTTTAAGTTGTTTAGTTTATTTCTACATTTTAGAGTTGTTTGTAAGTTGTATATTAATTCTACATTGATATTTGAATTAATGTTTAGTTTGTTTAGTTTCACGTATCAAAAAAAAAAAGTTTGCTTAGTTTATTTCTACATATTATTATTTGGATACAGCTAGATAATACATAGCAGATTGAATAATACAGAAATCTGCTATGGATGCTTAGATTGGTTGCTATGGATATATGCTTTGTAAAGACATGCAACCTATACTGATCAGATTATACATGCATACCACCCAGAGGCTGTACCATGTACCATGTATAATTTGCACATAAACCATGTAGCATGACTTGCAAAGAAAATGGTGGTAGCATCCATTAAACTGGCGCACTAAATTAAACTGGCTTGTATTTTTTTTTTTTTTGATGAACTGCCCATGGGCAACTACGTTAATAAAAATAAAATACATCTTACAAAAGAAGTTTGTTCTACTAAATTGTCTGACATCAACGAAGTTGAGCCTCAGTCTAATACTCCCTGACTTTTCACGTTGAAAAACAAAAACTAAAATTAAAGAACTTGAATTATAATAAGTACAACATAATTCTCTACTGTTATGTAAAGCAACTTGTAGGTAGGCGCACAGTACATGCTGAAACAGTGGGTACTTGCTCTTGGCAAATAATGATTTACGTACTATGATAGTGGGATTAATAAGAAGAAACAAAAGGAAGCTGTAGCATTAATGGACAACTGTATGTAATTCCTATGGTTTTGGAACCAGTCATGTGCTACTGAAACGTGAGTGATTCTACTGCAAGTTTCTAATTTATTCAGTTTCTAATTTATTAGAGAGAGAGAGAGAGTGAGGAAATAAAATTGATCTTGAATATGGAAAGATACTTTTGATTAGTCCTAAATTCTGGAAATGTACAAGTATATATGGGAGTCAACAACACTCAGATGCATAAAATCTAGACCTATTCTTAACTAATGTATCTCTAACACAATGAATTGGGTCTGATGAGGCACCTACCTACTGTGCACAACATAATTCCCTAAGTTTCTTTTATTTTACATACTGATACTTCAAAATGGGTTCAACTTAGTATCGGTTTTGGTTGGTTTCCTTCAAATTACACATCCTTGTTGTATATACAGTACAAATTGAACTTCTAGCATCAGTGTCCTTGTTGATTTCATAAAAAAGAACAGTAACCCAGTTAGGACACTTGTTAATCTTCATTAAAATAATAATAGAATATCTTGTATCCTTCAAATTACCAAAAATTGAACAATCTTTGCTACTTTCTCTATTTTCAAACCCTTGATAACATGAAAATGTGAAAGCTATTTTCCTACTGTTAATAGTTCCTATAACATACTTGCACAGGAGGCAAATTTAGACTTGCAGAATCTGCTCGCGGAGGAGATGATAGACCAGGATCTGCTCGCGGAGGAGATGACGAAGGACCATGGGGCGAAGGCTGATCGTCACTCTGAAGAAGCATAGATTCCACTGAAATTTTGGCGGAAATTCGAGTGAAAAGGTTAAGGACGAAAATCGAAAGAATGGCTCTATGCGAGAGAGGAGAGTTCAGAGAGAAAAGGGCAGCGGGCAGGGATGGAAAGTGATATTATTTTCTTTTTTCTGTGCGTACCGTTAGATCTAATCCAACAGTCCAGAGGCTAGGTAGGCACCCTGCTCACCTTTTAAAGGTGAGCAGAGGATACGATTCCCTTTATTTGGAGCAATACCTGATGGAAATCGGAGCTGATATGGAACATCTCTCGTGATATTCGGTTAGATTTTGCGATATGAGATGAATTTTGGGCTTTCCGTGATCTCTCCTTCAACTCGTACTCTCTCTCTCCGTTATTTTGTTTTGCTCTCTCCTTCCGCTCTCATCTCTCCCTGTCGCTCTTCTTTTCAACTTCTGCTCTCTTCTCGTTCTCCATGTTGCTCTTCCTCACCGCCCTACCTTCTTCCTTCTCTTCTTCTTGATCTTTATTTTATTTTTCGTACTCTTTTACATATAAAAAATTAATGCATCTCTTGATTCATTATAAATACTCTCTTAAGTCAAAATAGATACTGCCTTTAGTCAAAATTTATGTTATAATATAATAAGATACTCCCTTATGTATATGTTATTACTCTCGCGAGAGAAATTAAATACTCTCTAAAGATAAATTCATAATTGAAAACATATTTGACACTTCCTTAATGAATCTTACATATTTTCTTAAAAATAATTAGTTACTCCTTTAATACAAATTACGTACTTCCATAATAAAAGATAATTGAAAACGTTTTTAACACTCGCTTAAATGAATCTTACATATTCTCTTACCTTTAATTAGTTACTCCTTTATCACAAATTGCGTACTTTTATAATAAAAGATAAACGAAATATATTTGACATTCACTTACAAACTCACTTAAAAATAATTAATTACTCTTTTATCACAAATTACATACTTCCATAATAAAAGATAAATGAAAACTTCTTTGACACTATCTTAATAAATCTTACATACTACATTAATAATATTTAGATACTCCCTAATTACAAATTACGTACTTCTATAATAAAAGAAATTAAAACATATTTGATGCTCCCTTAATGCATCTTACATACTCCTTTGTGTATATATACTCTCTGATTTTTATTAGGAATGTCGGTGCTTATATGAAGAGATGAGAGAAGATAAAAGGGGAGGATAATAGAGGATTAGAGATCAGTAGAAGGAGAGATGAAAGGGGAGTGCGAAGGGGAGAGGCGAGGTGAAGGGATGGTGTGAAGGGGAGATGAGAGGTGAAGGGAGGGTGCAAAGGGGAGAGAAAATCGGTGAGAGGAAAAAATGAAGAAGAGATAGCACGGAAGTTCGCTGAGCATAACGATAGGATATTTCGCTGGGCCAAATTCACTGCTCCTTCGCTAGGATGTTAGAGGATGTCATTTCACCGAGATGACAGTTAGGATATCCGAATGGAAATTACTATATGTCATCAGCGATTTTACCATCGCTCGCCATTCCGGAGACGCTCTACTCATCTAGTGACTCTAACAGTGAACCTTCATTCAGCGATATCTCCTTGTCTTTGGCTCTCCCCTCACTCACTACTCATCTAGTGACTCTAATAGTGAACCTTCATTCAGCGATATCTCCTTCTGTCTTTGGCTCTCCCCTCACTCAGCGTTATCTCCTCTCTCCATTATTCTTGGCAAAGCGGTGAGCACCCTTTCCTCTCTCCCTTCTCTATCTTCTGCGATTTTCCCCTCTAATTCTGACACGTTTTTTCTTCCATCCGATTTTCTATATATTTATCTTTTTTTCATCAACTGTTGTTTTTGTTCGCTTTATTCAGTTATATGTTCAGTTTGTTTATCAATGCTTCAATTTATTTAATTATGAGTTGATTTGTATTTTTATTGAACTCATTTGTTGTATGTGTCCATTTTATTCCTTTAAATATTCATTTTATCTATTTATATGTTCATTTTCCTTAATATGTGTTTATTTTTACACGTTCATTTTGTCTGTTTTATGTGTACATCCAGAGCTCCTCTTACTTTGTTGTTAAAGGAGTTATGTAAGTGTTTATTTTGTTTTTATAAGTAATTTAGTATTCACCTTTGTTGAAATAAGTGTTCACTTTGTTGCCTATTGTATTTATTCGCTCTATTGTTATAAGCAATCGCTTTTGTTGCTATGAGTGTTCATGTTACTTATTCAATCTATTCATTTTGTTTTATTTTTACGTTTATTTTGTTTTATTTTTTGGTCCATAGAAAATAGATGGGAAAGAGGAGATTCGTAAGAGAGGCAGAAAGAAAAAAAAGACGAAAAAAATAAAAAAAAAAACGTGGCTGAGGAGAGCGCTATAGGGAGAAGGAAGGGAACATGAGAGGAGAAGATGACACCAAAGCAATCGATGTATTTATTTAATCAGGCAGTGAATAGAATACTCTAATTCTATTCTGATAAACTATGCTTGTTCCCCTTTTTCACATTTTGATCATTGTCTTCAAAAAATCACAATGAAGCAATCATTCAATCGCCAGATTTTTTCTAAAAGTCATATTGAATACCTAAATGGTATAAACAAGGTTATCTATCACGTGATTCTGACCTCTGACAAGAGCTTTAGGACTTTGCCAACAATCCTTTAATTTTGATCTTATTATCAAGTATACAAAATCAATCAACTAATTAAAGCACTATTTTACTCCAGAAAACAGTTGGGCGATCAATACATTGAAATTCATCCTTCTAACCATTATCACTTGCAAAATATGAATGACATACTACACTTCTATCTTGACAGAACTTAGCACTTGTCCTATTAACGCTTAAATATGAAGGATTAAGGTTCTAGAAATGTCTTTGATGTTAGAGATATGTTTGAGAAGCTAATCATTTGATGACTACGATATTAGTTTATGTTATTGATGATGTTTGATCATTTGTTCTTTGATTTATTTATTGACAGATCATTTAGGTTGATGATCTGAATTGTGGATTTTTGTTTTCATTTATAATTAAATGACAATAATAAATCTAAACTGTACATAATCTTGATAATTAACAAGAAACATTATTTTTCATAAAAGATTAGTATGCATGTTAAGTGATGATTAAGTTTTAACTTATAAATAAGTAGTTATAAACTTAATTGCATATGTATATGGCATAGAACATAATACATGACATGACCCAATGAAATAAATATATGAATTGTGTTATGTTGTTAGGAAACTGCCCAATTTTAATTTTAGACTAATTACACTTAATTAATCCAATTAAAACACAAAGAGCAAGAGGATCTAGTACATAGCCATTTCGACACAAAGAGAAAGGGGTGGAATTTGATACCTCCCGCGAAATCGTATTCGCGGGGCTCGACCAAGGCATGGGAATCGATGGCGTGCCTTCTCCACCGTCTCCACCACGTCTCGTAACCGCCCTCGAGTCCACCAAGGAGGATTAATCACGTTCTACAAGGTACGTGCTAGCGTACCCAAAGAACAAGCCTAATCCCTATGGTTTTCTCTCTTGCATCAATCAACAACCTTGATTTAGTGGAGAGAAAATAGCTCAACACATGAGCAAAAGAGAGAAGGAAAGGGTGAAAAATGGCGGCCTCATGGGAGGAATGAGAGGAGAGAGAAAAGCTAGGTGGAGGCTCTCATAAGTGGTCCTTATATAGAGCACAAAACCTAATTAACCTCTTGCATAATTACAACTATGCCATCCCACCTACCACCATAATGGGCAGCCACGAAATGGGCCTTTATGGGCCATTTAACCCCTTCATTTGGACCATTAATTCATATAATTAAGGTCCCTCAACTTTGCTCTTTAATTGGGCTATATATTTGCTATTTAAATAACGGCCCAATTCATCAATATAACCATTTATATTAATAAGTGTTGAACTAAATTAATTATTAACTCATTAATAATTGTTTTAGGATTAGTTAATGCATTAATTTATTTCTATATGATCCATTGACTTAATTAATTATAACGGTTCGCAACGGTATATAATTAATTAATCAATCTTATCATATTTCCACAGAACTTACTGCTGTGAATAAATAAATAATGCACTGTGTGATTAATGTCCTATTTGTGTGACCCTTTGAGGATTTATGCTATGTTGGCCATGGAATTAAATCGTTATTTAATTCCAATAATCATAAGTGGTATCTAGCAACACGTTATGATTCCCAATTCGCATAAATAGTGTACTGCTACAATATTTCAATCCTGCATAAGAGAATAAAAGTATTTCTCTATTTTGATTCTTATGTCTCACGATATCATCGTATAATTCAAGATAGGAATGTGTCATTCTTGCAGATTATACGTTTCTTGATCTAGAGTTGATCGCTTAGTTGCGCGCATACGATCCAACTCCATCAAGGGGCCCAAACAGATATCGTCACTCACTAAGTGAATTAATGAGGGACATACGGTTTTCTTGATGATTAGCTTTTCCCCGCACAATTCAAGAGAACATAAATAAAGTCCGTATAGCAGCCCTTATCGGGAATCAGCGGTAGACGATATTTATTGAACCTATCCTCATGTGGAAAAGATAAACATCTCAAACTTAGAACCAAAATCACAACGAAATAAACAATGACACATAACACAATCTATATGTTTATTTCGATGGGTCAAGTCCTGTGCTATGTTCCATAACATACACATATGCAATTAAGTTGGTAACTCTTTACCTATGATTAGTAGAACTTAATCATCACTTAACTTGCATACTAATCTTATATGATAATTAATGTTCCTTGTTAATTATCAAGATTATGGACCGTTTAGATTTATTATTGTCATTCTAAAGAATGATCAACAGAGATCTACAATTCAGATCCTCAACCTGAATGATCTGTCAATAATAAACCTAGGAACAGATGATAAAATCTCATCCAAAACATAAACTAATAATTAAGTCATTAAATTATTGACTTCTAGGACATAACTCTAACAATCTCCCACTTGGCCTAGAGTCAATCAATAGTGACTTCTAGCCAACGAAGAATTGAGAACAATGTCATATATCTACATATATACATGTCTCGGACCTCAAAATAAATAATACGCTTATAGCTAGTTACTCATACGTCCACCACGTATGGATGCATAACTGCATCTCGTATACTGCTCAAGGTAGAGGTCGTGCTAGAGTGTTCGCTGTGTTCGCGAACCTATCCAAAAATTGTTTGACCATATATATATATATATATTCTCCTATATATATTCTTGATCACCATCATATGATATCAAGTGATATCGTTATAGATCATATTTGAATCTCCAATGTAACATTGGGTTCTTTAGGAGTAAGTTATAGTTCGAGATGCTTAGAACCATAATAACTCAACTAAGAAATCGATCCGAAATAAACTTCTTTTATTGCTTCACAAGTTGCTATGTATTTTGCTTTGGTGACGGAAACGGTTGTAATATTCCATTTAGAACACCTTCTAAACTTACAACACCACCTTTTAGCAAAATATGTATTTCAACTGTGATTATATCAATCTTTCGAAAAACTAGCATTAGTGTAATTAAATTACACGAGCTCTCTTTCATCTTAAGAGATGAAACATTATATCACTCTTTCTCATAAGGTACTCGAGGATATCCTTGACTATCGTCCTAATGTGTCTCTCTTGTATCCATTTGACAACTGTTTGTCATATCCTTTGGATACTACACATCGGGGCATATGCATAAATATGACGTACACAATGAAACTCATAATGAAAGAATGCTTGAACTATTTCATGCACTTTCTTGAATTGAGTTGCAATAGACCGAGTTAAAACATTCAAGTCATGCCATGTGACGTACAGTTAGACATCCTTTCTTGGAGTGTAACTTTCGTGCTTCTAGAACACTTCGTCAATATATGCATATTTGTTCAAACCTGACATCCATCATAATCTATCTTCATAGATTTGTTTCCTAGGATCAGGTGAATCGCCCAAGTTCTCATTTGAGAAAGCATTCTCCAAAGAGATCTTGACAACATTCATTTTCTTAATGTTATTCCCAATTAATGAATTGTTATCTTGAACAATACAAGTAATACAATTATGCTCCCACTGAATATCTTGTTTATACAAGATACTTTTGACGAAGTTCAACTCCTTAATTTCCTTGTCAAAACTTTTATTCCAATCTCCACAAACCTTGCTTTAATCCATTAATGGATCCTTGAAGCATGCATATGTTTTTAGCAATACATAAACCTCGATTTGTGTCAAATGCACAACATCATCCTTCATTCATACGAAGAAGGCGGTTTTATGTGTTTTTCCATATATCAATATATATGAAATACAACTATTGCTAGAATGATCTTTATTGACTTTTACATAGCCACAAGCAAGAGGTTGTGCTTTGTACGTAGTCAACTAGTCATCGACTTAGACATAGCTACAAGCGAGAATCCGCGCTTTGTACATAGTCGATTTGTTATCCATGTCGATCTTTCCTTTTGAAGATCTAAAACGTCCTTGATGGATTGCTCCTTCATGAACATCAACCAAGGTCTATACCTTGTTGTTATACATGGATTTTATTTAAAGATCATATGAATTCAAACCATATATGTGGAATCGGATCGTTCCATCGTTTTTTCTTGTTTATCAACGGATTCTCATATGCTAAGTTTGAGAATGTCGTGAAGCCAATGCACCAAACGGCTTAGGCAATCAACTCTCGTTGATCTTTTGTAGGATTGATACTTGAGGTTCATGAACTTCTTCTACAACGTTTTGTTGAATGAGTTCTTGACTCCTCATATATTCCATGAGTTTCTCGAACATCATCAACTCGTGAGATGGTTGAGTCCTCATTGGAAGGAGCGTACTATTAAACTTCTTTCAAAACAACTTGTGAATGAAGTTTCGCTCAACTCCCACTAAGTACCATGTATGGAGTGACAAGTTTCCCATAAGAGTACTTCTTGTAGTGACGCATAAACTATTTTAATGCTCACTTTACTCCCACTACTTCTTCTTGAGAATTTCAATTCATCAAGACTACATTATGATTAGCAACAACTACTTTGTTCTTATCATATTCGTGGAAGTAGTGCCTTTTAATATAAAGCATCCTACAAATTCACAGTGTCTTATTTGGTTTAAGCTTACAAGTCATCAATACTTAAAATAAGCTTCTCAACACCAAATCTCGAGAAGTATTATACTTAGAGATCAAAATCTCGTAAGATATCTTCTTCAATAGACTTTAATGGAACACCATTCAGTGTAAACAATATTGTCCTCAAACATAATTCCCTAATACGAGTCGAATAAGTCAATTTGATTTATTATTGATCGAACTATACAAAATATTGTTCGATAACTCCACTCTTGGACATATTATTCCTCATGGAGCGAGTTGTGAAACTACTTTCATACTCTTTAGGCAATATTTCAAATCATGTGACTTAACTATTTATTTACCACGATTAATTGTAAGACTTCCATTTTTCTTGAACGGTCTTTTAAACTTCACTCTTGAACTCCTTTGAACTAGTCAAAAGGTTCATACTTATACCTTATCAAATAGATATGTTAATATCTACAATGATCATTGGTTAAGTAGTAAAGTATCAATAACCTTTCATCGCACAAGTACTTATTGATCTTTATACATCGATATGTAAAAGTCCTAATCAAGTCACTTGTCCTTAAACCTTTTTAGGTTAAAGGCGCTTTTGTCATTTAACAAACATGATTCGCATATCAATCGATTTGAAATCGAATTGAATTACGAGCTCTACGTTACGGAGACTCTCGTAATGCGATTCTCGTTTATGTGTGTGACTAAACGGTTATATATAACATGAAAGTCAAATACTTTATGTCAAGTCTTATGCATCCTATTTGTCATTCAAAATTTGTTTATCTATTTCAAGCAAATTCAATCAAGATGCATGAGATCATATAAACAAATCTATAATAAAAGATCTTGTCTTTTACAAAACATAATCATCCATCATTGAATATGAAATGGAGATATTTTGAGAGGTTTTAGAATTAAGGTATGCAACCTTCAATTCCTAAACAAACTCTTAATAAAGATAATTCTACGTATTCAATGGTAATGACTTAAACGAATAAGTCATCTCCTATACGGAGTTTACTTTACATCTCTCGAACATTCTCTTATTCTTCATTACCAACACATTTCGTTAAATGCGAGCATATGAACTAGTATCAAGTTACTAGTGTGAATTAGAGATAGTGAGATATTTTGAACGACAAAAACTTCTTAGGATTAGAATATTTCTAATCGTCACAATCATGGTATTTCGGACAACCTTTCAAATGTCTCCCATAAACGGCAAATGAAACATCTCATGTGACACATGGTCATCAATGAGAGTCTCGAAATTTCAACTCATACCTTGGTGAAATATTTCTTGAATACTTAACCAATCACCTTTTTGCATCAACAAGCGTGCATAAAGGTAATATTATATCCTTCATAATTCCAAAGAGATCGTATGACAATATCAACAATCCTTGATATCGGAGATTGATATCTCTAGTCATCAATTAGCTACTTCAATCTTTCGATTTGTGAGCTAATGAAACATTCATATAACTTCTTTTAAAAGAATAATCTCTTGGTCAACTCATATTCTTTATACTCAATCATAAATGATGGAGTTAATATTTACTTTCTCCAAGAACACTTTCTTGAGTAAGCGGATGAGAACGTACGAGTTAATTTTAGTCCATATGAATTCTCTAATTCAAAGGTCTAGAAATTTCAAATGAGGATATTAAGCATACGCTTTATTGAATAACTTTTCGCCAAAAGTCAATCAATCATCGCGTTGCTACGTTCGGGTAGTTTGAGGAAAGTTTTGGGAATTGACATACTCAAATTTCTCTTCACTAAGATCGTGTCTTAGGAATCGGTATTACTTCTTTAAGTGAATACTTTTAGAAACGAGTTTGTTAATTTTCAAAGATTGATCGCAACAAAATTAACAATTTAAACATCTATAACAAAATCAATTTACGGTCATTTAGTTTATGCAATTGTTTTATTTATAACAAATAAAACTCCCACTACAATTATTTAATGTCCCTAATGTAGTAGGTTTTCCAAGATCCCTATTTTCGTTGAGATGGTGCTAGCGTCGGCGTGACACCAAAAACAACTAGATAGAGTAGGTTCTCCAACCAATCATTCCATATGATTCTTGGTTTGTGAAATATCACATGTACATCCACAAACTTTGCCCCGATGTCCAATCCGATTAGAAAACATCGTTAAGTAACCTTTCTCTATTTGCTCCTAGTAAATCCGATTTACACCCCGACACGGATGATGGAACACGATGTCCCGCGTCGGCGAGAATGCATCAATGAACGATCATACACGTTAGAAGGGGATAGAGAGAAGGAGGGCGATTTAACTTAATCATGTTTTGTTTGGGACTATCAATTAAGTGACACTTGTTTGGTGGTCATGTAAGCATACACCCATACCTAGCCTATGACAATTCATAGCAATCACAAGTAATCACATATAAGCATCTCATTATTGTGGGTTTGTATGGCTCCCGCTTGCATTAGTTTCGTCACATCCTCCATGAAGCAAAACTAATCTAATCTTGTCCCTCCCACTAAATTCTATAAGGATCTAAATCCTATTAAAATAAAGGAACAAAAAATACATGTGAAAATATCCTATTCCCATCCTATCCTTAGGGGCATGCAAGCCTCACAAGTTACATCAAAAATTAATCAACGAATTAATTAATTAATGGCACCAAAGGCCGCATTACAAACATTCACACATGCATTCAATTTACAACCACAAGGCATTGAGTCTTGAGCCATACTAAACCCACTATCCACCTACAAAACAAAGTTAGCACATACAAGCACTTTGTTTCCAATTAACGATTTTCAAGCATCTTTGTGTATCGTTTGCTATAAGTAAATTCCGTGTACAAATTCTTAATTTTAAACAACCAAACTTGTTTAAATTCATTTAGAAAGTTCTTTCAACATCCCATAACTGAAAGAAGATCAAACAAGGAGTTTTCTAATTAATTTCAACTAGTTTGAATACTTAGAAAAACAGTAATTTATCAAAAAACGTAACTAATGGAATCCAACAAAAACAACAGTTTTCGGTCTCCAAAAATTCTCAAATAAATTACTTAAGCTCCTTATCATAGTTGTGACTACCAGTAAAAATTTCAAGAAGAGATCTTAAACCATCTGGGAGAATAAAAAAAGACAAATCTCTTACAAGTGCACGAAACACCGTTATGAGATTTTCAGCTTATCCTCTCAACCATTTGGTCTGTTAGACCACCTTCTATCTAGTTTTTATATATACAATATACATAGAAAAACTTTTTTAGACTACAGGCTATCCATTCATGAAAAGAAAACAACCAAGTTCAGTTCAATAATATTAAGTTACATGCTAAACAATCAACAAATTCTGTACTGAAACAGACTGTCGATCGAAATGTTTTAACCTAGTTGAAGGTCCAAACTTCCACGAAAAATTATGAAATTAATTTTCCTGGAATCCTAACTCAAAATAGAACAACTCCATTTAAACAGAATTTTTAAAGGAGTTCTCAGTTGGTACAGTTTATTAGAACAATCGATTTGCTCAACAAACTGGATCTGACAAGATCTTCATTTTCATACTTGAAAACCCACAAATTAATCCGAGTCATGCAACAATTTATACATGCTCAGAAAGAGCTTCAAGTCCTCTTTATTTCTAGCCATAGAACACTGGTACTTATATTCAAAATATAAATCTTTTAAGCCATTCAAACAGGACAGTGCGAGCAGAAACTGGTTCTGCGCACTGTCGCCGTTTTATTCACAATAAATCTATACTAATTCAGAAAAATGTGAATCCAACTCTAAAAGAATCACAATCCAAAGATCTACAACTTTCATGTAGATGGAAAGATCTTCCAGAGAACATATCACATCGAAAAACGCGAAACAACACAGAAAATACCATTTCCAGACAGCAAACAAACGCATTATCTCTACTAATCCGTTAATTAGCTAATTTCTCTTAATTAAGTGTCAAAATAGCTTAAGTACGACCATGTGCTCTGATACCACTGTTAGAAAACTGCCCAATTTTAATTTTAGACTAATTACACTTAATTAATCCAATTAAAACACAAAGAACAAGAGGATCTAGTACATAGCCATTTCGACACAAAGAGAAAGGGGTGGAATTTGATACCTCCCGCGAAATCGTATTCGCGGGGCTCGACCAAGGCATGGGAATCGATGGCGTGCCTTCTCCACCGTCTCCACCACGTCTCGTAACCGCCCTCGAGTCCACCAAGGAGGATTAATCACGTTCTACAAGGTACGTGCTAGCGTACCCAAAGAACAAGCCTAATCCCTATGGTTTTCTCTCTTGCATCAATCAACAACCTTGATTTAGTGGAGAGAAAATAGCTCAACACATGAGCAAAAGAGAGAAGGAGAGGGTGAAAAATGGCGGCCTCATGGGAGGAATGAGAGGAGAGAGAAAAGCTAGGTGGAGGCTCTCATAAGTGGTCCTTATATAGAGCACAAAACCTAATTGACCTCTTGCATAATTACAACTATGTCATCCCACCTACCACCATAATGGGCAGCCACGAAATGGGCCTTTATGGGCCATTTAACCCCTTCATTTGGACCATTAATTCATATAATTAAGGTCCCTCAACTTTGCTCTTTAATTGGGCTATATATTTGCTATTTAAATAACAGCCCAATTCATCAATATAACCATTTATATTAATAAGTGTTGAACTAAATTAATTATTAACTCATTAATAATTGTTTTAGGATTAGTTAATGCATTAATTTATTTCTATATGATCCATTGACTTAATTAATTATAACGGTTCGCAACGATATATAATTAATTAATCAATCTTATCATATTTCCACAGAACTTACTGCTGTGAATAAATAAATAATGCACTGTGTGATTAATGTCCTATTTGTGTGACCCTTTGAGGATTTATGCTATGTTGGCCATGGAATTAAATCGTTATTTAATTCCAATAATCATAAGTGGTATCTAGCAACACGTTATGATTCCTAATTCGCATAAATAGTGTACTGCTACAATATTTCAATCCTGCATAAGAGAATAAAAGTATTTCTCTATTTTGATTCTTATGTCTCACGATATCATCGTATAATCCAAGATAGGAATGTGTCATTCTTGCAGATTATACGTTTCTTGATCTAGAGTTGATCGCTTAGTTGCGCGCATACGATCCAACTCCATCAAGGGGCCCAAACAGATATCGTCACTCACTAAGTGAATTAATGAGGGACATACGGTTTTCTTGAAGATTAGCTTTTCCCCGCACAATTCAAGAGAACATAAATAAAGTCCGTATAGCAGCCCTTATCGGGAATCAGCGGTAGACGATATTTATTGAACCTATCCTCATGTGGAAAAGATAAACATCTCAAACTTAGAACCAAAATTACAACGAAATAAACAATGACACATAACACAATCCATATGTTTATTTCGATGGGTCAAGTCCTGTGCTATGTTCCATAACATACACATATGCAATTAAGTTGGTAACTCTTTACCTATGATTAGTAGAACTTAATCATCACTTAACTTGCATACTAATCTTATATGATAATTAATGTTCCTTGTTAATTATCAAGATTATGGACCGTTTAGATTTATTATTGTCATTCTAAAGAATGATCAACAGAGATCTACAATTCAGATCCTCAACCTGAATGATCTGTCAATAATAAACCTAGGAACAGATGATAAAATCTCATCCAAAACATAAACTAATAATTAAGTCATTAAATTATTGACTTCTAGGACATAACTCTAACATATGTGTCATTGTTTATTTCATATGAGTTTGATTCTAAGTTTGAGATGGATCAACTTTTCCACGTGAGGATATGTTCAATAAATATCGTCTAACGTTGATTCCTGATAAAAGCTCTAATACGGACTTTATTTATGTTATCTAGAATTGTGCGAGAAAATATTGTTCATCAAGAAAAATCGTATGTCTCTCATTAATTTACTTAATGAGTGATGATATCTGTGCAGGGCCCATTGATGGAGATGGATTGTTTGCTAGCAACTTGTACAATAATCCTAGATCAATAACGTATAATCTACAAGAATGACACATTCCAATCTTGAATTATACAGTGATATCATGTGACATAAGAATCAAAACAAGAAAATACTTTATTTCTTATGGAAGATTGGAATATTGTAAGAAACAGTACACTATTTATTTATGTTAACTGAAAATTATAACATGTTGCTAGATACTGCTTATGATTATTGGAAATAAATAATGATTTATTTTCATGGCCAACATAACATAAATTCTCAAAAAGTCAAACAAATAAAGTTTTAACCATACAATGCATTATTTATTCATTTACAACAGTAAATGCAATGAAAATATGATAGGCTGATTAATTAATTATATACTGTTGTGAATCGTTATAATTAATTAAATCAAGGGAATCATGTAAAAATAAAATAATACATTTTCTAATTCTAAAATAACTATCAATAAATTGATAATTAATTTTATTCAACATATTTTAATTGATTGAATTAATTAAATTACATAATTCACCCTAGTTAGAAAGCAATTTAGTTGGACTATTAAATGATTGATTTAATATGTTAATATGAGAAAAAAAATAACAAAATGAAATGACTTAATTTAGCCATGATGAGGTCAGGCCCCTAAGGGTATTTTTGTCCATACGAGATAAAAGAGAGGAATATGTTGGGGTTTCTATTTATAGGACTATTAATTAGGGAAACCTAACCACCCATTATGGCATCAACATATTGCCTCTCTCTCCTGTTATCTTGGTCGAAAATTTCAGAGAAAAAGTTTAGTTTTTTATCTCTTCCATTGCTTTCATATCTTGCTCTTATTTAGAAAATTCACGTGTTGAATATTAGCCACAAATTAAATAGTTAATTTGGTGAAGAAAAGCAGTAATGAATTAGTCCCGTTCTAGGGTCTGCTAGCACAAACTAGTAGAAGTTGGTTAATACTTTAGGTGGACTCGAGGCCAGCGTGATTGTGGTGATTGGAGGCACACCATTGACTTCAATACCTTGGATCGAGCCTTCCAATTACGAGTTTGTAAAAGATAAAAAATTCCTCCCATTTTCTCATGTGTGCTTTGATACTTAATACTAGATCCTTCTTGTTGTGCATGTTTAATTAAATATTAATCAGTAATAAAAATTAAAATTACACAAAGACTTGAGTTCCTAACACTTGACTTACCTTATTTAAATAATTTGATTTTCTCTTATATTTTAATTAGCCAAAGCTAATGTTATAACTATCAAAAGAAGATCTTATGTTTTATTTATGACATATAGGCTCCGTTTGGATGGCTTCTTCCCGGAATAAGGAATAAGGAATAACCACTTTTTACCAATAAATTTATTTCTAACCATCCAAACTCTTCACAAAAGTTACACACTTTCCAATAAATTTCTTCCCTTCTTCCTTATTCCTACCTTATTCTCAACGCATCCAAACGAAGCCATAGAAATTATACGGCGAAAAAAATAGAATGTATAGTAAAATTAAGGATTACAAAACCACATTTATAAAGAAAATTATACTAGATTAGTCATGCAAAATGTATTTTTTCCATATACATTTCAAGAGATCATATGAATGTGTTTTAAGGAGAAGGACATCACTTAAATAACATGATTATTGTTTTTTTTTGAGCTGTAATAAGATGATTATTGGTTACTATCTCTAATTTTCAATTTTGTTAGTCGCATAAACCCAAACCACCCTTTAATCTTTAATTATACAGATCTTTATTAAAATAAATGTTACGCACAAACTACCAAATGTATGATTTTACTATGCAAATGATTTATTTAAAATTTATTTTTTTTCAATTGATGTTCTTTTTCGATGGAACCAATAAACAACCTTAATTATCGAGTTCAGTACTGTACATGCTTTTCATGAATCACGAGTGTTTTTTTTTTGCAGAAATAAATAGATGTATAACCTTAATATTAGCACGTATTTGACGCATCTGCATTTTTAGAAATTCGTATGAAGATTTCTTCATTCTTTCAATTTATAGGTAAAAAGTAACAACACCGAATTTTAGTAAAATTCTCACTTCGGTAAACACTATCGATTATTTGATATGTTTAGCAATTTTCCATCATTAGAAACATTATGAATCCATACTAGACTTTTGAGTAAGTAGGACCATGGAACTCTAGACTTGTTTGATAACAAGTCCGATTCAAAGGACCTGCCGCTTTCACATAGGACTTACACTGCATCCTTAATAAATACCCCCCAATTGCCTATTAGTCTAGTACTTTGAAGGGGTCAAACAATTAGAGACCACATTTTCCCAGAGTTTATCCTCAAGCTAGAACAATCAAGTAACTTTTTATCCTCTTCATGCTCAACCTACTTCATTATCTCTAGAAATATGCAAACATTTTTAATCCTTTTTCTTGTTTGATGAAAACGTTATTCAAAAGAAAATAACAGTCAGTTTGGTACCATGTTTATTTACGAAATAACATTCGAGTTATACATCTTAATTAGCATCTTTGGCAACAAGTTTCAGTATAAAACCTTTTTTTAAACTAAAAATTAACAACATAATTGAGATTTTCCTCTTTTTTTTTTTGATAACGAGATTTTCCTCTTCAACCCAGCTACTTTCTTAGCACGAGTACCGGAAAGGGTCAGGCGACATTCCACCCAATCATTAATAAAATCTGAATAGTCAAATATACTGCCTAACTTAGAGTTGGAAAAATAAATATATATTTTTCATTGATGAGAAGAAAAATAATAAATAAATATAATAAATAAATATAATAAATTGTGAAAGGTCGACGGTTCACTCACGCCGTCCGAACGGTCCAATGATCCAATCAGACGCTGGAAATCACAGCTAGCTCCCAGCTCAATTGCAATTGCCCAAACGGAGAAAACAATGGCAACTACGCGCGGGAGCAGAACACAAGAAGCAAAAAAGCGCGAGCCCCCCATCGTTTATGCCTCCGCACTTTCTAAGTCTCCACCTACTTTTCAGAAACCCTGATACAATCCTCTCTCTCTCTCTCTCTCTCTCTCATCTCCAAAGAAAAAAAAAGAGATGAAGCAACAGTGTTCTTGATTGATTCTTTTTTCGAAGAGGAAGAAGAAGAAGATACGAAGATGGATGCTTGTTACATGCTCAATCGGTTCCACCATGATCGCCACAACCTCCTCGAGTATCTCCTCTCGTCTGGCTTGATTCGATCTCGCTCTGCTGCCTCCATCGACCTAGCTGGGGTTGATTTGGATAGTATTAGCCCTGATTATGTTATAGAATGCATTCTCTCTGGTATAATTCCTTCTCCTTTCTCTAAACCCTCTCTATTTTTGCATAAGGTTTATTTAATTCTTTTATATTTTCTTATTTGTTTGTTGCAGGGAGTGAGTTTGATCCTTCGGAAGCCACTAGGAGATACTTCGAGTCATTGAGATATCCAATCACTGTGAGAACCTAGTCCTTTTTCCCTTTTCTCGTGCTTATTATGGATTGATGCTGATTGTTCTTGACCTTCCAACTTTTGGAATAGCTCTTAACTGACATGATTATTTTTGAACGCAATTAAGTGTGATTAGTATTCATCTACAATTTTATTGACATGGAATTTTGTTTCTTCCTTTAGGTCAGCTCTCAAATACATAGAAAGTAAAAGGGAAAAAAAAATGATAACCCATTACATACCAATAGTAGCAAATAATATAATGATGATTTGAAAAATTAAGTAATGAAATTAAAAATAAATGTTTTATTTGATGTCGAGCTGCAGTCTGTAACTGGATTTCTTGCAACAATCAACTTTAGCTACTTTACAGTCCTCTATGGCTCTCTCTTACTGATACTGAGAAGTCTTTTTTTTTTTTAGTTTTACCCCACTGTAAATAACTTTTTTTACTAATTATAAATTCGGTTGGCTACTGGCCAGTCAGCCTTCGAAAGAAATTAAAAATAAATGTAAAGTTATGAACTAACAGTTACATTTTTGCCATCTCTCTCTCTCTCTCTCTCTACCTCTCTTGATTTCACCAGATGTAAAATTTGTTACTGATCTCTGATTAAACAACAACAACAACTAAGCCTTTTGTCCCAAACAAGTTGGGTAGGCTAGAAAAGAAACCCATCAAGAGAAAAACAATTTTCTTTTTGCAATTTCTATATACCTTTTATTGGAGCAACCTCTTGAATAGTCTAAATTCTACAGGCAAGTTCATCACAAGGGAAGCCATTGTTCTTTCTTTCTAGTCCAGACCCCACAGGTTCCCCTCCTCACCGTGCAGCTCCAGGTGTTTCTACAACGGAAATTGCTGGAAAAAATACAATTCATCCACAAATAATTCCTGATGTTTCGAGCAAAATAAATGTGGTATCAACATCTGAGAATGGGATTGATGATATAGCAAGTGAAATTAATGAAGTATCAAGATCTGAGAAGGGAATTAGGAATGTACCAAATAAATTTAATGGGGTATCAATGTCTGAAAATGGTACTGATTCTATTGAAGTCAGCATGGAGGGCCACAAACCTTCAAATATTGTTGACACTACCTCTTTGAACCTCCCTGAGTTAACTACAGGTAAAAGTACTTGTTATTATTATTATTATTATTTTTTATTTTCCGTGATACCTTGATTAAAATTCAAAAGGTTCTGATGCTTCTTTTCAGTGGAACAAGTTAGCAAATGGCATTAGAAAAATAACTATAATTGTTTTCTCTTCTTGTAAGGCCTGCGTGATGTAGACATGCAAGAAGCAGCTTATGAGGTCCTCCTTGCCTGCATATTACCTACTCTTCCTCAGTCCTTCAGGTAATCTTTATTACTGGATGATTACCGAGGAATGATATTTCCTGTTTGTTAAACCATGTATTGATGTTGTTTTACAGTGCTCAGCCACCCATTCCTGAAGAGAAGAGGAAAGATAAGAAATCACTTTTGTTGAAGAGATTGCGATCAAAAAAAGAAGGGAAGAAGGAAGGTCCAGGTCCACCTTCAGAACCAGAAATATGCTATCCTGATATACTGAACTTAATCCGTGCTCAAATGGAGGCAAGTCTCATCTTCCTTTTGTTTTCACTTTTTTTTGGAGTTACAATCTCAGGTACAACCAGTGTTATCAGGATTTATAATTATTATTGTTTTTTGCCTCAGATCTCAGAGGCAATGGATGAACTAATGAAGCAAGGTTTAAGGTCCTTTTCCCAGAGAAAGGGAGATGAACAAATTAGCATCCCCTTTATATCTTTAGAATTGCTACATTCTATTTCCAAGCTGGATTTTCAAACTGAAAGATCACGAACTCACTTCATAAAAAGACAGGTGGGTTTTTATATTCTTGCTCAGCACGCTATTTATAATTTCTTTATTAAGCACAGCAAATGCTTCTAGAGGCCAGATGTTATGGTTTGCATAATGGCAGATTGTAGGAAATAAAACATTATTCTCTTAACTTTTACATCCTCTTTTTGTTAATAGAGTTTTAAATTGGTCTATGTACATATTCCCCTTTAATAGGGTTTGAAACTCTACTTTTGTACTGAAACTAGTAAACTAAACGTGATACTGGTGCTGATATGTCCTCCAATTTATATGGTTATGGTTGTACTTCCATGTGTTGTATGACTAAATACTCTATTGTGGAACTCAACATGTAATGAATCAGAAGGGGTACTTCCATGTGTTGTATGACTAAACACTCTATTGTGGAACTCAACATGTAATGAACATGTAATGAATCAGAAGGGGTACTTCCATTCCAGAAGGTGCATGTAACGTTAGGGTTGAAAACATGCAGTGGTGATTTATTTTCCCTGGTTTATGTTGGTTACATTGGTTACAGGCAAATATTCTAGAGGAATTGCTACTTTGCTCTGCTAATACTGATTCCAATATGCGGACATCACTGGGAATTCTCCTCACCAAGATCAGAACTTCAGAGGTTTACTCCAAGAACATCTTATCATTGCCCATCAAATTAAATATATATTGATCAATCCTGTGTATATACCTATACATGTTAACAGGAGTGGGTTGTGAATTCTGGGGATAGCCAAGTTGAGGTCCTGACAGTGATCCAAAGATATGCTTCAATGCTGGCAGATTCAGCCCCCAAATTTAATCTCCACGGAGAGAGCTACTGCTGGACAAGTAGCTACTATTTCAATATGAGGCTTTATGAGAAGCTTCTCTGTACTATTTTTGATGTTCTTGAAGAGGGTCAGATTGTGGAGGTAACCAAAATGAGTTTATTAAAACATTTACACCTTGCAAAACTCATGTCCTTATCCTTTTGTTTAAAACTTTGCAAGGTCTTTCTGAGCATTATATTCTTTGAACTTTGATGAAATCTGTTGAATCTCAGCTTCTGAGAATAGGATTAGTTTAGTTGTCCAAAAATCCATTTTTAATTTGCACATAAAATTCCGGCTTCATCAAGCCAAATGGAAATTTATTCCACTTTGTTCTTGCTAGGAGCAATTCTTTTCCTTATTTACATGTTCTTGTTTGTTCATCCAAACATTTATTTAAAATTGAAGTTGTTATATGCTAAGTTAACTTAATTCTTGTGTCTTTTAGTAGGAAGCAGAAGATATTCTAGAGCTTATGAAGCTGACCTGGCCCACATTGGGTGTTACACAAGAGTTACATGATGCCTTGATTGTATGGGTGCTTTTTGAAAAGGTGCTCATTCTTTTGTTCCTTTTACTTAGTTTCTTTGTGGAATTAGCTGAGCATTAACTCAGAAAATGATTGCCATCTGCATTATCAATTTGTTATTTTTTATTTGTTCCTAAATCCTAATTGTTTGTATTTCCTCTAGTTCAATGAAACTGGTCAGGTTCTTCTATTAAAGTATGCACTCCATGAGATAGAAAAGGTAATCTCGAAAAGTAGCTATGAAAGTAATGAGGAAGCATATGTGGACAACATTCTCTGTTCAATTGAAGAAGATGGTCACAAAAGAAATCTAAATTTGGTAGACACAGTTGTCTTCAAGATATGTGCATGGTGCCGTTTTCAATTAGAGGACTATCACCTACGTTTTAGTCAGGTTTTCTTTTCGTGTACATCACTTGCTAAAAGTTTATTTATTGCTTTAACACAGTGAAAGGAAAGAGTATTTTCTGATAACTATCAGTCTGGTAATGCAGGACAATTATCCAGTTTTCGGAGATGTGCTGAAACTAATGGTGATGTTTGGCACACAGTATCACGACAAATTTGAAGTAATGAAGGTTAGATATTAAATTATACTGCCAACCTACCCCTAATTAGACAAAAAAAAATTAAAAGTCTCCGGAGTGCTGAATTATATGACTACAATCTAGCATTTCTATTATGTTTCATTTATTGTTGGTTTCTTAACTTCCTTGCCCATTGAGTCTTGTTCTCTGAACAAAGCCTTGGCCTTTACCTCTAATACAAGCCTTTAACTGCTAAGTTACAGATAATTGCACCTGGAACTAGCTTGGAAATGAAGATGCTTCATTTCTTTGTCGAAAAGTCCATTCAAGCTGCATGTAACCGTGTGAGTTTATCTCTTAGATCCATAACTCGACATGAAATTGCACATTCAAGGACTTGTTTACCAATAACTTGAGCTATTTTCATTTTATTATTTTCTTTTTCCTTGCTGGTTAAATCAGGTTACAAAAATGACAGATAACATAGCCAGCTCAGGCAGCCACCCTCTGGCAGTAATTGCAAATGAACTAGATCTTATAGCAGAGAAAGAGTTCACCAAGTTCAGCACCATACTTTGTTCTTACTATAGTGAAGCTGGACGGGTGGCTTTCATTCTATTGCACTTATTCTATGGGGAGCGTTTGGTAAGAGACTCATTTATTGTCAGACTTGAATTGTAGTTTCTGTCAAAATTGCCTTCCTAGCCAATAATTGTGACCTTGGAATTATTACCACACTGGCTATCAGTTTGTATTTGATCCATTGGTTGACACTGCCAAAAATTATCAAATTTGAACCTTTTGGATATCTATTTTCTATTTATGCATGGATCTCCTTGTGGAAAATATTGGGCCAGTTGAGAGTTTAGCCTTTTATTTTCACAAAAAAGAAAAAAAATTAACTACTCCATCAGATCTGGTTAACAACTACCAACCCAATTCCAAGACCCAGATTAAACCCTTTAAGTGAAAATGGAACTTCGGAATTGGTACTGTGCAAGGAAGAACTCTTAATCAGCACATATGCAGTTTCATATTTTTCAGACATAATTGTAATGGATTACCTGGTTAGTTATTTGTAGAAATCATTTCTGGAGGAGATTACGCATCTTTCAGAACCTCTGAACGCAGTGCTGTCTGCTGCAAATAATCTAGAGCTTTCCCTGGCACGTAAGCTTTATTCTTTGTACGGAGAAAGTTTGGAGTCGCCAATGAACCAATATGTGGATCCTTACCAGGTGAATATAGGACACTGACATAGATCCTTTACTTTTTAACATATAAACAAATCTTGATTGGGATAGTTTTGCTATAATCCTGTGCAGATTCCAAACTTTAGTTCCCCGCTTATTCTCCAGTGGATTCAAGCTCAGCATGAGAAGATCTTGGAGTGGACAAACCGTGCTGTTGAATTAGAGGTTTGCAACTACAGAGGAAAATATATTAAGCTATTTTTTAAACTATTTGTTAGGAAACTGTAATAAGCATGGAGGTAAAAGATGCCAAAGCACTGGTTTCAGCCTGGCATAAATGAATTGAGTGTTGACCAGCAGATGGCATTTCCTATTTGTTTAATAAATCTTGAAATCCTAAATCCTCCTTTTTGATGTTTTACTTTCTTTTATATATGCATCAGATTGGTAAATTTTGTATGGCACTCTTGTCAAAGACATTTTTGCTTCTATATTTAGAAATTTTAAGCAAGTGCCTATTTTCTGCAGGATTGGGAACCCTTGTCATCTAACAAAAAACAAGCTAACTCTGCAGTTGAGGTTTTCAGAATTATGGAGGAGGTCTGCGTGTTAGATAAACTATGCCAGTCGAACTCAATATTTGAATCTAATTCCTTGCTTTAATCCCTGACATTTCATGTTTATGCAGACAATTGAGCAGTTTTTTAGTTCAAATCTTCCTATGGATACCATCCACTTACGGTTTTTACTGATTGGAATATCCCGAAGTCTTGAAGCTTATGTACTCCATATAGTGGATCAACAAGGTATGCATGAATTGTTTTTGTTCTTTTATATCCATGCTCTTTCATATTCATGCATTTACAATGTTACCTGTATTAGATTAAATAAGACTAAGTTAGGTCATGCGTGTTTCGTTTTTTTGTTTTTTCTCCTTCTCTTTGTTTTAGTTGACAAGACCATTCTATACCCAAGTAAACCAATATTGACACGATATTCAGAGTCAACAAATCACTTCATAAAGAGAAAGCACATTGAGCAAAGAGAACTTGAGGAGAAAGTGACTGTTAAGCTGAAGAGCTTGACAGTATTAAAGCTGTGTGTAAAATTGAATACACTGCGGGTGAGCCTCCTTTTAACTTTACATTTATTATTATTTATTCCATTTCAGCTTTATATCAAAAAGCTGAACATTCTTTTACTTTAATGAAAACTTGACCACACCATTTTTTCAACTGGGTGAAAATTGAATCATACAAAATTATGGTCCTGTTCATTTGAAAGGACCAAATGAGCACCTGAACCAGAGAAACCAGTTTAACCATCTGGTTTATGAACATATCATTTAGACCAGATGGTTTTTTATTTTAAATTTTTTATTGTGCTGAAAGGGAGCATTAATGGATTTAGTTAAGATGAGGTCCTTATATAGGAAAAACGATTACAAAGTAATAACTATTAGTTGTTAAGATACACAAAGAAGAGAGAAGATTAGGCAATCAATTGGCAGACTCTTATTACAGCATATTTTTTTATTTGCCCAAGAAAATAATAGAAAAAATAATTCGCGTGTGGGTATGTACTTGTTTGTCAAGGTTGAATGTTTTTTCTTGTTTCTTGTTTAAATTAAATTTATTGATTCTTTTACATGATTAATTTGTCTTATTGTTCATAAATAAGTTGCATTTGATTTGAATATATTGATGCTTCAACTAAATGACCCAACAATCCAACCAGTGGTTCAATGATCTGAGCCATAGTTTTTAGTATCGTACGATTCACGCTACGTATCGCACGGTACGGTACGAGTCAAAGCCTAATCGAGGCGTACCGTGCCTGTGTATCGGAGATGGTGGGTATCTCCGGAATCGTGTGCGGTTCAACGAGCGATACACGTATCGTATCGAATCGTGCGATACGAACGATACGGTAGTAACCAATCAGATAACGAGATAGATGCGACGATTCAATTTTTCCAATAAAATATTTGGTCGCCGCTTTTCTTCGTGCGCCAGAGCCCAGAGGAGAAGAAATGTGAATCGGAAAGGGAAGAAACCGACAGGTGGGACCCATATTAATTGGACATAAGAAATGGGTTCAAGTGGGCTTTACCCCTCTGTTTGTCTTATTTCAGCTAGAGAATTATACGATATTTATATTAATTAACTTATAGATATTTATATTCCAGCTATACCAATTAACTTTCAGATATTTATATAATTATATTACATAATCCACATTATTAATCATTAATGATTATACTAATTATAATTATAATTTATATAAATTACATAGTATAATAAATTAATAATATATAAAATACAATATAATGATTATGATAATTATAATCTAATATATTATATAGTATAATATTTTATTAACAATATAATAATTAGTAATGAATATGAAAATAATAATAATATAATATTATACAAGTACAAATATAATTATTAAAATGACTACAATTTTTATATTTTATATAGTAAAAATGATATAATAATGTAAATAAAAATACAGTAATTTACAATATAATTTCATAATTTACGCAGATGATGTTACTCAAATAAATTAGACAAATTATACAGTAATAACCTATACTCCCACCTGATGATGACTAAATGGATGAACATATCATTGTTAACGTATCTTTAACGATTCGTTACGATACACGATACACGGTTCGATACTAAATCCATCGATACACGATACATTTTACGATTCTAAAAGTATGATCTGAGCTTCCACTGGCTTGATATCTGTTTTGGTAACGCTGACTTTAACAAATGATGCTGTTGATCACCCTGTTGCTACCAGTTGATATAATTTCCATTTTCATAAACTTGTATCATATATGATATCATATCAAAATCTGCGTCATCTTTCTTTTGAGTTACTTATCAAGTAATACTTTG
Source organism: Rhynchospora pubera (assembly GCA_028095005.1). Lineage (NCBI taxonomy): Eukaryota > Viridiplantae > Streptophyta > Magnoliopsida > Poales > Cyperaceae > Rhynchospora > Rhynchospora pubera. The sequence continues at coordinate 325,371,221 of CM051460.1, forward strand.
GCATTGGCAGTATATTCGGAATCAGCTTGACTCCATGGAAGATTCCATAACAGAATCATGGAGGCACCTTCAGTTAGGTAATACTTGATCAACAAACTTATTTTGTATGCCTTTCATTACTCTTTTGTTTCTGCTATTATTCATATTTGCATTTAAATGTACAAATATATTAATGATATAAGGCATATTTTCTACTTCATTTCCTTCATCATCACCACCACCAATGAGATAAATATTAACCTTTCGGATCTATGCAGTTTATCCTTTTTTGAGGATATTTGTTCTCTTATGACAGGTTTGAGCTTTTCAGACTACTTCCCTTGCATATTCAAGGGACATAAGTTCACAAGCACCACGAAGAACTTTCTGGCAACCGATCAATCTGTCGATGAACTTTTCACTGTATTTGATGATGTTAGAAGAAGTTCAATTGAAGCTAGCGAAAAAATACTTGACTTTATTGGTAAGGGATATTTTTCATATATAAAACCAAACCAGGTGTCTAAAAGGGTAAGTCGCACCTATCAATTTTAATCAAATTACTGTATATTTACATGTTAGTAATTGTCTCATTCAATCCTTCTCCTATTTAGATTTTGTACATCATGCTTTTTTAGGAGCACGAGCCATATTTTTGGATTTACGGCAATCCTTTCTTTTCTCGTTGTATCATGGCAGTGTTGATCAAGCACGATCAGAGATTTTTATTCCACAACTCGACCAAGTAAATGCTTTTTATACTTATTCAATACTGTTCTCTGAATTAGAGTCCTTTGTTTCTTAATATTTTGCATATATATGATTTGGGTAATGTGCTCCAGGTTCTCGACAGGATATGCGATTTGATCATCGATGAACTAAGGGACCAAGTTGTATTGAGTATTTGCAGGGCATCTATGGTAATATTCCACACCCTGATTTTATATTTTCAATCAGTACATAACATTATCCTTTAATGTACGAAATTGTTAACACAGGAAGGGTTTATTTGGATACTGTTGGATGGGGGGCCATCCCGTGCCTTCTCTGAGAGTAACGTGGAACATATGCAAGAAGATTTAACTATATTGAAGGTGAGGTTTTTATTCTTTTGAAGTTATTTGATTTAATTTGAAATTAGCTCTTTCTCTTTCATTTTATGAACTAAATTTTATATTACTTCTTGTAGGACCTGTTCATAGCAAATGGCCATGGCCTTCCTCCTGATGAGGTGGAAATGGAATCAAAATTAGTGCATCAAATTTTAGATTTGTATGCACTAAAGGTGAGTTGTCCACTTGCAAATACCATCAACTACTGCATTTGCCGACTAGAATCCTGAACTACTGCATTGTCTTAAGTTAGGCTTTGAACTGTCTTGGTTCTATTGGCCCCTAAACTGTCGCACTTTTGAGTACCACATTAGCATTATGTTACCAAATTGCATCACTGCCAGAATACCATTAGAGAGTAACCTAATGGCCTTGTCAGTGGATCGTCTGTATATTTTAAGTGTCTTATCAGCTTTGTTTAGTGCTAATGCATGAGACCTTTTATTGAACCACATGCAAGAATAGAGGGGTAAAAAGTTTAAAGGCTTTTGGTGGAAATAGCTGCAATGGATTAGTTCAGTGGCCAAAAGCTGCCCTCTCTTCGAATTTATGGGTCGAAGTGATGATTTTACAGCCATTTGATAATGCAGAGTTATATATTGCTTAAGCATGAGATTACCAATGAAGCGTGCCTCTTGAGAAATTTGCTCTTGAGTACTTTCTCTCTTTAATCCTTGTAATTTTTCTCTCTTGCATCAGACTGAGACGATTATTGAAATGTTAATGCATGCAAGTGAACAAGCGAATGGAAATTCCAAACCAGCAGTTATAACAAGAACTGGCAAAGATGCTCAAACCCTGCTACGTGTTTTATGTCATAAGAAAGACAGAGGTGCTTCTAAATTTCTGAAACTTCAATATCAATTTCCCAGATCTTCAGGTACATAACAATTCAGAATTTTGGCTTATTTTATTTTTTACTTTTACAATGTGGAAAAGCAATTGCTCTGGTTACAAATTTTGACTTCGATTTCTAACATTTTGTACTTTCGCTTCTCTTCAGAATATGATGATTTACCAGAAAGTAATCAGACCCCCAAGTTACCTTCTCTATCAGGTATATTCAAAAGGAGCCAATCTATTGACTGGAGTAGCACATTGACCAGACAAGGGAGTTTAAAGTCTTTCAAGAAGAAATTTCAGGAAGCCGCATCTGAAATAAGAAATAAGCCTTGGTGACGACGAGGATCCATTTTTCTTTTTTTGTCAATATAGTGTTGTAATATAAGCGTAAGGCGTAGCTCTGTGAAATTTGCGTGTTTCCATAGACTATAGAAAAATGTCTTGCGGGTGTTTAATTTACATATCTATACTATTGCGTCGCTCCGTGAGACTGAGAATTTTTGTCAGGTACCATTTAAGGCGCGCTGGAGATTTATCATTAATATAGTAATCCGTCGTTTGCTCGGAGATGTATGCCAATTGCCAAAAAGACTTGCTAACAGTCAATCGGGGATGACCTTACCATCACAAGTCTATTGTAATCGCCCTTTTTTTTCATGAAGGTAATTTTGGAAATAATTAGGGGGTCGTAGCCCCAAACGCTCTCATTATGGAAGCCTAAACGCAATACAAGGTTCATCTCATATAGAAATCAATATAAAACATTACACTCTGGGTTTGACCTTGCCCAAATTACCTTATTGGTACCACCGCTCCCCAATTAACTACACTTTTCTTTTCAAAACCCATAAAGAAAACGCCAGTCCACAACAAACAAGAATACGAATGTAAAATAGAAAACGCGTGGGAAGCTCCACAAGCTGTAATGGCTTCAAAGCCTTCTTATCGACCCTCCTTCGGATGCATCTTTTCCAGAGCCTCCCACGCCATGTCAAAACTGTTTCAAGCAGAGCCTCAATTTATGTTAAATTTTAACATAAAGAGTTCTCATTTAATTAAAAAATCAATATATGATACTATATTTTTACATAGAACGTAAACTACTACACGTGTTGAATGGTGTCCAGAGCCTGAATTGAGACAAGACTAAAATAGTCCCCAACAGTCAAAATCATTGCCGGTTGGGAAAACCTCTTTGTTTCTCTCTACCAATTTAAGTCTCAAAGACCAAATTTGTGTCATTCTGTTAAAACTTGCGAGACATTTGGCTAAGAATTGCTTGATTGGTTTTCTCCTCAGTATTGATACTTCATCTACAGGAATCTGTGTCATCTTCAATGACTCTAAGCAAGACCGCTTAGAGAGGAACCTAGTTTAATTTACTTTTTTTTTTTTTTTTTTTGAGGAATAGTCATATTTCATTCTTATTATTGAACTATCGTATTAGTTATCCAGGAATAAAATTAAAGCAGTTAGCGCATATAATATTTTAAAGTTAACTGCCAACACTTTATATTACATCTTAACAGTACAAAACTTGAAACATATTTACATTCTTCCCGTTCAATACTACAGTTCATTACATATTATTTCCCTGCAACGGACTCAAAAACTTACGGAACAACACTTTTGGAAGCAAAATTAAGTGAAGAAATAAGACGATAACTCTTAAGAGTTGATTTTCTTATTTCTTCATTTTAGCATTATTATAAAATAACAATAACAAAAGATCATAACCTCTACTTCGCTTGTTACACTTGAAACAACATTACACGGCTGGCAGTATCTGCTAGCTATCTTCATCGGCATTCTCGGCATCCTCATCCCACGGCATCTCATTCTCTGTCCCTGCTGCACGCAGGGCGAGAGACACCATTGAATCTCTGATGCCTCTACTTGGCTCAGGCATACCAGAATTCATGTCCAGATCCATATCATCAGATACTGCAACATTCCTAGACCCTACTTCAGCCCTGATCGAAACACCAAACAGCTTCGTGCTGCTTCCTTCAACACAACCACTCTCTAGAAACTTGCTCGCCGGCATCAACTCCAAGATCTGCGAAGGGCCCGCTTCATCTTTGGCATCAGCAGTGTTAGTAGAGTTAAAGTCGGACACAAGATTGAAGATGTTGCCGCACAGTTTCTTCATACGGGTAAGTTCCTGTGAAAGCCGCTTATTCTCCAGGCGCAGACGGTGGTTCTCTTCCTCTAGAGTCGACGCACCATTACTATTGGAGGTAGTACCTGAGCCTGAGACGGCTGATGGCATGGGAGGTGGAGATCCTGAAGATGTTACCTGTTCATCGCTCGAGTTTGTTGGCGATGATGCAGTGCCATCTGCTGCCTGTGCGGCTCGTGTCGGCGAGAATTTCTGCCGGCGGCGGATTTCACGGAGGAGTCTCTTTTCATTCCGCCGGAAATTTTCATTTGTGAATTCCCATCTATCAGAAACTTTTCGAAATCCCTATAAAATAAAACACAAATTCGAACTTAATGATCTAATAAATATATAGATTAACAGATGAATCAGCTAAGAATCTCAAATGAATAATTGAGAAATTTGCATAATTCTCTTTATCTGCCTCAGCCATAGAGATATATTTGCATAATTCTGCTTTAAATAAAGAAAGAATAATGCATCCAAATCTCAAATCTCTAGCCTTATTATATGCTCTCTCGTCTTCTAATTCGAAGGAGCACATATTTTATATCTTCGGAAGATGACAAAACAGTATGGTGGGTTATCTCTCTCTTTTTTTTTTTTTTTTTTTTGATAAGGAGTATGGTGTGTTATCTGACTAGTCTCCCTACTGGCACTGGCAACTTGGGCCCAACCATGTGCTCAAAAGGAGACAAAAATAGTACTAGGGAGGAAGAGTCCCATACTAAGGAATCCAAAATTTCAAGTATTAATACCATTAATATTTCAAAATTTAATTTAAACTAAATATTATATGCAATGTTTAATTTTGAAGTATTTGAAATTACGTTTCATATACAATCGAGATGTCAAAAACCATAAGCACCAACTTACATTTCAAAATCCACAATGTTGCATAAAGATTACTTACAATCATATAATAATAGGACCAACAACTCAAATTTGTCATGAGATGTACAAAATTAAAAATGATTCCAACCAATGAAAAATCCAATACCACTAGTACTTTTTGAATTTTTGATAGCGAATAGTTTCTGGAAAATACATTTTGCATTTCCAAATACAGGATATATTTTTATTGCTCATTTACGTTAATTTGCATAAGAAAGAATTACTCATTTTGCTGGGCGGTTGGGGAAACAAAGAATAAGAAAACATAACAGTGAGACAAAACGACGATGATATTTGATTATTCCTCCAACAACAATTACGCATACTCGAATAATTTTATAAATATACGCTGCCATTTGAACACCACTGGTATCATCAAGCATTAGATGCAAGTCCAACAAGCCAACCAAACTACCCATGATTCATTTGATTCATGGATTAATTGTTAGCTTATTATGTGTAATTGTTCTTCACATTGCATATCAGCCAAAATACAAATGATCAAAAGCTCAATAGAACAAGCAAGCAATCAATCAATGATCATCTCATCAATCAATTGAACTTACATAGGTATTGAGCTGTCGCACGAAGCTCGACAAGTTGCTATGCTTGAAGAACCTCGGCAGGATATCACGAGCAAACTCAGCTGGCCGCCACACTACAAAGCTGGTGCCGTCTGTGTTCCATGAGATCACTTCATCGATGCTATGATCATCAACAAGCTGATATGTTTTTGTCAGGAATGGGGTAACCCTCTGCCCATTTCCATTTCCATTTCCATCTTCTAAAGGGGCCATGTACCTACCTCTCTTATAATCTCTACTTTCCAGCTGAATTTGTAAGGTCTCTAGTCAAGAAAGTTCTTAGAAGGTACTAGTAGTTTCTAGTTTTTTTTGGATGTTTTCTACATTTGGCAGTTGAGAGAGATTGATATAAGTGTGGTTGAGAGTGAGAGGGAGAGATATTTAAGTTGACCAAGTACGGAGGAAGCTGTTGGTCGCGTGGGGTAGAAAAGAGAGGAGGTGGGGCAGCCCAGTCGAGTGGGAAAGTTTCTAGAAGAAGAAAGTAACAAAAAATAGAAACGACCAGAAGCATCGCTTGGGTTCGATTCTTCTAGAAAATCGGCGGGACCGCAGAAGCGACCAAGAAATGGAAACAACCAGAAGCTCCTCTAGACTGGGATGCTTCTAGAATTTCTTCTAGAACGCGCGAGGATTCTTCGGGAAATTCGGCGGACAACATAAAAAAACGACTAGAAGCTGAGAAGGGGATGTACGATTGTTCTAGAGAAAGTTGGTGATGTTCGATGCATCCAGAAGGTTCCACCTGTCCGAGTATTTAATGTAGGGTCAAGCTGTCAGCTTCGAATGCTCGATCACTGGTCACATTAAAATAATAAAAAAAAAGACTGGTCACTGGTCTCCGCGTTTTTTTAGTGTGTGACTGTGTGTATATATATACTCTTTTGTTTATTTATAATTATAATGTTTTACGCTTGAATGGTCAGCATACATACTTTCAATTTTGAGGTATTTTTTAATATTAACCTATAAGTAAAATTTAATTTTAAAATGTAATGGTTTAAGAAATAAAATTTGGTCATGGATAAATTTTTTATTCAAGGTGAAATATAAATTATTCATTTAATATGATTAATAACTGTGATTGATTATGATTTGAATGAGTTTTAAAGACTCAGCCATAAATCATGGCAGAATTCTTTATTTTTTATTTAAATATGCATTGAAATCAGATATATCATTAAAATTTAGATGTAAGTTTAATATTGTTTTGAGTTTTGCTGTGGTGAGTCTCACTCAAAACTCTTATATCTTATCTAATTCAAAATGATCGATCAAAACAGTCCAATACAATGTCCCTATTGAAATCTCCATTCAAACTAAATTTTACATTTTTTTTTAAATTTTAAAGTATTTTAAAATTTTAGATAATCGTTAATCTAATTAGTTCTGAACTATTCAAAAACAGTAGTTTTTAAAAAATCGAAAAATACTTAAAATTTTTTAAAAAATATAAAATTTGGTCCGCATGAAAATTTCAATAGTGAGATCGTATTGAACGATTTGAATCATGTTATTTTTCAGATTTACTTTTTTATATGAGATGGAGTATAAATTTGTGAATTTTATAGAGAATGACCAAATTAGTGGGAGTGATCGTATTATTGATCATTCTGGTATTCCTATTGAATTGGATAATATTCCATCAAATTTAGGTTCAAGAAATATTGAAATCCAATGGATGAAATTCCACAACTGGCCAATGATAATAATATAGATCATGTTGAGAATTCAAATTTAACATTAAGGAGATCTAATGGGGAGAAAAGACCAGCTATATCTAGTGATTATGTGATGTATATACAGTACTTGTACGAAGATATTGCAAGTTTCAAAAAGGATCATGACTCATGTGAAAATGTGAGTGCTGAAATAATCCTATATCCTATAATATTTCAATAAGCGATGAAATACAAACAGTCTATTTTGTGGTATAATATTATAAAAGATGAGATGAAATCAATGAAAACTAACGATGTCTTAAACGTGATCAAGATGCCTGAAGGTTTTAAACATATTGGTTGTAAATGGATTTATAAAATCAAGAAGGATTCATCGATTAACATTGAGAGATACAAAACCAGACTTGTTGCCAAAGATTTTACTAAAAAAAAAGTTCGACTACGAAGACATCCTCGTATCAGAAAAAGTTCCTTTGTGTAATTCTAGCATTGGTGGCTCATTTTGATTTTAAGTTACATTAAATGGATGTGAAAATGACATTCTCAAACGATAAGTCTATATATGATTTGAAATAAATCTTCCGATAATGATATTTAAATCTCCATGAGATAATCTTTTTATATAGTTTAGAAGGAAATACCAATGGTCGGTCGGAGCCCAAATTTAGTTTTTAGTATTATAAGTGAATGACACTATTCTAGTAACTAATAATAAAATTATTTTGCGTGAAGTGAAGTAATATTTTTTTAAAATTTTGATATGAAAGATATGAGTAAGACATCCTATGTTATAGGAATAATAGAGATAGACATAAAAGAATTTTAGGTCTATCTCAATAAGCATATATCAATCAAATTCTAGAAAAATTTCGAATGAAGAATTGTTCGTCGAACTCTGTGCTTATGCAGAAGGATGATGGACTCAATTTGAGTCAGTGTCCACGAATTAAGTTGGAATGGAACAAAGATAAGACAAAAGGATTATATTTCGATATAAGACCTGACATAGATTTTGCCATTGAAATATTGGAACGATTTCAAAATAATCTGGGATAGGCCACTGAAATACTGCAATGAAAGTGTTAAGGTATCTTCAAGAAATGTAAGATTACATGCTTACTTACTGACATACCAATAATTTATTTAAAGATATTAGAATAAGCAGATCCTGATTTGTCGACTGTGATGATACTTGCAAGTCAACATCAGATTACATTTTTATGTTAGCCAATGTCGCTATGTTATGAAAAAATGTCAAACAGACACTTATTGTCACCTCTACTTTGAAAACAAAATTTGTTGCATGTTTTGAGACATCTTATCATAGTGTGTGGTTGAAGAGTTTATTGAGAGACTTAAAAATCATTGTTTCTAAGGCATTGAGGATTCTGCAAATAATTCTACTGTGGTTATTTTAGCTAAGAACAATAAACTTGATAGTGGAAACAAACACATTGATATCAAGTATTTATATTTAAAAGAGCACATTAAGAATGAAAAAAATCGGTGTATTTAAAAGCAAACACATTGATCATTGAGCATATTCACACAAAATCGGTGCTAGCTGATCAATTAATTAAAGATATGCCACCATAGAAGTTTATAGATCATGTAGCAAATATAAGACTTAGTACCATTTAGTGAAAATTTCTTATCATATTGTATGATGTGATTGTAAAACTCTTCATATAAAATTAATATTATTCAGATTGATTGTGCACATATATTTGGTTGATTAATCATTAAAATTAAAAATAATATTCTAAAATTTGATCTAGAATAAACATTGAGTTTATTCATTAATATTATTTTATCGATCACATAAATGTTAAGCTAAAGTTGCGGGGTGCATAATGCATGAAAAGTAAATTCGCACAAAGTAGATTTACTTTCATGATTCATGTATTCTTATATATTTTACTTTTGACATAAAAGTTATAGATGCATTTATGATTTCAAGATGGACAATTTAGACGACAATGTTTTAATCGAAACTGTAGAAAAATTTTCTAAGGACAATCTGTAGACGGTCCTAGACAATCTAGACGAATTGGATAAGCTACACGAACAGTCTAGACGGTCCGAATCATAATTGACATCTCTTTATTTTTTTGGTGTGATCTCAGCCACGAATTTGCACTCTATGATTGTTATTTTTGGTGACCTCTTTTTTTTTTCTCAAATAAAGACACTATTTTTATAGAAGAATAGAAAGGGACGAAGAGAGACAAAGTCAGAACCCATATCTCAAGTTCACCATCAAAATAAGGGAAGAAATTTTGATTTTAAGTGCTCTTCTTAGTGTATTTTTTTATAGAATTTTCATTTCACCATTCACAAGTGCAAGCATGAGAGACAATAAAATTGATCTTGATTTATTTTCGCATTCAAAGTCGTTAAATTGCTAACAAATGTAGTCAAACATGAATAACTTCAAGATGAAGAGTGTTCCTCTTCACCAAGTTGGCGTGTTTGGTTGCATGGATAAAGAATAAAAATAAGAATTTAGAAATTCATGTCTATTCATATTTCAAGATTTTGTTAGAATATGAATAAGCATTCGAATAAGTCCAAATTCCTTATTGTGTGTTGTTTGAATTTTACGCAAATAAAAAATTTAGAATTTATTCTAATTCACACCCTTATTCCTATGCATCCAACATGAATAAGAATTACTTATAATCTGGGTTAATACTGTGTTTTAGTTTTATTTTGTCAATTATATACATAAAACGTAGGAACTTAATCTTTTGGTTTAAAAAAAAAAAAATCAGCGTGAGAGTTCGATCGTTGTGAAAATTTTATTTGGTATAATTAAAATAACTATAAGACTGGTGGGGCGTTGAAAAGTGAGGAATAATGAAATAAAAATAACAATTTGCTGATCATTTTCCCGTGTTTTTTACCGATATTTTATTTCTTTGATACTATATATATTATATATATAGATTAACAGATGTATCAGCTAAGAATTTCAAATGAATAATCAAGAAATTTAAGTATGGGTGCGTTTGGATAGGTGTGGGAAGAAGGGAAAAAGAGAAGAAGTAGGAATAAGTATTGGGAAGTGTGTAACTTTGTGAAGAGTTTGGATTGTTTATAATTTTTTTTTCTTCTTCTTCCTTCTTCTTCTTCTTTCTTCCAACGATCCAAACGCACCCTATGAGAACTAATATATAAGGCCATAAGGGCCCTTCTTTTCTGTCTCAACCATAGATAGAGGTGCCAATATCACGTTGTTTCGAATATTTTCGTTCCATTTCGTTCGAAATGGAATAAGAACAGAGATAAAAATGATTTCATTTTAAAAAATGGAACGAAGAGGAAACGAATATATTGATAAACATTAGTGTTTCGTTTATCAAAAACTAGACTGAAATCAATAAAAAATAGCTGAAATTAATGAAAAATGAATAACGCAACAGAAAACGAACGGAACAAAAACAAATTATAATTTTTTTATGTTATTAGAAACAGAATGAAAACAGTTAGTTCCGTTCCGTTTCTACTCGTTTGACACTCTTAACCATAGAGATATATTTGACTACAACTTTTAATAGAGAAAGAATAATACATCCAAAACTCTAACCTTATTTTTAGGCCGTCAAACATGAAGCTGGTATATTTCATTTTCGTTCTGTTTTTGGTAACATAACAAAATTACAATTCGTTTCCGTTCTGCTTCATAAACCGAAACAATTTTCCATTTTGTTTTTAGGTATATTCTTCATTTTCCATTAATTTGAGCTATTTTTCATTAATTTCAGTCCGATTTTTGATAAACGAAACACTAACGTTTATCATTATCCGTTTCATTTCCATTCCATTTTTAAAAATATAACTATTTTCCTCTCTGTTTCTGTTCCGTTTCAGATGGAATGAAACAAAAACGTTCCAAACGGACTTGAGAACACTACTTATTGTATGCGAAGATGACAAAACAGTATGGTTTGTTATGTGACTAATCTCCCTTCTGGCAACTTGGCCCCAACCATGTGCACAAAAGGAGAAATACTACTAGGGAGGGAGGAAGAGTCCAATACTAAAGAAGCAAAATTTTCAAGTATTAACAACATTAATATTTCAACATTTAATTTAAACTAAATATGATATGCAATGTTTAATTTTGAAGTATTTCAAATTAAGTTTCATATAAAATCGAGATGTCAAAAACCATATGCACCAACTTATATTTCAAAATCCACTTTGTTACACAAAGATTACTTACAATCGTATTATGATAGGACCAACAACTCAAATTTGTCATGAGATATACAAAATTTAAATAAAGAAAAAAAAATGATTCCAACCAATGGAAAATCTATTACCACTAGTACTTTTGAATTTTTGATAGCGAATCCTTTGTATTTTTCTATTATGGAAAATACTTTTTGTATTCCCAAATACAGGATATATTATATTTTAATTGCTAATTTACGTTAATTTGCATCGCTGGGGAAACAAAGAATAAGAAAACACAAGAGTGAGACAAAACGACTGCGATATTTCATTATTCCTCCAACAACGATTACGCATACTCGAATAATTTTGAACACCACCGCTATCATCAAGCATTCCAACAAGCCAGCCAAACTATGCATGATTCATTTGATACATGGATTAATTAATTGTTTGTTTATCATGTGTAATTGTTCTTCACATTAATTGCAAATCAGCCGAAATACAAATGATCAAAAGGTCAATAGAAAAGCAATCAATAAATTGAACTTACATAGGTATTGAGCTGCCGCACGAAGCTCGACAAGTTGCTATGCTTGAATAACCTCGGCAGGATATCACGAGCAAAATCAACAGGCCGCCACACTACAAAGCTGGTGCCTTCTGTGTTCCATGAGATCACATCATCAATGCTATGATCATCAACAAGCTGATATGTTTTTGTCAAAAATTGGGCAACCCTCTGCCCATTTCCTTCTTCTGAAGGGGCCATATATATACCTACCTCTCTTATAATCTCTACTTAATTTCCAGCTGAATTTGTGAGGTTCTTAGAAGGTACTAGTAGTTTCTAGTTTTTTTTGGATGTTTACTGCATTTGGCAGTTGAGAGAGATTGATGTAATTGTGGTTGGAGAGGCTGAGAGTAAAGATATTTAGTTGACGAAAAATAGTCTAAGTACGGAGGAAGCTTTTTTTTTTTTATATTTCAAAGAACTGTTGGTCGCGTCGCGTGGGGTAGAAAAGATAGGAGGTGGGGCAGCCCGGTAAAGTGGGAAAGTTTCTAGACGAAGAAAGTAACAAAAAAATGGAAACGACCAGAAGTATCGCTTGGGTTCGATTCTTCTAGAAATTCGGCGGGACCGCAGAAGCAACTAAGAAATGGAAACGACCAGAAGCTCCTCTACTGGGATGCTTCTAGAATTTCTTCTAGAACGTGCCAGGATTCTTCGAGAAATTCGGTGCCCGATATAAGAAAAACGACTAGAAGCTGAGAAGAGGATGTACGATTGTTCTAGAGAAAGTGGGGGGATGTTTGATGCTTCCAGAAGGTTCACCTGTCAGCGGTAAAGCTGTCAGCTTCGAATGCTCACTGGTCACATTAAATTAAAATTTAAAAAAAAAGACTGGTCACTGGTCTCTGCGTTTTTTTTAGTATAATATACTCTTTTCTTTATTTATATTTATTTATAGTTATAATGTTTTACGCTTGGATGATCAGCACATATACTTTCAATTTTGAAGTATTTTTAATATTACCCTATTATAAGTAAAAATTAATTTTAAACTGTAATAGTTTTAGAAAGAAAAATTTTGTTATGGATAAATTTTTTATACAAGCTGATATATAAATTACTAGTGGTTTTTCGCGCGTTGCGCGAACTATCTTTTTTTTTTTCATAGAACATATAAATTGCTGAATTTTGTCAGCAATATTTCATCCATATTCTAAGAAAGCAAATACCACACTATTTATAAATGGTTATTTATATCAAATAAAAAAAGCCGAAGAAACAAATCCATTCAGTCTTAGATAAATCCAAAGAGAAGACCCCATTGTTTTAGCATACACTTTGCATAAATTTAAGCGTCCATATAAGCAACAATATCTAGAAGCAAAATAGAATTCTCACAAACATTTCAATGTTAGCACCAAGCTGTGATGATCGAGAGTAAAAATATATTAAATCCATGATTAAATTAGAAAGAAAGAAAGAGAATAAATATCAGTAGCTAGTAGATGGCCCCAGAAACTCATCAAGTGACTTAGGCCCTGTACATCCATTACCACCAATGTAGTCTTCAAACAACATTAATTTTAGAGGAATTATCTGATGATCTCATAGCAATCATCTATAGTACAAATGTCTAGTCCAATTACTCAGATGCATTGCTTCTGTACATAGCATCAGCTTGATTTACTGTTCTCATGCAAGGAGGCTTGGTTTTGTTCAATTTGATCAATCTAGGAGTTCAAAATCCTGCTGCAATCATCGACAACGACTTTTGTCAAACCAACTGAAAGAATGTACCGTCTGCAATGAGACATCGATCACACTTGCAGATGAAATGCAATTTCATTCCTTTTCAAAAAGAGGTCTTGTGATTAATAAAAATAAGAAAAGAATAACAACCAGAGAAGAGAATTAAATCTACATGCTATCTAATTACATGTCCAATAACCTGATTCTAATGAGAACATGTCAATAAACCTCAGAAAGTAATCAAACTATTAACTGGGTTGTAACCAAAACAGAAATGAACAAAAAGACATATTCAAGCATCAGAATGAAAGACATGATTTCATAAACAAAAAGGACCGCCGAATTTATATGAGAGACTAAAAATCAAGATCATATAAAATCACATTTTGATCTTTCGAGCAACTATCATCAACTTTGATCAAATCATATGAGATATTTAAATAAATATTTACAATTTTATTCCAAAAGTGTCCTTTACCAGAGTGGCCACACTTACAGGTCAAAAAGTTGGTGACAGAAATTGCAGTAAATATGCAATATGATATTTGCAGCTGAACATTTATCATGTGTATTTTTTTCCCTAAAAGAATGATATACACCAGTTCTTCAATGTGTACTTCAATTGTAACTGGTAAAATTTTATTAACTTCTAAATTCTAATTGAAGGTAAAATTTTGAAGAGGAGATGCACTGTTCAAGGAGAGAAGAGAAGGCATTTTTTTTTACCTGAAAGACCTAGAACTCAAAATAAATTTTGAAAACATCTATTGTGTTCATTAAAACTAAATAGAAAGCATGTGAAGCGTACTTAGTTGAAAGTGATGAACAGAATCAAGAAAAAGTAAAAAGAAAATATGCAATGGGCCAATGACATACCATTCCGTCCAGGCCATCAGCAATTTCTAACCAAATTGTCAAGTTATGTATGCTCTGTATGAAATAAAGAACAATGCAATCGATACATATAGTCACAAATTGATTGATATCTCCACCTATCAGTAAACCTCACTGGACATATCCACCTTTCCATTCTCCTCAAGTCCTTATACAGGTACACATTCAACTTGTACTGGTCTTCAACTTGTACTAGTCTTCCTTTTGCATGATCTTGAACATTTTGACTTATACAACTTCTATATATACTAAATCGGTCAAAGATGCAAAGAGGCAGTCAATACAAAGAAAATATAGATTGATTAATAACAGCTTATACTGTGCAAACATAGGTGAGATACAGTCAATGCAAAAATGAGATAAATTAGTTCAGAATTGTGCTAAGGTTTACCTGTGATTGCTCAGAATTGAAACCTCTTAGAAAGATGCTCCAACTTCTCGTTCCTGGGTTGTTGTGCAAATTTAGGATTATATTAGATAAAGAATAAAAAAATTAAAATAACTAATGTTGAAAGAAAAGAAGCACACTGAATTAATCACACAGAGGCATAAACAATGTCTCATTTCTACTTACATGATTGAGAAGAAATATTAAATTCTCAATGTACACTGGTCGCATAAATGATTGATACATTTTAATTGTTCCTAAAAAATTGATGAAGTCAATTTAATCTTTCCACAAACAAAGAAACGTGGGGTGAATAAATGCATAAAAGAAGGGAAGTAGAAGTAGGCGTAAAACTCTGACAATAAAAAATAAAACCTCAAGCACACGCTCAACACAGAATCTATTATCAAAACCAGCAACGATACACCCACGACCTCCCAAACAACAACTGCATATTGCAATCCAAACTGTAAATATGGAGAAAAAAATACTCACCCAGATAAAAGCCGGCAGAAGAGAATAAAGCACAAAATAAAAACAAAGCCATGGCAGCAGCAGCAGGCCAGCAACAACAATTCCTGAGCTTCCACAAAGCCTGCAATTAAGAGAAGGCAAAATCCCAAGGTCAAATTAAAATGCAAACTGCAAAGAGAAGCCAACAACGCCTATAAATTGAAAAAGAAGGAAGCATCAACGCAAGCTGGGGTCAATGCGCGACCTATTTTCATGTTATTTTTTTATTTAATGTTACTAATTGTAGATAATTTTATGAGAGAAGGTAACGATAAAAGTAAGATGAACTTCACGAATCAAGTTAGATGATTTTATAAGCAGTTCAGTTGACCGCATAGGCATAAATACATTATATACTTTTTTTTTTCAAATGGTCAGTGACCACATAAATGGAAAAGATGATTATTATTTACACAATGTATTTTCTTAACAGGTTTCAATAAGTTTTTTTGGTTGGATGTTTTGCCTTTTTTTTTTTGATGAAATAAGTAAGCGCTTACCACTTTTCATTATGAAAAGCAACACGAACCTAACAAAGTACAAACAACCTTCAAACAACAATTCTAATTTAGGTTTGAAATATTAGGGCAAAAAACTTAGAGATCCAGCACCACAAACCTGCTGATTTCCTATATTTTGAAAGAAAATATGATTATCGTACCTAGATTTATCAGTAATCTAACAAACAATACTTAATTGCTGACTATCCAGCAAGACATCCGAAATATGCATATTGAAAGCTGAACATAGCCTTAGTTTTGTTTAGTGTCGCCACATCATAATGCTAGATTTCATGGGTATGTGTTACCAGCATCATTATTTTACTGATTTTCGTATAGTTTGCTAGATTCCTTCCTTAATCTTCTTCATGTGAACAGCATGGTGCCACTTGCATCTACAGAAGAATCATATACTGGGCAGAGGGATCCAGTGTTTTAGATCATCTCTATGGATTTTCATTCTCCTGGCCAGAAAACAATAATTTGACATATTAATGAAATTGCAAATAATGTTACCTTTAGTATTGAGATCAAGTGAATCGACAAATTACCGTATCACCCTAAGTTGAACAAAAACAAAATGAAATGCCTTAAGAAGAGAGAAGGAAAGAGATATTTTGTTAACTTGGAACTTGAGATGATGGTTGCTGTCATATATTGTTAGAATTATTTTTCCAGTAAATTATGCATTCTTAACTATTCCGGTAACCTAACGATATTCAAGCCAGGAAATGTTTCAAAATAGTTGTTGATGCAAAATATTTTTTTTATAAAAAAATAGAAAGGTTCATGAGGTACTCTCTAATATGTTATCACCACCATGTATCAGATCAAATTCTCTTGTAAAAGAACTCATTTACAGTAAGAAAGTACTTGGTAAGTATTAAAGTAGTTTGACAAATTAAATATTTGCTAATCATCAGCATTAAGCACCCAAGTCATGCTTAATAAAATTGAACTAATTATGTCAACAATCTAAAAATATCTTAAATTTTCATATATTCCATCACTAATTGACTTCATGTATCTAATTTAAGTACTAACAAAAATAATAAATGGTTAAAATAATATCTCACCACACAACAAAATCATAGGTGATAGGCTCCACTTCAAGTGTAACTCAGTTAGAAGTTTGCAGCCTGGTTTCATACCACAATAAGCTAGAGTCAGATATTAGAGTACGATAATAGAAATCACAAATGACATGATTAATAAAATCAAAATAGAGTTAGATATCAAAGTACGATAATAAATATTTTCAGCTAGGATAAGCATCCACACTAATGAAAAACTATCATTTACCGCCCTCATACAGAAGAACAGCAGTGTAAAATTCAAGATAACAGCGCAAAAAATGTGTCATATGAGTTTCAATCTATAAAAAATCCCAGTACAATATGATCGTTTTATTTGTTGCCCAACCAATACAACCTTCCACCTCCACACCCCTATCTCATATTATCTATAATTTCTCACTATCTCAGTCAATATCCCAATGAAGCAAAACATTTGTTCAAATAGAGAGGAATTAAATTAAAAATAGAAATAACAGAATACCATATTGGACCCAGATGTAAGGCTCGACTTAGGAGCATTTCGAATCAAAATGGGAAACTTAGGATTCTTAGTATTCAGATTTGTGTAGTTGTTAGTCTGCAGCTCCTTCATGCTCTTGGAGACGTTTCTTTGCCACGCCATTGATACTGCTCGAGTTGGACAAATGTCAAATTCAAGTTTCGATGCTTATGACTTTTTGGATAATTTTTTTCTTTGTCATGGAGGCATTTTGAACTAAAATTAATTGTTTAAATTTTGAGACGGACACAAAAATTAACTAAAGATGTTTCAAAACAGGTTTAAAAGTAATAACCCCAAAAAATTAACTGCTAACCTTTCATACTAAGCTTTAACTCTAATCATATTGATACCATTTGATCTAGATTCAGTTTTTTCTATGCTGAAAACTAAGATAAATATTTACTGGTACATACCATTAATTAATCAGTACGTAGCAAGTCTTTCCTTTCCTTTTTTTATTTTGACTGTTCGGTACGCACCAAGGTGGCAAGGTGATATTTTATAACCATCACATAACATATGAGATTAGTTAAATGCTTACCTCTCTTGGTTGGAAGCAAGGGAGGGATAAGGAGTGCAAAGAGCTGCTCGTCTATTACTGAGAACTTAAAAAATCTAAGAAAATCATCAATATTAAAAAAAGTAAAAAAAACTAAGAATAAAAAAGGCATAGTCTTGTAGGGAAGTTAAAATGATAACTGAAAATCACCAACAGTAAATTAAAAATAAAAAAAATCATGCATGGAAGTTTAAATGATGGACAACCTTTTCTGATATGAAGGCAGTCTTGTGGGGTTCAGTACTCTTTCAGAAAGTGAGACCTTGAAATAAATGAAGTAATAAAAATGTTACAAAATTGATTCCATAAAAGATTAAAATGCAATATAAAATTAGTACAATAACATAAATAAAAATGTAACAAAATTATACATAATTTTCTTCAATCTTCTGGACGAATTTGCAGACAAATTAATGATAATACTTAACTGGTACTGAATTATGTACAATAAAAAAAATTGAACCTAAATTTGGCATTAGCCAAACTGGTTTCACTCGACATAGGAGCGATAAGCATGGGCCAAGAAGAACTCCCTTGTTGCTCTTGTGACCCCTAAAATTTGATAACCATGAGAAAAAAAGTAAAATGTACAATAACTGTTAGCGTAAATTTTGACTCTCAAGAGAAACACACATATATAAAAATCACAATCACTATTAGTATTCCAAATATTAAATTATTATTATTATTATTATTAAATTAAAGACTCTGTAGATCTTTCTCATCAATTAACAATAAGGTTCAAAAATGTTCGAATTGTTCTGCAAGCTTACCTCAATATCGTTCGGTTGTTGCTCGAAAATTGAATGTTGCCTCAGCGTCTTCTCGCCTTAGAATATGTTTAATCTGACTCTGTCTTAAAGATTTTTAACACATTGAAAGTTGGAAAATATTGACAGTTAAAATTAAAAATACATACTAATTTAATGTGAAAGCTTACTCTTTGCTCACAAAAGACGGGGTTGTTTCAGATGACACTTTCGATTTGGAAAATGACTTGCTACCAGAGCCTTTAAGAGCACTTTTGACCTATTTACCCAATGAAATATATCACAGAGTTAGTCTTTGAAAACACAAAATGAGTTATCTTATTTCTTTTTTATTGAAAGGAGGTGAAGGGGTGTGTACCAATTCACTCTCGCCAGTCATCCGGCTGTCAAGTTCTTCAACCAACTTACTTAGCACAGACTCCAAGATCTACACCAAATATTAACATCATAAGCCACCGCTTGATGGAAGGAAGAGAATTTTGCATTCCTTCATTGATAAGCTTCATGGAAGGAAGAGAATTTGTACACCTCTCAGAAGTTTCAAATCTGCAAGCAGTGAAGCTGCAAAAAAGGAATAAGAAGAAAGAATCAAGTCAAAACTGTAATGTAAATAAGAAGTTGCAAAGAAAATTAAGAAAAAAATGAACCAAGATCTAAAAGCTGCAAGTTAAAAGTAATAGAAATAAGAACAGGAGAACTGAAGAAGGAAGCGACCTCGGCAGTTGGGCAGAAGAGCAGCAACAGAACAGGCCTACAACCACATCAATGAACCTAGACTACAAAAGACCGAGGTGAAGACAAAATTTTTCAGAACAGATTCAGGAAAGAACAATTCCAGGAGGGGGGGAAACAAAAAGAGATCTGTAAACCGCGGGCATCGATTTGAAATACACCGTAAGCAATTGAGAGTGAAGGGCGTGGGGAGAAAGTGGGGAGAAAGTGGCGATTGACTCGAAGCCATACCTCAGAAAGTGGGGAGAAAAGCAAGGCGAGGAAAAAACGGTACGAACGCTGTAGGGAAAAGGTGTTTTCGGAATATCTTCTGAAAAGGAAATCGCAGTGATGAGAGGAGAGCGATCCAAGGGCTGCCATTGAAGACAACACACACCTCTTGATCCGCACGGAGATGTAAACCCAACCAAATGCGTGCACTGCATCTGAGCTGTCCAATCCGACCAAACGTAGATGAACGGGTAGGATTTGCAATTGTTTCAAGAACTGTTTACCTATAGTTGGTCAAGGCAAAAGTCAATAGGCGGGTGTTAATATATTAAATGATTTATTTAATATGATTAACATCTGGGATTGATTATGATTTGAATGACTTTTGAAAACTCATCCATAAACCATGGCAGGAATTTTTATTTTTAAATATGCATAGGAATGAGATATATCATTAAATTTAGATGTAAGTTAATGTTATTTTTCAGATTTACTTTTTATATGAGATGGAGTCAAAATTTTCAAATTATGTTTATGTTTAGTATAATTAATATATCGAATTTTGAGCATATATCCTTTGCACAAGAACAAACCATTTTGCTAGTTGTAGTTTGCATATTTCGGATCAATTCTTATTGGTTTTTGAAGTGCATTGAATAAGAGCTAGAATAAAACAAACTTTGTTTTTGTATTTGTTTTGTATTTTTGTTGGAGCACGAAGAAGTCATTTTAGACCAAATCAAACATAAAAAGCTTGTTATTATTTTTGTTTAAGGTTCTTGTTTTTATTCAAGGTGTATCCAAACATGAATAATTTTAGCAGGGGCGGAATCAGGAGAGCGAGTGTAGGCTAAACATTAGTTAATATTTAGAATTTCAATTTAGAGATATTAGTTGATCATTTCTGGACTAACTCTCTCGTATGTATCTCAATTCTCAATTTCTTAGCAGTCAGAAAAACCTAAACTTCGCTTAGACGCTTAGTTGAGTGAACGCTTGCTTTTCTCTCTCGTTGCACAGATTGCCAGCATCATCGCCGCATCGGTGTGCTACACCTACCGTGCTACGTAGCCTACACGACTCTGCTACTTCACGACCTCGACGACTCCACGGTCTCCGCCCAACTAGCGGTTCTCCTAATCTCTTTCACGGCTCCACAACTAGGTGAGTGAACTACTTAACTTCATTATAAATTCTGACTTTCTGAGGTTTTTGCTAATGAATAATAATATTATATGTTAAAATCATACTAACTTTGCGAAAGTTAATAATCACAAACTTATTGTGTCTGCAAAGATACGAAGGCATGTTGTCATACAAATACAGTGAATAATTATTTTATTTGATGTTAAGTCATGATGTTTTTGAAAAATAAATAAATAAATGTTGGTTAGTTTGTATTTGATGTGGTGTTTCAGTCTCGTCTAAATCAATAATATTGTATGACAGATCTTCACACAAAAAACACATGAAAAGACACCACCTAGAACCATAATATAACCACAAAAATTTCTAATGACGTTAAAGAAAATAATTTTCTATAACAAACCCCCCGCCCCCAATAATCATAAATCGAACAACCTTGATTAATTGCTGGACAAAAAAAATAAAGAATACTATTCACGTTGCGTCATCACACATCCCCAATTATAAGAGTATAAAATCGTAAAATAATAAAATATCTAATTTTTTTTGGTATATAAATAAAATTGAGCAATTAAATTGGCCTTTTGAATATATAAGAAATCAAGACTTGAAACTGTATGACTAATAAATCACTATAAAGTACATCATAGATGAGAATCAGCTCTTGATCTAGAGACAAAGAGCAACACATCTATGATAGAGATCGTTGATTCGAAATTTTGCTAGAGGATTTTTGTGACATTTAATTTTGAAATAAGTTAAAAAGTTTGAGCACCATCTTATCTTAATAAAAAAGAAAAAAAAATCATAGACGAACTCAAAAAACAAATTATATCATATAAAAGTAAAATTTATGGAGTTTGTTCTATAAGCTCAGTGTCTTATATTATATCGTAGGACCAAAAGGCGTACATATCTATCAACAAACCTGAGATTTGGTCCGTGTTCCTTGAAAATTCATCAATAAAATCTAAAGTTAATAAACTTAATGTTAATTTGGAATTTTTATTTTTTTTTCCCGAAAACTAAATTTTGGAATTTCCGTATATTATGTCATTCTGATATATTATGCAACAGATGGTAAAAAGCAAAGGCTCACCACTACTAGTCTGCGACTATAAGACTATAATAGGTAGATCAAAACGCCGTTACTTAGTAAATAAATCACAGTAAGGCTGATCAAAATTATTTTCATGCGGGATTTTATTTCATTTCATTTCAATGGAATTGATTTTGTGAGATTTTGTTGGATCTAATAATATAGAAAATTCTGACCAAATTACGTAAAATTCATCCATTTCGATAAAAAAAAAATTTCTAATGAAATGTAAGAAAATTCCATGTTAGAGCCTGATCAAAGGTAGATTTCGAGAAACAACATGTCAGAATTCTGAAAAAAAAATTAAAATAATCCTGAATTTCAAAAAAAAAATTTTGAAATTTTTGAAATGGTGTCGCGATAGATATTAACTAGTATCGGCTTTTGAAAAACCGATATTAGCTATGTCAAAAATTTTGTAGATATTGAACCATGGCATGATTTCTAGTTAATTACATTTTTTTGCAATAGACAAGAGGAGGTTTTGCAGGCTATGTCAAAGATTTTGTAGATATTGAATCGTGCTAGTGGGATAATTGGTACGTAAGCTGGTGCAGGTACTCGGTTTACACGCTACTCTTTACATTGTGTGTGTTTCAATGACCGCCACTTAGACATAACTCGCGAGACCGGTTAATTTTCAAACCTGCTGTATCTGTAAATTTCTCATTTAAAGGTGCATGTGAAATGATTGAAGCTGTTGTGAACCAAACCCTCTTTGATTCTGACATTTGGAAATGCTATGGTATCTTATCGAGAATACAATTGTTTTTCTGAAAAATAATTCATGATGCTATCCCGGTTAAGGCAGCTTTTGCTAGGAGAATGAGAATTCCTGCCCCTTTGTGAAATATGTGGACTGGATGAAGATGATGCAATGGATGCACTGTTCTTGTGTACCAGGACTAAACACTGCTGGCTTGCCTCTAATTTAGGTTTGAGAGTGGATGCATTGCCTCAACAGGTTGTACCGGATTTGATCTTTATCTTTTAGCAGCTCACTGGGGATCAACTAGTGTTATTTGTGAATATTTTATGGTCATTCTGGAAGGCGAGGTGTATGAGGGGAAAAATATAATGATACAACAGGTTTTGCGTGATGCGGCTTCTCTTCAAACTCTGACCAAGTGCATTGGAGGGCAAAGTAGGATGAGAGGCATCGCAATCAACATTACAGCACACCCAGTTGTGACTGGTAAGTATTTAAGATGGATGGTTCGTATAAGGAGGAAGGAGGAGCAAGTTGGGCCTACACGTTTTATGAGAATAATGAACTGATTCAGTATGGTTTAAGGGCTGGGGATGCCACCTCTCCACTGCATGCAGAGTTATTGGCTGCTCTCAATGCTGCCTCACACGATGCTCTACGCATTGGATGGCTTGAGGCAACCTTCTACACTGACTGTGAAGTTGTTTCTGAAGTGCTAAATGGTGTTTTGCCTCCTGAGACTGTTAATTGGCGAGTTTACCTTCTATTTTTGGATATTATCTCAGTTTTCAAACACCATGAAAAATCTGGTCTGCTGCTATGCACCTAGGAACAATTGACACAAGAGCATGAGTTGGCTAATATTGCTAGAGTTAGATAATTGACATTCTATTTGGTTAGATGGTAAAGGATGAGATGGAAAGTAAAATATAGAGGGAAATGGAAAGTAAATTAAATTTACTTTTTCTTGTTTGGATGAATAATAAAAATAAAAAAAAAATTTTACTTTGCCTCTTATGTCTTATTTGGATGAATTAATTTAACAAGGGTAAAAAAATAAAATTGACAAATTTATTCATGAACCCTTCAAACTCAATCTGTCTATTTCAAACATAATGTCTATTCGAGATTGTGTTACTGGGTGTAACATACACTAATAAAAAATTATGCGACTTTTAAATTGTAACAGCAAATTAACTAAAAAATGTACGTGCAAGTACCAAATGCACCAGTCTACGTCGCAAGTACCAAATGTGTACCAAATACACATCCATTTGGATTAACCAATATGTTGGCACATTTGATATCTCTGTGTATGATTATGTGGTCGTGTAGGTAACTCAACCCTTTTAAAATTTGTTGTGTGTATGCTGAGACGTGAATTTTAAATATTGTACTTCTGTTATAAAGATGTTAAGGAGCCTTGTGTAGCTAGTTCAAGGAATATGTGCAACTTTCCATATGTCCTATCGGTTGCATAGCAATTCACCTTTTATTCACCCTGCTACCGAACCTACTGTACTGGTACACAATATGAACCAGTAATCGGCTCCAAATCCAATAGTCTATCTTATTCCTTTATTATTGCAGAAAAGAAACTGCAAACTACTCATAAAACAAATCCTACAATAATAAGAAAAAAACAGCATCCAAGCAACTTCAAAATTTAACTCCACGCATTGATTCATCCCAACCTTATTGTTGTCCTTCTCTTTCAGTAACTAGGAATCAAAATCAGAACCTTAGTAGATAGTACACATTTGTTAAAAAATAAGTATTACAAATAGATGGGAACAACAAAGATCCAACACTAGTAAACAAAATGAGAAAAGAACTAAAAAAACCACAGTATAATACTTTGTATAATTACAAAAATTGTAAATATTATTGTTCCGTTCCAAACTCAACTAATTTGCATAGAGTATAATACTTTACAAACCAAAAGATATGCAAAGCTCTTGTGAGACTGCAGCGACCTAAATCAGAACACAAAGTACAAAACTTCAAATTAAGCAATCAAAACAGAACATGAAATCTGGTGGCCGGAGAGAGAAGAAAAAAATATGGTTACCTGAACGATGGAGAGAAACGGCAGGAGTCGTGCTCAAATACGAGGGAGGTCGTGCATAAGGAAACTCGCGTCGACGAAAATCGCACGCCAAGCCAGGGGGTATCGTAGTCAATATGGATCTCAGCGGTTCTCCACAATTTTTCTTTTTCTCACGTCTCCTCCGATTCGAGGGGGAAATAATTTGCATAGAAAGGACAAAAAATAAAAGAGAATATAGTCCCTTTGCTAAATATTTTCCATCGCAATTTTCTTCCAACTAAACATAAATAATTTTCGATTTTTACCTCCATTTCCGTCCCTTCCTAACCGTTCCCTCTCAACCAAACAGAGTGTGAATGTAAGTATGTAACTGGTTATACTTTTGATCTTTAGTTTCAGCCTCAGTAGTTTTGTTCCTCCTTTTCTTTTTTTCTTTGGAAGGACAGCAACTTTTTCTTCCCCGTTTATTTTTCTATAGGCTCGATGCAGAAATAAAAAAAAAATAACTTCTTTCTATTCCTAAATTTATTATAAACAATCTAAACTATTCACAAAGTTACACACTTCCCAATATTTTTTTTCTTATTTTTCTTATTCTCACAATAATATAATTGTCTTTTCATTTTAATTAATTGCCTACGGGACATTTGCCAAAAAAAAAAAAGAGTGAGAGTAAAGATATTTAGTTGACCAAGTAGTCAAGCACGGAGGAAGCTATTGGTCGCCTGGGGTAGAAAAAACAGGACGTGGGGCAGCCCGGTCAAGTGGGAAAGTTTTTAGTAGAAGAATAAAGTAACAAAAAATGGAAACGACCAGAAGCATTGCTTGGGTTCGATTCTTCTAGAAATTCAGCGGGACAGCAGAAACAACCAAGAAATGGAAACGACCAGAAGCTCCTCTAGACTCTAGAGTGGGATGCTTCTAGAATTTCTTCTAGAACGCGCGAGGATTCTTCGAGAAATTCGACGCCCTATAAAAAAGAAACAACTAGAAGCTCAGAAGGGGATGTATGAATGTATGATTGTTCTAGAGAAAGTGGGGGATGTTGGATGCTTCCAGATGGTTGAACCTGTGACCTGTCCGAGTATTTAATGTAGGTCTTAAACATATATAGGGTCAAGAGCTTCGAATGCTCACTGGTCACATTAATTTTTTTTTTTTTTAAAAAGACTGCTCACTGGTCTTTGTGTGATATTTTAGTATATAATACTCTTTTATTTATTTATTTATTATGCTTTAATATGATTAATAACTGTGATTGATTATGATTAATTTTGAATGAGTTTTGAAAACTCATCCATGTACCATGGCAGAATTCTTTATTTTTAATATGCATTGAAAGTTTGAAACCAGCTATATCATTAGTCATAGAGCAGAGAAGGCTGACGTTTGCAATATTCTTAGCAATACCACCTTCACAGAAGAAAGAGACAACCATTTGGCACTGGGACAGTAAAGGCTTTACAGTGAAGTTTATATATAATTTACTGTCATGGTGGTATTACTAGTGATGGGCATACGAGGCACCTGTACGTGCCTTTGCCTGTAATCCCTTACCCGTAATGACCTGGTCATCAAGAAAGTGCCAACCCATATCTGCCTGTTACTTATGAACGGGGCCTAAAACTCAATGCCTTGCCCGCCTACAGGCCTCTGCTCTTAAGCCTATACCTGCCTGCTTAAACCCGTTTACCCCCTAAAATACCCCTCCGCCCTCTAATACCTCACGTACCACAAAGAATTGCATTTTTTTTACTACAGAAAACAATATAAATTCATTTAAACAAAATAAAGGAGACGGAAAGTTAAAACAAATTAACAGTTTACAATATGAAACAACTAAATAAATACTTAATAATAAATTAATAGCTTTGTTCCTCTAAGTCATTAAAATGCTGCAACTTACGCAGATATACTTGAATTAACAACATCTTTCAACAACTCATACAATTCCAAAATTAAGAAGTAAAATGCTATTATTTGCTATCTTAGACTTCATCATCCATGTCGATACCATCATCTTCCCTTAGAAGCTCCATCTCCACCTGCCTGCTCACCTAAGTATGACAAGGAAACATGAAACACAGTGTAATGAGCATATATTGATATAAGGTATTCATAAGTTTGGTGCTGAATTTCTATAACATATTCCATCCAGTACATAAAAGTAAGGATCCATTGCATTTTGATCTATTATTTATGGTACATAAAAGAAACCTAAAACAGACAAGGTTTTTATTTACCAAAGCAAAAAAAATAGAAATTGTAAAGATAAATCATATTCTTTTTTTTTTACCAACAGTGCATAAAGTTCAAAGTAGAAATTGTAAAAATAGAAATTAATAATTTGAAATATCACTTACACCTTTGATCTCTCCTTTGTGCATCTGTCCATCCAAATCAATCTCCAATGTCAAATGACGTTTCTCCCACTAGCCTCCTGGATAAATAAAAATGTAAACAAATGTTAGTGATTTCATTGCATTTGAATATTTCTTTTCTGCCGGTTACAGTAAAAATTGCTTAAGCATAAGCTCAAAATGGTAAAAGTGCTAAAGATAAGCTGAAAATGGTAAGAAGTGTTTAAAAAAACTTTACACTTAAAATACTTAAGCATGCTAAAAAACGCATTTAAAAAAAATACTCAAATATTTTTAGATATGCTAAATAAAAGTCAAAATGGTTAAAAACTCAAAATTCAAGAAAGTACATAAAAATTGCCGAAACAAAATCAGCTATAACTATTTTATGCACTGCCAAAATGATAAATACTTTATGCCAGAATCACTCGATTACAATACGTTGACACTGAAACGTTTAAAGAACATGGTCCTCTTATTAAATCTGAGGGACCTAACTAGAGAATTTAAAATGGGATAAATTGTATATTAAATCTCTAGACACATAATAAAATACTTTCAAAAAATGTTAGTACCATCATGTATATCAAATCTCCGGAAATTAATCAGCAGCAACTAAAAAAATGTCAGTACCATCATGTAATTTTTGTCTGTTCATAACTGAATTTGAACATGTCGTGCACAATTTTTAAATTGCCTTGAACTAATGCCTACATTGAAACACAAATCTGGCCTCGACCCTGGCCTCGACCCCGACCCCCTCCCCACCCCGAGGCCAGGCCTGAACTGGATAAGCTCCTGAACTGAACTATTAAACCTATTAATACTTGATTAATGTGAGTTAAAACGTTGCAGTACAACAATATGCTAATATGCTACTGGCACATAGTTGATAACATGAAATTTTACTAATAAAAGTAGCACTTCATTTGTATTGCTGAGAATCCATTAAAAATTAAACTAAAAGGAAATAAATTATAAATAAAAGGAAATAAATATAAGTAAGCACGAGCATATGAGACTTGCATAAACTTAATCAAATTCAACAGTGGCTAAATTTTAAAGGAAACTCACCTTTATAGTACAGTAATAGACATACCAATTTGGAGGATAAGGTCAAATTTTAAAGGAACTTCCTTCCAGTACTCTTTTCTACATAAACCTGCTCAAATAAGTAACAAACAAAGTTGGTTAAGATATAACTGATACAAAATGGAAATGAAATCAGACAATGTGCTAACATACACGAAACCATGTACCATAGTTTATTCTTTTCACATAAAAATCAAAGGAAACCAAATTGAAAGGCCCTTTTACAGAAAACTAAAGCTTTTCATAATTTTTTTGACATAAATATCATAACCCAAAATTTCCTAGACCAACATAGGAAAATATCAAAGATCCACAATAAAATCATCAAATTGACAAGCAATAAAAAAAAATTTCAGCTAAGCAATTTATCAAACAGGTAACCATCGACTTGCTTCCATGAAAAGAAGGAGAGAAAGAGAGAGAAAGGGATTACCAGATAAGAGTGAAAGAGAGCACTCAAGGTCAAGGCTGACTCGGTGGTAGTCGCTACTCGCTAGAGAGAGAGAGAGAGAGAGAGAGAGAGAGAGAGAGGTTGGAGTTGAATTTCGTGAGAGAGAGGTCTCCCGAGAGAGTACTAAAGGCATGTGATTTGATGTATTCCGAGTGCATGGCGCGCCATGGAGCATAGAAATTCTTAGAACTTGAGAGAAGGCAGACAAATCACATGGCTTGTAGCTGGCGGAGCGATAGAGAGGGAGAGGAGCTGTTGCGGCGCAAAGAGAGAAAGAAGCTTCGGGTCTAAACAGGAATCCGCAGGTGCCTTCGGGTTTTGACAGTTCGTACCCATTACTGACCCGACCTTATAAAAGTTCAGCCTTAAAAAGCCTGTTTTAATTTCGGGCCGGGAAGATTAAGGGTTCAAGCAAGTCGGGTATATGCAGGTAGACAGGCCTACGGGCTGAATGCCCAACCCTAGGTATTACCATTCCTCAAAAGAAATTAATCTGTTTGGGACTTAAAGATGCCACTCAAGTTCAAATTTTTTTTTGTGGCTAGTAGGTAACAATAAAGTGATCTCATTAGTAGAGATTGGTAAAGTACCAAATCGTGTAATTTCTGCACACAAGAGAAGAAAATATGGACCATATCTTCCTTTATTGTAATTATTCTCTTTTTGGATTATTGTTGCTAGAAAATTACATGTTCTATAAAACTTTGCTTGCAGCTTGGATTTGGGTTATTTGGTCAGAGAGGAATGATAGAACTTTTGGCTCCTCTAATTGTAAGAGTTCACTTACCACTATTTACTCTACTCTGCATCTCATGCACTTCTGGACTGATAAAAATACTGGGCTAGAGCATCACTTCAGGAGGGAGGTTATTCCCAACACTGCTGTTTTCAGCGTTGATGGAGCTCAAGATGATGAAGACCTTCTCGGTGATTAAGCTTGCTTTGGCTGCTGGATGTAATTGGTTAACCTGAGAAGTCTGTACTTTTGATGGATGTAGTTTGTTTTGTTTTTATTTTTTGTGATTCTTAGGTCTTGGATACTTCCTTTTGTTGTTCTTTTCATGGTCATATGTGTATCAAACTTGTCGCATCAATCAAGTATGCAGGCTGTCTTGTTTAGGCGGCTCTTTTTTTTTTCTAAAAAAAATCGCCGTTACTTACTAAATTAAAATCACACAAAATCGAAGGTAGATTTCGAGAAATAGCGGGTCAGAATTTCATGTCCCAACCTTAAATTACGGTTGACGGACAACTTCTCTTAAAGAAAAATAAAACTTCTATCCAACCGAAAAATTTAAAAATAATATTAAATTAATATAATATATTAAAAATAATATCAATATAATAATATTTTTTTAAATAATATCACAAGATATCTCGGATTCCGACCTTAGCTAAGATCGGAATTCCAGATTCCGATCTAAGCTAAGATTGGATTCTGGGATTCCGATCTTAAAATGTCTTTAAAATTTCGATCTTAGCTTGATTATTTATGTGCCAATTTTTTGTCTTATTCGTATGTATGGGTGCTAGCTTCAAATAGAATCCTAATTTCAGGGTTTTACGAATGCTGATTAGATTAGCTTTCTTATGCCATTTGTTAAGTTTGTTCTATTTTAGATTTATCATTATTGGAGCATATGTCTTTCGTCATTATTTTATATGTAGTTGCTATTTATAATTTTTATTTAAGCCAATATTCTAAAGCTAAATTCATTTTGTTGCAACCTGGAAGCAAGTAGTTGTGTGATTTTTGTGTACAACTTATTTATATTATATCAAATTATTTAAGATCAAAGATAGATCGATTTATGTATATTTGGATAATTTTTGTGTAAAATTTATTTATATTCCATTTTGTATCCACTTTTTCACTATAGATAGTGTTCTCCAATCGTGTGTGTCGTGTCGTGTCAAACACGATAGTATTAGAGTCTCGTGTCGTGTCGTGTTGACACAAATTACTTTTTTAATCGTGTCGTGTCGTGTCGTGCTTAGTAGTGAGAAAAGGCAACACGACACGCATTCTGACACGATACTACTGATAAATAATATGATATAGTATTATAAAATAAAATAAAATTATTAATTTTGCTTAAATAATCAACATTAATAATTAAATTTGTGTTGAGGTGTCGTGTTAATTCGTGTCCGTGTCGTGTTGCGTGTCGAATCGTATCGTGTTGAATCGTGTCAAACTTTCTAATGTCCCAACACTTTCTAGTGTCGTGTTAATTCGTGTTCGTGTCGTGTTGCGTGTCGAATCGTATCGTGTTGAATCGTGTCAAACTTTCTAATGTCCCAACACTTTCTAGTGTCGTGTTAATTCGTGTTCTGACAAACTTTCTAATGTCCCAACACGACACGTGTTGAACCGTATCAAACACGACACGAATTAACACGACACTAGAAAGTGTTGGGACATTAGAAAGTTTGATACGATTCAACACGATACGATTCGACACGCAACACGACACGAACACGAATTAACACGACACCTCAACACAAATTTAATTATTAATGTTGATTATTTAAGCAAAATTAATAATTTTATTTTATTTTATAATACTATATCATATTATTTATCAGTAGTATCGTGTCAGAATGCGTGTCGTGTTGCCTTTTCTCACTACTAAGCACAACACGACACGACACGATTAAAAAAGTAGTTTGTGTCAACACGACACGACACGAGACTCTAATACGATCGTGTTTGACACGACACGACACACACGATTGGAGAACACTATCTATAGTGAAGAAGTGGATACAAAATGGAATATAAATAAATTATACACAAAAATTATCCAAATATACATAAATCGATCTATCTTTGATCTTAAATAATTTGATATAATATAAATAAGTTGTACGCAAAAATCACACAACTACTTGCTTCCAGGTTGCAACAAAATGAATTTAGCTTTAGAATATTGGCTTAAATAAAAATTATAAATAGCAGCTACATTAAAATGATGACGAAAGACATATGATCCAATAATGATAAATCTAAAATAGAACAAATTTAACAAATGGCATAAGAAAGCTAATCTAATCAGCATTCGTAAAACCCTGAAATTACAATTCTATTTGAAGCTAGCACCCATACATACGAATAAGACAAAGAATTGGCACATAAATAATCAAGTTAAGATCGAACTTTTAAAGGCATTTTAGGATCGGAATCTTGGATTCCGATCTAAATTAAGATCGGAATCCCAGAATCTGATCTTAGCTTAGATCGGAATCCAGGAATCCGATCTTGCGTTCGGAATCTGGGATTCCGATCTCGTGATACTATTTAAAAAATCTTATTATATTGATATTATTTTTAATATATTATATTAATTTAATATTATTTTTAAATTTTTCGGTTGCTGGCCTAATAGTTGTCCACTTGTCCTGGCCGAAGTTAAAAAAAACTTATTGCAACCGATAAGGCCCATATATCAAACAGTTACAAAGATTACTTTTGGTGATCATATTTTCTAAATAACCCAACACTCCAAGTCTCCAACAGCCAAGGCTCCTCATGTTAGCATTAACAAATGAAGGTAAAGGCGTACAGCTAGATAATTATGTATGTTTCTAATTAAATCCGCATTTAATGAATTTATTAGTGTCGGTCCATTTGGATTGAATATGTTTCTCTTTTTTTTTTTTAAATTCACGAGTTTCAATTTATTAAAACGATTCCCAATAATATTTTTGTTGATGTATTGAAAATACCCCATTTGACGAAGTTTCAAGTTTGAAAGAAAACTTATTTCATCGTTCCTATTATAATTCAACATTTATTGGTACCACGAAATTGTATGTATGGAATTAGTTGGAAGTACACAGAATTATAAAAAATAAGTTACTTTATTCCTTCATAAAAATTATAGTAGCTTCAAGTTTTATGACATCGCCAAAGATACCTTGTCAGGCACATACCTTGTATAAGAGTATTATATAATTAGTTTGCTTACATTTGTCAACGGAAGAAAACAAAAGGGCTCGGTATCAGTAGGTGATAACAGAGGGTTGATACATTTTGACATGAGGAAGGATTTTTCAAAGGAAATTTACAAGAAGAAAATGGGAAAAATCAAAGAAATATCTTAGAATTTAGCAAGCCTAGATAGCCTTCAATGATAGACAAAGAAGATGAGCGGTATCCAGACCCAAAAAGGTTGTAGTGGTTCAAGTAATGATACAACATGTACAAATCCCTCCTATTTTCAAATCCTGGCTGTTTTGGGATCACCTGTTTTAATTGTTACTGGGACAGTAAAGGCTTTAGAGTGAAGTTTATATATAATTTACTGTCATGGTGGTATTACCATTCCTCAAATGAAATTAATCTGTTTGGGACTTAAAGATGCCACTCAAGTTCAAATTTTTTTTTGTGGCTAGTAGGTAACAATAAAGTGATCTCACTAGTAGAGGTTGGTAAAGTACCAAATCGTGTAATTTCTGCACACAAGAGAAGAAAATATGGACCATATCTTCCTTTATTGTAATTATTCTCTTTTTGGATTATTGTTGCTAGAAAATTGCATGTTCTATAAAACTTTGCTTGCAGCTTGGATTTGGGTTATTTGGTCAGAGAGGAATGATAGAACTTTTGGCTCCTCTAATTGTAAGAGTTCACTTACCACTATTTACTCTACTCTGCATCTCATGCACTTCTGGACTGATAAAAATACTGGGCTAGAGCATCACTTCAGGAGGGAGGTTATTCCCAACACTGCTGTTTTCAGCGTTGATGGAGCTCAAGATGATGAAGACCTTCTCGGTGATTAAGCTTGCTTTGGCTGCTGGATGTAATTGGTTAACCTGAGAAGTCTGTACTTTTGATGGATGTAGTTTGTTTTGTTTTTATTTTTTGTGATTCTTAGGTCTTGGATACTTCCTTTTGTTGTTCTTTTCATGGTCATATGTGTATCAAACTTGTCGCATCAATCAAGTATGCAGGCTGTCTTGTTTAGGCGGCTCTTTTTTTTTTTCTAAAAAAAAACGCCGTTACTTACTAAATTAAAATCACACAAAATCGAAGGTAGATTTCGAGAAATAGCGGGTCAGAATTTCATGTCCCAACCTTAAATTCCGGTTGACGGACAACTTCTCTTAAAGAAAACTAAAACTTCTATCCAACCGAAAAATTTAAAAATAATATTAAATTAATATAATATATTAAAAATAATATCAATATAATAATATTTTTTAAATAATATCACAAGATATCTCGGATTCCGAGATTCTGATCTTAGCTTTTTAATTTTTTTATGTATTATTTATTTATTTATTTAATTTATTAATTAGTTAAATAATTAGAAAAATAGATAATATATTGTAAAAATATTGAAAAAATATGGAAAAAAATCAGGAATAATTAAACTAAATTTTATATGTAATTTAGTATTTTTTGGGAATTTTTTTTCCTTTTATTAGTTTATTAATTAGTTAATTAATTAGAAAAATAAATAATATATTCTAAAAATATTGAAAAAATATAAAAAAATCAGGAATAATTAAACAAAATTTTGTATGTAATTTAGTATTTTTTTTGGAAAATTAAATTTATTTTTCTTTTAATTAATTTATTTAATTAAATATAAATTTAATTAATTTATTTAATTAAAAAATGAATAATTAAGTATAAATTTTTAATTAATTTACATTAAAATTATAAATTTTGAAACAACCATTTGATATGCGTCCCGGATGTCGTCCTCTGTATATATTATTTTCATATTATATATTAAACAATCATATCGAGTCTCATGACCAAGGAAACACTTTCTAGATTGCGTTAGAAAGGAATAACACGAGATTCATGTTTTACTGAGACGGAGAAGAAAGACTAAATTCACTTGATTTACTGCATTTCTCTTTTTAATAATTAATTTATGATTTTAAAAACTTTTTAGTAGTTTAGAGTGATTTTTAGGTTTGCAAACTTTCAAAGTGGATTTTGGAGGTCCAGAGAGCGTTTTTTGGCTTTGAAAATGGTCGTTATGGGATTTCACCCCGGTAACATGTGTAGATCTCGTCGCCAGCTTTTCGGAATGTCCTCGTTTGCGCCAAACGAACCTTCCTATCAAAAGTTATGCATGTTTAAAGTTTTAATGTTCAAGTTATGCCTTTATATCTCTATAAATGCAGAAAGGATTATTAAAACTTTGAACATTCTGAAAGAATTATGCCTTTGTATCCCTGCAAATTCTGAAAATTTATAATCCTTTCTAAATGGTACAATTCATTTAATTAAATAAGTTATAAAAATTTATATTTTAATTAAATAAATTAATTAAAATGAAAATAAATTTAATTTCCCAAAAAAATACTAAATTACATATAAAATTTAATTTAATTATTCTTGATTTTTTCCATATTTTTTCAACATTTTTACAATATATTATCTATTTTTCTAATTATTTAACTAATTAATAAAATAAATAAATAAATAAATAAATAAATAAATAATATATAAAAAAATTAAAAAGCTAAGATCAGAATTCAGGAATCCGATTTTGCAGTCAGAATCTGGGATTCCGATCTCGTGATACTATTTTGTTGTCCCTAATTTAAAGGCCTAGAGGGGGGTGAATAGGCACAAAAGCAAAGTTCTAAACCGGTATGGTCAAAAATTGGTTCAATTCAAACTTAGTCTAACAAATACAATCAACACACAAGCAATTCACAATGCAAGGAAAGTAAAGAGAGAAGAGAAGAAGTGACACGCGATATATTACGGAGTTCCGACCCGCTAGGAAGTGCTAGCCTTAGTCGTACGTCTCCGGGAGTTCCGCAACCTCGAAATGGGCGCGCTCCGTTCAATTCCACAACGAACGGGACTACAAATTCGAACCAAATCACCTTGTTACAATTACTCTCAAGGTGGATTGGCCTAACTCAATTAAACAAGCTCAAACACTCAAAGGATTGAGGCTCTAACCAAATCACTCAACAAATCTAGCAATTAACACTAGTGGATTGGTTTTGCACACTCTAATCTCAATGATTTTGCTAAAATAATGCTCAAACACAAGAGAGAGTAATGTCTAACTGGTTGGAGCTCAAAAGGGAGGAGTTTCAAAGGTTTCAAAAGTATCTAAACAGTTCCAAGAGGCCCCATATATATAGAGGGCGCCAACAGCTCCAAAAACCAGTCAAAAAAGACTCTACCGTTATACAACGCTATATGGCGTTGTACAACGCAGAAATAGCCGTTGAAAAATCAAACGGTCACAGACAATAACGTTGTGAGTTGTCAGAGCGTTGTGTAACGTTGTATAGCGTTGCACAACGCTTCAGCAAAAATCCAAAGCAGAAGCTCGACAGTTCCGTTGGAACTTGTCAGAGCGTTGTGTAACGCTTGGTAGCGTTGCACAACGAAGTCAAGAAAAGAAACAAGACAGAACTGACAAACTCAAACAATATTGTCAGAACGTCATACGACGCTGACTGGCGTCACACAACGTCGCCGTTGCACAACGCTATTCAGCGTTGCACTACGCGGACAGAGCGACTGAGCGATGTCTGAGCGAAGTTTAGAGCGTCACACAACGCTACGATGCATGGAACATGGCAGCATGCATGCAGCATCGATGCAGATCGATGTCTGAGCAATGCAGAGTTGCCTGCTTCATGACTACGTTGTACAACGCTGAATAGCGTTACACAACATAGGTGCGGAAATGTTGTGTAACGTTACTTAGCGTTGCACAACGTTCTGACAAGGGGAAATAATAGATTTAACTGGTTTAAAAACAAATGAACTAACGTTGCACAACGCTACTGAGCGTTGTGTAACGCTGTTCCAACCTTGTCAGAGATTTTGCAATTTAAGAGCGAATTAACTCTGCGTTGTGTAACGGCAACTGGCGTTGTATGACGCTGGACATAAAAAATTGAGCATTTTACCAGCAAATTGATTGAGATTAGTTTAGAGTTTAATTAAACCTTAACTAATGATTCTAACTAGACCAAAGCAATCTCTTGAAGCTCCAAACTAGGTGCCACACTTGCTTTAATCCATTCTTCGATAAATCTAGCTATAAAACACTAAGAATAGATGTTAGTTTTAAGGGTTTCGGTGTTGTTTTGCAAATCGGCAAATCGAGAGAAAATGTTTAACCAACAATCTCCCCCTTTTGCCGAGTTGCAAAACAACACCTAAGGTAAATTTGGGACCTGATATAACAAGGCGGAATACCACAAATTACCTAATTCTCCCCCTTTTTGCAAATGGGGAAAAGAATACCCAAAACGCCATTGATTAAAAACCATAACGATCCTCCCCCTTTCGAAAAGAATTTGGCCACTAAGTTAAGTTGATTAGGGGTATCTAACAAGGTTTAACGAAGGCATAAACTAACAATTATAGACCATGCATGCATATTAAAAGAAAAAGAGCTAATTAAAAAAACGAAGCCATTTAGTACAAACATAATTCATTTAAAATTTAACATAATTCAAGCAACATTCATATAACAAAACAAAGCCATTTAGCACCACTTAGTCATTCAACACAACGAAAAATCACAAAAGAGAGACGAGAGGCAAAGAAACTACGAAAATCAACATAAAGAGAAAAGAGAGGGCTAAGGCTTGGAGACGATTTCGGCTATGACTACTCCTCATCATCATCACCCGCGCCACTACCGGATCCACGTTGGAGATGAAGCTCCATCTTGCCCCAAAGCTTGATCATTTCATCCTTGAGATGCGTGATTGAGGCATCAGTCTTGGCTTGATAGGCGGCCATGTTTTCTTCAATGGTGTTAAACCGCGTATCAATGTGTGTAGTCAAGGCGGCAAACTTGGCATCAAGATAGGTGTTGAAGTCATGCGGTGTGCCTTGACCTTCCGCCCTTCCACCGGGCACGTGCAACGGCTCATTCCCAATTTCCTCGTATTGGTTGATGGTTGCCGTAGGCCTAAAGAGATAGGCATTGCGATGGAATGGCCTGGGCACTATCTCATCTTCGTTTTGAAGGATCCACCCGGTTCCGGTGAGATGAGCCATTAGATTTTCCGGGTGAGCAATTGTATCTTCGGACACGGGTTCGCCCCAAACCGGAGTGTCAAGAGGAATACCATCCTCAATGAGGAAGGATTGAATGATATGGCCATAAGGAAGAGAGAACCGAGGAGAGTAATCGGCCCGTGTCATGTGAGCAAGGATAATGAAAGGAAGATTGACCTTTTGATTCATCTCAAGGAGGGAGCGGAGGAGAAACACAGCGAATTGCTCCACATTGGTTTTGTTGGTGGCCTTGGGTGTGATGATGTTGTTGATGAAGAGAAAAAGAAGACGATGCAAGGCCGGTAGCTCGGTGGCGGTGAATTGGCGAACGGTATAGTTGCGCCAACAGACAAATGAAATTGTTGGTTAAACATTTTCTCTCGATTTGCCGATTTGCAAAACAACACCGAAACCCTTAAAACTAACATCTCTTCTTAGTGCTTTATAGCTAGATTTATTGAAGAATGGATTAAAGCAAGTGTGGCACTTAGTTTGGAGCTTCAAGAGATTGCTTTGGTCTAGTTAGAATCATTAGTTAAGGTTTAATTAAACTCTAAACTAATCTCAATCAATTTGCTGGTAAAATGCTCAATTTTTTCCGTCCAGCGTCATACAACGCCAGTTGCCGTTACACAACGCAGAGTTAATTCGCTCTTAAATTGCAAAATCTCTGACAAGGTTGGAACAACGTTACACAACGCTCAGTAGCGTTGTGCAACGTTAGTTCATTTGTTTTTAAACCAGTTAAATCTATTATTTCCCCTTGTCAGAACGTTGTGCAACGCTAAGTAACGTTACACAATATTTCTGCACCTATGTTGTGTAACGCTATTCAGCGTTGTACAACGTAGTCATGAAGCAGTCAACTCTGCATTGCTCAGACATCGATCTGCATCGATGCTGCATGCATGCTGCCATGTTCCATGCATCGTAGCGTTGTGTGACGCTCTAAACTTCGCTCAGACATCGCTCAGTCGCTCTGTCCGCGTAGTGCAACGCTGAATAGCGTTGTGCAACGGCGACGTTGTGTGACGCCAGTCAGCGTCGTATGACGTTCTGACAATATTGTTTGAGTTTGTCAGTTCTGCCTTGTTTCTTTTCTTGACTTCGTTGTGCAACGCTACCAAGCGTTACACAACGCTCTGATAAGTTCCAACGGAACTGTCGAGCTTCTGCTTTGGATTTTTGCTGAAGCGTTGTGCAACGCTATACAACGTTACACAACGCTCTGACAACTCACAACGTTATTGTCTGTGACCGTTTGATTTTTCAACGGCTATTTCTGCGTTGTACAACGCCATATAGCGTTGTATAACGGTAGAGTCTTTTTTGACTGGTTTTTGGAGCTGTTGGCGCCCTCTATATATATGGGGCCTCTTGGAACTGTTTAGATACTTTTGAAACCTTTGAAACTCCTCCCTTTTGAGCTCCAACCAGTTAGACATTACTCTCTCCTGTGTTTGAGCATTATTTTAGCAAAATCATTGAGATTAGAGTGTGCAAAACCAATCCACTAGTGTTAATTGCTAGATTTGTTGAGTGATTTGGTTAGAACCTCAATCCTTTGAGTGTTTGAGCTTGTTTAATTGAGTTAGGCCAATCCACCTTGAGAGTAATTGTAACAAGGTGATTTGGTTCGAATTTGTAGTCCCGTTCGTTGTGGAATTGAACGGAGCGCGCCCATTTCGAGGTTGCGGAACTCCCGGAGACGTACGACTAAGGCTAGCACTTTGATATCTCATATTTATACTGATATTTTGGCCAGACTTTACATCGAAATTGTGACTAAAACCGTGATATTATCTTGTTTTTTTTTTGTTTGTTTGGCAAGATTGGAGACTGCCGTGGAATTTGACTTGTCTTGTAGGATTTTGGTGGATCACGCATAATCATTGCATAAAATGGTAGATTTAAGAGAATCAAATGGCTAAATGAAAGCAACAGCATTGTAGAGCTCATTGTAAGCTTTCCGTCGATCTTTGAATCACCTCAATCGGAGCCCGGATGAAGAAATTATGCTCAAAACACTATTGGTGCGCAATGCTGGCACAGGAATTCGGACCGAATTGGCATCAATTCGGACCGAATTGCGTCACAGAAAATTATAGAGAAGCTAATTCGGACCGAATTGTCTGGAATTCGGTCCGAATTGCTATACATGGAAATGTTTCTGGCTGCGTCCTGAAGGCGTTTTCTCTATTAGGAAGGCTATTTTTCCGCCCAAAATGAAGGAAAGTCGCGTCCTAGCTGTCCAGGAGAGGGGAGATGAGTAATATAAGCATATTCCATCTTTGGAAGAGCCATCTTTCATTCTACTTTTGACCTTTCTCTCTCAGCCAGATCTGGATCTGGTTCTGAGACCTTTTCTCTCCTCTTGTGCGACTTGGACAGAGGTGGGAGGCCGGATTAGAGTGGTTCCTTGCTGCTACAACGAGTTCCGAAGATCTCAAGGTGTTCTCTAGTGCGACGGCAACAGTGGACAACCTTAGAAACTTGGCTATTTGTTGTATCGAACCAATTCTCTCTTTAATTTCTGAATTTATGTCTCGTTTAAACTTATATACTGTTATTTGCATGATTTCTATTAGCATGTTAGGCTAAAAACTTGTTGCTTTAGGGATAGATGTAGCTTAGATTTTGGTTTTGCTTGGTTTACTTATTTTGTTGATGGACGAAGCTAATTACCCTTGGGGGTTTTATTGAAATTGCTTGTGTTTGGACCCGTTATTACTTGTATCGCTCGACTTTTGTACACGTGCAATTGTTGGGAACTTCTTTACATTATATTAATCGAGTCATGTATGAGTATTTCGAGGTAGGTCAAAGGCGAAAGTCGACCAATTAATAACCAAAAGTGAACGTTTCTAGTTAGGCGAAAATCTAACTAGATACCTCGTAGAAAACCATTGGTAAACTCGAGTAAGTCCACCGAACAACGAAAGTTGGGGGTGCAATACACTCGATGAAGGTTATTCAACACTAGATCCCATTCCAAATACCGTATCCAATAGGCGAAAGCGGAGGGTTAGGGAGTTAGGTTTGGCTAGATGGACCTTTGGCTTGAATAAATCAACAAAAGAGTAAACCATAGCATTTACACAGTGGAATTCGGTCCGGAATTCGGACCGAATTAGCAAGGCCGAATACGAAAGTGCTAGGTCTTGCGACTCTGTGGCCAGTTCTAAGTGAAATCGAACCCTAAGGCGTTTTTATTATCATATCTCTATCCGTAGAAAACCCCAAAAATTATTCATTTCAATTGTTTTGCATATTCTTGATTACTTGCAATTGCATTCCTTTATTTTAATTTAATTTGTTCTACTCGTGATTTCGATTCTCTTCTCAATTTTTACTGTCTAGATTTAACGAAATAATAAGAATAATATTCATATCCATCTCTGTGGGTTCGACACCTTTACTCTACTACGAACGACTAGTCGAGTACAAGGATTTATTTGTTTGACCTTGGTTCACACCCTCGATCACACTTCCTAGCGGGTCGGAACTCCGTAATATATCGCGTGTCACTTCTTCTCTTCTCTCTTTACTTTCCTTGCATTGTGAATTGCTTGTGTGTTGATTGTATTTGTTAGACTAAGTTTGAATTGAACCAATTTTTGACCATACCGGTTTAGAACTTTGCTTTTGTGCCTATTCACCCCCCTCTAGGCCTTTAAATTAGGGACAACATATTTAAAAAAATATTATTATATTGATATTATTTTTAATATATTATATTAATTTAATACTATTTTAAAATTTTTCGGTCTATCCAAAATGTCCAAAATCACTGCTTAGCTATCCGGCCCAAACTGTCATCGTCCACTGTACCAGCGGCCCATTCTGAGTTCCAACTTAGTTATAACTGCTGAGTTTTGACCCAATAATAATAATAATAATAAATAAATAAATAAATAAATAAAAACTGGTTAACAATTCGACCAAAACAATCTCAAATTCTGTACGATCGATTTATGTTATTTGCATCTTCAGAACCGCATGTATATTTTACATGAAGAAAAATGACAAATCTTGCTAATTAAATTTTCTTGACATAAATGCCAAAACAAAGTGGTTCTACTTGCAAAACTGAGTCATCCCTACACACAAAAAGAAAAAGGCCAGAGAAAAAGGGAAGTAAATTAAGTACAACCCACATATTGCTTATATATGTAGCACACCTCAGGCCCATATTAGAGAAACCGACTGGTATCACCGTACCAGCCTCATAGATATTCATAATAGTTCCGTTTGGATGGGATGGAAATAAGAGAAATAAGAAAAGAAGTAGAGAAAAAGTATTAGGAAGTGTGTAACTTTGTGAAGAATTTGAATTGACTTTCTTATTTTCTTATTCTCTAATTTTTAGAACTCACCAATCATATGGAAACTAGACAAAACGGTTGGTAAAAAAAACCCGCCAATACAGTCTCATGGAAGACCACAAAGTCACAACCAAACACCATCTGAGTCAAAGTTGAAGGACCAGTAATGTATTGTTTATGTTTCGACATATCAAGATACGGCATATTTGTGTTAGATACGGACTGACGTATTTGTACAGTGCCGTTAGATGTATTGTGTTTTTAAATTTGAATTTTTAATATAATATGACAAAATATGAGCAACAAACACGGGTTAAAAATTTGCGTCCACCAAACATTTAACATAAAAAAAATAGTATGAGCGATTAGTTTCTTTCATGTAATCATATTGCACCTCGTAGGCTCGTTGCCTTAAAAATTACTATAGATTGCTGGTAAAAATTGAAAAAAAAAACTTTCAAAATGAGAAAGTTTAATATGAACCATAGTGCATAGAGTTTTCTATGCACCGCAGACTTTTTCAGAAGTATTTTTGTAAATTGAAAAATCTAATTTAACTAATCAATTCTACATATTGAAATCTCATAGAAAACCAAATTTTACAATTTTTTAGATTTTATTACTACTTTTTTTCGAATTTTTTAAAACTTGTTATTTTTGGAATGTTATAATCTTTACAACATTCCAAAAATGACATGTTTTAAAAAAAAAAATAGTAATAAAATCTCAAGAATTATAAAATTTGATTTTCTATGAGATTTCAATATGTAGATTAGATTGGTTAAATTAGATTTGTCAATTGA
Organism: Rhynchospora pubera; assembly: GCA_028095005.1. Classification (NCBI taxonomy): domain Eukaryota; kingdom Viridiplantae; phylum Streptophyta; class Magnoliopsida; order Poales; family Cyperaceae; genus Rhynchospora; species Rhynchospora pubera. Next base: position 325,414,110 of record CM051460.1, read on the forward strand.
TTAAAATATTTCCGAAAAAGTCCGCGGTGCATAGAAAATCTTATGCACTATAGTGCATATTAAACTTTCTCATTTCAAAATATGTTTGGACCTATTACAAAAAATTAAAAATCCTATTTTATATTATAATTCTAATTAATTTGACTAATGCTAGAGTCAAACGTGATTCTAGTCTCACCTATTAAAATTTCAAATGACTGATACAAATTACTCAATATGATTTTTATATTGGAATTATCTTGGAGACCAAATTTTACAATTTTTTCAAAATGTTTAAATATTTTTTTTCGATTTTTTTTATTGGAGGATCTAAAATTAATTAGATTAAAAAAATTTTAAAATTTTAAAAAAATTTTAAAAAATTTAGAAACTTATAAAATTTGATCTCTAAGGATATTTTGTTATGGAGAATAAATTGAGCGATTCAAATTTGTCATTGTAATATCGAAAATTGAGATTTGATCGTGTTTGACGGGCTCAAGTGTCAAACAAGTTGATTATACCACTACTCTTCTAATTTTATATAACTTTTTAATATTTTTATTTCTTTTAGTTGAGCACTATAATGGCACATTCACGGATGTGCATGGCACATCGTACCAACATGCACCGTAGTATTAGACGTGCCACATATATAGATTAAATTTTCTAAAACGAAACAACATGATTAACTACCTACACATAACATACCCAAAGTATGACATATACGACACATCAGATAACATGCAGACATCACACAACACGTTATCAACACTTGTTTGACCAGCCTCAATGACTCGCACCCAAAATATCTTCGTTTGTGTTTAGCCCAATATTAATTATTTAATGTAGTATATTTGAAAGTCCATAAAAATATCTCTTTAAAGAACGCTAGAATTAGGTTGGCATGCGCGCCTTATGTCCCCAACGACTTAGCCTGGACCCCACGAGGTTGTCTTGCCATGACATGATTTCTAATTGTTTCACAAGACCAAATAGATTTTTTTAAACACCGTACGAGACTAATCACACTTTAAATAGGAATAAGATGGAGATTTATAAAAGAAAAAGGAAAAGGATTTCCAAGCTGGAAAAGGATAAAAAATGGAAAAAGATCTCTTTAGTCTGGGACCCATGATACCTCTTGGAAGCAGCAAAAGCTCTTCCAAGTGGGCCCCACGTGGCGTCAACTCTTTACTCCCTCACGGTACCCACCTCTGACATTTTAATATTTTAGTCGTATCAGTTATCACTCTGCTGCAATCCTTGGTAACTCTACTGGAGTAATTAAAACTGTCCGGTTCCACACTACCCCTACAGTGGTACGAAAAAATTATACAGTGGTACGAAAATTATAAAAAAATTTGAAATATCACAAGTCTCTGCCAAATTTTGGCAGTTAATAAATACAAATCCTACAGTCTACAGACCAATTGCTGTCTGGTTAAGTTAGATTCAAGAGCCACTTGATCTGATCTCAACGGTCTGAACTTAAATTGGATTAAGGACACATTAATTAATCTAAATTGTAGCTAAAAATTGTAAATCTCTGAAATAAAATATATTTGTACACCAAACGAGCAATTTCGTTTCCGCCCCACTTCCCACCGAATCACATTCCCCGTCATCAAAAAATATCTCGCTGCCACGTGGCATAAAGCTGGCAGATATTTCTGATATTTTCCTCCTCTATACCTCCCTCCGTTTAAAACCGCACCACCCGACCAATCTTCAACTCCTATACAGCAAAAGCAAAAACAAAAACAAAAACAAAAAGTACAAAAATAAAAATAAAGCCAAGCCTCCAAATCTGATTTATCCATTCTTCATAAGAGCAACCACCAACCAACCCAGGCAGCGCCGGTGCGAAGACCCCGACGGCCCGACCGCAATACAACCGACAAATGGATCTACAAGAGATGATTGACGACCAGAGATGGACCGAGGAGAGCCACGCAGCCTTCCTGAACTGGATCGAGGAGAGTTTCGTGTATCGCATGTTCAATCCAAACAGCAAGGGAGCAATTGGGCTCTTGCCAAGTCAGCAATGCTCTCCTGCTGCCACGTGTCATGACCTTCCGCTCAACCGTCTCATACCGGACAGCGCTACCGAGTCGACCCAAGATTCACATCCCCGGCCTAGCCGGCTGCGTCGAGTAGAGTCAGGTTGGTGTGCATTTGATCAAAACTGAAGCAATTTTTAGTTTCATTTCTGTAGTTAGATTAGATTAGCTTATTTTGTTTTGATTTATTATATGAAACATAGACCAATAATCCAAAATGCAATAATCCTTCGAGTCTTCGATAAAAGGATATTATATAATATATCTAGCTGGATCCTCATTGGCAAGAGACGACCCCCGGTTTATGGTAACAATAATTTTATAATGAGAAGGTTGTTTGATAAGATGGAATTACGAAAATAGCCTTAGATATTTTTGTTGTGTCCCAGAATCTCATCTCAGTTGGCTGTTCGACGTTTGTTGGTATCAAGAAACAGCTTTTTGGAATATGCATAGTGCACTAGAATTCAGATCTGGTGCCGCGCGGCACACCGTGTAGCGCGGCATCAGAGCCGTCTGATCAAGATCCAATGGACAAGGGAGTTCCGTGCATGTAACCTAGATTGATAGGCCCGTAAAAAATGAACCGTCCGATCAAGATCAGACGGCTCGTATGCGTGCTACACGGTGTCCCGCGCTACACCGGATTCGGGTCCTAGTGCACTACTGCACTTTGATATTTTTACCTTTTCTTTTCCAACTTGCGAGAGAAAGAGAGAGAGAGAGAGAGTATATGTAATATTTTAATACGTGGACTGTGCTATGGTAAAGGGAAGCTATTAATTAAGGAGAGGCGTGGGTTTGATAAACTGGGATAGGTGTTTATCAATGACTGTCCTTTATCTTTTCAATTCATTCATTGTCCGCAGTTCATTGTATATTGGTTATCATGCTTAATATCGAGTTGGTCTCATCATTAATTGGTAATTAGTTGAGGTACTTTGTCTACATCTGATTTTATTATTCTTTTTTATATTCAGGTAACCGGGATTTGGTCGTTGTCACAAATACAAACGGACGCAGGATGAGGAAACGGCTCCTATCGCAACTTAATGCGACGCATGACCAGGTTAAATTTTAGTTAATTTTATTCTCCCTTTTTGACTATGGATAAATTTTGGTTTATCCATAGTGCGTTCCATCTTCAGTAACAATATTATAATCATTTTGTGGGTCCATTTATCAAATTTTTTTATGTTGCATTGCATGTCCTTATTTTTTAAAAAATAATTAGGTAGGATTGCTTGTCATGATGGGGTACGGGAGACCTGTGGTAGTTTCAGTACATGCATGGACACCGTATAATTCTTTTAAAAAATAGAAACGAATATGAAAACTTGAAAATTATTTTTGGTACAACTGATGAATGTTACCAATTTTTAGTGATGCTAATAACTTGTTAATAAAGATGGGAACAATGGATGTTTCATCCATGCAAAAAATCCTTCCTAATTGTCTAATTTATTCTCATTCAAGGTTGTGCCGCAGTTAGGAGGCGAAAAGAAGATAAGAAGATAGATTAGATATAGGCGCTTTTCTAATGGAGAAGAAATACCAAAGAAAAGTACTGTTTTGGATTAGGAGGAAGATCAAAAGTTGTTAGCCTTTATTCCATTCTATATAATCTGTGAGATTTATTAGCTTTGGATTAGATTTTAGTTGTAAGGTAGTCGTATCTTTGTTGTTGTACTTTTTGTCTTTGCAGATCTAGCTAGGTGAGGCGATCAAAAGTATGTTATTAGCATATATTCCATTGTGCGAGCCCAATCCAAACACACCCAAATCTTTTGTTGTGATATTTTTTTATCGATGTGTAATGCATTGTTGGATCATGGCTCCTTTTCGTTTATTTTGTGGAAAATGATGACGGTGATTAAACTATAAATTCCTCAGGTTTTCATTAAAAAGGCGCACTAATGCAAGAGTCTATAAGGATAGCAAAGACGCCGAGTGCAGGTTTAATGGCATTTCTGTTGTTGAAAATCGTGTATCAACGCCAACTACAAATGTACAGCCTTATGAAAAGGATTCAGAACTTGTCAAGAGTTCAGTAATTGCGATTCATCCTTCGACAGATTGCCAACCTGTTGTATCTTGAGACAGTGTTAGAAAATGTATATATGGAGTCTTGTTCTAAACGAATCAGTTGCTGGACAACCGGATCATTTCGGGTGAAATCTGACCGAACTGTTCGAATTAAGGATTTAATCGGACCGGTTAACGAAAATCTGAGTATATCGGTTCAGATTGCTCCATATATTTATCCCTTTCAAGGAAACTGACCTCTCTTTTCTAGAAATTTCTTGAGTGCATCTTCATTATAGAGAGAGGAGATCTAACTAGGTTTTGTGAGGGAGTATACCATCCTATTGCTTGGAGTATTAGGACAACGACAAATGCACAAGTCAATCAGCTTTTGGAATCATGAAAGGTGATGCTAAGTCCTAACCAGAGATTGTAGTGTATTGGCGTATAAGGAGATAGAGCAAGGAGAAAACAAGAGTTGCAGCATCGCTTTCGAGAATGATCTAGATTGTTCGATCAATTTCTACCGCGGTATATATAATCTCTTGAGTTTATGATTCAACGGACTAGATATGCAAATAGTACCATGAAAACTTATACATTGGTTTAAGAGCAAGAAGGGAAATGCAATTGGAGAACACTTTGTATTAGAAAAAGTGTGTAGAGCCTTGATTCTGTGGACCGTTTGTTCGATAAGTAGATCGTCTTAGATGAAATCTAAATGCACCGTTTGGATTCAAATAGATAAAGTTTTTCGAGTGCATCACAATTAGAGAGAGAGCAGATCTAAGTTTGAGAAAAAGAAAATCATCGATTGCTTTGAGTAGTCGGAAACTCACACAATTAAGTAGATCGATTTTTGGAATTGTAAGTTGTATAACTCTGAATGCGTCGTTGTAATGCGGGAAGAGAGAGGTTAGATTTCGCAGCACCACTTTCGTGAAAGAATCTTAACTATTCAATCAACTTCCACTACGATATATTTAATATCATAAGTTTAGATTTATATAGTATTATCACAATTTTCACTTTGAAATCAGGAATTAATGATGCCACAATCCTGTGGTGTTTCTGTCTTCGATTAGGAACTGCACAGTTCTGGTAAAATATCTTAGCCCAAATTCTTCTAGAGGGTTGTTACGTTTCAATCGAGATCCTGTAGCCTGAAATTAAATTCTCTATATCTTGTTCAGGTAATAATATCTGAGTTTTGTCTTCACATTCAAACCACTGCCATATTATGACTAATCGCATTCCAGCGTGTATTGAAGTCTTGACTAATTTAATAAGTCCATGTGCTGATATAATTATATATCTATCTTAGATTTCACTAAAATCAGCTGCTATTTTCTCCAGTTTTCTCATTTTATGTTCAAAAGACGACTTAACTCTGCAAATGGGAGTACAATCTTTTGTTGATTTCTCTGTCATATATATTATTATTATTTCTGAGTGAGAGAGGACTTGTTTGTTTTTGCTAATTCTTTTTTTTTTTTTGTAGACAGACTTGGTAGTTGCTACCGTTTTTGCTAATTCTTTGTATCAAAGAAATCATGATTGCATCTATCATTTTGTCACTTGAATATAGAGATGATATGTGTAGGTTAAATATTTGTATAGTATTTCTATTATTGATTCGAATAGAAGTATAATGAGCAAAGAACATTTTTTTAGTAATAAAATTATTCATCATAGATTTTTTTTTTCATTTGAAAAAATGATGATAAATTAAATGACAGTAAAGAGACTCCATTCCTCCGGCTTATCAACAGTTCAGGGTTCCAACTCAATATAGTGGCAACTAAACATAATGTACTGGAAGAAAAAAAAGTTGGTTTCATTTTCTTCTAGGGTGATATATCAGCAAAAGATCTTGAGTAGTTGCGAAGTTTGCTGGATAAGGAACAAGCTAGCTGTCAAAGAGATAAAGACTGTATATCTGGGGACAAATAAGAGACGCCTCAGGGTAATCAACTTAATAATTCAAGCAACTAAAAAGTCTAAACGAGAATATTAATAACGTGATAAAATATCTCGAGGCCTTTCCGTTTAGTGCCTTGAGAAGAATCCAAGAAATTTCCCAGGATTGTTGCGGTAAACAATATAGTTATATATCTATTAATTACCATACCGTAATATTTTCTGAAATAGACAACATATTTATCGTTATATTTAAAATCTCTAGTTGCATGAATGTCAATAGATGACGGGATTCAGGATTTTTGTTGTTCATCAGTACAACTGTTCCTGTGAAAACTTTTGTTTAATTGTGCTCCTTCCATCCTCAGGATACACAAATCAAGCTAGTAAATATTTAGGCGTCAACTACAGTTGGGTTTTCTTGGCATATCTAACCTAATTTCATGTAATACGAACTTAATTTTTGTACATGCACAACTTTCTCATAATACATTTGCTTTAGGATAGGTTATCCATAAAAGAAAATAAACGATATAATTCAGGATAATGCTCTTATCCACAATTTTAATATCCCAGGATAAAGCTTTTATCCCCATTCAATCAAGAGTTACAACTTTGGATCCATATGATGCATGGGACCGGTATATCCGGTAAGATCTTGGATATTTTTCTGATGTCATTTTCATTAATTGAGTTCCAAATTAACACAAATCACTAAAACCAAAAAACGAGAACTCACTGACAAAAGAACCAAGCTGTACGGAGGCTCCATGCTGCACAAGCACAACTCAAGACCGAGCAAAAGTAAATAAGCAATAAAAATCAAATCATCCACCGTACCAAAATTCCGTTTTATAACCTAAGAACACACAAGTAAACTAAGAACATGCTGGAGACACAATTATTGTCAGAAAGTACATTTCGGACGCATCAATTAACCATAAAAAGTTAAGAACTACTCTAAATTAGTATGACGAGCACGCATTTTGGCTGGGCTTTGCCCTATCACCTCAGCCAACTTAATCACCACCATCTCAAAAAGCACAAACAAAGCCCCTTCATATAAACTCCCCATCGGCAACCTCACCTCCCCTGCTATCCTATCCTCTTCCCTATCCGCCATCGTCTGTGCTGGCACAAACACGACTGAGTCAGCACACCTCCTCGCCTCACTCTCAGCATCCGGTTTTGCAGTGATCAACACAACCCTCGCACCGGCATTCTTTGCAACTCTGCAGAGGGCGCTCACGGTGGAAAAGTCACCGGGACCGGCTGATGCAAGCAAGAGGTCGCCAGAAGTGGCAGGAGGGGTTGTCATGTCACCTACTACATGTGCAGAGAGTCCGAGATGGAAGAGACGCATGCAGAAGGCCTTCATCATTAGCCCCTCGCGGCCTACTCCGTAAACAAAGACACGACCACGGAGGGTGGCAAGCTCGGTGGTTAGGACGTCGAGTGGAGGAGAGAGGTTGTTTGGCAGCTGGAGTGAGAATATGGATTGAATTTGGTGGCAGATTTGAGCTGCCATGGTGGCAGCGTCAGTTGAGGCAGGGGTGGGGATGGGGTTGCTCATTCCTGATCGTTGACAACGGATTTTTTTTTTCTTATTCCACTGTCAAAAAAGCAATGGATATTTTTGGGGTTATCCGTTCTGTCTGATACTCTGATGCTAAGGATTTTCTTTGTATCCTTAGCTGATGGGTTAGCTTCCTAAAACAGGCCGGTTGTTGGCCCAGTCTCAAATGAACCATCCATTTCATGTAAAGGTCCATTTGAGAATTGCACCAATATTGGGATTTGGGAACAATCTAGCTTCATCTAATAACAAATAGTAATAGCTAATTTAAGAGTTCAGAGTTTTCAATCTTAACAGATCCAATTACAGCAAAACAGTTCCACCTCGTTGGCAATATCTTGAGGAAGTAGCTGGTACACCAAGAAAGAACTGCCGAACTGAAACTGTTACATTTTTTTAAGAAAATAAGGAAGAGCAGAAAGTACATACTTCATATGAAACCAATGCAGCTTCTCAGTAGTCAACATCAATAACAACAATTGCCTTGGTTATTCGACTATAGATCTAAGGATCTTATTGAAATTACAGACAAAAAGGGGGCCATTAGCCAAATATACTAGACAACATAAAATTATGGTACTTTGGGAAATTTAATTTCAGAAAATGTCGAGTATGACACAGCTAAATCTAAATTTATTTCCACTACGAGTTTGAAGAACAAATGAGTGCTCTTATATTTTCTTATACAGAACTTGGCACAAATTGAGTGCCATTATATAATACAGAAACCCACTATTTTATTGGTCAGTATGCTGTTGTGAAATTCACAGGGAAGCTACAGGCATAATGTAGACAGTGGTCCGCGAAGTATAAAACAACTTTTGTGTTTTCTTGATCCTAAAATGAACTTGGGTTACAATCACCCTTCTTCCCTGCCTCAGAATGCTTGCCTCCACCTCTACTTTATCCTGTACATGTAATTGATGTTAGCCAAACTTCTTTATATTCCTTTCATTGAATCATATTTCAGGATGGCATTCAAACAAACTTTATTTCATAAATATATGCAACAATTGATTTACCATAAACTATTATTGTTCAAATGATTGTCACCTTCTGTACTATAAAAGATCAACGATCATAACTAATTATCTACTGGAACACACAACTTGATTTACCATAAACTAATTATCTACTGGAACCCACAAATTTCAGTTTGAAACAAGAATTTTAAATTAAAGGTTTTACTATAAAAGATCAATGATCTCTCTCTCTTTAACTCCAAATTTTCGTCACACTTCATTAATCACTAAGGAAAGAAACATATGCAAACAAGAAATGGCCCATTCTTTCAATATAGCTTATTTAGATCAAAAGGGATTCCCATTTTCAGCCTCCACACCCCCAAGATGGTGATTAACAGTCATCTGTCATAGTACCAAGTATGTAGCCCGAGTATATTTCAAGGGAAGTTCACTTTAAGGCCTGTCAGTGATCCAAGGGCACTGTATGCCATTGGGTTCTGTGGCAATGGCAACAGACGTGAATCCCAATATAAACATTGCCAGACCTAAGTAGCGTTCATTCAACTTACATATTTAAATGATATAGCATGACTGAGTTGTTATTTTGTTTTCTGAATAATAAGATTATTCAATTACAAATAAGGGGCCAAAAGAAAAGGAAGTCGCTACATTTCACTTCACATTTTACAGAATTTCAACATCTATTTGCTTTCATACATAGAAGGATAAAAGCCCGCCAACAAGAAAGAAAGAATTAATAGAAGGATAAAAGCCCGCCAGCAGTGAGGATCCAGTCTGTGCATTCAGACCAGTAAAAATAAGGTTCAGATAGTATGCCTGTGCTGCACACTTATAGGAGAAAATACAGACCTATAATATCATAATGCAAGACTGTAATGCTCCAATGGAAGCAAGCACACAACCTCAAGCTTACAGGCAATCTACACCAGACGTTTGTTTTAAAGAGCAGAAAACAGCAAAGGCAAACTTGATTACTTTTATGATTATACAATACCAATGCTACATTTTTTCCCCCCTTCTCGGAAGAAAGACATGCAACATTACCAGTTAAAATAAACAAATAATCTACATCCTCTGTTACACTAACTGCTTGATAGTTTCAAAAAAAAAAAATTTTGACTAACAAGTAAACTCACATCAATCCGAGCAGCAGAGAGGTAGGAAGTGCTCATTTCCCCAAGAAAAAATTCCTTATCCCCAGCCACAGTCTTGGCACAAGCCAGAGTCATCGCCTCCGTCACCGATGCAACCACTCCTCCATGTAATGTATTGTACGGATTCTACACCCAAAAGAAGGGGGGGGAAAAACAATAATTACCCTTACAATTCCAATCTCAGACCAAACATCTGAGTAAAAAATGCTTTTCAAAAAGAGGATAATTGTTGCTTACAGCGACGGTGGGATTGACGGTGAGGGTGCAGATGATATGGCCAGGTTCGAGGAGATCGACGGACAGGAGGGAGCGGATGACGTCGGAGAAGAAATCCTGGCGGTCGGCGTTGGATGGGGGGCTCTTTAGGATCCCAAGCGTGCGAAAGAATCCCATCAGTCTGGCAACTGAATCGGTTGGCGGAGATGACGCCATACCTCCTCAACAACTCCGAGCGACGGTAAAGGGCGGGGAGTTCAGTCGCGTCTCCGTGGTAGATGAGATGGGCAGCTTAGCTTGCCAAGTGGAAGAAGTTGAGTTGATTTGTGCTGGTTACTGACTTACTGGTAAGTAGGGAAAGGCCGAAAGCAAAGGGAGAGTATCCTCTGGATGGTTGTCTTCAACCATCCAGTGGACGTCTTTCGATCCGAGCCGTCCGATTTAATCTCAACGGCTAGATCTTTTCGGGCCTATCAATCCAGGTATCATGCACGGGGTATCTATAGCCATTGAGATTAAATCAGACGGCTGAGATCGAAAACCATCCATGGATGGCCATCCAGAGGATGCAGTTCCGAAAGCAAAGGTCACATCCATGGCCCATTGTCAAAGTAGGGAAAAAGCACCGAAATTTTAAAAAATAGTATTAAATTAATATAATATATTAAAAATAATATCAATATAATAAGTTTAATATAAATAGTATCACGAGATCGGAATCCTGAATTCCGAACGTTAGATCGGAATCCAGGATTCCGATCTAAGCTTTGATCGGATTCTGAGTTTCCGATCTAAGCTTTTTTAATTTTTTTTATATATTATTTATTTATTTATTTAATTTATTAATTAGTTAAATAATTAGAAAAATAGATAATATATTGTAAAAATATTGAAAAAATATGAAAAAAGTCAGGAATAATTAAATTAAATTTTATATGTAATTTAGTATTTTTTGGAGAAATTAAATTTATTTTCATTTTAATTAATTTATTTAATTAAAATATAAATTTTTATAACTTATTTAATTAAATGAATTGTACCATTTAAAAAGGATTATAAATTTTCAGAATTTGCAGGGATATAAAGGCATAATCCTTTCAGAATGTTCAAAGTTTTATTAATTCTTTCTGCATTTGCAGGGATACAAAGGCATAATTTGTACATTAAAACTTTAAACAGGCTTAACTTTTGATAGGAAGGTCCGTTTGGGGCGATCGAGGACATTCCGGAAAGCTGACGACGAGATCTACGCATTTTACGGGGGTGAAACCCCATATTACGGGGGTAAAACCCCGTAACGACCATTTTCGAGGCCAAAAAACGCTCTCTGGGCCTCCAAAATCCACTTTGAAATTTTGCAAACCTAAAATCCACTCTAAACTACTAAAAATGTTCTTAAAATCATAAATTAATCATTAAAAAGAGAAATGCAGTAAATCAAGTGAATTTAGTCTTTCTTCTCCGTCTCAGTAAAACATCAATATCGTGTGATTCCTTTCTAACGCAATCCAGAAAGTGCTTCCTTGATCATGAGACTCGATATGATTGTTTAATATATAATATGAAAATAATATATACAGAGGACGACATCCGGGACGCATATCAAATGGTTGTTTGAATTAATTAAAAATTTATACTTAATTATTCATTTTTAATTAAATAAATTAATTAAATTTATATTTAATTAAATAAATTAATTAAAAAGAAAATAAATTTAATTTTCCAAAAAAAATACTTATAAATTTTTTTTAATTATTCCTGATTTTTTTATATATTTTCAATATTTTTAGAATATATTATCTATTTTTCTAATTAATTAACTAATTAATAAACTAATAAAAGAAAAAAAATTTTAATTTTCCCAAAAAATACTAAATTACATATAAAATTTAGTTTAATTATTCCTGATTTTTTCCATATTTTTTCAATATTTTTACAATATATTATCTATTTTTTTAATTATTTAACTAATTAATAAATTAAATAAATAAATAAATAATATAAAAAAATTAGATCGGAATCTCGGATTCCGATTTAAGCTTAGATCGGAAACTCAGAATCCGATCAAAGCTTAGATCGGAATTCCGAATTTCGATCTAACGTTCGAAATCCAGGATTCCGATCTCGTGATACTATTTATATTAAACTTATTATATTGATATTAATTTTAATATATTATATTAATTTAATACTATTTTTTAAAATTTCGGGAAAAAGCACGCCTACTGTTGGGTCGCTAACGATTACGATAAACGAGAAGGCCCATTGTCAATTGGGTCCATGATGGTGTAGCTATGGTGCATTGGTTGGTGCTTGCTAGGGGTGTACAACGGGTGGGTTGATGATATTTTAGTAAAATTTGAACTCAACCCGATAATACCGGATTAGAAACTAAATTTAGTTAATCCACCCGTAACCCAACCCAACGCGCCAATTTTTTTTTGTACAGATTTTTACGGATTAAACGGGTTAAACGGTTTAGTGAATTAAAATTTTGATTAAATAAAAATACATAAAAAAATCATTTTGTGGCTATTACAATTTAGTTCGAGGCAAATTAGAGATACATTCAAAGCATCTTTCAACTTTCGAGGTCTTGTGAGAGGCATAGAGGACGTGCATGCCTATGGATGAGATCGAAATTTCATAAAAGAAGAGATTTTTTAGTACGGACATGAGGAGATGTGAGACAAAGATGAGTAAATAGTGATAAACGGATGGGTTGAAGTATACATGGGTTTACTATTACAAAATCCGTAACCCAACCCGATGTAACGGGTTTGTCAAAATTAGAACCCGTACCCAATCCAACATCATGCTAACCCGGTAAAATACGGTTCGGGTCGGATGGGTTGAAGGGATTGAACGGGTTCACGATTTTTTTGTACACCCTTGCTTACTGATGAGATATATTTTTTGTTTCAGCCACTTCGGTAGCAATTAGCAATTCTTCCTTTTGCAAATATTGTAAGTTACAACTTATTGATCAAAGTTAACAGTTTGAACCCCGTACAATAGGGATTTAGGATTCCTTAACGCAATGGTACCAGCGAGGAACCGTTTTAACAGATCTTACCAGTAGAACCACCAAGGAAAAAAAAACATGTGAGTTTGTTAATTTAGAAAAATTTCTATGAAATGAATCACCACATATATTGAATGAGCGGCTTATAAAATGTCCCTTGTAAATAGATATGCAAATGTTTTTATGCTTGCAACTATTACAAAAATAAAAAAATAAGAGAAGGGAAAGGGATGGATAGAAGTTGGAGGGAAATGGCTTATTTGTGTCTCCTGATCTCTCTCTCTCTCTCTCTCTCTCTCTTTTCCTTTTATTTGCCTCCATTCAAAATTCTTAAGTTGCGGAGTAACTAAGCATATATTGGACAATCTGGTCACTGTTCTTCTCTCCTTCTTTCTTCTTCCCCTCATTTTGGAGCAACCCCTTAGTCTCATAGCCATACGGATTTTTGCTTGCCCAGTTCCACTGATCTCTGCACATTTCATCTATTCCATATTTTGCTCTGCATCAAATTCAGAGAAATTCATTTATTAAATAAGCAGTATAAATAGAACAATTACATATCATGCCAAAAAGGGAAGATAGACAAACCTCCATCCAAGTTCTTTGAAAGCTTTTACTGGCGAACAGTATACCTCTGTGGCATCACCAGGTCGTCTTGGGCATAATTTTATGGGTATTTTCTGAATGATAGACACACACAGAAAATTAGTCAAATAGATATATAGATCTAGATCTCAATAAATAAGTATAATGACCGAAGAAGAAATCAGATCTTTACTTGTACCTAATTTGTGCACAACAGGTTCAAATGTGAATGCACCGTACTGAAAATTACGTATGCCACACAAGTTGAATAGATAAACTTAATGTTTAACTCACTTTGTTTGATGCCTTTTCAAATGCTGAAATCATCTCAAGGACAGATGTTCCATTGCCAGTTCCCAAGTTGTACGCCACACAACCTGAGAAGACATGAATTTTCTTTGTTCTTTTAAAATATCTACGCATTATTTGAATCATGCAAAGATTTTAAGAACATACCAATATTTCCAGTCCGAAATAGCTTCTGGAGAGCTGCAAGATGGCCATTAGCGACATCCACGACATGTATATAGTCACGTATCTGGTAGAAGGTAATAACGAATTTCAGGAGATGCATATGTAGTAGATTAAATTATGGAAATAAAATAGTAAGATGATTTAGCATTTCTACCAGTATTAGTACAATTACAACCTACCTACGTAAAATATATTTACACCAACTATGCATTTAACTCATTAATTTAACAAACTTACAGCACTTCCATCTTTTGTCGGGTAATCAGTGCCATAAACATTTAATTGAGGAAGTCTACCAACAGCTACTTGTTGAATATAGGGCATGAGGTTATTTGGAATTCCTTTTGGGTCCTCCCCGATCATACCACTCTCGTGTGCTCCAACAGGGTTGAAGTATCGTAATAGTATAATTTCCCACTCAGAGTCTGCCTTTTGAATATCACGAGCTATTTCTTCAAGGAACAACTACAATTTATATATAAAAGAAAAACTTATTATAGCCGGATAACTGAATTGTCACTACTGACAAATAGAGTTCAATAAGAAATCAAACTAACACTCCTATCATTATATCAAGTTATTTGAGCAAGTTTTCACTAGTAATGTGTCGATTCAGCACAAAGTACTGGCATTATTAATCCTGTCCTATGGTACTCTTTAGTCTTTACTTTGAAGTTAATGAGAATTTGATTTATCTAAAGAACCATCAATAAGCTATATAAATCACTAATTCACTATTTCTCTATTTAATAGCAGATGCTGCATACCTTGGTGCGGCCATATGGGCTCACCGCCTTTAATGGTACATCTTCATCACATGGTATCTTTTCAGGTTCCCCATAAACAGTAGAAGATGAGGAAAACACAAGCTGTACTCGTTCCAGTAGGAGTTAAAGATATAATTAATGCGAAATTTTTTTTTTCAAAAGTACAAAACAAAATTGTTAAACCAGGCCAACCTTTTTGCAACCATATTTTGCCATGATTTCATAAAGATACAACGACCCGATAATGTTGTTGTTGTAGTATAAAGCAGGTTTTTGAACACTTTCACCCACGGCCTTCAGAGCTGCAAAGTGGATTATTGCATCAAACCTAGAGACGGTAAAAGTAAAAAATTAGGTAGCATTATGAAATACTTAAAAAAGCATTCAAGTATGATTCACATATTTAAATACAACATTGGATTGTTATACTGAACCTGGTCTGAGAGAAAACATTTTCCAGATCTTCCTTGTTGCGTATATCTCCCTGCAAATTTCCAAATCCAAATATTCTACCACTATGTAAGTAGATTTGCAGAAAAACAGAAATGCAGTTATACTTTTTTTCTGGATAAACTAGACAGCGGCTATCTAGTGAGAAATGCAGTTACACTTGTTTGTAACAATGTTATGGAGCAAAAACGTAACCTCTAATTGATATGTTCATTGTGGATAATTTTATTTTATTAATTACTTTCTAAGCGTATTTTTCAGGGAAGAGAAATCATTTTGTTACACTTTTAATGATTTGTAATTCCGAATTTTTTTTTTGAGTTAAAGATGGAATTAAGTTTCTGAATTTTTTAAATTAAAAATAATAATTTAGTCGATTTTCGAACCTACAACCTTTCGCTCGAACAATATTGTACTTAACCACCAGATATATTTGGTTCTCGAAATGAAATATTTAAAGTGTACTTGTGAATTTAAAAGAGTAAGTGCTTGGTTAAGTACCAAATAGAAATGAAGATTCCGGGAGTACTCTGGTCCAGCTAACAACCTGACCCGGTTCAGGGCTTCCTCCACCGAGTTATCAAAATTGTCAATGACATACACATTGTAATTCTCTTTTAGGAGTTGTAGCACAGTATGACTACCGATGAAACCAGCGCCTCCTGTCACCAGGATAGTTTGTTTCTCGTCTTCAGACACCATCGTTCTCTATAAGGAATGGAAGGTTTTTTTTTTTGGGTAAAGGTAATTATTAACTCTTTCCTTTATGCTACCTCGTGATTGAAAGCATGTAATAAATATACACGGAAGTCTAATACTTATCCAGTTCCTCCAAAAATAGATGAGGGTTGTAACTTGTAAGTTCTCACCAGATGATGGTGGATTTTGAAGTAACATGAAAATAATATCACACTGTTGCAGAGGATTGGTCAGGATCTAATTTTAGAAATTTTATGTTCCATGAAGAGTTATCCTTTGTTATGCAATGAATATCCTAACTGGATTATAAATTCAATTTTTCTTGTAGTGTCAAAATTCAATTAACATGAAGTTGAGATAATTTAACTAAATAATTAAATAATCGTCTCTATGAACTAAAATTCTAAATACGTTATAAAATTTTCGCACACTTTTATTATTTATATATAGCACAACCATACTTGTTTATTATGTGGCATACACTAAATTATTATCTAATACACATTTATTTTCAGTTGAGTCTACCGAACTCCCAAATGAATACACGTGGCATAAGTTCTGTAGTATCATGCACTTTTTTATTACTTTTCTTTTTTTTAGAAAGTTGAGCAAAAATAATTTGGAGGTTTACAAGGATCTAGAAATTAGATCACAAAAGAAGGCAGAAGGTTAACTAATTTTAAAATTTATACAGTTATGATTAAGATTGTCGATTTTAAAACAACTGTTAACTTAAATTGTCCAACTTAATTCAGCAAAACAGTAATTGCATTGTCTATTATTAATATATAGTACATCATTAAGGTCCATAGTGTTCTAAAATTATGTCGTATTGTGTGATGACTTTCAAGTTATAATGTTATACGTGTTCTTCCATGTCCAATTTTCATGGGGCATACGACATGCCTAAGAAAACATCATGCTCGTGCTGTTGTCTCTTAGACGTGTCGCAATATTACTTAACCAAGCACGTCACATTTTTTAAAATTATAATGGTGTTTGGAAAATATGTCAAAAAAAAAGAGTGATATTTTAAAATTAAGAGAAATGTAGAATGTTTTTTTTTTACCCCTTGCATCTTTGATACGAAAAATATTTTTGACTTTCTAGTTATCACTCTTTGGTTCGCTGCACCATACTTTTCTGGTACGACTGTTCTTTAGAACTCTACTGCTAACTCCAAATATATTTTTCACCAATTATAATTTCGACAACGGGGAAGCTTACAAGTTGTATAATACTTTCTTCGGGCACATAGGTAACTAAGGTAAGCTCTAATTGGGCCTTCAAAGAATATGTTACCCATGTGAAAAGGTCTAGATGGGCCTTAAAATTCTGATGAACATATTTCCAAAAATAATACTATATATATATTCTCATTAAAAATTCCAAACCTGAATGCTATGGACCACCAAATATTATTTTTTTTTCCATATTGGGTAGGTCAAATTGTCAAAGGTTCATCTCCTCAAACATAATGGATATTTGGATGTTCTTGTTATTGTGAAGAGCAGTGTACCTAGGACTGTAAAACGGTCGAAACGGTAACGAAATTAGGGTGTTTCGTTAACTATTTGGTTTCGTTGACGAAACTGACCACTAATTTCGTTAACCGTTTTATTTTGGACAAAACAATCGAAATCGACGAAATTTTTGTGATTTACACATGGACGGAACTATTTTATTGTTTCGTTAACCGTTTCATTTTTTAAACACAACCATATTCCTTAGCCGTGTCCAAAACAAAACGAAATAACGATTGAAATAGCTTCCGATCTTAGCCCTAAGTGTACCCACTAGTGAAAACCTACAAGGGCCGGGTCGGATTTGGAGAGACCGGACCTTCTAAAACCTACACAAGGATCGGGCCGGATTAGGCTTACGAAGGGCTTAAGAAGAGTCAGACTTGAAGCGCTAAATATTGAAAATTTGGTCTGGCTCTTTGTAAGCCTGGAACTTATGAGTCATTAGCTATTCTAAATCTTTCAAGTTTTCGAAGGTCAAGTTTAAAGGACAAGTTAGGCTTATCAAAGATCGAATTAGACTTTTTTTAATGATAATTTAACATAATCATGTCATTTGGACAACGTAAAATAAATAAGATATGATTAGATATTATAATTACATAATACAAAATATCAATATAAATACAAATATAAATAAATTTGAATCTGGCCTTTCTTAAATTAGGCCCTTGTAAATCCTTGACTCTTAAGGGTTGGCCCTTCAAAGCCTCCTTATTATAAAATTTAAATCTGACCCTTTCTAAACTCGACCCTTCTAATTTAGTCCTTGGCCTTCTTAAACCCTTGTAAAGGCCAGGCCGGGTCAGACTTTTAGAAGGGCTGGCCAAGGACTAGAGGTTTTTGGCATATCACTAGTACCCACTAGTAACTTTGGAATGTTATCCCACAGCTATATAACTAGTGAATGTTTAACTCGGTATAAATTTATATGTGCACCTATTTCTATAAATGTAAATACAATGAACTAGCGGAAATTGATCTAATATTTAGACCCTTTTCAGAGTTTGGTTCTGTAGTGCTTTGTCTTCCTCCGTATACAGTTGGTACACCATCTCCTCAAGTTAGAATTTGGCGTCATCTTCCACGATTCCAAGTGCCAGTCTTTTTCGTGCATGTCCATCCAGATTGCTCCAAGTACTCAGTTGGCTTCCTCCCTATCAGGCCTAACCCTAATCTCTCTTCTCTGGTGGAACACTTAGATTCGCAGTAACAACAGAGAGCAAGACGGTTATGGAGGAGTTGATATGAATATACAAAGTTGGTTCAGATTTCCGGTTCCAGTGGTCCGTTTGTCGAGCAAGTGATTCACTAGGTCGTTCAGTGGTAGTGTTCTCCAATCGTGCGTGTCGTGTCGTGTCGTGCTTAGTAGTGAGAAGAGGCAACACGACACGCATTCTGACACGACACGACTGACACGATCGTGTCTTGTCGTGTTGACACGTCGTGTTAGTCGTGTCATATTATTTTATAATTTTATTAAATTAAAAAATTATTAAAAAAATAAAAAGTAAGAGAAAAATTACTAAACATAATAATTTATTATTTGATTAAGTTTAATCTTTTATTAATATTTTTATAAAAAATAATAATTAGATTAGGACACTATTATGATTTAAATGATGGTAAATAATATAATATAGTTTTATAAATTGTAATTAAATTATTAATTTTGCTTAAATAATCAACATTAATAATTAAATTTGTGTTGAGGTGTCGTGTTAATTCGTGTTCGTGTCGTGTTGCGTGTCGAATCATGTCGTGTTGAATCGTGTCAAACTTTCTAATGTCCCAACACGACACTATTATGACACGACACGATAACACGATCGTGTCGTGTCAATTTTGTATTCGTGTCGTGTCGTGCCAGCACGATCGTGTCGTGTCATTTTGGAGAACACTATTCAGTGGTAACGACCCGTCTATCCAGCAAGCAATCCGTTTAGAATGACTCCACACATTTTTATTAACACCTAGTATTAATTAGTCTGGAAGTTTAGGTTAATTAATCTCATGCATCAAGAATCTTTGGAGCTGAAAAGGTACACTGATTCTGGCTTTTCTACCAACCAAGACGGGACCCAATGGTATTAATAATAGGCGGTTTAGTCTGTAGTTGAAATCGTAGATGCAAAGAATGATATAAAATAGAATTAATATTAGAGATAGGTCTGAGGTTAATTATTTGGTCAACTGCCAAGGTTGACGTATTAGCGTTCTAATATTGAAATAATATATATTTCATCACAAAGTTTCTCAACGGTTAGTAATTAAGAAACAAAATAAAAAAAAGAAATGGATGGTTGGTTGTTGATAGTACTTCTAATATTAAATGGGCAAAGTAAAGTCCTATTTTTTCATGTGGGGTTTAGTCCTGTTTTCATATTGAAAAATAGAGTGCGTACTGGGTATCATTTTTAATTGTACAAACTTGATGAGAGTTTTAAGTGAATAATTGAACATGTATCGTTTATTTCAAACCAGAAGGTCTAAATCAATTTTGATTATTCTGTCTTTAACATGTATATTCGTTCTGAAATTGTTTGATTTGTGCTGAACTGTTTAGACCTGCTTAAGACTCAATAAATCATGCATATAGTTTGATCGGAGCTGAACTGTCAAAACCCCAATATATAGTGTCAAAATAGTTTGTCCACTCTCTTCTGAGATTGCATGTGTACTTTCGGACAAAATAATTGCTCCTTCCTCTTTAGAGTATATAAACAAGGTCCAGAGCATAATCACGTCTAGAGGTATAATATGTCCATGAAAAGATAGGCATGTTTAAAATGTACTCATTCTTCTAGTAAAGTTTGGATACTATTTCATTAATTTATAAATTAATTTCAATTGGTATAGCATATTATTGGTGCCAACTGCCAAGTAAGGTCTTTTGCTGCTAATTATTACTAAACTACAACAACTATTATTCTTTTTCTTCCTAAACATAAGGTATAATATATTTTCCAAAGGCAACATTTTCCCGAAAATAGTAAAAAATAAAACATTTTGGTAATACATTTTTTTGTTTGTTTGTTTGTTCAAGAGCTTCGGCTTTTTCAGGCTGTAGTTGTCAGCCTTCTTCACAACCGTATATTTGTCTACATTAGTACCCTCTTTTGGCATTTTCTTCTGCTTTACTCAAAGTCAATCTTCTGTCAACCGCGTCATCATATATTTTGTGTCATGTTAGTGAACAATTTATTATATGTGTCACAATAGTGAACAGCTGGGCGTCTATTTGGCATGTTCAGTTCGAACTAGATTTTATTAGTGCAAATTATTTCAGAGGCTCGGTATAAATCGGACTAAATTTGTCGAAGTAATTTTTATTCTGTTTTACTAACATCGAAACCAGACCGACCGAAATCTCATCAATCGAATTATATAGTATATAACCATTCAAACTAACCAAAGTTCAATCAGGTTTGGTCGGTTAAAAAGAGTATTAAGATTTGATCCTAATATAATATCTACAAACATTTTTGGTCATTTGTTGGTTTATTCAGTTTCCAATTGTCAAAATCATACCATAAACTTCTAAATTGTTTAATCTAATCTATCTAACCGAATTTAATAAACCAACAATTAAATATTTTCATCTAAATTAAATTCGGTTCAGTTAAAACGAATTTAATTAACCGAACTGTTTACACAACATGATTGTGAATCTAGTTCTGGTAATTCCTAGTGCATAAATAATTAAATGGAATTAAGTCAACTAACAGCGAAATTCCCTTTGTATTAGCGCTTAAGGCCTTAAGCAATTAGCAATCAGTGCTTAAAATTCCAGGTTAGTTATGCTAGTTGCAGTTGTTGGTGGACTTTTTATGCCTAAGTGATACAAAAAACATAAGCTAGTAAAATTTTTGAATTAATAAAGTTTACAGAAAATAATTAAGCTGATAAAACCATATGACCCTGTGTCATCAGTTTGAGTTGGTTCTGTTCAGATGCATTAAGCTAATTATAATTTAAAGAAAAGCTTTTTGGGTTCCTAAAACTAATCATCGTCCAGCTGCTTCCAGCAGAATCATCGGGAAAACACCTGTGTACCATTGGAAGTGCACAAAGTGTCATCCAGAAAAGTGATTCATATATATATATATATATATATATATATATATATATATATATATATATATATATATATATATATATATATATATATAGTATTTATTCTTCTTATATAAATTATTTATATTATGTTGCCTTAATATTCTTCTATATTAATTAAATAAAAGTCAATACATAAAGCTACCCTACCAAGGCGTTTTGATGATAGATCGATGGATATTTAGCTTCGTGCAACTCTCCGACAGTCTACAATGATTAGAAACATAGACCAGTTGACATCATAAAAACCTACCAACGTGTCCTTTTTTTTTTTTATAAAACATAGTAATTAAGAAGGAAAGATCTGCTTATATATTCTTGTGCTAGACCATTGGCCAAACATGCATGTAGATACCCTCTTTGTTTTCCTCTTTAATTTCAATTCAAGAGCATATAGAAATGGAGACGCCATTTCGTCTTATGTTATGGTTATCGTTGCTGATGTGTTCTACTTCTCCATTTGCATTGGCAATCCATCACTATAAACGGTGGCCCGTTGGAGGCAGCACCCGGTTCTATGATTTTAAGGTACAAATATGTTGCTATATATTTTGTTATCAATATATAATATACACGAATCTTCCTTTTTCTATACTTTCCTGTTAAAAAAAGGCAACCCCTATCTTTTATACGAGCTCACTAATACAGGTAATTAAATAAAAGGAACTATTCTATCCGTGTGGGTTTCCAGAAATTAATGTTATGTGCTCTAAGGTGACATGGAAGGTTGGATGTCTTTCATAGACATTTGATTAAAAATAAGTTAGGTGACTTAGACCTCCAATTTATCTTCCAAAAAAAAATTTTTTTTTGACTTACAACTAAGTGATGTTTTACAAACCTTACACAAACCTTACACAAACCTAAATATTATAACCTCAGGTGCAAACAATGGAGGTAAAGAAGCTATGCAAGAGCACAAGCATTGTGACTATAAATGGGATATATCCGGGACCGGTACTGTATGCCCAAGAGGGCGATAGAGTTATAGTCAAGGTTACAAATGAGTCCCCTTATAATGCCTCCATTCATTGGTAATACTTTCTAATTTACTTGTGAACATTATACTCGATTACTAATAATCTCAAAAAAGCAAAATGGAAAATGCTGGCTGCCCACTTACATAAATAGGAAAAAATAGTTACCTACTTAATCTCATATAAAATTAAAAAAAACAAAAGTCAGAACACACCCCTTGGTAATCGACATTAAAATCATAAATTTCAAGGTACATCAGAAATATGTGTACCAAAGACTATATAAAAGGTTTCCTCAATTAAAAATGAAAAATGTAATTTTATTTAAACCGTTTGATCAAACAACAAGCAATCATGCATGAAAATGTTTTTTTTTTAAATATAAAGATGTATATTTTTTAAATTCGAAACACCACCAATTGATTTTGTAAAATGTACTATTAAAATTACTGCAAAAAAAATTTAATAAACATAGGCATGGCGTGAGGCAAAGGCTTTCGTGCTGGTCAGACGGGCCAGCATACATCACACAGTGCCCGATTCAACCGGGACAGACCTTCACGTATGAATTCACACTATACCAACAAAAGGGCACTCTGTTTTACCATGCACACATCTCGTGGCTTCGTGCAACTCTCCATGGCGCCATTGTCATCTATCCAAAGACCGGGGTCCATTACCCATTCCCAAACCCCTACGAGGAACACATCATCATTCTTGGTATATCTCCATTTTTCATTTCAATATTAGCAACTTTATTAGTTAATGGTATGAATAAGACAATATTAGGGTAATGAGTTGTCTAACTTTTTTCCTTGCTTTTTACTTTTATAAAGGAGAGTGGTGGAGTATGAATCCAATTCAGCTGGAGCAGAGTACCCTGGCAAGCGGTGGTGCGGCTCCACCAGCTGAGGCATTTGTCATCAATGGGCATCCTGGCCCGCTTTATAATTGCTCAGAAAATGGTAAGTAAGAATGGTACCAACTACCAAATTAGGATGATTATACCGGGTATTGACATATCATGCTTTACCAGGGCAGTACCAGAATATCTGATTTTTGTCAAAATATCAATCTGAGTCCCTCTGTTTCTCTACATATTCCATTTTTTGTGGCTATTTCGTGATATGTT
The DNA here is from genome assembly GCA_028095005.1 of Rhynchospora pubera. Taxonomy (NCBI): domain Eukaryota; kingdom Viridiplantae; phylum Streptophyta; class Magnoliopsida; order Poales; family Cyperaceae; genus Rhynchospora; species Rhynchospora pubera. The sequence continues at coordinate 325,437,777 of CM051460.1, forward strand.
CCTTGTTTGAGGTCTGATTATTTCAACTTTGGACTTATGATTTCTAGTTCTTAGAGGAATTTCATTTAAAAAAAAATACTTAAGAGGAATTTAATAGCATGCATGCCCCAACTTCTCCAAGATAATTAAAAGTGAAAAAGGGTCCTGATACACCTTAATAACAGATTACTCATTAGTAGAGAGATGATTAGTAGAAGGTAATGCTATTTGTTGATCGCTTCTGCAACTATTTCAGACGTGTACAGCATTGATGCGGTATCAGGCAAGACCTACCTCTTGCGACTGGTTAACACGGCCCTGAACACCGGCCACTTCTTCTCCATTGCTAGCCACAAGCTGACTGTGGTGGAGGCAGATGGCGAGTACACTAAACCATTTACTGTAGACCACCTCATGCTCGGTCCAGGGCAAACTGCAAATGTCCTTGTTAAAGCTGACCAATCTATGGACAAATACCAAATTGCAATGGGGCCATATGTGACCGCTAAAAATTTAACCTTCCAAAACATCACCTCTATAGCCCATTTTCGCTACACTCGCGCAGACCTAACATCCATGGCACGACCTGCTACATTGCCATTTTATAACAACAGTCTAGTTGTAAATGCAAACATGGATGCACTCAGGAGTCTTGAGGTGACAAATTTACCCCTTCAGATCGATGAAAATTTTTTCTTCACAATTGGGCTAAATGTTGGACAATGCAACCGGCAAAACCCCAACTTGACTTGTCAAGGTCCCAATGGTGGCATATTTGCTGCCTCTATGAACAACATTAGTTTCACGAGGCCCAATGTGTCATTGCTCCAGGCATATTACAATAGCCTCCATGGAATATACACAGCTGATTTCCCAGGATTGCCAATGAAGATGTATGATTTTGTAAATGGAGCACCTAATAACAGCCCAAATGACACGAATGCTATGTTTGGGACAAGGGTGAAGGTTTTGGAGTATGGGGCTAAGGTTCAGCTCATTTTGCAAGATACTGGTACGGTAACTACAGAAAGTCATCCCATGCATTTGCATGGATATAGCTTTTATGTAGTCGGCTATGGATTTGGAAACTACGACCAGAACACTGCAAAGTTCAATTTGGTGGATCCTCCATTAATGAACACTATTAATGTACCAGTTGGTGGATGGGCTGCCATTCGATTCATAGCTGATAATCCAGGTACGTTGAAATTTGTTTGAATCACTTGCCCTCTTTTAGTAATGTATTGATCAAAAGACAAATCAGACATGGCAATGCGATGATAGAATTGCAGCATATATACTGTCATAACTACTTTCTTATATTTTTATATGTAGGTGTATGGTTTATGCATTGCCATATTGAAGTCCATCTCTCTTGGGGCCTCTCTATGGTGTTTATTGTTAAAAACGGAGATGGGCCGCTTGAATCACTTCCTCATCCCCCTTCGACCTTCCGAGCTGCTGAAATTTCATTAGTTAAATACTTAAACATATGAGTTTTGTTGGTTGATGATTAATTAATGTTTGGCTGAAAGTTTAAATATGTTTTTCTTTTCCTTTTATTTTTCATAGTATATTTAATGGTGTAAATCGAATATCAGTTCATCGATTGTATACTGAATCACTGATAGACAGAGGTACTTATTTAAGTTCCTTCATTGGGGAAAAAAAAGAAAAAAGACTTTTCCTGAGAAAAAGAAATGTGTTCCTGAATCCTATTAGGCCCAAAATATATTCGTTAGAGAGTAGGCTTTTTGGGCTTATTTTTGGACTCATTCTAGTTCATATTCTTCTCTGAAAAATTTCGGACTTCAAATTCGATCGATTATGCATTTATGCTTGTGTTTGTTTAAATTTGACCATTTAAATGTCAGATGAGAAAATTAATCATGGCTGTTTCTGTACGTTATAAAAATGAATAGTCAGTGAGTCAAGTAATGGAAAATAATTCGCTACATGAGTTTGACTTGAATTTTAGCTGAGATTTGTGTTAAGAACTTTAGACCGTAGACCTAGTAAAACCGTGAAACTCAGACAATGGTCCGAGAATGGCACCAAAACATTGACTTGACTACACTCAGAAAATGATGGACAGGATCATTGAGCCTATCTCTTCCAAATACAAACACAATAACTAATTATCAAGTGATTAGTGACGCACAATATTATCTGCCCCCAAAAACCTTTGATTTCGTTTATTAGAATAGTAGTAGAAAACATTGACTAGACCTGAAGATGACGTGTGGTAAAGATCTGATGCTTGACGTTACTTGGTGTGGATTGATAAAAATTTATGGACCATCTAATTTGGGTATATGAATGGTGTACATTAACAAGACGGGTAGTGCATCTCCTTACCTTTTATTATCTGGTAAATAATCCCTTAATCTTTTATTCTTATCACGTTTGTCTGTCGAAATATCAATTTGGGACCACACCCTTTCACTTCACCCCATAAACTTGAGCAAATAAAATTATTTCACATAAACATAACCCAGTAATTTGAATGGAATAATTATTGTAAATGCCCTGGTGTTTTATTCTTTTGTTGAAAGTTTTTTTTTAATTAGACATTTTATAGATAATATTTTCACCAACAATTTTAGATAAAGAGGACAAAGTTAATAATGAAATCAAAATCTTTTATACATATTTATTAAACCTTCAAAAGTTTTAGCCATGTCCAGCTAGTCATGTTGTTTATAATCATATTTTACTTCAACAAAAGTATTTCTTTGTGCTCAAAATTGTCTTACTAGACTCTCGTTAAAAATAATCTCATTTTTAACAGCATATTTTTTTTTCTTCAATCAATATTTCTTTTGGGAACGAAGTCCAAAAATTAATCCTAATACAATATCCCACATTAATTTTCTGATATTCTAGTTGTCCGGAATTAATATATCCGTAATAATTAATTCGCGAACCATGCAAAGGTAAATGTGGAACGAATCGAGTCAATTTGGACACATATATATAAATCCTAGTGTTTCCAAGATAAGTTGTAGTCAATGTTTTCAACTTTAAATATCAAAAATGGATCTTTCATTTGATTTTCGAGCATGCAACCTCTATTAAAAAGGTGTTGTCTTTCATCACTAGATCAAACATTTATACTCAAAGCAAATTGAAATTAAGAGTAACGATTTGTCCATTAAATGGGACAGGGAATGAGGGAAAGTATCTTTTAATGGGTGCGTTTGGATAGGTGTGGGAAGAAGGGAAGAAGGGAAGAAATGAGAAGAAGTATTGGGAAGTGTGTAATTTTGTAAAGAGTTTGGATTGTTTATAATTTTTTTTCTTTTTCTTCCTTCTTCTTATTCTTTCTTCCAACGATCCAAACGCACCATACACGGAAGCAGCAAGGCGACAGATGAAAATGTATGTCATGTGAAGATGATTTGGAGAGAAAAAAATGTATTAGAAGGTAAATGAGTTCGTCATCACTGATGCAACTGTTCGATAATATAACGTCATCATACACGGAAGCAACACTGCCAAAACATTTCTTAATTAAAAAAGCTTTAGGTCAATAATTGCTATTATGGTAAACAAAGCACCTTCTTTAGACCTTCTCAACTCCCAAAGCATTAGGCATGATCCAGATGCGCCACATAATATAAGCCTGATTTGTTCGTTTGTTCCATTGAAGAAAAGAGAGAACGTGACCTAATATTTTCCCCTAATTTTGCTTTCTGAATTGTATAACAGATGAGTTTGATTTATTCAATTTGGAAAAATTTCCTAATGCCAAGTCGCTTTTAAGTTTTAGCTCTATAAACAGTACACAACTAGTTAAATGTCTGCTTTCATTTCAATGATTAAGTAGATGAAATAATCATATGGAAGAACAAAGCAAACATAAAGGGACATAGCCAACATGGCCTCTACTAGTACTATAAAGGATTCGATTCAAGCCACCATCACATTAAAGTCAATTTCAAGGACAGATTTTAGATCGCCACCTCCCAATTTCACCAAACTAAATGGGTCCAATTAGATCCAAACCATTTTCAGAAGGTCCCCAATTTTCACAAAGAAAAATAATTGAAATTAAACAGCTCAACTAATCACCATCCTCTTAAGGCCCCATGTTGTGCCCCTTGAAAAGAAGAGCGCCATACTGGTCCCCCAATTCAAACCACCACACGTCAAAATCTACATTGTAATTTCCATATATCCACAGTTGAACTCAATAAATCAATTAAATTTTCATATAATTCCACAACAAAGACAGAATATTACAGAATTCATTATATCCATTCACATCTATCCACCTCTTAATCTGGGTGATGCTGATTTTCTTTACATCTACTAACCAACTACCTTTTGTACCAATATCTCCTATTAAAGAATAAGAACAAAAACAAAATTTTGAACATAGGTTGAAAACTAAATGAACCAATGTACACTGCACAGATCTACAAAACGTTAAAGGTTCTAGGCCCTGACACAATTTGGTTGATGTAACCAAGATATCTTTCAAGGACCACAAAAACATTGCGAGTACCGGTCCTGGGTATGAGTTGTGCCACCATGCATGTGATACCTTGTACCATGTCTGTATCCTCTTTCATGGACCAGTTTCTGTTTCACCTAAAACAAATGTCATTGTTTCCATGAACTGCTCATAGGATAACGGGCAACCCGTAGTTTTGGAAAACCCGGATCAGACCATCCCATCCAGCCGTGAGAATCACTTGGCCCCAAGCATGTGACTTATTCTGACAAGCCGTCTTCAGAAATTTACATTGCGACTTGTTCAATAGAGCCGCTCCACTTGGTAGCTTCTCCTCTGGCCAAGTTGCAGTGCCTCGAGGGAGCGCCTCTGCCAAGAATTCCTGGTTTAATGTGAAGCTTCCTGAAGGAGACAGGTACTGGACATCAGACCCAGCTATAGGGCCACTTGATGTGTAACCTGAAAGATCATCACAAGGAGAAGACCCATTCCATGGCAAAGCAATTGATGCACTGGTGGAGGAAAAGCGCTCACAAGAATAGGTTGTCTTCAAATGGGTTAATGGATCCGGGTTTGAGTGGTTCCATAAGTATATGTTGGAATCCTCATCACAGCATACGATGTGGTGCCCACTGGCTGTGAATGATGCAGGCACTGGGGTCGTACACCCACTCTTTACCCCTGAGAAATCAATGTGAAATTAAGATCATCTTAGAAACAATATACTATATCTATGAAGAAAATTAGCTTCTTTTATTTTCATTGCTGTAAAATCAATACAAGTAGAATTTAATCTATACCTTTATATTTGCAATTTACATTAACTCCATCAAGGATGCAGACTTTCGAATCAGCTGAGGTAACCATCAATTTCTTATTGTCACTCGGGCAGAACTATGGTGAAAACACAAAAGAATATTTAGAACATTTATCATTGATTGTGCGGATAAATAATGAAGTGAAACATTGCTTTCTTCTTTCAAACTTAGTTAACCAACCTGAAATCCAGTTACTCTTTTGAGAGGGGATTTCTTCTTTGCATTCAAGGAAACTTGATGTTCCAATTGCAAGGTTTTATCTACACAAATTAAATAATTATAATTAAGAAAATAAGCCTAAAATGTACAAGTTCCTGACAAACAGAGAACGTTTAATATAGACTATAAGTTTACCTGAAGCATCATAGAAACGGCAGTTTCCATTAATAGTACCGACAACAACCTCCTGAAAGAAATAAAGCAACATAAGCTTTGGTCCATGTAAATATTAAGAACACAAACTAGCATTCTTTTGTCAAAGAATTAAAAATTACCTCCCCATCTGGACGGTAACAAACTGCAGTAACAATTTCCCTGACATCGACCCAATCAACAACGTGGCAACTAGGTATTGCCCAAACACGCACTTTTCCATCAATGGAACTGCTCACAAAATAACTCTCATTTGCTGGGTTGAATTGCACCCCTGTCACTGTTTAAAGTAAAATATATAAAACCCAGATTAATAACAGACATAAATCCAAGTAGATAGATCAGGAGATTCACTTATTTACTTACCATAGTTTTTATGTTGAAAAACTCCCAGGCATGTGCTGCATCCAACTTGCCAAAGCCGTACAGTTTTATCAGTGGATGACGAGAGTATACGCTAGGAAAAGTAAAAATCGCATTTAGTCAAATGAAGGTTTATCAACAATAGAGACATTCTCAGAAATTCACAGAAAAATGAAGGATAAGTATAAAATTAAAGCTAACCTTATCCTTCGACCAAGAAATATCCAGAACTTCAGCATTATGCCCCCGAAATTCATGCAATGGCTCCTCAGAGATTCGAACGAAATTCGGCGGGATAACAACGCAAGCTGAGTCGCTGCATTTCTTTCCAAATTTAACCCTGCCTTTCTTTTCCTTATCAGAATTGTGAATGTTAGGATCCAGAGGGGCTAATTCAGAATTACCATTAACTCTAAAATAAACACAGTGTGGGTCTTCTGCTGAAATGCCACTCTCTCCATTTCTCTCACAGACCAACACTTGCCAAATGCGCACCACCCCATCTTCTCCACCACTGGCCAGGTATTGGCCGTCAGGGCTGAATTTGATGGTCAGTATAGCACCATCATGCGCTTTTACAGCTTGCTCCCCATAAACTGCTGACAATTCCTTTGATTTCTTTTTATAAGCTCTCACTTTAACTCTCTCAAACGATCGGCCGCTTGTACTTTGGTCACAATCAGATGAACTCGGTGTAGATATCTCATCTCCTTCTCTGTCTACAATGCATGCACTCACACCTAATCTCTTGAGCCAACCAACACTCCTCTTACCCCTAGAATTTTTTTCTGATTTGGGTTTGGGTAATTCTGCTTTTTCCTCCTGTCTCCTCATGAGCTCCTTGATGAAAGTAGATGATCCAAAGTTCTTCTCAAATTCTGACAATGTCACCTCTCTGTTTGACCCGATTTCCCTAAGACTGGTAAAGGCACCGTCTTTGCTCGATTCACTCACAAAAAATTTTGTGCCGTCGTCTAGATTCTTGATACTCCAGCTGAGGTTCTCTTCTGAGATTCTCTCATCAGAAAGACTTGAGCTTTCTGTAGAGAGGGAAGAAATTGAAGAGGAAAATGAAGAAGAGCAGTTGGTTTCTTCTACAATTTCGATCTCGTTACCCGAATTGTAATTGGAATCGAGACACATTAACCTTGTAAACTTCTCGCGTCTTTGTTGCACGCTTACTGGGTTCTCAGTCCACAACCCCGAGACCCAATTGAAGGGATTCAGATCCAAGTTTGAATCTGGACTGCCGGGGCTGCCCGGGCATGAATCAAACACGGATTGAACATCCTCTCTGGAGTCAAAAAACACCTCCTCATCAGACCCTTCCATTTGGGAAAATTGGTCACAACCCATGACTGTGTTTTTGCAATTTGCAGAGTAGAAAGAAAGAGAAAAAGACCAGTAGAGAAAAAGAGTCCAATTTCAGAGCCCCTTTATAAACAAAGAAACAAGGACCTGAATGACCTGCGCAATAAGTGGAGATAAAAATCAAAAGAGGTATCTTATTAAAATGGACCAAATCTATACCATTCAATGAGCAAATCTCGTAAATTAGATCAGCTCTAGATTACAAGCATGCAACACAGGTCCCAATCCAAGGGGCAATGAACCTGGTCCTTGTCAAAACGAAGTATTTACAATATTAAATTAGGAGTAGTGAAGTCTAATTTGCCAGAATCCATAGTTAAATCCCATTGATTGGTGAAACACGGACAGGAATAACAAAAAAAATATAGACACAGATTTCGAAAAAAAGAGTAGCATTTAAGTAATAGTAAGTCAGTTCGCTGTTTGGAGTAAAAGAGCGAAGTTTTAGCTTCTCGAAAGGAAGAACAGAACTCACCATATGTGGAAAGAGAGTCGAAAGGAAGCAATATCTCTCAGAGAGTGATTTTGGGGATTGGAATGGGATTTTGGGTGCAATAAGAGAGAAGCCTTTGTTTGTTTATACGTTTGTTCTCCAACTTTTTTCCTCTCTGATTCCTTTGCTCTGCCTGTTCTGAGTTCTGACCTCTCTATCTCTCTTCCTTCCCACGCTGCTTCTCTCTTACCTCTCTCTCTCTCTCTCTCTCTCTCTCTAGCGAGTCTACTTGTGTGTGCTTTTTCTATTGTGCTGCCTCCTGCTTACCCTGCCAAAATCTCATCCGTATGCATGCCCCAATTTACAGACGTGACCCTACTGTTTTATCTCACATACTCTAAACCCAACTTGCAATTTGTCTAATCACATAAATTGGTGGAACTAATCTCAATTTCAAATATTTCGCTAAAACCCCTTTTAAGGAAACCTCTGTGTACTTATTCCGGGATGCCCACTTTTCTTTTAAAATTTAGGCAAATTTATTGTACTAATATTTATAAAAAAATAATCATTTATATATAAAAATTATGGAAAAAATTCATACGTTATATTACTTTTTTTTAAAGATGAATTGGGGGTCTAAATCATCCAATTTATTTTTAAATTAAATGTCTATGAAAAACCCTCCAGTCGGGTTCCTTTCACTTAAGATGCATTGACATACGTTATATTACTTGAATGGGACAGCTTAAACTTGAAGAGTAGCAGCCATTAGTTAAGGTGAATTAAATATATACGTTGGAAATAGAGAAATATGGAGCCCCCTCACTGTTCCATAGTTAAGGCAAAACATAATATGAATTTAGATACAAATTGAGCATTACTTAAAGAAGGCTAAGAAAAGTGCTGTAATTTATACTCAATAAAAGACAACATAATTTACAAGATATTGGAGTGTTAAATTTATTGATTTTATTATTGACTAAGGCACAATTTGCGGAAGAGGAATATGGAACCCCTTCACCAGAAAAGGCTGAAAAATATATGATTATTCTTCAATTTATTAAATTATTTTTTAAATTCAAAATAAATATAAAATTATGTTTGATTCTAAAATTTACCTCACCATATAATATTTTGTACCTCCACTTCTTTAAATGTCATAAATTTAAATGAAAAATTAAAATTAATTATTTGTTGTCGCTAGCCATACAAAAAAAAAAAATCATCTATGTATAAGCATAAAATTTGAGGCTTGAATGGGTGTATCTGCAAAAATGTCTTGAAAAACAAATGAAATCGTTCTCAATTGGTCAACAGGTGACTGAAGAAAGCTCATCAGTCATGACCCCTTCCTAGTTTAAAAGGAGATACTGTTCAAGTAAAAGGCATTTCAAAATAGCAAAATCCAAATTTATTAAATTAACTTAACTATTTAGCTAATTAACAATTGGGCCTCTTATGGCCATAGGGATGTCTTGATTAAATTAGGTGGCGAGGACCATTAATCATTTGACACCATTATAAAGATTAGTTGGAAAGATCCTGCCATGCTACATGTAGGATTTCATTGAAAGGGTAAGACCTTTTTAGGCAAGAAATTATAAATTGTTTCAATAAATTAACCATTTGTAAGATGTAAGATAAACTTCTCTATCATACATTTACCATATATATTAAAAATTGAAGTAAAGGTAAGTAGTATAGAATCTCAAACATTTCACACTATGTAGCTCCAGTATTGTTTACTGATACACCACTTGATTATCATATCGCGTTGTGGGCATAATTGGAATGTCCTTGACAAGGCAATAGCAAAAGGGGGGAAAAAAAAGAAAAGAAAAGAAAGGAGGTACAAAACCATATATAAAGGCATCCTAAACAGAAAAAAGTAAAGATGCTAATATGCTGTTTTAATACTAATTGTCTAACAAAATATAAGTGTGAACCAGTGACTTCAAGTTAAAAAATTAAGTTTATTAAGTACTAAATGATGTGGCATTTTCTTGTGCCGAGAACTTAAAGTATGTTTTAGTAGCCGCCTACCTAAAACCAGCTGGCTTAAGGACTAAATTAAAAATAAAGAAAAATATAGGTTGAGAATCATGTGCGCCAAGGGGAAGCATGCCTAGATTTCTTGGCTGTCATGTGCTTAGTGGTACAGTGCATCGTAGTTAAAATAACAAGTTAATAAGTTACCTCCAATAATATTGTCATATTGTCTAATGCGGCCTTTAAAATAAGAGGTTAATCAGCTCGTATTAAGCTACCTCTAATTAGTTTGGTTATTGGTTATTAGACTTTAATTTTGTGTGTGTTTTCTGCAGCCATAAGGTTAACTTTTATTAGTCATATTTTATGGCGAACCTTTCTATCTAGGAAGAATACGAGACTCCAATGTAGGCATGTAGCAACCAAAGGTAAATTTACTCTGCATAGAGAGAAATTTTGTTAAATAAGAAATTGTATATTATATACGGGACAAGTCTCATTATTCTAATCTCAGGCCTATGAGTCATAATTTGATTAACAAGACAATTTTTTTTAATTAACTATGTACTTCATGGTTAAATTAATCTTGTACGCTGTCCGGTTTAAATCTAATCTTAGGATTGGACAGTCTACAAAATAAATAAATAAATAATAAGCGACTGCAGAAAAGCGGTTTGTTCGTAACGATACACCATTACCTACACGTCGGAGCTGCAGAAGATCTTGAGCAAAAGTCTAGACAATATCAAAAGAAAATTGAAGAAAAATCGAAGAGGAGAGAAAGTTGGGCCGCGGATCGCAACTAATTAAAGCAGAATAGTAAATAATTATAATTTATAACCAACTAACAAAATAAATAGCTAAACTATATCGAAAAGAGATTAACGCGACATTAGGATGCCGTCAATCCGTGACAATTCCACTGATCTTAGTTTGAATAAAACTTTTTATTTTCTTTTTACGATAAGAACGGAGTCAAAATTTTCAACTTATTTCGAAATTAAATGTCACAAAAAACTCCAGCAAGTTTGAATAAAATTTAAAATTTAATATTCATTGAACGACACTATGATACCATACCTAACACTGATTGATTAGTATAACGATGTAAAACTATTCTATTATATTGTATGTATTTGAAATATTCTATTAAAACTATTCTATTCTATTATATTGTATGTATTTATTAAATTGAATAAGATCAATGATTTAGACTGAAAATTTAGAGTTTAAATTTTGAATAAAGTAATTAAATGGTGAAAGATTTGTATTTGGAGGCATCTAAAATATTGGCATTGAAACTTTCTTTCTGGGGCTGTTTGGATGGTATGAGAATAAGGAAGGAATGAGGATTTTAGGAAGAAAATATTGAGAAGTGTGTAACTTTTGGGAAGAGTGGGAAGATGTTATTCCGGAAATAAGAAATGTTATTTGGATGATGAGTAGGAATAAAGAAATTGATGTTAATTTAAAGAAATTATTAAAAATTATTATTTTAATATTAAATAAAGTACTAATTAAAGAGCACATAAAATTTCATTTAGTTATTAGTATTTAGCTAATTTTGTTGAAATTATGTATATATAATTGTTGGAAGATGTTATTCCTAAGAAAAAACTATTTCTGGGTGCGTTTGGATGAGAGAAGAAGAAGAGGAAGAAGGAAGATGGGAAGAAAAAAAATTATAAACAATCTAAACTCTTCACAAAGTTACACACTTCCCAATACTTCTTCCCACTTCTTCCCTTCTTCTCCTTATTTCTAACTTGTTTGGATGTCTAAAAAGAAACTATTCCTAAGAAGAAGCTATTCTTCTTATTTCTAAACAATCCAAACCACCCCTCTTTGAATAATATGTAGAGAGCGTTGTTTTAAACTCAAAATATGTTAATTTTAGTATTCTGCTATTCTATGATTTGCTTGAGTTAGTAAAGTAGTTGTAAAGGTACGATGACACTCAATCGTGATTTTTATAATTAAAACTAAATATCTTAAGTGGCTTTTTGCTAGATTTTTAATATGCGACCTGCGTTCAAGATGAATTGCTCTTTATCACTTACCAATGACTAATTTCCTAAATGAAATTTTTCTTGAAGAATTTCCGCAGTGAGAAAAAAAAACCAAAAATGCTCTCGACAAACTGCGAATTATTTCAAGTGCGACAATATTAGTGATCAAAATATAATTTCTAAATTACAACAAATTAAAACGTGAACTTACAATAAATACATTTAAAAAAAACGAAAATAATCACCTGATAGAAGAATAAAACAAATAAAAAATACAGAAACATGTGCTGGGTTGCAGGACCATTAAATACTCTAAAATTTATAAACACTCGAAGCTGGAATAAATAATTGGAAATGCAAGAGGCGGAGAAAAACATGATCGGCAGGACCCCTCATACAATTTCCCTGTCAGGCATGGGCCACCACCTAAATGACCCGTTATTTTCCAATAGTTTCAGGCCACGTCTCAAGATTTTCCTCATTCCAAAATCAAGCAGTTGGGCAGGCACTCCCATTTGGACAATCCATCTTTCTGCGGAACACCTCTGTTTTCCTAATTACTGTTTACAAAGGGTGCGTTTGGATAGGTGTAGGAAGAAGGGAAGAAGGAAAGAAGTGGGAAGAAGTATTGGGAAGTGTGTAACTTTGTGAAGAATTTGAATTGTTTATAATTTTTTTTCTTCTTCTTCCTTCTTCTTTTTCTTTCTTCCAACGATCCAAACGCTCGTACAGAACTATTTTTTTATTTTTGAAAATATTTTACAGATTGTTGTTAATAAGTTATCTTGTCAAATTGTGACATTTTACTGGGGTGTATTTTGATCCAAAAAATAGCTGTATATTATGGGTGTAAAAGTAAATCCTACAACTCTATCGATAGTTCGAGATATCGCCAACAAATGCGGCACATTGCTATTGCTAGGACATTCAAATTGACCTTTTTGTATTCAAATTGTAGATTTGATTTGTTCGTTAGTTCAACTAATAGAATAGAATAGATGTAGTAGACGGGAATTGCTTCATGCACGGTTTCAATTGAGAGATCCACTCCTTTGTAGGTGAAAATGCTCCTTATGGGTGCGTTTGGATAGGTGTGGGAAGAAGGGAAGAAGGGAAGAAGTGGGAAGAAGTATTGGGAAGTGTGTAACTTTGTGAAGAGTTTTAATTGTTTATAATTTTTTTTCTTCCCATCTTCCTTCTTCCTCTTCTTCTTCTCTCATCCAAACGCACCCTATATTCTTTCAATTTACGGCTCTCAATTCATACTCTATTTAGAACATGAGGGGCATTTTAGTCAAGAAGGAGTGAATCTCTAAACTAGAGAATTGTAGGAAACAATTCCCTTAGTAGACTCGCAATTCTAAAAGCGTTATTAAACATGTCGATTGAGTACACGATTTTTATGTTTAGGGTGCAAATATGTATAATTTTCACAGTTTCACCTTTGAAAAACATAAATAATAACTTTTAATATTCAAATAATTCAGAAAAAAAATTTGATTTTGATTTATATATCAATCCTCTTCACATGCATAAAAAATTACAACACGTAAACTTAATTTTGTTTTGAATCAATACTTAATAAACCAACATCTCATTACTCAAATCAGAACTTTCATAAATTCTCAATGACATCTTTGAAAACAAAATCGATAATAATAACACAATATGAGCTCCCAACCTGTAAATTTGTGGTTTATTAGTATTTTATTTTAAGAACAAAGTGATAGTAATAATACAAAAAACATCGAATCTTTCTCTTTTAAATCTTGATCATAAGGAGTAATTGAGATTAATTAATTGTTTGACTTTCGAATAAAGCAGAGAAGAAAAACTAGTTCATATAGTACATGTAGATATGTTATTTTACGTACTTTGTACAATGTTCCTCTGCTAAGTTATTATTATTATTATTATTATTATTATTATTATTATTATTAATATTATTATTATTATTATTATTATTATTATTATTATTATTATTATTATTATTGTATATTTTCTTTTCAGCACGCTGGGTTCCTTTTTCTATAATCAAATCTAATCGGAGAATTGACCTGGCAACATTAAATGTTACCAAAAAAGGACTACACATAAATTAGAGAGATACACTGACAAAAAAGAGAAAATAATTCAATAATATCCTTTATAAAAAAAAGATCTATAATAATTCCTTGACTAGGAAACTATATAAAGTAATCATAAAAAATTGGACAAGAATCATTATTGTGGTGTAACATAGGCAGTCATTAAATTAGAAAATGCCCTTATTTCTTATTTTTGTAGAGGGGTCCTTTTTTTTTCAGCTTTAATACTTCATTATGCGAATACAGATTTCACTAATAATGCAAATTAAATTCTAAACCAAAAAATGCGAACCATTTGTATTGTTCTATTCTTAAAATAATTCAATTATGTTAAGAATTATAAAATTTCTGTTTGTTTTCTACATAATAATGAGAACGAATTACAATATATATTTTATTTGTCGGACTACTTATCTTGCACTAAACGATCCCTAAATTTTTTGAGTTTTAATGTAAATGCATTAGAAATAACACAAGATAAACATTTTTTTTTTGGCTTAGAACTTATGTTTTTTTAGTATATATAAACGGAATAAATGATGCACCAAAGTATGCAAACGTTACGGTGCCCTAAAGGGTTCAAGTTTGTTTTAGAATCGTTCTAGCGAAAGGAAGAATTTTTTTAAGTGCATGAAATAGTATGCAAACATTTTAGCGTCGTTTGGATCGCTTAGGAATTTGAAAAATTTCCAATTCCTAGGCATAAATTTATTGAGAAATGTGTAACTTTGTGAAAAATTTGGATTGTTTATAATAAATTTATGCTTAAGAATTGAAAATTTCTCAAATTCCCATATCATCCAAAACAAGCCCTCATTTTGTCAATTTCAAAAGGTTTTCAACCTAACATAAGGCAACTTTTTGCAATTTACTATTGAGTACTGACTCCTTACACGGTAAGCTGCAAAGAATAAAATGTGGATTCTCAACAGTGGCATATGCACATAGGCTTTCCCGAAAATGTTGAACATGGACAAGACAGATCCCGAAAATCTTCAGCTTGTAACAAGCAGGACCCATAGATCAGTGCCATCAAGCAGCTTGTAACTTTTGAGTTTAATTTGTAAGCAGGGGCGGATCTACCACCGGGGCGGGTGGGGCTAGAGCCCCACCTCACGCCGTCGAACCCTTGGAGCCCCCCTTTAGCCCCAGCTAATTTTTTCTGCCATTGGAGCACTCAAACGTGGGGCTGAAGACTTAAACAGAGGTTGTCAGATCCACCTAGATATTTTTTCTAGATCCGCCACTGTTTGTAAGACTTTTTACAAAATTACAAGTTTGTCAATTTCTGTCCCCGTGCAAGTCGTAACTTGTCGTAGCTTTCGTCGATATCCGCTCATGACCGTCATACCGACGGCTGTGATTGAACCGACTGGACCGCTTCTACCTTATCACGTACTGTTTATGTACATTTCTCTTTGGCTTAAAAAGAGAATGAACTGCCTTCGGGTCTGTACCTATGTCTCGATTGGTAATTTTGCTTGTTAAGTAATTATTAAATTGAACATGAAAGTCTAGAACAGTTTATTAGGGATTTTATATTTGTTTATTTATTCGATTTCTGCTGAACACGAAAATTTTAAAAAAATTGTGACCAAGTTTACCTCTAAAAATAAATACTGTAATTTTTTTTAAAAAAAATAAAGTTATCCGCGAATTGATTTCTGCATACTTAACATGATTTGTCCCGTATAACATGTTTTCGTACCAATATGCATCAAATTAAAAATTTGTAATTCAGCTGATATAATCCGAATGATTTTTGCCTCAATGACTTTACTAATAGAGTGAAAATTATAATAAATGTAATTAAGTAGAATTAGAGTTGGTGCTTGTGTTAAAGGATTATCCATAAGATTGTAAAGTAGATTTAATCTTGAACTTCTTTCGTTCATAGATATGACATTAATTTTGAATCAAAAAGTAGAAACTAATTAGGCATATATATACATAACGAAAATTTTGAATCATGCTAAAGTGATTTTTAAGAATAATTAATGTTTATAAGTCAATATATAAAAAGAGGAAGGTCTAGTGCCAACAATTTGGATGTCCCTAATGCCAACATTTTTTTTATTCAATTAAAGGGAAATTTTTATGAAAGACAAAAATACCCTCCATATTTTTAAAAAGGACAAAGGAGCACAAACATTTTTAAAATGAGCATAGCTATAGCGGCAATAGCATTTCCGCTATTGCCCAGCTTATAGTGATAATTCTATTGCCGCTATAGAGAGCTGAAATAACTAAAATATTTAAAAAAAATAAAAAATGTTCTTATAGCGGCAATGATATTGCCGCTATGGAATTTGCCTTTTTTTTTATTGTCCGCAAGTCACTTTCGTTTTTTTTTTCTTTTACTTTTTTTTCATTATAGCATCAAATAGTTACAAATGTATAATTTAAATAAATTGGAGGTTAAATTAACGAACCTCTTTTAGATTTATCACAAAAATAACATCTATATATTGTATATATGGTTCTCCAATCATGCGTGTCATGTCGTGTTGGAGTCTTGTGTCGTGTCATGTTGACACGGATTACTTTTTTAATCGTGTCTAGGGGTGAGCAAATAATTCGCAACTCGTGAGTTACTCGAACTCGATTCGAAAAAAACTCGTTGGTAACTCGAGTTAATAGGACTCGAGTTCTAGAAACTCAAGTTGTGCTGACTCGTGAGTTTTATTTAGTGAGTTCGAGTTAGGCCCAACTCGACTCGTTCCAACTCGAATCAGAAAAATATGAATACCAAAAATAAAAATACTATATCAGTGTATACTATATAGCCGAAAAAAGACTTAGTCCATAAATATCTTTTCTTTCCAATGCACAATATAACTTGGTTTATGCATGTGTTATGGATTCTAAGATATTTTATTTGTGTATGTGCAGAATTTATTTTGTTTTGACTCGAGTTATAAAATGGCGAGTTCGAGTTAGCTCGAATAGCTCGGAACTGCCTCCCGAACGAGTTACGAGTTGACTCGAGTTGTAACGAGTTCGAGTTTGAGTTATGCTCAACTCGCTCGAACTCGGCTCATATACAGCCCTAATCGTGTCGTGTCGTGAAAAATGGTGAAAGGAGCTAACACGACACATACTTTGGCACGACACGATTAACACATCATGCCGTGTTAGCACATTGTGATAGCCCTGTCAGGTTATTTTATTATTTTGAAAATAAAAAAATATTAAAAAAATTAAAGTTAAGGAAAAAATTTTGCTGAACCATAATAATTTATTATTTGATTAAGTTTAAAACTTTTTATTAATAGTTTTTATAATAAATAATAATTTGATAAGAGCAATATGAGTCCTAGATGGTAAATAATATAATGTAGTATTATAAATTGGATTTAAATTATTAATTTTGTTTAAATAATCAACATTAATAATTAAATTTGTATTGATGTGTTGTGTCAATTCGTGTTCGTGTCGTATTGCGTGTCTAATCGTGTTGTGTCAAATCGTGCCAATTTTTTAAAACTTCCAATACCACACGATTATGACACGATTGTCGCGGCTTTTTTGTCATCCCTCGAAGAATGGAATTGGTTTCCTCGAGAAATGGGAACATAGCCTTAGATTCACCCCCCTTAAGGTTCGATCTCAGTTCGAGTATCTCTAAATGACAAGAGAACCAAAACATGAGTCGCTTCTTAAAGAGGTTTGTTGATTTTGTGGGTCCTTTCTTTCCAGTAGGCGCAAGCCCCTACTGTTAATTACCCCGTGATCGCTCACGAGAACCTCTGATTAAGGGATCTGAAGAATTTATGTAAAGGCTAGGGAATCGTTTGTTTTAGGTTTATTTCTTTTGGTTTAGACTGGACTCGATTGGTGTACCCAACCTAATTGATGGGACCCAATTGAGGACATTTCGATCTGCTGAAGAGTTTTCATTCTTGAAATGGAGAGGTTTCGGTTTCGATTTCGGATTTCGTGTTGCGACTTTTAATTTCTTAAGTTTCTCTTTGGATTTTACGATTTTCACGGTTCCCTTTATTTTTATTTTTAATTTTAGACTTTTGAAATATCTCTTTATATTTTTAGTCATGTTTATGTTTGAAAATACTTGATATCAAATATATTTCTTTTAAAATCTCAATATCTATTTTTGAAAACTTTTCAAGAGAGTTTAATTGAGTTTAAAATCATTTTGGAATTTTACAAAATTTATTTATTATCCTTTTAGAATTTTATAAAAATTATTTAATATTAAAAATACTTCAAAAATAGAAATACTCAATAATTTGACAGATTTTTATGTCAAAATATAAGTGGATTTGGTTTATTTGGATTTTTAGGAATTTTTGGATATTTTATTTGAATTTTTATGAGTTTCCTACTATTCTTAATGGATTTTTGAAGTTTCTGCTAATTTGGCAATTTCTGGTTGGTCCACGTCAGCTGAGTAGTCCGATGTGGCTGCTGACTGGCCCTAAGCTGGCGCTGAGTTGGCTTGACGTGGCATTGACATGGATCTGGCGTCACTTGCTGACGAGGCATGGCGCTAACTCAAGCGATTTGATTTATGTAGCGGGTCATTAAGTTGTCAAGGACTCGCCACATGAAATTTGGCCACAGCGGATCAGAGGCCACGCGAGTTTGAACCCATCTTCTCCGCCAGAATTTGGTTATTTTGCATTTTAGTCCTTCGATTTTCTCCATCGGAATTGGGGCTACTCCGGCTATCATTTCAGTCGTTCTTGGATGCGTTGGAATCGTAGGACTGAGGAGAAGGCGTTGGTCTAGTTATTTGAAGTCGTGAAAGCTTTTTCTCCGTGTAGCACCTGAGAAAGCTTGGGCCGCCATTAATGGCGTTCGGAGCTTGTTTCTTCCTTTTCTCTGCCAGAGGTAGGTTGAATATATATAAAATATGATGGTAAAGCCAATTTGACATGACGAGACTTGGAAAGAGGTGTACTGGACTGAGGCAACTCGGCCAGAATTGAGTTTGTTTGAGGTTTTCTCTGTGGGGTCCACCAGGCTGTTCTTTTGATGCCAGAAACCATGTAGGTCGCTTCAGGGGGTCAAACTGAGGTTATCCATACTATTGTTTTGATTTGAGACGTCTTAGTTTGGTGTGAGAGTCGGAGGGGGCAGATTGCACATTTATGTCAATTTTAATTTTTGCATGTAAGTGGAATTGCAGCAAGTGAGTTTGATTCAATGCCTAATGTAGGTCCTTTAAAATTTGTTTTATACGTCCAAGTAAATACAGAGGATGAGGGCAACTCATTTAGCATCTGTCACAATTTATAGTTTTTATCCTTATGCCAATTTAATACTGTTTTTAATGTGATTTCACTTTGAGTTGCACAAAATGCAGGAAATCCTTTTGCAGTAGTCACAATGGGAATGTAAAAGCTATTGAAAGCAATTCTGACACTTTATTACCTTTCTGTTGTAACCATTTACCTATATGCACAATTTCAGTTCACTTGCAACAAATGAGAAAACACTTTTCATGTTTGTTCAAAAATTCTAAGAATTAGCAAGCATATAAACATATCATGCATATAAACTCTTAATTTTGAATTAATCCGTAGGTAAGGATTGGTTAGAATTTGGCATGACCTCTATTATTTTTAATGACATCAATCCAATGGCTTGAACATGGCTAAGCCAGAGCCAGTGCTCTGGACCTATGCCAAGTCAAGTTGATACTGTCATGAGAGACTAAAGCTGCGCTAAAGATCTCTACATGGCAGCCATGATGCCTTTACATTGGACATGATGATGCCTCATGAAGCGAAGAGCCATGCTCTAAACCTTCATGAAACACCTTTATTTGAACCATCCTATGGCGATGACTGATGCTACGCTTCAGACCGTGGCTCAAAGGAGCTGTGTTAACATGGCTCGAGCACACCATTGTTTTGGTGTCTGAGCTAAAGAAAAAAAAGAAACAAAACAGCAAATTAACACTTCCGATTGATTTCTTTGACCTGGAAACAGAGGATTACAAACTTGTTTCACTCGATTTTACCTTCCTCCTTTCTTTTACAAAGTGCTCGATGAATTGCCTCTCTCTAACTATGCTAATTAAATAAAATGACAGAAGTTTAATCCTAGCCTAAGTTTGTGGCTCCTCTTCTCCTCCTTTTTCTGTCTTCAATTGGGTTTATATAGACTGGGTTTAGGGTTTCACTTTCTTGAGTCGTGAGTTTCTCCACCATCTAATTTCCATCTAGGGGTAAAGAACCAGCTGCGCTAGGGTTTAGTTTTTGCAAAACAAGGGGCGCAGGTAAGTGATTTCGCTTCTATGGCGCTGGAGGAGCCACGTCGACGGCTGCCATCGATCTACATGGCTTCCCACGGTGAAAAGCACGATTTCACCTTCCGTTTTTTTTTACTCTGGGTAGGAGACGACCCTTACAGGCGTGGTCCACCTGTAAGGCTTAATGAGAGACAAAGATATAGGTGGTCCTGTTCTTCAGTGAGCCAATGGAACACTTCAAACTCCAATAGCTTTCGGTTCACGAAATATGTTCACGCAAAACTTCAACTGTGATGGTGAATTTTTAAAACCCAGCGCACCCTTTAATCAGGCCTGGATCCTCTGCAATGGTATGCACGCGCCATGGGATTTCCATTTTTCTGGGATTTTCTGGGATTTCCATTTGATTTCCCAATTTCCTTTTTATTTCTTTAAGGCCAAACCAAAATAAATTATTTGGGGGTCTTCCCTTGGGTATTTTTGGATGAAATTTTATGGGTAAGTTTAGAAAAATATAAGGAATCTAATGGTTCAACTGGTTTTGCAAAATTCCTTATGGATTTATTTTGGTAATTTTGTAAAATTTTTGGGTCTCTTTGTAAAGTTTGGGATTTGTATGGGTATTTTTGGGATTTTAAAATTATGATAAATCACCATAATTCTTATGGAATTTTTGGGGATTTTTGGAGTTTTTCTGGTATTTTTCGTAATTTGGTTTTAAGTTTTGGCAATTTAGAAATTTGGTTTTCGCAATTTGGCTTTGGTTTAAATTTGTATTTCGGTTTTCAGGGTTTTATTTTTAGGGTCAACAACGATACGATCACACGATGATGTCGTGCCATTTCCATGCTCGTGTCGTGTTGTGTTATGCTAACACACGTGCGCGTCGTGTCATAATCGTGTCGTGTTGGAAGTTTTAAAAAATTGACACGATTTAACACAACACGATTAGACACGCAACACGACACAAACATGAACTGACACGACACATCAACACAAATTTAATTATTAATATTGATTATTTAAACAAAATTAATAATTCAAATCCAATTTATAATACTACATCATATTATTTACCTTGGACTCATATTGTTCTTATCAAATTAGTATTTATTATAAAAAATATTAATTAAAAGTTTTAAACTTCATCAAATAATAAATTATTACGGTTCAGTAAAATTTTTCTCTAAACTTTTAATTTTTTTATTTTAAAAATAATAAAATAATCCGACACGGTTACCACGATGTGCCAATACAACACGACACGACGTGTTGGTCGTGTCGTGCCAAAGTATTGTGTTAGCTCCCTTCACCATTTAGCACAACACGACACGATTAAAAAAGTAATTCGTGTCAACAAGACACGACATAAGACTCCAACGCGACGATTGTGTTTGACACGACATGACACGCACGATTAGAGAACTCTATATATAATATATAGATGTTATTCTTGTGATAAATCTAAAGGTGGTTCATTAATTTAACCTCTAATTTATTGAATTTAATTCAAAGCAAATTTATAGATACTATAATAAAGAATCCAAAATTCGTTTGTAATTATTGATGCTATAATACAAAAGAAAAAAAGTAAAAGAAAAAAAAATTCGAAAAAAAAATAAGTGACCAACGAACCCAAAAAAAAGGCAAAATTCTATACGGCAAAACAATTGCCGCTATAAGAAAATTTTTTATTTTTTTTATATTTTAGTCATTTCAGATCCTATAGCGGCAGTAGAATTAGGTTGAGTTATAGCTATGCTCATTTTAAAAATGTTTGTGCTTCTTTGTCCTTTTTAAAAATATGGAGGGTATTTTTGTCTTTGATAAAAATTTTTCCCAGTGATGTGTTCATAACTTCACATAGGTTTTGTAATTTTTGAAGTTTATTTGATACTAGCTCGATCAAAGGATAAAGCATGAACATTTTAGAATAAATTTATCATAGATTCATAGTTAATAACGTTCATTTATTTTTTTTTCACCTTGTGGTTAGGTTATCAAATGAATCCATAATTTAGAAATTTATTTGAAAACCTAACGCTCGTTAAATTGAATAAGACTGACAGTTTGAAATTGATATTTAAATTTAATTTTAAAAAAATAATTAAATAGCGAAATGTTGATATTAGGAGGCATCCAGAATTTTGGCATATAAATTATACTGAATGATCTTATTTACATCTAGTTTGCATGAGATGAATGATTTGTAACAATTCAATTGAGTGTTGACGATTTTGATTGCTAGAAAGAGCACGATAAAGCTTAAATAATTTATTGAGAATCCAAATCCTCCAATGATGGTAGTTTCGGCTGATTGGAGATTTTTAATAGTCATATCAATAGGGATGATTTGGAACCGAACTTTGTTTATTATAATGCGCTATAGGAGGAATATTCCATAGAAGGATATTTATATCATTATCAATTAAATAACTCTATTGTCATTAATAGTGTGGAGCAATAGTTACCGTAAAATTTAATGGCCACGAAATGGTGAATTGTCATGTTAAAAAAATGATGATAACGACAAAAGCCGTAGGGCAATAATCTAAAAACGACACTTATATTCTTCATTTGCTGCACTAAGTCAACAGAGGAATAGGGTCATTTTGGTCACATTTAGGTGATAAAATGATTGAAATGTCAACTGTTGGCAGTAGATTTGTATGGTCTGTGTTTATTTCATGCAGTAATTGAAGGCGTGGCTTGCTCTCGATGTGAATCGTGGCAGTTTCCTAGAATGCCACGCGTCGAATCCAAGCTGGCTAATATTTGTCTTTTGCTCTTTTGATATATTCTGCCAACCAAGCTTTGGGTCCTGAGCTCGGTTCAATTCAATGTTTGTAACTTTGTATGCATCTATTGGTGGCTTGGTGCTATTTTATTTCATAATATATTTCATGTGGTAGACTTCCACACCAGATCCTTGGGACAATTTATATTATAATATTTAAATTTAAAGGCAACTTCGTCCCTCTTCCTTCTTGCCCATAGGCTCATTACCAAAAAAAAATAATAATAATAATTTCCCCCCTTTTTACTCGTATGTTTTTATTAACAACAATTTCTCACAATCCAAATTCCCTAATTTGTTGTTTTCATTTCTGATAAAAAATAATTTCGCAACAAAAAACTTTTATATTATTTTTGGCGTTCCCAAATGCTTCAGCATTTTTTTTATATAAATATTAGCATATAATCAGCATATTTGATGGGATAATAAGTGTTTGTTATGCTGTGATTTTTTTTAAAGTACCAAAGAAACTAAAATGCAAGTTTTATAGGACATCGATTAGACCTACGATATTGTATGACGCAGAATGTTGTGCTATTAAAAGACGACATATCCAAAAGATGAGTGTAGTTAAGATGCGTATGTTGCGGTGGTTCTGCGGTCACATGAGGAGAGATCAGATTAAAAATGATGACATACGGGATATGGTTGGGGTTGCACCGATAGAGGAGAAGCTGACCCAACATCGTTTGAGATGATTTGGACATATTCAACGCAGTGCTCCAGAGGCACCGGTGCGTAGCGGAATTCTTAATCATTTCGAAAACACACGGAGAGGGAGAGCACTACGCCATTTTTTCTTTTTAGTACCGGTTAAATATAGGTTATTAGTACCGGTTGTCAAGCGGTACTAATAATAGGGGTGCTAAAAATACTTTAAAAACCGGTACTAAAAAATCGGTGCTAAAAACGCGCTGAAATTCGAGGGGAAAAAACAGAGATCTTTAGTACAGGTTTTTAACTAATAACCGGTGTTAAAAATCTCACCTTTAGCACCGGTTATTAGTTAAAAACCGGTGCTAAAAATCACTACTTTTTATTACTATTTTATTTGACCTTTAGCATCTGTTTTTAAACTAATAATCGGTGCTAAAGGTAAGACTTCTAACACCGGTTATTAGTTAAAACCAATGTTAAAAATCATTTTTTTAAAAAGAATTAATAATTTGTTGCTAGCCATAATGTATATCATATATATCCATATATGTCACGTCATAGAAATTCACAATATCACAAATGTATCAAATAATTTTAGACATACAAATAAATATATATGCGAGACATACAAATATAATTATCACAGAATTCACAATTCTCTAAATATTGAACCATAATAGCCTACAATATTTATCCATATGTGCCAGACATGCTGATCAACATTTTCAAGCACGAAGATTAACTATATATAGAAATTTGTAACATTCCAAAGTGGCAAATGCATGAGAAAAAACCTAAGTGTGGCTCGAACCTGTTGGCCATTGTCTCCCTCCGATTTATGAATAAGAATTTTTTTTCATTCTTGATGCCTTAACATGTCCATAGTGCATTCTCCATAATCCCATCACTACACAAACAGATGAATGATAAATTCATAATTAAGTGTTTTTTTAATGCCACATCAATATTGAACTATTAGTCTATCATACATACTAGAAAAATCAAAATAAAATATAGTTGAACTTACCAGTAACCGGAATATTTAACCTTCAAGTTTAACATTCTATTTAATTTAGCTGGAATATCCTGACCTGAGAAAATAAAAATAAAAGGTAGCAAATTATAGTGTCTGCATCTCTACAATTATAATTAGATTAAGCAAAATGTCAAGTGCATAATGATACAAGTTTAAACCAGAAAAAAACAACGAAGAATAACCTCTGCTCCAAAAATTAAACCTCTTATGCCTTTTAATTTCAGCTCTTAAAATCTGAATCCAAGGGCCTGGATCTTGCTCAGTGCAAATCAGGTGTGTTATCTACATGTTTTTTATTTTAAAAAAATAACAAGTTAGTCAAGACTACTTGTTTCCATCATAAAAATTAAACAAAATCCAATTACCCAAAAAACTTAAAAAATCCAAAGGAGTCTGAGATCAACAACAATTGGTCGATCACTTCATACATCACATTAGTAAGCTCCAGACTTAACTCAAACTCAACTAAAACTAGATATCACAAATCGGTTCATACATCACATTAGTAAGCTCCAGGCTTAACTCAAGCTCAACTAAAACCATATATCACAATATCGGTTCAAGGAAAGACAAAAACAGCTATTTTTAGAAATGAGAGAAGAACCTCCCAAGCTTTACATGACTGGATTGTGCAGGAGGCTACTCTTTTTGTGAAATTTTGTTAGATAGTTGATTGTGGACAGCTTTTAGATTAGTTTTCTATCGTTCTTTGTTTTTCTCTGTAATTAGCTAGATAGCCTCTATCTAGTATTTATCTCAAAAAAAACTTTTCTCTGATTGGCAAACAAGCAGGTCCCTCATTCACAAAGATAGGAGTTAGGAATGGAGTACCATATGGGCTGCCACAGTTTGGAACATATGGAAAACCAGAAACGCCTGTGTATTTTCACAATCTCAGGTTCCATAGGATACTGTCTAGCATTGTGTCAGATGTGAGATTATGGAATTCGTAAATTTAAACACGGCTTAGGGCCTTTCCTTTTTGTTTTGTTTTCTTTGAGTCCCTTGATGTAAATAACTGTGTAAATATTTTCGCTTAATGATTTTTGTTGGCGTAAGCCAACCCTCAAAAAAAAAAAAAAAACGAATGCACAATCGCTTGAAATTCTCCAATTCTGTCCTGAACGCTCATTATTTGCACTTTATGTGCGTAATTGTCATTTATTATCCAATTCTTTTTAATTTTTAAGATTATAAACTTATTCTTTACTGTATAAAGAGCTTAAAAATATATTATTGTAATCAAATAACATGTAATGAATGCACAATCCCTTGAAATTCTCCAATTCTGTCCAGAACACACATTATTTGCACTACATGTGCGTAATTGTCATTTATAATCCAATCCTTTTGAATTTTTAAGATTATAAACTTATTCTTTACTGTATAAAAAGTTTCAAAATAGATTATTGTGATCAAATAACATGTCATGAATGCACAATCACTTGAAATTCTACAATTCTGTCCTATTCACACATTATTTGAACTTGACGTGCGTAATTGTCATTTACAATTATATCCTTTTGAATTTATAAGATTATAAACTTATTTTTTACTGTATAAAGAGTTTCAAAATAGATTATGGTGATCAAACAACATGTCATGAATGCACAATCGCTTGAAATTCTCCAATTCTGTCCAGAACGCATATTATTTGCAATTTATGTGCATAATTGTCATTTATAATCTAATTCTTTTGAATTTTTAAGATTATAAACTTGTTCTCCACTGTATAATGAGCTTAAATATAGATAATTGTGATCAAATGACATGAAATTAATGCTCAATCGCTTGAAATTCTCTAATTCTGTCCAGAACGCACATTATTTGCACTTTATGTGCGTAATTATCACTTATAATTCAATCCTGTTGAATTTTTAAGACTATAAACTTTTTCTTTACTGTATAAATAGCTTAAATATATTACTGTGATCAAGTAACATGTAATGAATGCACAATCGCTTGAAATTCTCTAATTCTGTCCAGAACGCTCATTATTTGCACTTTATGTGTGTAATTGTCACTTATAATCCAATCCTTTTGAATTTTTTAGATTATAAACTTATTCATTATTGTATAAAGAGCTTAAATATATATTATTGTGATCAAATAACAAGTAATGAATGCACAATCGCTAAAAATTCTCTAATTCTGTGCAGAACGCAAATTATTTGCACTTGATGTGCGTAATTTTCATTTATAATTCAATCCTTTTGAATTTTTAAGATTATAAACTTATTCTCCACTGTATAATGAGCTTAAATATAGATTATTGTGATCAAATAACTTGAAATGAAATCACAATCGCGTGAAATTCTCAAATTCTGTCCAGAACGCTCATTATTTGCACTTTATGAAAGCACACTATTTGCACTTTATGAAATTCTCAAATTCTCAAATAACTTGAAATGAAAGCACATTATAATGAGCTCATTATTTGCACGTTATGTGCGAAATTGTCATTTATAATCCAATTATTTTGAATTTTTAAAATTATAAAATTATTCTTTACTGTATAAAGAGCTTCAAAATAGATTATTCTGATCTAATAACATGTCATGAATGCACAATCGCTTGAAATTCTCCAATTCTGTCCAGAACGCTCATTATTTGCATTTTATGTGCGTAATTGTCATTTATAATCCAATTCTTTTGAATTTTAAGAATATATAAACATATTATTTACTGAATAAATAGCTTAAATATATATTATTGTGATCAAATAACATGTAACGCATGCACAATCGCTAGAAATTCTCCAATTCTGTCCTGAACGCTCATTATTTGCACCTTATGTGCGTAATTGTCATTTATTATCCAATTCTTTTTAATTTTTAAGATTATAAATTTATTCTTTACTGTATAAAGAGCCTAAATATATATTATTGTAATCAAATAACATGTAATGAATGCACAATCCCTTGAAATTCTCCAATTCTTTCCAGAACACACATTATTTGCAATATATGTGTGTAATTGTCATTTATAATCAAATCCTTTTGAATTTTTAAGATATAAACTTATTCTTTCCTGTATAAAAAGTTTCAAAATTGATTATTGTGATCAAATAACATGTCATGAATGCACAATCGCTTGACATTCTCCAATTCTGTCCTATTCACACATTATTTGAACTTGACGTGCGTAATTGTCATTTACAATTCAATCCTTTTGAATTTATAAGATTATAAACTTATTTTTTACTGTATAAAGAGTTTCAAAATAGATTATAGTGATCAAATAACATGTCATGAATGCACAATCGCTTGAAATTCTCCAATTCTGTCCAGAACGCATATTATTTGCAATATAAGTGCGTAATTGTTATTTATAATCTAATTCTTTTGAATTTTTAAGATTATAAACTTATTCTCCACTGTATAATGAGCTTAAATATAGATTATTGTGATCAAATGACTTGAAATTAATGCTCAATCGCTTGAAATTATCCAATTCTGTCCAGAACGCACATTATTTGCACTCTATGTGCGTAATTGTCACTTATAATTCAATCCTGTTGAATTTTTAAGATTATAAACTTTTTCTTTACTGCATAAAGAGCTTAAATATATATTATTGTGATCAAATAACATGTAACGAATGCACAATCTCTTGAAATTCTCCACTTCTGTTCTGAACGCTCATTATTTGCACTTTATGTGCGTAATTGTCATTTATTATCCAATTATTTTTAATTTTTAAGATTATAAACATATTCTTTACTGTATAAAAAGTTTAAATATATATTATTGTAATCAAATAACATGTACTGAATGCACAATCCCTTGAAATTCTCCAATTCTGTCCAGAACACACATTATTGGCACTATATGTTCGTAATTGTCATTTATAATCCAATCCTTTTGAATTTTTAAGATTATAGACTTATTCTTTACTGTATAAAAAGTTTCAAAATAGATTATTGTGATCAAATAACATATCATGAATGCACAATCGCTTGAAATTCACCAATTCTATCCTATTCACACATTATTTGAACTTGATGTGCGTAATTGTCATTTATAATTCAATCCTATTGAATTTTTAAGATTATAAACTTATTCTTTACAGTATAAAGAGTTTCAAAATAGATTATTGTGATCAAATATCATGTCATGAATGCACAATCGCTTGAAATTCTTCAATTCTGTCCAGAACGCATATTATTTGCAATTTATGTGCGTAATTGTCATTTATAATCTAATTCTTTTGAATTTTTAAGATCATAAACTTATTCTCCACTCTATAATGAGCTTCAATATAGATTATTGTGATAAAATGACTTGAAATTAATGCTCAATTGCTTGAAATTCTCTAATTCTGTCCAGAACGCACATTATTTGCACTTTTTGTGAGTAATTGTCATTTATAATTCAATCCTTTTGAATTTTTAAGATTATAAACTTATTCTTTACTGTATAATGAGCATAAATATAGATTATTGTAATCAAATGACTTGAAATTAATGCACAATCGCTTTAAATTCTCCAATTCTGTCCAGAACGCACATTATTTGCACTTGATGTGCGTAATTGTCATTTATAATTCAATCCTGTTGAATTTTTAAGACTATAAACTTTTTCTTTACTGTATAAATAGCTTAAATATATATTACTGTGATCAAGTAACATGTAATGAATGCACAATCGCTTGAAATTCTCCAATTCTGTCCAGAACGCTCATTATTTGCACTTTATGTGTGTAATTGTCATTTATAATCCAATCCTTTTGAATTTTTAAGATAATAAACTTATTCATTACTGTATAAAGAGCTTAAATATATATTATTGTGATCAAATAGCAAGTAATGAATGCACAATCGCTAAAAATTCTCTAATTCTGTGCAGTACGCAAATTATTTGCACTTGATGTGCGTAATTTTCAGTTATAATTCAATCCTTTTGAATTTTTAAGATTATAAACTTATTCTCCACTGTATAATGAGCTTAAATATAGATTATTGTGATCAAATAACTTGAAATGAAAGCACAATCGCGTGAAATTCTCAAATTCTGTCCAGAACGCTCATTATTTGCACTTTATGAAAGCACACTATTTGCACTTTATGAAATTCTCAAATTCTCAAATAACTTGAAATGAAAGCACATTATAATGAGCTCATTATTTGCACGTTATGTGCGAAATTGTCATTTATAATCCAATTATTTTGAATTTTTAAAATTATAAAATTATTCTTTACTGTATAAAGAGCTTCAAAATAGATTATTCTGATCTAATAACATGTCATGAATGCACAATCGCTTGAAATTCTCCAATTCTGTCCAGAACGCTCATTATTTGCATTTTATGTGCGTAATTGTCATTTATAATCCAATTCTTTTGAATTTTAAGAATATATAAACATATTCTTTTACTGAATAAATAGCTTAAATATATATTATTGTGATCAAATAACATGTAACGCATGCACAATCGCTAGAAATTCTCCAATTCTGTCCTGAATGCTCATTATTTGCAATATAAGTGCGTAATTGTTATTTATAATCTAATTCTTTTGAATTTTTAAGGTTATAAACTTATTCTCCACTGTATAATGAGCTTAAATATAGATTATTGTGATCAAATGACTTGAAATTAATGCTCAATCGCTTGAAATTCTCCAATTCTGTCCAGAACGCACATTATTTGCACTCTATGTGCGTAATTGTCACTTATAATTCAATCCTGTTGAATTTTTAAGATTATAAACTTTTTCTTTACTGTATAAAGAGCTTAAATATATATTATTGTGATCAAATAACATGTAACGAATGCACAATCTCTTGATATTCTCCACTTTTGTTCTAAACGCTCATTATTTGCACTTTATGTGCGTAATTGTCATTTATTATCCAATTATTTTTAATTTTTAAGATTATAAACATATTCTTTACTGTATAAAAAGCTTAAATATATATTATTGTAATCAAATAACATGTACTGAATGCACAATCCCTTGAAATTCTCCAATTCTGTCCAGAACACACATTATTGGCACTATATGTTCGTAATTGTCATTTATAATCCAATCCTTTTGAATTTTTAAGATTATAGACTTATTCTTTACTGTATAAAAAGTTTCAAAATAGATTATTGTGATCAAATAACATATCATGAATGCACAATCGCTTGAAATTCACCAATTCTATCCTATTCACACATTATTTGAACTTGATGTGCGTAATTGTCATTTATAATTCAATCCTATTGAATTTTTAAGATTATAAACTTATTCTTTACTGTATAATAAGTTTCAAAATAGATTATTGTGATCAAATATCATGTCATGAATGCACAATCGCTTGAAATTCTTCAATTCTGTCCAGAACGCATATTATTTGCAATTTATGTGCGTAATTGTCATTTATAATCTAATTCTTTTGAATTTTTAAGATCATAAACTTATTCTCCACTCTATAATGAGCTTCAATATAGATTATTGTTATGAAATGACTTGAAATTGATGCTCAATTGCTTGAAATTCTTCAATTCTGTCCAGAACGCACATTATTTGCACTTTTTGTGAGTAATTGTCATTTATAATTCAATCCTTTTGAATTTTTAAGATTATAAACTTATTCTTTACTGTATAATGAGCATAAATATAGATTATTGTAATCAAATGACTTGAAATTAATGCACAATCGCTTGAAATTCTCCAATTCTGTCCAGAACGCACATTATTTGCACTTGATGTGCGTAATTGTCATTTATAATTCAATCCTGTTGAATTTTTAAGACTATAAACTTTTTCTTTACTGTATAAATAGCTTAAATATATATTACTGTGATCAAGTAACATGTAATGAATGCACAATCGCTTGAAATTCTCCAATTCTGTCCAGAACGCTCATTATTTGCACTTTATGTGTGTAATTGTCATTTATAATCCAATCCTTTTGAATTTTAAAGATTATAAACTTATTCATTATTGTATAAAGAGATTAAATATATATTATTGTGATCAAATAACAAGTGACGAATGCACAATCGCTTGAAATTCTGCAATTCTGTCCAGAACGCTCATTATTTGCACTTGATGTGCGTAATTGTCATTTATAATTCAATCCTGTTGAATTTTTAAGACTATAAACTTTTTCTTTACTGTATAAAGAGCTTAAATATATATTACTGTGATCAAGTAACATGTAATGAATGCACAATCGCTTGAAATTCTCCAATTCTGTCCAGAACGCTCATTATTTGCACTTTATGTGTGTAATTGTCATTTATAATCCAATCCTTTTGAATTTTTAAGATTATAAACTTATTCTTTACTGGAACTCTTCAATGTATCTCTAAGTTCTTGAGCCACAATAAAAAAGAGCGAAGGCGCTAGAAGGGGGAGAAGCGACTCAGAGGCGATTCCCGACCACCATGGATTCCGACGGCTGGACCCTCGTCCAGCGCCGCCGCGTCAGAGCAGCCCCATCCTCCTCGCGCGCTGTCCCTCCTCCATCTCAGGTGACCCCTCTGTCCGTTTTCAAACCCACCTATGCTGCCGTTCTCCAGTCAGGCAGAGCTCTGACTGCCCACCCGACCCCTAACCCCAATAACCTTCAAAACCCTCCCCCCACCTCCAAGAAAGCTCCAATTGCACCCCCTAAGACGGTCCCAGCACCTGACGGCCCAGAGGAGCTCAATTTCCCTCCCTCCCACTCTGACCCAGCTTGGAATTCACGCTGCTTCCGATGCTTTAAAAAAGGACATCGCAAGGCAATCTGTCGCAGCCTCCCCCGCTGCGCTATATGTGGGGGCCAAGGTCACCCTTTTGAGAGATGTCGTAAGGCAAGTTCAAGAAAGCCTGTGGACACTCCATCACCGTCTCAGTCGCCTCCAGCAAGACATGTCATCACCTATCTAGAGCCAGATTTCCTCGACCTTTTTTATAAGCAAATCAGCCTTGCAGATCATGCACAACAGATCTCAGATGCTGAAAGGGTCGAGCAAATTGAGTGTTACATCTCTAGAGACGCAGCTCATTTTGCTGAGGTGGCAAACCTCTCCAAAGGACTGGTTCTCTCCGTGCCGGAGGACTTTGATCGAGATCTCTCTCTCGATGAAGTGGCCGGCTATGTAGCATCTCATGGGACAGTCAAGCCTTCTGCTTTGCGTGTCGGCTCTATCAACGGCGGGCGCTACCTGGTACAGCCCCCTGCACACGTCTCTGCCTATGACCTAGCAATGGCTTTTCCACAGCACCTTTGGGATATTGGTTTTAAGGTCGCTCTCTGGTCTCCAACTACTGGAGCAAGTATAGAAGTGCCTCGATTCAAGGCTTGGATTAAGGTTACCAACCTTGAACCCCATTTCTTCCGGGAGGAATATCTAGTCCAAATGGTGGGTCAATTTGGGGTTTATCTTGGTACAATCGCCAATGAGGAACCGGGCAATCTCTCTTATTGGCAGGCGGCCATTGCAACACCCGACCTGAGGAAGATTCCACGCCAAGCGATGTTAATTTCGGGTGCTCAACAGTACCCGGTTTACATCTCTATTGAAAGGTGGCGATGCACTCCCGTTTACACTGTCCAAGACATACCAAAGCCCCCTCCTTCAATTGTTCAGCCGAGCCTTCGTTCACCACCAAGGCAGCCGTCCCCGATGATAGTTAATCGCATCCAGTCTCGGGCTATCCCTGATGAATCTTGGGCTGTCTCTGATGATTGCATCACCTTCTCTCTAAAATCAATCTCGAAGATCTTTCGCAATGTTCCTCCGTCAGAGTTGCCGGAAGACATTGCAGCGATCATTGCTAAGGAGAAAGGAAAAACTCCCATGAATCAACCTTTGACTTTTCTCCGTCGAGACCTTTCTGTCCTTTAACCGCGGCCTCAGCCTGCACAGCAACAACGGCCAGTGACATCCTTGACTGCACAGCCCATGCCACAGCAGATCCGACAGCACAAGAGAATGTCTGCTATTGATGTACACGAGCTACGTGCTTCGGTGGTGCCAGCTGCTGGGGACAAAAGAGCACAGCTCTGCTTTGATCAGGCGTCCCAGGTTCTCTTTCCTGACTCTCTGTCCTCTGCAACAAATGAGAACGTTCCACCTAGGGACTTTCCTACAGTAACTTGTCTTTTTCCTGAGCTAGATTTAAATATTACTGTGTCTGATCCTATCCCTTTAGAAAATCCCTTAGCGGTGGCCTTGGTAAATAGTTCAGCAGGCTCTCTTCCTTTCAATAGTGCTGGTACTATTACTTTGGTAAACCACCCTGCAGGCCCAAGCATTACCACTTCTTTACTGCCCGAGTCCAACCCAAAGAAAGTTTTTGCTAGTACGTCCCATTTACCTGTTGCTAAGCCCAATTGCAACGGATCAGTAAAGAAGGTTTATAACACTAGAAAACGACAACAAAACAAAAACAAGAATATTAAAGATGTTGTTGCCAAGGTTGATCATACCCAGTTTGTTAATGTCCCTTTAACCTATGCCGAAACTTTCGAAATGGCTCGGATTATTGGCTTACCTGACAATGTTGTTGTGGGTCTTCAAAATGAATTAGGAACTGAACCTGCTGCCCAACTTTGTGCAAACCAGGTTGCTGATCGCTCCAGAATTATGCTTTCGCCCGCGGGGTTAGCCGATAGAGTTAAACTGACAAGCCCCGTCAAATTCTTTCAAAGTGAGGATGTCAATGCTCAGGTTGCTGGTCCAGTGAACCGGGACACAATTTTTGAAGGGGAAGAAGAGGAGGAACGCCTCTGTTATGACACTGATTCTGAGTTTTCAGAGTCCAAATATTGATTGCCTCAGCTTGTTAAGCTTTACTGAATCTGCTTGTACTTTGTTTTGACTTGTTTGTACGCTTGAGTTGTTATGTTTTTTCTTGTTTCATATGGATTGCAAGCCATTTAATCTCCTTTCCTGGAATGTTCGTGGTCTTGGTGACCAACAAAAAAGAAGAGTTGTTAGTGATGCTATTAGAAGTTCCCGATGTGATGTGTTTTGTTTACAAGAAACCAAGTTGTCCTCTCTCATTGATGCCCCAATCAACACCTTCAGTCCTTCTTTCTTCTCACGAGATTCTGTTTGCTTGGATGCAATAGCTTCTAGGGGTGGGTGTGTAATTGGTTGGAAAAGATTTTTTGAACTCAAAAATTCTTTTGCTACTCGCTTTTCTTGCACTGCGTTATTGTTAGACACTAGAACCAACTCTCTTCTCATGGTAACTAATGTCTATGGCCCCCATACTAATGCGCAACGTCTCGAGTGTTTATCACATTTGAGTAAGCTAGTACCGGGTGAAGAAACTTTTTGGATTTTAGCGGGTGATTTCAATATGTTACGTTGGATGAATGATCGCTCCACTTTGTGCACGGATTATGCTGTTATGGATGCTTTCAATGATTTTATCAGGAATCTGCACCTTTATGATGTTACCTTATCAAATAGGAAATTCACTTGGTCAAACCGTCAACCCGTGCCAACTTTCTCTCATTTGGATCGAATTCTCCTTTCACCTGCTTGGCTACGTGCTTATCCCAACATCACTCTTCAAGCAGTCCCCCAAATTGTCTCTGACCACTGTCCCTTATTGTTTCGCTCTAGAGGCCTTCCCTCAACCCGTAAGCCCTTTAGATTAGAAAAATTCTGGTTACATCAAAAGGATTTTGCTCAATTGACCACTACTGCTTGGAGTTGCGTCCTCCCTGGAGTTGACAATCCCATTCAACGCTTCTCCGCTAGAACAAAATCTTTGCATGAGACTAGCAGGTTGTGGCATAATTCAAATCATGGCTCGATTTCCCTTTACCTTCGAAATACGAAGACATTCATTACCTTTCTCGATCTCTTAGAGGAGTTGCGGCCTCTAACAGCTCTAGAAGGTAGGTTTCGCATTTTGTTACGAGAGAAAGCGTTCCAACTCGCCAATTGGCTTGAATTAAGGTGGCATCAAAGATCGAGGGTAAAATGGCTGCGATGTGGGGATCGCAACACGCGTTTTTTCCATGCAATGGCCTCGGCAAAAGCAAGGAAAAAAACAATTTCGACTTTGACACTTGATGGCCGAACTCACAAATAAAAGTGAAATTCTATCTGCTTGCTCTAATTTTTTTTAACAGCTCTTGGGAACACGAACTACGGTTGTACCATTCGCACCGGCCTCTCTTTACCCAGACCCAGACATGCTCCATGACTTAGCCTTACCCTTCCATGAAGAAGAAATCAAACGAGCTGTCAACGCTTTGGCAAATGATAAGGCTTGTGGTCCCGATGGTTTGCCCAACGAGTTTGCGAAACTACACTGGAATTCAATTAAACAAGATATTCTTGACATTTTTACCTCGCTCTATGCGGGTACTTTGAATCTTCAAGGGCACAACTTGGCGCACATTGTCTTGATCCCTAAATCAGAGCCTGCTCTTGATCTATCTGCTTTTCGACCAATCAGCATCATAAACTACATCCCGAAGTTGATTTCTAAAGTCCTAGCTAACCGCTTAGCTCCCTTCATGCCAAATTTAATCTCCAGTTCACAGTCGGGCTTCCTTACTGGACGCATGCTATCTGAAAACTTTATCTCTGCACGAGAGGTTTTGGCTCACTTACATAGAACAGGAGATCGTTCCATAATGTTAAAGGTAGATTTCAGAAAGGCATTCGATTCTATTGATTGGTATTTTCTGTTCAATGTTATGGCGCACCGAGGCATTCCTACCGCATTTATTTGTTGGGTGCAATCGCTCTTTTGCACCGCAGAATCTTCTATCATTTTGAGTGATCAAATTGGAAAACCTTTCTCTCACAAAAAAGGACTGCGGCAAGGCGATCCAATTTCGCCCTACCTGTACCTAATTGCGGCTGATGTGCTTTCACGTATGCTTGATGTTGCCG
Source organism: Rhynchospora pubera (assembly GCA_028095005.1). Classification (NCBI taxonomy): domain Eukaryota; kingdom Viridiplantae; phylum Streptophyta; class Magnoliopsida; order Poales; family Cyperaceae; genus Rhynchospora; species Rhynchospora pubera. The sequence continues at coordinate 325,474,214 of CM051460.1, forward strand.
GTACGGCTGTGCCGTTTAGCTTGTCAAATAAGCTAACTCAGCCTTTCTCGATCTTACAATACGCCGATGACACCTTGTTATTCACAACAGTTAAAGGGACGGCTCTGCATTCGCTCAAGTGCGTTCTAGCCTTGTTCTCGAAAATTTCAGGCCTCTGCCTCAACCTCTCGAAGTCAGTTTTCCTCCCAATTAACCTAACTGATGACCTTATCGACTCGGTGAAGTTAGTTTTGAGATGTGAACCCCAGCAACTACCGATCACATACCTTGGTTTGCCTTTATCTGCCTGCCGCCCTAGTAGAGAGTGTTTCTAACAATTAGTCGATCGTATAAACAAACGCCTTGCTGGTTGGAAATCTGCCCTCATCTCTAAAGCAGGACGAATTTTGCTTACAAAAACAGTGATATCAGCCATGCCCGTTTTTTTCATGTCATCTTTCAAACTACCCAAATGGGTGATTAAGGCAATAGATAAAATACGAAAAGCTTTTATTTGGGGGAGGTCAAGTTCAACTTCGATGCATTTACTGGCGTGGGATCGGGTTTGCCTTCCTAAATTGTATGGAGGTTTAGGTGTGCCCGACTTACAGCTCATGAATGTTGCTTTGCTCTTAAAATGGTGGTGGAGGCTTTATCATAATGCAGATTCCCTTTGGTCGTTCTATGCCACAAAAATTTTCTCGAAAAATGTCGGAACAAATGTTACCTCCCCTTTGGTCTGGAAGAAAGAAGGCTCTTTCTTTTGGAAGGATTTGCTCAATTTAAGGCTCTTCTTCCAACTTTCAACCACAGTTTCTTTGGGTAATGGCTTTCGCTCTTCTTTTTGGTTTGATAGCTGGCAGGGCAGACCAATCAAATTCCTTTTGTCATCAATCTCTCCTAAAGAAAGGACACCTTTGCCTGACTGCTCTGTTAGAGGCGCTATGCAGAAATGGTTTGACATTTTTCCAGCGCCACTCACTCGAGAGGTATCTCAGCTGGCGACTCTGATTAGCAACTCTCTGTCTGTTAATGAACAAGACCAGCTAGTTTGGAAATGGAATGCAAATGGCAAATTCACAGTTTCCTCCTCCTACACAGCACTTGCAACTGCGGGAAAAATCAGATCACCCCTAGTTTTCATTTGGAAACTCTCAATACCTCCGAATTTGAAGACTTTTCTGTTCCTACTAGGCTCAGACAGGTTGCTTACGCAGCAACAATTGCAGAAGAGAGGCGTCAATTTGCAGCCGGGGTGTGTTTTGTGCCAAGACCCCCAACTAGAGACAGCTACTCACCTTTTTTTCCAGTGCCCCTATGCTGTATCAGTTTGGAGACAACTGCGACTGGACACTGCTAACACTTTCATTTCCGTGCTTGACTGCCTCCTGGTTACTTTTTCTTCTGTCAAAGAAAATAGAGAAAGGTGCACGCTCATGGCCACGGCTTTTTGGGGTACTTGGTTGGAGAGAAACAATCGGATCTTCCGACAAAGGCATAGATTGCCTGCGCATGTCACACACTGGATTTCCACTGAAGCAATGGCGTATTTGAAGAATTGCTGATCTTTTGTTTTACGGACAGCTTTGTTTCTTTTGTCTTTAAGCCTTTTTTTTTTTCCGCTTGCCAGCCACTGGCCAGCATGTCTAAAAAAAACTTATTCTTTACTGTATAAAGAGCTTAAATATATATTATTGTGATCAAATAGCAAGTAATGAATGCACAATCGCTAAAAATTCTCTAATTCTGTGCAGAACGCAAATTATTTGCACTTGATGTGCGTAATTTTCATTTATAATTCAATCCTTTTGAATTTTTAAGATTATAAACTTATTCTCCACTGTATAATGAGCTTAAATATAGATTATTGTGATCAAATAACTTGAAATGAAAGCACAATCGCGTGAAATTCTCAAATTCTGTCCAGAACGCTCATTATTTGCACTTTATGAAAGCACACTATTTGCACTTTATGAAATTCTCAAATTCTCAAATAACTTGAAATGAAAGCACATTATAATGAGCTCATTATTTGCACGTTATATGCGAAATTGTCATTTATAATCCAATTATTTTAAATTTTTAAAATTATAAAATTATTCTTTACTGTATAAAGAGCTTCAAAATAGATTATTCTGATCTAATAACATGTCATGAATGCACAATCGCTTGAAATTTCTCCAATTCTGTCCAGAACGCTCATTATTTGCATTTTATGTGCGTATTGTCATTTATAATCCAATTCTTTTGAATTTTAAGAATATATAAACATATTCTTTTACTTAATAAATAGCTTAAATATATATTATTGTGATCAAATAACATGTAACACATGCACAATCGCTAGAAATTCTCCAATTCTGTCCTGAATGCTCATTATTTGCACTTTAGGTGCGTAATTGTCATTTATTATCCAATTCTTTTTAATTTTTAAGATTATAAATTTATTCTTTACTGTATAAAGAGCCTAAATATATATTATTGTAATCAAATAACATGTAATGAATGCACAATCCCTTGAAATTCTCCAATTCTTTCCAGAACACACATTATTTGCACTATATGTGCGTAATTGTCATTTATAATCAAATCCTTTTGAATTTTTAAGATATAAACTTATTCTTTCCTGTATAAAAAGTTTCAAAATTGATTATTGTGATCAAATAACATGTCATGAATGCACAATCACTTGACATTCTCCAATTCTGTCCTATTCACACATTATTTGAACTTGACGTGCGTAATTGTCATTTACAATTCAATCCTTTTGAATTTATAAGATTATAAACTTATTTCTTACTGTATAAAGAGTTTCAAAATAGATTATAGTGATCAAATAATATGTCATGAATGCACAATCGCTTGAAATTCTCCAATTCTGACCAGAACGCATATTATTTGCAATATAAGTGCGTAATTGTTATTTATAATCTAACTCTTTTGAATTTTTAAGATTATAAACTTATTCTCCACTGTATAATGAGCTTAAATATAGATTATTGTGATCAAATGACTTGAAATTAATGCTCAATCGCTTGAAATTCTCCAATTCTGTCCAGAACGCACATTATTTGCACTCTATGTGCGTAATTGTCACTTATAATTCAATCCTGTTGAATTTTTAAGATTATAAACTTTTTCTTTACTGTATAAAGAGCTTAAATATATATTATTGTGATCAAATAACATGTAACGAATGCACAATCTCTTGAAATTCTCCACTTCTGTTCTGAACGCTCATTATTTGCACTTTATGTGCGTAATTGTCATTTATTATCCAATTATTTTTAATTTTTAAGATTATAAACATATTCTTTACTGTATAAAAAGCTTAAATATATATTATTGTAATCAAATAACATGTACTGAATGCACAATCCCTTGAAATTCTCCAATTCTATCCAGAACACACATTATTGGCACTATATGTGCGTAATTGTCATTTATAATCCAATCCTTTTGAATTTTTAAGATTATAGACTTATTCTTTACTGTATAAAAAGTTTCAAAATAGATTATTGTGATCAAATAACATATCATGAATGCACAATCGCTTGAAATTCACCAATTCTATCCTATTCACACATTATTTGAACTTGATGTGCGTAATTGTCATTTATAATTCAATCCTATTGAATTTTTAAGATTATAAACTTATTCTTTACAGTATAAAGAGTTTCAAAATAGATTATTGTGATCAAATATCATGTCATGAATGCACAATCGCTTGAAATTCTTCAATTCTGTCCAGAACGCATATTATTTGCAATTTATGTGCGTAATTGTCATTTATAATCTAATTCTTTTGAATTTTTAAGATCATAAACTTATTCTCCACTCTATAATGAGCTTCAATATAGATTATTGTAATGAAATGACTTGAAATTAATGCTCAATTGCTTGAAATTCTCCAATTCTGTCCAGAACGCACATTATTTGCACTTTTTATGAGTAATTGTCATTTATAATTCAATCCTTTTGAATTTTTAAGATTATAAACTTATTCTTTACTGTATAATGAGCATAAATATAGATTATTGTAATCAAATGACTTGAAATTAATGCACAATCGCTTGAAATTCTCCAATTCTGTCCAGAACGCACATTATTTGCACTTGATGTGCGTAATTGTCATTTATAATTCAATCCTGTTGAATTTTTAAGACTATAAACTTTTTCTTTACTGTATAAATAGCTTAAATATATATTACTGTGATCAAGTAACATGTAATGAATGCACAATCGCTTGAAATTCTCCAATTCTGTCCAGAACGCTCATTATTTGCACTTTATGTGTGTAATTGTCATTTATAATCCAACCCTTTTGAATTTTTAATATTATAAACTTATTCATTATTGTATAAAGAGATTAAATATATATTATTGTGATCAAATAACAAGTGACGAATGCACAATCGCTTGAAATTCTCCAATTCTGTCCAGAACGCTCATTATTTGCACTTTATGTGCGTAATTGTCATTTATAATTCAATCCTTTAGAATTTTTAAGATTATAAACATATTATCCACTGTATAATGAGCTTAAATATAGATTATTATGATCAAATATCTTGAAATGAAAGCACAATCTCGTGAAATTCTCAAATTCTGTCAAGAACGCTTATTATTTGCACTTTATGTGCGAAATTGTCATTTATAATCCAATTATTTTGAATTTTTAAGATTATAAATTTATTTTTTACTGTATAAAGAGCTTCAAAATAGATTATTGTGATCAAATAACATGTCATGAATGCACAATCGCTTGAAATTCTCCAATCCTGTCCAGAACGCTCATTATTTGCAGTTTATGTGCGTAATTGTCATTTATAATCCAATCATTATTAATTTTTATGATTATAAATTTATTCTCCACTGTATAATGAGCTTAAATATAGATTATTGTGATCAAATGGCTTGAAATTAATGCTCAATCATTTGAAATTCTTCAATTCTGTCCATACGCACATTATTTGCACTTTATGTGCGTAATTCTCATTGATAATTCAATCCTTTTGAATTTTTAAGATTATAAACTTATTCTCCACTGTATAATGAGCTTAAATATAGATTATGGTGGTCAAATGACTTGAAATTAATGCACAATCGCTTGAAATTCTCCAATTCTGTCCAGAACACACATTATTTGAACTTGATGTGCGTAATTGTCATTTAAAATTCAATCCTTTTGAATTTTTAAGATTACAAACTTATTCATTACAGTATAAAGAGATTAAATATATATTATTGTGATCAAATAACATGTAATGAATCCACAATCGCTAGAAATTCTCCAATTTTGTGCAAAACGCACATTATTTGCACTTGATGTGCATAATTGTCATTTATAATTCAATCATTTTGAATTATTAAGATTATAAAATTATTCTACACTGTATAATGAGCTTAAATATAGATTATTGTGATCAAATTACTTGAAATGAAAGCACAATTGCGTGAAATTCTCAAATTCTGTCCTGAACGCTCATTATTTGCACTTTATGTGCGAAATTGTCATTTATAATCCAACTATTTTGAATTTTTAAGATTATAAATTTATTCTTTACTGTATAAAGAGCTTCCAAATAGATTATTGTGATCAAATAACATGTCATGAATGCACAATCACTTGAAATTCTCCAATTCTGTCCAGAACGCTCATTATTTGCACTCTATGTGCGTAATTGTCATTTATAATTCAATCATTTTGAATTTTTAAGATTATAAACTTATTCTCCGCAGTATAATGAGCTTAAATATATATTACAGTGATCAAATAACTTGAAATGAAAGCACAATCGCGTGAAATTCTCAAATTCTGTCCAGAACGCTCATTATTTGCACTTTATGTGCGTAATTGTCATTTATAATCCAATACTTTTGAATTTTAAAGATTATAAACTTATTCTACACTGTATAATGAGCTTAAATATAGATTATTGTGATCAAATAACTCGAAATTAATGCACAATCGCTTGAAATTCTCCAATTCTGTCCAGAACGCACATTATTTGCACTTGATGTGCGTAATTGTCATTTATAATTCAATCCTTTTGAATTTTTAAGATTATAAATTCATTATTTACAGTATAATGAGCTTAAATATAGGTTATTGTGATCAAATGACATGAAATTAATGCACAATCACTTGAAATTCTCCAATTGTGTCCAGAACGCACATTATTTGCATTTGATGTGCTTAATTGTCATTTATAATTCAATCCTTTTGAAAGTTCAACATTATAAACTTATTCATCACTGCATAATGAGCTGAAATATAGATTATTGTGATCAAATGGCTTGAAATTAATGCTCAATCGCGTGAAATTCTCAAATTCTGTCCAGAACGCTCATTATTTGCACTTGATGTGCGTAATTATCATTTATAATCCAATCATTTTGAATTTTTAAGTTTATAAACTTATTCTCGACTATATAATGAGCTTAAATATAGATTATTGTGATCAAATGGCTTGAAATTAATGCTCAATCGCTTGAAATTCTCCAATTCTGTCCATACGCACATTATATGCACTTGATGAGCGTAATTATCATTTATAATCCAATCCTTTTGAATTTTAAGATTATATAAACATATTCTTTACTGTATAAATAGCTTAAATATATATTATTGTGATCAAATAACATGTAACGAATGCACAATCGCTTGAAATTCTCCAATTCTGTCCTGAATGCTAATTATTTGCACTTACTGTGCGTAATTGTCATTCATTATACAATTCTTTTAAATTTTTAAGATTATAAACTTATTCCTTACTGTATAAAGAACTTAAATATATATTATTGTAATCAATTAACATGTAATGAATGCACAATCCCTCGAAATTCTCCTATTCTGTCCAGAACACACATTATTTGCACTATATGTGCGTAATTTTTTTTGACATACTAGATATAGGCTATCTAGTTCTATATGTGCGTAATTGTCATTTTAATCCAATTCTTTTAAATTTTTAAGATTAAAAACTTATTCTTTACTGTATAAAAAGATTCAAAATAGATTATTGTGATCAAATAACATGTCATGAATGCACAATCGCTTGAAATTTTCCAATTCTGTCCAATTCACACATTATTTGAACTTGACGTGCGTAATTGTCATTTACAATTCAATCCTTTTGAATTTATAAGATTATAAACTTATTTTTTACTGTATAAAGAGTTTCAAAATAGATTATGGTGATCAAATAACATGTCATGAATGCACAATCGCTTGAAATTCTCCAATTCTGTCCAGAACGCATATTATTGCAATTTAAGTGCGTAATTGTTATTTATAATCGAATTCTTTTGAATTTTTAAGATTATAAACTTATTCTCCACTGTATAATGAGCTTAAATATAGATTATTGTGATCAAATGACTTGAAATTAATGCTCAATCGATTGAAATTCTCCAATTCTGTCCAGAACGCACATTATTTGCACTTTATGTGCGTAATTGTCACTTACAATTCAATCCTGTTGAATTTTTAAGATTATAAACTTTTTCTTTACTGTATAAAGAGCTTAAATATATATTATTGTGATCAAGTAACATGTAATGAGTGCACAATCGCTTGAAATTCACCAATTCTGTCAAGAACACTCATTATTTGCACTTTATGTGAGTAATTGTCATTTATAATCAAATTCTTTTGAATTTTTAAGATTATAAACATATTCATTATTATATAAAGAGCTTAAATATATGTTATTGTGATCAAATAACATGTAATGAATGCACAATCGCTAGAAATTTTCCAATTCTGTGGAGAACGCACATTATTTGCACTTGATGTGCGTAATTGTCATTTATAATTCAATCCTTTAGAATTTTTAAAATTATAAAATTATTCTCCAGTGTATAATAAGTTTAAATATAGATTATTGTGATCAAATATCTTGAAATGAAAGCACAATAGCGTGAAATTCTCAAATTCTGTCCAGAACGCTCATTCTTTGCAATTTATGTGCGAAATTGTCATTTATAATCCAATTATTTTGAATTTTTAAGATTATAAACTTATTCTTTAATGTATAAAGAGCTTAAATATATATTATTGTAATCAAATAACATGTAATTAATGCACAATACCTTGAAATTCTCCAATTCTGTGCAGAACTCACATTGTTTGCAATTTATATGTGTAATTGTCATTTATAATCTAATTCTTTTTAATTTTAAAGATTATAAACTTATTCTCCACTGTATAATGAGCATAAATATAGATTATTGTGATCAAATGGCTTGATGCTCAATAGCTTGAAATTCTCTAATTCTATCCAGAACGCACATTATTTGAACTTGATGTGCGTAATTGTCATTTATAATTCAATCTTTTTGAATTTTTAATATTATAAACTTATTCTGCACTGTATAATGAGCTTAAATATAGATTATTGTGATCAAATGACTTGAAATTAATGCACAATCGCTTGAAATTCTCCAATTCTGTCCAGAACGCACATTATTTGCACTTGATGTGCGTAATTGTCATTTATAATTCAATCCTTTTGAATTTTTAAGATTATAAATTTACTCTCTACAGTATAATGAGCTTAAATATTGATTATTGTGATCAAATGACTTGAAATTAATGCACAATCGCTTGAAATTCTCCAATTGTTTCTAGAACGCACATTATTTGCACTTGATGTGCGTAATTGTCATTTATAATTCAATCCTTTTGAATTATTAAGATTATAAACTTATTCTTCACTGTATAATGAGCTTAAATATAGATTATTGTGATCAAATGGCTTGAAATCAATGCACAATCGCTTGAAATTCTCCAATTCTGTCCAGAACGCTCATTATTTGCACTTTATGTGCGTAATTATCATTTATAATCCAATCCTTTTGAATTTCAAGATTATATAAACATATTCTTTACATTATAAATAGCTTAAATATATATTATTGTGATCAAATAACATGTAACGAATGCACAATCGCTTGAAATTCTCCAATTCTGTCCTGAATGCTCATTATTTGCACTTTATGTGCGTAATTGTCATTTATTATACAATTCTTTTAAATTTTTAAGATTATAAACTTATTCTTTACTGTATAAAGAACTTAAATATATATTAATGTAATCAAATAACATGTAATGAATGCACAATCCCTTGAAATTCTCCTATTCTGTCCAGAACACACATTGTTTGCACTATATGTGCGTAATTTTTTTTTGACATACTAGATATAGGCTATCTAGTTCTATATGTGCGTAATTGTCATTTCTAATCCAATCCTTTTGAATGTTTAAGATTATAAACTTATTCTTTACTGTATAAAAAGTTTCAAAATAGATTATTGTGATCAAATAACTTGTCATGAATGCACAATCGCCTGAAATTCTCCAATTCTGTCCTATTCACACATTATGTGAACTTGACGTGCGTAATTGTCATTTACAATTCAATCCTTTTGAATTTATAAGATTATAAACTTATTTTTTATTGTATAAAGAGTTTCAAAATATATTATGGTGATCAAATAACATGTCATGAATGAACAATCGCTTGAAATTCTCCAATTCTGTCCAGAACGCATATTATTTGCAATTTAAGAGCGTAATTGTTATTTATAATCTAATTCTTTTGAATTTTTAAGATTATAAACATATTCTCCACTGTATAATGTGCTTAAATATAGATTATTGTGATCAAATATCTTGAAATGAAAGCACAACCGCGTGAAATTCTCAAATTCTGTCCAGAACGCTCATTATTTGCACTTTATGTGCGAAATTGTCATTTATAATCCAATTATTTTGAATTTTTAAGATTATAAATTTATTTTTTACTGTATAAAGAGCTTCAAAATAGATTATTGTGATCAAATAACATGTCATGAATGCACAATCGCCTGAAATTCTCCAATTCTGTCCAATTCGCACATTATTTGAACTTGACGTGCGTAATTGTCATTTACAATTCAATCCTTTTGAATTTATAGGATTATAAACTTATTTTTTACTGTATAAAGAGTTTCAAAATAGATTATTGTGATCAAATAACATGTCATGAATGCACAATCGCTTGAAATTTTCCAATTCTGTCCAATTCACACATTATTTGAACTTGACGTGCGTAATTGTCATTTACAATTCAATCCTTTTGAATTTATAAGATTATAAACTTATTTTTTACTGTATAAAGAGTTTCAAAATAGATTATGGTGATCAAATAACATGTCATGAAAGCACAATCGCTTGAAATTCTCCAATTATGTCCAGAACGCTCATTCTTTGCACTTTATGTGCGTAATTGTCATTTATAATCTAATTCTTTTGAATTTTTAAGATTATAAACTTATTCTCCACTGTATAATGAGCTTAAATATAGTTTATTGTGATCAAATGACTTGAAATTAATGCACAATCGCTTGAAATTCTCCAATTCTGTCCAGAACGAATATTATTTGCACTTTATGTGCGTAATTGTCACTTACAATTCAATCCTGTTGAATTTTTAAGATTATAAAATTATTCTCCACTGTATAATGAGTTTAAATATGGATTATTGTTATCAAATATCTTGAAATGAAAGCACAATCGCGTGAAATTCTCAAATTCTGTCCAGAACGTTCATTATTTGCACTTTATGTGCGACATTGTCATTTATAATCCAATAATTTCGAATTTTTAAGATTATAAATTTATTTTTTTACTGTATAAAGAGCTTCAAAATAGATTATTGTGATCAAATAACATGTCATGAATGCACGATCGCTTGAAATTTTCCAATTCTATCCAGAACGCTCATTATTTGCATTTTATGTGCGTAATTGTCATTTATAATCTAATTCTTTTGAATTTTTAAGATTATAAACTTATTCTCCACTGTATAATGAGCTTAAATATAGATTATTGTAATCAAATAACATATAAGAAAAGCACAATCGCTCGAAATTCTCAGATTCTGTCCTGAACGCTCATTATTTGCACTTTATGTGCGTTATTGTCATTTATTATCCAATTCTTTTTAATTTTTAAGATTATAAACTTATTCTTTACTGTATAAAGAGCTTAAATATATATTATTGTAATCAAATAACATGTAATGAATGTACAATACCTTGAAATTCTCCAATTCTGTCCAGAACACACATTATTTGCGCTATATGTGCGTAATTGTCATTTATAATCCAATCCTTTTGAATTTTTAAGATTATAAACTTATTCTCCACTGTATAATGAGCTTAATATAGATTATTGTGATCAAATAACATGTAATGAATGCACAATCGCTTGAAATTCTCCAATTCAGTCCAGAACGCACATTATTTGCACTTGATGTGCGTAATTGTCCCTTATAATTCAATCCTTTTGAATTTTTAAGATTATAAACTTATTCTTTACTGTATAAAGAGTTTCAAAATAGATTATTGTGATCAAATAACATGTCATGAATGCACAATCGCTTGAAATTCTCCAATTTTGTCAAGAACAGATATTATTTGCAATTTATGTGCGTAATTGTCATTTATAATCTAATTCTTTTGAATTTTTAAGATTATAAACTTATTCTCCACTGTATAATGATCTTAAATATAGATTATTGTGATCAAATGACTTGAAATTAATGCACAATCGCTTGAAATTTCCAATTCTGTCCAGAACGCACATTATTTGCACTTGATGTGCGTAATTGTCAATTTTAATTCATTCTTTTCGAATTTTAAAGATTACAAACTTATTCTCCACTGTATAATGAGCTTGAATATAGATTATTGTGTTCAAATGACTTGAAATTAATGCTCAATCGCTTGAAATTCTTCAATTCTGCCCAGAACGCACATTATTTGCACTTGATATGCGTAATTGTCATTTATAATTCGATCCTTTTGAATTGTTAAAATTATAAACTTATTCTCCAATGTATAATGAGCTTAAATATAAATTATTGTAATCCAATAACTTGAAATGAAAGCACAATCGCGTGAAATTCTCAAATTCTGTCCAGAACGCTCATTCTTTGCACTTTATGTGCGTAATTGTCATTTATATTCCAATCCTTTAGAATTTATACGATTATAAATATATTTTTTACTGTATAATGAGCTTAAATATAGATTATTGTGATCAAACAACATGTCATGAATGCACAATAGCTTGAAATTCTCCAATTCTGTCCAGAACGCACATTATTTGCACTATATGGGCGGAATTGTCATTTATAATCCAATCCTTTTGTATTTATAAGATTATAAACTTATTCTTTACTGTATAAAGAGTTTAAATATATATTATTTTTATCATATAATATGTAATGAATGCACAATGGATTGAAATTCTCCAATTCTGTCCAGAACGCACAATATTTGCACTTGTTGTGTGTAATTGTCATTTATAATCCAATCATTTTGAATTTTTAAGATTATAAACTTATTCTTTACTGTACAATGAGCTTAAATATAGATTATTGTGATCAAATTGCTTATAATTAATGCTCAATAGATTGAAATTCTTTAATTCTGTCCTGAATGAACATTATTTGCACTTCATGTGCGTAATTGTCATTTCTAATTCAATCCTTTTGAATTTTTGATATTATAAACTTATTCTCCACTGTATAATGAGCTCAAATATAGATTATTGTGATCAAATAACTTGAAATGAAAGCACAATCACGTGAAATTCTCTAACTCTGTCCAGAACGCACATTATTTGAATTTGATGTGCGTAATTGTCATTTATAATTCAATTGTTTTGAAATTTTAAGATTATAAACTTATTCTCCACTGTATAATGAGCTTAAATATAGATTATTGTGATCAAATGACTTGAAATTAATGCACAATCGCTTGAAAATTCTCCAATTCTGTCCAGAACACACATTATTTGCACTATATGTGTGTAATTTTTTTTTTGACATACTAGATATAGGCTATCTAGTTCTATATGTGTGTAATTGTCATTTCTAATCCAATCCTTTTGAATTTTTAAGACTATAAACTTATTCTTTACTGTATAAAAAGTTTCAAAATAGATTATTGTGATCAAATAACATGTCATGAATGCACAATCGCTTGAAATTCTCCGATTCTGTCCTATTCACACATTATTTGAACTTGACGTGCGTAATTGTCATTTACAATTCAATCCTTTTGAATTTATAAGATTATAAACTTATTTTTTACTGTATAAAGAGTTTCAAAAAAGATTATGGTGATGAAATAACATGTCATGAATACACAATTGCTAGAAATTCTCCAATTCTGTCCAGAACGCATATTATTTGCAATTTAAGTGCGTAATTGTTATTTAGAATCTAATTCTTTTGAATTTTTAAGATTATAAACTTATTCTACACTGTATAATGAGCTTAAATATAGATTATTGTGATCAAATGACTTGAAATTAATGCTCAATCGCTTGAAATTCTCCAATTCTGTCCAGAACGCACATTTTTTGCACTTTATGTGCGTAATTGTCACTTATAATCCAATCCTGTAGAATTTTTAAGATTATAAACTTTTTCTTTACTGTATAAAGAGCTTAAATATATATTATTGTGATCAAGTAACATGTAATAAATGCACAATCGCTTGAAATTCTCCAATTTGTCAAGAACGCTCATTATTTGAACTTTATGAGCGTAATTGTCATTTATAATCCAATTCTTTTGAATTTTTGAGATTATAAACTTATTCATTATTGTATAAAGAGCTTAAATATATATTATTGTGATCAAATAACATGTAATGAATGCACAATCGCTAGAAATTCTCCAATTCTGTGCAGAACGCACATTATTTGCACTTTAGGTGCGTAATTGTCATTTATAATCCAACTATTTTGAATTTTTAAGATTATAAACTTATTCTTTACTGTATAAAGAGCTTCAAAATATATTATTGTGATCAAATAACATGTCATGAATGCACAATCGCTTGAAATTCTCAAATTCTGTCCAGAACGCTCATTATTTGCAATTTTTGTGCGAAATTGTCAATTATAATCCAACTATTTTGAATTTTTAAGATTATGAACTTATTCTTTACTGTATAAAGAGCTTCAAAATATATTATTGTGATCAAATAACATGTCATGAATGCACAATCGCTTGAAATTCTCCAATTCTGTCCAGAACGCTCATTATTTGCACTTTATGTGCGTAATTGTCATTTATAATTCATTCATTTTGAATTTTTAAGATTATAAACTTATTCTCCACAGTATAATGAGCTTAAATATATATTACAGTGATCAAATAACTTGAAATGAAGCACAATCGCGTGAAATGCTCCAATTCTGTCAAGAACGCTCATTATTTGCACTTTATGTGCGTAATTGTCATTTATAACCCAATCCTTTGGAATTTTTAAGATTATAAACTTATTTTACACTGTATAATGAGCTTAAATAAAGATTATTGTGATCAAATAACTTGAAATGAAAGCACAATTGTGTGAATTTCTCAAATTCTGTCCAGAACGCTCATTATTAGCACTTTATGTGCGATATTGTCATTTATAATACAATTATTTTGAATTTTTAAAATTATAAACTTGTTTTTTACTGTATAAATAGCTTAAATATATATTATTGTGATCAAATAACATGTAATGAATGCACAATAGCTCGAAATTCTCCAATTCTGTCGTGAACGTTCATTATTAGCACTTTATGTGCGTAATTGTCATTTATTATCCAATTGTTTTGAATTTTTAAGATTATAAATTATTCTTTACTGTATAAAGAGCTTAAATACATATTATTGTAATCAAATAACATGTAATTAATGCACAATCCCTTGAAATTGTCCAATTCTGTCCAGAACGCACATTGTTTGCAATTTATATGTGTAATTGTCATTTATAATCTAATTCTTTTTAATTTTATAGATTATAAACTTATTCTCCACTGTATAATGTGCATAAATATAGATTATTGTGATCAAATGGCTTGAAATTAATGCTCAATAGATTGAAATTCTCTAGTTCTGTCCAGAACGCACATTATTTGAACTTGATGTACGTAATTGTCATTTATAATTCAATATTTTTGAATTTTTAATATTATAAACTTATTCTCCACTGTATAATGAGCTTAAATATAGATTATTGTGATCAAATGACTTGAAATTAATGCACAATCGCTTGAAATTCTCCAATTCTGTCCAGAACGCACATTATTTGCACTTGATGTGTGTAATTGTCATTTATAATTCAATCCTATTGAATTTTTAAAATTATAAATTTATTCTTTACTGTATAATGAGCTTAAATATAGATTATTGTGATCAAATGACTTGAAATTAATGTACAATAGCTAGAATTCTCCAATTGTGTCAAGAACGCATATTATTTGCACTTGATGTGCGTAATTGTTATTTATAAATCAATCCTTTTGAATTTTCAAAATTATAAACGTATTCATCACTGTATAATGAGCTTAAATATAGATTATTGCGATCAAATGGCTTGAAATTAATGCTCAATAGCGTGAAATTTTCAAATTCTGTCCAGAACGCTCATAATTTGAACTTGATGTGTGTAATTGTCATTTATAATCCAATCATTTTGAATTTTTAAGATTATAAACTTATTCTCCACTATATAGTGAGCTTAAATATAGATTATTGTAATCAAATAACATGTAATTAATGCACAATCCCTTGAAATTGTCCAATTCTGTCCAGAACGCACATTGTTTGCAATTTATATGTGTAATTGTCTTTTATAATCTAATTCTTTTTAATTTTATAGATTATAAACTTATTCTCCACTGTATAATGAGCATAAATATAGATTATTGTGATCAAATGGCTTGAAATTAATGCTCAATAGATTGAAATTCTCTAGTTCTGTCCAGAACGCACATTATTTGAACTTGATGTGCGTAATTGTCATTTATAATTCAATATTTTTGAATTTTTAATAATATAAACTTATTCTCCACTGTATAATGAGCTTAAATATAGATTATTGTGATCAAATGACTTGAAATTAATGCACAATCGCTTGAAATTCTACAATTCTGTCCAGAACGCACATTATTTGCAATTGATGTGCGTAATTGTCATTTATAATTCAATCCTATTGAATTTTTAAGATTATAAATTTATTCTTTACTGTATAATGAGCTTAAATATAGATTATTGTGATCAAATGACTTGAAATTAATGTACAATCGCTTGAAATTCTCCAATTGTGTCCAGAACGCAAATTATTTGCACTTGATGTGCGTAATTGTCATTTATAAATCAATCCTTTTGAATTTTCAAAATTATAAACTTATTCATCACTGTATAATGAGCTTAAATATAGATTATTGTGATCAAATGGATTGAAATTAATGCTCAATCGCGTGAAATTCTCAAATTCTGTCCAGAACACTCATAATTTGAACTTGATGTGCGTAATTGTCATTTATAATCCAATCATTTTGAATTTTTAAGATTATAAACTTATTCTCCACTATATAGTGAGCTTAAATATAGATTATTGTGGTCAAATAGCTTGAAATTAATGCTCAATCGCTTAAAATTCTACAATTTTGTCCATACGCGCATTAGATGCATTTTATGTGCCTAATTGTCAATTATAATTTAATCCTTTTGAATTTTTAAGATTATAAACTTATTCTCCACCGTATAATGAGCTTAAATATAGATTATTATGATCAAATAACTTGAAATGAAAGCACAATCGCTTGAAAATTCTCCAATTCTGTCCAGAAAACACATTATTTGCACTTTATGTGCGTAATTGTCGTTTATTATACAATTCTTAAAAATTTTTAAGATTAAAAACTTATTCTTTACTGTATAAAGAACTTAAATATATATTATTATAATCAAATAACATGTAATGAATGCACAATCCCTTGAAATTCTCCTATTCTGTCCAGAACACACATTATTTGCACTATATGTGCGTAATTTTTTTGTTGACATGTAATTTTTTTTTCACAATCGCTTGAAATTCTCCAATTCTGTCCTATTCACACATTATGTGAACTTGACGTGCGTAATTGTCATTTACAATTCAATCCTTTTGAATTTATAAGATTATAAACTTATTTTTTATTGTATAAAGAGTTTCAAAATATATTATGGTGATCAAATAACATGTCATGAATGCACAATCGCTTGAAATTCTCCAATTCTGTCCAGAACGCATATTATTTGCAATTTAAGTGCGTAATTGTTATTTATAATCTAATTCTATTGAATTTTTAAGATTATAAACTTATTCTCCACTGCAAATTGTGCTTAACTATAGATTATTGTCATCAAATATCTTGAAATAAAGCACAATCGCGTGAAATTCTCAAATTCTGTCCAGAACGCTCATTATTTGCATTTTATGTGCGAAATTGTCATTTATAATCCAATTATTTTGAATTTTTAAGATTATAAATTTATTTTTTACTGTATAAAGGGCTTCAAAATAGATTATTGTGATCAAATAACATGTCATGAATGCACAATCTCTTGAAATTCTCCAATTCTGTCCAATTCTTACATTATGTGAACTTGATGTGCGTAATTGTCATTTAAAATTCAATCCTTTTGAATTTATAAGATTATTAACTTATTTTTTACTGTATAAAGAGTTTCAAAATAGATTATGGTGATCAAATAATATGTCATGAATGCACAATCGCTTGAAATTCTCCAATTCTGTCCAGAACGCATATTATTTGCAATTTAAGTGCGTAATTGTTATTTATAATCTAATTCTTTTGTTTTTTTAAGATTATAAACTTATTCTCCACTATATAATGATCTGAAATATAGATTATTGTGATCAAATGACTTGAAATTTGTGCTCAATCGCTTGAAATTCTACAATTCTGTCCAGAACGCACATTATTTGCAGTTTATGTGCGTAATTGTCACTTACAATTCAATCCTGTTGAATTTTTAAGATTCTAAACATTTTCTTTATTGTATAAAGAGCTTAAATATATATTATTGTGATCAAGTAACATGTAATGAATGCACAATCGCTTGAAATTCACCAATTCTGTCAAGAACGCTCATTATTTGCACTTTATGTGCGTAATTGTCATTTATAATCCAATTCTTTTGAATTTTTGTATAAAGAGCTTAAATATATGTTATTGTGATCAAATAACATGTAATAAATGCACAATCGCTAGAAATTCTCCAATTCTGTGCAGAACGCACATTTTTTGCACTTGATGTGCATAATTGTCATTTATAATTCAATCCTTTAGAATTTTAAGATTATAAACTTATTCTCCACTGTATAATGAGCTTAAATATAGATTATTGTGATAAAATATCTTCAAATGAAAGCACAATCGCGTGAAATTCTCAAATTCTGTCCAGAACTCTCATTATTTGCACTTTATGTGCGAAATTGTCATTTATAATCCAATTATTTTGAATTTTTAAGATTATAAATTTATTTTTTACTGTATAAAGAGCTTCAAAATAGATTATTATGATCAAATAACATGTCATGAATTCACAATCGCTTGAAATTCTCCAATTCTGTCCAGAACGCTCATTATTTGCATTTTATGTGCGTAATTGTCATTTATAATCTAATTCTTTTGAATGTTTAAGATTATAAACTTATTCTCCACTGTATAATGAGCTTAAATATAGATTATTGTAATCAAATAACATATAACAAAAGCACAATCGCTTGAAATTCTCAGATTCTGTCCTGAACGCTCATTATTTGCACTTTATGTGCGTTATTGTCATTTATTATCCAATTCTTTTTAATTTTTAAGATTATAAACTTATTCTTTATTGTATAAAGAGCTTAAATATATATATTTGTAATCAAATAACATGTAATGAATGTACAATCCCTTGAAATTCTCCAATTCTGTCCAGAAAACACATTATTTGCGCTATATGTGCGTAATTGTCATTTATAATCCAATCCTTTTGAATTTTTAAGATTATAAACTTATTCTCCACTGTATAATGAGCTTAATATAGATTATTGTGATCAAATAACATGTAATGAATGCACAATCGCTTGAAATTCTCCAATTCTGTCCAGAACGCACATTATTTGCACTTGATGTGCGTAATTGTCCCTTATAATTCAATCCTTTTGAATTTTTAAGATTATAAACTTATTCTTTACTATATAAAGAGTTTCAAAATAGATTATTGTGATCAAATAACATGTCATGAATGCACAATCGCTTGAAATTCTCCAATTTTGTCAAGAACGCATATTATTTGCAATTTATGTGCGTAATTGTCATTTATAATCTAATTCTTTTGAATTTTTAAGATTATAAACTTATTCTCCACTGTATAATGAGCTTAAATATAGATTATTGTGATCAAATGACTTGAAATTAATGCTCAATCGCTTGAAAATCTCCAATTCTGTCCAGAACGCACATTATTTGCACTTTATGTGCGTAATTGTCACTTACAATTCAATCCTGTTGAATTTTTAAGATTATAAACTTCTTCTTTACTGTATAAAGAGCTTAAATATGTATTATTGTGATCAAGTAACTTGTAATGAATGCACAGTCGCTTGAAATTCACCAATTCTGTCAAGAACGCTCATTATTTGCACTTTATGTGCGTAATTGTCATTTATAATCAAATTCTTTTGAATTTTTAAGATTATAAACATATTCATTATTATATAAAGAGCTTAAATATATATTATTGTGATCAAATAACATGTAATGAATGCACAATTGCTAGAAATTCTCCAATTCTGTGCAGAACACACATTATTTGCACTTGATGTGCGTAATTGTCATTTATAATTCAATCCTTTAGAATTTTTAAGATTATAAAATTATTCTCCACTGTATAATGAGTTTAAATAAGGATTATTGTGATCAAATATCTTGAAATGAAAGCACAATCGCGTGCAATTCTCAAATTCTGTCCAGAACGCTCATTATTTGCAATTTATGTGCGAAATTGTCATTTATAATCCAATTATTTTGAATTTTTAAGATTATAAATTTATTTTTTACTGTATAAAGAGCTTCAAAATAGATTATTGTGATCAAATAACATGTCATGAATGCACAATCGCTTGAAATTCTCCAATTCTATCTAGAACGCTCATTATTTGCATTTTATGTGCGTAATTGTCATTTATAATCTAATTCTTTTGAATTTTTAAGATTATAAACTTATTCTCCACTGTATAATGACCTTAAATATAGATTATTGTAATCAAATAACATATAACGAAGGCACAATCGCTTGAAATTCTCATATTCTGTCCTGAACGCTCATTATTTGCACTTTATGTGCGTAATTGTCATTTATTATCCAATTCATTTTAATTTTTAAGATTATAAACTTATTTTTTACTGTATAAAGAGCATAAATATATATTATTGTAATCAAATAACATGTAATGAATGTACAATCCCTTGAAATTGTCCAATTCTGTCCAGAACACACATTATTTGCACTATATGTGCGTAATTGTCATTTATAATCCTATCCTTTTGAATTTTTAAGATTATAAACTTATTCTCCACTGTATAATGATCTTAATATAGATTATTGTGATCAAATAAAATGTAATGAATGCACAATCGCTTGAAATTCTCCAATTCTGTCCAGAACTCACATTATTTTCACTTGATGTGCGTAATTGTCATTTATAATTCAATTCTTTTGAATTTTTAAGATTATAAAATTATTATTTACGGTATAAAGAGTTTCAAAATATATTATTGTGATCAAATAACATGTCATGAATGCACAATCGCTTGAAATTCTCCAATTCTGTCAAGAACGCATATTATTTGCAATTTATGTGCGTAATTGTCATTTATAATCCAATCCTTTTGAATTTTTATGATTATAAACATATTCTACACTGTATAATGAGCTTAAATATAGATTATTGCGATCAAATAACTTGAAATGAAAGCACAATCGCGTGAAATTCTCAAATTCTGTCTAGAACGCTCATTATTTGCACTTGATGTGCGTAATTGTCATTTATAATTCAATTCTTTTGAATTTTTAAGATTATAAAATTATTCTTTACGGTATAAAGAGTTTCAAAATATATTATTGTGATCAAATAACATGTCATGAATGCACAATCGCTTGAAATTCTCCAATTCTGTCAAGAACGCATATTATTTGCAATTTATGTGCGTAATTGGCATTTCTAATCCAATCCTTTTGGATTTTTATGATTATAAACTTATTCTCCACTTTATAATGAGCTTCAATATAGATTATTGTGATCAAATAACTTGAAATAAAAGCACAATCGTGTGAAATTCTCAAATTCTGTCCAGAACGCTCAGTATTTGCACTTTATGTGCGAAATTGTCATTTATAATCCAATTATTTTGAATTTTTAAGATTATAAACTTTTTTCTTTGCTGCATAAAGAGCTTAAATATATATTATTGTGATCAAGTAACTTGTAATGAATGCTCAATCACTTGAAATTATCCAATTCTGTCCAGAACGCTCATTATTTGCACTTTATGTGCGTAATTGTCATTTCTAATCCAATCCTTTTGAATTTTTAAGATTATAAATTTAGTCTTTACTGTACAAAGAGCATAAATATATATTACTGTGATCAAATAACATGTAATGAATGCACAATCGCTTAAAATTCTCCAATTCTGTTCAAAACGCTCATTCTTTGCACTTTATGTGCGCAATTGTAATTTATAATCTAATCCTTTTGAATTTTTTAGATAATAAAATTATTCTTTACGGTATAAAGAGCTTAAATATATATTATTGTGATCAAATAACAAGTAATGATTGCACAATCCCTTGAAATTCTCCAATTCTGTCCAGAACACACATTATTT
The DNA here is from genome assembly GCA_028095005.1 of Rhynchospora pubera. NCBI lineage: Eukaryota > Viridiplantae > Streptophyta > Magnoliopsida > Poales > Cyperaceae > Rhynchospora > Rhynchospora pubera. Next base: position 325,495,980 of record CM051460.1, read on the forward strand.
GTAGTATATGTGCGTAATTGTCATTTATAATCCAATCCTTTTGAATTTTTATGATTATAAACTTATTCCTTACTGTATAAAGAATTTCAAAATAGATTATTGTGATCAAATAACAAGTCATAAATGCACAATCGCTTGAAATTCTCCAATTCTGTACAGAACGCACATTAATTGTAATTTATGTGCGTAATTGTCAATTATAATTCATTCTTTTCGAATTTTTAAGATTATAAACTTATTCTCCACTGTATAATGAGCTTAAATATAGATTATTGTGTTCAAATGACTTGAAATTAATGCTCAATCGCTTGAAATTCTTCAATTCTGTCCAGAACGCACTTTATTTGCACTTGATATGCGTAATTGTCATTTATAATTCGATCCTTTTGAATTTTTAAAATTATAAACTTATTCTCCACTGTATAATGAGCTTAAATATAGATTATTGTAATCAAATAACTTGAAATGAAAGCACAATCGCGTGAAATTCTCATATTCTGTCCAGAACGCTCATTCTTTGCACTTTATGTGCGTAATTGTCATTTATAATCCAATCCTTTAGAATTTATACGATTATAAATATATTTTTTATTGTATAATGAGCTTAAATATAGATTATTGTGATCAAATAACATGTCATGAATGCACAATAGCTTGAAATTCTCCAATTCTGTCTAGAACGCACATTATTTGCACTATATGGGCGGAATTGTCATTTATAATCCAATCCTTTTGTATTTATAAGATTATAAACTTATTCTTTACTGTATAAAGAGTTTAAATATATATTATTTTGATCAAATAATATGTAATGAATGCACAATGGCTTGAAATTCTCCAATTCTGTCCAGAACGCACAATATTTGCACTTGATGTGTGTAATTGTCATTTATAATCCAATAATTTTGAATTTTTAAGATTATAATCTTATTCTTTACTGTACAATGAGCTTAAATATAGATTATTGTGATCAAATTGCTTATAATTAATGCTCAATAGATTGAAATTCTTTAATTCTGTCCAGAACGAACATTATTTGCACTTCATGTGCGTAATTGTCATTTATAATTCAATCCTTTTGAATTTTTGATATTATAAACTTATTCTCCACTGTATAATGAGCTTAAATATAGATTATTGTGATCAAATAACTTGAAATGAAAGCACAATCGCGTGAAATTCTCTAATTCTGTCCAGAACGCACATTATTTGAATTTGATGTGCGTAATTGTCATTTATAATTCAATCGTTTTGAAATTTTAAGATTATAAACTTATTCTCCACTGTATAATGAGCTTAAATATAGATTATTGTGATCAAATGACATGAAATTAATGCACAATCGCTTGAAAATTCTCCAATTCTTTCCAGAACGCACATTATTTGCACTATATGTGTGTAATTTTTTTTGACATACTATAGGCTATCTAGTTCTATATGTGCGTAATTGTCATTTCTAATACAATCCTTTTAAATTTTTAAGACTATAAACTTATTCTTTACTGTATAAAAAATTTCAAAATAGATTATTGTGATCAAATAACATGTCATGAATGCACAATCGCTTGAAATTCTCCGATTCTGTCCTATTCACACATTATTTGAACTTGACGTGCGTAATTGTCATTTACAATTCAATCCTTTTGAATTTATAAGATTATAAACTTATTTTTTACTGTATAAAGAGTTTCAAAATAGATTATGGTGATAAAATAACATGTCATGAATGCGCTTAAGAATTGGAAAATTTTCAAATTCCCATACCATCCAAACAAGCCCTCTCATTGTCAATTTCAAAAGGTTTTCAACCTAACATAAGGCAACTTTTTGCAATTTACTATTGAGTACTGACTCCTTACACGGTAAGCTGCGAAGAATAAAATGTGGATTCTCAACAGTGGCATATGCACATAGGCTTTCCCGAAAATGTTGAACATGGACAAGACAGATCCCGAAAATCTTCAGCTTGTAACAAGCAGGACCCATAGATCAGTGCCATCAAGCAGCTTGTAACTTTTGAGTTTAATTTGTAAGACTTTTTACAAAATTACAAGTTTGTCAATTTCTGTCCCCGTGCAAGTCGTAACTTGTCGTAGCTTTCGTCGATATCCGCTCATGACCGTCATACCGACGGCTGTGATTGAACCGACTGGACCGCTTCTACCTTATCACGTACTGTTTATGTACATTTCTCTTTGGCTTAAAGAGAATGAACTGCCTTCGGGTCTGTATCTATGTCTCGATTGGTAATTTTGCTTGTTAAGTAATTATTAAATTGAACATGAAAGTCTAGAACAGTTTATTAGGGATTTTATATTTGTTTATTTATTCAATTTCTGCTGAACACGAAAATTTTAAAAAAATTGTGACCAAGTTTACCTCTAAAAATAAATACTGTAATTTTTTTTAAAAAAAATAAAGTTATCCGCGAATTGATTTCTGCATACTTAACATGATTTGTCCCGTATAACATTTTTTCGTACCAGTATGCATCAAATTAAAAATTTGTAATTCAGCTGATATAATCCGAATGATTTTTGCCTCAATGACTTTACTAATAGAGTGAAAATTATAATAAATGTAATTAAGTAAAATTAGAGTCGGTGCTTGTGTTAAAGGATTATCCAGAAGATTGTAAAGTAGATGTAATCTTGAACTTGTTTCGTTCATAGATATGACATTAATTTTGAATAAAAAAGTAGAAACTAATTAGGCATATATATACATAACGAAAATTTTGAATCATGCTAAAGTGATTTTTAAGAATAATTAATGTTTATAAGTCAATATATAAAAAGAGGAAGGTCTAGTGCCAACAATTTGGATGTCCCTAATGCCAACATTTTTTGATTCAATTAAACCAGTGATGTGTTAATAACTTCACATAGGTTTTGTAAATTTTGAAGTTTATTTGATACTAGCTCGATCAAAGGATAAAACATGAACGTTTTAGAATAAATTTATCATAGATTCATAGTTAACAATGTTCATTTATTTTTTTTCACCTTGTGGTTAGGTTATCAAATGAATCCATAATTTAGAAATTTATATGAAAACCTAAAGCTCGTTAAATTGAATAAGACTGACAGTTTGAAATTGATATTTAAATTTAATTTAAAAAAAATAATTAAATAGCGAAATGTTGATATTAGGAGGCATCCAGAATTTTGGCATATAAATTATACTGAATGATCTTATTTACATCTAGTTTGCATGAGATGAATGATTTGTAACAATTTAATTGAATGTTGACGATTTTGATTGCTAGAAAGAGCACGATAAAGCTTAAATAATTTATTGAGAATCCAAATCCTCCAATGATGGTAGTTTCGGCTGATTGGAGATTTTTAATAGTCATATCAATAGGGATGATTTGGAACCGAACTTTGTTTATTATAATGCGCTATAGGAGGAATATTCCATAGAAATATTTATATCATTATCAAATTAAATAACTCTATTGTCATTAATAGTGTGGAGCAATAGTTACCGTAAAATTTAATGGCCACGAAATGGTGAATTGTCATGTTAAAAAAATGATGATAACGACAAAAGCCGTAAGGCAATAATCTAAAAACGACACTTATATTCTTCATTTACTGCACTAAGTCAACAGAGGAATAGGGTCATTTTGGTCACATTTAGGTGATAAAAATGATTGAAATGTCAACGGTTGGCAGTAGATTTGTATGGTCTGTGTTTATTTCATGCAGTAATTGAAGGCGTGGCTTGCTCTTGATGTGAATCGTGGCAGTTTCCTAGAATGCCACGCGTCGAATCCAAGCTGGCTAATATTTGTCTTTTGCTCTTTTGATATATTCTGCCAACCAAGCTTTGTATGCATCTATTGGTGGCTTGGTGCTATTTTATTTCATAATATATTTCATGTGGTAGACTTCCACACCAGATAAGTTGTTATTGGGACAATTTATATCATAATATTTAAATTTAAAGGCAACTTCGTCCCTCTTCCTTCTTGCCCACAGGCTCATTACCAAAAAAAAAAAATAATAATAATTTCCCCCCTTTTTACTCGTATGTTTTTATTAACAACAATTTCTCACAATCCAAATTCCCTAATTTGTTGTTTTCATTTCTGATAAAAAATAATTTCGCAACAAAAAACTTTTATATTATTTTTGGCGTTCCCAAATGCTTCAGCATTTTTTTTATATAAATATTAGCATATAATCAGCATATTTGATGGGATAATAAGTGTTTGTTATGCTGTGATTTTTTTTTAAAGTACCACAGAAACTAAAATGCAAGTTTTACAGGACATCGATTAGACCTGCGATATTGTATGACGCAGAATGTTGTGCTACTAAAAGACGACATATCCAAAAGATGAGTGTAGCTAAGATGCGTATGTTGCGGTGGTTCTGCGGTCACATGAGGAGAGATCATATTAAAAATGATGACATACGGGATATGGTTGGGGTTGCACCGATAGAGGAGAAGCTGACCCAACATCGTTTGAGATGGTTTGGGTATATTCAACGCAGTGCTCCAGAGGCACCGGTGCGTAGCGGAATTCTTAATCATTTCGAAAACACACGGAGAGGGAGAAGGAGACCAAGATTGACAAGGGAAGAAGCGGTGAAAATAGACCTTAAAGAATGGAACGCCTCCAAGGAGTTGGCGATCGATAGGAGCACATGAAAGTTAGCAATTCAAGTACCAGAGCCATGACTTAGGAACCTAGATGTAGGAGCGATGTCATGGGTTTGTAGGTCTCTCTATTAGTTCACAGTCGAGGTCTAGATTTCTGCTATTACTATTATTACTATTACTATTATTATTATTATTATTATTATTATTATTATTATTATTATTATTACTATTATTTTTTTTATTATTATTATTATTATTAGTATTGCTATTATTGTTATTTCTATTATTGTATGTGTTTTCTTGTTGGGTTTCTTTTTAGCCTACTCAATTTGCTTGGGATAAAAGAATTAGTAGTTGTTGTTTGTTGTTTTTTTTTTAAAAAAAAGTGCGATATGACAATTTTACATCAACAATGAAATCGTGTATTTAGGAATTAGTGACTGTGAATAGCCGAATCGTTTGTTAAGATTCATATAAGAATGCGAATCGTTTGTTGAGAGATTCATATTAAGTGTGTGCATAATTAAGAAGTATTATTTTTGAAAACCAATCCTTACTCTAAAGGCAAAAGATAATACACCTTGAGTGTATGTCATGAATTCGAAACCCAAATTGGAAGTCCTTGTGGATATGTAATTTCGAAATATTGGAAAGCGTCGACCCCTTCTTTAAAATAAAAATAAAAATAAAAATCTAAATCCACTTTGCTATCTCAGTAGAATATGTACAAATTGTTCATTATAATTGTGTAAATTAATCTAATATTTTGAAAATTTTTATAAATTGATTATAGAAAAAATGATTGTAAAATAATTAGTTATTGAGATAATTCGTATCATTCTCTGTTTTTATTTCTTGATCTTCCATTACAATGTTGATTAACCATTGAATGAATGCATAAGATGATGTTGCATCAGACAATAACTCTCTTATTATAAGATAATTAATATGATTGCGCTCAATACATGGACTGAACTTTTATAGAGAAAAAAATGAAGCAATTACACAAAATATTGAAAACTAGGAAAGTTGAGAATCTAGACTTACTAACATAAAAATCCGCCACTAACGTTTCAGTTATGTAAATAAATTAAATGACAAATGACCACTAGTTTAAGGGAAATGCATAATTGAATGATTTGGCAGACAGCCGGAGAGAATTTTTTTTTTTCTTTTTCTGTTTTACTTTCTTTTTTTTCAACTTGGTAGCCTCTGCCGAGTTTATCTAAAAAAAACTAAAAATTTGTAAGCTGTTTTGTTAGCCCAAATTTCAAAAAGGAGAGTTTTGACATTTTGACCGAGTATCAAATAAATTCTAAATTTTATAAAAATTATATAAAAATACATTATTCGTAAAAGCGAACAAGATCAAAGATTTGAATTTTATGTTAGAATTTCAACATTTAAAATGTCGATAAAATATAATAATTGTGACATTTGTGGTACCAAAAATTTAGGTCACTTCAACTTTTCTCCTTTAAAAAATAGTAATGCTAATATCCCATAAACAAATCATCTCCATATATCTATATCTATATCTATATCTATATCTATATCTATATCTATATCTATATCTATATCTATATCTATATCTATATCTATATCTATATCTATATATATACTACTTGTAAAGCACCCATATAAAAAGAGTAAACTTGTCATATAAAAGGAGTAAACTTGTCATATAAAAGGGTGTAAATAATTCTTATATCAATTATGGACCATTGATTTGTGTAATTTGATTTGATCAGTGGTCTAGATCAATGTTAAACTTTTTTTTTAAAAAAAAATTAAGTTACTACCAAATTAGCTATTCATTTAAAAGGAAAAACTAAATTATTGATTTTACCATATCTTTATTGCCTAACATGTAACATTTTATATATAACAAAAAATAATATCAACATTTTATTTTTTTATTTGCCCACGTATTGAGGGCATATTTTTGCTAGTATTAGAGTAAAGTCAAAAGGAAAAAATATATATAGCAAGAGACAGGTAACAATCGTACAAGACCGACCGACGATCACCGGATCACGTAAACAGTAGTTTATAGCTGTGAAAAGAAAATAGAATCGAGTATCTTAATAAAGGAAAGAAAACAGAGTCTCCGTTAAACTAGAAAATAAGTTTTCTGAGATACTATTTTTAAAAACAAAATTTGATTTCTGCAAACTAACTGTATATATATATTGTTATATAAGTATCTTTAATACTCTAGAATTGTACCCGTAATTGACTTAGCATGTACGACGTAGATGTATTCATGTATATTCCGTACGCAAAAGACTTTTTTTTTTTTGGACAGACTAGATAGTGACTATCTAGTTAAAAGATTTAAGTATGTACCTGCCAATTTAATGATAGAAAATATTTTCTATATAGTGACTCAGTAAAATTATCACGAAAAATATAAAGCCGAATAAAGGACGTCAATGAAACAAAGCATAGGACAAACATGAATACAGTAAATTTAAAAAGGTGTACCTTTTTAACAAATTAAACATTCTTTAATGCTCCCTCGCCTTACACATGGAAACTAAACTAATTGGTGAGGTGTACTGCAAATGGTGAACAGTGATCACCATAATTTGAGGGATTTCAGGCTTGATCTTCTCAGATTAATTAAACATCAGTCTCATATATGCACAAGCGACTAATTGCGCGTAATGTGTAATTTAATAGTAACTGAAAATACTCCATCCAACTCGATCACTAAGTACTTGAATAATATATATATTTTTTGTAATGGGGCCCAATAAGTGGTATCACTGAGACAAATCTTATGAACAAGACAAAGATATATCTATATAATATGAAATTGAGAGAGTTTTATTTGAACAAAATTATCCAAATTATTGATGTTTTTATCCCTTTAAAGCTCACCCACTGCACGCATGATACCGCCAAGCTAATTTGGTGAGGTGTGCCTTATAAAGTGACCATGATTTAAGGGATTTCTCTTGATTTTTCTTATATTTAAATATATATACGAGGCCCTTTGTGATTTGTGTCAGATATTGCAGAGTGTGTGCATGGAATGGAACATACACGGGCGTGCATATCCACGCCACGAGTGCATGCATCAACCTTGATTTTACCAATAAAAGGAAATAAACATAGTTGACTTAATTGGTCGAATCAATTTGTAATTGTAAAAATATTTTAACAGCTAACACTACCAATTCCAATCCCTCAGATTCTTTTCCTTCAATATCAGAAAAAAAAAGAATGAAAGACGAAAAAAAAATATTTTTCTAAATTTTTGTCCCAACATATTTGTATGTATGTATTTTTATTTTATTTTTTTGATGATTTTGCTTGCTCACAAGTTACAAACGCCTTTGTTGTTAAAGAATTGCTGATTTTTTTTTCCGGATATTAGAATTTTCCCATAACATTAACAGTAATCAGGTCTAGTAGTTCTATAATTTACAAATTTAAAAAAACCTCTTTTGTGTAATTGCCTGTTTTAGCAATATATTTTTGTCAGCATTCAATAATGATTAATGTACCGATGGTGGGTACCACTGTACCAGTGCCGATTGTGAGTTTTATTTACTTTTAAGATCCGGCTGTAATGAATCCTCATCCGCTCCCGCGCGGGACCGTCCAACGCAGCCTACGAACCGTCCGATCTGATCTGGACGGTTCGGGCCTATCAATCTAGTTACATGCACGGGACTTTCTTTGCCATTGAGATTAAATCATACGGTTGTGATTTGTGAGCTGCACAGTCCCACGCGGGACTTGATTTCGTTTCAGCTGTAATGACTGATATTTTGTACTTCTTGTATCTTGCTTTTCGTGAATGAAAAGTGGTAGAGCTTGTGCTCTACTTATTTCCAAAAAAAAAATGATTAATTTAAACTAAAGACCTTTCATCCCGTTTAAAGTACAACTTTTTTAATTCGGAAATTAAATTGAAGAGTAACACATATTTTTTTATAGATGTGCTAATGTGCATGGAACTTTTGGGTTACTGCTATAAATCATTAAGAACAAACAATATATATTCATGTAAATGGATATTTGCAAATATTTGATGCCCATGAAGAATGAAGTCGGAAGTCGAACTGCATGCATTTTTACATAGGCACTTATAAAGAGAGATATTTGTCTGATCCAACGGCTTATATAGAGAGACACCCGTCACATCCGTTGGTTTTAAATTGTGGTTATATGTTTTATAGTTTTCAAACCTTTGTAATGGCTACTTGTAAGGAGGCATAAGGACTGCAATCATTTTTAAACCTACTCAATATTTTGTGTGCTATGTTGATTTTTTATTAATTTTTTTCTCTGGCAGGGCAGATATGTTAACTTCCAAGAAATTGATCTTTACTGGTGCTTTGCCAGTACTAATTAATTAGTTGATAACTTGATATGCATAATTGCAATGTATGATTCAATATAACCGAACTTAAAATTACACCTGGCTTGGAATTCAATATAACAACCTTTAGCTGGAGAGCCATTATATATCCCCAAAAAGCTATCCTGAAACGCAGGTTGCACATCTGCATTTAAGGCTGGCTGAAGTCTGAAGCAAGATATATTATGAAATTTTCGGTGAACAATATTTTAAAGATAAGGAGTTATATGTTATGGGTTCTCTGAATGATTTCAAAGAAAAATAATGGGTATCCCAGCTTCACCATTTATTAATCATGTAACAATCTATCTGCATCATCTCCTCTTCACACTTTTGAATATACTGGGTACATGCTTGCAAGCAGAACCTCCCAAAAAGTTTAGTTATGGCCGATTAATTGGTTCTAGTTTTGGTCGATTATTTGGTTCTAGGTGAAGTTTTTTAAATTAAAAGATAAATATTTAAATTTAGCAGCTATTTTAGTTGCAATCCACCATATATCTGCCAGTGTTTCTTCAGATGTATCTTAAGGATTGTAAGTCATTAAAATGCGGTAATTAATATGATAACGATAACGAAATTAATTTCAAATAACAAAAATTCCATAGTTAGATTATGCCAAGGCAATCAATATCATATTTTGAAAATGCTTGATAATACGTATATGCTGATTGAAAATGTAGGAAGTTCATATAGAAAATAAAAATGTTACTGATAAGATTTTGGGTACCAATCATGTGTTACTTCTGCTAATCACACCATTGTGGATATGATTATGCTATAATAATGAAAGAAATCTGTTCATTGACAGTATACCGAGAAATGACGTGATACAAGACAAAGACTTAACCTCTCATTTCACATTCAAAAAGATGGATAAATTGATCAAGAGAATTAGCTTGCATTTCATGATCATGCGACAAAACTGTCAGGATCTCCCAGCTATATTTGTGCATCAATTTGATTTGGGATTAGTTTACTGGGAACCAAAGAAAAGTATCAACATTCTGTGTCTTAAAGTAATTTCTAATCTTCTCAGTTTAAATTGTCATTTTTCAAAATAACTCGTACTGATCATTCTGACACTTTCAGTCCATTTTAGATACCTCATTTTGCTATATATATATATATATTTTTTGAAAATAGACTCCCAAGTAGGGAGTCCTGCATTTCATTTTGCTATATATATAAATGATACATTTAACGAAGTAGCTGAAATTAACCAGAGAAAATTAGTTAATTCCCTAATTTGAATTTTAAATACGATGGATTAGGACTAAACGAGCCATAAATGTTACATGTACCGACAAACATGAAAGGACGAGTAAGCAAGTCATGGTCAAGTACCCTAGTTATTACTAATTTTGTGGTACCAAGGCCTGTAGTTGATAACTACTGATCAAAGCCTTATGATTAATTACTAATTGCCTAACCAAATCTGTATAGATAAAGACAATTTATCCTGTTAACCAATCACTTATAGATACATTGAAGTATCATAATCCAAGAAGGTACAAGCTTGGCAGAACCCTTGATTGTTTTAGGCGCTGAAGGTGAAATCACATTGGCATTTCCACAACATAATTGCCAATTATTAATTAGGTGGTACTACATTTTGTTAATTCGTCAACAGTATTATTGTTATTGATTTGAAAAAAAATGGTACCGCCGTACACTTTTTCATTATTAATTTCATTATCATTGTGAAAGATAACAAATAATAATTAGAAATGGTTTATATACGTTCGAGGAATTTGTAAGTCAAACATAATCAGATCTCAATTTGTAAATTTGAAATGTTGATCCAAATTGCTCAGTATGATCTTCGTTTTGAAATCTTATCTAAAATTTTAAAAAAAATATTTTTTTTTGTTTTATTTCTTGCTATATTTTAGAATCTTAAACACTGTTGTTATTGGATGGATAAAAAAAAATTGATCGATTATTTTTCAAAAAATATAAAAATAGCAAAAATTTCGGAACAAATATAAAATTTGGTTTACAATGATACTTTAATGTGAATATTATAGTGAGCGATTTCAATCAGCCATTTTAAGCTAAAAAATTAATATCGGTTTGGTTTGATTCTAGCATTTTTTGAAAAAAATATTAATTGTATAAATAGATGCTTTTAATTTGTTCCAGCTTTTATACTGCAGATTAATTGACATGGAGTGATTTTTCCTCCCACATGCACATAAACTATTAATAGTTTACAAAATAATTTTAAATGTCGCCTAATTAACTAATGTCCTTAGGTAGTAAATATGCTAGTTGTCTTAGAATTTTGCATCATTCCGTACAAACTTTAAACTTGGATATATTCTTCTATGCCAAATGTCTTATTCTCCTTCTCTCCGAATTTTTTTTATAGGATCGTACAAAACTGTCTGCCTGTACGTTAATTGCTATGGCTCCGTTTGGATGCGTTGAGAATAAGGTAGGAAGAATGAAGAAGGGAAGAAATTTATTGGAAAGGGATAAATTTATTGAGAAATGTGTAACTTTTGTGAAGAGTTTGGATGGTTAGAAATAAATTTATTGATAAAAAATGATTATTCCTTATTCCTTATTCCGGAAAGAAGCCATCTAAACGGAGCCTATGCGCAACTCCTCTTGTAAGTTGTAACTAGAAAATGACCTGTACCAAAAAATGGAGCCAGTTGAGAAGAAAATGAAAGGAAGTCGATCGGCGGACTTAGATTCAAGAAAATAAAAAGGAAAGCAACTTATAATATTCCTATTTGAACAATGTTCTCTTTTCTACATTTCTAACTTATATATTTAAGCCGTTATAGTGGAAAATAAATAAGATTGAAGATGGTAAAAAACTTGCAAACATAATTTAGGCTCGTTTGGATAGGTGTGGGAAGAAGGAAAGAAGGGAAGAAGTATTAGGAAGCTTGTAACTTTGTGAACAGTATAGATTGTTTATAATTTATTTCTTCCTTTCTTCCTTCTTCCTATCTTCTTCTCAACGCATTCAAACGGTGCCTTAAGTATTATCAAAATACTTTTAGCTTTTGTTGAGCTATCTACAATACCTGCAACATGCTAAAATCCAGCACGTTGAATTCTCAAACAAACAATTTTAATTTACCTAGTTTGTACTTTATTTTCTCTCAACTTGCAGAAGTGCTTAAAACACCTCTTTCAAATTCCAATGTACCTTTTTGCAGGTAATATTAACCAATCTCACATGTAAAATTTAAAGGAATGTAAACAACTCAATTCTTTTTGTATGTATAATTGGAAAAAGAACCGAGAACATTATGGAGATGGATGTTTATCCATGAACTTGCCAGGCTAGCTGCTAGCTACAAGAGAGGAGAAGATGGAGAGAAAAGCCCACACGAGAGAGACGTGAGAGCAGTGAGATAGCTGGCATGCATGGCATTTCATCATCGATTTGGTCAGGTTGTAAATCAACTTTATAGCATTCCTTTAATTCTCACGCGTGACATATTAAATGTTTCTGTTGTATTGGAGGACCCCAATTTACAACTTGATTGAATTATTGGGCCGGGCCGGATGTTGATTGCACAAATCAGGATCATGCAGATCCTATATCGGGCTGACTATTTTTTTTTTTCTGGCAATCAAGCAATCACTTCTACGTTGCTTCGATGGTAATATTATCTCTTAATGTGCCCTATATCTCTCTAAATATTCTTTTATTTCTTCTTAAAATTGAAATAAACAACTATGCTATATAGTCGAACGTTCATTTCGATGATTACCGGCTGTAAACCGGAGCACAATGCGGAGTGAAATAGAATCTGGTTAGAAGTTTGTGCGGCTGACAACGAAAGTTTCCCGGTTATATGTCTCTCTAAATGTCGCGCACTAAACAAATTAAAAAGATATATATCCAAATGAATGTTCTACCAACAGTGTGACGTTTTTTCTTTTTGGTACAACATTTAGAAAGATATAGACAATATTTAGTGAAAATATTAACACAAATAAAAGCAGCACAGAGGTGATTGCGTTGTAGGGCTGTCAATGGGTACGGTACGGTACGGTAGAATGTATTTTCATACTCGTATCCGTTAAAATTTTCTTTACCCATATCCGTACCCGTACCCGTTAAAAAGGCTTTACCCGTACCATACCCGTACCCATTAAGAATTAACGGTAAGGATAGGGTAACGGTACATAACGGGTAATAATAATATTATTAATTTAATAAAAATATTAAATATATAATGTGATAAATAAATAATATCAAATAAATATATAGATAAAGTAAAATATATAGATAATATTTTAGATATAACAAAAATTATGAAATTTATTCTCATATCAATTGAATTCAAAAAATCTATATAACTAATTATAAATTATAATATAATATAGAATGAAAAATCATTATCACAAATAAGTTTGGATGAAGATCGAAATTCATAATATATCTTTCGAAATAAGCTAAAAACTTGATTATATATACATATATGTTTGTAAAATATTACCCGTTAGATAATGGGTATGAAATAACTCTTACCCGTACCCGTACCCGATAAGTTAACGAAAAATAAAATCTTACCCGTACCCATACCCGTTAGTCTAACGAAAATAAAAATTTATCCATACCCGCCTTATCGAATACGGTACTAATATGATAAACGGGTAAACTGATTTCATTGACAGCCCTACAGTGTCGTTGTCGGAAAAGGTGATTGCAGTTACAGCCGCAAACAAAATATTGATAAAATTTAGTTGGGCATGCATGAACGGGAGCTGGTTTTCTTCGCTCTTTTTCTTAAAAATACCATAAGTTTCATGATAGAATTCTGATGCATATATTCTAATGGATGGTAATGGTTGCTGCTTCCAAATTCAGAATTTTTGTTTATCTAATGGGGATAGGAAGCCTAGATAGAGTTTCTAATTTCTAATTTTTTAAATGTTAGTTTTAAATCGTTTTAATTTTTTCGGCTAAACTAAATCCTTTAATATTAATGGGTTTTATATAATGAAATGGACTTCGGAAGCCTATTCCCATTAAAGCATCGCATATCCTATTTTTGATTTGTAATGGATCTGGGCTTGAAAGCTGAGTTCACTCCTATTATATAATAAAATAACTGGGTTGCAGTCTGCAGACTTGCAGTATTTTGGTGGAATCACATCTTGTGCTGAGTGCAAACTTATGATCCGAACTATCTGATCAATGATAGATGTCCCCTTATTAATACCAGACTCATTGAGATTTGTGTGGCCTGTAAAAATGTATCTGTCGAAATTAGATCGGACGATTCGGATCGAAAGTTAGTACACTGCTGACGGTCAGCAGAGTACGTATACTGGTCCGTACTTCGGTTTCCGCTCCATCAGCTGAAATTTGTTAGCTTTCGGAGTAAGGAAATCATGCTAGTACTGTGGTTTGTCAACACAACTTCTTACGCTAGTCAAATTCCATCATATGCCTATATTTAATTAGTTTACCCTCGTGCTAGCTAGGTAGGTTGGTGCTCAATTCACTCAGCTGCCAAGTGTTATTATCAATACCAAATTATTAAGTAGAGCGTAAAGCTTTTCCAACTTAGGGTATGTTTGGAAGTCGTTGGAATAAGAACAAATTATTTCTTATTTGGCATCTTCTAGAACAAGAAAGAATAAGATACAAGAACAATCTTATTCTTATTCTTGTTCTTATTCCACACAACTACCAAACATACCCAAAAGTTTCACAACATCGGACTGATTCACTAATTTGGTAGAGATTTTTTAGAGGCACGATTTATCAAATAAATCTTTCTAGTTAGATCTTCAATGTCATCTTGAATATCAATAATAATTTAAAATTCAAAACCGCCCAATTCCTGATTAGGTTTCAGACGGTTCAGTAAACCCAGAAAATTTTAATTGGAATCGAATATCATGTAGCTATTATTTTTTTACAAAAATGCTTGAGTAAAGAATCTAAGTTTTACTTGTCATAGGTTTCCTGTAATTAACCAGGCAAATGTACTTTCTTGTCCCTTGGTTTGAGTGGATTTGGCTGAATTTTTAGTAAGATTTTGACTCGGATACATCGTCTAGTCGTAATTGCCTTATTCCTTCGAAAGTACGATAGTGACATCCACAATCAAGGTCACAAATCTATTGCTTTTCTTACGATGTTATAAGAGACTTACCTAGAATTATCATCATGCTTCTAATGTACGTTTCAAACTTTGTTAATTAAAAATAATATGTTAACTAGACATTATTAGTCTGATGGGTCCATTAGCCACACAGATTTTAGACGGTCGACCTGGTTTATTATTTTAATCAAAGTTGGCCGGAAGCGCATGTTAGGTCTTAGGTGAGATGTTGATATGCATTATGTATCTATACATAAAAAACAACTCGTGTTTGAAATCGGCGATAGCCATTTTTTTTCATTATTTTTACGTCGTTAAACATGTCTATTATTTATTTATTATTATTGTTCTTTGTTGCTTTCTTGGAGATGGACTATTTTTTTTTTTTTGAAACAGTTCGTAAGATAATTTTATTACTTATTAAAAAAAATGCAAATCTCGCTAAACTGCTAAACTAAAATATGAACTTGTATTCAAGTGATCTAGAAACATAAAAAAAAAAACAAATACAACTAAGAGCAACTTTTTTGAAGGCCAACAAAATGCTGGTAATTTTTTTATTAATAAAAAACTTAATAAATACTAGTAGAAAAACTACCTAGCACATCACAACAAACAAAGGCCCCGTTATGCATCCTTAAGTCACAAACAGTCGTTATGTAAGACATTTTAAGGGTGCATAACTTATGCAACTTATTTTTTTCCGAACAATACCCCTTAGAAATAATTAATAATAATTAATAAATAATAAATATTTAATAAGTAAAAATTAATATTAAAAAAATCATAATTAATAATAAAGATTAATTATTATAATTAATAAATAATAATATTTAATAATATTAAATATTATTAATAACGATTTAATAATAGTAATTATTATTATTAAAAACAATTGATCAATAATAATTTTTTATTATTAAATAATTAATAATATTTAATTAAAAGTAATTAATATTTTATAATAATAAAAAATCATTTATTATTATCATTAATAGTTAAAATTTATAATAATTAATAATCAACAAAAATTAATAATTAATAATATTTAATCATTAACAAATAATTAATAAATAATAATATTGAGTAAGTAACAATAATTATTAAAAATCATAATTAATAATAAAAATTAATTATTATAATTAATAATTGAATAATAATGGTTAATAATATTTGCAATATTTAATTATAAGTAATTATTAATATTTTATAATAATTTAAAAGATTTATTATCATCATTAATAATTAATTTTTATAATATTTAATAATTAACAATAATTAGGTCACAACGTATTATTAATACATAATACTAATCCTAATTTAACGGCATTTTAGTCTTTTGACATGGATATATGCATACACTAAGTTACTTATCTTTACTACACAACCAAACATCCATTACATAACACTACATGAACACTTAGACATCTTTAATTTATAAACCCCTTACTACATAACCAAACTCCCCCAAACGACATAAACTCCCTATGTATCAATATCTACGCCTAGCACTTCTTCACGCCCACTTCCTCACCCCACCTTACCTTAAAAGTAGTAAGTCCCTGACTGGTGTCTTTTTTTTTTTAAAAAAAATAAAAATCTATAGTAGTCTCTCTATATTAAAGTAGGTTTTAGACATTAATTGCACCAAACCAGTTCTTGAACTAAGAAAACAATTATTATGCATAGCTATTAATTTAACTTCTCCCAAATTAAATAAAAAGCAAAGAACTCTTTGTTTTGGAGCAATATGTTATCCGCCATCATCAACCAAATCTCATATATAGTTTACCTTAATAAAAATCATGTCTGCCTTGGGTTTTGTAGAAGAATCAGTAGAACAATCACTGGATGTGTCCAGTGATGATTGAAATGGATAACATTGTATTCAAAATAATTGTTTATTGTTGTATTGTTATTGTTGTAACTCCAGTGTGTATATATATCTGTACTCTGTAAAACGTTTCAATTGAGAGAAATGAAAATCAATTTCTTCAATTCTTGAATTCTCTATATGGTATCAAGAGCCTGAAAAGAGCACACGCTCTTCTCTCGATCTACCATGACGCAATCAACCTCAATCTCCACCATTACCAAATCAAACCCATACAGTTCTCACATCAAATCCTTACCACGCTAGATCAAGACAACTTTCTCATTTGGAAATCTCAAATCGTACCTGTTCTGAGAGGGTATGGCTTGATTGGCTTCATCGATGGGTCAAGATCTACACCAGCTCCCGTCATAGATGGTGCAAATGGAGCTCAAAATGCGAATCCTGAATTTGAACTTTGGCAGCAGCATGATCAGCTGATTCTTGCGTGGATTCTCAGCTCGATCTCTACTTCCATCCTTACACAAGTCGTCAATTGCGATACCTCTGCATCACTATGGCACAAGGTACAACAACTTTATGCATCTCAGTCAACTGCTAAGATATTGGATCTGAAATTGCAGCTCCAAACCTCCAAGAAAGGAGGAAATTCTTGCTCGCGGTATCTTCAGCACATGCAGTCTCTGGCAGATCAACTCAATAGCATTGGATCTGAAGTGTCAGATCATGATTTGGTGGTGTGCACGCTCCAAGGTCTTGGAACTGAGTTTGATGGCTTAGTCACAACTGTTTCAATGCTAGATGTTGCTCCATCCATGGCCAAACTTCACAATCTCATCCTGGCACATGAAGCTTGGATTCAAACTAATTTGAGAGCTCTCAACAATTCAGCTGTGCATCTCACTACTGCATCTGGTCAAAAGTCAAGTCAACAGCCCCAAGAGGTATATTACTCCAGTGCAAATCAAAATCGTCAGTTCTCAAGAAATCGTCAGAACTGCAATGCATAGAGGTCTACCTCCAACAGTTCTCATCAAAATGCATCTTGTGGCCGTGGCATAGGTAGCAATCGTGGTCGTGGTAGAGACCGCCAGGTCAGCACCTCTAACTCATCTCAATCTGACTCTATTTGTCAGATCTGTCACAAGTGGGGCCACACTGCAATAGAATGTTATCACAGATTTGATATTAGATACACTGGTACTTTTCCTTCCACTTCAGCTCCTCCACAACATCAAGCAATGCTTGCTGAGCCTCATTCAACTCCTGCTATAGCTTGGTTCTTGGATTCTGGAGCTACAACTCATGTTACGTCTGATATCAACAGTGTGGTCTCTTCTCAGCGATATACTGGCACTGATGATGTTCACATTGGAAATGGTACACCTCTCTTTATTTCTCATAAGGGATATCTGATATTGCAAACTACTCAACAGCCATTAAAACTGACCAATGTACTGTGTGTACCTACCATCACCAAAAATTTGCTGAGTATCTCACAGTTAATTAAAGATAATGGAGTTTTGATTGAATTCTCATCAAATTACTTCTTTGTCAAGGATCCAACAACCCACAAGATCTTTCTTCGTGGCACCTTGCACAATGGATTGTATCAGCTAGACTCTACTCAACAACATCAAAATCAAGTGTTACTTACTTCTCATCAAGCTTTTCTACAACTGTGGCATTGCAAATTGACACATTGTTCTGTGCAAACTGTAAAGAAAATACTCAAAGAAAATGTAATTTCTGTCAATTCATCTACTTTCACAACTTGCTAAAATTGTAATAAGTCGAAGACACATAAGTTGCCTTTCTTTGACTCTATGTCTTGTGCTGTCAGACCACTTCAAGTGGTTCACACTAATTTGTGGGGCCATCCCCAGTGACTTCAATTAATGGAAATAAGTACTATGTGCATTTTACTGATGAGTACAGCCGTTTTAGTTGGATTTTTCCATGCAATTGTAAATCTGATGTACCAAAATTGTTTGCTTTGTTCAAATCAAAAGTAGAAAATCTACTGTCTTGCAAGATATAAACGGTTCAATGTGATGGTGGATTGGTGTTCAAATCTATTATGAATCGATTTCCAGAACTCAACTTTCAGGTGTAATGCCCATATACACCTGGGCAAAATGGTCTTGCAGAACGCAAGCACAGGCACATTGTTGAGCTTAGCCTAGCCAACATCTTTCATGCTTCAATCCCTATGGTTTATTGGGATTATATATTTCAGAGTGTGGCTTTTGTTATAAACAGAATTCCATCAGCAGCAGGAGATGTATCTCCTTTTGAGAAACTGTTCAATAAAAAACCAAACTACAAATTTTTCCATGTGTTAGGTTGCTCCTGTTACCCTCTTCTCAGACCATATATCAAAAACAAACTGGAACCAAGATAAAAAAATGTGCCTTTTTAGGTTATTCTCAACAACACAAAGGTTATCACTGCGTTCGTATTCCTTCAGGAAGGATTTATATCTCCAGGCATGTGGTTTTTGATGACTTAGATCTACCCTTTATCTCAATCCAACCATCTGATCCATCTTCATCAACTCAAAACACTTCTATCTCCAATCAACTGACCATTTTGCCCCCCAATCAACAAATCAAGCAACTTCTTCCTTCCCACAGACAAGAGTAGTACCAACTCCTTCACCTGCTGTTACAACTGAACCTCCAGCTGATGCAAGTGTAATACCAACTATAGCCCTTGTTGTACCAACTACACCTATTGTACCAGTCAAATCTATTCTACCACCAGCACCTGTTACTACACAAGCCACACCTAGACTCACTTCCACAACTTCAGCTGCCAACTCTTACACTATGCTCACCATATCAAAGGCAAATAAAATAAAAGTCAAGAAGTTTCCCAATCATCAGCTGTACTCCATTACTCATCAGACTCCCAATGATCTAACTACATACAATCAGGAAGCAAAATATAGCTGTTGGCGCCAGGCAATGGCTTCAGAACTTGATGCACTGGCCAAAAATAAAACTTGAAATTTAGTCCCTCCTCATTCCAATGCTCACATCATAGGGGTCAAGTGGATTTTTAAAACAAAGTATAAAACTGATGGCTCAATTGAGAGACACAAAGCACGATTAGTAGCCAAGGGATTCAACCAAGAAGAAGGTCTGGATTACAATGAAACTTTCAGTCCAATGATAAAACCAACAAGTATTAGAGTTGTGCTGTGCATTGCTCTTTCTAAGTCATGGCCTCTTCATCAATTAGATGTCAACAATGCATTCATAAATGGTGATCTAGAGGAGACAGTCTACATTCAACAACCACCTGGCTTCTCTAATCCAACATATCCTCATCATGTTTGCAAACTCAACAAAGCCCTCTATGGCCTCAAACAAGCTCCAGGAGCTTGGATTTAAAAACTCAAGTCATTTTTACTACAACATCACTTCACTTCATCCAAAGTTGACCCCTCATGTTCATTCTCAACAATGATCATGCTATCATCTACTTGTTGGTACATGTACATGACATTATCATCACTAAAAATAATTCATCTGCAATTGTGTCTCTCATACAAACTCTGGACACTCACTTTTCAATCAAAGATCTGGGCACATTGAACTATTTTTTGAGAATTGAAGTGTCACATCACAAACAACCCTTCATCTCTCTCAAACCAGGTACATAACCACAATCATTGAAAAAGCATCACTGCAAAATGCAAAACCCTGTCAGACCCCTATGTAAGCTGGTTTACAACTATCAAAATTTTCTGGCACAATACTAGATGATCCCCACATGTACAGATCAGTGATTGGTGCATTACAATATGCAACAATCACAAGACCTGACATCCAGTTTGTGGTGAATAAAGCATCACAGTTTCTGGCTCAGCCCACTGAGACACATTGGCAATTGTGAAAAGAATACTCAGGTACCTCAAAGGTACACTGACTATGGGGCTCACAATTCAACCCTCTAAACTGCATATAAATGCATATTGTGATGCTGATTGGGCTGGATGCCATGATGATAGAAGGTCAACAACAGGTTATGCAGTGTACTTAGGCGCCAATTTAGTATCTTGGTCATCCAAAAAGCAAAACATTGTCTCAAGATCTTCCACAGAATCTGAGTACAGAAGCATGGCTACTACAACAGCTGAGCTAACTTGGTTGCAATCTTTGAAGAAAGAATTAAGTAGTTCAACTTCACAGCCACCAACACTCTGGTGTGACAACCTAGGTACTACTTTCTTAGCTGGTAACCCAGTGTTTCATGCACGCACAAAACACATCGAATTAGATTATCACTTTGTTAGAGAGAAAGTAGAAAACAAATACCTTAATGTCTCCTTTGTGTGTTCAGCTGATCAGATAGGAGATCTCTTCACTAAACCACTAACCAAAAGCAGATTTCATCTTCTAAGAAGCAAGCTCAACGTTGTTTCCAACCCGTTGGACTTGAAGGGGGTTGTAGAAGAATCAGTAGAACAATCACTGGATGTGTCCATTGATGATTGAAATGGACAACACTGTATTCAAAATAACTGTTTACTGTTGTATTGTTACTGTTGTAACTCCAGTTTGCGTATATATTTGTACTCTGCAAAACGTTTCAATTGAGAGAAATAAAAATCAATTTCTTCAATTCTTGAATTCTCTATAGGTTTATTATCAATTTTTTATTTAGTAACTATTATGGCTCCGTTTGGATCATATAAGATTAAGGGTAGGATTAGTTATTCGGGATTAAAATTTTTAATCAGAAACGATCAAGAATAAGCTTTTTGTCATTTAGAGTGTTATTTTTAAGTGGTCCAACGTCCGGATTAAATTCTTATTCCTAGGATGTTTGGATCATCTTTTTAATCTGGATTAAGAAGTGGTCCCAACTATTTCTTAATCCACATTAAGAAGATGATCCAAACACTTTAGGAATAAGAATTTAATCTAGACATTGGACCATTTAAAAATAACACTTTAGATCTCAAAAAGCTTATTCTTAATCGTTTTGGAATAATATTACTTAATTCGAATAACTAATCCTAATTTTATTCTTACATGATCCAAACGGAACCATTATCTGGCTTCACAAGCTAAATAACTCGATAGAATTAATATTATAACCATCCATCACCTGTCAAGTTTTTATTTTCCTTTTTTTTCTTAAAAAAAAAACTTTGAGATATTCTTCAACCAAGTTCTTGCCTGTCACTACTACTAACTATTTATTGCTCTAACTTGTTAGCAAAGGGCTCCCAGATATAAGACGAATAGGCAAGTTAGTGGGTAAGCATCCCCACCATTGCAAAAGGAGCTTTCTGGTGAGAAGCCATGTTACAGAGACAACATCTACCCTACCTTCATTTTGAAATTGATAGAAGAACAACGAGTACTGGACAAGCGCAACAAGACTTTTGCTAAGTCAAAACCCAATATATATCCTTACCGCCATTAGCACATTAGTCCATTATTTGTTGCCTCCAAACCGTACAAGTTCGTTCTGTCTAATAATTAATATTATCACTATGTATTTCATACTATTTCTCGGTATTGATTACGTGGGGGGTGCATTGTCAACGTACACCCAATTCTATATTATTGTGGATTGTATATCAGAAGACTCAATCACTAAACCTTATGATTTGTAGAGCTATATATATATATATATATATATATATGCTATCTAATAATTTTAAAAAACTTTATAGATTTGAGGGATTTTATCCGACAGGGATTTTTCGCAACTTTCATTAATTATCTATATACCTTAAATATACGAAAGGAGATATAATCAATCAAAAGGGCCAATTAATTGTAGCAGAGGAGACTAATAATAAATAAAAGGCTTTCACATGGGAAGAATGTTAGGTGACTGGTTGAAAAGAAGTCAAACGGACCTCTACTTTTGAAAAAGCTATACCGTTTTTGCCGTTTGCATCTGGCATTCATGACATGATCTAACTCTGAATTTGCAGATGAAATATATTTTCTAATAAATGTCACAGGACCAGAAAAGAGTGGAATAATGTTGACACTTGACATACATCTTAGAGACATGTATACCTTATCTAGTACTTTAAACTTTAAAGGCCTTGGTAAAAGGACATCTCTTTCATGGGAGGTAGTTTGAATTCCTCAGGCTCAGTTTGAATCCGTATCCACTTCCGCGCAGGATCGTCCAGCGCAGCCTTAGAACCGTCCGATCTGATCTGGACGGTTCGGGCCTATCAATCTGGTTACATGCACGGGACTTCCTTTGCCATTGAAATTAAATCACACGGCTGTGATCTATGCGCTGGACGGTCCCGTGCGGGACTAGATCCCATTTGGCCAAAATTGGATGAGATGGCGTAGGTATAGCCATGGTTCTGAAACTCGGAATCGGATTCGGACTCGGAATGTTGATCATAGGAGTCGAATCGGATGACTCGGAAAAACTCGGGTGACTCGGATCGAAAACTCGGGTTTTCATAAATAATCATTTTTAATGTCTTAAAAATCAGAAAAATAAAAATATATATTTTTTGAACGAAGATACATTTGTTTAAGCACCATAATATATAAGTTGGAATTATAGAGAAGTAAATTATCAATTTTTACGTTTTTTGGAACGATTTTTCAATCAATTATCACTTAGTTTATAAAATATTTCACTTCTTAAATAACGTGCACGTTTGTTTTGAATTAAAAGAAAAATAAAAAAGTTACGAAATAATTTTTCAAAAAATAAGTTAATAAATAAAACATTAAAAGTATAAAATAAACTAAAATATAAAATAAATATGATTATTTACTGGCCATGACCTTTTAAAATTTTGCTAAAAATAAATTTTAAACCAATTAAATTGAAATTTCATGATTAATAAAATATTATTTGTATAAAAATAAAATTTTGATTAACACACATTTTTTTAAAATATCTCAATTCATCAGATGAGATCGTGAAGTATAGAATTTGTTTCTTTCTTAATATTCTGAGATCAGACTTTAGATCAAGCTTCATGTTGTTATCAAATAAAATTAATCTTTAAAAAATATAGACCGTTGGATCATTAATCAATTAATGAAAAAGAGAATGGACAGGTCCAGTTCGATACCTCTCCTCCTCTCCCTCTTTACCCGATCCCACCAACTTCCCCTCTTCTCGTGCGCTGAAGCAAAGGGGACGAAAGTACGAAACGACCCAATGATAGAGCGGCAACCGCCTCTTTGGCCATCCCACGGACCTCCAACCTGCCTCCGTCGCCTCTAGCCACCTCAGACAGACATTCCCCACACCCTCTTCACCTTTCTCCTTTGACGAACGCCATTAATGGTGGAGCTCAACCGATTCCGTTCCAAAATCCTCAAAATCGAATCGTCTCCCGCCGAGTCCGATCCGACTCGGCCGAGTTGAATCGGAATCGGGCGAGTTTTTGAACCATGGGTATAGCCGTATAGCTCCATTTTGCAGATCTACAAACCCCATATAAAAAAGTGCGACCTTTCAATGTTAATTTGCAAATTAAGAGAGAACTTTTAAAACAATGATCAAAATGTTAAAGATAGTATATTTACCTATAGATGAGTTTTCTTCCTTGTGTGGGCCAAACCAATGATCATTTGTCGCGCAAAGTCAGACTGAGATGAGTGGTAATGCTGGCATGAAACTATACTTCAATATACTCTTTTATTTTAATTCCATTTTTTTATTAAATTAAACTGAAATGAGTACTTGATACTCTTCCTCATATGCATGCAGCCAAATTAATAGAGAACTGCGGAAGCAAATGAAAAATAAAATGTTACAGTAATTAGATGCAGAAAAGATTTGAATTGGTATGTATACAAAGTATGATCAAAACAAGGTTTAGTTCTCCAATGGTTAGTAATATCAAAAGAAAATGTAAATTAAAGAAATAGATATGCAATAGCTATATATTTTGTTTCGAGTGGTATATTGCATCCATTAACTAGAGAAAGGTGCAGTATCATCTGAAATAAAATTTTCGTAGTTCATTTGTTTTGTTCTTCGAAAGAGACAGCTAGGAAAAATAAAAATAATGCATCAGAAGATGCGTGCTCGTCTCAAAATACAATTATAACTTCAGAAATTTCAACTGTCATTTTTTCCCCCCTAAAGAGCATCGATCCATCTGAGTAACTTAATGTAGACATAAGTATATGAACGAATCAACTTTCATAGTGGGCAGATCTATAAAACATGCTAAAATATCCGGATGAAAGTTACATAAAGGAGTAATTCATGAATGAATTATATGCACAGAAAAGGACCAGGTAGAATAGGAGAGGCTCAAAGAAAACGAAGAATCACATCGCACGGCTCTTACCACCCGACTAAGACGTCTTTTCCTCTTCAATTTTCGGATGAAAGGTGGCTAGCGAAGCCGTCTTAGGCAAGTTCTTTTTCTTTTTGGTCGATAATGACATGTTCATTCATCTACAAAATGTTTGTGGAAAGAAAAAAGAAGAAGAAGAAGATCAACATGGCGGCCCAACTGAGTTGTATCTCTTTGACAATCACGCCAGCTTATTCGATCCGTTGATCTCAAGGAAAGTTTAGGGTCACTTGAACAGCACAATCACATGGCAATTTTTATGTTATGCTGTTATTAATATCAACATATTATTTTTGTTATTGTTCTACCTTCTTTTTTTTTTATCATGTAATAGTTAACACTAACAGACGATGATCTACACAGGTAAAGCATTATGCCCGAAGTTACTGAAAATTTGGACCGATCGATATTATTAAATATTAAGCTAATACATCTAAACGTTATATAAGAACAAAATATCAGCTAATTAATTGAAGTATGATTATCATCTTTAAAATATAGAAATAAGATTGCTTCTGTTGAAATAGTAATTATTGCTTGTAATTAAAGAAGTAAGTTTGTTGAGTGTCATAAATTAAATTATGTTGGAGGGCTGGCCGATGAAGAATTAATGCCTTAGAAAATCATCTAAGTTTATGGGAAAACAAAAACCTCTGACATGATAGTATAATTCATAAGATTTCTAACGATATTAAAAACGTGAAATATATACTTAGAAATCATCTAAGTATATATACTTCAAAAGAAATCCAGTGCAAAGAGAATATTAGATACAATTAATTTGTTATGCCTATTTTTTAACGGTGGAAATAGTTGTCAAGCATACTTTTGACATATGAGCATAGTATCAAGATTTGTATTGAATTTATACAGAACCAATCCAAGCAAGAATCAAACATAAAAGAAGTAAAGGTCAATGGTGGGTATGGGGTCAATTGATTCTCGACCCACGTCTCCTTTTTTCAAGTCAAACGAAGAAGGGTACAAATTCCAAATGTTTTCTTGTGTAAGACCTAGACAAGATCTCTAATCCAAAAGCAGCCAAACTTAATTATTGGGGAGTTGGGACCATATCTTGTGTTATGGTCTAATTTCTTATTAGCCTCTCCTTCTATCTTTTTATTTTTGATTGCATCTCTCTCGTGTTCTTATGAGTTCGGATTTGTCTGGTTACTCTTTTTCTTTACCTCAACAAAAAGTTTTTTCCTTTTCTTGGTTTATTTGGTAATTTTAAAACCACAACATGTGTCCTTTTCCAGTTTTCCCAAATAGATCTTATTCTTTTTCAGATCTAGAAAAGATGTCAACGCCGGACGTGTGGGTTGAGGAATTCAGATCTGGTGCCGCGCGGCACACCGTGCAGCGCGGTATTATAGCCGTCTGATCAAGATCCAATGGACAAGGGAGCCCCGTGCATGTAACCTAGATTGATAGGCTCGTAAAAAATGAACCGTCCGATCCAAATCAGACGGCTCGTACGCGCGCTGCACGGTGTGCCGCGCGGCACCAGATTCGGGTCCGTGGGTTGAGTAACAAAAGCTGTGAACAAATTTAAAGCCTGGCGGAAAGGGGAAAGAATAAATAATTCTAACAAATTTTAGCAAGTATATAAGTTATGATGCGTTTTTCTATGGATTTTTATATGTGACATTCATGATCTTTATACATTTTTGTAAGTTATTTTTGGAGAAAGTTTTTGATAAATATGAACTAATTCGATGTGCATCAAAATTCATGAAGTTTCCAAATATCTGGAAAACGGTTAAACATATCAACTTTGACGTATGAATTTAGTACTAGTTGAAGAAATTAATAATTTAATTTATCTAACATTTTTCTACTTAATTACTTTTGCAAAATTAAAATCAAGCATAAAATCTAAACCGTTGATCTTATTAATTTAACGAGTGATGTGTTTTCACATAAGTTTTATAATTTTTTAAAATTTCATATGATAATTGATCATAAGTTAATACGTCAACGTATTAGAATAAAATCTATCATCACTAACAGGGTTCATTCATTTTTTTTTACAAATGAGCTCAAAATTTCCAAATTTATGTGAAAATGGTTCACTCGGTAATTTGAATAAGATCAATGATTTAGATTACAATTTCAATTTTGAAAAAATAATTAAATAATAAAATATTGACATTTAAGAGCGTCCAATTAAATGCCGGGACCGAAACCTTCCTCATGTCAAAAAAATTGAAGCATGTATAATTGAAATCCAATCACTAGGGTTTACGTTAAGTTCCATTGTTTTTTTTTTTAAGTTAATTTCCCATAGGCTGTTAAGTTTGCATATATTGTTAAACCTTCACTTGTGTTAGAGTTTTGTCAGTTAGAAAAGGAAAGACAATAAAGACATAGGTTCACTACGCGAAATTTCGACTTCTGTAACGGTTAATAAAAGACATTTGTAACAGTACACGTAACGTTACAGTAGCCCCCGTTACAGAATGTCTAATAACCGTTACAGATCTATAACGGTTATTATCTTATAACCGTTACAGAAGACTGGCTTCTGTAACGGTTATTATCTAATAACCGTTATGGTATTGTGGACGGAAATGTAGTTACGGTTTTATGGAGAACATTTGTAACGGTTAATAGATAATAACCGTTACAGAAGACTGGCTTCTATAACGGTTGTTATATAATAACCGTTATCCTATTGTTGACGGAAATACATTTTACTACTTTTTAGGATCCAGTGTAACAGTTATAATCTAATAACCGTTACAGAATCCTGTCTTCTGTAACAGTTATTAAGGAATAACCGTTACAGATATTGTTGATATAAAAAAAATGAAATTATGAATTCTGTAACGGTTATTCCTTAATAACCGTTACAGAAGACCTTCTTTTTTTTTTGTTTTCGCCTGTTTTATTGGCTAGCCCAATTTTGCTAGCCGAATTGGTACCAAATTGGTACCCAATTTACATCATACAATCCAACATGCAGCAGACAAACATATATCATGCATATATCAGATGTCACATATATATACCAAGCACAAAACATATATCAATATATAGCAAAAATTAACAAAGTAACTATACATAGAGTTAACACCAAATCAAGTCAAAATTTTCCTAAAATAATACCCCATACATGAAGTCCATAACCTCCGAAACGACTGCATCAACGTCTTCGTTTTTATATGGTTGTCCAACCGGCTCAATATACTGCAATTTGATCATTAACAATTGATAAAGTCAAATAATTTTATAAACCCTAAGCCCTAAACCAATAAAAATATGAAATCCTAAAATAATAAATCGGCTTAGCATTACCTCAGAGAATTCTCCGACTGTAGTCCAACTACTTAATATCGCCCTCATGTTGAGCATTGTGAAATATCCACACTCTATGCCGCCCCTTTGTATCGGTCCCTAATAAAGATTCCAACAAAAGAAACACAATCTTTTTTAGTTAATTTCAATTTCACAAACAAATAATATCTTAAACTGATAAGTTCTGTACCTTAATTCGGTACCAATCAAATCCTGTTCTGCTCTTTTGGCTATATTTTCCGGCTTCCACTAAATACCGCTTGTATACCCTGCATGCAATATTATTTAAAACAACAAAATCTAATATTTTTTAATTTGAAAAATCTCATCATGCT
The DNA here is from genome assembly GCA_028095005.1 of Rhynchospora pubera. Taxonomy (NCBI): domain Eukaryota; kingdom Viridiplantae; phylum Streptophyta; class Magnoliopsida; order Poales; family Cyperaceae; genus Rhynchospora; species Rhynchospora pubera. The sequence goes on from CM051460.1 coordinate 325,524,853, forward strand.
TTAACTTAATTCAGAAATGGAAACTTACGAAGATATGAATGCCTTAATATATAACTTTGGATTCTTGCGTTCCAGAGAATCAACAAAGTGAACGGTGCGCTTCTCGACATTAATAACAAGGACAACCCAATGAAACCTGTAATTAATAGAGATTTATTATTTTGGTGGAATTAAAGGAAACTACAAAATTCTTTCATTAGTAGCCATATTGGTTATATTTGTTACTGCTGATTATACGGCAAAACAAGATAGGAGGATGGATTATCCATGAATGCTCTCGTTAGGTAATTCACCGCACCGAGTTCTTCGTGTTTGAATTTCCACTCAGCCAATAACTCTGGATCCAGTACGGTGATGCTCTTGGAGAACTCATTCTCTTCTTGCCTTGTTGAAAGTTCTTCCATCCAAAACCTGCAAACATGGATATCAAAGTTCAACAATTTCAATTTTGAATGAATTGAATGAAGAAAAAAATAAACATTAAAGTTGAAAAATTCAAACCAGCAGTAAAATTTCACAATCGATTGAGATAGCTCCTCCCTTTTAAAACATTCGACAATATCCTCGACATTAACGTTGAACTTAACATCGCCATCGTGCGTACCCCAAGGATTGCAATTAGGCAGCTCAAAGTTTGTCTCTTCTTCTGGTTGGAGCATCAACAGTCTGTATACTGCTTGTTCGGATGGGCTCAGCCTGTCAATAATATCCTTAGGGAGGAGTGGATCACGAGTAACAAACAACCCCGCACTTGGGACCTTTGGACTCTCCTCCACATTCTTCGCCGCCTCCTTCGCCTTTGGCTTCTTTTTGGCCGGCTTCTTTTTGGTCAAACTCTGCATTCAATGACATCATATTAATAAGTCATTAGGAGAAATGTATGAAACAGATTGTCATAATTAAATAAAACGATACCTTGTGGCCTATGTCCACCAAAAATGACGGTCATGGGAATCGGCCCCCTATATTATTTTCCAATAGCTCATCTGACCTACCAGGGACTTGCCATTCACGAAATTCATCGCCTACTCGGAGAAGATGGACATACAATTGTTGATCAGTTAGAGGCACGTCGTGTACGATCTGACCAACAACACTCGGAATAATATTTCCTTCGGCCACCTTAATCCTTTGGTTGTTGTGATCAAGAGAAAAGAGATCGCACGGCATTTTTTCCTGAAATTCAGTTCAATCAGAAACTCTAATGCTGCCAAAAATAAATATAAAGAGAAAAGAGAAAAATGATCAATATGAACCTGAACAACGCTTCTCGGATCCGGAGGCATATAGCTTGAGGCAACCGTTCGGAATAACTCTTCGTTTGGCATTCCTGAGTCTACCTCAGCTTCAACGAATGGCTGATACGGCGTCACAAATTGCTGTGGTGCTTGAATCTGCAATCCGCTACTGGCCAACCATTGTTTCACGTCCTGAAAATTATGAAGCAACTGGATAATGAAGAATAGTTTTCATTCATTTTGATTACATTTTGATTGTCAAAAAGGATTACCTGAAAAGCTTGTTGTCTCGCCGCATTCATTATCTCCTCAGAGTGAATCAAGTCCCTTTTGGTTTTCTCAGCGGCTTCAGCTGCCACCCTGCTCATCAATTCTTCAATCTGGTCTGGTGCCATCCATCCTTCATGCGCATCCTTTCTAGATTTTGTTTTATACACATCTTCCTTCTTGGTCCATAAAGGATATCCCCTGATTCTTCCTGGATGTTCCGGCCTGTCAACCGCCCGATTTAAGACTTCTTGTTCCGGTATTGACCCGGAATTTATTTCACCAGACATGGCACTCAACCGACTGAATGCCTCAATAGTCGACGAATCAGAGCTATGGAACGTGTAAGTATCTAACAAGCAACAAACAAATCTTATTAATAATCACAAAACAGAATTTGAAGTTAGCATATATAACAAGTCTTTACATGTGTAAGTACCTTTATCCTTCGTAGCCACAGTCCTTCCCATGAAATACCTTTGACTCCTCGGTTCCTAATCGCCGATGGTAATGCTCGTGGAACCGGCCCCTTCAGAATCTCCGGGTATGACAATCTTGTCTGTAGGTTTCCATGAACCTTTTTTTCATCTATAGCCAGTGGAACCCATCCTATGAGGCTCTTTCCATTTCTTTCTCAACTCCTTCTCTTTGTTGCTCTTTTGTACAAAATCTGCACCCGTCCTTTTCTTGAAAAATTCTTCCCATTCCTTTTGTGAGATTGGGTGTTTATCGCATGGATTTTTTGGATTGTTTGGATCGGCATTTGTGATGTACTCCTCAGCAATCCTACTTCTATAAGCCCTGTGACTTATGCCCATCGCTTTGAGAGTATTGTTCATGGCTTTATCATCTTCGATGTTGAACATTTTCTGAAACATAACGAAACGTTAGTTAATTGGTAGCATAGAAATTTAAATTAGATGATTTAAGTGAAAATTTATTCACCTTGATGTCCAACCACAACTCAAGTCTGGTTTCCTTTGAAACGTCCTTCCGCCAATCATTAATTGTGATTGGCACTCTTGTTCTAGCCAGATACCCGCAATATGATGCAAATTTGTTCACCGCCTCTTCAGTACCAATTGGCACTCCTTCTTTGTCAAATTTAATCTCATACTTTTCCCCAGCAGCTTTTTTTCTCCTAAACTCTTCCATTGTCGTTCTGCTCCTTTTCTTTATTTCGAACGTTGTGACCTCCTCATCGCTGGATTCTGTACCAGCCTGTTCACCCTGTAAATCTCTATCTTGGTCTCCATACATATCTATTAACAAATAATTAACAACAATAAAAGCAATCAAATCAAGTTAACATAAACATAAACATAAACAAACATAAACAAAATATATTAACATAAACATAAACATTAAACGACAAGTTCAATCTCAAATAACAAAATACATTAACATAAACATAAACATTCAGTTGGATAAGAAACCCTAATACTAAACCAAACATAAATCTAAATCCTAAAACTAGTCTTCATCATCCGACAAAACAATGACTTCATCATCATCATCCGACAAAACAATGATTTCATCATCATCATCCGACAAAACAATGACTTCTTCTCTCCATTCTGTGTACGGTGCCACAAGCTTGTCAATCAAAAGCTTGAAAAAAATTGCATGTTGTTCATATTTTGAGAGGCTCGGTTGCCCCTGGTTTTGAGAGGCTTGGTTTTGGTTCGTTTGATTTTGAGAGGATGGATTGGCACGAATTTTGCGCCTAACGTACACTCGTTCGATCGGTTTTTTTCCCTTTGAATTGCTTCCTTTACCTTTCTCCATTACTACCTAATTGAGATAATAAATTCTTACAAAATAATTGAGATAATAATTAAAACATAGATAAAACATCAATTCTTACACAAATTAAGGTTCACACATCATAGACAATAATTTAGATAAATAGATAATAGCCTAAGGTTCAAAAATTACACATTTAGCAATATTCATACAAAATAGCATAGATAATTATTAAACCCTAATTTCACTCCTTCTCTTCCTCCACTATCTCCTCTGGCACCTCCTCTGGCACCTCCTCTGGTCCCTCCTCCCCATCTGCAATTGTTCGTCCGCAACCAACTGGATAGCGCCTCACAGCAGATACAGACCGCCTAGGTAGAGGGTTATCTCGCATCCACTGAGGCACATATCTCTGACGAGTGACATCGAACTCCGGCTTTGTATCCGGCTTTGTCTCCGTCTCCTTCTTGGTCACATCTGTATTTTTCTTGTCCTTTGTCACAGTTTTTTCCCTTATTCACCTTAGGATTGCTACCTTCGGCTTTGTCCATTTATTCTAATAATTTGATTCAATTCTAATAATTAATTTAATCATAATTAATCAATTCTAATAATTTGATTCAATTCTAATAATTAATTTAATCATAATTAATCAATTGTAATAATCAATTTCATTAATCAATTCTATTAAACATTTCTAATAATAAATTCTAATAAACATTTCTGTCCCTATTAAGCATTTTGCATATTCACAATTCTGTCCCTACTATTTGCAAAATAGTCCCTAAAACAATTAAAATTATGCAAAACAGTCCCAAAAACAGCCCCAAATTAAGCATTTCAGTCCCTAATTAAGCAAAACAGCCCCAAAAACAGCCCCAAATTAAGCATTTCAGTCCCTAATTAAGCAAAACAGCCCCAAAAACAGCCTCAAATTAAGCATTTCAGTCCCTAATTAAGCAAAACAGCCCCAAATTAAGCAAAACAGCCCCAAATTAAAATTTTAGAGAAAGGGGGTTTACCTTCGAGAGAGTGCTGTCGGGGGCAGAGAGGGAAAGGTGGCTGTCGGAGTTGAGAGAGCAGAGATCTGTAAGGGAACAGAGAGGGAGAGGGGACAGAGAGAAAGAGGGGAGTCAGTGAGGGAGAGAGGAAGAGGGGACAGAGAGGGAGGGGGACAGAGAGGGAGAGGGAAGGGGGATTACCTGAGAGGGAGAGGAAGAGGCGAGTGTTTGAGAGAGACAGCGAGTGCTTGAGAGAGACAGCGAGTGCTTGAGAGACAGCGAGTGCTTGAGAGAGGCCGCGAGTGCTTGAGATCTAGGGTTTGGAGAGACAGCGAGAGCTTGAGAGTGTTTTCGAGTTTGGAAAGAAGTGACGAAACAGCGGCTAGATGGTGTATATTAAAAAAACGTTTGATCTTCTGTAAAGGTTATTAGCTAGTAACCGTTACAGAAGATCAAACGTTTTTAATATATATGATCTTCTGTAACGGTTATTAGCTAATAACCGTTACAGAAGATCAAACGTTTTTAATATATATGACCGTCTGTAACGGTTATTAGCTAGTAACCGTTACAGAAGATCAAACGTTTTTAATATATATGACCGTCTGTAACGGTTATTTGCTAGTAACCGTTACAGAAGATCAAACGTTTTTAATAAATATGACAGTCTGTAACGGTTATTAGCTAATAACCGTTACAGATTTAACTCTTCTGTAACGGTTATTAGCTAGTAACCGTTACAGATTAGTTTAATTTTTTTTTTTGCTTTTTGTTTGTTTTCGTAAGCCTTCTGTTCAACAATTTTAAACTTTAATTTAGAACAATTTTAGAACAATTTTAAGTAGAACAAATAATAATTTTGAAATGTTAAATAATAAGTTCAACAATTTAGAATGTTAAACAAAAATTAAAAATAAATTTGCTCATAAATTAGCACATATATGTTAAATTTCACCAATTAATGACCTAAAAAAAATAAAAATAAAACTATTAATATATATAACAATTTAGCACATATATGTTAAGAATAATTTATATTAGTTTTTGTAACTCACATGTTATTATGTAGCTACTTTCTTTTTTTTCCTTCGTGTGTCGACCCACACGCCTTCGGTGTTATCTGTACGCCTACAACTGATCGATACTGGCTGTGATGTATCGTCGATACCGATAGAAAAAGGAGGTATTTTCTCGAAGTGGTCGTATGCTTCTTCATCTACGACATCACCAACGCCGACAATACGTCTTTTTCCTGAAAGTGGCAAGTAATAAATAAGATGAACATTTGTACTCAATAAGGTGAACATTGTACTCAATAAGGTGAACATTTGTACTTAAATAAGATTAACATTTACCTTGAAGCACAACATGTCTTTTCTTATCCGCCGGATCTTGAATGTAAAAAACTTGCATTGCTTGCTTATTTGCAAGTATAAAGGGATCGTCTCGATAAGCCCTTTTATTGAAGTCAACAGTTATAAACCCCATCTTGTCTTTTTTAACTCCACCGTGACCGTTGTCGATCCATGCACACTTGAATAAGGGTATCTTAAATTTCAGGTAATCTAGTTCCCAAATCTCCTCGATCCACCCATAATAAGTAGCCGGCCTAATATTATCACTAGATAAAGCTACAACAGTGACTCCACTATTTTGCACGGAACTTTTATCATCATGTTTCCTTCTGTACCAGGTAAATTCATTCAAGTCATACGCTTGGTATGTCTCGACCACGGAATCAGGACGTCTTGATAACCATTTCACGGTTTCATCGACCTCTGTTCCTTCTTTCAACTGGGACTGTACTTTATCTTCTAGCCATTGGACAAATTTTATTTCATGCTCTATGGTAATCAAGTTTTCGGTGTAAGAAGGGTATTGTTCACGTAACTCGATTAGATGTTCATTGATGTAAGGCGCCACAATAGCAAAATGTTGGAGAACTTTTATATGTGCTTTGGTTCTCATTGCAAGATCCGGTATATGAGTACTAGCTCCAATTGTACCTGAAAGGTGAACATTTGTGCTAAATAAGGTGAACAAATATTGTGTTTTAAGTGAACATTTGTGCTAAATAAGGTGAACAAATATTGTGCTTTAAGTGAACATTTGTGCTAAATAAGGTGAACAAATGTGCTAAATTAGGTGAACATTTGTGCTAAATAAGGTGAACAAATGTGCTAAATTAGGTGAACATTTGTGCTAAATAAGGTGAACAAATATTGTGCTTTAAGTGAACATTTGTGCTAAATAAGGTGAACATTGGAAGTTAATGTATAACCTTTTCCTTCAAGTCTACCCTCATGTCGAGACTTTGGAAGACCGATTGGTTGTACATCCTGCAAATAATCGGTGTAGTACTCAATAACCTCCTCGGCCACATATCCTTCCACTATGCTTCCTTCTGGTTTAGATCGGCTACGAACAAGCCCCTTCAATTGACCCATGGCTCTTTCGAAAGGATACATGTATCGTAGAAATACAGGACCACACATTTTTATCTCTCTAACTAAATGAATGGTCAAATGCACCATGGAGTCAAAAAACGATGGCGGAAAGTACATTTCCAGCTCACATAGGGTTAGTACAACACCTTCTTGTAACTTGTCCAAACTATTCGGATCAATCACTTTAGAGCAAATGGAATTAAAGAAAAAACACAACTTAGTGATGGTTTTCCTCACTTCTTCCCTTAGAATTCCTCGAATTGCGACCGGAAGTAACTGGGTCAATAGGACGTGATAATCATGTGACTTCATACCAAGTAATTTTTGTTGTCCTTAATAGAAACCTTTCTTGATATATTCGAGGAATAACCAGTAGGAACCTTAATAGATTTCAGGTATTCTAATAATCTTTTTTTCTCTTGCTTTGATAAATTAAATTGTGCTGCAGGCAGCCAAGTTCGGCTTTTTCCCTTATCTTGTGCCGCTAGTTCTTGCCGGATCCCCATTTCAACCATGTCCTTCCTCGCATTTACGCCATCTTTAGTTTTCCCTTCAATTTCCAACATGCAACCGATCAAAGCTTCACATATGTTCTTTATTATGTGCATCGCATCTAAGCAATGCCTAATCTCCAAACTCTGCCAATATTCAAGATTCCAGAATATAGACTTCTTCTTCCATATCCCCTTGGGTATCTCATTTGCAAATTTCTTACCAAATTTTACATTAATGTCCTTCACCTGTCGATACACCCCTGAACCGGATAACGGTATTGGAGCCTTGTCTTTTTCTACAGTACCGTCAAACCTTTCATTGTCTCGACAGTAAGGGTGGTTGCGGTTCTTAATAAACCTCCGGTGTCCCAAGTAAACATTTTTTCTGGAGTTTTTCAGGTACACAGAATGGGTGTTTTCCATGCAAATAGGACACGCTTTCGTTCCTTTATTCCTATACCCTGACAGGTTTCCGTATGCAGGAAAATCATTAATTGTGCAAAATATCATGGCACGGAGGTTAAACTCACTTCTAGAGTGTGCATCATATATTTTCACTCCATTCTGCCACAATTCACCAAGGTCATCTATTAATGGAGCCAAGTACACATCTATATCATTACCTGGTTGCTTGGGACCAGAAATCAACAAGGGCATCATCATGTATCTCCTTTTCATGCATAGCCAGGGAGGAAGATTGTAAATACACAACAAGACCGGCCACGTAGTCTGCCGGCTACTCATGTTGCCGTAAGGATTCATCCCGTCTGTACATAAACCTAATCTCAAATTTCTAGGTTCACTGCCGAAATCTTCAAATTTCCTATCTATATTTATCCAATCTGGAGAGTCTGCTGGGTGTCTGAGCATGCCATCGCCTTTTTTCCTGCAGTCTGCGTGCCATCTTAACAATTTGGCATCCTTCGCGTTAGAGAAAAGCCGCTGGAATCTTGGTATTATTGGTAGATAAAACACCACTTTTGCAGCTGGTCCCTTACTACCTTCATCTTCAATTTGATCGTCCCTCGGTTTATACCGTGACGCATTACACTTTGGACATTTATGCAAGTCTCCGTACTCATTCCGGAATAATATGCAGTCATTTGGACATGCATGAATTGATTGAATTCTCTCAACTCCAATTTTTAAAGGACATAACATCTTTTTAGCCTTATAAATTGAATCTGGCAACTGGTTATCTTTTGGAAAAATTCTTTATGTAATAGTTTGAGCAAAGATGTGAAACTTGCATCACTCCATCCATTTTTGGCTTTAAGATTGAACAGTTTGAAAATAGCATTAAGTTTTGACAATTCACAACCAGGATATAAAGCTATTTTATCTTCTTCACGTAACATACCAAAAATTTCAACATTATCAACAAAATTTTCATCCACATTGTTCACAATTTCATCTAAATCGGCATTAAATTCTGAGTTATCTACATTTCTATCATCATCTACATTCTCATCATCAAATATATTGACATCATCAATTTCATCATCAATTTCATCATCCAATGATACATTTTCTTCCTCATACACAGAATCCAATACATTTGTGCTAGTACTATCCCCCCCATTCTCTCCATGGAGTGTCCACCGACTATAATCCGGTTGAAATCCATTTATAATCAAATGAGCCTTCACTTATTCAAAATTAGACCACTTCAACAAATTCTGACAAACACGACAAGGACAATACATTTTATCATCTTCTTTCATTTTCAAATTCTCTTTAGCACAAACCATAAATTATTCAAGTCCTCTCAAAAATGTAGACGAGCATCGATTACTTGAGTACATCTACGTCCGATTCATCTGAACAATAAAATTTATGCAAATTATTAGGGTTTCGGACCAATTTGTCATATTAGGTTTTCGGACCGGTCACCATCCTAGCCCGCTCTTTGGATACTCTGTCTCATTAGCGAGCATACGTTAGATGCAATGTGCTATCTGAGAAAAATTCGGCAGCATTTCCCCTTATGTTCCCTGAATACCCCAACACACGATTGCTCGTGCGTACGTATCCGTGGGAACACAAGGGAAATGCCGCCGAATTTTTCTCAGACAACACATTGCATCTAACGTACAACTCGCTGTCCTAAATGAGACAGATCGTATCCAAAGAGCAGTACTCCCGACCGGGAGTACTATCCGAGATTAATCCCTAATGGATTAATCTCGGGCAATGACCTAAATTCAGTTGAGTTCCGGTATTTGGTTCCTATATGACAATACAAAATCCATGCCTATATATATATGCAAATTATTAACCAAATGCAAATAATTTAAAAAAAGAGAAGTTCATGAAAATATATACTTTCAATCGTGTGACTTCCGATCCGTTGAATCGTGCGACTTATCCGGCCGATGTAAGATCTTCTCCTATTCAATGAGATATTAAAATATATAAAAAAACAAAAATAACCATGAATTAATGAAAAAATCGAAATAAATAAGAAAAAAATGTAAAAATAAAAAATACGGTTCAAAATTAATTTTTTTTACCTTAAATCTGCTCTCCTTCTTATTCTCTTTCTAATTATTATTTTTTCAGAATTTTTAGAAAATTTTTGCTATTTTTTTGGAGTGAAGTAGGACACCACAAATCGCAATAAATGAGAAGATCAGAAAAGAGTTAAGTGCGGCGCTAGCTGTGAGTTTGTTGGGATGAGAAGAAGACCTAATTAAATACAGAACTTTTCTGTAATGGTTATTAAAAATAACCGTTACAGAATCAATAAAAAATAAAAAAAAAAACGTTAACCTACTGTAACGGTTATTTACTAATAATCGTTACAAAAGATGGTTGATATTTATATATTTCTTTTTTCTTTTCTGTAACGGTTGCTGGATAATAACCGTTACAGAATATAAGAAATCTGTAACGGTTATTATCCAACAACCGTTACAGAAGCTTCATGCATTTTTTTTCCTGACCATGACGGAAATGTTATTACGGTTGTTTCATAATAACCGTTACAGATTTGTGGCGCCAATTTTCCCGCCTAATGCCTCACTATTCTGTAACGATTATTTCAAAAACCGTTACAGAAGTGCCGTTACAGAAGGTCCTTTTTCCCGTAGTGGTTGCTTGCAAAATTAAATTATATTACGTACCCTCTCTTGTATAGGAGTCCACAATTACGTACGTACTTGCTGCACATAACAATAGTGTAAAATAAAATACGCTGTCTAATTGTCACAGAAAAACAAATATATTGGGATTGCTTTTCCAAAAAAAAAAAAGATTGGGTCACAACATACCATAATTACAACTTGGAAGTTGGAACAAAACCTATACATAAATAAATTTAAATTAACTTAATCAGTGGCGAAGTTAGGATTTCGTGTCAGTAGGGTCCGTAATTTTTTTTTTTGCTGAAAGTATATGTATGATGTAACTTTTAATATAAACATAGTATAATAATATTTTTTTAAATAAAGAACTCTAAATAAAGTGATATAAAAAAATTCATGAGAAATCAAATATATATTATAATAACAATAGAAAATCTAAAATAATATATTTAATATACAAAATAATAATTCAAAAATCAAGACAATAAAAAAATACAACAATTTCCTATGAATTTTTATTTTTCTCATAATTTTACATAATAGGTTCATTAGAAATCTTATTAAACACTTTTTTTCTATATTATAGATATATAAAGATATAAGGCATACAAAGGAATTTGGCCACTATTCAAACCACAATATTTCTTATCTTTTGTGGTGCTCGAAATTTTTTTTGACAAGAATAATATTTATGATTTTTACTGACAGTTTTTATATAATATCCGAATTGTATTTTTTATCTTCTGTGGTAGTTTTTGTTTGTTATGTCCTAAAGTTCACAAAATATTATATAGACGAATCATGCAATGCACGAGATTTACGCTAATATATATATACTACAAATAATTATTTATCCAAATATTTCATTCTATTCAAAATTTTGTCTTAATAAAATTAATTGGGGATGAAGGAAGAAGACGATTAGTCAGGAACAAATGCTACTTGGGTCCCTATGCGATTTTTTAGGCGTCGTTATACAATTCAAATCAAACACGGAATGTCTAGCTGGGTCCTTCAAATTTTTGAGATGGGTCCCTAACTTCTTGTGACATTTTTTTTAATTACAAACAAATATACTATTAAGAAAATAAAATTTTTGAGGTGGGTCCATGCTCCACATAGCTTCGCCCTTGAACTTAATATGCAAGGTATTAGGCGAGATTAATTGACAGAATCAAAATATGACCTAGCTATTCGGCTGAAAAACATATATACCAACTTCTGTCACGTCTAAAAACATACTTTTGTGCATGTTCATGTTTACATGTCACTACCTACTTTCATATAATTTTGTGTGAACAACCACCACTATTTGTAACCATGTACTTGACAGCCGAAACTTGCTAGTACTAATCTTGAAGTTAAAAGATACACAAATGAGAACATGAATTGCATGAAAGTCAAACACGGATTAATTCTATACATGCACATAACATAATAATTCATAATTAACAGGTGTTATGCCTAGCGATGTACTGAAACTGTTATACCACAAACACCACAAGATATCCAATCACTTGGAAAGAGAGGCTGCCAAGTGCCAACTGCTGCGAATCCCCATCCGCTCCCGCGCGGGACCGCCCAGCGTAGCCTACGAACCGTCCGATCTGATCTGGACGGTTTGGACCTATCAATCTAGTTACATGCACGGGACTCCCTTTGCCATTGAAATTAAATCAGGCGGTTCTGATTCCTGCGCTGCACGGTCCCGCACGGGACTGGATTTCACTTCAACTTCTGCTGCGAATCCAGCCATGGGAAAGGAATTAGATCCGTTTATAGGATTATAATATTCTACCGTCTTTTCAACACCATTCTCCTTTTTCCGTACTCTTCTGGCCCATGGGCCTCCACAGGAAAAAAGAAGAGTAAAAAACATGATCTTTCAATCTTTCATTCTTTCCCCTCTCTGAGATGTTGTAAGAAACAGCAGCCCACCGCCAGCCCCGAATTTCCATCGGCGCACTAAAGTGGGCCACCACCAGGCGTGCCTTACTTCACGCGTTTGTCGGGGGTCCCACCTGCCTGTTGGCCACCCCCTCGCACGTGCCACTTTGCCTCCTCACACATGCGAGTTCCTACCTCCACAAGCCTTTTTCCCTCATGGTCCTTTGATTTTTCAAATTGAAAATTCTACAGAGATGTAGTATTTGCTGTTAAGTTTCTCTCTTTTGGATGACTAATCTAAGGACAAGTTTTCATTTGTAAAAGCAGCTTATTGTTTCTATTTGTGGCGATTCTGTACTGTTTCATGTACTGTTGTAAGGGTTGTCCAAAAAACAACTAATATATAGTGATATTATATTAATATTGATAGTGACAATATATATTGTACGGGTTCTAGATATTAGTTTAATTACTCTACTCTATAACAAATTGTTTATGTGAGCTTGAATGTGCCACATATAATTATGAGTATATGACATCGACTTTATCGTCAACATACGAATACAATTTACGAGAAGATAAAAAGAGAATTCTTGTAGAATTTGGCCAAAATATTTTGCCTAAATCTTTGGTCATTGGATTTATCACATGCATTGGTTATTTGTTAGCACTAATTTATTGATTTTCTTTTATAATAAAGAGAAGGGTTCCAATGCCAACATTTTGATTGCCCCCAAATGCCAACATTCCACTATTTGGTTACTTTTTTAAAATTTAAAATAGAAACGTCAAATCCAAACGGTCATCTTATTTAGTTCAATGACCGATGCATTTTGATATAAGTTTTGTAAATTTTAGAGTTTTTTTGATACTCCATCAAAGGCTAAAACATGGACGTATTAGAATGAATCTATCACAATTAATAAGGTTCGTTTATTTTTCTACCTCTTGATAGAGTAGCAAATAAACTCTAAAATTTACAAAACTTATATCAAAATGCATCAGTCATTGAACTAAATAAGATGACCGGTTTGGATTTGACATTTCTATTTTAAATTTTAAAAAAGTAACCAAATAGTAGAATGTTGGCATTTGGGGGCAACCAAAATGTTGGCATTGGAACCCTCCTCTATAATAAATGAATAATGTTGATAATTTTGTGCCTACCATTGATCTTAATTTAACGCACAAGCACAGATTTATGAAAAATAACGCTCATGGGCAACTCATATAATTAAGAAGTTTCCTCAAAGAAAAATATATATATAAGATTAAGAGGTAATTACTAAGGTTCTGTTTGGATAGTCATAAATAAGAGCTATTTTAGACTAAATAACTAACCTGGATTAAGAGACAATGCAAACAGTTTAGGATTAAGGGATTATTCTGAATGAGAGTAAGATTAGTTAATCTGACTAGATGTTAGAATAAGAAGTGAGATTAAAATTTTAGTTTGTTAACGGTCAAAGATAAAGCTTATTGTTATTCCTACATCATCCAAATAAAAAATTTTATTCTGAGATTAAGCTTATTCTTAAGAATTTGAGACTAACAATTTTAATCCTGAATAACTAATCCTACTCTTATTCTCATACCATCCAAACAGAGCCTAAGATTTGAATAAAAGATCTACGATAAACGATAAAATTTTTCATGTGTATTGTCTTAAATAATATATTTATAATGAATGAATGTATTTTCATGTGCATTGTCTTGGTTCTCATGTTTGCCATTTTCATTAATATTCTTCTTTGGCGATAGCTTTATATAGTGATCATCTAATCGAATTCATGTATAATAAGCTTACATAGAAAAAAAAATCTAAGATTTAGGATTAGCTAAGAATAAAATTAGGATTAGTTATTCGGAATAAAAAAATATTATTCTGAAACAATTAATAATAAATTTTTTCGGATATAGAGTGTTATTGTTAAGTAGTCTAATATTCGGATTAAATTTCTATTGCGAGAATGTTTGGATCATCTTTTTAATCCACCTTAGGAATAAGAGGAATAGTCTCTTGCTAGGCGAAAATTTATTTCTAACCATCCAAACTCTTTACAAAGTTACACACTTCTCAATATTTTCCGTCTAGGAATAGATTATTCCTCTTATTCCTAGGCTATTTCTCTAGATGTTGGACTACTTAAATATATCACTCTAAACCCCAAAAAAAAATTTTTTTGATCATTGAGGAATAATATTTTTTACTCCAAATAACTAATCTTAATTTTATTCTCAAACAATACTAAAGCACCCTATGAATAATTCATTTCGGCTCCGTTTGGATGTTGTGGGAATAAGAGGAATAAGAAAAAATATTTGAAAGTGTGTAACTTTGTGAAGAGTTTTGCATTATTTATAATAAATTTGGGAGTAAAAAAAAACTATTCACTTATTCCTGCACTCATCCAAACGGAGCCTTCATTATTTAATAAAATTAAAATGAATCATTAGTAATGACCAGTCCAATGAATTTTGAAATAATAAGGGCTAAGTTGTAAGAAAATACAACTGTTCCACAGTCCTCGAAAGCCTGTTCAGGACTCAAAATTGTTCCTAGGAGCAAAACTTGAACCAGAAAAATATATATAGCAACGCATCCAAACAGCTACAGACAAAGCACTCACCTATTAGATATATTTTCCATTAAAATACAAATTTGGAATAAAATATTGTTATTTTAGAATCCACCATCAATTCAAGCCTCTCTAGTCTGCACAAGAAGAAGTTATCACAAATCATAGTGGGGCAAACTGATATCATAATTCCACTAAACAATCCAGAACCCTAGAAGACATTCTTTCCTAGTTTCCTTCCTTAGCATAGACGATTTCTTCTCTCTTTCTCTCTCTCCAGACTCTCCTCTGAGCCTCTTCAAATCATACGCAAACCATAAAAGATTTCTATGGATACAGCCTCCCACTGGCCTCATCAGGTAATTTCCATAGCTTCAGGTTCTCCTCTTTCAGTTTAATTGATTGAATTGAGTAGTAGATCTCTTGGATATTGGGTTTTTGTGTATATTGAAGTTGCATGGGTAAGCCATGGCTTTCTAATTTGTAGATCTATCTTTGTTTGAAGAGAGAACTGTATCGTCTCTTCTCTCTTTTATCTCTTTATCTTTCACCTTTTCTTTTGCTTTAAGGCTTTAATTCCTGTCACTTATATGCCTCCTTCCTTTAATCCTTGAAAGCAGCACACACCACTTTCTTTCTATCTTTTCTTTTCTTTTCCTTCCTTCCTTTCCCCTCCCTCTACCTTTACTTTACTTTTCTTCTCCTTTTTATCTTCTCTCTCAAAAGCAGAGAGGCATCAAAAGGCGCAACCAAAGCACCATATATTTCTGATGAAGTATCATACAATATAACAAAAAACAAGAGTTAATTTTGGCTTCTCTTTCATCCTTTTTTCTTTCGCTTTTCTCCTCCACTTATTTATCCTTTTCTACACTTTAATCGTTTGTCCTTGTATTCTCCTGTTTGTTTTCTTTTGATAGTTTTAGATCCTATATATACATCTCTCCCTATATCCTGCTCTGCATCTCTTTTAAACATCTTATTTCTATTTGTTGTGTAATCTTTCCAATAATGATGAGTGTTTCTGTAATGATCTTTCTATCAGGAGCTTGGACTTGTGAAACCCATGGAGGAAATGGTTCCTGCAAGTGCAAACGCGAGTGCAACTGCAGGAAACACACTTGCCCAAGCAAGGCCACAAATGATGGAGAGGAGAGCTCGGCCTCAGAAAGAGAAAGCACTAAATTGCCCTCGGTGCAACTCAACAAACACCAAGTTCTGTTACTACAATAACTACAGCCTCACACAGCCAAGATACTTCTGTAAGACATGTAGGAGGTACTGGACAGAAGGTGGATCCCTCAGAAATGTACCAGTTGGTGGTGGTTCTAGGAAAAACAAGAGACCCTCTTCTACAACAGCAACTCAAGCTACAGCAACTGCTGGTGGTGCTACAACTCATTCTACAACTGCTGCTACTACAGTCTCACCTTCATCAGTTATATCAAGTCATGCAAGGAAGCTTATGCATGAAGCACAGGATCTCAATTTGGCTTTCAACCACTACAGTATACCAGTACCAGAGTTTAGCTTCCCTAGTTTGGAGAGTAGTGCTGTTCGCAGTACTAATGGTGGTGCTAATGGTTCAGTTGGCGCAATTTCTGCTATGGAGTTGTTGAGGAGTGGTATTGGTTCGGGCAGCTTGGCTACCGGTTTCGTACCATTGCCTGTACCAGAGTACACCACTGGGTTTGGGTTGCAGCATGAGTTCAGGCCTCCGCATACCCTTGCGTTCTCTCTTGATGCGAGCGTTGGTGTAGGCGCTGGAGGTGGTGCAAGTGCAGTTGGAGGCGGTTTTGTGGGGATACCCTCAGTTCAAGATACAGGGAACGGGAGTAGGTTGTTGTTTCCTTTTGGAGACTTGAAGCCTGTGATTTCAAGCGGTGCGAGTGAATACGAAAGTAACAACAAAGAACAAGGTCTGTTTTGGAATGCCATGTTAGGAGGTGGCAGTGGCGCAACAGGAGGTGGTGCAACTGGAGATGGCGTAAGTGGAAATGGTGCTTCATGGTAACTAGCGAAATTGGTGCAAATGAGGTGGAGAAAACTAACAGTTCATGCCTTTTCAGTTAATTTAGTTACAATCCCTCGTCTCCTTTTGGTTTTCTCGTGCATTGATATGTAGGTATTTGTGAAGCTTCTTTTTTTAGTTTGGCTTCAACATGGCGTATTTATTTACTTATTACTGTCTAGTTCTTATATAATATAGTAGACTTGGTTATGCATGGTTTGATTAAAAGCTTGGAAAAAGAAATGTTTATAATTTTCCTACTTCCTTGTGTTTTTTCTTTCGACTTTATTTTGAATCTTTTGTTTAACTTTAGTTGGCTTGGACTAGAATTAATAATTAATGCAATGTTATATATATATATAAATCTCTAGTGAAATTATTAGATTGTGTTGTGTGAATCATAGTTCTTTTATTTAAGAGAGGAGAATGAAATTCAGCGAGGATATGATATACATTAGTACTGCTTTTGTTCTTATTTATTCAAGTATCATGAATACGATGGACTTCATCGTTTAATCTCAGTTTTGTCATACATGTGGCTTTTGGCTCTTTTCTTGGCATGTTTCTCTCACTTTTTTTCTGTGCAGAGGTGCATGTCTGAAAGGTCATGTCCTCATCATGCATCCATCTCAACCAAGATTCTTCCAGCCGTGTAAGCACTAAGAAGAATGAGTGAAGTGAGACTCGGTTATCAGTGTGTGTCATGACAACACACTTGCACACTACCAATGACTTCCCATCACATGCTGTTTTGTGTTATCATTTTTGTTAGGAGCCATTCGGAAGTGGGTATTGCAGGCACTTTTACCAGTGCAACTATATTATAATAAAAGGTACCTCTTCCTAACCCTCCATCATGTCTTTCAGTAGTGTTTTTCTTTTTTCTTTTTTTCTTTTCTGAATGGGTCTTTCAGTAGTTTAAAATCATAAATAAAATGAGCACTGTTGTGCAGTCCATTGATTTGTCATATTTCTATAACCGCTCTCGAGAACTTTGTGGACATTCACATACCCCTGCAAGCCGTTCGAAGAAGTAGATGGTTTAGTTTTCATTGTTCACTGTTCAGTGAGACTAGCTAGTGTCCCGTAAATTGCTTTCCTATCACACCGTTGTGAATATCCTCTAAAACATACAGAACTGTGTAACATTAACATAATTGTACTAATCGGGTGCAGATATCTTATATAATATAAGATGGGCCGTTTGGATCATATGGAATAGAAAGAATTTTCTATTTCTAGACATAAATTTATTATAAACAATTCAAATTATTCACAAAATTATACACTTCCCGATCCAAACGGCCTCAGTAGTATTAATTTACTTATGTCATGATGTGGTTATAAGAAACTTCCGTATGGGAATAATTGCACATATATATCTTTTGCTCGATTAGTTCTTATTTTAGCAGGTTAAAGAAGCATTTCAATATTTAGCAACACTAATAATGAAATTAATTTGATAATCACTTAAACACTTACCTTTTGGTCAAGAACTAGTGTTACTTGCGCAGAAGATACAGATACATAATAAAAGATGCATTAGTAATTTAGTATGGATGCAAAATGCAAGTTTTCAGTTTTTTTTTTCCTTTTTTTGTTATCTATAATCTTATGTTACATTATATAACTGAAAGGTAGTTTCCGTCAAATTAATTTTTCAAAAGAAAAGGCGATCATTTAAATGGCGCACAGGTGTTTCTACCACGAGTATTCTGAATAGACGTTAATAACATTACACGTTGATTATTGATATCAGAAAATCAGGCTTTAGTTTCGCTTTTTGACGGGAGAATTGAGGGTAAAGTTAGTTTATAACTCATAAGAACGAATTCATTTTGGTCCCTTTTTTTTAAATTTGTATTCATACTTGCAACAAGTGCTAGTTTCGTACCATGTACTTTTGATTAAATTCAATCATAATTACTAACTTTTTTTTTCCTAACAAGCACAGCTTTTAATGCTCCACCACTTTGAAAGCTAAAAAAAGTTGCTCATGGTCTTATTACAAGTTTACAACAAATTAAAATATAAAATATAAAATAATAATAACTGTACCCTAGCTAAGTTGTGCCGGTACCAACATATATGGTACCAGCTAGCGTCTCCTTAATTATTACCTCACTTATGTTTTAAGCATGAAACAAACAACTCTTTAAGATCACATAAAGCAAATACCAGTAATGATTATCTTAATTACTTGATGACATAAATATGAATTGAAAGACAACATGAAATACGTTAATTGTTATAGAGCTGCATTATTGAGACTCTTTATCGTATATAATTGTTACGATCGAGCAGTGATGAAGAATTAATCTTTTGTGTAGTTAAAAAAACAAAATCAATTCTTAGTGAAAGTCGTTGAATCAAAATCGATCTATTAGAAAATCCGATTTAAATTCAAACAAAAGTTGAAAGTTTGACCTCTATCTTTCGTTAAAAAAGAAAAAAAAAAGATGATGAGTGTTTAATGCACAAGTTCATCTCTAAAAATATTTTCGTTATTTTGAGTGAATAAGTCTGTTCACACTCTATATTATCTGTAAATACTAATTAACTTTATTTGTATTAATCGAAAATTATATAAAAAGCCATATTACACAAACAAATAATAATAATAATAATAATAATAATAATAATAATAATAATAATAATAATAATAATAATAATAATAAATGAGGGTACTCTAAGCGATACCTACGATCCTATCAACCATCATCCGTATACTGTTTCAATATAAAGATGTATGTGTTTGTCACATGCTAAAAGTGTTCCTATATTTCCAATCCACCATCTGTATCAAAAGTTCAATTGTTCAACCAAAAGGCAAAGACCTCATAATTTAATTCCCCTGCGACTATCTTTAACCATTTTTGTGGTGTGTTGATCTGTGTTTCAAGTTTCTCTTATCTGTCTTTCTTCCTTAATAAACCGCCAACCCCTCTTTAGTTGGATGGTGGGATCCACAAAACATTCTTCTTGGGATTCGAGTCAAGGAATCATTCTCCTATTTTGTTTTCTTTTGCTTCGTCTGCCTCACTCTAATTCAATAAGGGGGTGTTTGTTTGTATAGTAAGGAGTTGCATAACTTAAGGATACCTAAGTGTTTATGTAGTGTTATGTAATAGATGTTTGGTTGTGTAGTAAGGATGACTAACTTAATGCATGCATATATTCATGTCAAAAGACTAAAATGCCCTTAAATTTGAATTAGTATTATGTATTATATGTTGTGACCTAATTATTGTTAATTATTAATTATTATAAAAATTAATTATTAACGATGATAATAAATCATTTTTACTATTATGAAATATTAATAATTACTTTTAATTAAATATTATACATATTATTAATTATTTAATAATAAATCAATATTGTTTATTAATTATTATTATTACTTGTTATATATTATTATTTATTAATTATAATAATTAATATTTATTACTAATTATGATTTTTTAATAGTTATTATTACTTATTAAATATTACTATTTATTAATTATTATAGATTATTAAATATAATTATTAATTATTTCTAAGGAGTATTGTTGGAAAAAAAAATTAAAGGGGACCAATGCATAACTTATGCAACCTATTTAGGTTGCATAACTTATGTACCCTTAAGGCATCTTATGTAAGAGGTGTTTGGTGATTTAAGGATACATAACTTAAGTTATGCACCCTTTAAATCACAAACAAACGCCACCTAAGGATGTGTTTGGATGAGCCAAGAATAAGGAATAAGAATAAGAAATTTCGGTATGCGTGCTTATCTAAATTTCTTATTCTTATACCATGGTTTTGTTAGTATAGGAATAATGGCCCAAATTACTTATTCTTGTGTTGTTTGGGTTGCACAAGAATAAGAATAAGCACGCATACCGAAATTTCTTATTCTTATTCCTTATTCAAGATTTATCCAAACACACCCTAAATTAACAACCCCAATGCATGACCGATTTAAATGAGTTATTAATTATGGGAGTTGTACATTGTTGGGCATTTAGGTGTTTTGTATAAATTTGCTATTAGGCAATTCATTAGTGTCGTACTATTAATTATTAGTTATTTGAGAATGTCTCAGAAATAAGAAATTGCATGTAAATCCAATTGCTGCAGCTTTACATACCAGTGGTTTTATACACGTCATTACTTTTGTGCTTTTTGAACCAGTATCATGTCAGAATATAATTGTCCTTCTTCCTTATCTTTTATAAATGGAGTTATGCATTCTTCGTTTGTGAGAAAAAAAAAACAAATGCCTCCTTTGAAGCACTATATCCAATGCCGGCATTATCATTTCGATCTCTCCCAAGATAATTTTGCGGTTGAATCAGTATCAATCGCAAGTTGCGCCAATCCTTGGTTTAGTGGTTGCATTGACATTCAATCATTCATGAATCCGGATCCACAATCGGTACTAAATCATGGGAAACAAATTATCTTCGGCAGCATAATCCAAGTTTTTCTGCTTATGTTACTTGAAAGTCCAAACGAAATTCAATAGTCGTGTCACGTCCCGCACCGACGGGTAGCGGGACGCGAGCCGAAACGGTATCTTCTACATTCATCCGACGACCCGTCAACCTACGTCGCAACAGAAAAACAAACATGTACAAACCTTAGTAACCGGTTATTTAACGACGCAACTTCTCTACATTTAATTATTATAATAAAGTCCAATAAGATCGGATTAATCCACATAACAAATAATATATTTTACGGAGATAATCGGATTCAGACAGTCAGTCTGAAATCTATGTCATCTAAATTGTAAAATTAATACGGATCTGATTCAGATAGAGCGTCCCGTTGAATACCGTAATTAATTAGAAAAGTGGAGATAAGTTAATCTCACCATAATTCTCACAAAATTCTTATTTAAAACATGACAGACCGTTCCTTTTTGTTTTTAAATTATTATATATTATTTTTTGTTGTAAGTGATATTTACTTTGAATTATTGAATTACCCAGTTACATTTCCTGTTGTCTGACAGAGAGATCTCTCTATTGGATTGTATTCCCAGAATTCAGTCAATCCAAAGAGAAGAAACATCTCAATCAATTCAAAGAACACCAAGTACAATAGCAGGAATCTTCATTGCTTGGCCTCTTTAATTGCGTTGACAACAATAGACCATTCAATTAATAAAAGCATGAGATACATGCACTGATTGATTCCTCTCTTAGGGAAAGAAACAAGCATGGATAGCCACTCTCTCTAATTTTCGAGGGCAGAGAGAATAAAAGAAAATTAAAAATAAATAAAGGCTTCCGAGACGAGCAATGGAAGCATGGTGTGAGAATTCTGACATGCACAGAGACACATCTAAAATGAGAAAAAGAAATAATGCTTGATCGTGTCAATTTCGAAGTACTATTGAATGCACATGATTGGACCCCTGTTGGATTGATGAACCCATCTTGATTGAGTTACAAACTTGCAATAACTATGGAATCCAGACTTTTACGAGATTTTTATTTAGTTCCGAAATTAGAGTTAAAATTGACGATACTTTTAATAATGTTTCATGCATTGTTATTTACGATCATCCTACAAATTATCATCATGTATCATTCCAACTCAAGCGTCCTTTCTATTTTAGCGCACTTTTTCTTTTTTCGCATAATAAGATTCAACGCATAAATGTTTAGTATCATTCCTATAAATGTTCAGTTTCTTAAGTATAAATATTTAGTTTATTAAATGTTATAAGCATAAATGTTTAATTTTTTAAATATTATAGGCATAAATGTATAGTTTATTACATATAAATGTTCAGTTTATTAAGTATAATTGTTCAATTTATTAAATGTTGTAAGCATAAATATTCGGTTTATTAAGTATAAATGTTCAATTAATAAGTCAAAATGCGATTCAGCGCATGAGAAAAAAAAATGGTCCCAAACTGGATAATTTATGCATGGAAAAATTAGAAGAGGTCAAGAATTGATCAGGTTCAACTAAATTTTTTTTTTGTCTTTATTCTTGTTGGAGAGAGAAAGGATATATGCTGGAAACTCATAAATGTTCACAAGTATAAATGAGACAGAGGAGAAAAAAATATTAGAGGATTGCACAACGAAATTTCTATTTATCAGTTGAGATGATAGAGATGATATATTGAAGGATTGCACATATCAAATCTGCATGACATCGCTCAATTTCATTTCTTTCCAAGGACTTGAATTAAGTTACATTAATAGAGTCGAATTTCTCTAATCTCTCTCTTAGATTCTATTCTTCTTGGAGATCTTGATCCAACGGTGCTTTAACTCATTTTTCATCCTACTTCCTCTGCTTATGCTTAATAGTGTTCTATGTTGATCTGCTTCCTTTGCTCTTGTTAACACGCACCAGGCCACTTAATAATGATGAAAATGGTGATGTCTTTTATTTAGTTAGAGAGATTTAGGTGTTTGAGCAGGTTTTAATGGTTTTTATTAAAAACTGGCTAAATCTTTGGGTGTGATACTGGATATGTGGATATCTTTGTAAGCAAAACTTACCACTGAGATGCTCAGTCAAGTGGATCGATTTTCTATTTTTGCATTTGAATTAGTTGCTCCCAATATCCCAATGCGAACTGAAAGCATGTGAAGTGTACTTATATTTTCGTATTGTTGCAGTCTCAATTTTACGTTGTTCTGTTTGGCGTTAAATCAAAGAGAATGCATATTATTTTCAAATTAGAAATCAGTAAAAAGGATTGTTGTATAAATATATGTAACCAATGGTAGTAGACGCGTCATATGCAAATTAAATGGAGTATCAACCTGGATCGTTGGAGTCATGCTAAGTGGAAGACATGTCACGAAAATTGAAAAGGCTGTCATCTATTTCGGTATTAGAAAAGTTATAGATTGTATGACAGGTACATATTTCATTTTTCTTTTCTTTTCTTTTTCAGGGGTTAAAAAACAAGGTCCAAGCCCATATTTAGTTTATCTTTTTTTTTTTTTAAGATTAAGCTATACATAATTGGTAGAAATGAAAAAAATTTCCCATACTTCATTATTTTATTTTCTATGCTTTTACTTGTGAAAGTGAATAGATTGCTTGAAACTAATTATACATTTCCATCAAAAGTTGAATAATTTCCGGTAAATTTCTAATTGAAATAAAAAAATTAGTAAATAGTATAAACCTTCTCCTCTTTCATGAATTCTGAATTGGGCACGCATATTTGTGAGAAATTCCCTTCAAATACTGGTTATGGACAAAACACTTTGGTTTTTCTTCTTTTATAACTCTTTAATTGATTATCTTGATAGTGAAATTTCGAATGATTCCAGGTATCCAATTTTTTCAATGTTCATTTGTTTGTAGGGTGTATTTGGCTTGCTTGAGAATAATACTACGATTAATTATACAGAATTACGAGTGTTATTATTAATAGAGCTATTCTAAGTGGTCTCAAATTTAGAATATATGTTTTATCCGAATTTATTAAGATTATTTAAAAATTTAGATCTAGAGTAAATCCAGAATAAGAGTTTTTTCAATTTGATTCTTTTACTATATTTTGGTAGAAAATGGAAAATATTTGTAGAACTAAAAAATTGCAAGATTACTTATTAATAAGAATATACTTTTTTATAATTATAGTATATTATTGACCTTGTATATATGGTTCTAACTTCTAACTAAGTATTTTTTTCCCTGCCTATGTATGAGAAATTGAGAATATGTCAAGTCAATAAGCTTCTCCAAAGCTGAACATTACAAAGCTGATGGCTTTGTTATTTTGTATCTCAGAGACTTCTGACTAAGACACTGATGAGAAATTTTGAGTGGGCGATATCCTTACACATCTAGGATGTCATTTCTCTAACATAAAATACGTGCTTTCCCTTTTTATACTATGTCAACTGAAGTAGGAATGGTCTACTGTCTACCTGGTCCAAAATTTTTTAGTTCTATTGTGGTGTTTCTTTTCCTAAGAAAATTTTGTTACCCGTTTTTTAAAGATAACCGGCCGGATTATAATTGTTTTAAAGTAGACAAATGTTTCATTGGGCCTTCATTAAATCCCAATATTGTTGGGCCTTGTCATTAAATTCCAATATTACCTTTTTCTCAACTTTTAATGCTAGTAAAGCTTGGCAGCCGCTGCCCGGCCATCTAAAAAAAAAAACTTTTAATGCTAGTAACAGTTTCTGCTTCGCAGTATATATTGAATGATAAAAGGGCTCTGTTTTGCACCACAGCAGTACGATTTTACTAAACTCAATGCATTGTCAATTCTGTCATTGTCCTTTCTCTTTGATTCAACTTCAATTCTTTTTAACTGGCATTCAATTTCTGAAAAAAAAAATAAATTTTATACAAAAGCCACAGATATTTTTTTGTTTAATTTTTAAACATCAAACGGCGGTACGTAAGATACATGGATTATTATTTTTTTATTTTTATATCTACAAGTCGAGTAGACGATTTTATTTCCATGATAAAAATCATTATTCTTAGCTAATAACGAGACCTACAGAGTAGGTGTGGAATAAACCTTTAGTCAAACCTCTATTTGAAACTACACCTTAATTTCTAGAAACACTTTGTCCATTACTGGGTCTTGTCTTCGTCAGGAATCAGAAACATAATTTAGAACGCTGCTTACAAAAGCACAACTCCACGTCATAACCCTGACAGATTCATATATTCCTCCCAAATTTATTCATTAAAGTTCAGCTTACTAGACGAAAGGACAAACATTGGAGGAACTGCAAATAATCAAAATTGCAACTGGGACTATCCTATGCGCATAGTTTGTAGTGTGTGATATGCAATCAAGTACCGATAATAAAATGTTAAAAAATATATATTAATTACTAGCTAATTTTTACCTGTTGGTGTAATTCGGGTACGTAATGTTTGAGCTGTTCTGCATACTTGTTAGTTGTTAGTCTATATGGGTGCATGTGGATTCATAAGTATTCTGAACTAACTCTAGATTAAAAATATAATTTAAAGAAACTCAAATTAAAAATTTATTCTGCATTGCCAGACCATTTTTAAATAACTCTGTTATTCCAAACAAACTTATTCTTAATTGTTTGGGAATCAATGTTGAATCACTTACTCACTCTTATCCTCAGACAATCCAAAACATCATAAATATATAGAAGTAAGAGAGTGAAAGAAAGAAAGCTAAGAAGAGATACAACAAAAATGGAAGTTCAGAAAGCTACTGATGAGAGAAGGAAATGTATCAGTATTAATCTGGTAAAATACAATTGAATTACTGAATAATGACTGGACAGTGCAAAGGCATGCAAGCAGTGAAAAGCATTGACAATTAAAGATGTGACAAATAAAATCAAAATCTAATATATGATCGGTAAAAAATTGCTTGCTAGGAAGCACTGGTATAGGTAGTACAGTACTACATAATAATTGTATGGCCAATTATGGTTTATTACACAAGAATTCACTCAATCATGACCTAACTTTGATTCGTCAGCGACTCGGCGTACAAGCATAACTTCTCAAATTTCAAAACAGTGTACACATGTAGAACCCATGGAATAAGGTCTTCTTTTGAAATTGCTAATTCTTGGGTCGCCAAACGCATTTTAGAACAAGCCAAATAGCTTATTATACAAAATCGGACACATAATTATACAAACTGGACATGTAAATGAGTAAATTGAACAAATATTAATGGGATGGCATGGGATGGCACTTGTAGAGATGGTAGATAGAGGTGCATAACTTCTAAAACAGTAACGAAACTTAACTGTTCCGTTAACCTTTTCGTTTCATTGACAAAACTGACTTTCAATTTCGTTAACCGTTTTGTTTTGGACGAAATGATCGAAATCACGAAAATACACACAGACGAAACCGTTTTGCTCTTTAAATGCAACCGAAACCTTTAACCGAAACGAAATAATGGTCGTCGTTTTCACCCTTAACGGTAGATAGTAATTTCCAAAGAAAATTGCAGTAATTGGGTTTTGCTCATTTCCAAATTTTAGCCCAAAACAGACCGATCCTACCGAAAAAATTAATAATGACGTTACTGTTCATATTAATTTTGATAATAACAGAAAAAAATCGAAATTTTAATACTAACGTTGCTGGATGGTCATCCCAGTTGACGAAAGCCCAATACCTTTGGATCGCCATCCCAGTTGACGACCCAAGCTTGGATCGATATCCGAAATGACGATCCAACGATCCAACAAAAAACAAATATTTAAAAAAAGGTTGTGAAATTATTTTGTTTGGATCGTCATCCCAAATGACGATCCAAACAAAAAAATTTCACAATCTTTTTTTAATGCAAATTTTGCATTTTAGCCCCCAAAGTTTTTATTATTACAAAATATATAATTTATAATTAAAAATTAAACATAATTAAAACATCTATTATAAAAATATAAGTATATAATTAAATTATTGCATGTTAAATACATAATATTGTATATGTTTGTAATATTTATTCATACATATATATATAATGTATCGTATATTTTATATATTAAATACATATTATTGTATATAATTAAAATATATGTTACATATTATTATGTACATATATTTCTATGTATATTTATTTATACATTAAAAAAATTATATATTAATATCTACATTTAATGTATAACAATTTTTTTTTATTGGACTACTATGTAAAAATAATAATTTTAATGTCATCGGCGAATAAATTCAACAAAAAATATATTCAATTCTTTCGCCGATGACTCTAAAATTATTATTTTTACAATATAGTCCAATAAATTTTTTTGTAGTATATTTTATATGTATTTTTAATGTATATAATTTTTTAAAAAATTATACATTAAAAAATATATGGTGACGATGACCATATATTTCTATGTATAAGTATATTAAAAAAATATATGTATATAAAATATATTAAAAATTATACTTTAAAAAATATGTTTATATATACATTACATACATATAAATATATACATTTATACATTACATGTTTTTTTATTGTATTGTAAATATCTATAAATATCTACATATAAATATCTACATTTAATGTATAATTTTTTTTATTGGACTATATTGTAAAAATAATAATTTTAGGGTCATCGGCGAATAACTTCAACAAAAATATATTCAATTTTTTCGCCGATGACCCTAAAATTATTATTTTTACAATATAGTCCAATACAAAATTTGTTATACATTAAATGTAGATATTAATATATAATTTTTTTTAATGTATAAATAAATATACATAGAAATATATGTACATAATAATATGTATCATATATTTTAATTATATACAATAATATGTATTTAATATATAAAATATATGATACATTATATATATATGTATGAATAAATATTACAAACATATACAATATTATGTATTTAACATGCAATAATTTAATTATATACTTATATTTTTATAATAGATGTTTTAATTATGTTTAATATTTAATTATAAATTATATATTTTGTAATAATAAAAACTTTGGGGGCTAAAATGCAAAATTTGCATTAAAAAAAGATTGTGAAATTTTTTTGTTTGGATCATCATTTGGGATGACGATCCAAACAAAATAATTTCACAACTTTTTTTTAATATTTGTTTTTTGTTGGATCGTTGGATCGTCATTTCGGATGACGATCCAAGCTTGGGTCGTCAACTGGGATGACGATCCAAGGGTATTGGACTTTCGTCAACTGGGATAACGATCCAGCAACGTTAGTATTAAAATTTCGATTTTTTTCTTTTATTATCAATATTAATATGAACAGTAACGCCATTATTAATTTTTTCGGCCGATCCTATTTATCCAACTCCAAGCCTCAAACCGGCCCAGAGTATCTTATGGTCCCTAAAACCACATACAAGTAACGGCCTACAAAATTAAAAAATCACGAGTCCTCACTCCTCAGTCCTGGATGGATAAAACAGTAAATTGAATCATAAAATAAATAAATGATAACAGTGAAAGAGGGGACAAAAACCCACAACTAAACCGTCAATGGACTAGGCACTACTACTATGGCCATCTCCGTAGCACCTGTAAACTCTCCTCCTCTTTACCTTCACAAATCTCAACTGAGACCCATCAGAAAATCATTGTCCAAGAACACTATTCTTACAATACCAGATTTTCCCTCGCCGTCCGATTACGCATCAGCCATTGATTCATGTCATTGCTCCTCTCTTGCTCGTCAGATCCATGCCCACGTCATCAAACGCAGATTCTCCGGCCACTCTGAGTTTTTGGAAACCAGACTTCTTGTCATGTATGGTCGCTGCTCTTGTGTTGACACAGCCTGTTACCTGTTCTATAAAATGCTCCTGAGAACCACCTACACATGGGTCGCAATTTTAACTGTTTTAGTGAACCACGGGCTTTTTCAGAAGGCTATAGGCATGTTAAAGCAGATGTTATTAGATGGAGTGGAATTTAATTTTTATGTATTTCCCGTGGTCCTGAAGGCTTGCGCTGGGCTCGATTTGGTTGAGTTGGGAAAGTACATTCATGGGCTTGTCTTGAAAACAGGAATTATCTCAAATGTTTATGTAGGTAATGCATTAATTGACATGTATGGTAAATGTGGCTTGGTGGAGGATGCAATGAAATTTTTTTATGGAATGATGGAAAAGGACAGTGTTTCTTGGAACTCCATAATCACGGCTTGTTCTGCAAATGCAATGGTGTATGAGGCATTGAAGTTTCTGGAAGAAATGAGTAAGTCGGTTAATGTTGAGCCTGATGTTGTTTCATGGAGTTCAGCCATTGGTGGATTTGCACAAAATGGTCATGATGAAGAAGCACTAGAGTTATTCAACAAAATGCTCAAGTCAGGTGTTAAACCTAATTCTCAGACTTTAACCGGTCTCTTACCTAGTTGTGGTAGAATGAGGGTACTCAACCTTGGAAAAGAGCTCCATGGTTATGCCACAAGACATGGTTTGATAACTAGCTCCTTTGTTGTCAATGGATTAATGGATATTTACTGGAGGTGTGGGGATATAGTTTCAGCCGAAAGGCTCTTTTTGAAGTTATCAGCTCGAAATATTGTGTCCTACAATACATTGTTGATGGGCTATTCGGAGAACGGGAAATTGGAGAAGGCGAGGCACCTGTTTGACAATATGGTGCTTGACGGAGTAAAGAGAGATGACATATCATGGAATTCTATTATATCTGGTTATGTTGATAATGAGATGGATGATGAGGCTATAAACATGTTTCGGAAAATGATCATAGATGAACAAATCAAACCTAACCAATATCATTTGGGTAGCACTCTACTAGCATGTGCAGCTTCTGGCACATTTAAGCAAGGTAAAGAGCTACATTCACATGCAATTGTAAGAGGATTCACTTCCGATCCATTTGTCGGATCTGCATTGGTTGAATATTATTGCAGATGCAATGACTTAACAGCTGCAGAATCTGCCTTTAGGGGGATATCAGAAAGAAATACATGGAATTGGAATGTGCTTTTGTTGGGGCATTCCCGTAAAGGTAATTTTATTCGGTCACTTGAATTAATGGAGGAGATGAAAGAATGTGGATTTGAACCCAATATGTACACCTGGAATGGGTTGATAGCAGGTTATATGGATAACAGAGAGGATAAATTGGCCTTTCAGCTATTTCGGAAGTTACCTAGTGAAGGCATGAAGCCTGATATCCATACAATAGGCATGGTCTTAACAATGTGTTCACGTGTCCTATCGGTTGAACTTGGGAAGCAAGTGCATGCGCATACAATTCGATTTGGCTATGATTCAGAGGTGCGAATTGGTGCACCTATTGTGGATATGTATTGCAAGTGCGGGAATGTGCCTCTTGGTGTTCTCGCATTCAAGAGGATTAGAGAGCATAACTTGGTTTCATACAATACCATGCTTGCAGGTTATGCCACACATGGCTTAGGAAAGGAGGGGATTGAGGTTTTTAATAAGCTAATTAAAGATGGTATTGTGCCTGATGAAATAACTTTTCTATCTGTTTTATCATCTTGCGTCCACATTGGAGACGTGGAACAAGGTCATTTCTACTACAAAATGATGCAAGAATATAGCATAGAACCTAACTTGAAACACTACACATGCATGGTAGATTTGCTGAGCCGTGCTGGACAGTTGAACCAGGCATTCAACCTAATTCGAACCATGCCAATTGAACCGGACCCAGTTGTATGGAGTGCATTGCTTAATGGGTGCGTAATCAAACGTAATATAGAATTAGGAGAGATTGCTGCCAGCAAGCTTATCGAGTTGGAAGAAGGCAACATGGCCAATTATGTTTTATTGGCCAATTTGTATGCAGTTACTGAGAAATGGGATGATTTGGCAAGAATTAGGGGCTTGATTAGAGAGAAGGGAATGCATAAGAATCCCGGATGCAGTTGGATAGAAATCAGAGACACAGTTCATATGTTTCTTGCCAGCGATGAGTCACATGAAGAGAACCACGACATTTATGCTTTGTTGAAAGCTTTGCATTTGCACATGAAAGAATTTGATGGTGTGGTTTGTATTTAGTAGCTGTAAATGGAGAATTATTGTCTATTGATATAGTTTGTTACTTTTTAGTTTTTACAATTCTAACTTTTCAATACATACGTTTTTCTATGTTTGCCCTATTGTTGAAGTGGTCTTGGATTAGGATAGTGCTACTTTACTGGCTATTATGTGAAAAGAAAAAATGGGAGGGAAGCAATATGGCCTAAAATTATCAATTTTTTCTTTTGGTTGTTTACAATATGGCCTGTAATACACAAGCCCAATTATCAATGATTTTCATTGCTATGATGGACCTATGGTTTCATTTCATGTGCTGCATCTGTAAGTTCATTTCATATCACAACGGTAACATAAGGTGTCAATTGATGGTCCCGTGGTCCCATCTATCTTATCTCATACGTGGACAGATTTTAAGGAAATATAGGTACTTTTTAAGTTTTATTATAAGGAACAATCTAGATGCAAAGGTAGATGGAAGACTCTATAGTCACTATGGCCTACATGTCATGGGATGGGTTCCAAATGTTGAAAAGTCTCAATGGCCTAACAAACAGTTCTTTCAGATAGATGCACGGTGAAATACCACACCGAAACTGCCACTAAACCGCGCGCCATGTAGGCATGTACAAAGGGAAACTGAGGCAATCAACAAGCCCACAAAAGCCCAAGCAAAGCGCCATGGGTCTGTTGGGTGGCACTACGCCACTACCAAACAAGGCAAAAGTAGCCATGATTCCTGCCTAGAACAACCATTGTAGAGTGGAGGGTATACACTGAGCAGTCAACAAAGCTCTTAGCAGGAAAGGTATATGGCAAAAGAAAAGAGAAGAAAACCAAAAAAGAGAGATAGAGAAAAGACATTGCTTTTGATTTTTAATGCTTGATGATTACATTACCATCACATCATCAGTTCGTACGGTATTATCTTTTCTTTGTTTCTTTGTGTTCTTTGGTCGTGCTGTACAGTGATGGTCACATGATCCCACTTGTACTGTTAACTGTAAAACAAAGCTAGCTACTTTAACTTCCAAAATGTTAATTACATATTTGCAAGCGTAGATTTATCTCTTTTATTTTTCTAGGATTTTCTGTGTAGTTAACTGTAATTTGTATTTTGTTTCTAGATGCTTTCAACATGCAGTTTTCTGCAACGCATTAAAATTTTCATCAACGACCTTTCAGACACGTTTGTGGAAAGGTTGAAGTGTAGTTATTTAGGCCTTCCTTTTCTTTTGGTCCATCGTTTTTCTTTTATGAAGTGGGAAGAAATTAAAAAAAAAGGGATAAACTAGACTTAGCTAAGTGCAGATAATTGTTGAATGTGTTTTTATAACTTCTCGTTAGGAGATGAAAACCAAAACATTTTGTATAAATTCATCATTTAAGAACCATAGCTATTTTGGGTAACAATTAAATAATGCGTAATTTAAAAAGTAAAGCTCCTACGAACTTAAATCATCGAAATGGCTTACAAGTTTGCCTCCAAAATCTCTCAGAACAAATAATGAATTTAAACCCGTCAGACCAATCTACTTATGGCACCGTTTGGTTGCGTTGAGAAGAAGGTAGGTAGAAGGAAGAAGGGAAGAAATAAATTATAAACAATTCAAACTCTTCACAAAGTTACATACTTCCCAATACTTCTTCCCACTTCTTCCCTTCTTCCCACACCTATCCAAACGGAGCCTATGAGCAGTGCATCAACATGCATGCTAATTTTGCGATAAATTTGTGTAGTATAAATTAAGTCAAGCAGTTAGATTATTTTGCAACTACATTTCCTTTTTTTATTATGTTTTTGATTGATTAACTTTAAAGTAAACAAATTAAAAAAAATTAGTACGTAAACGTATTATTTATTAAGTAGTTTTGTTTGAGCAATTTGAATTCATCATTTGAATCCGATATGATAGGTTTTTAAATTAAGCTAATAAACTATTCTGATAAGCTTATCATGGAAATTAATAATAGAGTTACTATAAGCTGCACATGATCTCATCATTTGGGTTCTGTCTGTAATATTAAATTATCAAGATCTCTAAATTACTTTTAGTGGCACCGACATGACGAATAATCATCCCAAAATTTATGCACACGAAAAGTTTTAATATGCTCCGCAAACAGGAATTGGGATACAAAGAACTTTTTGCAATGTGATAAAAATGATGAAGCTCATGCAATACGATCTACACGCTTTTAGCTAAACTTTTTCTTTATACGGTATATATATGCATCCAAAATCTTGCTAATTTTTCTGCAAATTCACTCTCAAGTACCTTGTGAATTTTTATTTTTAAGTCATATTCAACAAAAAATTCCTTCTCATTGCCAAGTCTTCTTTTTTTTTCAAAAAAAAAAAAAAAACTGTCCAAGTCATTTTAATGACTAGTTTTCATGTTTCCGTCGTCTATGTAGTTTGACAGCATATTCTTGTTAATTATTCCATTCTGAAACCAAAAAAATTAAAAAAAATCTATGACCTAAAGCTTGGGAAATAGAAAAGGCAGCTAGAGAAAAGGGCAGATGATTGGAGATGACAGGAGCTGCTTTTGCCAACTCTTAAGCCGGCAGAGATCCGACAATGGCCGGTCTAGTCAGACCGGTCGGTCCGGTTTCCCAGGCGTTGTCAACAGGATAGATAAGGTACCGGAATGGTGGCGACTGGCGACTGGCGACGGGCTTCTCGGGACGATGCGACTTTTCTTTCTGATTCTCCAACCACGTGATGTGTTCTCAACTCATTGGCTCCTTCGCCGAGGTTGAATTACTCGGATCAAATACTAATTAATGGTTATTGTTAAGAACCAAAATAAAAAAATTAAACAAAGGAAAATACTTCCAACCATCTTTTTGCAGCACCGGTTTGCGAACTAACGAGCAATTTGATATGGCATTAATCTCTCTTTAATTCACGTAGTTTTTTTTTTTAAGTTTTAGAATATATATAAGTTCTCGTGTGTAATAGTCAAGGCGATAAAAATTTTTCTAGTATGATGATGGTAAACTTAGCCTGCATGAAAACATTCTCTGAACATCTCCAACATTTTTTTTTTCACAAAGCTTAGAATTCATATTCACATTTTAATTTTAGTAAAAGATTATTATTGATAGTCATTCACTAAGTCAAACAGCATTATAATATATCAAATACATTTTCGACCAATTCAACCTATATTTTTGTAGCAATGCACAATTATTTAACATTAAATAACTAGTTAAAAATATTTAAGGTATTTATGGGGTCTGAAGTTAAAGAATAGTTTAAACTTTCATAATATTCAAGAGAGATTATTTTTATAACTAGTTATAAATCCGTGTTATCGACCAACAATCATTTGATATTAAGATAAAAGGAGAGTTCCAGTGTCCATAATTTAAATGTCCCTAAATGTCATCAAACTCACTTTTTGGTCACTTTTTTCAAAATATAAAATTTGAACTTCAGATCCGAACCGTTGATTTTAATATATATAACAAGTGATGCATTTTCATATAAGTTTTATAAATTTTAAAATTTATTTGATACATGATCAAGAGCATAAAATATGAACATATTAGAATTAATCTATAATATTTAACTAGATTCGTTCATTATTCAATCTCTTGATTAAGTATCAAATAAACTTCAAAATTTATAAAACTATCGCTTGTTGCATAGAATAAGAGCAACGATTTGGTTTCGAAATTTAAATTTTATATTTTTAAAAATAAAAAAGTGAGTTTTAGAATATTTGGGACGTTCAAACTGTGGGTATTGGAGTCGAGCCTTCAGTCGTAGAGCCAGCCAAAATCATCCTACCGTGCTCCACTGCTGTTGGAACACGTGTATGTCAGGGACTATTCACATACCGTCCTTGCTCGAATGAAAATAGGCTAAAATGAACCGTCCCTGATTGAATTTGAAATTTGGAAAATTTCTAATTTTTAGACATAAATTTATTATAATCAATTCAAACTCTTCACAAAGTTACACACTTCTCAATAAATTTATGCCTAGGAATAGAAAATGTCCCAAATTTCTCAAATTCCTAAACGATCCAAACGACCCTAATAACTCTCAAACTTCTTGTAGACAAGGCTGACAAAAGTTAAATTTTCGCCAAGATTTCGAAACTGGTTCAAGCAAAAGCGGGTCGTCCCGAGCTTTGAATCGATCCCTATAACTATGTATGTCTCTCTCATTCGCTTTCTATCATTTTTATCATTACATTAAAAAATAATATTATAATTAGAGTATTTTATGCTCTCCAATTTGTAAATATCATAATAAATAGAAAAAAAAATTGAAAAAATATAAATTTTGGTCTTCAATAGTTTTTAATATGGTCATCAACTTGAACGATTTAAATTCACCGTTTGAATTTTGAATTCCGAAAAACGACTTGGCAAATGGATGACAAGTTAACTTTTTTTTGTCTGTGTGTGTATATATTAATTATTTATTCAGTTATTTTTGCTTTTAGGATATGTTCAGTACTTTTTTGGCAATCATTCACCCTTCGCATTTCCTTTCCATTCAGTGCCGTTCGCCACCGTTTCACCCTTTCATTTTTTTTAGGTAAAAATACTCTCGACACATTAAAATTTTGATTTTAGCAAGAGTTTTATATTTAGACACTGAGAAATTCTAGTACAAACACCTATATATTTAAATTATAAAAATTATAAATACTAATACTAAATAGTATTAACACTTGACATTTTTGAAGCATTAAGCCAGAAAGTTGAAGTATAAACATTTAAAACTACCTAATAATTATTCACATTTAGTATTTTTCATTGATGGAAATATAAACACATGATTTGAAATTTGAAAATTCTGAAATTATATTCACATTTACTATTTTTCATTAACACCGGAATTTCACATATAAACAATGGTGGTTATAAGTATTAAAATTACAGAATTATAGTACAAGCACTTCATAGAAAAAGTTAAATTACGAACATTTCACATATGAATGGTTTTGTTGGAATAAAGACTTATTCTAAATAAGGATATAGGCGTGAAAACCAAACATAGAATAGGGTTTATTCGAAATAGGGGCTTATTGGGGCTGTTTGGATTCTCCAAGGAATTTGGGAAATTTCATCTTTCTACCATAAATTTATTATAAACAATCCAAACTCTTCGCAAAGTTACACACTTTCCAATAAATTTATTCCTAGAAATTGCAACTTCCTCAAATTCCCCAAATTCCTAAACGATCCAAACGGCCCCATTCTGAATAGGGCATATTCAAAGGCTTCTTCTAGTTCTACCATTTTTGAGGGAACAAGTTGAATAAGGAAAACAGAATTAGTGGAGGAGAGAGAAGCTCACGTGCTTTGTTCCAACCCGTTATTCATACACGCATCCGAACATACCATGAATAAAAACTCGAATAAGTCCAAATTTCTTATTCTTGTATTGTTTGCATTTCACAAGAATAAAAAATTTAAAACTTATTCTTATCCGATTTTTTATTCTTATACATCCAAACACACCTCACCCACTATATATATATATATATATTACCAATGAATTACCCGAATAACACAATGCATATAAGATTTGCATTATAATATAGGAAGAAAAAAATAATAGCGTCATAATTGGTTTCTAAGTTTTCAAGTAACCGAGAAATCAACATTTTCACTTGGTTTCTAAGTTTTGAAGTATAATTGACCTTTCCTCTTAAATTTTACATTAATAATAGCCTCATACAACATTTCATATTATTTCATAACTTATCATAATTAACCTTTCCTCTTTATATTATTATTATTATTATTATTATTATTATTATTATTATTATTACTACTACTACTACTTTTGTATAAATCATCTTAGACAAAAATTGCTTGGCGGAATGGCGGTTTCTTGTGCAGGTTGAGAGAGAGGGACGAAGGATCTTGCAAGGTTCAAAATGTAATTTAGATTTTATTTTATTTTTAATTCAGCAATAACCGGAAGAAGTTTCGACAATGCATATTAATATTTTTAAGCAGTAGAAATTTTAGTTATTTTCTTTATTGTTTTAATTAAAATTTGAAAATAAAAATAAAAAATGATATTAGCACATACACAAGGACAAAATATCTATATATATTGCTATTTTGCTAGAATGAACTAAAATTCCCAAGTTGCGTAATGCGTGGTCCATAACACATACAATTGATCGCCGTGGGCCACAGGAACTCGCTGTCCGCACACCTATACCCCATTTGAAATGGTCCCACTTACTCAAGTCTAGTTCTTTTGTGGCCATACTTTTCTGTTTGCGTTTTAATGATCTTTAAATTGTTTTTCTCATTGAAAATTATTTACTGTAAGAAAATTTTGTTCCTAAATATATTTTCTTTAGAAGCTGAATGGACAAATATCATATATATTATCTTTTATATAAAAAGTAAACAACAATGATTTAGTTTTTAATGAGCTATAGAAAAGTTGTGTTTGGATGAATGAGAACAGTAATAAAGGATAGCATTTTTGGAATAACAATCAAGTATAGCCGGATTTGGAATTTAAAAAGAGTTTTTTTTTTCCAAAATTTTAAGTATTATTTGGATAGAGTCATTCTATACAGAAAACAACATTATTATATTTTTTTTAGGAACAACTAAAAATGAAAAGAAAATAAATCCTAAATGATCCAAAAACACATCCAAAATTTTTCAATGTTATTATTGTTACAAGCCACTCAAAATTAGACAAATCCACAAAAAATAGTATATGCTTAGCTAGTAAGACCAAAATATATTAACGTAAAACATATATACCCAAAATATTTCCATGTTATCATTAATTAATGTAAAAAATATATTATTCATAAATGTTCCAAAATAAACCCAAATTATTCCATGATGTCATTATTACAAGCCACTCTAAACTATCCAAATCCACATGAAAATAGTGTATTCATATCCAGTATAATTTGCATAAACAATGAGATTATTAGTATTAAGGTTAGTATAATTAACAACAATTTTTAAAAATTTGAGAAAATAATATGAACTTTAGTTCGCAAGGATGTTTCGTACGATATATTTCTTCTTTCTTTTTTTCTCTTTTCCCTTGATTATAGAAATGCTAATCGATTCCAATTTTAAAACTATTAATGTGGCCTTCCTTCTTACAAAAATATTTAAATTGGTGTGCATTATTTTGATTATAATGGAGGGAAATAAATATTGGGTGTTTCTTAAGGCTAGTATAATTTACATAACAATGCCTATCTAATATAATTTGCATAACAATGCTTATCAGTATTAAGGCTACAAAAGAGTCGCTCACAATTTTGCAAAAGAAATATTATTGACATTTAGTCCTGGCTACACTATATCTACACAGGTCACTGCACAGGTCATAATCACATAAGATC
Organism: Rhynchospora pubera; assembly: GCA_028095005.1. NCBI lineage: Eukaryota > Viridiplantae > Streptophyta > Magnoliopsida > Poales > Cyperaceae > Rhynchospora > Rhynchospora pubera. The sequence goes on from CM051460.1 coordinate 325,563,461, forward strand.
ACGAGAAGCCCAATCAGACTATCACTGTTCGGTCGTAAAGCGCCGGACGAATTGCGGTTTGGTCCCCAAATACTGACTTAATCCCAACTCGCTTTCCCACCAGTCGATCCAAAATCTAAATCAGATCGCACTTTTCTAAACTAAAATATATTTATTTAAATCAGATATGAATTGGATTGTGATAGCGTTGGCTTGAGATCGAGTAGTAGCACACATGACATGGCTCAAACGGGTGCAAGTGCAGTATTTGCTAGAGAATCAGAAGGCCATTACTGCGTAAACTAAACGGCACTGGGACGCATTTCCCACATGTTTTTGGAATAACGATTTTGGTTTGGAAATGAATTTATTATAACCGACAAGGCTATTTCACTAACAAAGATCCGTTTGTTGGGTCATATAATCATATTCCTTCCGAGCATTATGTATAAAGTAAATGTAATCGTCTACTGTTCCGATTTGGTTTTTTGTTCATGTTAATGATTGATGGTGTACAATTAGCTTAGTTCAGCAGCCAACAAAACTATTTTAGTTCCTTCCATCTTTTTCCTTTGGAACTATTTTAGTCCACGGATGCCATATAAAAAAAACAATATTTTTATTTATACAGTATGGTCTTCAAAAAAATGCTGTCCCTATCAAGATTATTTACTTACCAAGCAATAGGGATGTAATATATAATCTATTGCCAGTTCAAGTTTTATATATGAAAATTCAATATTTTATCTTAATCGACTTCTTTTTTTTTTAAAAAAAAAGGTTCCTCAATTTTTTTTGTACCTGATTTAGTACTTAATTTAGAAAGAATTAGTCCTCAAATATCTTTACACCGAATTGGAAACAAAATCTATTTAGTACCAAGTAATTTATGCATTTGATTTTCCTAATTAGATTTTTATGCCTAATTAGTACTTAATTATTGAAAGAAAACAAAAATTCGAAAACTAAAAATAATATTTTTTTAATAATAATAATAAATAAATCAAATGACTAGAACTGTAGAACATCAAACAAATAATTAACGCTCATGTACAATATATATTTAAAATTTTTAAAACCTAACTTGACTGAATCAGTAATGCCCACACCTACACGGCTACACCGGTACCGTTTACTAATAATAGGTCAAGCTAGCTAGTCCTTACCATCTCGCTAGTTAATCAGATCCAGCACATATAGGCCGTGATGCTTTCCTGACAAAGCCTGCTTAGCCAGAAATATCCGTGACCATGAACTAGAAGCCATGCACATCATAGGCATTTTAGCTTAGGATGGTGACGTGTTGAGAAACAAGATCCAAATAGAAGCACACAACAAACTTCTTGGACTTTCAGATTAAATGCATGGAAGGTTTGCACCAAAGGCTGCCTCATTCAAACCATAGAACTGTTTGCTTTCCATCATTTTATTTACTTTTTCTTGGCTTATGACAAGGGACGGGAAGATAAGACATGAAAACAGAGTTTGTCACTAGGGCTGTCAAACGTGCAGAATATGCACGGAAGAAGGTACTTACGTTTATGTTCCGTAGTAACTAACGTAACAATATACATTTACGTTTCTGTTCCGTTATTAAAACGTAATTATAAATTGTTACGTTTTCTGTTCCGTTTTTTAAAACGTAAGAAACGTTAAAAACGTTAAAATTTCTTACTGGTGCCCACTAAAATAACTAAATTTTCTGATAAATAAAAATAAGAACTACTGAAAACAGAAAAAGTACTGGTAAATAAAACTAAACTACCATTTCAACAAAGAAATAAAGAAGCATTGCAAAAAAGGAAAAGACTAAACCCCACGGCACTAGTTTGCATTAATAAAAACACAAGTGGTTTGTAAATGTATGAGATTTAGTAGCTCGCAGAGATTCAAACCCTATGGTTCAGATCAGACATTCTGACTGTAATTGGTCATGCTCTCTATGTTTGAGGCACGAAGAGGATGCAATTTTGTACAGTCTGATCTTAATCTCTAATACTTGTGAGCATAATTAGGCTACATACACACTTTGTATTTTGTCATTAGCCCATATATCAAATCAACCATCCTTGAAAACAAAACAAAGACAATATAAAAATAAACACAAGGAAATACACAGTTTATTATTTCAAAACAGAAACAAACAAAAGAAAATTGAGGTAAATTGAAAAGGAAATTGGAAACAATAAACTGAGTCGAAAAAGAAACTGAGGTAAAAAAAATCAAAATAGACATAATTTTGAAATTGAAAAAGAAATTGAGGTAAGGTACAGTAACAATTGAGGGAAGAGTGAAAGTGGCGAGAGAGGGGTTTCAGTGGCAGTTTCTCAGCCTTTTCTTCTTGTTTGGGTCTGAGGCAGAAGCAGTTGCCGGGGAGAAGGGAGGAGAAGAGGCCTTGCGCTTGGCGGCTGGGGAACGCAAAGGAGACGACATGGTTTGGCGCGTGACGGTGCGACAGTGAGCTGGAGAGCGCGCCTCTTGCAGATCGAGAGGGAGAGGGCTGATACTATCGAAATCAACCCCAGCTAGGCCGATGGAGGCAACAGAGCGAGATCGAATCAAGCCAGACGAGAGAAGATACTCGAGGAGGTTGTGGCGATCATGGTGGAACCGATTGAGCATGTAATTACAAGCAAGAAATCAACTCAAGAGAGCAAGATTCAGGAGAGAGGGACTGAGGGAGATAAAATCGAGAGAGAAAAGAAAGAGGCGCCGCGCAGATCTAGGTTAGGCTAGGCATGCCTCTCTCTCTTCAGTCCCTCGTGAGCCACGCCCCTCTACAAAATTAAGTTTTGGGCTGCAAATTGATGGGCCAACGGAAGGACGAAACTCAACGGAACGGAAACCCACTATTTCATTTACGTTCCGTCCTTACCAACGTTATCGATTTCATTGCCGTTTCTGTTCCGCTGAGCCAACGCAACAAAAAATTGTTCCGTTTTCGTTCCACTTGAACGGAACGGAACGGTAAACGTTCGAAACGGATGGCTTTTGACAGCCCTATTTGTCACAAGTATAGATTGCCTTGTAGCTTTCATCTTATTCCTTTTGGCCTCTACATAGTGTACCTTACCAACCTTAACCCTTGTCATTGCTGACAATGAACATATTTCAACCAACCACATTTAGGGTAAAATCATTAGGTATTGTATATTCTATAATATTATTTAGGAATTAGGTTGAGTATAAGTTAAGAATAATCGATAATAAAATTGTCACTGGTGAGAGTGATAATAATTTTATTATCTAATTATCTGATCGGTTTCAAATATGGTCCTAGGATATAGGACCATGCATTGCAAGAGTGTTCAACTAAAATCCAAAATTGGTGATGCAAAATATATCTAATTAACAATTGGTAGGATAGTACTATATATAGTTAATAAGAAAACTAAAATAAATAAATATATAAGATCGACCAGTGTGTATTGGTACCTTTGGGTAATTATTTTTCTTTTATCCCCTATAGAATCTTAACTATTCATCTCTCATGATTTTGAAAATGACAATAAGTATTAAGTAGACAGATATGCTAATATAATCCTTAATTGAAGAAGATTTTTTTTTGGGGCTGCTTAATTGAAGAAGATTTGCCACTTCGAAAATTTCTGTAGTTCGTTTGATTCTTATCATTGACAAAATCTTGCAAGACATGGCCGCCGAGCACTCTAAAAATTGTTGCCCGGCCATAATGAGATAGTGAGACGGCATTAACTAAACAATGTTATTTAATTAGCAAATCGATCGAAGAACAATTCAAAAGGTAAACCTGCTTTTTATTTTGTACTGGCATCCGCTTATGACATGACACTTCATATTTTGTGGGCCACATAATATATAGTGACATACAAATCAAGTAATCCATGTTGAACAAAGAGGAGAAACATTTGTTTATGTATTGCTATTTTTTGTAAAAAAAAAAAACCAAGTAAATTGGTATAATACATGATGAGAGAGAGGGGGAGTGCTCCAAGGAGGCAATAATATTTAAAAAATATGTACATATATGAGTATTATTATATTATATACATATATAGATTATGGAGGTATGATGTTTTACCAAACAACATCTCTAGCATGTCTTTGAATTTACATATGCAAAATCTCTGTTTGTCTGTTTCTTGCTAGGAAGCTAGGAAACAAAGTTTACTTCGGTATGATGAAGTAAAGAAATATGATTAAGGCACTTTAATTAGTCGAATTAATTGTCGTCCAGCGAGGTGAGTGCCAAATTACCCTCATTGGCTATGTACTATTGCAAGCACTTGATTGAAATATATAATTAACGCAATTTATCTTTGTTTCAAAATGGTTTTCGTATCAAAATTAACATATGGTAATTATGAAACGTACATAATTAATAACTTGTCTCATGTACTTTGATGGTTAAGTACAAAAACTATAAAATTTTGAAATATAGTTGACTAAAATTCTTATAAAATACTCTAGACTATGTGTGATATTTTCACTTATATATATCTAGTTTTATAATATATATATATATATATATATATATATATATATATATATATATATATATATATATATATATATATATATATATATATATATATTGCTAAAATGCTATGCATAGCACGGATGCCCTTTGTGCTACGGATTCGTTCTTGCATTTCATGCTTCAAACAACCGATCCAAACCGTTCATTATCTTCTTCATATTGAAAACTCATTAGAAACCAAATTTTATATATATTTTTTATTTTTTTTTACTATTTTTCTCATATTTTTAAAAATACTTAATCTAATAAATTCTGGACCCTTCAATAACAGTGATTTTCAAGAAAATTTTAAAAAATGTAAAATTTGATTTCTAATGAGATTTCAATATGTAGGAGATAATGAACGGTTTGGATCGGTTGTTTGAAGCATGAAATGCAATAACGAATCCGTAGCACGAAGTGCATCCGTACTATGCATAGTATTTTAGCAATCTTTTATATATATATATATATTTATATATATATAATTTTGCTATGGTGAGTTGCAACTCACCAAAGAGTCGGTGAGTCCGCTCAAAACTTCTAAATCTAGTTCAAAATGACCAATCCAAACCGTCTAATACAATTTCCCTATTGAAATCTCCACGCAGACCAAATTTTTCATATTTCTGAAATTTTTAAGTATTTTTTTGAAATTTTAGAAAATTATTAATCTAATTAGTCCTGAACCGTTCAAAAACAACAGTTTTCAAAAATAAAAAAAATACTTAAAAGTTTACAAAAAATATAAATTTTGGTCTGCATGGAGATTTCAATAGAGAGATCATATTGGACGGTTTAGATCGGTCATTTTGAACTAGATTTAGGAGTATTGAGTGCGACTCACCGACCCTTTGGTTTGAAACCAACGATTTTGTTATAAGAAATTTGAAAATAAGTACTCTCTCTGTGAATCAAATCAAGGACAACTTGGTTGGCAGAATAGAGCGAAACCACTGGACCAAACAACCCAAGAGGTTATGTGTTACAAAAAAAAAAATGTGCCTTTTCCTAGTGATCTTTCTTCCTTAATACTTACTTTTGGACAATTTTTCCTGATCAAAAGCTTTCAGTTTAAAAATGATAAATACCCACAAGCGATAGCTTCAACCAGGTTTTGATCCTACTAAAAGTGTATTGTCATTTGTCACTATATATATATCAAGATTGCATGGTTCATCCATTGAACACTTTTTGTTGGAAAAGTAAATTAATTAGCTGTTTATACATCGTGATGACTGATATGTCATTTTTATATGGCTATTTATATACAGATCAATGAACAACTATGCTGATAAAACGTGAGATTTATAGTACCCTATCTCACAAACAACAGTAAATTTAACACAGTAAAACAAAAATTACATGTATAAGGTTAATTATGAATTAATTGCCAATAACCTATACTAAGAAATTGATAACACTCACAAGCTTTTATATATAATGCAATTAGTCTAAGACGATTTGTGCTACAATATATTATACCTTGTTAACAGCTTGTGTCTTGCATGTACATATGCTCGTCAGTAGCTCCCAGATATAGGAGTGCTATTCTTTTTGTATACTACTTCTCAAAACTTTAAAAAAAGAGATGACTTGATAAAAGCTCGAGAAAAAAAAAAAGGAAATAGGTCTTTTGGATGCCATTGACCTTGCAGTGGATGGCTATGATGAAAGGGGACACTTAAAATGCTTTTGGAGACAAAATTATTGCCCTTGAATTGATGCCATAAACAATATGGGTATTACTGTATTCTTGTAGTAGTATAGTGGTGGATCCCACCTCTCTTTTTCTTATCTCTCTAGCTTTCCCTGGATCATAGTTTCATATTCCAAGCTCAAGACCCTCGATGATGGGTGTGTAAGTTACTCTGCGCCAGCAAACACAAAAAATTATTACAAGCAAGGGACAGACAGGGGGAGGGAAGCCCTAGAAATATTCCTTTGGTAGTCTCTCAATCATATATAAGCAAATATGATTGGATTAGGAAGAGCATAATAATCACTGGGTGGTCCCATGGTGGTAATATTAATTTTCTAAAAGGTCATAGATCACTTATATATATCTAGATTAGTGTAGGTTTATAGTTTGGGTGTGGGGCTCCAAAAAAAGTTTTAGGGTTTAGGGACATCTAGGGTCATGAGACTTATGGACTGTGAGCAATTTGTTAGATGGTAAGACCATTTGTCTTAGTCAAGATTCCTGCAATGCATATGTGGGGTTAAGTTTTATTTTCTTGAAGGAAGGGGAATGGATCTTAAACCTTATCTTCTGAGAGGTTTAATGGCAGTGGTGAGCAACAAATGCTCTAGACACCCATTATGTGGAATGATTGTGATCCAATAGCTTTATAGAATGGACCTAGGATACCAAGTTTTAAGAAATCACTATGAATAAACCCGGTCTAACATTGCATAGAAAATCAGATGCAACATGCATGAATGTATCACATATTGAATTGATATTAATATATGATAAACCTGATTCAAATAACACTCTAACTCCCTATTTGTTGAACATGTAGGAGAAATTTGTACATGCATATGTACTCTGTGTCAATACAAATTGCACTGACTAATTGTTTGAGAAATTAGCTTATCGGTCGAATTTTTTATTTTTCCCCGAAACAGTTAAGTAGCAATTGCCACCACTTTTCCATTGCAAAATAAGAAAGCATTACAAAGTTTCTCCTAATTATCTACCAGAATTTAATTTGGAGCTTGGATACAAATTTAAAATTTTTTGTATTCCTTCTTTCTTTTATTTCTAGTTACGCGCAAGTTTCAATATGCAAGAATCTATTGCACTTAATTTGAGCAAGGGGGGTCCAAAACAAACCCCCCACAAATTAAGGTTGCCTTGTCATACTTGAAATATATAGACCGATCACTGGTAATCATAGCTTAATTTCAGCTCGTGCCTGTTCCAACCATATCTTGAAATCTCTATTAAACATGCAATGCATTCCAACTTCCAAGTGTGGTTTTTTACTATAGCCATATGCAATGTATTATTATTATTATGTTTTTTTTTTTTTTGAGTGGAAAGCCCGTAGGCAACCATATGCAATGTAGAAGTACAGCAAAAAAGATGAAACGAGCACCAAGGCCAAAGGTCCCCATGGCGGCTCTCGTGTATTTATAATTCCTTGCCAATTTTTTGAACCGTTGATATACATCACATCGGTAGCTGACAGGGCATAGACCCCTCACTGTATTGAGTCACTACCTAGAGAGTTGAGACCTTCAGTTCACATGGAGTTCTCATGGTAGGTATGTACGGTGCCTTTCCAGGACGAGTGTATAAGCCTTTTTTTTAAGGTTTTTCCTGGGATACACTACCAAGAAAAAACCCTAGCTAGAAGTAACTTTTTGAGCATGAGCATGCTCACATGGGTTGTTCTTTCTTTAATAAAGGAGAAATAAAAGTTTTGCACCCCTAATTTTCCTAAAATTTATAAACCCATAATTAGAAAATGGATACTTTGTAGTCTGCACTATTGCCCGACTTCAAATAGCCTATGATAGCATATGTGAATCATTTTGTACCTGAAAAGACAAAAATGAAACTTTAATGCGCACAATGTGCTTTAGAGAAGGAAAGAAATAAAATAAAATACAAAAAAAAAATGTAAATGAGATCATCGAGCAGATAAAGATATATAATTTTTCAGTGAAATTGTTAATTACACAGCCGATACGTAAGTACCTATAAGTTTAGCAGTTTTCATTTTATCAATTAATTAACTCATGAAAAGAAATAATAAAAATCTACATGTTGCATACAAGAAGAAGAAAAAAAAAAGATATAAATAAAATTACTGAGCTACAATGCTACATGATAAACATTCCAATTTGTTTGCACCAAAGCAAGGAGAAAGTCAATTACATCCGTTGATCTCTCTTACGACTTGGACTGACCAAATTAACAAGCCATGAATCCAATATTCCATTTGGCACCAACTTACAGAACACAATAATAGTGATACTAAGTTTAATAGCAATAAAATAAGTTGTTAGGCTGGACATGAAACGGCGCACAGAAGCGCATCAATAATTATATTGACATCAATGCATCGAAAAACGAGTAGAAAATCAAATCGGTGAAGCAATCAGTTTGATGATATAACTGGTTCCAGATAATTTTTTTTTAAAAAAACAAAAATCGAGCACAGATGTCTTTTCTGTATTTAGATTTAGTTTTAGGCTTGGGCGAGGCTGACAAGTGATGAGAGCAGAGCAGAGCAGAGCAGAGAAAATGAGACGAGGCAGTTTTGAAAACATTAATTGTTTGACATTAATGCTACAGTTGAAAAATAATTTCCACCATATTATAAAAAAATTATAATGACATCAGTAAAACCAATGTGAAAGAAATAAAAGGAATTTGAAAAACACAAAAAAAAGCGGTAGAACAGTAAAATCGAGCACAGATGTCTTTTCATAAAACTAAGCTCAAAACGAATGTTCATGGATAATTTTTTTGGCTTGAAAATTTATTATCAACTCAATGCCACCAAAAAAAAAGGATATGTTCTTTGAACTTGGAAAGGTCATGTATTTATCAAAATCTGATGTAATTTGATGCTTAATTGGTCAATAATTTGAAAAATTAATTATTTAATTATATTGGCAGCTAATTACTTACCAATTCATTACCCAATAATATGAATTATATAGTATTTAGTCCTAGAAAATACCTTTCAATTCTACTTAATTTCTAATTTTTATGAATGTTGAGCATCTTCTCTGTCTTACACACTCGTTGTGAACTGAGCATTAGAGCCTTAGAGGTGCATTTTTATTTTAAGTGAAACTTGCATAATCAGCCATCATTTTTTTCCTTTCAAGAGAGGCTGGGTGACAATTTAATTTAACATGTTTTATTCTACGTTTGAAATTAAGGTCACCAACTCACCACCTCGCTTAAAACAATGGTCGACATCCCAATTCTAAGTTAGAGTTAGGTCAGGAAAATTACTTTTAATGTGGGGACTAACATTTAAAAAAATTCATATATTTACCCTGGATACACGATGTCAATGCAGCAGATCCGGTATCTCTCTTTATACAACTATTTAATTTGAACAAAATACTTTAATTAAAAAAAAAGATACACAATTTATTTATCGCGAGGTATAGCTATACGATCTTCCTTCATATCATATGATCCTTGTGGTTGTGTGTAGCGAGTCATTTCAGGAGATTCAAAATTTCAAATTCGCTCCAATTAGAGAGGTTATATATTTTGGTTTGATAGGTCTATATTTATTTTCATCTACCATGGTAATTTTTTTTAGAAATTTTTAACAGCTGTCAAGGAAAGAATGCATCTGAAAGGCAAACTCATTATTTTTATATCTATATATCCATATTAAGTTTAAAATATAGTCGACTCACATTTTTTGATTAAAAAAAAGATGGAAGAAGGCGAAATTTAATAGCGCTGAAACCTATCAGTTATACATAAGCTTTTGTTTTATTGTCTAAATTATTCAAATAAAACATATCTGTTTGACCTAACTAAAATTAAAAAATTGTCCTTCAATAAAATTTAAATGAAGCTTCTATCTTCTTAACAACCAATTGCATATCTGTACAATTGAAGAGAACCTGTTCTATTTTTGGGGAAGTCCATTAATTCATTGTAGTAGACGCACTGTTCATCACAGAGAACTGCCACAGGGGATTAGTATTCCAGATTTCATTCCCACAGAACAAATAAATTCTATAATTTATCAATGCTCTCAGAGCAGGGAGCCTTTTGTATGTCTGGTATCACTGAACAGTGGAACCCACATGAATCAAAGGAATTGCTCAAAGCGTGACTTTTCAAAGTGGTCCCTCAGATAATACTACTATATTTGCATACAGCCCCCCTAATTTAATGGCAAAAGATCTCTTCTCGCCCGCTTTCTCATTTCTCTCTTTTCCATATTTGTTCGCACAAGAAGCAAATTTTTCGTTGAAACTACTGACCCAAAATCGTTTATAGCCTTCTAATCAGTTACTTAACCGAAAAGCTACACCTCTGTAGATAGTGAAGAGAAGGTTTTGGCGCCTCGAGACTCGTGCACACCAACGGTTGTGATGGGATCAGAGCACAGTTTGAGAGAGGCACTGGCGGCGCTGTGTCTCGGTGGAGGTTGGTCATATGCGGTGGCGTGGCGCGCCGACCACCGTGAGCCAAGGTACTTCAACAACTCTGTTTTTGTTCTTTCAAATTCTCTTTTTGTGTCCTTGTTTTTTGTTTTTTGTTCTTTTATTGGGTTTCTTTTGTTGAGCTTAGCGAGGAGACATTGCACATTTAGCACCAATTCTGCACAATTATTTGTTTTACGGAGAAAGTACGTTGCTTTCAGATGCCTTGTAGTAAATTAAAAATTGTTGTTGAGAATTACTTTGAATAGTCAAATGCACTGGTGTTCTGAGTTCTGATACCTTTTCTCTTATAATATACCTTCAAGACTTTTTATTATATGCATGGCATTGTTGGGGAAAATATGTCAGTGGATATTTCATCTGCACTAGTTAATAAAGACTGGAATGGACTTATCAAACTGTCAAATACTTTCAAAATGCAGCTCTTAGTTTTATTGCTTTCATTTCGTAATATATCAATGCTTTTCTATTGCCATTCTTCAAGGGAGACCTGGTTGTGGTCAGGAAAATTTCAGCAAAAATGCAAAATAGATAAAAGTTGTAATGTATATTTCTTTTTTCCAAGAATATTCCTTATTCATGACAAAGGAGCGTCCGGCTTTCTTGGGGAAACACTGCTTTTCTAGCCTTATTGACAATTCAATGCATGACTTTATCTTAAATCTTTAGCGCTTTTTCTCTTTTTACCTTTTACCCCTTTTTAATCTCTATAATTTTTTTCTCTGTCTTAAGCAAAATACACTACTTTCTATAATGATTGTCAATATAATTTTGACTTTAGGTTGTTAGTGATGGAAGAGAGCTACTATGAAGAGCATGCTAGAGGAGCTGTAGAGAAGATGCTTAATCATATACACATTGTTGGAGAAGGGTATGAGTAAATCTGATTTCTGCTTTTAATATATGTAAAGCTCTTTTCACTCTCTATTTGCCAGAACATATTATTGTTTTCATTATCTTAAAGCTGAAAATTTCCTCTGTAACGCTCAGACCATTGTGCTTACTTCTTTTTAAGTTTTAGTAATTAGGAATGGGAAGTTTTAATAATTTCTTCTCTTTTTTTTTCTGCTTTTACAGAATAATAGGTGGGGTTGTGCTCACAAAGAAGTCTCAATGGATCTATTCTGATACTTTTAGCATCAGTTTGAATTGCATTGATTTAGATATGATTCAGGTATACATATTGATAAATTTTGTATGTAAAATTTTTGATGTCTTAGTCACACACACACACACACACACATTATGTAGTTAGTAATTGAATTTTGTCTCTTTTTAGGGATTTACTTGGTGGCAGCACCAGTTCTTCGATGGAATAAAGGTGAACTTTGTATGATCTTTTATGTTATAACTTGTAAATTTTAATTCTATCCAGTATCCGTTATTTTGTATTATTTTTTAATTTATCATCCTGTTTATATTTTTCTGCAGACCATTGTTGTAATTCCCCTTCCCTGGATTGGTGCAGTTCAGTTTGGTTCCATACAAAGGGTTAGTTCCTCATCAGTGAAAACAATAGCAAAGTAAAAGAATTTCTGGCGATAAAAATTCATTGGTTTACTGAATTATTTATTTTCTTTCGGCAGATAACTGAAAGTTTTGAGTTCGCTGAAAAAGTCAAGCATGTGATTGAGAAATTGAAATTATCTAGTGAAGATGCAATAATCTACAACCAGCACTCAGCAAGCAAGTTCATACCAGTGCAAATGCCGCAAACCATAGCATCAAACATACATTACACAACAAGAAATGAACCCAGTATACCAAGTCAAATGAGACAGAACTGCTTTCCTCTCTCTTCGTTGGGTGACTTAAATAACAACTCCATAGATTTCTCCCAATTTGAATTAAGTGACAATTTTCTTGGTATGAGTTCACAACTCGGTAGCTCCACTTCTGCATCCATACCTCCTGAACAGTTGTTGCTTCAAGACAATGATTTGCTTGAAAGTATGATAACAGAACTCAGTGCCAACGCCTTTGCCCATGATTGGTGGGATGATGCAACAGCAACATTACCATCTGACACAAATTCAAATTTTAGCATGCCAAACTTGGGAGATTCAAAACAATTCATCACTTCAGAACCAAGTCTTGAGCAATTACTGGGAACATTGATCAGTAATAGTGAAAATAAACCCTCTGGATCCCAGACAAAAAATCAGATTAGTCATACTTCAGATAATAGCAACAGTAACAACAGTAGCAGTATAATGCAAGGCAGTTCCAGAGAGGTGACTTTGGATGGTACAAATGGAAAATTGCTATTGGTTGATGATAGTTGTAGCATAAATAATGCCAAGAAGCATGAAGAAGGTTTAAAAATGGTCAAAAAAAGAGCTAGACCAGGAGAGAGTACGCGACCTAGGCCGAAAGACCGGCAGCAGATTCAAGACCGAGTCAAAGAACTGCGTGAAATTGTCCCCAATAGTGCCAAGGTACTTCTATATATGAAAATTTTTAAACTGCAAGCATTGTTGTTTTATAAGTTAGAGAACTAATCAAACTTTTATTAACTATACAGTGTAGCATTGATGCTTTGTTGGACCGCACTATCAAGCATATGCTATTTTTGCAAAGCGTAACTAAATATGCTGAGAAAGTAAAACAAGAAGATGAACCCAAGGTGAGTTTTATAGCAATACTCAAACTTCTATTTCTTCTGTATCTCTATGAATGCAATTGTACTTATACATCTATTACTGTATTTATTTTCTTAAGATGATCGGGGAAGAAAGTGGTGTTGTGTTAAAAGATAATTCCACCAGTGGAAGCAGTGGAGGTGGGGCCACATGGGCATATGAGGTGGCAGGTCAGACCATGGTCTGTCCAATCATAGTTGAGGATCTCACACCACCTGGCCAGATGCTTGTTGAGGTACTAATAAAAGAATGCCAATTAAAATAGCAGTTATTTTCAATTATCATTTGTTGGCAAAACTTGAGGCATTTCTCATTAGTTAGATTCTCTAATTTTGGTGTGAACAGATGCTTTGTGAGGAAAGGGGATTCTTTCTTGAGATAGCCGACATAATACGAGGTTTCGGCCTAACAATTCTTAAAGGTGTAATGGAACTACGTGATAGAAAAATTTGGGCACGATTTTTGGTTGAGGTAATATTAAATATCCAGAAATAAAATGTTTACAAATTTTATCTCTTCATTACTTTTTCTCAGAAATAGAACCTTTCTGTTTCTGATACAGGCTAATCGAGACGTAACAAGGATGGACATATTTCTGTCACTTGTTCAATTATTGCAACAAACAAGCACCATTAGGTCCAGTGATCAACTTGCTGCAGTTATTGAAAAGGGACCTCAAGCTTTGAAATACTACCAACAGTCCCAAATTTGTAGCTGACAAAGAAACTAGTTATATGAACAGATTTATACAGTTAGAGAGGGTTGAATTTGTAAATATGCCATTTTTGGTTTCAGAAAAACCGTGCAAATGGCATTGATTGCTAATTTAGATAAAATGGGCTTGAGTAGATTGAGTGTATTAGTAGGTAAGGTTGTTTTCATGTGTTGAGTCGTACCTATTGCGGTCTGTGTTTAGTTACTGATGTGTTGATATGTAGTGTTTTGGTCATTCGTTTTGTGATTGATGTATTAATTATTTCTGACATTATTCTTCACTTGTTAGTCTTCGATTGTTTCCCCTTGTACAAATAATTCGACGAATAAACTAATAATTGTAAGGAGAGAAAACAATGGATTTAATAATTAACCCTAAAGAGTTCGTTGAAGGGCTTCTAAAATTTTGTTTAGATGTAACTGATGGAAGTCAATTTGCTAAAATGTTAAAAGAGAACCATATAATTATGGCAGTTTTGGGTTGGAATTAATTTTTTTTTCTTTCACCCTGATCAGAACCTTGAAAATAAAATGATGGAAATGAACATGTGTATAGCTATGCGACCAGAAGGAGTTGTAGCAAAGGACAAGAATCGAGTTCATGCGATTTCACTGATGCAAAATTGTGTTTCCCATTCCCTTATCTAGAAATGATATCTCGAATCTGATAGCAATTCTCTCACGATCATGTTGGCTGAGGAAGAAAAAGAGCAAATATTTCTTGCAGCATATTTGATCGGAATATGAGGTCACACCCTTTCATTAATTTTTCTTTTTTCTAAGAAAAAAAGATAGCTGGGCGCCAAGTAGACCTTTTTTCATTAAAGTTAAAGACATTAAATTTAAGCCTAGAACTGAAGTGATCAATATTTTCTCCTTCTTGGTTGATACCAATCATGGCCTTTCTCAGCCCATGACTATCCTTTCTGTACCAGTCAAACAGAAAAGCCTACAATCAGTAATAGGCTTTTAAACCACAACAATTATTTGGACTTCCAAGGCATCTCCCGAAGAAGTGTCTGTCCATATCATACGGGCTGGATTTGAAAGTTACCCAAAACTGCTAATTGTAAAAGAAACTGGTTGCATATTTTTGAACAATCTGAAATGGACATTTTTGCTGGTACAACAAAATAGATCATATTAGACATCTCTTTGAAATGACAGGTTCAGATCAATACATGTGATGAGCAGAGATCTAACTCTTTTAAGTGTTGGTGTCAAATCGGTAAAGATAAAAATAAATCTCAAATATTACTTTCTAGATTTTTCAAATAACAGAACTAATTAATTAAAATGCATTATTCATATCATGCACTAAGTGCACGTTAAAAAATTTGGCAAATTCTGTTGTGGACATAACTTTGTAAGTAGATTTCAATCCAGATAGTTCATTTGAAATTATAAGCAGATATGACTATTTTAAATTTGATTTAAAATTTATGTCCATCATAGAATTATTCTTAAAAATTATAATATTTCATTTCACTATGCATCAAAAGTGTAAAAAAAAAAATTAGGAGACAATTTTTGACAGTTGAACCACTTCTCTTTTTGTCTTCCAAAATAAAATTAAAATGGTACAATTTTTTTTATATAAGTAACTAAAATAAGATAAAACATTTATGACTGTCTAACTTTATAAATTTAAACACAAATAGAAAATGTAATATGGTTTGATACCGACAGTTATTAACAATTGAATCCTTCCTCGTACAAATGTCCATGCAAGTCAAATAGTCGCTAGAGATGCAACTATGCAAGGCTCAACAACAACCACCCGAGCCACACAACCTGTTTGTACCTTTTGATATTGTTTATCTCTCTAGTTGACCCATATGGCCATATGACCTCGTTCTCACATATCATGTACGATGAACCAATGCTAGCAAGTACAGCTTTAATTAACTTTAACGGACCTATGATGTACGGTTTTCGTACTTGATTTTCAGCCAGAATAAGCTCCTAAATTCGTTCAAATTACTTGTGTTTTTACTCATTTTCCTTTAAATTGTGCTAATGTTAGATGTAGGAAAGTTCAGCCGTATCCCGGCAAGTTTTTTATACAGGTTCATCACACTTTGGCGCGAAAAAAGGAGAAAATCGATTAAGTTGCACAGATCCAGCAAGCTGGAACGGGCCGCCCCAATCATAGGACGGGTCGTTCCACCTCGTTGCAGACGCAGGCAGAGGAAACTGAGACGACGCATTCAGCCCATGCTGGGACGGGCCGCCCCATGTTCAGACCAGGCCGTCCCAGTCCACAACCAGGCCAGAGAGCTATTTCGAGAATGCCAAATATAGAGTGCCTGATTTGGTGAGGCGGTTTCTTCAGTTTCCACCGCCTTTCTGGGCCACTATGCCACGTTTTGGAGCTTCCCAAGAAGCCTATATAAGCTCTGTCCTGGCTCCAAATCAAGAGAGTCGAAATTTGCTAAGTTTGGAGAGCCAGAAAGGAGCAAGGCAACCACCCTGTCGAGACGGCCATCCATCAGCCTGAGACGCACCGCCCCAGGATCAGGACGGCCCGCCCCAGACAGGACAGAGCTTAGGAGATAGTCGATTTTCGTGCACATCTTGTTGTAACTTGGTTTTTCCTTTTTCTTTGTGTTTTTGTATGATGAAACCTGCTTTTTCTTGCATGGAGTAGTTTAATTTAGGGGCTATGGTTCGATAACTTTTCTTTTAGTTGTTTGTTTTGTTTGAATACTTGATTAGTTGCTAAGTTAAGTTGCGTTCTTGATTTCTGAAATTTGATTCTATCTTTTTGTTGCAAATTGTTAATGTTAGATTTGGCTATTGAATTAAACAAAGGCCTAGTTTAATTGTCAAAACAAAGTCTATCAGCAATAACAAGTTAACACCTAGATCACTTAGGTAGGCGATATCTGAAAGGATTAAACCAAACTTTGAGAAATTAGAGTTTTACTCAATAAATCGAGAGATTGAGAGTTTACCAAGACCCAGGAATCAGTTAGAAACATCTAAATCAAGAAACGAGAGTTGAAATTTAGGAGTTTTTAGGATTTATCAAACAGAGCCCCACAACTTGACCTGAACGAGAGTTAGAGCGCAAGTCTGTAGGTTAGGTTTGATCCAATTCACGTAAAAACACTCAGCAAATAATTAAGTAGGATGACAAGACAAACATCGGATGATTGGAACGACCCGTTCCAAGGTCAGGACGGACCGCCCGAGAGGGGGCGTCCTGGCCTAGAACGGACAGTTCCAGCCATCTGACAGGGTTAGGACGGCCCGTTCCAGAGATGGAACGGTCCGTCCCAACCTTGACAGACAGGAAAAGTTAGACAACCTGAACCCCTAATCATTCGTTAATTGTTTAAACTTTCAATTGGATAAAGTCTTTTTCTAGGGAATTACAATTTTAAATTCTGTAACTGCAATTCACCTGCAGTTTGGATCTGTTTGAAATTTGAATTGTTTATTTAATCAAAAGAATTTAGATTAATACAAATTGTTTAAACTTAGGAA
Organism: Rhynchospora pubera; assembly: GCA_028095005.1. Lineage (NCBI taxonomy): Eukaryota > Viridiplantae > Streptophyta > Magnoliopsida > Poales > Cyperaceae > Rhynchospora > Rhynchospora pubera. The sequence continues at coordinate 325,580,948 of CM051460.1, forward strand.
AGGAATAGTCCGTCCCCGTGATTCGACCCTTAAACTATACTGCAAACGAATTAGTATCGATTTTTAAGGAATTAATTTGACCAGTACCCTCAGCACCGATCAACCTACGCCTGCGATCATGAATTAATTGGGTCTCAATGTGAACAAGAATTAATTTTGGTAGACGGTGCCCTACAGCCTTTTACAATTATCTTCTATTCCTCATTTCCAACTAAGCAAAAAATAAATAAATTGTGCATTGGGACATGGGACTATTAAAGTTTCTTATGAACTAGGCTCTAGCTTCAGAAAAAATATTTTGCCTATTTAAAAAAAGAAGAAAATAGTTTGGATAAAATTTATAATCAAACAATATTATGGGATTGTGGAAGCAAACTTTGCCAAAGATCACAATGTAATCCTGCATTTTTTATATTTCATATTATTATCACTCTGTTTCATTTTGAGGTCTGCAATAGGATTGAATATGGTAACTTTCATTTTTTTTTCTTATGCACATTATCTTATCTTGTCTGTCAACTATGAGCTAGTTAAAAAATGAATTTAGATTAATTTTAGCTCATGAAAAAAAATTGTCCTCTATTCTATGTTCTCCGAATTGAATAGAGAGTAGCGTAAGCAAAAATTGAAGGAATTGGACTCTATAATTTCAGTCCAATATTATTTTTCATTTATTTAATAATATCAACCGGAATGTCAGACTTACAGAATAACTTTTCAGTTTTTTCAATTCATTGCGTACTGCAAGAGTTTTGGATGGGCTAATTCATATATATTTTTGGTACATATCGGTTTTATACAGAACCTTCATATAAAGAACCTTCTATAGTTTTTCTCTTATTCATATTCATATCAGCTCCGTTTGGATCGTATGGAAATAGGAGAAATAACTTCTTCCTAGACGTAAATTTATTATAAACAATCAAACTCTTCACAAAGTTACACACTTTCAATACTTTCCGTCTAGAAATAGACTATTCCTTTTATTCCTAAGCAATCCAAACGGAGCCATTATAACTGGTACTATGATAAGTTCTCCTAAGAAATACAAATTTGGGAGAAATTGTTAACTGCTTATCCCTTCAATTAATTACAATCCTCTTCTACAAAGAACAGATGACCGAAAGTTTTGCGATTAGATTATTGCAAGTTCAGACAAATATCAGATTTATTAGGTTAATCATATATAACATGTCATCCGACAGCCCTAATTTAGCAAATTGTACTAGTGGAGAGTGAATTGCAAGTATCTTAAACATCATTTGCTCTTCCTTTTTGTTAGCATCGTCACCATTACTTTACGTCAATATTTATTCCAGAATTGATATAATCACACTACTAGCTAAGCTAACAATTGCGCAAGCAATGTAACAACAGATTTTTTTAGAGTACATTGACAGCGCTGCCAATGGACTGTAACAAGTAACAACAGATTTACAAAGAGAAGTTTTCTCGAGTGGGAATTAATAGCTTTAGGGACATTTTGGATCGCTTAGGAATTTAGAAAGTTTGGAGAGTTTTATATTTTTAGGCATAAAATTATTGGAAAGTGTGTAACTTTGTGAAGAGTTTGGATTGTTTATAATAAATTTATGCTTAGTAATAGAAAATTTTTCAAATTCTCACTTCCATCCAAACGGTCCCTTAGAGTTTGTATTGGTCATCTCATCTCAAATAAAAAGAATTAAAGAGATCTCAACGAATTATACATAGAGATCTTAACGACAAAAATTATTGATACAAATTTAGTTTCCTGAATTACCCAATGAAGTAACGAAAAATTAAATTAGAAGTTTTGTAAAACAAATTAGTTGCGCAGGATACATTACTTTCTAGATGTCTACAGATCCTAACAACATTAAAGTAAGATACTCATTAATTACTGTTATTTCTTTTTTTTTTCCTGTAATCGTGAAACCCTGTAGGATAGTGAATTTCATTCCGAATTAAAACATTTAAGTTTGCATTTGGGTTGCCGATATACATAGTAGTATACTAACATATTAGTTACAAACTTTAATTAAGTTGGCACATCGACATGCATGATAATAAATAATTAGTTGATTATCCTGGATAACATATGTTTAACTGTGGTACCATATTTTAATACTTAAAAAGTTCATAAACCTAATGAAAAATATCACGTTATTAAATCAACCTTTTTTAAAAACAAAAACACGGTTTAGAGTATTTTTTTTTAAATATAGTCATGGCATATTGTTTGAGTAACATTTCCTTGAATGCCAACTGCCAAATTAATATGCGCAATAAAAGTTTCTTGTCACATTAATTGCAAATTTAAATTCAGAGACATGGAAAGAAAAGAAAAACAAGATCAACAAAAATTTCAACGCCGTAAGTTTCGTGGAAATTGGCATATACTACCTTTGTGTCTTCATGTTGGCTACTTCGGGGGTAAAATGGGTGACGGATAAGGTACCTTTCCATAATATTCTTACCTTTAGCTGATAAGTGCGTGGGCTTTTCCCCAAGAAAGCACTTAAGACCACTGATAAGTGCTCTTAATTTCTCTCTCATGCGTCGCCACCGTGGATTATCAGCTTGGCTGCGTGACATGATAAAAGAATGTGTAGAAAAGAGGTCTTTAAGGTAATTAGGTTTTTGGTTTTAGGTGATGACCTAATTACCCCATTAAGTGCATTTGGATGGAAAAATGGAAAAGGTTGGTAAACATATATTTTTTTCCTTTTTCCTTTTTGAATTTGGAGAAGTTAGTAAATTAACAACGTATACTGAAATGTAAATTGGAGTACAGAGTACTGTTCACGCCGTATTCTCTGCTCATTATATTAACCGCAGCCAATTACAGTAGGAATATCGATCAACAATTATAGTTTAAGTGAAACGAAGATAATTTGATAAGATAAGAGGATACAAATGGACAATAAATAATTATCAAATAAAATAATAATTTATACAAACTCGTACAAAATAAGTGCAGAAAAATGATTACTAACTAAACAAAACTACATGAAACATGAGGAGGGGTTTTTGTGCCCCAATTTTTTTTTTGCCACAAATGCCACTTCATTTTTCACTAATATTTTAAAATTTAAAATTTAATTTTCAAATCGAATTCGTTGATCTTGTTCAATTTAACGAGCGATGCATTTCTATATAATTTTTTATAAATTTTGGACTTTATTTGATACACGATCAACATATCAACATATGAACGTATTAGAATTAATCTACTATAGTTAACAACATTCGTTCATTTTTTTGGCCTTTTGATCAAATATCAAATGAACTCCAAAATTTATAAAAATTATATAAAAATTGGCCGGTCCTTAAATTGAACAAGATAAACGATTTAAATTCAAATTTAAAATTAAAAAATTATAATATTAATGAAATAGAAAACTTATGGCATTTGTGGCACCAAAGTTGTGCTACTACCCTCATGAAACATTCTACAAATCACGTCATGTAAAAAAAGGATTATGAAATTAAAAAACTATCTCGTTAATTATATCATATTTTTTTACTTGTTAATTATTTTGTCGGATAATTAAAAACCTTGAATTAACACTTATATGTATCATTAATTCCTTATCCTATAGACTAACAAAATGTTGTCCATATGCATGATCTACCAGATCAAGTAATTGGGTAAAAATATTTTATTGATATTTCTAATTTCTCTTTTGAGATGAAAGTAACATTTTTTGTTTCAGGAAAGTAAATTTAATTTGTAGAATGTTCATGTAAATTGTAAATTAAAATAAGTGAAGTTGTGATTTGGCAACTTAAGCAATAGGGTTGTGTTTGGTTGTGCAAGTAGGCTGTGTTTGGTAGAGGAGTAAAAGATGATTAAAGTTAAGGAGGATTAAGTAGTTAAGTTTCTTTACTCCACACGTTGTAAGTCATGTTTGGTATGAAAAGTAGAAGATTAAGTGAGGATATAAAAATATTACATAATTGTTGATTATAAAATGGTCAAATATCCTCATTTTCTTTTTCTTTTGTCAAAGAATGAGGGTATGTAGAGGAAAGAAATAAGTGTGGGACCCACAATTGAAGACTTACTCCATGGATTGACTTTACTCCACCTATCTAAGAGGAGTAATTTACTCCTCTGATTTTGGTCCTTACTCCACTCTACTCTTCTTTTTTTACTCCACGTTTGGGAGATTAAAAGTGGATTAAGAGTCCTACTTCTCATTTAATCCTCAACCAAACATAGCAAGGAATAGAAAATAAGAAATAAGGAATATGCCACATTTATTCCCTATTTTGTGACTGGAATGGTGGCTTCAAAAACTCTCCTCTCTTGCGAATTTTCTTAAAACAATATAAAACAAATTTAGAAACAATGCTAAAATTGGGAATTACTAAATTTAGTATATATACATGTCGTTTTCATTTTTCAAGGTCAGGATTGGTATGCGATTTGCCACAACCTGCCCCCATCTATGTAAAGCACTACTTTTCTTTTTTTTTTTTCTGGATCAAAATTAAACGGTCTCTATTTTGGAAATCTTATATTTTTTAAATATAAATTTGGTCATGTGACACCCGAAATTTTAATGTTTCTGAAATTATTTTTTTTATTATAAATTTGGGTGCACTTAGTTTTACTGTGAGCAATTTCTTTGCATGAAATTAAATTTTGAACTTACTGTTATTCTGAAATAGAAATATGAAAATTTCTAAAGTTCTATTTTGCATTATAAAGAGTTTAACTATATTTATTACGTTGTATAATTTTTTTTTATGCAAGAAAATATGCATTTTTGATTTAATGGATGAGACCTTAGTTTGTAAAAAAAAAAAAAAAAAAAAAAAAAAATCGGAATGGTAAAAAAGTGGGAGCCGACCCCTTTATTTTTTCCTCTCTCTCTGTCTTTCCCTTTCGGCTCCAACAGAGAGGCAGCACCTCTCTTTCTCAAAAAAAAATCGAAACCTCCCCACAAATCCAATCTCCACTCCTCCATCGTTTCACCGGATCAAAGTACCTTCGCGTTCGTCTCACCACCCTCTCTTATTATCTACCTTTGGATCGTCAATTGGAGGCCTCTTCTCGTCGTATTTTTCGATGGAAGTTTTTCGGAAATCAAATCCGGGAAGGTCTCTTCCGATTTTTCTTGCAAACTTCTAACTCGTTACACTTACTGAGTAAGTAAATTTGTTGATTGTATTAGATTTCTACCCTTTTGTTACTCAAATTAATTTCAAAGGGCCAAATTGAATAAAGTCATTTGCAGTTTTTCTGTTACCGCTGTGACCTTGCATCAGTCTTTAAGTAACTGTTGTTATTCTGTTTCGAATTTCGATGTGAGAATAGTTTTGTTTGAAACTAGACTTCAAGATGAAAATTTTGGTATCTAGAGTGAATTTTTCTGAGATTGGTTGGTATTTTTACAAGATTTTTGAAACTAGGGCAACTTTAGAAAATCAGTTTCTGGAACAGACAGACCCCAGTGTGGTTTTTCATTTTTAATTTATTCTCTGTTTGCATTTAAGACTTGAAACTTTTAGGTATGAAAATAGACATACATAGGCAGCTCCTGTAATTTTTACAAAATTTTTAGATAGTTATTTGAAGGGTTTCGAGGCTTGAACTTTCAGACATTTTCTGACACGATTTGCTGGAACAGATTTCTGAAACTTGATTCTGTCTGATTTCGAAAATTCATTATAATTAATCTGTATGTCCAAAAATTATGAAATTTTTACAGGAGTTACGTCCTAGTATCTTTCATTCACAGTTAAATTTTTATTTGATTCCGTTCAGCCGTTCGTAAAATAAAAAGGATTTTGTAAACTGTCAAAAATGCCCTTCACTGGTTGTACCAGAATTTGTCCAGCGCTGTTGTTTTACCGTTGCGTGCTGATTTTTAACATTGTTAACCACTGTTTAGTGTTTGTAATAATCTACTGGTACAACTAATAAGGTGTACTATAATTGTATGAGGTAATCAAAGGAACAAATCAAATCCGTCACTTTATCTACGAATTTGTTGAATGTGAATTGTTATTGTTTGCTTGCTTAAATAAGGACTTAGCCTAGTATTGTTAATGTAGAGTCTGGGCAGGTTTTCGAGCCGGATATGGCTGGTACAACTGAGGGTCTGTATGATTATTGTTGGCTAGCTGATGTTATTGTGTTATCAGGTACGGATTTCACTTGAGTTTTAATTATATGTGACATAAGTTTTGATTGTGCTTATTATTATTATTGTTATTATTATCATTATGCATTCTGAATTCATAATTGGAATTTTGTTCATGAGATCATTTTGTGAAATTGTATATTGATGTATGATTGGAAAGTGGCATATTGAATGGTATCCGATTGAAATGTTGGAAAATGACATATTGAATGGTATCCGATTGAAATGTGATTTGATTGAGGAAGTACAGCTTGTGTGGTTGAGATAGACACTCGTAATGTTTGGAGGTGGAGTCATGACCCATCCTACCAAGCACCGTGTAATAAGCGCTTATGTACCGGGACTCAGTAGGTCTAGTCTGGAATGGACCGGAGTGTGAGTGTTCCCAGCTTGCTTGTACATTTTGATGATTTAAATTGATTGAATTATGTATGAATTGAATTGGCCGTTGGCATCCATCTATAGGGTGGTTCGCGGTATCTGAAGGAAATGACTGAAATGATTGACTTGTGATAAACCAGACTTGCATATTAGGTAATTGCCCAACCAATTGAGTCGGCTTTTGCTATACATTGACATTTGAATTGTTATGGAATTGATGCCGAGCTCACATTGCATATTGCATTGATTTAATTAATTTTGACATTGCTATTCTGCTTTGAACAAGAGGTGAATGTTTTTACACGGTAATTGATATATAACGATTAATTATTTTTTTTTCTAAGGAATTGAAATGACAATTGGTATATTCTGAATTTTAAAGGATTTTGAATAGTATTGAATTTCTTTGTCTAATTGCATTGCTTGATCGAAAGTCTAGTTTTAATGTTATTTGAAATAAAAAGAAATGAAATTTGATTTGGATTTGGTTTGACTCAGTCTTGTATTTAGTTCCAACACATGATAATCAAAACTCAAGTGGCTGGAACTGAATACCGTACTGAGATAAATTTTATTTATCTCATTCCGTGCTTTTGCATTGTTTTCCACGATTGGTTGTGGGTTCCAGGTTTCAGGTCAAGTGCTGGACAGCAGGACGAGTAGCGAGCCATTGGATACTGTGGTTAGCAACCTATATTTACCAGACCTTGTAGGATTTAATTCATATTGAAGTTATTAGTTATAAATTTATAATTGACACGTATATTAATTGTGTATAATTAACAGTAATTCGTAAAATGAGTGGTTCTAAGCCTTGCGGGTGCGGTAGGCATCCGCGGCGGGCACTCCGTCGCATGTTGTTCAGGTACAGTATTCGACGGGGTGTCACAGGTGGTATCAGAGAATGGTTTAGCAACCGAACCAGGCCAATAGAACACGTGAGTGGGGTAAGTCTAATGGGTTGTTCTTATAAGTAGATTTTATTTCATAGTTTTTGTGACGGTAGATTTAAAATTTGTTTGACTTATTTATAACTATGATATGATGTACTAATGATCCTTTGTATTTGTATATATACTAGTAAATATATATTGATTGATTGTTTTATATTTGATTACCATGTTGCTCTAGTGCTTACTTTAGCAATAAAATTGGATTCTTGAAAACTTTCCTCAAAGATTGTTCTTTTTGCGTGTCGAATAGTTGAATTAAGTTGGATGCTTATATTGCATAGTTTTAAACTATAATATATATTTGAATTCATAGTTTAATATTTTATATGAGGTGGTTCGAAACTATTTGATAGTTTGACTGTATATGTTGGTTCTAAAAATTTGGTGTGATATGTTATAATTTCAAGTTAAAGTCACAACTCAAGATGATATTTTCTATTATATTTAAATATACTCTTTGGTGAACATTGTTTGTCGAGTACGACTCATTTTAGTTAAAGGGAGCATAAATTTGATTTTCATAAATCATTTTATCGTGCATAGTTTGAATTAAGATAACATAATGATCTTGTATGGAAAATTTGGAATTTATTAAATTCTAGTTTTCTTGGTGCAGTTGCATAAACACTCCATTGATATTTTGAAAATGTAGTTTTGCTATTACTAAAGATGTAAAGATATATATTTTGCATGAGGTTTTTACATAAGTTGTAAGCAATTCATGTTGATAAGAACTTCAAAAAAAATAGATTTGAGTTATTTTAAAGCTTCAGTGGCTTAGTTGAGTAAAAATCTTATCTTTTGTTGGCACAAGGATCAAACAAGCTGACTGATCATCTGACTTGTTAATTGAATCTCAATAATACCAGAATTATTCTTACTTCCTTGACTGATCACCAAGGCAGCCAATAATAATTTTGATATTACCGTGCTTCCTAAAAGATAAGAAAAGAACTGGATATTTCAAAATGTTATTAGTTACAAGAATTGAAAGATTTTGTTTTTTTTTTAAATGATAACGTAAGGAGTGGTAGTATTCTCTGCTTATAGTACTTTATTATTTGAATTGTTATGATGTTATGATATGGAATTGTCTGAATTGTAAAGGGAATTGAATGACCGTTGGCAACCCTGTTTGGAGGTGATTCACGGTATTCGAAAATCTGTAATCGCTGGAAGCTCTCTGAAAAAGAGACTCGCGATATCTGACTCTGAATTGATTGATCTCTGATTGTGACTTAGGATTGTCATGCTTGCATTTAATTCACCGAGGTTGGGCCGATATTCTAGTATTATTAGTAGTATTTTAATTTCGAATTGAATAAAATGTCGAGCTCATTTTGCATTGCATTAATTTGAAATTGCTTGATAATTGTTGCATAATATGTTCATTCCATCTGATTGTATTATTGACTGTATGAATGCTATGTATTTAGATAAATTTCGAGGTCGAAATTGTTTTAAGGGGGGAAGAATGTGACACCCGAAATTTTAATGTTTCTGAAATTATTTTTTTTATTATAAATTTGGGTGCACTTAGTTTTACTGTGAGCAATTTCTTTGCATGAAATTAAATTTTGAACTTACTGTTATTCTGAAATAGAAATATGAAAATTTCTAAAGTTCTATTTTGCATTATAAAGAGTTTAACTATATTTATTACGTTGTATAATTTTTTTTTATGCAAGAAAATATGCATTTTTGATTTAATGGATGAGACCTTAGTTTGTAAAAAAAAAAAAAAAAAAAAAAAAAATCGGAATGGTAAAAAAGTGGGAGCCGACCCCTTTATTTTTTCCTCTCTCTCTGTCTTTCCCTTTCGGCTCCAACAGAGAGGCAGCACCTCTCTTTCTCAAAAAAAAATCGAAACCTCCCCACAAATCCAATCTCCACTCCTCCATCGTTTCACCGGATCAAAGTACCTTCGCGTTCGTCTCACCACCCTCTCTTATTATCTACCTTTGGATCGTCAATTGGAGGCCTCTTCTCGTCGTATTTTTCGATGGAAGTTTTTCGGAAATCAAATCCGGGAAGGTCTCTTCCGATTTTTCTTGCAAACTTCTAACTCGTTACACTTACTGAGTAAGTAAATTTGTTGATTGTATTAGATTTCTACCCTTTTGTTACTCAAATTAATTTCAAAGGGCCAAATTGAATAAAGTCATTTGCAGTTTTTCTGTTACCGCTGTGACCTTGCATCAGTCTTTAAGTAACTGTTGTTATTCTGTTTCGAATTTCGATGTGAGAATAGTTTTGTTTGAAACTAGACTTCAAGATGAAAATTTTGGTATCTAGAGTGAATTTTTCTGAGATTGGTTGGTATTTTTACAAGATTTTTGAAACTAGGGCAACTTTAGAAAATCAGTTTCTGGAACAGACAGACCCCAGTGTGGTTTTTCATTTTTAATTTATTCTCTGTTTGCATTTAAGACTTGAAACTTTTAGGTATGAAAATAGACATACATAGGCAGCTCCTGTAATTTTTACAAAATTTTTAGATAGTTATTTGAAGGGTTTCGAGGCTTGAACTTTCAGACATTTTCTGACACGATTTGCTGGAACAGATTTCTGAAACTTGATTCTGTCTGATTTCGAAAATTCATTATAATTAATCTGTATGTCCAAAAATTATGAAATTTTTACAGGAGTTACGTCCTAGTATCTTTCATTCACAGTTAAATTTTTATTTGATTCCGTTCAGCCGTTCGTAAAATAAAAAGGATTTTGTAAACTGTCAAAAATGCCCTTCACTGGTTGTACCAGAATTTGTCCAGCGCTGTTGTTTTACCGTTGCGTGCTGATTTTTAACATTGTTAACCACTGTTTAGTGTTTGTAATAATCTACTGGTACAACTAATAAGGTGTACTATAATTGTATGAGGTAATCAAAGGAACAAATCAAATCCGTCACTTTATCTACGAATTTGTTGAATGTGAATTGTTATTGTTTGCTTGCTTAAATAAGGACTTAGCCTAGTATTGTTAATGTAGAGTCTGGGCAGGTTTTCGAGCCGGATATGGCTGGTACAACTGAGGGTCTGTATGATTATTGTTGGCTAGCTGATGTTATTGTGTTATCAGGTACGGATTTCACTTGAGTTTTAATTATATGTGACATAAGTTTTGATTGTGCTTATTATTATTATTGTTATTATTATCATTATGCATTCTGAATTCATAATTGGAATTTTGTTCATGAGATCATTTTGTGAAATTGTATATTGATGTATGATTGGAAAGTGGCATATTGAATGGTATCCGATTGAAATGTTGGAAAATGACATATTGAATGGTATCCGATTGAAATGTGATTTGATTGAGGAAGTACAGCTTGTGTGGTTGAGATAGACACTCGTAATGTTTGGAGGTGGAGTCATGACCCATCCTACCAAGCACCGTGTAATAAGCGCTTATGTACCGGGACTCAGTAGGTCTAGTCTGGAATGGACCGGAGTGTGAGTGTTCCCAGCTTGCTTGTACATTTTGATGATTTAAATTGATTGAATTATGTATGAATTGAATTGGCCGTTGGCATCCATCTATAGGGTGGTTCGCGGTATCTGAAGGAAATGACTGAAATGATTGACTTGTGATAAACCAGACTTGCATATTAGGTAATTGCCCAACCAATTGAGTCGGCTTTTGCTATACATTGACATTTGAATTGTTATGGAATTGATGCCGAGCTCACATTGCATATTGCATTGATTTAATTAATTTTGACATTGCTATTCTGCTTTGAACAAGAGGTGAATGTTTTTACACGGTAATTGATATATAACGATTAATTATTTTTTTTTCTAAGGAATTGAAATGACAATTGGTATATTCTGAATTTTAAAGGATTTTGAATAGTATTGAATTTCTTTGTCTAATTGCATTGCTTGATCGAAAGTCTAGTTTTAATGTTATTTGAAATAAAAAGAAATGAAATTTGATTTGGATTTGGTTTGACTCAGTCTTGTATTTAGTTCCAACACATGATAATCAAAACTCAAGTGGCTGGAACTGAATACCGTACTGAGATAAATTTTATTTATCTCATTCCGTGCTTTTGCATTGTTTTCCACGATTGGTTGTGGGTTCCAGGTTTCAGGTCAAGTGCTGGACAGCAGGACGAGTAGCGAGCCATTGGATACTGTGGTTAGCAACCTATATTTACCAGACCTTGTAGGATTTAATTCATATTGAAGTTATTAGTTATAAATTTATAATTGACACGTATATTAATTGTGTATAATTAACAGTAATTCGTAAAATGAGTGGTTCTAAGCCTTGCGGGTGCGGTAGGCATCCGCGGCGGGCACTCCGTCGCATGTTGTTCAGGTACAGTATTCGACGGGGTGTCACAGGTCAAGCCTCCTAACTTATTATTAAATTAAATATCTATAAAAGATCCTCCAGTCGGTTTTCGAACATGTGACATTTTCAAAAGATATATTGCTCTTTGTCACTAGACAAAGAAAAAAATGTGCAACTGATTAGCTTAAAATATGGAACAGTCCAAAAGTAATAAATGTTAGCGTAGGCGAATAGTTACAAATGTGGATACTTTTTTGCGAATTAGGATCCTCTGCGTGTTTTTTTTTTTTAAAACACGCACTGCGTGGTTTTGATTTCTGACCATCCGATCAATAATAGATGTCACGTGATTAATATCAAAGTCGTTGAGATTTGTACGGATCCGTAAAAATCTGTCCGGCAAAATTAAATCGGATAGCTAATGGTAAAAACCACGCAGAGGATTCTGTTCCACTTTTTTACTTTTTGATTTGTGATTGAAATGGTGGCTTGAAAATAATTTCACTACTCTCTTGCGCGCTTTTAATTTCAAGTAAAATGCTAAATTTTAACATATATCAATTTTAACATATGCTTGTCGTTTTCATTTTTCAAGGTCAGGGTCGGTTAATATCTGGTTTGCCACTAACAGGCACCTGCCGCCATCTATGTAAAGCACTATTTTATTGTTTCATTCTTGGGTCAACATTAAACGGTCATTAATTTGAAAAAAAAAAATTAGTACTTTTCTATTGTATATATATTTAGAAATTAAGAATTATAAGTGTCATCGGCAAATATATCATCCCAGCCATCGCTAAATATAAAGTGAACATATACAACAAATAAAGTGAACACTTACAAACAAATAAGTGTTGTCATCACTTGTTCAGAAGTTTACATACATATTCAACTTATTTTCATTGAACTTATTTGTTTGTATGTGTTCACTTAGATCGTTTATATGTTCACTTTGTTTGCTGTATATGTTCACTTTATATTTAGCGATGACAGGGATGACAAAAATACAGATGTCACTAATCAATTTACTTTAAATTATGGTTAACCCTATTTCTCATATATTAGAATTATCATGTCAGTTCAATCAGTCTTTGGTTTCCTAATTATGTTATTTGGCCTTTTTTTTAAGATAAATTGGGAGTCAAGCCTCCCAACTTATTTTTAAATTAAATGTCTATTAAAGACTTTCCAACCGGATTTCGAATCTGCGACATCTCATTTGAGATGCATTGCTCTTTGCCACTAGACCAAAAATTGGTTCTCTTATTTGGCCTTGATTCGATTGGTCTTTTTCCTTATTTCATTTGTTAAAATTGAATTTCTATATTTAGGTATAGGTATAACTAATGGATACTGATTTAGACAACAAATGATCTAGTCCGAGTAACATTTTTAAAATCTTAAATAACTTAAATACCTCTAATTATTCTGTTATGTCGTGTTATCTAAGTTAACCTAATAACTTTCTTTAATTAAAGTCCTCAATTTTTTTTAATTAAGATTTCTTGCATTTTTACGTTAGGAGAGAGCGCAGCATATTCTCTATCTCCTAAAATTCACGTTGCCTTTTATTATAATTTTTATTTACCCATCAGAACAGGTTTCCATTGATTTAGAATCCCTTTTCACCAGTAACCAATTTCAGTTCAAGCTTGCATTTAACTTTTTTATTTGAACGATTCTGCCCTTCCGTGTAGTATCCTTGGCGAGTTTTTTCTTGGTACATTAAATATGAAGAGGAGGGATTGGAGATGTCTTTGACAGAGGAGGAGATAGATAGAGTCATCGAAGAAGAAAGTAGGAGGAGGATGGATTGCAGCAATGAAGGTAGCGTAGATAGAGGAGGGTAGGCAGTGGTCATGGCAGACTAGAGGAGGGAAGGAAATTAAGGGGGTGACTGAGAGAGAAGGGAAGTATATATTTATTATTATTTTTTTATCAGTTGTATCACCAAGAGACTGGACCTATAGCAGAAAAACTTTGATATTGCTTCTTTATCTCTATTTTTGCATCTAAACGATTAAATCAGACAGAGTAAGACGGAAATATGTTAGAGTGATCAAAATTGGACTATTTGAAAGTTTAATAGCTCTGAAAGTATAAATTGAAGTTAAGTGACTAAAATTGAATCACATACAAAGTTTATGAACCTCCATAAAAAATTTACTCTATAATTTTATTTCAGATATTTCAACATACATTTGAGTGGATTTCAAAGCATATTGTGCTCCAAATCAATAGAATAAATAAAAATATTCACAATTTTGTTACTTACAATGTTGTGTATCAATTTTTTTAATATTAAAATAATATATTAATTTAATAAAGAAAATTTTGAAGTACAAATTCTTATTTTGAACTGACTCATGACTCTGGAGCCAACTCGAATTGGAGACAAGTTGAACTTGAGATAGCTAAAAAAATTCGAAAAATGTTTCTAACTCAACTCAAGCCAACTCGAATTACAGCTAAGTCAAATTCAATTGACTCTAACTCGCTCAAACTCAACTTGTGCATAACTCAAAAGGATCGTGTAGGTTTGCTTTTTTTTTTTTCTTCTTTTTTCTAACTAGTTATTATTTCGGGCATCATTTTTCCTTTATTTTTATGGAAAAAATTGTTTTGTTTTTACAATTACTTGTAGTATATATTTGATATTTTGTTCTTTTACCTCTGTTTTCCCGTACTTCCGACGAGATATATGGAACTACATGTGTTGGTGACATGAGAGAGTTGCTCATAAAAACTAGTTGGTACAAATTAACAATCGAGGGGGTCCTAAATGGTGGCATGTAAATCACTCGCAGTATTTCTTTTTAAAACCAGCTGACCAATTACCTAATCTAATCCGGCTCCATCAAATACATAATCCAATCTGATCTTCTCCACTTCTACAAATTAAATTAGCAACTTCAATTATGAACCGATTTGGCTGTGATGTCAAATGGATACTATATAAGATTGCCTTGCCATTGCATATCAAAGCACTGTTCCTTTTATTTAGTCCCAGACAAGTCACCCATGTATTAATTCAAGTCGTTTCGGTCAGTGCTGATTAGCGTCTATGTGTCATGTTCTTATTGCTCCCTGTTGTACAAATCAGCTGCAATTCTGTTTTGACGTGTCATTGTCTTACTGGTCTCTATAAAATGGGTATGCAGTTCTATTATGTATAGAAGTTTGAGGCTGAGAACTTTTTTTTTTTCGGAAAACTGTCTGAAGTTCATGTGATATGTAGATCTAATTTAAATATAATGAGACAAAAGTGTTATTTTAAGATATTTATTGTACACGTTTTCTTTTTTTAATACAATAGTAAGCGCCATGTCTAATTTCATGTCCCACCTTTTTCCGTGTGATCACTAGAACAGAGCATCACTAACTGTCTCACACAACAAAAAACATGCACGAGATAACAAACAAATTGAATTGAATATAGAAGTCATTTTTGACCGATCGATTTTATTTTGCTCTCTCACAATTTTTGGTGGAGCTTATATTTTTTAAAGTTTTTTTTCCCATCCTCTGTAAATTTCCATCCCTTTTCATATAAAAAGAATCGAGAGAAACTGATATATTTAGTAACTACAAATAGGCGTCATGGCTTTATTTTCAATATTTTGGACAGATAGTAAATGAGTAGTTACCAGTACTAGCGGTCTATTTCCAAACAATGAAAATCATTTGTGGTTTATATTAAATAATAACTGTCAGTACTACATATTAAATGCAAATGGCAGGTTTAAACCCGCGCTTGTTTTAAAAAAAAAATCAATAATTTTATGTACCATTAGCCAGAATGCCCAGCATGTAAATGAAAGAAAAGTACTATCATCATTACCGTAATGCAACCAATTAAAATCTAATTTTTAATCTTACATATGTATCTTTACTTTTTTATTTTTACATTTTTATGCTGGAGAAAAATCTTAATTGTCTAATATAATGGTGGGAAATAAGAATATTTAATGATACAGCAAACATTATGCGCTTCAATTTTTAATATCAGATTACCCAGGTGAAATTGGTTGGAGTATGGAGTACGTAATTGTCATTATTGGGAAAAGGAAATAGTTAATGAAATTTTAAATATGATTATTAATTTGTGTGGCTGTGACAGAGACGATGCGCTATAATTAAAAACTATAAGTAAGATGAATGCTGTTGAGAATAACTATATATGATGCATCATAGTATATAGGATTTTTGTGCATCGTAATTTTACTCGTCGGATTTATTTTTAAAACGAAAAATTTTGATTTAACAAATTGAATCTATATATCGAAATTTCATAATAAAATAAATTATACATTTTAAGGAAAAAATTAATTTGTTCATATTTTTCAAAAATCACCAAGGTTGAAATATTTTACAATTTATTTGAATATTTGTTTTTAGCATAAATAACAGTATTTAGGACCAACTATATCTGTGGGTTCAATATAAAAAAAATTATTCTAGTGAATAACTTAAATCTCAATGCAAGAGAAGCCAAGCCAGGTAGTTGATGATGACGTTATTTTAATATTTTCTATAACGAGATAATATTATTATTAAATGTGTTGAACTGCAGTATATTTTTCCTGCGCTAAAATACGTTGAAATCAACGAACAGAAAAAAAAGAGAAATGCTAAAGTCTAATATATTGGACAGATGGATTTCGTCAAATATGATCGTTTTCATGTTTTTAAATTTTAAATAACCGATCCGAACCGTTCAATATATTATTAATATTAAAAACTTACAATAAACCATTTTTGACATTTTTTCGTACTTTTTTACTATTTTTTTTGGTATTTTAGAAAATCATTGTTATTGGACGATCCATAATGTTTATATCATGGATTTTCAAAAATACCAAAAAAATAGTAAAAAATTTCGAAAAAAATGTAGAAATTGATTTCTTGTAAGTTTTACAATATGGAAAACATATTGAACGGCTCGGATCGGACATTTGAAATTTAAAAATATAAAAACGATCATATTGGACGGACTCATCCGTCCTATATATTGGATATTAGCATTTCTCAAAAAATAATGTGACATGAACATATATATATATATTTTTATCATGTTTTCCCAAGTAATATAATAAAATATAAATGACTCCTTTGACTCTAATTATCAATATAATTTATTCTCCGGCTGCCTTTTTTTTTATAACAACGTTGGATTAATTGCATTGCTACTTTAAGAAAGGAAGGACATATACCGCTCAATTCCATACCAACGTGCTTTGAAACCGACAGAACTAGTAGTGTCGGGTTCAAAAGCAGAAGGCACAGGCTACAGTACACAACAAACGAAGTTGCATTTGACTTCTGTAATCTTTGGGGTCAAAATTTACGTCCGATAAGCCGATAACACTTTTTTTTTTTTTTTTGGAGTGCTGTATGTACGGATCTAAATAACTAATTAATTCGTTTAATTAGTGCTGTATCTAAATTTATAAGCAGGATTTCTCCACAAATTGTAAATAACAAACGCAAATACTGAGAGAAAAATACAACACAATGTAATTAGAAAAAAAAGGCTCTAAATTAAAGCAATAGAGAGACCATAACTTAAACAATTAAATATTGCATTTCTATCCATTATTATTATTATTATTTTTTTCAGATTACATTGCTTTTCCATTATGTGACTCACTAAATTGAATTGAAATCGGAGTTCCGATTTGGATGGGGCAGCTTGATCAGATTGTTGACAACTCCCAGTTCACAGATTGGGGTGGGCTAACCTAGGCTGCATCATTTGCTTAAAAGCTTGTAACTTGTAAGCTGTAATAATATGAGAGTGCCTTTAACATAGTTAAGATTAGGATGCATGTCATCACACATTCATATTCGCTTTACATTTCATTAACACTTCCTAACAATATTAATTGTAGAAAGCAAAAGTAAATCTTAGAACCAAATGCAGTACCTTTATTGAGCTAAATTTTGAGTTCAACGTAGACTAAAATTAAAACAGATGATATTTTTACTCTTGTGCTATCTTATACCAACAATAGATATAGTCAGGAGAATAGCATTAGCTAATGTAACTAATAAATCATAATATGCAAATCAAGATTATACTACGCTTACGATATACCAAAATCACCGGCTAGTAGCTAGCTATAATTATTATTTATTGTTGCTAAAGTTTTGTCCTCAAATGCCAAAAATTTTAAAAAGACAACACCAACAACAGTCGTATTAATAACTTATTTTTTTGTATTTTGTATTTCATCTAGCTAGAAAGGAGCTTCAAAATTGGTCCATGTGTTGTGACCATGGTTTAATTTTTAGTTGGTTTAGTCGCCTTTTATCCATTATAATATTTGAACCTTCATTCTACTTACCTCATATCCCGTCAACATGCAATTCTAAATCGCCCTCTCGTCTCGCTATATAAACCATACATGCCTCCTTGTAGTTGCAAATAGAAACCTCAAGTATCACTTTCTTCAAGTACCCCTCACTATCACCTGGAGAGGGGAAAGGAAGAAAAAACGAACGAAAGCTCAACTACTGTTGCCACTGACAAACACAGTAAGAGGGTCGCCTAGACCACTACAATAGGGACCAATATCTTACCCGTTTGTCCAGTTCGTTTTCTTCGATTCTCAGGGAAAGGGCATCAATGGCCGAAGATAGAAAGACGACATCATCTAGTGTCGAATGGCGGGTGACAATGCCTGACAACCACTCATCAGGCAGAGCTGAACAAGGTGTCGAATGGCAGGTGAAGGTTCCTGAGGGGTCGACGGTGAAAGTCGAACATGAAACAAGCTTAGTCGTTAGAGCATGGGCTCAGATGGTTCAGTTTCTTGTGAGGAGGAAAGATATGTTCATTGGCTTCTTGAAGAATGCATGGAAACTGGGGGTTGATGATCCCAGGAAAGTGATGCATGGTCTCAAAGTGGGTCTTGCCCTTGCTTTGGTGTCTCTGTTTTACTATACAAGACCATTGTATGACGGTGTCGGGGGAGCGGCCATGTGGGCAATCATGACAGTTGTTGTGGTGTTTGAGTACACTGTCGGTAAGAACACATCCCTTTCTACATTTATGAACTTTAGAATTTAGATCTCCGATGGACTAAAACGCAGATTATATTTAATTTACTTACTTAACACAACGTTCTTTATAGGCGGCTGCTTGTACAAAGGATTCAACCGAGCGACTGCGACTTCCACAGCTGGGGCTATTGCCTTGGGTGTGCATTGGGTCGCCCACAAGTCCGGAAAACAGTTTGAACCAGTAATTCTGAGCGGCTCTGTTTTTCTCCTAGGTACTACCAGTGCAACATTTTAGTTATGTTCTAGTATAACCATATTGTCTATATTACAGTGCCAAAATTTAAAGGAATGAACAAAAAGGACCCACAAAAAATTCCTTATCTCAGTATGTAGTGGTACAGACCGTACAGTGCCACGCTTGTGATAGTGCTCTATATTTAGGAATAAAAATATATTTATTTTCTGAATAAGCTACATAAATGACGAAGACTAATTAAAAATTTGAATGACAATTCAGCATCAGCAGCCACGTTTTCACGCTTCGTGCCAACAATCAAGACTAAATTCGACTACGGCATAACCATCTTTATCCTCACATACAGCCTGGTTGCAGTATCAGGCTATCGTGTGGATGCATTACTTCAGATGGCTCAACAACGTGTTTCGACCATATCCATTGGAATATTCATATGCCTCTGTGTTTGCATCATGATTCGGCCAGTCTGGGCAGGACAGGAACTCCACCTACTCATCACTCGCAACATGGATAAGCTTGCAGCATCTTTAGAAGGTACATTAGTTTCGAGCTAGCATATATTGACATTAAGTAATTCAATATAATAAATGACGTTTTACAACAGAATGTGAACCTCTCATTGATCGAATATATTTAATCATACAGGATGTATTGAGGAGTACTTTGAAGAGGATTCAGGCACCGAGAAAGAGAAGAAATCACAGAAGTCACAAGGATACAAAGCAGTTTTAAACTCAAAAGCATCAGAGGAGTCACAAGCAAATTTGGCCAGATGGGAACCAAGGCACGGTCGATTCGGGTTTAGACATCCATGGAGTGAATATTTGAAGGTTGGAGTCGCCATGCGATACACTGCTTACTGCCTAGAAGCTCTAAATGGCTGCATCAACTCAGACATTCAGGTCAGTTGAAAAACATCACATGAAGACCCATACAGCTAAATTAATAGAGAGAATACAATCAGGAACAAAACACATGCGAAAACTCTTAAGCCGGTACCAAATAAAGAGGTATGCTAGGTTAGACTTAATATGTATCAGTTTGAGTGTGTACCAATCCTTGTAGAATAAACTATATTGACTTATGGCATTAAAACATATTTTCAATTAAATTTAAATCTTAATTTAACTCCATTGTCCTTAAAACTTTCAGGCCGCTAACTCTGTAAAGAAATGTTTGAGTGATGAATGCAAGAAACTTGGGACACAATGTGCCATGGTACTATGGGAATTATCAAATTCGATCAAGGAGATGGCACAATCAAGTAGATTAGAGTTATTGGTGTGTGATATGAACTTGGCGGTTCAAGATTTACAGGATGCTTTAAGATCTTTGCCAAGTCAATTGCAAAAAGAGGCACTGCAGGCCGCACAAGTGCAGAAAACTTCAATATCAAGTGCCACTATCACTAGCGTCAAAAATGAAAATATAGTAACCATGCCATTGATGGAGGTGCTACCAGTGATCACAATGGCTTCGCTATTGATCGAGATATCTGTTCGGATTGAAGGAATAGTAGATGCAGTTGAATCTTTAGCTGATCTGTCAGAATTTAAACCCGTTAGTGATGAGAAACCCGCGAAGGTTGTCCCTTCTGATGATGATGCATCAGTTGCTGCACAGGGTAGTGAGACCAAGAAAACCATTCCAGAAGTCTAGAGTGGGAAGGAAAATTTCCTTGTGTACCCATGCAACACCTCAAATATCTCATGTACTTTACATGAGGAATTCCCATAGATATGTCTCTCATTTTTTTTTTTTTTCCAAAAAATTACCAAATTTTCCCTCCTTCTTAGTCCTCTGCAACAAGGGAACAGTGAAGATGGAGGGGGATTTGACATATTCAGGGGGTACATGTCATATTTTGAGATTTTGTTGGGTGCCAAAGAAATTGACCCTTCTAGAGAGATAACATTGTGATTTTACTGTTAATAAAATAAAGATTAAATAAGTTTATTGATTATTAGGTCCTCTGTTTCTCAATCAGACTTCCTATGATATTTGCCTCTGCAGAGCCTGCTTTGAGATAGCAGTATATTATGGTCTACTGATATTAATGTGTATTTGCAAACTGTCTAAATAAATTTGCTTATGTAATATTATGAAAATAAAAGACAATAAAGAAACTGGTTTGCTGTCTTTTTTTCGTTTTGTATAATAACTAAGTGCTGAAAGAACTTTAGACAGCATGCATTTCTATTAGATATGCTTTATTGCAGTACAGCATTGAAAGCACTTGAGGAAAAGAAAAGAAATCAAGGGAACCGATAGTCCGATAGTATGTGGCCACCGATATGGTGGAATAATATTTGCGCACTGCGCAGTTGACATAGCTTATTTCAAGGAATCAAAAAAAAGAAAAAGGAAAGACGTAGCTGGTTTCAAGGAATGTATGGCGGTTTGACCTCAAAGCGAAGCATGCATTTCATGTCATCATGTGTCGTCTTTGAGTTTCCAACTATTTTCACATTTTTAATAGATAAACAAAGATCTATTTATTTTAATTATGAATGTAGTGCATAATAAAGTAGATTATCACACGATTAGTGCCATAAAGTTTTTAGGTTGAACAAATTTCTTTAACTTTCTGCATTTCGTGGAAGTGAAATTTTAATTTGCAATCGAGGAAAGTTGGTGCGTCACTAGGATTAAACTTAGGAATATCCTTAGACACTACTTGTTATAGATATCACACAATAGCAAATATAGAAAAAAAAAGGTCTGAAGCCCACCAATTTGTAACCCAATAATCATCTTGATGTGTGATTTCAGTGTGTGTGTTTGTGTTATAAGATGTAGGGCTATCAAAAGTGTTCCGTTTCGCACGTTTTTAGTTTTGGTTCCGGAAACAGAACGAAAATGGCACGGACGCTCGTAAATGTTAGTGTTCTGTTTACCGAAAGATTGGCTGAAATCAATGGAAAATGAGCTGAAATCAATAGAAAATGTTGAATGGAACAGCTAACGAAACGGAACGAAAACGAAAACGAAATAGATTTTATTTACGTTATCTGGAACGGAACATACCAGTTTCGCTTTCGTTTCGCACGTTTGACACCCCTAATAAGATGATTGATGATTCTTGGGTTACGTAGAACCAGGCTCTTCCGTAACTTTGCTATCACTTTGCCATCTTGTACGGATCCTGATTGATCAAATAAGATACAGTGTCTTACGTTGTATTTTTGTATTATATTGATATAATACTTTAGCTGTATATATTGAAAAATTTCCTGAGTCCACCTACATTTTGCATGACATGAAAGACACTAACGCACGCCTTGACAAAAAAAAAATTGGCAAAAAGGAAATAAAAGAAGAGCCTATTGTATGTTAAAAAAATTTAGTTGCTTATCGCTTAGACCAAAGTTCTCTAATCCAGGTCCTCTGTTTTTCTGACTCCGATGGTAAGGAGCAATCTAAAGAGAAAACAGCGGATAAGAAGACTTGTCAGGTATAACTGTATAAGCCCATCTGTTTTGGGTTGAAAACTAGTAATTTGCAGGCCCATTTTCTAATCAACGGTCAACAAAAAAATTTTAAAAAAATATATATATATATATCAATGCCGTCGCCCGGACTCGAACCGGAGACCTTCAGTGTGTTAGACTGACGTGATAACCAACTACACCACGACACCTTTTTTGATTCATAGTTAGAACTATAGTATATTGTTACTTCTCCTATGCACCCCCCCCCGCCCCAAACCTTGAGGAGCTGAAGTAATGAAATTCTTGACACAGAGAAATTGTGAATTCATTATATAGAATTTTCATATATTACTTTTTGACTGTTTCATGCTTATAAAAAGATATGGCAGACAGAGAACTATATTATTAAATTACAGACATTCATAAATCGTCATAGCTTATATTGATTTTATTATATCTAAATGAAAAATCATCTTTAATGATTATATATCTATATTAAGCCGTACCTTGAACTTTGTCAGGTAAAAGAAAATCAACTTCATTTCTTTTTTATAATTTAAAATTTGATACAAAGATCTAAATATCTAATCATCAATTACTAAATAAAGCAACACGCACGTCAATAGAAGTTAGTATTAACTTTTTAAGATCTAAAATCTGAAAGAGTATTAAATTTTACGATTTCTTTGTAATAAAGTACCAAAAACAAATTTTATTCCTAAATTTTGGCCCCTATAATAATGAATTTGAAATAATATATTGTTAATTGTTTCAATATATATGACTTATTTTTGACATATTATAAGATGGTTTAGTATCGTCTGAAGAGTGTTCCAATGCTATAATTTTTTGACAACTAAAAATATCATAACTCTATTTTTAAAATTATATTGTAACCTTTAAATTCGAATATTATATTTGTTATTATGAGGAATGTGTTTCCAAATAAATTATTATTATTTTTATTTGATTATATACTTAGGTCGAAATGTAAAAAATTAAGGCGCTAAAATTGGTTAATCTTTAGTTAGCTTAATTTTTAACACTGTAGATATTTTTTGACAACCCTGTACACTTTTATACCATAAAGATATATATATATCACATACATTAGTAATAATTTACGCAAGGAAAATAATAATGTCACTTTATTTGCTAATTAATTATCTAGGAAACAACAATATCTATAATAAAAAACCAAAACATACCATAGCGAGAATAAAACACAACTCTTATGACAGTTTAGTGTAGCAAAAATTTGAATTAATTAGAAAATAAAAAGAACAACAGCCCTATTATCTTAACTCCGCATATCAACCTCGCTAATATAATGGAAGCTAAAGCTTGGTTTATTATCTTGATATCTTCTCATTTAAAATTTGTAATAAAGTGGAATAACATAGAGATGGAACTATAATCACATTTAATTATTTTTTTAAGGCAATATATAAACAATCATTTCATATTTGAAGTATTTAAAATGTTATACCGATCCGTCTCCACAAATTGGCAGGCAATAGAACAAGGCCCAATTTCACGGATACAATATAAGTTTTGGTTGGTCATGTACTCATGTCTCATGGAGTCATGGGTAGTGTTGATCCAAGTCATATTCTCATTTTGTCAGAAACCAGAAAATAAAAGTACACCACACCACAGCCCAACTTTACAGTGTTCGAAGTTCCTTCTCTTTCTGAGTCGCACCTTTCTTCCTCCCAAAATCTCTTCGATGGAGCACCAAAAACACAAAATTCTTTTAATTATATTATCATAGGGTGTAATTTTTCTCTAAGACTGAGAATTTGAGTTGAAATTGGACCACTCGACATAATTCGGCTTAATCAACAATGTCAAAGAATTTCGTACAAAAAATACACTTGGCCAGAAACTCAGCTGCTCATTCACGCCGGTTCCGACATGAACCGGCCAATGTGAATCGGAATCGACCGATTTTCAGAACTGGCACATATACTGGAAGTTCTACCTAATTATAAATGCTCGTGGGTAAGACAATTTGTTGTGTATTAGAGTAGATTAAATTGTAAACATTGAGCACAACTCACATTTCTAATTTAAGTCACAGTTTATTGATCAATTACTCTTATAGTCTTATATAATATGTATCACCTAGTATGTAGTAGGTACCGAAACCAAAAAAACGGAAAAAAATTATTGCAACAAGCATCCCTTTGAGACTGGAAGAGGAGAGCAGACATCCAACACATTCTTAACTTCTCAACAGCCTTTACATTTTAAGTTATTCACTTATAACCCTATCATTGATACAATTCTACTAATCCAATTTACTTAAAATATTTTCAGTTATTAATGTCCAAACAAATTAAAATAATTTTATGCTCTTCATTTGCAGTTCATGAGCTCGGTTTCATTGTGCTAGGTGCACAGCTGAGCGGAATGCAGTATCATTATTACTGGGAAAGCCATCAGATTTTCGATATGTGTCTATCATTTTTTACACCTGAAGATTGAAAGCTAAACCAAGGAGATGAAATGTAAGAATTGCTAACTACAAAAGTACAAATGTGATGATAAGAATATTACACGTGTCACGAACTGACTCAATTCTGTACTGGTTTTCCTTCTATGAGGAACATATAGCACTATTGATGTCTAATTAAGTTGCAAGTACAAAATTTCGTCAAACCTTCATCTAATAGACCAAATTTAACAAATTAAAAAAATTACTTATTATATATTCCAATAGTCCTTGATTGCCTCAAATTAGCACAACTGTTGGCTAAATGCGGTAAAGGAGGGAGAGAGGATACGGCATGGCAATAGGCTCTGAGAGCGAACAAGGTAGATTGAGCAGCACTGGAAACAATGTCTCCATTATGGAACAGCACTCGCATGCCACACACACAGAGATCTAAGAATGAAGAAATTGAAACCAGAAAGGAAAAAAAATAAAGGATATATTAGTCTATTTTTTTGTTAACTATAAATATTTTATTTCATCTAATGAATTATAATTTTATTTAGCTCTGGTGGTTTGATGCACAAAAAAGAAATGATTGAGAAATTACAGAAAACACCTGATATTTTAAGAGTTGATGAACAAATATGATATCCAATAAGATTGAAGGGTATATATGGTAGTAATCCTAATAAGCTAATAAGATTATTTATCTGGAGAGTTCATTGAAATATTAATTTTTTGAATTGTTATCCAGAACAAAAGTAAACATATAAAATTCTATTAACTTTAGTTATACATTAGCATTTTTACGTAATCCTATAAGTATTTCTTTTTAATATATGGTTTGAAAAATTGATATGGATACAGGCCATATATATGTCTATGATGAACCTTGTAATTTTAGCATTTAATGAGATTAAGATCTTATATATAATTTACAGTTTAGTTGTACACTATGGTTAATTTTAACTTTTGGTTAAAGAGAAACCCTACCACGTCCTAGTTACTTGGGGATGCCAGATCAGGTTTAGACAACCAATCTTAACTCCTTGCCCCAAAAATAGTAAATATCAGAAGGGCGATAATCACCTCCATTTCAATTATAGTTTTTTTCATAGTTTATTTCACCAAGATGTCAGTTACATAAAATAAACCATGTTCATGGAAAACAATTTCTCAACTACCAACAAATAGCTGCATTAGATACCTGCCTCCTTTCCCTCCCAACCATCCCCTTTCATGTCTTGTTTATCCTCCTATTAAATTCGTAGGAGCTTCTTTTTCTCCTTCTTTGGTTATTCAGCCCAATTTCAACAATCTACGTTCAAGAATCCATATTTCTTCCCTTTCTTTCTCAAAATTTTCCCTTTTTTTTGTTTCCTGGAAAAAAAAGGACTATCTATGAGATATCTCCTCTTATCTTCCTAGCAGCTGGATCAACGGATCCTCGACCCGTTGCTCCATGCTGTAGGAAGAGGCTATGAGCTCTGCCCTTGTGATCACCAATGAGAGGCCATTGCATGTCAAGTTGGGTTATGGATCCTGTCTTGTCGGATCTCGTCCACCTGTCGAAACCCGATCCTTTTTATGCTGCATCTGAAGCCTTTTCTGAAAATATCGACGAGAAAACTTATTTCAATTTAAATCTTACAACTTTCTTGTAACTCTCTCCATTTTGTTTTTTTAGATTGTGGATTTGGTTCTATTTTGCTTAGATCTCTTGCTTTTTTTGTTTTGTTCTAAATGGGAAAGATTGTAAGTGAACATGTCAGCGAGTCAGGAAGTGACGGCAGTGCTACCAACTCTGATGGGTGTGAGCAGGGTATTCTCGAACTAGACCCCACTAAACGGTACATGCGAGTATGTTTTTACTGTTGGTCCTTGTTTAAATGTTATACTCCATATCAGTCCTCTTATTTTTCATAAAAATGGTTGTTGATATACTTAATTATTTGTAGTATGCCGATCCTCTGGGAAAAGGAGCATATAAGAAAGTGTAAGTTCTACATCACCATTTGAGTTCATATTAGCAATATTTTACCTAATTATAATCCTTTAGTTATAGTAATAAAAAATTACAGTAAAAACTATTTATTATTCCTCAATCTTCACTTATGTAATGTAAGTATGTAACTATTCAACCATTACTCTGATATTTAAAAAGGGAAAAGTGCTGATCATACAACATAATGAAACTTAATTATTGTGTTGAGAAATAAAGTTCACATGGACTAGTCCAATCCCCTTTGCTATTGTACTACTATTAATTTATTTATCTTTATGTGTAAATTAGATGGAAGGCATTCGACCAGATCGATGGTATTGAAGTTGCATGGAACAGAGTGAGCATAGACCGGATGCTTCAATCACCAGAAAATTTATCGAGATTGTACTCTGAGGTGCATTTTCTAAAGACTCTTAGGCATGAAAACATTCTGAAGTACTACAATTCTTGGGTTGATGACGAGAAGAGAACTGTCAACATCATCACTGAGCTATTTACCTCTGGCACCCTCAGGGAGTAAGTAATATTAAATAGAAAACAGATTAATTTGAGCATCATAAATTAATGTAGCATTATTTGGTTGAACTAGAGGTTGACATACATGAGGTATGGGGTTCATATTGTTTGTGAATTCACATAAAGTTTACTTTGTTATTAATTTGTCAACCTTTAATTAGTCTCAATATACTAATTGTCACTTACCTGATTTGAGGCCAAAATTTCTGAGCTTTTGATTGTCTGCTTCTCTGAAAAATTATTCATTTTTTAAAAATTCAATATTTGTTAATTGTCAGAGTACATATTTATTAGGAGCACTGGACTCTTGGGACCAATCAGTAAAAACTCACATTAAATCTAGCCCGGAAGATTTTAATTTGATTGATAGTATTTATATATAAAAGATTTCTGTGAAGCTGAAAACAATCAATAACATATAGGTATCGTAAAAAGCACAATTGTGTGGATTTGAAGGCCATAAAGAACTGGGCTCGACAAATACTAAGGGGACTAGAATACCTCCACAGCCATGAGACACCAATAATTCATAGAGACTTAAAATGCGACAACATATTTATTAATGGAAATAATGGGGAGGTTAAAATTGGAGATCTTGGTCTTGCTACCATGATGCTGCAAGAGAAGGCCCGAAGTGTTTTAGGTTCGATTTATTTATCTTTTTTATGATTAATTAGTTTTTAAGTTTCAAAAATGAACAATACAAATCTTAAGATATGTTGCAGGAACTCCTGAATTTATGGCTCCTGAGCTTTATGAAGAGGAGTATAATGAACTAGTCGACATATACTCTTTTGGCATGTGCATGCTAGAGATGGTAACTCTTGACTATCCATACAGCGAGTGCCACAATGCAGCTCAAATTTACAAACGTGTCACCTCGGTATGGCTTACCTCAAAACATAAGAAAACAAGTTATATGTGAGGGTTCTAATTACTTGTTGATAATTTTGTTTCAGGGGGTGAAACCGGCAGCATTGGAAAAGATAACTAATTTACAAGTGCGCCAGTTTATAGAGCAGTGCCTGGTTCCTGCGTCAGAGAGAAAGTCAGCTAAAGAACTTCTAAGGGATCCATTTCTCCATTGTAATAACTCACATGAGATGAAACCCAACAAAGTTCCGACTCCATTGCTACCTCCAAAATCACTAAGTGGTATAAGTGCTGAGGAGATCCTCTTGGACCTTGAGGCTGAGTGCAAGTCGGAGCCAATCAGTGAGGATGTCGAAGCAAACAATATCGAGGTGAAGCAACCATATTTGGAGCTTATACGAATCAACGAAGGCAATGAGTTCTTTCTCCAGGGAGTGAGAGAAGATGAGAACACAATCCAATTTCACTTGGATATTAGTGGCTCATATGGTATGTAGTTATTGAACTTTCTATTTGTTTCCTACTTTTGGTATGTGTAGGATTGAGATATGAATATTACTGTGCAAAATTGGGTCATAGAAACAGGGAAAATGCAAATCCATATACAATAAAACCATCCCAAAGAGAATTATTTACATTCTTTTTTGTTATATTTGTTTAGGGCCTCCAAAGACCGTTGACTTTATGTTCTACTTGGACTCAGACACATCTCTTAGGGTGGCGGATGAGATGGTGGAGCAACTCGAGTTGCCAGATTATGATGTGCTATTTATATCTGAATTCATAGATTATCACATCATGTGCCTTGTGCCTGATTGGAGGCCCCTCACTGACGAATTTTCTAGTGTTGACAATGGCTCCACTGTTGAAAATGGCTCCACCTTGGAAAATGAAATTGCATTTGAAACTGAGTTGATGGGAAGCATGAAAATTGACCTGCTGTCACTAGAAAACAGATCAGATAACCTATCCAACAGATTGAGTTCAAACTCTGCTTTGGTTGACGATGACATCACACGTCCAAAAGAAGCTTGTGAGGAGGCAAAATCCAACTCTGGTAGTTCATCTACACTTGTACAGTTACTTGAGACTTGCGAGGAGACAAAATTTGACTCCGGCAGTTCATCATCATCAATGAATTTATTGGGGAGTAGCGAGGAGCCAAAAACCAACTCATGTGCTTCACAAACGGTGGAAACTAGCAACGATGCGAAAGATGAACCGGGATTTCTTTTGTTATCTACTGAACCAGTCAGAACATTTGCAGCAGATGTGGATTCGACCGCCATAGAATGCAACTGTGAGAAAGGGGAGAGCAGTGTAATCCCTAATGGGTGTCATGTTGTCGAGGCAATTGGAAAGAAGCTCTTGAATGGGTGCACTCTTCAATTAGATGAAGACGATGACGACAGCCTTCAGTCAGAGGTTGATGACATTAAAGAGCACTACAGGCATTTGTTTGAGGAGTTGACGAGAATGCGTGACGTTGCAATTGAGAATGCACGCAAAAGATGGGCGCGTAAAATAGGAAAAAGACCTGCTTGATGCGCATTGTTTCCTTTACTTTGTTCTCTATTGACTATTGATATATTTAATATAATGGTGAATTTGGGTATGGCGACTGCCTTATTTCCTTTAAATGGTAACTGGATACGTTGATCACTGTAATTTTTCTTTAATTAATGGTCATTAAGGAGTATGTCGAACAGTTTATAGAAGTATTACCTTCTTGTTTTTTTATTTTGCCTGAGATAATTATATTTAGGGAAAATTTTTCGCTTTTTATGTTAACGTGATTACCAGTTTATTATTGAATAATAATTTTTCAATTCTTCAATTGAAATATTTGAACTTGGCATCGATCGTATCCAGAAAACCTTCCACCAAGTACATTGCTCTTCTAATCACACAGGCTAATTTTCTTCTAATCTTAATAAAAGCTCTTTAGTCCCTTTCAATATGTCGAGCCGCCAGATTGAAGCACTGCTGCACTGGTCTGCAACTCACACTTCAATACAATATCTCAGCCCTGCCTCTCGTCTATCTAGGCCTCCCTTTGACTAGCTGTAGACCGGACAGGCTCGCTTTCCAACCCCTCATCGATAGAATTCAAAGAAAATTTTCCAGGGCAGGCAGGGTTCTGCTGACGCAAACAGTTCTATCTTCAATTCCAACTTTCTACATGACTGTTTTTCAAAATGCCAAAATGGGTAACCAAAGAGAGAGGTAAACTCAGGCGCAACTTCATATGGGGCTCAAACAGTTCTGGCAAAACTGCTGTTCATCTCCTATTCTCCTTGCTTGGGATAGAGTTTAATTGCCTAAAAATCACATGGTGGCTTTGGTCTAATCAACTTGCCATTGCATAATCAAGCCTTGTTACTGAGATGGCTTTGGCGACTCTTTCATGCACCGACCTCTCAATGGCACCAAATCGCTAGCAGCTTGTATGGAAAGTCAAATCAGAATGTTCCCACAACTGCTTGGATTCAAGAAGGTTCTTTTTTTTGGAGGGATATCATGGCATTGAGATTTCTTTTTCAACATTCTACAACTTCATTAATTGGCAGTGGTTCTGGTACCTTATTCTGGTATAACAATTGGGGGGGCAACACAATTTTATTCCATGGTTATGACAAACCTCCACCAGCAAACCGCTTCATTACTATCAAAAAAACAATCCAGTGTTGGAATTTGTTCATGCCTGCACCCCTTACAAGAGAACAATCAAACTGGTACAGTGCGATTTGTCATTTAACACTCAATCAATCACCTGACCAGATAATTTGGAGATGGAATGCACATGGCAATTACACGGCTTCTTCGATCTACAAGCTTCTGGTGACGGCTGGAAAAGTTGCAATCTCTCTCACTTCCTTACGGAAATTTAAAGTGCCTCCTTCAATTAAGCTTTTCTTACTGTTTCTTGCCCATGGAAAGCTGCTAACACAAGATCAACTGCACAAAAGGAACATTCCTTTCCAAGCAGGCTGTGTCCCTTTGCAATCACTCGGCCATTGAATGCGCTTCGCATCTTTTTTTCACATGTCCTTTCTCTGTGCAGTTATGGAACAGGTTGAGGTTACAGGCTTGGACTAGACTCAACCACAACAACTCTTCCAGGAATTCGGAGATGCTGTACATGATTGGATTGTTGCAGAGTCTACGCTGTTCTTCAATAACTGCTGATTTTTCTGTTGTTTTCTTTCTTTTTGTTTTTGTTTTTTTTTTTATTTCTTCTCTACTTGGTAGCCGCTTCCTAGTTGATCCAAAAAAAAAAAGAGTACATTGCTCTTGAGGAGGATGACTCCATAAAAGTTTATTTTATAATTCACAGATGTGAATTTCATATCTCATATTCAAAAGCATCCACCAATTTCAATTTCATATCTCATATTGTAAAAATGATTTGCATTTATTTTTATTGCAAGAAAATAATGATATTTAATATATGTCTAATCATTCATCAAATGATGTGAATTTCCAATGATCTCAAATTGACGATTCCAGAAGCTTCATCGAATGATAAACCTATAAATATACTTTTTTATTTTCCATTTTATTATTTTTTTAGTATTTTAGTTAACGTGAAGTATATCTTTCTTCATGAGTACAAGTCTATTATATCTTTTAGTTAACATTTCAGCACAAATACAAGTCTAGTATGGTTTTTTCATGGATACATTTTTTATTTGTTAAAATATATTAATAAATGTGAAATATTGGAAAAAATTGAAAACGGGGAAAAGTATAGAATTTAGTACATTAAATATGAATTTTCCTTTTTTTTATGTCATATTTAGTTTCTGTGATTTTTTTAAAAAAAAATTTCTAATTGTTTCCAATTTTAAATTCAATATAGATCGTGACTCGAGAAATTTATAAGTCAAAACAAGAAAACCCAAATCACGTACAACTGCAACATCAATAACCACACTCTTGATGCAATATTGTTCTTTATAACCAAATCGTTTTCACGTTTTTAATTTTCAAATGAACGATCCGAATCGTTCAATATGTTTTCTGTATTAAAAACTAATATGAAACTAGTTTTTAAATATTTTTTTTCAAATTACTACTTTTTTGGTATTTTAGAAAATCGTTATTATTGGACGATCTATAATTTTTTATCGTGAATTTTCTAAAATATAAAAAAATTGTAAAATTTGATTTTTTTTTTGATAAGTTTTAAATATGGAAAACATATTGAACGGTTTGGATTGGTTGTTTGGAATTTGAATCGTGAGAACGATCGTATTAGACGGGCCCTTCCGTCTAATATATTGGACTCTAGTATTTCTCATAAAAAATAATTTTTGTATACCTCAAGTATTTTTTTATTTTCAGAGAACTCAAATATTTGCGGATATCGATCTCAGGGGCTAATATTTGACACTTGTCTCTTATCGAATGGGATGGGGACAATGTCTAAACTCTTATATTAATTTATTTTGTTGCAAAATGGGTGAAAGTATGTGAGAATGAAAGGAAATGATATTTTTATGTAATTTGAATGTTATTTAAAAACGAAATATCGTCCTATCACTTTTCTTTGTCATGTTTCAAAGATTCTTGTGAAGAAAATAATGATGATCACGATCATCATCAAGACTATAGTCTATTTTTTTTTTTCAGTGTTCATCATCGATTAACGCTATCGTCGTTATTACGATCGTTATCATCAATTAATATTATTGAATACTAGTTACTATCAATTTAACATTGTTCTTAATTATTATAGAAACATTTTAAAAAATAAACTTAAATTCTCATGCATTAAACACATCATCTAGAAAATTCTATAACACTATTTTTTTATTTTTTCCACGTCACACGTATAAATAACTCAAATTTTCAACAAGTCAATAGCTTTAGACAAACTAGTGTGAAATACTGTTGAGAAAGCATAGTCCTAGATGTACATCACTGTTTATTAGACAACCTAAAGGAACCTTCCAGGAAACATCCACAGAGAGAATAAGCGTTCCCACTTGGGTTCTTTATTCCTTATTTTATCAACCATGAACCTAAACGTCATGAATCGCTTGTCCATCTTCGTGGTCCCCACTTTCCTAGAAGAAGCTTCATAAGATATATCTGTTGCGTTTCACATTTTGTCATCTACAGTGGCTATTTTCTAATTTTTTCTATGTTTATTTTTGTTCTAGCCCCTGCTAAAGACCGTTATTAGCAATTTATAGATTTAAAAGAATATAAACATGTAATATTATTTAGTTTCCGAGTCCCAACTTTCTCTTGAATCTTGATGTTTTAAAATAAAAGAATATATATTTTAATTCACAGTTACAAAGATATATGATTCTTATCATGATTGTCGTAGTTATAGATGATAAATATCAGTATAATTAATGCTTTATATTGGCTAAAATTAAATATTAAACTAATATTTATCATCTATAACCGCGACAATCATGATAAGAGTTATTTATTTTTGTAACTGTGAAAAATATATTATTCTTATAAATAAAATATTTTACATAATTAATTAATATAAATCAAAGTTAAATTGAAAAAAAAAAGTTAATTTCTTATTATTCTGCAAAAAATCTATAAAATGGCAAAGCCGCAAAACGTATTACTCCATAACTTGCGTTTCGCACTATTATATGACATATAGTCTTGTTTATTTAAAAATAAACCTATTAAATTCATTGACATATATCAGTGCATAAATGCGAATATTGCATCAGGTTGACTGAATTTGCAGTCAACTCTTTACAAGAAATTGCGATCAAAATCAGAATTGCACAATCTACAAGGGCTCATATAAAAAAAATGTTCTTTCATAATTAGCAATTATAGCACAAGGACCACGCGAAAGAAGAGACAAAACTCTTAGATGACCAGAGTTGAGACAAGTAAAACCGCACATTCAATCCTTCAACTCCGAACTTGCCATGCACCTACATAGGTAACTGTCAACCAAACCCAACTCCAATCCCAATCCATCTAAGGTAAATCATATACACCAGCCATGGCAGATCAAAGCGTTCCCACACTCACCAGAGGATCATCATCTCAGCCAGATGAGGCAGAAAAAGAGTATGAAGACCTGATGTCGGTGATGGCCGAGAAGCTCGACTCGGACGACTTCATGCAGGAGCTGTCTGCTGGATTCAGGCTATTATCGGACAAACACACCGGGAAGATCACGCCGGCGAGTCTTCTAAGGGGTGCTGCAGCAGCACTGGGACTGCACGGTATGACGGCTGAGGAGGCTGAGGCGATGGTCAAGGAGGGAGACATGGATGGCGACGGTGCCCTTAATGAGTCCGAGTTTTGTGTGCTCATGGTGCGGCTGAGCCCGGGATTGATGGAAGATGCCGAGGCACTATTGGAGAGGGAAATCGATGTCGAGCTCGAGAGAGTTGCGTCTCGTGGTTGATGTAGAGGTTTGATTGATCTGGTTGATGATTGAATTATCTGAGCATTTTATTTTTATGTTGATCGGATGATCGATGATCGATCAGTAATTTGTAGTTTAATATTTAACTCCGATTATGTATCGATTCTGTGGGGTTTTGTGCGTTAGTGCGTATACCTACAATATTGATTGATTGTTAAATTTGATTATAGTTCGGACGTATAGTTTGGAGAGATTAAAAAGAATTGTAGTTCTGCTATTATTGGGGCTGTTCAGCATGCGCAATTTCTCTTAATTGCTTATCGGTCTCAGAAAGTGTTTCCCCATAATAATAATAAATATTCAAAAGAATTTTGCATCTAATTAACATTTTAATATACAGTTACTAAGAAAACTTGGACAACCATCCTCCTATCTGCTGATAGTCGAAGAACTTTCTTGGATAGTGCTAAGCTGATTAGTCAATTTTAACATTTTCTTGGTTTATTATTTATTTATTTTGTTTTATGCGACTACCAAGCTAGATAGTACATGCATGCCCAGTGATACTGTTCTTCCTTGCTCCTGCACCTAGCAAAAGCCTACAAAGCATATTGATTTTTAATAAAAAAGACGATTATTTTGGCTAATTAAAAGGATATAATCTTGGTTGATGCGCAGATGGAAATTGTAGGCCGACTCGGTAAACATTAACTACTGACAATGTCAAGTACTTCATTTTCATCAGAGTAATCGTAGCTAAATATTTTCAACAAAAGATCCATCTTTTCAACACATTATTGCTTCTGATTCGTAGATCAATGTATTCAACATCAGGTTCAGTTTTTCTTGAACAAATTATTGCTACTGGTTTCCCACCATTTTAAAGATTAGTCTGCCTAATTACAGTACTCGATTGATCTAGAATTTAAAGCAGATTACTGACTGTTGACCGAGCGACCCCATTTGCGCATTCGCTTTCTAACTTTTAACCAGCTAAATCTTACAACTTTCTAGTTATTTCATCCGCTATGTAATCTTGCCATTTCAAAGCAAGTACATCGCCCAAAGTACATCATGATTTGCGATTCATCATGGCTCCAAATGGCCAATTATAATTGCTACTAATAATAATAATAAAGAACAAAGATTACCTAAATGTTTGAAATATACGAAATTTAACATCTTCCCATTTTAACTAAATTATCATAATTATAATTAGTTTTTCAAAAGCAATTGATAACAATGCAACTTATGAACACGAGCAAATTTGACAATAAAAGCATTAAACCGAAATCATAAAACAACAGTTTGACAAGCAGAACCACAGTAATAACATTCCAATGACACTACAGGGTCCCTATCACAGAGTCACTAATCTAACAGAAAACAGCAAAAAGTGGAAACAAAGAAGCTAACAACTGACTACCGCCTTTATCTCCCATCCAAGTTGTGCAAAAGGATGCTTTCCTCAAGTCCTAGACCTTCTAATTGGGCTTCGGCTAAATATTCAGTTCCAAAAAAACAAATTACTTTCACATACCAAAAATTTTAAAATAATGATCTGGGGGCAAAAATTATGCTACTTTTACCTCCTGTAACGACCATAACCAGGACTCCTGTAACCATAGTCGGGACTCCTAGGGCGATCATAGGCTGAGTGCCCACCATAATGGTCATAGACAGGGCTCCTGCGCCTTCCATAATCAGGGCTGGCCCGAGGCCGGCGATAATCTGGGCTCATTGATCGGCGATACGGTTCATCATACTTTCCCCCATAACCACCACCACCTCTCCTAGGGCTATCGTATCTGTCCCCTGGTTCACCATCATCTCTGAAAGCATACTCCACTGACACTATTCTGTCAAGTAGTTTGCTGGAAAAGAAAAAGCCATCATAATATGTACAAGAGTGTAATTAAGTAATCATTTTTCCCTTATCCATCTGGGTGCATTGATTAATTTTGAAATACATGATGGAACATTGCACCATGAGGCCCCTTCAATGTAACATTGATTAATTCTGGGAGATGCATTATATAATACAAACAAGATGAATACAAAGAAGATGAATACAAACAACTAAAAAAACAGCTATTCAGAAAGTTGGATATCAAAAAGCCTCCATAGAAAAAAAAAAATTTATATTTAACAAACCTGTTGTGAGTGGCTTCAAGTGCCTTGGTGGCTTCCTCTTGAGTCTCAAACTGAACAAATGCAAAGTTTCTTCTGATTCGCACATTAAGAATCTTCCCATATGGCTCAAAGTGCCTCTCAACATCACGGACCCTCGTGTTAACTGGGTCAAAGTGAATAACAAACAGGGTTTTGGTTGGCTTTGTGTTTGCTGGTGGCTTATCACGGCCAGGCCCTCTTTCTCCTTGCTAAAATGGAACAAAATTAGAACAAGTCATCCATCAAATTTCTACAGGATTTTAAGGGTAGGAAAAAAGAAAAAAAATAAAAATAATTACCTTAGACCATTCAACGGTGAGTCTGCGCCTACCGGCGCCAAAAGGCGTGTTATCAAGTGCCCTTATAGCATCATCAGCATCTCGTTCATCAAAAAAGTAGACGAAAGCATACCCTGTAAAAAAATTAAATTACATTGCTAGTCAAGATTGATGCAGAAAAGACATGCAGAGCCCAAGAAATGGCAATAAAGAAAGGCCAACAAATACATTGAACTTTTTCACTCTTTTTTAATTGCTAGATAGCAAGAAAAGGTACTGCACCTGCATTTATCAGTAAAGGTCTGGAGAACAATTAAAAGTGAATAGATAGGAGTCTCCACTACGGATCAGTGTAGGTAAAACCAAAGTAAACAAGACGTTTCTGGACATGCTTCACCATTAATTGAGCAAATGTTGGACACAATAGAAGATTGTGATGGCATGGTGGTTTCAGCAGATATGACCAACAGATGGAGCTGTGAACCTTGTTCATCATACTAGTATATCCTGAACATTGCATGGCATAGATGGCAAGTTGGCAATGAATTGTTCTACAGACCCTCATTTGCTACTCAAAATGCATTTCTGCAAGGTGGCATGCTAAGATTTGACTATTGCCTTGAAAACAGCATGGCATGGGAGTTCAAGCATCATGATATGATGGAGAAAGGCAGCACCAATTCATGATGGAAGCATTCTATATTACAATGAGCAGAACAGGAGGTATCTAATGGCATGTGATGTCAATGTCTCACTAGGTATGGCATGATGCTGTTTATTCATGGCATGATTTGAGACTGCACATTGCAAGATGACAAGGGCCCTTTGGTAGACGATGGAAATAGTGGGGGCAAAACAGGAGACCATGAAAATGTAACCAAGGGCAAAAAAGAAAAAGCTGATGTGGCATTGGTTATAGTTCAATCCATGTAAAAGTTGTAAGATAACAGTTGCAGAGCCCTGATTGAGCTCCTTTTACATGGGGTGGTTCCTGCGCCATAGCAAACTTTTAAACATAAACTAGCTTCATAAGTTATATGACTAGGAATGACATTGACATCACTTAACTATCCTGTCAACCTTAAGCCAATCACGCAAATAAAAAATGATACAGCTTACAAAATTCAAACTCACCAATAATACCGACCCACAGTTGCAAGAATACAAGTTATGAACCTAAGCCAGAAACAACTTCAACCCATAAGCTAACTAAATTCAACTGAACCAAGCAAAGCAGAAGCCCTGTTCACCCTATCACATGATACAGTGAAACTACTAATGTACACCGAGCAGAAAAAAGAGCTATCTCAAAACCAATTTTTTTCAGAAAATGAACCACTAATGATCCAAATTCCCAACCCACCTGACAGAAAAGAACATGCTTCAACCCAAAACCAAGAAACAAAAACTAGCCATGACCAGAACCACCTCGACAAAACAAAAGGTAAACCCAAATAAATCCTACAGAAATTAACCGCCAGAACTTGTACCAAGACCCACATGCCCAAAATAGAATATTTTAACCAATCCTAACCTTTCCTCCAACTAGACATGTGGACAAGACCAGATGAAATTTGACATCGATGCAAATATGCAACAGCCAACACAAGGCATGGATACTATTTTACCCAAGATTGTTTAGCCATCTGGCAATTCCCTGGACACACATTCACATGTACAGACCCAGAGGAAACCAAAATCTAAAGAGATACCTAAAATACATGCAACTACAAGATATGTTCAAAAATAAAACAATCTTAAAAAAAAATGCTACACCAATGAATTGATAATTTGCCTTCATCAATGCAAATAATAACTACAAACCTCTAATTTCTAGAGAAAATGAAGCCAATTAAAAAGAATCGACTTACCAGACTTCATATCGATGCGCTCAATCTTGCCATATCTGGAGAAAGCTCGCTCAATCTCGGAATAGCGAACATCGTAGTCTAAATTCCCACAAAAAACTGGCTTCATCCTTCCTAAACCCTAAAAATCAATCGCAATCAATTACATAAAGGAAGATATATAAATGTCGGCGAATACGAAGGAAAACAACGCCAAAACCCTAACCCTAGAAAACACGCAAACCCACATACCTTAATTTTTTTTTGTTTCCTTCGAATGTCGAGGTGAAGAAAGCTGCGAATGAAATAGAGAATCGGCGATGATGGGTTTTATAGAAGAGAAGGGGCTAGATTAGGGGACGCGTGCTTGGGAAGCTAGTCGGTCAAGAATATGTCGGAACTTGGAAATAATAAATTGTAGTTGGGCCTATAATAGGCCCATTTAAAGCCCATTTAATACCACATGCTAAAAACAAGAAAAGAAAGGAAGAAAGGCGCTCTTCTGTCTCTCAGCATCACAGTACGCTCTCATGGAACAGCAAACAGCGATAACCACCGCTGACGGCGGTGGCGCGGCCGCCACGACAGAGGAAGTGAAGCAACTGCGCCAGAAACTGGAGGACTCCATTTCCGCGAGGCGGCAGGCTCAAATGGACCTGATTTCCTCTCTCCACCCGCTGTACCCCGAGCTAATTCCCTCTCTCGACCTCTCTCTCCGTGTAATCTCCAACTTCAACCACCGTCCCTTCACTCCTACGCCAACGCCGAATCCAAACCCAAAACCCTTCCCCACACGACCGCTTTCCTTCTCCCCCTCCAATCTCTCTCCCATAAACCCTAACAAGGCGCTTGAGCCGCGCGCTCCGTCCCCTTCTAACTCCACTGATTGTTTATCCATTGTCCGAACAATGGTGGCCGTGTGCCTTCTCGAGTTGGTCCCGTTCACTGAGATCGACTCGGCAGCTATTCTGCGGCGGCTGGAGAATGACCAGTCATCAGTGGGCCCGGCTGAAAGAGCTGCGCTGGCGGAGCTTTCGAATAGGTTAGGAGGATCTTTGCAAGCGCTGGAGATGGCTCTTAGGAGAATTGGGGAGGAGAATGGGAGTATTCAATTTGAGGAGCTCTCAATTGGGGGTGATCGGCCCGTTTTAATGGTTTGGGGCATTGATAGAAGTAAGCTTTTGAAAGAATTACCTGAAACTTCTACGATTAATAGTAACAATGAGGAAAGATTGGATGTGGGTAGCTCAAATTCAGGTCAGAATACTAGTGTAACTGGAGTTGGAATGACACCAAAGCAATCACAGAGTGAAATATGGATGGGATCTCAAACCCCACATATGATGTCTCCAATTTTCCCGGGTATGAACCCGAGGAGTAGCCCCAGGGTACCCGGGTTGATGGGCATGCCTCCAACGGTGGGTCTGACTCCACTTTCAAGACCGATTGTTGGGTCGGGTGGGACAAATAGTGGAGGCTCCAATAAGCAGAGAACTGAAGAAGATGATCTGAAGGATCTTGAAATGCTTCTAAATAAGAAAACTTACAAGGAGAAGCAGCAAAGTAAAACGGGAGAGGAGCTTTTGGACCTCATTCACCGACCAACTGCCAAAGAGACTGCAGTTGCTGCAAAGGTTTGATCCTGAGGTGTTTTCTTTTCAAATTAACTCATTGAAAGATCTTTGCATTTTTTTTTTGGGTCTATTTAAAGGTTTGTTGCAGTGGACTAATTTTGCATTTACCTATTTGTGCAGTTTAAGACCAAGGGTGGTTCACAGCTCAAGGAATACTGCTCTAATCTGACTAAGGAGGATTGCCGGCGCCAAAGTGGTTCTTTTGTTGCATGTGACAAGGCTAGTATCAAACAATATTATACTAGAAACTTGTTCTACTGAATTTAGCAATCATTGAGTTAGTTATAGACTTATAGTGTATGTTTGGCTATGCTAAACTAGTTATGCTAGCAAAAAATTTAATTAGATACTAGTTTAATAACCAAGCACAAAATTAACATAAGTACTTTACCTTTTGAACAGGTGCATTTTCGACGGATCATTGCTCCTCACACTGATACGAACTTAGGTGATTGCTCTTTTCTGGATACCTGCCGACATACAAAGGTTAAGCTCATTTCTTACCATTGTTTTACAGTAACTTCTTACATTTTCTATAATTAAATAATAAATCCAAACACTTTCCAGACATGCAAGTATGTACACTATGAGCTTGACCAGACACCTGACATAGCTCCAATGATAATGGGCTCTGGCAATCTTGCGCCTCCTAGGCCATTGAAGCAACAACGAGCTGAGTATTGCTCAGAAGTTGAGCTTGGGGAACCCCAGTGGATAAACTGTGACATCAGAAGTTTTCGGATGGACATATTGGGTCAGTTTGGGGTTATCATGGCAGACCCACCATGGGACATCCACATGGAATTACCTTATGGGACCATGGCTGACGATGAGATGAGAAACCTCAATGTGCCGGCTTTACAAACTGATGGTCTGATTTTTCTTTGGGTCACTGGCCGTGCTATGGAGCTTGGTCGTGAGTGGTGAGTATAACAATTTACATCGATGATATAGATGTCATTTTCATTCTTAAACTTAAAATATGTTTTTGTTCCAGTTTGGAGTTGTGGGGATACAAACGAGTAGAGGAAATCATCTGGGTGAAGACAAACCAGCTACAGCGCATCATTCGGACAGGTCGGACGGGTCACTGGCTAAACCACAGCAAAGAGCACTGCCTTGTAGGGATAAAGGGCAATCCTGAGGTGAATAGGAATATTGACACTGATGTCATTGTGGCTGAAGTTCGTGAAACAAGCAGAAAACCTGATGAGGTAGTTTAAAGTTTTTAATGAATTAAATAAGAAATTATACTCATGTATTTTGGATGGGTGAGGAATAGTCGCTACCTGGTTTAGCAACTGTTCTAAAGCTCGGATTTATTTGTCAACTTAGAATAGCTGATAACGTTGTTTCGCTAATTTGTCTAAAAGTCGAGCAAAGTGCTTCATGCTATTCTTACTCTTCATCCTAACTTATTCAGAGTAAATCTGCCTAAAGTTATTTTCTATTTATAATTTCAGATGTACCCATTGCTGGAGAGGATAAGCCCAAGGACAAGAAAGCTAGAATTGTTTGCTAGGATGCACAACACACAAGCAGGGTACGTGTACTTTTTTCGTTTGTGCTTTTTTTTTCCTCTTAAAATTACTTATTCTCTGACACATTTTTTTTGCAGGTGGCTCTCTCTCGGCAATCAGTTAAATGGTGTAAGATTAGTAGATGAAGGTCTGAGGGCCAGGTTTAAAGCTGCATATCCAGATGTAGAGGTTCAGCCCTCGTCGCCTCCTAGAGTAAGTGCACCTATGGATGTCGACCCACCAACCTCATCAGGTTTTGTTGCATCTGAAGCGAAGCCCATGGTGACTGGAGCTTAAGGACTAGCACTTGTGGGATATTTTCTTACTGTCCTAGATTTTGTAACTTAGGAAGGTGGCACATTAACTTGTGTTTTCTTTTTTCCCATTTTTTGTATTTCTTTTGTTTCCTGTTGTTGTGTAGTGCACTATAGCTCCGGAATCAATATATTAGTTTTATTTAATAATATTTTGGTATAGCGGAGTTGGCAGTGATGCTAATTAAGAGTAATTGAGAAGAAATTGTAGTAGAAAAGAGATGTAGAAGGTTGAAGAGGAGAGAGAGAGATTTGGGAATTTTCATTAATTTCTGCTTAAAAACGTTATTACCGCCCTTCACCTATTTATTAGTGGAATATTTAACTAATTACACATTTACACTCAATTTTACCCTAATAAAATCAGTAATCAGTAAAAACAATTAATCTGCGTAACAATCTCAACAGAAACAGTTTTCTCGAAGTCTGCTCGAGCTATGGGTCTCGCATCGCATGTCATAACACCTGCGGGCTAAGAAGAGTCGGCCCGTTTAGCCACTTCCTGGGCCCGACTGTGCAGAGCCATTCATCATTTCATCATTTGATTCATTTTAAATCCAGAAATTATAAGTGATATTGGCAAATATACCATCCCAGCCATCGCTAAATACAAAGTGAATATATACAGCAAATAAGGTGAATATATAGACTATCTAAGTGAACACTTATAAACAAATAAGTGTTCTCATCACTTGTTCAAAAGTTTACATGCATATTCAATTTATTTTCATTGAACTTATTTATTTGTATGTGTTCACTTAGATAGTCTATGTGTTCACTTTATTTGCTGTATATGTTCACTTTATATTTAGCAATAGCAAAAATGACAAAACTGTAGATGACACTAATCAATTTCCTTTTAAATCGCCTGCCGGGGTCAGCACGACAGCACCCTTCGTCTCTTGTCTCAACTAAATCAATTCAACACCAACAGGCAACAGCTAACACCAATTGCTCACCTCGAGCATTTGACGACCTTCCCATGAAAAATTCCTTGTCCTTGAACAAATTTAAATTAATTCAACGAGCTCTTAAACTTAAGAACAATAACTATATAATTTGGATAGTTTACCTTTAAATAATGCAAATAGTTAATTTAAAACAATTAATTCATGATAGAAAAAAGTTACTGTAAATTATGCGAATAATTAAGATATAAATAAATATACTGCATAAAATTACAAAATTTACATATCCACTAAATTATTCATAAAACACCGGTTTATGAATGTCAAAAATGATATAGTACTAAATAGTGCTTTGTATATACGAACTAAATAACCCATGAGTATCAAAAGACACCAAAAATGATACAGTATAGGTGTGTTTGGAATGTGTCACGAACAGCTAGTTCGTCAACTAGCGCTGTTCGCACAAACCAAACAACCCACAAACAATCGTAGTTCATGAACTTCTTCCTAGTTCCTAGTTCTCCAATTTTCGCGAACTAGTTTTGTTCATGGGCCTGTTCGTGGACCTTTGTTCTTCTCCTTGTTCGTCCCTTATTCGTGAAGCATCCAAACACACAATAGGTGTATACCATCTAAC
Organism: Rhynchospora pubera; assembly: GCA_028095005.1. Lineage (NCBI taxonomy): Eukaryota > Viridiplantae > Streptophyta > Magnoliopsida > Poales > Cyperaceae > Rhynchospora > Rhynchospora pubera. Next base: position 325,624,927 of record CM051460.1, read on the forward strand.
ATATTTCCATCCATACCATCCAACTATGACCAGATGTCACGTCTCGTGAATTAAATAGCACCTCTCCATTCTATGTCCTATTTCATAACCTTTCGATTTCTCTCCTCTTCATTTCCCATTCCAACATTTAGATCTGGATTTTGATCTCTCTCTTCTCTTTCCTCTCGCGTCGCCCCAAATCGCCTCCGAGGTTCCGACCAGATCGTCATGACTTATCCTCTTCATGACTTCTTTTGATTCAGATCGCCTTCTCTCATCTACCGCCTCCGTCGTCACCAACCAGATCAGATCAGATTGCCTCTATCGCCACCAACCAGATGAAATCTATCGTCTCCTATCCTGTCTTGTCATGTCCTCTCCTTTCCCGTATCCGACCATATCAAACTCTAGTCGCCTCCAACCATATCGTCTCCTCTCCTTTTCTCTAGAACCAGATCGTCTGAAACCTTAGTCGCGTCTAACCAGATCGTCACGCTCCGACCACCAGGAGGAGTTAAGAAGCCACACTGGTACAGGTTTAGTATTGCTGTCACACTCTAATTCATGTGTATTTATACAAGCGTTCAGTTAGTTGGTTCATTTGTTATATAACTTATATTACATGCATCTAGTGATTACTTGTACAAATATTTACTTCAATACACAAAGGATGTGTTAGATAATGCAAATGGTAGGTTAAATGACGTAAGGGATCATTTTGTGTTCTATTGTTAGAAACTATTGCTACATAAAGTTGCTTGAAATGATTTTTTAGTATTAAATTGTGATCTATTTGTCAAATTAAGGGATCATGTTGTTAATACTTAAAATATATATTTGTATTCATATTACGCAGGTTTGGGTTGCGCTTCGATCAAGTTGGTGTGGCGTTGTGTGTTCATTCTCCACAAACAAAAGATTTTTAACGAATTGAACATGTGTCCTAATATTTGTATGAATTATGATGGTATTATCTTGTGGATTGGTTATTTGGATTGTTAAAACTGATCATGATGTATTAGGGATCAAATTATTGTTATTTTTTATGGATCATATTAATCTTTTATTTTTGTACTAGTTATTGTTATATTACGAAGCTATCAAATCGAACATATAACGTATGTTAAATCATCTCTTGTGCTAACAAAATACTAAATATTTATGTACTTTCTTCTAATTTGACGGCTGAATGCGCGAAAAAAGGATGCAAAATCATTAATATGTCACTTTATAAATATATCAAACTGAACACTTAATGCAAATTAACTCATCCCTTCTTGTATTTAGTTCAAAAAACTATTCAACAATTATCTCATCCCTTAAAGCATCAATTAGAACACGAAATGCTGACATCATCACGCGTGTGGATGACATCAGCGTGTAAAACTGAATCTGGGCGCTGGGTCGCTGGTGGATGGTTGGATGGTTTATACCATTTCCGATATAAATAAAGGTGTTTACGGGAGGAAATTTACTAACCCAATTCTAAGCGCAATTTCTTCATAGTTAATGTTTTTAATCTGTAAAAATTATATAGATATTGTTATTAAGTTTAAGAGCTCGCCGGATTATTTTAAATTTGTTCAAAAATTGCCATAACACACTTTGAGGCATTGTGATTACGTTTATTTTGGAAAATTATATGACCCATAACTATCTATATTGATGCCTACAATCGGCCTATTTTCCCAATTAATTCAAAAATGATAAAAAAAACTAATCACACAATTGTGTGAAAAATCACACAATTTGTGTGAATGATCACATCGTAACCATCATCATGAATCAGATTGTATTATATATTAAAAAAAAATCTTCTATTGGAACTTACTTTTGGGACTTTGTAGCTTCATATTGTTGGGACATAAAAGAATACAAACAAATTTACTATTTGGGACATTGGAGATAACCGAAAAAGATTATATGAATATAGATATTAAGTAGAAAAAAAAAGAACAAACAAAAGTTTTATTCCAGATATATATAACAGGTTTGTATTATGAATTCATGCAGAGACTTATTGATCATCCTCTGTACAGTACATGATATCATAAATTAAAGTGGTAGCATGCATACCATCATAAATTAAGGCACACCAATAATTGAGCAAAGATTTGATTAAGGAAGCAGTGTAACTGTACATGTGGTATTTATCTGATTTGAAACTTATCTTATTTCGATTATTCCACAAAATTCACTATATTGCTCCACAACATATATGAAAAGCACCTAATAGAGATCTATGCAAAGAATTGTTATATTTTAGTAAATTTTCAAGAGAATAAGGTTCAACATTACAACCAAACTGTTTAGATTAATCTATTAGTAACACATCTTAAAATAAGTGCAAAATGAACAAATAAAATAGAAAATAGATTTAACAAAGTCCAGGAATCCGCACCTGATGAGTAAGACACTCACACAATCTCTAATCTTTCGGTACTTCGTCACTTGAACCTAATCAAGAAAATCAAAGCCATCTCTATTATGATATTTCATAAATAAATGTGTATACCAAAAGTTTTAATACTTACTGTTGTATGTCAAACTCTAGCTTTCTTTTTTCCCTTTTCTTTTCAAATAGGATAATGAAACTATTCAAATATTCTAGAAAAATTTTGAAAAGTCTTGATCCAACTTATCACAAGGAGTTTCTGAGGTATTTGTTGCATGTTACTGATATGGTTGGTGCTTAAACTATATTGTTCGCATTAGATATTGTTTGATTTAATAAAAAGTTTGTCATAGGTTTGCTACTGGATGTACAACATCACCGGCACGGGATTTCATGAGTTGCATCCGAGATTTACAATTAAAAGGTCAATATTCAAACATTATAAAAGATATGTAAGACCATAATGTGTTTGTTAAACTAATGACCATAAATAAACAGGGTTGACTTGGAAAATAGCAATGAGATCAACAATAATATTCCTACTTCATTGACTTGTTTAAATGAATTCAGACTTCCTCCATATAGGAAGCAAGTATTTGTATTATATAACGTAGTATTCCACAATGAAATATAACTGATTTACTTTTTTCCAACAGCGAGGAAATTTTGAAAGCCAAATTTTTGTTAGCAATTGATGAATGCATTGATTTTAAATTACAGTGACAAATGTTTGCATTTTAATAGTTTTTTTATATAATTTATATTTCCTAATACAAAAATCAATTCCAAATATGAATATTATAACTAATGGGGGAGCTGAATATTTTTTTTAATTAAATGAAATTATGTCTTTGAATGACATAGGTAAAATTTCATGTTCTAGTTGGGAATGGCCGAACTTATTTTCTTTTGGCATGAGACTGTATTGTATTTCCTTTACAATTTGTGTGCTAAGCAAACTTGATTAAGCGACACACACACATACAAGAAGGGAACATTTCTTTACTAATTGATAGGTTCCACACTAACACTCACCTCACTTATGCTTTTGATATGAATTTATGAAACTAGGATACTAAGAGCTTTTATAATTCAGTCCTCTTATCAATTCACATCGTCGGAGCTGGGGTAGGTTTACACATATAGTGCTTATTATATTTGGGAGACAAGATACAAAACAAAGATTAAGGATTTCAAGAGCCTTTGTTTCATAATAGAATTCTGATAAAAAAAAACCATAATAAAAAAGGTTGGACTAGTTAGGATAAATGTTGTCTTAACTGTGTCTAGTGCAACTTGGCTGGTATAAAATGTTTGTTAAAGATATGAATGTTTCTAAAGTTCAATGGGTTTCAGTGGTCTTTCGGACCGGGTTTCAGTGGGTTCTACTTCAGGTCAGATTTTGTTATGTTTAAATGAAGGTAATCCTTTTTTTCATTTTGAGATGTGTTTTAGATCTATTGTTTCTAGGTCGAGAAAAGTATGTTAGTAAAACTAAAATGAGTGGTCTCTCGACACCATTTATTTTTCAAAAAAGTTAAGCGCATTTGTTTTGCTTATATTTTGCGCATGGCATGCTTCTATTGGGTGATAATCTGTTTCCAGAATAGAAGTAAACTGAAATGAAGTTATTAGGACCTACACAGTTTGTTTCTGTAAAATTGAAGACCACATTTTGTTTATGTAAAACTATAGAAACAACGCTCTCATTAAAAGGAAGCAGGCTTGTTTGTCTCTAAATTTTGCTGCATACAACCATACAATAAATCAAAACCAAAACACAAAACATCTGCAATCAACCAAAACTGCATTGACGCATCGTCATGAAATGTGAAAGGAAAATGCAAAGTTTTCTAAATATGGACAGTAATTCAATTATGGAAATGTCATATGGAGCCTTCGATATCCCTACGATTGATTACACTCAAGTCCTACATAACGAAAAATTTGTAGCAACTATATTCCCTACACCTATATGGGGAATCTTGCGAAATTTCATGTTGAAGTGGCCTACTGACAGGCACCAAAATCATACAAAATAAAACCATGCAACATACAAGCCAAAAGCCAACCATATTTACAATCATACAAAACAGCCTTGACAAATAGTCACCAAAGTATGAGAAAAAAATACAGAGATTCCTAAATAGTGGACCGTAACTTAATTTTGGGAATGTCATATGGAGCCTTTGATATTCCTAATTCTTTCATATGGACGGAAAATCTGAAGCAGCCATAGTTCTCACATCCATACAGAGGACGCTGCAAAATCTCATGCCAAACTGATCAATGGATAGGCACCAAAATAATTTTACAAAACCATTTGTCTCGCACTTTTTCCAGTCCGACCACGGAAGATCAGATAGTCCTCTATGGGGCGAAGAAAATGCGGATCAGATACCCCTCGAGCATCTTGAGACCCGTCGTTACTGCCCATTCCAAACGAGCGAAGGGCACTAATGCGGTTCAAAGTACCTCGAGAGTTGATTGTTTGTCGTAGGTCCTTTTTTTCCAGTAGGCGCAAGCCCCTACTGTTAATTACCTCCGGACTCAGTTACGAACTGAGCTAAGAGCACCTCTAGATCGGGATAATCAAAGTTTAGATGCAGTAAGTGGATGAAGTCCATTTTAAAAGGATTGTGTCTTGATAGGGAGTTTCGGGGTGAAAAGCACTGCAGAAGGGCAGCTATTTTAACAAAACCATGCAAACATGAATGATGCGATTTAATTCTTTAGTTTCACATTTTAAGACATTTAGGTTGTTTTTACTTTACTGTGTCAGGCTTAGTGCTGTTACAGAGAATTTTGAGTTCGACACTAGGAAATTTAGTATCCTAGATCAATCCTCAATCGTTTGGGGATTTAGAGATTTTGAGATTTCGTTCAAGTCTTGAGTACAGATGCGCTATGCCTTCTCTTGACATGAACTTAGGTGATGACCACTGGTTGACTTTTCTTCTGGTCACCTGGGCATCAGATTTCAGTCTGCTTCTGGTCAAACATACTGTGAACTGGTAGAAACAGGCTGTTAGATTTGAGTCCAACGCTAGAAAATAGGGTATTCTAGGTCAGCTCTCAATCGTTTTGAGGAATTTAGGGATTTTTGGGATTTTCGTTCGAGTCGCGAGTACAGATGCGCTATGCCTTCTCTTGACAGGAACTTCAGTGATAATTCAGAATTGACTTTTCCTTTTTCTCAATCTGAACATCGGGAGGGTGTCTCCTTCAGGGCGAAACGCGATGCAGTCTTGAAGGGACGAACTTTTGACTTTTAAGACTTTATGTCACTGTAGACTTTGTGTCTTTTGGGTCACTTTTAGGCTTTGTGCCATTTTGACTTTGTGTCACTTTGACTTTGTGTCACTTTTAGACTTTGTGTCATTTTGACTTTGTGTCATTTTCAGACTTTGTGTCATTTAGACTTTGTGTCATTTAGACTTTGTGTCATTTAGACTTTGTGTCACTTTTAGACTTTGTGTCACTTTTAGACTTTGTGTCGTTTTAGACTTTATGTCACTTAGACTTTGTGTCACTTTTAGACTTTGTGTCATTTTGACTTTGTGTCATTTTGACTTTGTGTCACTTTTAGATTTTGTGTCATTTGGAAGTTTTGACTTTTGATTTTGCATTTTTGGACTTTTGAGTTTGACTTTTAAGTCTTGCCTTTTAAGCTAGCACTTTTGGAGTTTGACTTTTGAGTTGGGCTCTTGAGTTTTGATTCTTTGGACTTTGGTTTAAAGTTTGAACTTGGTTTGAACTTTTGAATTCTGGCATTCTGGGCTTTGGATTTTTTTAGTTGTGACTCTTGAGTTTTAGGTTTTCGGTGTTTGGTTGAGATTTTGAGTTTGGACTTTTAAATTTGTACTTTTTAAATTCCTATTATTATTATTTTTTTTTGTATACTTTGTTTACTTCAATTTTGTTTGTGAGCCTTAATGTCTGACTGTGCCTATTGCTCAGAACAAGGAATGTCAAGTGTACCTGCTGTCCAGAACATGAACTGTTCAAACGTACCTGCTGTCCAGAACATAATCTGTTCAAAATGATTTTCTTTTGCTTTATTTCCTTTTCTTTTTTATTTAACCGTATAAATATAAATTTATCATATATTTTTTTTTACTTATGGTTATCCCTTAAGCCTATAAATTTTAAAATATTTTGTACTTTGGTGTTATAACACATCAAAATATTCCTCATATTTTTCTTGACATTTTGATATTTTATGAGAATTTTTTTTGATAATCCAGCTATTTTTAATGTATTTTTGAAGTTTCCTACGTCGCAGGATTTTCTGATTGGCTGTAGTTTGCTGTTTTGCTGTTCGTTCGTCAGGGATTTGTTTTATGTTGAGCGCCACAGAAGATCATAGAAGGGATTCGAGTCTGGGGTTGGCTCCGCCACTTGGTTCATGTTCGAGGCCACGCACCAAGTTCATTTCACTTCCTTTTTTTTTCATCTCTCCCTTCGTTCCCATGTTTTCCCCGACCTTGTTGACCTCCGCAACGGTCGCCGTTGACTCCGGCGTCCCGTCTACCATTCCGTTCAGAAACAGGTTTCTTGAGATCGCCTTTTCCCCCTTTCCTCAATTCTGCCTTCGATTTTGTTGCCCGCTTTTTATCGAGAGTGTACTTCCTTCGCTACATTTCTTATCTGTCGACGAATTGGGATGACAATTTGGGACGGCTGGCAGTGATTCCTTGGTAGGGATTATTCGTCAAGTCCTAAGAACACTTCACGAAACTGTTAACAACATCAATTTAGGTATGATCACTTTCATTTTGGTTATAAACTGAGTGGTGAGTCTGGTTTTACTGTCTTCTGACCATTGAGACTTATTGACCCTTCTTTTTCATATGTATTTAACAATTGATACCCGATATTAGAAATGTCCCGACATGTCACCACTAATTTTGCCATTAATCTGATTTTAAGGTTCCATTAAATATAGGACCTGACTTTGGGTTTCTGGGTGTGTGTGGCACATACCTGTGATAAGTGATGAGGGACATTTTATCATAGCATCTCATTACACTCATTCGCAATTTCACAAGACATAAAATCTCAAGTCTAGTAACAACTTACTGGATATTCGAAATTCAGAACTCATCCTTAATCACCATCTTTATACTGATCAAGCTATAACTGTCATGCCGAATATTTACTACTTTATTGCTCATTCCTACCATAATAGCACTTAGCTTAACTTGACGTGCTGAGCCTACCTTTTCATCTGGATTGAACAAGATGTTCCAGAGGGATGACAATAAAGGGTAGAAAAGTAATTTATTTGCATACTGTATATATTTTATATTATGCCCCTTTAACATTTTTTTATTTACCCTTATATTGTTACTGTCATCATTAAGTCAGGGCTCCCTTCTTTTTTTGTTTTTTTTTTTACAATTAAAATATCTTACTTTCTTCCTTTCTTCTTTTTTTTTTGCTAAAGGGGTAGCTTCTATTGGCATGATTCTGGCGACACATATAGATATATATATATTTTTTTTTACCAAATGGAATTTGTTCACCGCATGCTAGGACTTTTGCTCTAAGCGTGGTCTGTTTGCATATATACCCCTGATTTTCTGTTTTATTATACTTTATCAGGTTTAACTTTTCTTATTACTTATCTTCATATATGAGATTTGTAAGGACTAATACTACCTTCAACAAAACACAGCCAAATGCAAAGGTGTGCGCTCTCAGGCAAGCACCCCCCATGCATAGAGCCATATTACTTCACAGAACTTCATTTTTTTTGTTTTCATTAGGGGACCTGTTAACATAAGTTTTACTTTATTTTTTTTTTGAAATAACTTGTTACTTGATGTTAAACACAGTTAAGTGTATGAGTATGCGCTCTCAGGCAAGCATCCCTCACACACAAAACCATGCTTCTCCTTGAAACATTATGTTTTAGTATTTCTACACTAAGGGTCTCATCAACACAGGTAAGTGTGCGCTCTCTGGCAAGCACCCCTTACCCATGTCTCTGAGCCTTAAAGCAAGGTGAATAAATGATCTACATGGAGACTCCCTCTTTTAATCAATGTTTAACTTCCAGAAGAAAGAAAATAAAAAGAAACACAGATTAGAGGTAAAAGGAACAAAGGGGTAAGACCCTTTTTTTTTTTGACAGAAAATTATGTATTGAACCTTGATACAATAACTTCCCTACCTTTTCTTTTAAATCACTCCTATTTCTTTCTCTCTTTGATTACAGTAATATGACTAATCGAATTGACAGAATCTTGGCTTGCTCTCCTCTTTTTCTTGTTGAGATGATCTTCTTTTATAGGGGAGGACCTCTAGGGTTTATGTCCACATGGCATCTCTTCCTGGCTTTGATCTTTAATGAAGGGACAGGATGTAGAATAGAGCTGCCGCCTTACCTTTTCATTTCTTTCTTCAGTTTTGATTTTTTTACTATCTAAGCATACCATCCAACATGCTCATGACATTTGGCACTTATGCAGTTGCAGTGACTTGACTGTTTGCACTTCTACTCTTTTGTACATGCCATGGTGGATGACAGGTGGACACACTTGTTCCTGACGTACTTGAGGTAGGGGTTGGTTTTGGCGGCAATTTGAGGTATGGTGTGTTGTCTCTCATCCAATGGCTTGTAGACTATGCATGGTTGAGATTTACACAGATGGGGCATCTCTTTGATGTATAGCTGTTATTTCTAGAGTTATAGGTTCAGTACATCAGTGGCTTGCTTTTATCCATTCTCTCATAAATTTCTGACTGGAGGCTCTCTTTGTGAAAGGTAATTTCCTTCAATACCCCTCTAAATTGTATGTATGTCTCTTCTGTACAGGGGTAGAGCTAGGATTGTAATTTTATCTGGAAATTCTTTTTTATTTGGCATGACTTTAATGGCCAAGTATTATGCTTGCTGTTTGGCTTAACAGCTGCCACTCATCTCGCATGTTATGATTTCTTTTTTCTTTTCATCATTGTATGCCATGTAGGGTCCACATGTCAGGGGGAATAAGTGTTTCTTATATTCATAGAAGATAGGATGTGTTGTTAATATATGTTGTTCATGGGTCACTGTTTTATCCAGAATTTGCTCTGACAACATCAATATTATTGCTCCCTAATTGTAGTTAGAACCCAGATTATTTTGTAACATACTCTTCTTGAGATATATATATATTTATGCAAATGAACTTCACCCCTCTTTTGAAGCAGCAATTTTAGATAAGGTTAAGAAGGGTATGATTGGAATTTGGGGTTCCTATGTGCATGCTTTATAAACTTCATTCCTTTGTCTTCTCCCTTTAATTCCCTGATTTGCCCTCTTACATCACGCCTGGGGTGCTTTTCAGGTGACAAGTGGTATCTTGGTGATCAGCTGCATACCTTGAAGCACACATGCCCTCTATTCAGTGGCATCCAGCCCTTCATCATGCCTCCTTTCTTTTCTGTGTACCATAGAATGGTTAGCGATGTGTGTACTAAAGAGAAGGGGACCTTTAATACTGCATGCCATTCAATGCACCGTACTGTCATCAGAGGGAGGAATGATCATCTAAGGATCAACGGCTAGGGATTCGATTTATCTGAAAAATTCTCCCGTGCTTCATTACTTTTCCTCTGTCCATGGTACGCCCTTCTGACAAACCTAGAGCCTCCTTTTCAGTATATAGGCCAGAGGGAGCATTCCTCCTCTCCATTTGTTCTTCTCTACACTATTTCATCTCACTGGCCATCTCCAATATGCGCATGTATATCTTTTCCTCTTCTGCACTTTTCCTTTAACTCTCTATTACATGAGCGTGTCAATCCCAAAACAGTGAGAGATCACCCTTATCAAGTAATCAGTGCAGAGCCACATCCGACTGCATTTTCCCCTTGTGCTTCTGAAGCTTTTCGCCATGGTTGCGAGTATTGGTACCTCTACTGGGTAAAATTGGTCCAAAATTGCTCGTTCTTCCTTTCCCATAGATCCAATAGAAGCTTCCTGGGTATGTTTTCTTGACAATTTCTTACTCCTTTAGCGGAATTTGATATGTATTTGTCCCGACTGTTAATCCTCTCCCCTTTAACCATTACTCAGTTTGGTCACTGTTTACTGCCAAATTTGGTGTCGCTGTGTTAGCAAGGGCATCGCCTTTTCATTGACGTGGTTGGCTGGGGTTGAAACGGCGCAGAACGACGGCGAATCCTTCTCTTTCGCTGGCGTACGACACCTGTGTCAGAGACAGTACTGTTCCATCTTTCCTTTTCTTCTTATTTTCTTTTTTTTTTTGTTTGAAACAGAAATGTGCGGGACCCACTGTATCGGCCAATCAAGAAATTGCATCCGAAATTTTGAACTTAGGTCGTGATCTGTCCGTTGATTCTGGATAACATTTACGGGAATTTATCATGGCCGTTGGATTGATAGGAGTTTTTCTGAGTTAAATTGGGTCATTATGTAATTCAGATGGGCTTTCATCTCGGCCCAAAACTGATTTTGTTAATTCCTTAAAAGCCCATCCGGAATTGTTTTGCCTTTTTTGTTTCGTTCTTGGTGGGGGTTTGCCTCCATTTGTTTCGGAAATGGAGCTGTCCGTTTGACTGGATTTTTGAGAATTATTAAGTTGCTTTATTCTTAGAAAAATTGTTTGGTACCCTTTTCTAGGTCAATCTGACATGAAATTTTGCATGGTTTCTCATAAAAATATGAAGAATTTAGCTGCCACAAATTTTCTATTTTTTTGGGACTCCGGTAATTAATTATAAGGATATCACAGGCGCATAATGGCATTCCTCGTAATTAATTAATTTACTGTCCATTTTTAAGAATTTCTGTGTTTTCCTTTCATGCATTATGACCAATTATCAGGGCTATTTTGTTGGGTCATTGGTTATGTGGATGGGATTTTGATTATATGGTTTTGGATTTTGGTGATAAAATAGGGAATTGTTCAGGGTTTTACGCAGCAAAATTTAGAGGCAAACACCATTCAGCAAAATTAACCTCAAATTACAAATAACAAATTAGGTTGAGTTATACACAAATTAAAGGCACATCCTCACTTTATTTTTCTGGCGGCCCATCGCAAAATAAATAAAGCAGCGGCCCGTTACAAAATGAATAAAACAATGGCCCAGTGCAAACAAGCGGCCCAACAACAATCAAAATCCAGGCGGATTCGGATCCTCAGATCCGTTATCAATTCAGACCCGACAGTCGGAAACAGGCCCATGTGTGACTCAGGTGAAACAAACTCAAGTCCGACCCCGCCTGGACCTAACACTCAACCAAACGACTCGAATGAGTCGAGTAAGGGGCCGTACACGTGGCGTCCTCCGATTGGAGCAGCACCTTATCGTAAAAGGAAAAAGAAAAAAAAAGGAGAAGAGAAGGGAGAGGGAGCAGTTACCTGTCCGAGTAACAGTTCTCTCCGACGAAGGCAAACGCTACGCCGCCAACTCCGATTACCCCAGCTTCAGCCAACCTTACCACTCGACAAACGACGCTCTCACGAACCCAGCGAGATCAAACACAACTGGGATTGATTGAGAGACGGCTCCAATTGGAAGAAGGAGGAGTTCACCGTCTGTGAGAAGAGAGATGAAATTGAAGTACACCAGAGGTTAAATCATGTAATCAAATGGTAATGTAGTTTATAGGGGAGATGAATTACATGCCTAAGCAATCAATTTCACTGCCGAGCGCTTGTGAAGACGAGTGAGTCACGACAGACATGAGCAACAATGGCGGCAGTGTTCAAATGGAGAAGAAAGGTTTTGTGTATGACTTAAACATGATGAATGCACTTAACCTCGACCAGCGAACATGTTCAGATGCTGAGTAGTTTTACATTTTGGAATTCTCTCGGTTTGTGATCAAATGTTTTAGGCCCCGTTTGTTTGTGATTTAAAGGGTGCATAACTTAAGTTATGCATCCTTTAGTCACCAAACACCTCTTACATAAGATGTCTTAAGAGTACATAACTTATGCAACTTAAATAGGTTGCATAAGTTATGCATGGTCCCCTTTACTTTTTTTTCCAACAATACCCCTTAGAAATGATTAATAATAATAATTAATAATTAACAAATAATTAGTAATAGTTAATAAATAATAATATTTAACAAGTAAAAGTAACTAATAAAAAATCATAATTAATAATAAATATTAATTATTATAATTAATAATATTTTTACAAGTAATATTAATTTTTAATAATAATGATTTAATAATATTCATTAATTAATTAAAAATAATTAATAAATATTTTTTTAAGTAATTAATAATACTTCATAATAATAAAATTATTTTTATTATCATTAATAATTAATTTTTATAATAATTAATATTAATTAATAAATAATAATATTTAATAAGCAACAACAATTGTTAAAAAATCATAATTAATAATAATGATTAATTATTATAATTAATAATATTTAACAAGTAATATTACTTATCAAGCTTTTAAATTTCGATTTTTTCTGTATGACGGTCCAGGTCCCCATGTTATTTCGATGTTATAACGGCGATATAACGGTGTAGTGTTTTTTTCAAAGTTTGGCACACATCAATTCTATTACTATCAATTTATATGTTTATACATCTCCAATACTCCATACAAATAGCATACGGTCATACCAAATTCAATATACTGCAGTGTACCAATATTGAGTAGCGGTAGCAGAGCAGCTTGTACCAATTTAACAATAGTTCAATATTGAATACACAATTTAACAATAGTAGCAATAAAAGCTTGTTATTTCGCCGAAATAACTGAAATAACGCGTTATATCGCCGAAATAACTGAAATAACGCGTTACGTCACTTTCTCAATTAAGACTGTAACGTTCATGCGGTTTGACACTGAATTCCGCTATTTCTGTTATTTCGCCGTTATTTTGCGAAAATTTAGAAGCTTGATAATAATAACGATTTAAGAATAATAATTAATTAAAGGCATGAATATAACGGCATTTTAGTCTTTTGACATGAATATATGCATGCATTAACTTAGTCATGCTTACTACACAACCAAACATCTATTACATAACAGTACGTAAATATTTAAGCATCCTTAAATTATACAACCCCTTAATGCATAATGCATGCCTAAGGTTTATTCCCGATAAACAAAAGATAGTTACACTTACAAATGGGAAAGAAAACCCATGCTGAAATGAGAAACCTCTCAAGAGTAGCATGCACTTCAATTATTAGTACCACTTCAATTATTAGTATCAGACTATTGCAAGATTAGTCAAGAAGAAACAAAGAAAGAAACAAACTTACCCTAGATCGGAGAAGAAGAGGACAGCTCTAGATTCCGGAGGTCTCTGTTGAGACGAAGGTTGGAAGCGAACAGGAAAGACACATCTGGATGCACGTCTGGTCTGGAGATGATAAGGAGACTCCGGGCGCCGTCGGAGGGTGGGGGTGTCTGGGACTCTGGGGTTTAGATCACGACTTCAGGCGAGGTAACAGCTCAGGTGTGTGTGTGTGTGTGTGTTTGGATGTGAAGTGAAAGTGTGAAACTATATATGATGTTAAAAAAAAAAGTGTGAAACTATGAAAGCGTGAATCGAAATTGCTTAAGACCATCCTCTAGATTCCATCATCCTCCATCATCCTCAATGTGAACACACGTTTTTGGTCCCCACTATTTTGGTGAATTTATTTAGAATTGCTCTCCCTTCCATCCTTTCTATTTCGGTCCTCACTGTTTTTCTTCTTCTCATCCTTTTTCTATTTCGGTCCCCACTGTTTCTCTTGTTCTCATCCTTTCCTATTTCGGTCCCCACTATTTCTCTCTCTCTCATTTTTTCTTATTTTGGTCCCCATTATTTCTCTTAATAGTTTATATATATATATATATAACTGTTGAAGTTATATATGTACTGTTGAAATTATATATGTAACTGTTGAAGTTAATATATATAACTCTTGAAGTTATATATATGTAACTGTTGAAATTATATATGTAGCTGTTGAAGTTATATATGTAACTATTGAAGTTAATATATATAACTGTTGAAATTATTTATATAGCTGTTGTAGTTAATATAAGTAATTGTTGTAGTTTGGATACTAACCGTTGTAGTTAATATGAGTACCAGAAATAGAAAAGATGGGGAGGAGAGAAATAATGGGGACCGAAATAGAAAAGGATGAGAGAAAGAGAAACAGTGAGAACCAAAAATAAAAAGAATGGAAGGGAGAGCAACAATGAGGACCGAAATAGAAAATGATTGGATGGAGAGAAATAGTGAGGACCAAAAATATTTCAGAAATAGAAAAAACTAAAATGTGTTCCCAGTGGAGATGACGGAGATGATGAATTTTGGAGATGATCCTTATCACCCCGAGCGTGAATAGCTTGTTCTTGAAATAAGAATTATTATTACAATTATATAAAGTTTGGGAAGTGTGAGTTGCACGTGGAAGGCCTTTGCTAATGTAGTTAGTACTGTAACAAATCTGAGCCGTTGATTCTGATTGGTATAATCTCATCCGTGTATTTATTTGCATTTCATAGATCGCAGATTCGCAGTCTCACTGATTCGATTTGCGATCGGTATATCTGTCCGTTGGATCAGCATATTCTTCTTCTTCTCTCTCTTTCTCCGCTGTCAGTTCACTCACTTTCCCTTTCTTCTCATCTCTGATCTCTCTCTCTTTCTTCGATGGCTCAGAGAGGACTGATCTACAACGCTAGGAGGAAGAGAGGGCAGTGGCGGTAACTATGGAGAACTGTCAGTCGCGCTGACTCTCACCCCTCTGGCACTTCCATGCGAGTGCCTCTTACCCCTCTCTGCACACGCCTCTCGTCCTCCTCCTCCCTCCTCCACCAGCCCTACCCATCCTTATCCCTTCTCTTTGCCATAAAAATGCACATGTATCACCCCAGCTTCAAAACTCCTTGCAGGTATTAATTTTGACCCTCAATTTTTTCGATTTCCATCGCAACTTCTGAATATATTTAATATTTAATATTTCTTCCCTAATCAGCATTGGTGCCACAGGTGATGGAGATGGTGGAGCATGCTATGAGACCTGAGCAGGAGGCAGAGCCCACTGTCAGAGACTACACCTTGTGGGCTCAGGTGGGGGAGCAACAGGAGGGCTGGTTGATTGTCGAACAAACCAGGCAGGCAGATGAAGGAGGAGGGTGGTTGATCGATTATCCAGTCAGTCGTGACAGAACTGGAGAGAGCCAGCTCGTGCCAGCAAATATGACGCTTGTCAGCAAGACAACAACTAAGGGCAGGGCGTTTTAATAACTGGAGGGTTGCTTTGCATGTGTTTTAATATTAAAACAATGGTGTAACCATTATGAGACTTTTTTCCATGTAAACTGTAATTCATGGCTTGTATTGTTTGTTCTGTTGTGATGTATAATAAAGTTGCTTTATGGAGGGATGCAGTGAGGGATTACTTTCGAGAGATAAATTGATTTGCTATAGTTGCACAAGCTAGTACTAGACTTTAGTACCAGTTCCTTACTGATGGTTTCGGGTGCGTTTGGATGGCAGGTGAATAGGCTTATTCACGAATAGTATGAATAGTGGTCATCCAAACAAATCATGAATAGAATGAATAGGTCTATTCAAATGTGAATAGATAATCTAGTAAAATGTTGAAATAGAAATCCATAACTTTCATTTAATATTAAAAAATTAGTTACCAAACAACCTTATTTTTCTTTTTGCATCCAAACATCATTTCCATATTCATGAATATACCTATTCTCAATGTAGTATATTCACAAAACTTATTCATGAATATGTCTATTCATGTCTATTCACCGTAGCAGTTGTATTATTTGCTTTTCTTTGTTAAAGAAAAGTGGTAGAGCTCTTCTCTGTTGATTTCCAAAAAGAAAAAAAAAGAAAAATCAGCATTGGTGCCTTTACTCTATTCATGTCTATTCATGTTGATTTCCAAAAAGAAGTAATTAATTAGATTTTCTGATATTATGGATGATGTGTCCCAGGGCTTATCGTTAGATATAGTATGTTTTGTGTATTGCTAAAATTTTCTTTCCTAATTAGATAACTTGCTTTAAATTTTCAGCTACTAAATTGTGATGATCGTGGTTCTTTTGACATTCAATCAAACAACTCCTGAGGTGCCTTTTGGTCATTCTTTGTGTCGCAAACCTTTCCTCTTTTTTGCAACAGCTACGTCTACACACCCATAATAGCGGGAAGAACCATGCAGGCATGCAATATGTACATGTAGTATTCGACACAGGCAGTTCAATTTTTTGGATCCAATGTCACCCCTGTGATTCGTGTGTCGATCAAGATACACCCCTGTGCGCTGGTCGGACTTCCATTGCCCTATTACGAACCCAAATTTTTTTGATGATGAAGGGTTGTGTGCATATCGTGTGAGCTACAATGATGGGACCACAACCTGGGGAAAATTTGCCCGGGTGACATATGGTATTTCCAACAATGAATTTATCGTATTTGGGTGCTCCTACAGCACAACACCCAATTCAGCTTTCGGAAATCCTATAATCACTGGAGTCTTTGGGATGGGGAAAGAATGGGACTCTCTTAATTGTGATCCAAAAATGGGATGGGAGGTTCTCCTTTTGCTTCGAATCAGACACTGTTGAATTACAGCCGTACCGCATATTGGTGGGCCCAGGTAGCAAGGTCCTTCGCGGTGCCAATGAATTGGAAATGATTGAGGGAAGGTTGTCATATCTTTATGATGTCCTACTAGAGGCATGTTTAATTTGTTTGGAGCTCGGATGGCTGACAGGAGATCGATGTTCATCGAAAAACATTTGATGGAGGTTGTGTGCTCGACACGGGCACTGGGATGACTCATCTTGTTGCAGACGCATACGATATATGCAGTTGTTTCATCAATGGACGATTATTTTAAGCGTCAAGGCTTTATCAGACAATTTAGTAATCGTGAATTTGAAAAGTTGTGTTATAAACCTAATATAACTACAAACTTGTTAACGGTTCAAGCACCTCCGTTGCTGTTACAATTTAAAGGCATCTCGCCTGATCCAGTTTATATGGTGTGGGTAGAAAAACAACTATTTGACACAGATAAATTCGGTGGTAGGTGCCTCCAGATCGTGCCATCATATGATTCATTCACCACAATAGGAGCCCATCAATGACTGACATTTTCTTCACTTTCGATCTGGTGAAAAAGCGGATTTACTTCTCGCACTTCCACATTGCAATGTTTAAATACTTGGGGCCGATAAGAGGAATAGCTTATTTTTAAGCGAAAATTATTGGGAAGTGTGTAATTTTGTAAAGAGTTTGGATGGTTGGATAGCTAGGAATAAATTTCCGCCTATAGGCTCCGTTTGGATGCGTTGAGAATAAGGTAGGAAGAAGGAAGAAGGGAAGAAATTTATTGGGAAGGGGTAAATTTATTGGGAAGTGTGTAATTTTTGTGAAGAGTTTGGATGGTTAGAAATAAATTTATTGGTAAAAAGTAGTTATTCCTTATTCCTTATTCAGGGAAGAAGCCATCCAAACGGAGCCATAAAGAGGCTATTCCTCTTATTCCTAAGCGATCCAAACTGTTTTGTGATTTCCTTTTTCCGTGCTTTTCATGCTAGACCTATATATATTGCATGTGGAATTTCATCAAAATTTCAAAGATAGAGATCAATAGATCATTATTGTTTTCTTCTCATCTTGTACATATATAAAGATTGGGAAGTGTGAGTTGCACGTGATAACTGTAGTAAGCACAGTAATTAAGCGGGCCATGAATTTCTCCTTTGTTCCATCTAAGCCATTAATTTTTTTAGATGTTAAATTATACATAAGTACGTTAAAAGCAAAGTCATTTTTATGCTTGAGTCTATTTACAGGTTTGTGTGTTGGATCAGTACACAACTATCACTACGCCATTAATAAACATTAGTACCGATTTTTTTTTGTATTATTAGTACCGGTTTTGCAGCGGTACTAATAATAGGGGTACTAAAAGCAATAAAAAACCGGTACTAATGAGCCGGTAGTAAATCATGAAAACCATATTAGTACCGGTTTTTTATAAAAAACCGGTACTAATTTAAATATATTTAATTAATAATTTAATTAAATAAATAAATATATTTAAATTAAGAAATTATTTAATTAATTAAATAAAACAAAACCGAAAATTAAATTAATTTAGTACCGGTTTTTTATAAAAAACCGGTACTAAATTAAATATATTTAAATTAAGAAATTATTTAATTAATTATTTAATTAATTAAATAAAAAAACGAAAATTAAATTAATTTAGTACCGGTTTTTTATAAAAAACCGGTACTAATTTAAATATATTTAATTAATAATTTAATTAAATAAATAAATATATTTAAATTAAGAAATTATTTAATTAATTAAATAAAAAAAAAACCGAAAATTAAATTAATTTAGTACCGGTTTTTTATAAAAAACCGGTACTAAATTAAATATATTTAAATTAAGAAATTATTTAATTAATTATTTAATTAATTAAATAAAAAAAACCGAAAATTATATTAATTTAGTACCGGTTTTTTATAAAAAACCGGTACTAAATTAATTTAATTTAAATCTGTAAATTTTATTTAATTAAAATTAATAAAAAAAACCGAAAATTTTAAAATTGTACCAATTAATTGTACCAATTGTACCAATTAAATTTGTTTTTTGGGCTAGCCCCCTTTTTGCTAGCCATTTGTACCCATTCATTGTACCAATTAATTGTACCAATTGTACCAATTAATATATATATCACATAATATAAAAAATCAAATGCATGGATCACAAATAATATCAAATCACAAACAATATCAAATCATCATGCATTGATCACAAACATTTCCATATGAAATCATGCACATAGTTAATATTTCCATGCAAGCACAAATCACACATAGTTAATTGTATTCATTTACCACGACCTACAAGCGTAAGTAAATAACGAAACCATTCATTTATCGTGTCATTGATCTCGTTCTCACTATAACGCTTACCAACCGGTTGCAAAACCTGCATTTTGACATTTTATATAGTTAATAACCTATGAAAATTGCTACTAAACCCTAATCATATACATAGTAAGATTAAAATATAATCCATACCGATGGGAGGTTCTCATGTAGCGTACAGTGATCAAGGATCTTGCGTAGGTTTACCATCGCATAAAAGCCGCAATCTATATTGTTTGGTTGTCGTGGACTCTACAATTTCAAAACTAATACAATTAAGTTTAAATTCAATAAATTCCAAATGAAATGACGAAACTATATATATATATTAATTGCAAGTATGTACAGGAATCATTTGAACTTCAAAATTCGAAACTTTCACCAATCTTGACAAAGCTCTGCAAAAAAAAATATATAATTATAAAAATTAGTTTCTAGATATTATTATATAACTAAATAGTGCATACACGAAGTATATATATATATGTTAATATTAAACATACTGATCGTAATTTCCTATAATTGTAGACTGGTAGGCTTCCTTAGATTGGAGTGAATCTACTATCCACATCTTTCGTGTCGAGAGTTGAACTATAATAATCACAAAATGCGACCTGTAATTACATACATATATTTTTGTTGGTTAAATTAACAATAAACTGCAAATTCAAAATTATAATTAAAGTCAAAATTAGAAATTTTATAACAAACCGATTATGATGCACTAAAACATGATAGGGATCCCTTTTTGCATACTTCTTCAAAAGATTGAATATGTAGCTTACAGTGCCGATTTCATTGTTCTCTACATCCGAACCCGAGCATCGTTCCGGATCCCAAAATACCCACTTCTTCATCAAAGTCTCAACACAATACTCCCTACACCGCCTGCACTTGAACATATCATATAATTAATAATCAACTGTTGCAAAGTTAGGAGCTAGAATACTTACAAGACCCAAACTTTAATCACTTGAACGTAAAGTTCCTTCCGATTTAATACATGGCTGATATCTTCAAAATCAAGAAGGAATGTCTTGACATCTTGTAACTCGAATTCACCAGGAAGATTGCTGAATTGAGTGACTGACACGTCGAACATTCTCATGTAGTTATGCATTTCTTTGGCGTAAGGCCCGATCTGTGTCAATTTTTCCTCGGAGACGTACGGATCGTGTAATTCAATTACCTCCTCTGCAAAAAACTGATCCACGCTCGGTTCATCTTCGTCATTCTCTTGCTCCAACTGCTTCTCCTTATCTTGCGGAATAGTTTGTTTTGTTATTTGTCTCACTTGCTCCTAAACAACCAACATATTAGTCATGAAAATGGTATTATTCACGCTCGTTTTTTTACTAAATATATATAATTACTAATACATACCAATTTTGACATATCGTAATCCACAAGATGAATTGGCCATCTCAGAAATGAACCCATCAGAACACCAAGCCGATCATCTCCGTTAGGAGGTGGAAAAGGTACAATCGTGTGTCTCGCATTATCAAAAACTTCCAAAATTTGTACCTTCACTTCCCCTATACCCAATGGCTCTCCATGGACTGTATCACCATAAGTCTGTGCATGCACCATAACTCTAGCTACATACACAGGTGTACCGGACGTTCCTGGGAGGAGAATCAAAGCTTCGACAGGCGTCTGTATTTATTAGGAATATAAAAAATAATAACAAATTATCAAACCCTAAATATTATATGCGAGAAAAATAATATATATCATTAGCTTGATAAAATTAATAACCTGAAAACTCGGATGAGGAATCGGATGTGGTTGATTATTGCTACCCTGTGATATCATCAGCATAGCTTGTTGGTAAATTGGATCGTAGGTCTGCGGTGTCTGCACTTGACCTTGGCCTTGCGAAAACATTTGTGAAAAGCTTTGTTGCATTCGCTTATTGAGTTCCTCATCCATTCGCTTTTTAAGTTCCTCATCCATTCGCTTATTGAGTTCCTCTTGCATTTGTGCTTTCACCTCCTCCATCAACCGATCAACCTCCTCTTTGGAATACCCCTTTGATGATTTTCTCGTACCCTTACCATACACCTGCTTCACACCGAAAAAATGTGGATATCCTCTCAACCGTCCGGAGTGCTCTGGCGTACCGATCGCAGCTGTTAAGATGTCATTTTGACGAACAGACTCAACCTCGCCTGACTGAACTAGAGCAACCTATCACAAAAAGAAAAATTAATGTTAGTTAGATTAAATTAAATTCATTTGATACATAAATAAAGTTATTGGAGTTGTTACACGTACCGCTTTGTCGATCACCGCGGCAGCCCTAGGATTTTTAACCATAAGTTTGCCGGTATTTGGATCCTTTTTAGCGCGTGCCCTACTCCAATTATAAGTCCGACCATCCATATCCTTGGTAATAACTGAGGACCCACCATGGACCTCCTCTCCTTCTTTCCATCTCAACTCAGCACTTATGTAACCTCCTGATCCGAGTGTGTGGGGCATATCTTTCTTTGCAGCATTAATCTTTCCTTGTTGACTCATTTTCTATTAAAAAATTCAAAAGACTATTAGTATAAACAATAAAATTAGTATCTAGAAATAATTAATTGTTTTATATTAAATTTGTTTTCATACCGCAAATTTCTCACTAGAACAATATGCTTCCATTGCCTCCCATTCCTCCTTCGAGATATTTTGTACATCCCATGGCATAGGTCCACCTTCTTGCGCATTGATCCTGTATTTTTTATTCTACAATGACAGAAATGTTGAATCAAACTTTTATAAACGAAAATTAGAGAAAATTATAATTGATTTGCAAGTAATAATATCTCACCAATCTGCCTTTCCAATGCCTCCATTTCTCGTTACAATTAGAGAGAATTTTCTTTTTAGTAGCCAATGGTAGGTCCGCTGGAATATTCCAAACCTTCCATATTTCTCGTAACAAATTCATTTTCAACTCTTTTGGCACATCATGCCAACTACTATAACTGCATTGAAACCGATAAATACTATTATCGCATACCAATTCATATCATTAGCACTCATGCACATATATATTTGTATATGTATATAGTTAGGTACCTGCAAGGGATCATATCTCTTGTTTTTTCTGCACACCAATTCGTGAATCTTTTTGCATTCTCGCCGCAAGGTTTGCCTTCTGTATTGAATTCCACAGTCATGTCTTCTCCATTGGCTATCGCTTTACGTGTTTTCATGCACTTAGCAGTTGATCTTTTTCCCCTTTGGCTAACAACCACCTGCTCCTCTTCAGAACTCGACTCATCTTGATTTGTCGTAAAATCCTGATCATCTTGATTCGACATGACTGCAACTTCAAGTATAATTACATGCAACTATTAATTACATAGCACAATTAACACATCAAATAAATAATTAACAACTATTAATTAGCACATCTACAAATCAAACAAACTAATAATTAACAAAATGAAACATAGATAAGTTCAAATAACATTCAAGTTCAAACCACTAAAACAAAACAACCACTAAATCACTAAAACCACTGAAACAACCACTAAATCACTAAAACCACTGAAACCACTAAAACAACCAGTAAACCACTTAATCATTAAACCCTAATCCTTCTTTGGGACCACCTCCTCCGCTGGGACCACCTCCTCTGGAACCTCCTCCGCTGGGACCACCTCCTCTGGAACCTCCTCCATATCAGCAGGAGTTCGTCCGCAACCGAGTGGCAAGGACCTCACAGCAGAAACAGACCTTCTAACTGGAGGAGGGTAGTTTTTTCCTCGCATCCACCATGGCGTGGTGCTCGCCTCCTTCTCATTTTCCTTTTCCTTCTCCTTCTTCTTCTCTTCATTTCGCCGGACATAAACTTTTTCAATCTGTTTTTTCCCTTTCTTGTTGCTTCCTTCAGGTTTCTCCATTAATAGCTTTTATTATTGTTAATAATTTCAATATCAAATTCAATCTACTTACTCAACAATAATAATCTAAGTAACCATTGTTCTATTACTCAACATAATAATCTAAGTACCAATATTCTATTTATAACTATGAAATACCTTTTATTATTTATAATAATTTCAATTTTATATCAATTTTAATATGCATGAATTAAGGTGGCAGCGGCAATTATAGGTACAAAATTGATATAAATTGAATTTATAAAACTGAAAATGAGTGTGACTGGACATAAATTAAGGTGGCAGCGGCAATTAAGGTGGCAGCGTTATTAGTGTCATTTTCTTGCTTTCTCAAATTGTTAAAATAGGTGCCAAATGAGGTTTTTTACAAGGCCACTCCTTTTACCATACTTGAGAAAATGATCAGGTACTGGATTATAATGCATGCCTATATGGAAGATAAAAGCTAACAGATATATATTTGTAAATTAATCCCTGTTATGATAAAATTCACTTGGCATAAGACATTGTTTCGGATAAAATCCTTAAGGGACATAAATTCAATGTGGCAGCGGCAAAATAAAGGTGGCAGCCGGCAAAATCAAGGTGGCAAAATTAAGTACTTTGTATATTATGTACTTTGTATATTAAGTCTTATACCCAATGCCTAACAAACATATCATGTACTTTGTATATTAAGTCTTATACCCAATGTGGCAGCGACAAAATTAAGTGGCGGCAAAATTAAGTCTTATACAACACAAATTAAGTGGCAGCGGCAAAATTAATCTCTGCATGCGGCAAAATTAAGGTGGAGAGGCAAAAGAGATGAGAGGGGGGCTTACTTGAGGTGGAGAGGCAGCGGCGAGGTTGAGAGGCAGCGGCAAAAGGTTGAGAGGCAGCGGCGGCGAGGGGCAGCGGCGGCGAGGTTGAGAGGGGCAGCGGCGGTAGAGAAGAGTATGGGCAGCGGCAGCAGCAACTAGCTAGGAGAGATTAGCTAGATAGAGAGAGTGAGAGCTAGGAGAGTAAGAGTGAGAGGGTCGGATTGCAACGAGAGAGAGAGAGTGAGAGATGGAGATGGGAAGGGGTTAAATTTCGGTTTTTTAAATTAGTACCGGTTTTTTCTTAAAAACCGGTACTAAATTGGTTTTTTTTTTAAATTATATAAATAAATTTATTTAGTTACTTATAATTAATTAAATTAGTTTCTATTTTTTAATTAAATAGTCAAATTAAATTATGTAAATATTTAAATAATATCAAATAATAATTTAAATATTTTTAGAATTAATTAATAAACTTAATTAGAATAAATCATAAAGTTTCGGTTTTTTAAATTAGTACCGGTTTTTTCTTAAAAACCGGTACTAAATTGGTTTTTTTTTTTAAATTACATAAATAAATTTATTTAATTACTTATAATTAATTAAATTAGTTTCTGTTTTTTAATTAAATAGTCAAATTAAATTATGTAAATATTTAAATAATATCAAATAATAATTTAAATATTTTTAGAATTAATTAATAAACTTAATTAGAATAAATCATAAAGTTTTTAAATTAATTAATAAACTTAATTAGAATAAATCATAAAGTTTCCGTTTTTTTTAAATTATATAAATAAATTTATTTAATTACTTATAATTAATTAAATTAGTTTCTGTTTTTTAATTAAATAGTCAAATTAAATTATCTAAATATTTAAATAATATCAAATAATAATTTAAATATTTTTAGAATTAATTAATAAACTTAATTAGAATAAATCATAAAGTTTCGGTTTTTTAAATTAGTACCGGTTTTTTCTTAAAAACCGGTACTAAATTGGTTTTTTTTTTTGAAATTATATAAATAAATTTATTTAATTACTTATAATTAATTAAATTAGTTTCTGTTTTTTAATTAAATAGTCAAATTAAATTATGTAAATATTTAAATAATATCAAATAATAATTTAAATATTTTTAGAATTAATTAATCAACTTAATTAGAATAAATCATAAAGTTTTTAAATTAATTAATAAACTTAATTAGAATAAATCATAAAGTTTCCGTTTTTTTTTTAAATTATATAAATAAATTTATTTAATTACTTATAATTAATTAAGTTAGTTTCTGTTTGTTAATTAAATAGTCAAATTAAATTATGTAAATATTTAATTAATATCAAATAATAATTTAAATATTTTTAGAATTAATTAATAAACTTAATTAGAATAAATCATAAAGTTTCGGTTTTTCAAATTAGTACCGGTTTTTTCTTAAAAACCGGTACAAAATTGGTTTTTTTTTTAAATTATGTAAATAAATTTATTTAATTACTTATAATTAATTAAATTAGTTTCAGTTTTTTAATTAAATAGTCAAATTAAATTATGTAAATATTTAAATAATATCAAATAATAATTTAAATATTTTTAGAATTAATTAATAAACTTAATTAGAATAAATCATAAAGTTTTTAAATTAATTAATAAACTTAATTAGAATAAATCATAAAGTTTCGGTTTTTTTTTTTAATTATATAAATAAATTTATTTAATTACTTATAATTAATTAAATTAGTTTCTGTTTTTTAATTAAATAGTCAAATTAAATTATGTAAATATTTAAATAATATCAAATAATAATTTAAATATTTTTAGAATTAATTAATAACCTTAATTAGAATAAATCATAAAGTTTCGGTTTTTTAAATTAGTACCGGTTTTTTCTTAAAAACCGGTACTAAATTGGTTTTTTTTTTTTGAAATTATATAAATAAATTTATTTAATTACTTATAATTAATTAAATTAGTTTCTGTTTTTTAATTAAATAGTCAAATTAAATTATGTAAATATTTAAATAATATCAAATAATAATTTAAATTTTTTTAGAATTAATTAATAAACTTAATTAGAATAAATCATAAAGTTTTTAAATTAATTAATAAACTTAATTAGAATAAATCATAAAGTTTCGGTTTTTTTTTAAATTATATAAATAAATTTATTTAATTACTTATAATTAATTAAATTAGTTTCTGTTTTTAATTAAATAGTCAAATTAAATTATGTAAATATTTAAATAATATCAAATAATAATTTAAATATTTTTAGAATTAATTAATAACCTTAATTAGAATAAATCATAAAGTTTCGGTTTTTCAAATTAGTACCGGTTTTTTCTTAAAAACCGGTACTAAATTGGTTTTTTTTTTTAAATTATGTAAATAAATTTATTTAATTACTTATAATTAATTAAATTAGTTTCAGTTTTTTAATTAAATAGTCAAATTAAATTATGTAAATATTTAAATAATATCAAATAATAATTTAAATATTTTTAGAATTAATTAATAAACTTAATTAGAATAAATAATAAAGTTTTTAAATTAATTAATAAACTTAATTAGAATAAATCATAAAGTTTCGGTTTTTTTTTTAAATTATATAAATAAATTTATTTAATTACTTATAATTAATTAAATTAGTTTCTGTTTTTTAATTAAATAGTCAAATTAAATTATGTAAATATTTAAATAATATCAAATAATAATTTAAATATTTTTAGAATTAATTAATAACCTTAATTAGAATAAATCATAAAGTTTCGGTTTTTTAAATTAGTACCGGTTTTTTCTTAAAAACCGGTACTAAATTGGTTTTTTTTTTTTTAAATTATATAAATAAATTTATTTAATTACTTATAATTAATTAAATTAGTTTCTGTTTTTTAATTAAATAGTCAAATTAAATTATGTAAATATTTAAATAATATCAAATAATAATTTAAATATTTTTAGAATTAATTAATAAACTTAATTAGAATAAATCATAAAGTTTTGAAATTAATTAATAAACTTAATTAGAATAAATCATAAAGTTTCGGTTTTTTTTTTAAATTATATAAATAAATTTATTTAATTACTTATAATTAATTAAATTAGTTTCTGTTTTTAATTAAATAGTCAAATTAAATTATGTAAATATTTAAATAATATCAAATAATAATTTAAATATTTTTAGAATTAATTAATAACCTTAATTAGAATAAATCATAAAGTTTCGATTTTTTAAATTAGTACCGGTTTTTTCTTAAAAACCGGTACTAAATTGGTTTTTTTTAAATTATATAAATAAATTTATTTAATTACTTATAATTAATTAAATTAGTTTCTGTTTTTTAATTAAATAGTCAAATTAAATTATTTAAATATTTAAATAATATGAAATAATAATTTAAATATTTTTAAAATTAATTAATAAACTTAATTAGAATAAATCATAAAGTTTCGGTTTTTTAAATTAGTACCGGTTTTTTCTTAAAAACCGGTACTAAATTGTTTTTTTTTTTAAATTATGTAAATAAATTTATTTAATTACTTATAATTAATTAAATTAGTTTCTGTTTTTTAATTAAATAGTCAAATTAAATTATTTAAATATTTAAATAATATGAAATAATAATTTAAATATTTTTAAAATTAATTAATAAACTTAATTAGAATAAATCATAAAGTTTCGGTTTTTTAATCAAAATAAAAATATTACACGAAAAAAAGACTAATTTGTACTAATAAAAATTATTACAATAGACATGAAAGCTATTTATTTTTTGATGACTTCGGTCGATCTACCCACACGCTTTCTTCCTGATCGGAACGCAAATTACTTGTTAACTCTTCAATTGGTTGCGGTGTCCCATCAATACCTGTGAGTAATAACATATATAAATTGGTCAAATTCGTTACATTTAAAATTATTTATCTAAATTTTCTAAATATAAAATTATTTAGAACTACCTGTGGAGAATGGAGCTATTTCATCAAATTGGTCATATTCTTCTTCGTCCACGACATCTTCAACGCCAACGATGCGTCTTTTTCCGGGAAGGACCACATGTCGTCCCTTTTCAGCCGGATCTGCAATATAAAAAACTTGCATTGCTTGTTTGTTTGCAAGTATAAAGGGGTCATCAGCATATCCCAATTTTTTGAAATCAACGGTTACAAATCCGTTTTTATCAGTCTTGACGCCGCTTTTTAGCATCCATTTGCATTCAAACACTGGTATTTTAAATGCATTATAATCAAATTCCCAAATTTCTTCAATCCACCCATAATACGGCTCTGATGATGTTCCATCACTTGATATGGCTACTATTGTGACTCCGCTGTTTTGGACTGTACTTTTTCCATCTTGTTTTTTTGTATACCAAGTGAAACCATTCAGATCATACCCTTGATAAGTTTGCACATTGGCGTTAGGACCTCTAGCAAGAAATTTTACCGTTTCATTTGAAGGTCGAGACTCGGTTACCTTGTTTCTGAACCATTTTACAAAAGTTTTGTTGTGTTCCTTGGTGATCCAATTTTCTGATCTATGAGGATTCTGCTCTCGCAACTCGGTTATATGTTCATTCACATAAGGAGAGACAACAGCGACTTGCTGCAAAATTTTAAGATGGGCTTTTTCTCTTTTTGCAAGGTCCATTGTAATTACTTTCATACCAATTATGCTTTTTCCTAGGAGTCTACCTTCGTGTCTATTTTTGGGCAGGCCAATAGGTTGAACTCCATCTAGGTAATCATTATAGAAATCAATTACCTCTTCTGCAATATATCCTTCAATTATGCTTCCTTCGGGCCGAGATCTGCTTCTGACTAATCCTTTCAATTGACCCATTGCTCTTTCAAAAGGATACATGTACCGCAAAAAAATTGGACCGCATTGCTTTATCTCTCTAACTAAATGAATGGTCAAATGCACCATAATAACAAAGAATGAGGGGGGGAAATGCATCTCCAACTCGCATATGGTCTGAACCGCATCGGTTTCCAACTGATTCAGTTTTTCGGGATCGATAACTTTAGAGCAAATTTTATTGAAGAAGAAACACAACTTAATAATAGAATTTCGAACTTCTTCTTTAAAAGATGCTCGAATTGCAACCGGAAGTAACTGGGTCAGCAACACGTGATAATCGTGAGACTTCATTCCAATCAATTTCATATCTTTAATGGAAACCTTTCGTGAAATATTTGAGGAATAACCAGTAGGAACCCTTATAGACCTCAAACACTCCAACAAACTGAGTTTCTCTTTTTTTGTTAAAGTATAAACAGCATTAGGTAACCAATCCCGCTTCTTACTATTATCTTCCTTTGCAGCTAGTTCCAGTCGAATTCCCATTTTCACCATGTCTTTCCTCACGTTAACATTGTCCACTTTTCCTTGAGCATTTAAAATCAAATTAACTAGATTTTCACAAATATTCTTGATTATATGCATGGCATCTAAACAATGTCTAACATCCAAATAAGGCCAGTATTCGAAATCCCAGAATATAGACCTTTTCTTCCAAAAGCACTTTTCAGGAATTCTATTCACAAATGGTTTGCCCAGTACAATTTTAAGATCCTTCACTTGTTCATAAGTCTGTCTTCCAGATTTTGGTACAGGAGCCCGGCAGTTCTCGGTGTTGCCATCAAATTTGTTTTTGTAAGGTGGCCGACGGTAAGGGTGATGACGACTGAGAAACCTACGATGTCCCAAATAAACAGTTTTTCTACAATTCGATAACCATATCGAATGTGTTTCCTCCATGCAAATAGGACATGCCTTTTCTCCTTTATTTCGGTAACCCGACAAGTTCCCGTAAGCGGGAAAGTCATTAATCGTGCAGAATATCATGGCACGTAAGTTGAAATAATTCCTTGAATGTGCATCAAAGATTTTCACTCCGTCCTTCCACAACACATTAAGATCCTCTATTAACGGAGCCAAATAAACATCTATATCGTTGCCGGGTTGTTTTGGACCAGAAATGAGCAGCGGCATCATCAGATATTTTCTTTTCATGCATAACCAAGGAGGAAGGTTGTAAATAACCAACAAAACAGGCCAAACGCTTCGGTTCGTACTCATGAGACCGTAAGGATTCATTCCGTCCGTGCATAGTCCCAATCTCAAATTTCTAGACTCACTGCCAAAATCAATGAAATGGCTGTCTATATTGTTCCACTGGGGTGAGTCTGCTGGATGTCTGAGTTTTCCATCTTTCTTTCTGCCTTCTGCGTGCCATCTCAACAGTTTAGCATCTTTTGAATTACTGAAAAGACGCTCAAACCTTTGTATTATTGGCAAATACCACAATATTTTCGCAGCTGGTCTTTTCTTACAACTTTCTTCTTCATCATCCAAATCACTGTCCCTTTGTTTGTACCGGGATGCATTACATTTTGGACATTTATTGAGGTTTTCATACTCCTTACGAAATAATATGCAATCATTCGGACATGCTGCAATTTTCACTACTTCTAATTTCAAAGGACATAGTAATTTTCTAGCCTTATAAGTTGTATCTGGCAATGTATTATCTGCTGGAAGCATTTCTCGCAAAAGACCGAGCAAAGATGTAAAACTCTTATCGCTCCAATTGTTTTTAGCTTTCAAGTTATATAGCTTAAAAACCGTTTTTATTTTTGAGAATTTCTCTTCATTGCAACCAGGATATAAGGGTATATGAGAGTTTTCATTCAACTTTTGAAACACATCAGGAACATCATCAATAAAATCACTGGGCAATTCATTCATCATTTCATCCAAATCATTTTCTCTAATGTCATCATTATATTGTTGTTCACTTAGATTTTCTATATGATCATCATCACCCACTATTACATTATCATCTGTATCATCCCCACAATCATTTTGTACAATATTTTCCAAATCATCAGACACATTAATATTGCTCGTTCCAGCATCTAAATTTTCTTCCAAATTTTCTCCATGTTTAACCCACCGGAGGTATTTAGGTGTTGTCATCCATCCACGCTGAATCAGATGTGATCTAATCACATTACTATCATGTCTCTCGAAGTTAAGGCAGCGTTTATAGGGACATAAAATTCTGGGTTTTCCTGTCAACTTTCGATGTTCTTCTGCACATTTTATGAACTCTTCAACAACTTGAACAAATTCATACGATATTCTTGAATAATCAAACATGTACTTCTCCCTTTGATCCATCTGTATATATATCCAAAAAATCAGAATTTAGGGTTTATAGATTCAATGCAACATATAAGGTTTTTGGGCCGGTTACCATCCTAGCCCGCTCTTTGGATACTCTTGTCTCACTAGCGAGCGTACGTTAGATACAATGTGTTGTCTGAGAAAAATTCGGCAGCATTTCCCCTTATGTTCCCTGAATACGCAAACACACAATTGCTCGTGCGTACGTATTCGTGGGAACATAAGAGGAAATGCTATCGAATTTTTCTCAGACAACGCATTGCATCTAACGTACAGCTCGCTGTCCTAAATGAGACAAGATAGTATCCAAAGAGCAGTACTCCCGACCGGGAGTACTATCCGAGATTAATCCCTAATGGATTAATCTCGGACGGGCAAATAGACCTAAAATAGTTCAAATTCCGGCAATTTGGTCTTATATGACAATACTTAACTAAAAGAGATGCAAATACCGATTATAACCATTAGGGATAATGCACATACAAATCGACAAATTAACAAAAAAAAATTATTGAATATTAAAATAAAATTACCGTAATTGCCCTTCTCTTGATCTCCTTTGCATCCTCCAATGATTTTTCAATTTTTTTGAATTTTTGTAAATTTTTTGCTATTTTATTTATATGGTTTTTGAGAGTAAGAAAATTTTCGGTTTTGTAGAGAAATGATAAGTATATGACCCTTGAGAGAGAGAGGAATAGTGAAGGAAGACATGTATTTCGACTAATAAATATCTGCCTATTTTTAGTACCGGTTTTTTATAAAAAACCGGTACTAAAAATCGCTTAAAAAAAACGGTTTTATTTTAGTACCCGGTTTTTTATAAAAAAACCGGTACTAAAAATCAATTAATTAGTACCGGTTTTTTATAAAAAACCGGTACTAAAGGTTTGAATTTATAAAAAAAACCGTTAGATTTTTAGTACCGATTTTTTATAAAAAACCGGTACTAATTAATTGATTTTTAGTACCGGTTTTTTATAAAAAATCGGTACTAAAATAAAACCGTTTTTTTTTTATAAATTCAAACCTTTAGTACCGGTTTTTTATAAAAAACCAGTACTAATTAATTGATTTTAGTACCGGTTTTTTATAAAAAACCGGTACTAAAATAAAAACGTTTTTTTTTTAGACGATTTTTAGTACCGGTTTTTAAAAAAACCGGTACTAAATAATAAATCTGACAATTACGAAAATGCCATGATTTATTATTAGTACCGGTTTTCTTAAAAACCGGTACTAATGAGCCGGTACTAAAAATCATTTTTGTTGTAGTGTATATACGACCTGCTCTTTCCGCCAGAAAGGAATGAAGTTTTTAGAATTAGAGGATCAAGCAACCCACTAGTCTTAGGTGGGTCCCACAAAACGCTTAATTTGATGCGTCGGGTAGAGCTGTCAAACGTTTGAAAAAAGACACGTTTCAGTCCATACCGTTTGTCGTGCCATTAATATAACAGTTTCAGCATTTTATTTTGTTAACCATCACAAAAATCCATTTCATAATTCGTTCCACTTCATAAATTACACACGAAACGGTTTGAAACTAGACTGAAACAGTCGAAACGGTACATAGTTGTATTTTGTTTGCCGTTTCGTTATTGAAACGAAATTCATTTCGCTACTGTTATTCGTTTCGTTTGGTATTAACGAAACGGCATCACGTGTGTTATCTGGCATTTGACAGCTACAGCGTCGGGTTACAACTTACAAGTACCCAGCCTATGTGCATGGTCACCTTTAGGGGCCGTTTGGATCGCTTAGGAATTTAGGGAATTTGGGAAAGTTGCAATTCCTAGGAATAAATTTATTGGAAAGTGTGTAACTTTGTGAAGAGTTTGGATTGTTTATAATAAATTTATGATAGGAAGATGAAATTCTCCAAATTCTTGGGTAATCCAAACAGCCCCTTACATTTTCTTGGAACCATTTCCTTCGGTATTGGTGCTTCAAGTGCATTTACAGTTTTACGCTTTCCATCTTTCACACATGGCTCAGAGGTACGAAACAATTTAGTATTTCTCAAGTTTTTATTATTTTTTTTTCCCCACTGCACAGGAGTCTCTAGCTCAAAAATAGGAAATTGAAGCCTTTGGTTATGGAAAATGAATCCCAAGTTAGATGATAATGGACAATGGGTTCCATTATTTGAAATAGAAGCTTTTTGCTAATATAATCAAAGTAATATGATCACTAATTTTTTCCATCGCTTTTATCGTTTTGCAAAATTTTACAACAATTCTAAATAATTAACAATAAAAAAATGTGATCTTGCAACGCGCAATATTAGCGCTAGTGCGAATAAGAACGGAGAACCGGGTAGAAGTAGAATAGTAGTTATTCACCAGTAAAGAATTAGAATAAGATTTTGAACAAGATCTTGGTTGAATAATCTATTCATGAGTGAAGAAGTTTTTGTTCATTGAAGAATGAATTTCAGGGCTAGATTTTGAACCAAGGTGAAATGGTGATGATGTTCAGGGCCAAATTCGTTCATTGAAGAATGACTAAAAAAGCTCACACAAACCTGATTAATGTGAGAGACACAATAAAGACTCCATCCAAAAAAATGTGTTTGTTATTGTGTCCATAGATTTATCATTGAGTTTTTGGTTTAAGTTCTGAATAAAATTTGACATTATGATCTCAGGCTCCGTTTGGATGGCTTCTTCCCGGAATAAGGAATAAGGAATAACTATTTTTTACCAATAAATTTATTTCTAACCATCCAAACTCTTCACAAAAGTTACACACTTCCCAATAAATTTACCCCTTCCCAATAAATTTTTTCCCTTCTTCCTTCTTCCTACCTTATTCTCAACGCATCCAAACGGAGCCTCATTTTTTTTTAAGGGTAAGGACTATTGCTCCGTTTGGATAGGTGTGGGAAGAAGGGAAGAAAGGAAGAAGTGAGAAGAAGTATTGGAAAGTGTGTAACTTTGTGAAGAGTTTGGATTGTTTATAATTTTTTTTTTCTTCTTCCTTCTTCTTCTTCTTTCTTCCAATGATCCAAACGCACCCTAAATATAAGGACTGAATAGTAAGAATAACGAGTATATTCTGACTGGTTTGATCAACATATACACGTGAAAAATGTAAGGATGACGAGTATAATCTCTCTTATTGTAATGTTAAGGATCAGTTCCTATACACGTGAAAAATGTCAATTGTTTGTTAAGAAGTTCATGAGTCTCATGCTGAACTAAATTCTTGATATTCTTATAATCGTTATATGGAAATTATCATTCCATATAACCTAAACAAAAAAAGACAATATATATAACTACATTTAGCATCAATGCACAAAGGGGAAAAACATTTAGCATTTTCCTTCTAAAAAGAAGTTTAAATTGTACACATTTGAAAAGTAAAACTTGTACCCCTTTGACATTAAGATGACATTTGGAAGTAGAATACCATCTTTACGATAGATCACTTCCGTGCTAGTACTTATATTTTTTTCCATACAACAAAGTTTCTCATATTAGATAGAAAAGCATTTTTATACCAAAAACAAAGATAAGTGCTTGTACTTAAGCAGTGAAAAATGAGTGAAAAGGTCAGTAGCATATCATCAATTCATCTTTATTCATTTCTTTCTGCAAGAAAAAAAAAGATTATGAGAAAGCATTCTGAACCTAATAGCATGATGATTCATTTACTTTTGAAGTTGAACTCACATAAGAAGAAATAAGATATAATTAGATGGAAAGCATACATGTATGAACTTAATTAATACAAAAAATAACTTGCTACATGGCGAGCCAACGCTAAGATTGGATGTTCCAACAAATGTCTATCAACTTGTTATTTTAATATTTTTTGTTAAAATATACATATCAAATTTTTAAATATAATAACTATTAGAAGTTTAAAGTTTTATTTTTTTTTTTTTGAAATAAAGAACCTGTGACACCCCGTCGAATACTGTAACTGGACAATACACGATGGAGTGCCCGCCGCGGATGCCTGCTGCACCCGCAAGGCTTACTAATACTTAATTTACCAATTAATATTGATTCTACTCAAATAATATACCGATAAATTAGAAATTCATAATTTATTTACTTAAATATAAAGTAAATCCTATAAAAGTCTGGTATATTTGGATTACTAACCACGATATCCAATGGTCTGCTACTCGTCTTGCAGTCCAGCACTTGATCTGAAACCTGGAACCCACAACCAATCGTGGAAACAATGCAAAAAGCACGGAATGAGATAAATAAAATTTATCTCAGTACGGTATTCAGTTCCAGCCACTTGAGTTTTGATTATCATGTGTTGGAACTAAATACAAGACTGAGTCAAATCAATTCCAAATCAAATTTCATTTCTTTTTATTTCAAATAACATTAAAACTAGACTTTCGATCAAGCAATGCAATTAGACAAATAAATTCAATACTCTTAAAAATCAATTTTCCTTTCTTTGAATTCAAAATATGACAATTATCATTTCAATTACTTGAACAAATAATTAATAACATATAATAACTAACGTGCAAATTAAAAGCATCCCTTACAATTTGTTTCCAACAGAAATAGCAAGGTCAAATCAATTCAATCAATGCAATATGAAATGTGAGCTCGGCATCAATTCCATAACAATTCAAATATCAATGCATAGCAAAGGCCGACTCATTTGGTTGGGCAATTACCTAATATGCAAGTCTGGTTTATCACAAGTCAATCATTTCAGTCATTTCCTTCAGATACCGCGAACCACCCTATAGATGGATGCCAACGGCCAATTCAATTCATACATAATTCAATCAATTAAATCATCAAAATGTACAAGCAAGCTGGGAACACTCACACTCCGGTCCATTCCAGACTAGACCTACTGAGTCCCGGTACATAAGCGCTTATTACACGGTGCTTGGTAGGATGGGTCATGACTCCACCTCCAAACATTACGAGTGTCTATCTCAACCACACAAGTTGTACTTACCTCAATCAAATCACATTTCAATCGGATACCATTCAATATGTCAATTTCCAACATTTCAATCGGATACCATTCAATATGCCACTGAACAATCATGCATCAATATACAATTTCACAAAATGATCTCATGAACAAAATTCCAATTATGAATTCAGAATGCATAATGATAATAGCAATAATAATAGTAACAACAACAATCATAACATATATCACATATAATTAAAACTCAAGTGAAATCCGTACCTGATAACACAATAACATCAGCTAGCCAACAATAATCATACAGACCCTCAGTTGTACCAGCCATATCCGGCTCGAAAACCTGCCCAACTCTACATTAACAATACTAGGCTAAGTCCTTATTTAAGCAAGCAAACAATAACAATTCATATTCAACAAATTCATTGATAAAGTTAGGGGTTTGATTAGTCCTTTGATTACCTCATATAATTATAGTACACCTTATTAGTTGTACCAGTAGATGATTTGAAATACTAAACAGTGGTTAACAACTCTAGAAATCAATACACAACGGTAAAACAATAGTGATGGACAATTTTCTGGCACCACCCGTGAAGGGTATTTTCGACAGTTTACAAAATCCTTTTTATTTCAAGAATGGCTGAACGGAATCAAATGAAAATTTAACTGTGAATGAAACATAATAGGACTCATCTACTGTAAAAATTTCATGATGTTTGGACATACAGATTAATTATAGTGAATTTTCGAAATCAGACAGAATCAGGTTTCAGAAAATCTGTTTCAGCAAATCGTGCCAGTAAATATGTCTGAAAGTTCCTGCCTTGAAACCCTTCAAATAAATCTCTAAAAATTTTGTAAAATTCCCAGAAGCTGCCTCTAGATGTCTAGTTTTATACCTAAAAGTTTCAAGTCCTAAATGCAAACAGAGAATAAATGAAAAATGAAAAACCACACTGGGGTCTGTCTGTTCCAGAAACTGATTTTCAAAAGTGGCCCTGGTTTCAAAAATCTTGTAAAAATACCAACCAATCTCAGAAAAATTCACTTTAGATATCAAAATTTTCATCTTGAAGTCTAGTTTCAAACAAAACTATTCTCTCATCCAAATTCGAAACAGAATAATAACAATTACTTAAAGACTGATGCAAGGTCACAGCGGTAACAGAAAAACTGCAAATGACTTTATTCAATTTGGCCCTTTGAAATTAATTTGAGTAACAAAAGGGTAGAAATCTAATACAACTCAACAAATTTACTTACTCAGTATGTGTAACGAGTTAGAAGTTTGCAAGAAAAATCGGAAGAGACCTTCCCGGATTTGATTTCTGAAAAACTTCCATCGAAAAATACGACGAGAAGAGGCCTCCAATCGATGATCCAAAGGTAGATAATAAGAGAGGGTGGTGAGACGAACGCGAAAGTACTTTGATCCGATGAAATGGAGAAGGAATGAAGAAGATTACATTTGAGGAGGTGGTTTAGTTTTGGAAGAGGTGGTGATTTTTGTTTTGCTCACTGTTGGAGCCGAAGCAAGAGAAAATGAGAGAGAAAAGTAAAGGGTCGGCTCTACTTCAACTTTCCGATTTTTTTTTTTTTTTTACCAATTTTCGAAATTACTGTTTCACCCATAAATCATAATCAATATCTCACCCAATAAATCAAAAATCATACTTCCTTTCATAAAAACAATTATATAGCATAAGAATTATAATTAGAGTTTTTTTTTATTTATATTTTTTTTATAATGCAAACTAGAAATTTAGAAATCTTCATATTCCTATTTAAGAATACCAGTAAGTATAAAAATTTAAATTTCCAGCACAAAAATTATTCAAAATAAAACCAACCAAGTGCATCCAATTTTATAAAAAAAATAATTTCAGAAACAGTAAAAATTTCGGGTGTCACAGAACCCCAAGCAGGGGATCCCAATATTAGCATTAAAAAAGAAGGTTTAGAGTCATTAGTGAATGACTCAGAGAAGTTTAAAGTTTTAAAAGTGACAAAAATGGTGTTACAGTTCCAATAGGCAAGTCTTGAAGCGTTCAAGTAAACCTTGTTCCCTGAGAACATCAACTAGTTGACAAGCCAATGGAAACACTTCCAAAAGAGTGATAATTGAATAAAAAATCTCAAGTGTTGCCTCCTACCAAAACTTTTGGGGAAATCAGACCTAGATTGAAGATAAGTTAGTCAATCCCCAATATTTAATTGACATATTTTGGTATGTAGATAAATTTTAGTCAATCCCCAATATTTAATTGACATATTTTATACACAATATTTTTTAGAGCAACCAAAATTATTTGGAAATTTTAAAAAAAATAAGTGGGCGGTGTATTCTGAAAGAGAAATAGGACGAAAAAGAAAAAATATTGCTCCACATTACCTTCTATTATACAACATATGGAATCCACAAAAAATGAATCCTTTCATAAAGCAGTAAACATCATTCTCATGACCACAAAGTGAATTTTCTAAAGCAATAGTATGGTTTTATATAAAAAAATATATTGCTAGAAGAAAGGATTTTTTTATCGTACAGAAAAAAAATTCTTACTGAAATGCGGGTCCTTCAAATTTAGAGACAACTCTAAGAGATGCTGTATGGATTCAGTTGGGGATTCAAACTCTGACAAAAATTGATCACCGCAAGAAATTTCATCCCTAAATAGATTACGGATGTGAGAGCTTATACTTAAGATGAGTTGAGAAGCCAAGAATATTACGTATGAAAACAATTATAGGTAAGAGTAAGAAAAGAAATGGAAGAAAGCATAGTCCATATGTATTATTACACCAAACTAATATTGCACAAAATCTCAAAACTGCATAGCCTACTGTATTATGGGGGCTAATCAATTAGATAAATACAGATACTAGTGTACATGAATCAAGCTTGAACAATCTGCCTTATTTCAAGTTAATATTCAATGGATTTTCATGACAAAATAGCTCAACATAGCATAGAATTTCAAGTTGATATCCTAGCTTGAGTTTAGTTATTAAAATTTTAGCCAACTCGTTTGGTTTAATAATAGATCATTTTGTGGATTAATCAGCTTGCAAATCGTGACCTCATACTCTACCTCAAGAACAAGCTCAGTTTTGAACTTAACAAGAATAAATAAAAACTAGGTGGGGAAGCACGGCTTCGCCGTGCCTTAGCGGATTTTTTATATTTTAATTTTAAAAGTCACTAATAATTTGTCATTAAGTCTAAATGGTGTGCAACAGGCAAATGCTAAGACAAAATGTCATAATTTTTCTTTTCACATGAGCTGTAAAAAATTGAGTGCATAAGTATCTAATGAGTGAAAAATATTAACCAAGATGTCATTACCAATGAGACAGTAACTCAAAATTAAATATTATTATCAATGAAAATCTGGAATTAGAATGAGTAATTATATTCGAGGTAAAAAAAAACAATGATCTGAATCATATCAAATCTTGAAAATAACTTTATAGTTGATACCTCTTTGATTAATAAGATAGAAAATATTTGTTCTGGTACATAAATGGTTTGATGCTGGTATTTACCAAGTTTTCCGATAGTCTCATATCTTCCATTTTTTTGTACTTAACCCCTTGAGAGCCTAAAAAAAAGAATACACAAATGAATAAAACAGGGAGTATTTATGAACTGAAAATCTAAAACATAAATAGAAGAGTTTCAAGTCAAAAACAATTGATGGCTTAGTTCTTTATTGATAATTAACCCTTAACTAAATTAAAAAGTTTAATGATGCAAATATCACAAAAAAAAAATTCTCGGAAGACTTTATGAGATGAAAGATATATGTATTATGTGTAAAAAAAAAATATATACATGTCGTAAAATATTTATTGTTTTAAAGAAGCGTCAATTAAAACTGTTTCAAAATCTATGATACTTGACCAAAAATATGGGGTTGGATCAAAACCTGAATAAAGTCAAACATACCATAAGAATTAAAGATGCAAGAGCCTTACACAGGTATCTAGCATAACTTGAGAAGCAATCAAACACACAATTTATATCAGATGCGTCATTTTTTTTTCCTTTTTTTATTTTGAGTAGCAACCAAGTTAATACGTACCGAAGTTGATATCAGCATTCTTAGTATTATATTTTTCTATTCTTATTCTTTACCGACATGCACAGTTATCACGTTTTGTGGCAATTAAATATTATTGAATCACAATAACGAAGGATAAAAACGGAATGACTTTTTAAGATTCAAAAGTAATAATGAAATTGCTTGCTGCAAATGAAAGTATAGCTTGATGTTTCATTTAAAAAGATAGAATCAATGAAAAAAGTGCCCAAAGGTGAATAATACCAATTAATCCTAAAAAGTTCGTGCTACTCTCTTTGATATATAAAAAAAATCATCATGTATAACTGTGATAGAATAAATTTTGGTTCTTACCTCTAATAATAAGAAAGAAGAGAGTTAACAACAGTTAATAACCAAGCAACCAAGCACGATCCTTTAAATCGTCTCAACAATTAAAAAGATACATAATTGCAAACAAACATTAGAAATTCTTATAATCTAAAAAAAATGCATAATTGAAATCAAATTTCAGTTTTTCTTACCACGTACTGGTTTGAAGATTAATTCTGTAACTTTGTTGTGTACCTTATAACCAAGTATTGCTACGTCTAGAGATGTTGATTTCACACCACCATCGCATATACTTGGTGAGATGGGGTACACAATAATTCTGGCAATACCAGCTAGTGTTGTGGTCCAACTGCTTTTTATAGTGCTGAGAATTTTCTGTGGGACTGGCCTTGCATTGCACAGGGAACTGGTCTGGTGCCGATGAAGAATTTCATCGCATGGTATGGCACCAGTTCCTGTAGCTGTAGCAGTACCTGTACTGACACCGGTACAGGAGTCTACGCCCAAACCTTCCAGCCATTTTGAGATCAAATTTAGAGCGCCTGAGCAGGTGCAGGCGTCCACATCTGAACCATCCTGTCATTTCAAGAGTAAATTTAATTTTGATGATAGTTTTGATATGCATAATTATGAAGCGGCAATTGTTCGTAAATGAGTTCTCTTGGAAATCAGAGGCATTATTTATAAATAAATTCTCTTAGAAATCATAACATAATTGAAATTGAGTTTATTTAAGTTGTCATAATTAAAATAAAGTTTTTTTTTAGAAAAGCTAGATAGAGCTAAAACTGTATTGTCAACAATACATATCATCAAGGTAGAATATTAGGCAAAATAAAACTGTATTGTCATGTTATGCATTTCTCCAGTGTTCTTAATATGATATTAGGGTTAGCACCAAGACAAAATGAAATCAACAACAAAAAACTTTAAGTCTAAACAAAAATATAATTATTTGACCAATACATGCTTACCATGGAGTCTACAATAGCAAAAAATTCTTTAGAAAGAAACCCTTAAAAAGTTAAAATTGTCTCACACAATTTTCTTTTATCTTTCTTTTTTGTGTTTGCTTGTGCTATGCAAGAAATGCGAATACACAACACTATAATATGAGAGCTTGGCAACATACTAAGAAACTGAATTTGATTCTCATTGTAGCATTTTCTTAAAGAATGAATAGTTTTGCATAGGTACTTACCAATTACCATCATAATTTTCATATCAATTTGCTAAAATTGTTGAACAATCAGTGTGCCAAAATAACAAAATTAGAAGAAAAGACAAAAAATTGATCGTCAATTATCTTTCCAAATCAGAGAATTGAGGAATCAAATTACATGGACAGAAATTATAATATGAGGAATTTAATACCTTTGAATTGAATTCAATTTGAGATTTTCGAAAACAGAAGGGAGGTGACAAGGAGAATCAGCAATTTCACTTCTTTCATTCTTTCTTCGTCTCTCATTCTCTTTTTATTTTATTTTATGTGTGTCTCTCTCCAAAGTTTACTTAGATCTCCAGGGTATAGAGAGTAGTAGAAGAGGGATCGGCAGAGGAGGAGGAACGCGCTGAGGAAGACATAGAGGGGCGGTTTCTGTTGGAGTGGTGGTAAGTCGACGGAAGAGGAGGTATGAGGGATTGGCAAAGGAAGGGCTGGAGGTGAGGCAGGGAGGCATGAGGGGTCTCGTCTGGCGGCTGTGGCGAAGAGGCGGCAGCATAGGCGTGTGAAAGAGGACGTGGGTGAGCGAAGGAGGCAAAGAGAGAGAAGTTAAGTAGGGGAGATGCGCTAGCTGATATGTCCAAAAGAGGAGACAAAAGGACGATCAGATTTTAACGTAAATGAAATGGACGGCTCAGATTGCCGTGTCGTAAACAAAAAAAAATAGCGGATCACGACACCTACGGAATTTAATTAATATATATATATATATATACTATAGATGTAATTCATGCATGCAGGCTCTTGGATACCATCGAGCAATAAAATTAACTTTATTCATTAGTGTTTTTTTTTGGACTAAACTAACGTACCAGTAATTACAATTTGCACTTTCTCAAATGTGTAGAAATTATTACTTGCGTTTTTTTCACCCATAATTTGAAATCATATACTTACAAACTAATATCCAGATCATACGCAATAATTATTATAAACTTCTCCACAATCTATGTTTAGCTTTATTTTTTTCTTAGCAATTTTTTTATGTAGGTACTAAAATCCAAGTGTAACTCACCTTGTACATCATGTAACAAATTAGTCGCCAAAATAAAATTAATATATAGTTTTAAAATAAAGATTCTAGCTAGCTGGCAAAGAATTATTAGAGAAACAAAATAGTTTTAATTGAATTGATTTTCTCTAGTATATCATCGTGAGATTTAATAGTGCGTGCAAAAATTTGGTCAAAACTACTAAAAGATTTGCTTTTCATCATTATTTCTACTAAAAATATAAAGATAAATTTGTCTATATAGTGTAAATTACAGTCGATTTCATTTATATTATTCAGAAAATATTTGAAATAATGATTAAATAAAATGTGCATGAACATCGTGCGAAAACTCTCTCCACATGTGAAACCTCCTAAATATTTGTAGAAATAAATTTCTCTGGAAATTACATTGGAAGAGTGCACTACATAAAAAAAAATAACAGAAATCGCTTCCAGTTAAAAAAAAAGAAGAATTAGCTTTAAATAAAATATGAATAAAGATATCGATTTATTCACTTAAACCATTAAAATTTTATGAGTTGGATCGCGTCAGGTAATTCCAAAAGATTTGAAACCAGCATAGAGAACAGCGATTAAAATACGAAAATAAACTAGAGAAATAACTTCAGAATACAAGTCCATAGAAAAGGAGGCCGCCGGCCTATTTTGGACTACACATAACCTCAGAATACAAGTCCATAGAAAAGGAGTACGATAGAAACATTTTTTTTTAATGTTATTTATTAAAATAATATTTTTAATGACATTATTGATTTTTTTTCAAATTCTAAAAATGTCATCCCGAAGTTGGACTTTGAAAGTCCGACAGTAGCAGTCACCCAATTTGTGAAAACCCGTAAAATTATAAAATAAAACTTAAGTTTAAAATTGATAGTTAAATTTTGAAAAAAATAAAATTATTAAAATTAATGACTAATATGTTATTAACAAAGAAATTCTTAGAAATCATGATAAAATCTAGTTTAAAAACATTAATTGAATCGTAAAAATCTAGTAAAACTTCAAGCAAACAAATAAATGCAAGTTACGAAAAATTCAATTAAATGAATTGCGGAATTTTATGGATTAATTGATGTTAAGAATCTCATTTTTCACTGCTCAAATAAATCAGTTTTCAAATTCCTTCAATTTCATCTGTTCTGGACCGTTTGATCAATTCCAAACTCACTGGATTTTTCTGAGCCGTTGGATCAATTCCTCTTCTCTCCTTCGTCTCTTCTCCTCTCTTTCTCTTCTCCTTTCTCCGACAGAACTTGTCGTCCCCACTCGCCCTCCTCTCTTCTCGTGTTGGTCGCCCCTCCTCTGCCGCCAAGGGCGGAACCCACAG
Source organism: Rhynchospora pubera (assembly GCA_028095005.1). Classification (NCBI taxonomy): domain Eukaryota; kingdom Viridiplantae; phylum Streptophyta; class Magnoliopsida; order Poales; family Cyperaceae; genus Rhynchospora; species Rhynchospora pubera. The sequence continues at coordinate 325,669,023 of CM051460.1, forward strand.
ACCCCACCTTCTCTCTCTCTCCCCTGGCCAATGAAGGCGCGACCCCATCCCCTCTCTTCCTTTTCTCACTCCCCTCTCACCTCTCGATAAATCATCAGGGCCCCTCCCTCCTCCTCTTCTTCTCCAATCCGATCGAGCCCCAATGGAACCCACCACCCTCTCTTCTCTAGCCTATAAAACCCCTGTCTCCTTCCTCTCTCCCAAGAGGAAACCCTAGCCGACACTCACTCCTCACTGCCTCTCTCTTTCACTCTCTGTACACATTCTCCTCTCCCACTGTCTCTCCCTTTCACTGCCATGGCTAAACCCTAAGCTCCTCTTTCTCACCCACTCAGATCCACTTTCTCTCTCTCTTTCTCTCTTGCTGCACTGACAACAGTGGCGTTCGATAGCTGGAACTTGGTAGTGACTTAACGGCTGGTGCTTGGTTGAGGCTTGACAGAGGTGGCTGACAGCAGCTGCAGCTGAAGCTTTGCCCCTTCCTCCTCCTTCCTTTTCCTTTGCTTGCCATCTCGGTTTGGTAACCAACTTCCTCTCTTTCTCTTTCTCTTTGACTTGTGCTGTGATTGCATTGAAACAGTGGGGCATGCACCATAATTGAACTGTTCTTGAGGTTGTCTTGCTTGATGAATGCTTTTGGGTTGTGCATAGCCCCTGTTGAATTGATCTGTCAGCTTGTTCAGTTGTCGATGTGTTTGCTTGTGAGGCATGCACGAAATTGAATTGTTTCTCTGTGATTGCCTGCTTGTTGAATGTGTTAGATGATGTGCTGTGCATGGCCTCAATTGATTTGGTCTGTTATGTGAATTGTTAGAGGTTGCAAATGCTTGGTTAGGAGTATAGTAACTGCTATGTTTTAAATCTGTGTTATTGTCAGTTTAGATAATGGTTTCTTTGGGTTTAGATTTAATTCAAAACAGTTATAACAGTTAATTGGTATATCTCTCACTGGTTTGACATGTTAGCTAGCTGTTACAGTTATTGTGTAGCTGAATGAATGTGATTTAGACTTTCAAATGTTTATGAATGTTGTCTGGTCTGTTACTAGGCTGGTACAGGCCTTGTACCAGGCTGGTACCTCTGATGTTTACTTACTGGTACACATTGAGTGCTGCCAGGGACCTCTATGTGATTTATTTTGGTATCAGGGACCTTTCCATAAATACCTTTGAACTATTTTAGGACTTCCTCATATTTAAATCTGTTTCTAGGGCCCGTTAGTAAAAGTTGTGTAAATATTTTAGATTCAGGGTCCGTTGTGTAAAATCTGAGGTTAAATGGTTGTGGATTTAATTTCTAAGTTACGGGTTCAGATTTGATCCCCGAAACCCGCTTGTCTTTCTGACCCGGATCCGTTACTTCCGCCAGGTGGACCTTGATCCCCCACCTGGGCTCAGTCGCTGGTGTTTGTTGGGCCTGGCTGGCCTGCGTGTTGCCTCTCTGCTTCTCTGTGTGTTGGGCCTGCGAGCTGGGCCTTTCTCTGTTCTGTTGGAATTTAATTTTTTGGACTGGGCCAGGTCCAGAATTAAAAACGCATGATTAATTAAAGAAGTAATTAAGTTAATTAAAAAGGGATTAACTTAAAAGTGAGAAAAAGGTATCCTAGCTGATATTAGCTTAGTGGACCGAGAAAAGGTTGAGACCCGAATTAAAAAGAGTTGCCTAAATTAATAATCGGATTAATACGTAAACTTAAAGATGGGATAGGATTTTAAATAGTCCAGAAATAATTCTGCAAAATACAGATACAATGGAAACAACTATCTGGACTCATATGATCCCAAACACATTAAAACACCAACACGTTTAAAACATTAAAAACTATTAACTGTAATTTATAGATTAATTTATTCTCTATCTATACTTAGTATATTTACTTCTAATAACATTTGAGTTTCATTTATTTATATTTTATTTGTATACTTCTTGAATTTCATTTATTAATTGACTAAAAGTGTTAATCCACAATTTAAAATTGTTAAAAAATTTCGTAAGTTTCTATCTACGTCTATAACGCGTAGAATGGACTGTAGGAATACGTCAGAACGACTTCCTTCACACTGTTTTCTAAATGGAACTCTGTCAAAATTTTATAAAATATTTCTCTAGTTATAATAATATATTTTAAAACAGAATCCCTTTTCAGGAATTCTAAGTCCAGCTTTCTTTAAATCAGAATATGTGTTCCTTTGTAAATGTCTAGTATTTAAGTATGGTTTAGTACACCAATAACCAGACTGGGATAGATCGTTAGAATAGATCTTAACGTGTGAGTTTCGTTCGCTAGGTGCACCGCAAGACTTCTCTGGACCGGTGGACGACTTCTACCCTGAGCACGAGACTGCAGAAGCTGGTCAGGACTTCGTTGACCATCCCGAGGAGTAGTCTCTCAGTCTTTGACTTTTCCAGGTGTGGTTGTCTTTTTATGACTTGTGGATGCCTTAAGTTTTGTTTATTCTTTAGTTTAGAATTAGATCAATAATTAAATGTGTGCATATCATAAACACTGCAATAATTCTGAAATGCATGACATTAATTGAAGATTAGCTTAATTATTACATGTAGATGTTTGGTTGCATATAAATATAATATGGTACTTAATTGTGCTCATTTATCAACATATGGTGTGGTTCAAGATAGCGAGACCGAGTGGCATATTTTATGACCACTCTGCAGGCCGACCTTCAGGCGGCTTTGCGGTCGCATGGTTATTTTATTTTATTTTCAGTTGTTATTATATTTTCGATTGTGTGATTTGAGATATTAGATATGTGTCATCCTTTGCTAGACTGCCTCTCGATCTCCTCTCTGCAGTTACCGGTACCGTGTTTTCTGTTCCACATCCTTTAGCGGGGATGTGGGGTCAGGAGCTGTTTTTCGTCGAGCTGCTCTTAGGGTTGATCTATCTTAGGCACGGTTATTATTATTATTTGGATAATTGTGAGGACACTTTAATTTAGGAATTTTCCAGCTTATTTTGGCGATGGGCTCTGGATGTTCCAGCTTATACGGCAATCGCTCTGGAAGTTCCAATTTACCACTATTATTATGAAACTATAATTCTTTTGTTGAGTGATGGGATTTTTATACATCTCGTATTATATTGTATTATTACCATTATATCTCCAGATATTCTTCTATTTTCTTTTGCATGCCATGTAGATGTAGTTGATTGCAGTAACTCATAAAATCACACATAGCTATTGCATTTGAGGATCTTAAAAGTGACAGATCTAAAAGTACAGTTTAGTTCTAGCTAGAGTTAACCAAGACGGTAGGCCCACTCTTTTTCCACACTGAGTATTCGCGTACTCAGCCCACATGCTTGTGGTGTAGGTTCAGGTTTGGCAGACTTAGCAGATGAGGGTTTGACTGAAGACCAAGTCGAGCTGGAATAATATTTAATCCGCTGTGCATTATTCTATGTTTTGTGTGTATGATGACAGGAGATTTTGATATGTGTATATTTTACCAGTCTTTTGTTGTATGAACAAACAATGTCATTATTATGTGATATTATTTGTGATATTTGTATCTGTGACACTGTTTTATAGCCTTACGTGTGCGCAGCAGATTGTGCATACGTGGCGGGGCTGTCCTCCCCAGATTGCGGCTTGGTTTGGGGTGTGACACAATTTTTTAGGAATAATTAGATATATGCTACCATGAAAATTAACAATTTGAGAAATGTCATTCTTAAAATACAAATTAGTTTTATACCACATTACCACTATAAAATGGTCAAAATTAATTTAATGCCGTCAATTTCTTCTTAAATTAGAGATATGCCACTCTAATTAAAAACATGTCATTCTAAGTTTTTAAAATACCCAAATTTCCTTAAAGATTAAATCATCAACGAAATAAAAGGGGAAACATGACGAAAGGGAAAAAATCAAAGCGCCTGCAATGGAATAAATTTTAGGAGATCAAATATTATGGAAAGTTAGGATAAACATATAATCAGATTGATATCACTACGTCATAATATTATAATATTTTTTTATAATAATCAGATGTTATGTTTATGAATAATCAGATTATGTTTCGTTTATTATTTTTTTTCCGAATACTCAAATAACTGATTCCATGATCTCATTTTTTGTAAATATAATTTTGAGACCAACGAACATATTTTGATGAAATTAAAGATTTTAATTATACATTATCAATTTTTTTACAATTTATAGTAGCATAACTCCAATTTTAATTATTCAATAGTGCCATAAAGCAAATTATTTTTTTTGCAATGGCATATTTTTAATTTTAATATTTTACAATGGTATATTCCTAATTTTAATATTTTATAGTGGCATATTTGAAAGGAGTAATGGTCGTATTAATTGACCGATGACATAAAACTAATTTTGTCATTTAGTGATGGCATAACAATAATTTATCATTTAGCGATGGCATATCTCTAATTTTGAATTTTGTTAGTGACATAAACCTAAATCACTTTTTTTTTAATAAATATTTTTTTTTCCGAATAAGATATTTATTTTTATTTAATTAATGAACTAAATAATAAACCCTAAGAATTTATAACTCCTTACGAGTACATAAAATAAAATTAATAGAACTTATTGCCCATAATTATTGTTCAAAATATAATAGTAAAACTAGCCCCTCCCAAACATGAAAGACCTGATCCTTACATGTAGACGTGTAATTTCACTTTGTAGCCCTCTTCCACCACTCCACTACCACTAGTACCATAATTACCTCCCCTACTACCATTGGTGCTTTCATTTGACCGCTGCTACTTGATGCTTCTCAAGAGAGGTACACTAAAAAAAAAAAAAAAAAAAAAATCAATTGACATCTTTTAAAATTAAGTGATGCCAATCGTCACTTAATCACTTCAGGAAAAAAAAAATAAGGAATATTGTCTATGACAGACGACTGAGAAAAAATATAAACGAATTGTTGATATAATATCTATTATGATACTGAAGTTGGGAAAAAAATAATGCAAATATGACTGTAGTAGTTATCCACTAAAACATATAGATATATCAGAAAAAGAACAAAAAATAAATAAATAAATAAAAAGACAACTTAATAAGTTATACAATCAAAACTAAATTATAGAATGCAGGGTAGTATGATCCCAGCCCCTTTTGTATTGAAAGGATATGGCAATATCCTGATCTCTTATACCTATATAATTGAACACTTAATTCCAATGGGCCAGAAACTAGCTCATGAAGAAAAATATAAATACAATTTCCCCTTAGTCCATGAAAATTGCTACTTCTCAAGAGAAACCACTGTGTCTATCCAGAAACAACATTTGTTCACTGATGTCTCATATCTGAATCCAACGATACCCATTCTCCAGAATCCAGCTCATCAAGTTGATAGAATAAGTTGATAGATTTCAAAAGATTCTACTTGGTTGTTTTCGATATTCTTGGCTCCGTTTGGATGGCATCTTTCCGAAATAAAGAATAAGGAATAACCACTTTTTATCAATAAATTTATTTCTAACCATCCAAACTCTTCACAAAAGTTACACATTTCTCAATAAATTTACCCCTTCCCAATAAATTTCTTCCCTTCTTCCTTCTTCCTACCTTATTCTCAACGCATCCAAACGGAGCCCTTAATATAATTCTTAGAAGTTTTCCATCAGAATCCACCATATATAGTGATAGTTCAAAAATTCTTGGCCCTTGGCCTGCTCTTTGGAAGACCGTCCTAAAATCCGGACCGGACCGGCCCTTCGAAGGGCTTTTCGATGGACAAGGATCTAGAAGGGTCAGATTTTGAAAGGGCCGGATCTAATTTTTTTCAAAGACGGATGTTGAAGGGCCGAGTTTTGAAGGGCCGGATCCGACCTAATCGTTCAATAGTAGTGACTATTTAATCATGATGAGACGATAGAGATTAAAAAACTATTAAAAAAATTAAATGTTGGTATTATTTTAGAAGGACTAGAAGGGCTAAGAATTTATAAGGGCCGGATTTTCAAAGGGCCGGTCTCATGTTTCAAAAAATAAACCCGTCTAACCCGTCCCATCTCGATCCTTTTTCTTAACCCGGTCCGATCCGGCCCTTCTACCAAACCCGTCAAGTTCGGTCCTTTAAAATCCGACCCGGCCCTTTTGCCTTTCACTAACCATATATTCCTTATTAGCAAGTGTTGATAAAAAAAACCCTGCCTAATGCAGGGAATTATGGATCCTCTCATTTTTCTACTCATCAGTTTAGCATATTTAATATATAATAAGTTTTATTGATTATTAGAAAAAAAGGCACCAAAACAGCTGTGCAGCCAATTTCCCAGGAACAATATTTTCAATCGGTAACCCACCTTTCTTAATAGGCATAGGATGAAGAAATTTAATGAGCAACCTAAACATGAAATATGCCGTTATTTATGTTTGAATATTTCTCATTAATTTAGATATAGCTTAAATGTCCATAACCTTAAATTTATTTTTAGAAATAAGAACTAATTAATAATTGCAATTTTTGGTTCTTGTTCGCAATATAATTTCTTAAAAAAATTTTACCTAGTCCAGATTGATAAAGAAGAAGTGAGATTGTGAAAAAACGGTAGCTCTTAATTAAATTAGTGCAATTTTCAAGGAGAGAATTGCAAAAGTAATAACACAATAAAAGTTCAGTTATTATATTGAAATTGAAATTAAAATGTAAATATGATTTGTGTTGTTAGCATAATAATCCACTAAAACATATAGGCTCCGTTTGGATGCGTTGAGAATAAGGTAGGAAGAAGGAAGAATGGAAGAAATTTATTGGGAAGGGGTAAATTTATTGGGAAATGTGTAACTTTTGTGAAGAGTTTGGATGGTTAGAAATAAATTTATTGGTAAAAAGTGGTTATTCTTTATTTCTTATTCCTTATTCCGGGAAGAAGTCATCCAAATGGAGCCATAGATATATCACAATAAGAACAAAAAAAAAAAGACAATTTGAAAGTTATACAATCAAAATTAAACTAGCGAATGCAAGGGATAATCCATGCCCCTGCTCTATTGAAAGGATATGGCAATATTCTAATCTCATTGTTATACCTACGTAGTCTAGCTCTTGGATGCAATGGATTTGAGGTTCTTTGATAATGAAAAAAGTAAATGCAATTTCCCCTTTCTTGAGGTTCTTGATTTATCTCTGCGCAAGGTTCACCGTTGGAGCACTATTTTTAGCCCCATACACTGGGTCCCGACAAAGAATCTCTTTGTGGGAAGGCGCTTGAATCGCTTGGACCAGGCGCATAAAGAAATCCTGGGAGAAATTACTCACGCTAGCTCCTCCCGGTAATAATGGTTGTGGCCCACCATGGTAATTACTGCCCTTAGACTGTGCTCCAGAACTAGCGTTTTAAAGAAAGGGGAGGGGATGAAGAGGTTAGAAGAGGAAGACTAGAGTTTGGAAATAACTAAAGTAAACTATCTTACTTGCTTCAGAGGTGTTTACAAGGAGAGAGAAAGGAAAAAGCAATAATAACTTGAGATGACTATTTTGCCCTTGAGACTATGTCTATATCAAAAGCTTTGGAGGTCATTTATGTAATTGAACATATGTTACTCTGTCTACACACCGATTCGGGAGTAACAAAAATCGAAATTTTAGAGTAACTGGCGCACCTTCCTTCTCCTTCTGTTCCCCTATTGTTTTGATGCTGGAGCGAGTAACCAGCTGCTCTACCCCTTACCTTCCGTTCCTCTACTTCCAAAATAGGATCCTGGAGCACAGCCTTAGGCTCCGTTTGGATACCGTGTGGGAAGAAGGAAAAAAGAAAAGAAGGAAAGAAAAAAAAAATTATTATAAACAATTCAAACTCTTCACAAAATTACACATTTCCTAATATTTTTTTCCACTTCTTCCTCTCCCCACACCTCATCCAAACGGAGCCTTAAATAGTAAATCTTTGTCAGAAGAGCCATTAGATGGTAGTAAATGCTTCTCGGAAGCGTCAGTAATAGCCAACTTCTCCCCAAAGAATGGGTCGGGGGGTTGACCAGGTGACTCCTCTCGAGTCGCGTTTGACTGCATCGCAATTTGCAACTTGCCACGCATCCTAAAGAGGTGAATCAAAGCTGATTCTTGATTACCTCTCAAAAAAAAAAACTGATTCTTGATTTTCTGAGGAACTTCCACCTAACGGAGGGAAACCCCCATGGATCAGGTCGATCGCTCGCTAACATGGGGTTTCCCTCCGTTAGGTGGAAGTTCCTCAGAAAATCAAGAATATGAGGTCCTTTTAGTAAAGACCCATAAATACAGACTAATGGTCTGTATTTATTTTTTTCTCTTTATATGAGGTCCTTTTTCAATTTGATTTTCAATTCAAACTAATGGCCGGCATCCATGCACTGAAGGTTTTTAACGGCGGATTGGTATAGGTCTAATATTTTAATTTACTTTTATATTAGAACGACTTGATTTAAATAACAAATTTATATTGTAAAATAATTCGTTTTCATATCTACGATCTAGATAAAAAAACAAATCTGTTTTTAAATAGGAACGCAATCAGACCCTTCTAATAAGTTAAGCCAAGCAATAGTTACCCATATGTGCTTATTGAATTGGTATTGGTTGGTACTCTTGTTTGTACCAAATGTCATTTTAATCAAAAGATAAATATAATTAGTTCTTTTTATTAATTATTTTTTTAGAAATTTTCAACCAAAAGATAAAGCACTCAAGCTGTAAGTATTTATTGGAATGATGAATATGTGATTTTAAATGCCAACTGAAATGGTAACGTTAGATTTACATTCAGTGAATAGTTATCCCAATATCCTTTATTTAGAATGTACCAGCACCAGTATCAATACCAGATTAATGGGTCTATTATATTTTTTCTGTTCATTAAAGCTGTTGAGTCTGTGTGCAAGTAGGATTCCAGAATATCATGGCTGAACAATTAGCTGCAATACCACTTGATATACGTATATAATATTTGAAAATCAATAGTTGTACATCATGCCAACTACTCAATTAATGCCCTTAGAAAACCACTAACATTGTTTGTTTGCATTAGTTTGTTTTGCGTTTTTAAGAGAGATTATCAGTTAAATATGGTAGCATTAACCTTCTTGTGTTAATGTTCACTTGCATCTTATGAATAGTTATTTATCAACAGGAGTACAAAGAAGGATAGATATGATTTAGATAAAATAACTCTGAATGAAACCTTATAGCTAGGGAAGCGTTAGTGATCACAATGGCCTCAGTACCAACCGCGAAATGAATGCAGAAATACATGAAAATAACTCTGAGTCAATATATCAAACTACATTTCTTCATTAAATTTAAAATAACTCTACAAAGCACTCATTAATCGTAGCAAAAACTTCCAAATAAAAGACCAAGAGTGAGCCTCCAGGACACATACCTTGTAATTTAGACAGAAACAGATTCATTCAACTCTTCTATGGACCTGATAATCTCAGCAATGTTAAGCATTGCATCATAATTATTAGTAATTTGATGCGGTTCTTGGAAATTTGATGAGAATTTAATTAAGGTAAGGATGACTAATGCATATAATTGAAGACATGAATAGATACAACATACACACTAATAAGACCAATTCTCAAATTGATTACTTCATATATATCTTTGTTATTTAACAATTATTTTGCTGCTATTAATCCTAAGGAACATCTTTGTCATGTATCAAGACCCATAGCAACACACTCCACACAGCAGTGTGCGTCTAATTTGCACTACTTGTACCTGTACCAGTCATTATTCATACTTAAACAGTGCTATGCTAGGACCTATTAACAGGAAAGTGTTTTCACATAATTGACCCTGGGATTATGTTAAAATCACAGAGACATCAAAACAAATTCAGAGAAAAGAAATGTTTCATATAAAGACAGTCATTTTGCTTTAGGAAACCTGGCAGAAAATTTATGACTTTTATGCAAAGAAGACCTTGCAGTAACTTTAATTTTCACCTAACAACAAATTGAGATGGGAATTAAGAATTCAATATCCTTGAGGTATTTCAGATGGATATAATTTTTTTTTAAAAAAAAGAAAGAGGAGTAAAATTTGAACATCTGGTCCAAGTAGTTAGGATGCGTACCTCTTATCAATTTGAGAAAATTTGGGCTATCTAATTTGAACAAAATTGATCAATTTGTATGAGAAAATAAGCCATACTCAAGAATGATATAAGAGGCAATTTTGAAGTATTATCTATTGTTCAGAAAAATTACCTCATTATGTATTACCCAATTCTATTTGTCAGAATGATGCAGTAGTACTGTGCGTGGAGTTAATTTATGGACAACTCATAAATTAATAATGCTGTCTTTTTCCTTTTCTCGTCTCCTTCTTCACACGATTAGTTTCGAGAAGAGGAGCGTTTGGCAGAGCATTAGGTGGAGAGGCGGACACACGGGTGCTGTTGAGGGTTGGGGCGACGGAGGAGGAACCAAGATGAAGAGCAGACATGGAGAGAGGTGATCAGAGGAGGGATTGCGCGGGAAGGAGGTCGAGAGGCGGAGAGACTGGGAGGTAAGAGGAGGGACGCACTGAGGAAGACATGGACGGGTGTTGTTGGGGTTTAGGGAAATCAACGAAGGAGGGAGGGGTGGGGGGTGGAGGGCCTGGAGGTGAGGCGGGGTGTTGGCGGAGGTGAGGCAGGAAGTTGGCGGAGGAGGAGACGGAGATGCGGAGGAGGAAGCGACAATGGTTTTTCTGTCGTTGACGAGAAAGAAGAGATGAGAAAGTTATTGAATCAATCGATCGAGAAAAAAATTGGACGGCTCAGATGGAATTCGCATCCTCTGGATGGCCATCCAGTGGATGGTTCGATCTCAGCCGTTTGATTTAATCTCAATGGCTATAAATGCCCCGTGTATGATACTAAGATTGATAGGCCCGAAAAAATCTAACCGTTTAGATTAAATCAGACAGCTCGTATCGAAAGACGTCCACTGGATGGTTGAATAACAACCATCTAGAGGATACGCTCCCGGCTCAGATGTATATCGCCGATTGCCGTGTCGCGCTTCCAGGAAGAAAAACGGTCTTCCGACACATACGGGTTATTAATGCTATAGATTAGATTATCCGAGCTCTTAAACTTAAGAACAATATCTATATAATTTGGATAGTTAGCTTTTAGTAATGCAAATGGTTAATTTAAAACAATTAATTCATGATAAAAAAATTACTATATAAGTTATGCGAATAATTAAGATATATATATAAAATACTACATAAAATTACAAAATTTACAGATCCACTAAATTATTCAGAAAACACCGGTTTATGAATGTCAAAAATGATACAGTACTAAATAGTGCTTTGTATATACGAACTAAAATAACCCATGAGTATCAAAAGACACCAAAAATGATACGATATAAATAAAGGTGTTTACTGGAGGAAACTTACTAACCCAATTCTAAGCGTGATTTTTTCATAATTACTGTTTTTAATCTGTAAAAATGATATAGATATTGTTCTTAAGTTTAAAAGCTTGTCAAATTATTTTAAATTTGTTCAAAATTACCATAACACTTTGAGTCATTGTGATAAGATTATTTTTCCAAATTATAAGACCCGTAACTATCTATATTGATGCCTACAACCGGCCAATTTTCCTAAATTAATCCAAAAATAATAAAAAGTAATCACATAACTTGTGTGAAAAATCACACATTTTGTGTGAATGATCACATCGTAACCATCATCATGAATCAGATTGTATTATATATTAAAAAAAAATCTTCTACATGACTTACTTTTGACATAAGAGTTTGTAGCTTCATATTGTTAGGAAATAAAGAATAAAACAAATTTACTATTTGGGGCATTGGAGATAACCGAAAAAAATTACATGAATATAAATATAAGTAGAGAAAAGAACAAACAAAAGTTTTATTTTAGATATATATAATAAGTTTGTATTATGAATTCGCACAAAGGTTTATTGATCATCACTTGTATAGTACAAGACATCATAAATTACAATGGTAGCATGCATACCATCATAAATTGAGGCACATCCACATTTGAGGTATTTGTTGCATGTTACTGATATGATTGGTGCTTAAACTATTTTGTTTGATTTAATAAAAAAATTGTCATAGATTTGCTACTGGATGTACAGCATCACCGGCACAGGGATTTCAAGAGTTGCATCTGATATTTGAAATTAAAAGGTCAATATTCAAACATTATAAAAGATATGTAAGACCATAATGTGTTTGTTAAACTAATGACCATATATAAACAAGGTTGCCTTGGAAATAGCAATGAGATCAACATCAATATTCCTACCTCATCGAATTGTTCAAATGAATGCAGACTTCCTCCATATAAGTGGTAGAAACATGCGACAACATATCAACATATCAAATTGTATCTTTCATTGGAACCATAGGCTAACTAAAATGAATTTCCTAAAAACTTTTCCAAAAATGCCCCTGGAATTTATCCTCACTCATTGTTTTTTTATTAAGAATGTATCTCATAAAATGGAAAAGGAGGCTTTGACAACATACTCATTACATATAAGTTGTTCATGCAGTCATTAAGGCATATTAACATCAAAGCACTCAATTTTATTATTTTTCACAAAAAGGGCAGAACTGATCCTACTACCTAAATATTACCTGTGGTCACTGAATATTCATTTGACCTAAACAAAGGCTCATATTTCATTCATTTTTTTACCATGTTACAAAACTACAAAACTACGAGATTTATTAACTTAATCTAACTAAAGGAAAGAATTTAATATAATTGTAGGTGTACAGTATACTAAACTAATGTATTCCTTTCCATTCTACATGTCATGCTACACTATTATATAAAAAAAAAATTTACAGTAGACTGAAATGCGACAATTTAAGAGCAAGTTAATATACATGATCTACATTTGCTAAATAATAAAAAAAAAACCAGAGAGACCTTCCTACAAACTAATAAGAAAAGTAACTAATTACAAGAAGTGTAACTTTATACACAGCAAATCTAAAAAAAAAAAGAGAAAGAAAGAAGCCTATTTTCTAATATGGAATGCCTTATCATGCAATACTAACTTCCATCTACTAATTACACACACAAAAAAAACAAATTAACATGCTACAGTCTTAATAAGTTAATATGCTACAGCCTAATAGATTGAGCATATCAATAGAGGTAAATTGGAAATCGTAGCAACAATAATCTGAATGATACCAAGTTCATGTAACAGTCCTACTTAGAACGATTAAGCAGGTTTCATATCAAGTGTTTATTTTATACACTTTAATTTAAGTTTGCAAGATAGATGCATTTATATTAGTATATTAAGAGGGACACATAAGCAGCAAGCAAAAGAACGATATCTCTTGACAAACTTCTATTTGCAATTTAACCCTAAATTTCTTAACAAATTACAAAAGACAGATTCTAACAACAATCGGGCAGCATTTCCCCTTGTTTTATGCCAAATTTGATCTTGAATAGATCAGATTCCAGTTATGCGATACGGCGTTTCAGCTGAATTGAAGGAGTAAGAGAGAGTGAGAGAGAGAGAGACGGCATCTCTGCCTATTTTTTTTGTTTCTTTATCATTTATCTTATCATATTTTTTACATCTTTTTTTTTAAAAAAAAAAGAGAAAATCAAGATTATAGTTTATACAGAAAGTGAACTAAGGTTTGGTTTAGGTTACTAGACATTGCAGTTTGGGCCAATCTACAAAATATCATCTACACTAAACTCAGGTATTACTAAGTAAATGAATAACAACATATGAATTGAACAAATTAAAGTTACAACATTTCAAGAAACTCTAAAGAACAGCCTTCACGCACATCAGACCCTAGGGTTATAACTGTTTCTCCTATTATGTGCAATTTCTGACAAAAATCTGACAGAACCTCCCCTTGTTTTTACTAATTTTGACCTCAATTATGTCAAATTCCGACTATGTGAGACGGCGTCTCAGTTGGATCAAAACAATTAGAGGTAGAAACGACGCTCTACCATAGGAGAGGGAGTGTAAAGGGAGAAATTGAGGTCAATTTTAGTAAATTAAAGAAGTCAGGTTTTCAATCTGGCACATACTAATCATTCCAATGCTTTGATTAATGACTGAGGTGCAGCATCACATTCAACATACTTAAGAGTAGACTTTGATTTACAATAGTCAGACAAGATATTATTATTAATGTTATTGATTAATAATAATATCATTGATTAATGTTATTGATTAAAATAATATTTTAAAGATATTATTAATTTATTTCAGATTTTAAGAATGACATTGTCACATTGCGAACTCAGACTTTGAAAGTCCGATAGTAGCCATCACCCATTTTTTTTAACAAATAGTTTTTAGGAATAATATATTTATTTTATTTAATAAAACTAAATAATAAACTCTAAAAAATTATAACGGCTTACAGTTACATAAAAAATTACTTCTTACGATAATATTTTAAAAATATTATTAATTTATTTCAATTTTTAAGAATGTCATTGTCACATTGCGAACTCAAGACTTTCAAACTCCTATAGTAGCCATCACCCATTTTTTTTTAACAAATAGTTTTTTGGGAATAAGATATTTATTTTATTTAATAAAACTAAATAATAAACTCTAAAAGTTTATAACAGCTTACAATTACATAAAATTACTTCTTACGATTACATAAAATAAAAAATAACTTATTACACACATATATATTGTTCAAAACATAATAGTAAAACTAGCCCCTCCCAAACGTGAAAGACCACCTGATCCATGCATCTAGACGTGTAATTTCACGTTGTATCCCCCTTCATGCATTAGTACGGTAGTACCACACAATTACCTCCTCTACTACCTGTGCTTTCGTTGGGTCCGCTGCTACTTGATGCCTCTCTAGAGAGGTACACTCGGAAAAAAAAAATAAAATCAATTGACATCTTTCAAAATTAAGTGATGCCAATTGTTACTTAATCATTTCAGAAAAAAAAAATTAAGGAATATTTTTCTATGACAGACTGAGAAAAAGAATAAACGCATTGTTGATATAATATCTATTATGATACTGAAGATGGAAAAAAAATAATTAATGCAAATATGACTTAGTAGTTATCCACTAAAACATATAGATATATCAGAAAAAGAACAAAAAATAATGATAAAAAGACAACTTAAAAAGTTATACAATCAAAACTAATTTAGTGAATGCAGGGTATGATCCAAGCCCCTTTTGCATTGAAAGGATATGGCAATATCCTGATCTCCTTGTTCCCTAAATCATACCTACATAATTGAACACTTACTAACGGGCTAGAACCTAGCTCATGATGAAAAAAGTAAATACAATTTCCCTTTAGTCCATGAAAATTGCTACTTCTCATGGAGAAACCACTGTGTGTATCCAGAAACACCATTTGTTCATTGATGTCCCATATCTGAATCCAACGATAATCATTTTCGAGAGCATCAAGCTGATAGATTTCAAAAGATTCTACTTGGTTATTTTCGATATTCTTAATAATTCTTAAAAGTTTTTCATCGGACTCCACCATATATTCCTTAACATCACAATTGTAATCCAAACGATTGGTATCACGCATGGTGAACACAATTTTACCACTTGTGGCATCAAAAACCATTGTACGCCCTGTTGATAGCTCATGTGCAAATAAATGGCCCTTATAGTACATAAAAGATCCTCTAACCCAAGTGCCAATATTGCCTGGTAGTGGGATCACCAACCACTCCGCGTCACCTAGTCGAGTAACCCCCAATATAAAGGTAAATGAATGCCTCTTCAATCCAAACACCACCAGAAGGTCCTTGCTTCTCAATCTATTTCCCACAAAATTTAACGGATAAAGATTCCTGATTTCTTCTGTCAAAGGGGGTAGAGCGATAGTATTCCCCGTGAATGGATTCAAAAGTGAGATGGGCTTTCCTTTATTGGTATTGAGAAGATAGCATTCCGATGGCCCATTGAGAGACATCATATATGCATGACGAACACGAATTGTGTAGATTTTGTTGGAAAAAGAAGGGCATAATTTAAGATTTGCCAAGACAAATAAGCCCCCATGATTGTTGAGAATCCAAGGGAGACGTGGAGCATGATCTGAAGGAGAGGCTGAGGATTGCCAAGACTTGCAGACAGCACGAAAGCGAATGAAGTCGCTAATATCTGCGAGCTTGTGTGACACCCGAAATTTTTATTGTTTCTGAAATTATTTTTATTATAAAATTGGGTACACTTGGTGGTTTTATTTTGAATAATTTATGTGCAGAAATTTAAATTTTATAATCGCTGTTACTTGGAATAGAAATGTGAAAACTTCTAAAAATTTTTATTTTTGCAGTATAAAAATATTATACTATTTTTTATAAGCACTTTTCTGTAAACAATAATGATTTTGATTTATTGGCTCACGTTGGTGAAAAAAGGAAGAAGAGCACCTTTCCAATTTATTTGATTTGTAATTTTGTTCCTATTTATAGTGTATCTATGTCATGTGGAGCCTGCATGTAATGCTCATTGGTTCAATTGACTAACCATGCAACATGTGCAAGTAGAGTAGCATAGAACTTAGAGAAATATCTTTTGATCTTTTGACTGGTTCCTGTACGCACCTAATATCCTGTGCACAACCCTTCTCTCCATCATTTGCATATCTTCTTTCTCTTCCCAAACTCCTTCATCTCTTTCAACTGGTGCATCAAATCTTCTCTAAAAATTTTCTGAAGGTTGAGAGAAATTTCCAGCGAGCAGCAGTCCTTTAGCGCTTCCAGGGCAGAATCGGGAAAAGGGATTGTTCGATTTTATGTACCTCCGATTGGCCACGAAAATTTACTAAGTAAGCAACTAACTTCTGATCTAAATCTTTAATTTAGAACAAGTCATTGTAGTTCTTACTATTTCCCTAAGTTATTTGAGAATTTTCTGAAAACCAACAGTGGATATTTGGATTCTATTATTATCTTTACAGTTTATTGAAAGTTCTTAGGCTTTTACAAATTTTGTATGAAACTAGACTTTCAGACGAAAATTTTGGTATCTAATATGAATTTTTCTGAGTTGATTTGGTATTTTTTACAACATTTTTGAAACCAGGGCAAGTTTTGGAAAACAGCTTTCTGGAACAGACAGACCCAGTGCGGTTTTTATTTTTTTTATTTATCCTCTGTTTGCATTTAAGACTTGAAACTTTTAGGTATGAAAATAGACATCCAGAGGCATCTTCTGTAATTTTTACAAAATTTTTAGAGGTTTATTTGAAGGGTTTCAAGACAGGAACTTTCAGACGTATTTACTGGCACGATTTGCTGGAACAGATTTTCTGAAACCTGATTCTGTCTGATTTCGAAAATTCACTATAATTAATCTGTATGTCCAAACATCATGAAACTTTTACAGCAGATGAGTCCTATTATGTTTCATTCACAGTTAAAATTTCATTCGATTCCGTTCAGCCGTTCTTGAAACAAAAATAATTTTTGTAAACTGTCAGAAATACCCTTCACTGGTTGTACCAGAAAATTTTCAGCCTTCTAACCACCATTTGGTACCACTCTTGCATTGTTCGGTACACACTGTCAAGCACAGAGTACTATAGTTATGATGTGTTCCATTACAATTCTTGATTCTTTACTTATGCCGCATACTCAAATATATATCTTAAGAAATGAAAAGGTATTTCATGTTATGCTCGATGTCAGTGAGCAATACAATCTAATTATTCTGTGAACTGTTCTTGTTTGGCCTTTGAGGCATTTAATAGTCAGCATAGGAAAGCTTGTTGTGAATTGATCTAGAAGACCACACAGTCTTATTGCTATACAATGAATGAGTAGATATTCCTAAGACTATACTAAAGGATGAAGTTAGATACCTCTTTTGAACTGTGATTATATCTCTTTTGAACTGTGTTGGATATTGAAATATTTAAGGGGCATTTTTGGAGTAAAATTTGTAAATTAAGGGCTGTTCTAAAAATAAAACTGAATTTATTGGAGTCTTGAAACTTAAAAGAAAATTTATGCTGTTTAGATATCAGGAGGTTATGAGTGGAAATGTAAGAGCAGTTGGCATGACATAGAATCGGTTTGATTGCTTGCTTGCATTTTAGCTTTGGAATTTGCTTTCTATTAAGGTACGGATTTCACTTGAGTTTTAATTATATGTGATATATATATTCTGATTGTTGTTGTTATTACTAGTAATATTATCATTATGCATTCTGAATTCATAATTGGAATTTTGTTCATGAGTTCATTTTGTGAAATTGTATATTGATGCATGATTGGAAAGTGGCATATTGAATGGTATCCGATTGAAATGTTGGAAAGTGACATATTGAATGGTATCCGATTGAAATGTGATTTGATTGAGGTAAGTACAGCTTGTGTGGTTGAGATAGACACTCGTAATGTTTGGAGGTGGAGTCATGACCCATCCTACCAAGCACCGTGTAGTAAGCGCTTATGTACCGGGACTCAGTAGGTCTAGTCTGGAATGGACCGGAGTGTGAGTGTTCCCAGCTTGCTTGTACATTTTGATGATTTAATTGATTGGATTATGTATGAATTGAATTGGCCGTTGGCATCCATCTATAGGGTGGTTCGCGGTATCTGAAGGAAATGAACTGAAATGATTGACTTGTGATAAACCAGACGTGCATATTAGGTAATTGTCCAACCAAATGAGTCGGCTTTTGCTATACATTGATATTTGAATTGTTATGGAATTGATTGCCGAGCTCACATTGCATATTGCATTGATTTAATTAATTTTGACATTGCTATTCTGCTTTGAACAAGAGGTGAATGTTTTTACATGATAATTGATACATAACGATTAATTATTTTTCTAAGGAATTGAAATGACAATTGGTACATTCTGAATTTTAAATGATTTTGAATAATACTGAATTTATTTGTCTAATTGCATCGCTTGATCAAAAGTCGAGTTTTAATGTTATTTGAAATAAAAAGAAATGGAATTTAATTTGGAATTGATTTGACTCAGTCTTGTATTTAGTTCCAACGCATGATAATCAAAACTCAAGTGGCTGGAACTGAATACCGTACTGAGATAAATTTTATTTATCTCATTCCGTGCTTTTTGCATTGTTTCCACGATTGGTTGTGGGTTCCAGGTTTCAGATCAAGTGCGGGACTGCAAGACGAGTAGCAGACCATTGGATATTGTGGTTAGTAATCCCAAATATACCAGACCTTTATAGTATTTACTTTATATTTAAGTAAATAAATTATGAATTTCTAATTTATCGGTACATTATTTGAGTAGAATCAATATTAATTGGTAAATTAAGTATTAGTAAGCCTTGCGGGTGCAGCAGGCATCCGCGGCGGGCACTCCGTCGCGTGTTGTCAAGTTACAGTATTCGACGGGGTGTCACAGATGGTATCAGAGCATGGTTTAGCGACTGAACCAGACCAATAGAACACGTGAGTGGGGTAAGTCTAATGGGTGTTCTTGTAAGTAGATTTATTTCATAGTATTTGTGACGGTAGATTTAAAATTTGTTTAACTTGTTGATAAGGTTGCTCATGTGAGAATGTTTTGTATTTGTCTAACTTACTTTTAACTATGATGTATATATATGAATTCATAGTTAATATTTTATATGAGCTAGTTCGAAACTCTTTGATAGTTTGATTGTATATGTTGGTTCTAAAAATTGTGTGTAGTATGATTTAATTTCAAGTTAAAGTCAAAACTCAAGATGATCTTTTCTATTATAATTAAATACACTCTTTCGTGCGCATTGTTTGTCGAGTACGACTCCTTTTAGTTAAAGGGAGCATAAATTTGATTTTCATAAATCATTTTATCATGCATAGTATGAATTAAGATAACATAAGAATCTAGTATGAAAAATTTGGATTTATTAAATTTTAGTTTTCTTGGTGCAGTTTCATAAACACTCCATTGATATTTTGAAAATGTAGTTTTGCTATTACTAAAGATGTAAAGATATATATTTTGCATGTGGTTTTTACAGAAGTTGTAAGCAATTCATGTTGATAAGAACTTCAAAAAAAAAAATAGATTTGAGTAATTTTAAAGCTTCAGTGGCTTAGTTGAGTAAAGATCTTATCTTTTGTTGGCACAAGGATCAAACAAGCTGACTGATCATCTGACTTGTTAATTGAATCTCAATAATACCATAATTATTCTTACTTCCTTGACTGATCACCAAGGCAGCCAAGAATAATTTTGATATTACCGTGCTTCCTAAAAGATAAGAAAAGAACTGGATATTTCAAAATGTTACTAGTTACAAGAATTGAAAGATTTGTTTTTTTTTAAATGATAACGTAAGAAGTGGTAGTATTTTCTGCTTGCAGTACTCTGTTATTTGAATTGTTATAATGTTATGATATGAAATTGTCTGAATTGTAAAGGGAATTGATTGACCGTTGGCAACCCTCTTTAGAGGTGATTCACGGTATCCAAATATCTGTAATCGCTAGCTACTCTCTGAGAAAGAGACTCGCGATATCTGACTCTGAATTGATTGACCTGTAATTATGACTTATGATTGCCTTGCTTGCATTTAATTTACCGAGATTGGACCGACATTCTAGTATTATCATTAGTATTTTAATTTTGAATTGAATAAAATGTCAGGTTCTCTTGCATTGCATTAATTGGAAATTGCTTGATAATTGTTGCATAATATGTTCATTCCAACTGATTGTATTATTGATTGTATGATTGCTATGTATTTAGATAAATTTCGAGGTCGAAATTTTTTTTTTAGGAGGGAAGAATGTGACACCCGAAATTTTTATTGTTTCTGAAATTATTTTTATTATAAAATTGGGTACACTTGGTGGTTTTATTTTGAATAATTTATGTGCAGAAATTTAAATTTTATAATCGCTGTTACTTGGAATAGAAATGTGAAAACTTCTAAAAATTTTTATTTTTGCAGTATAAAAATATTATACTATTTTTTATAAGCACTTTTCTGTAAACAATAATGATTTTGATTTATTGGCTCACGTTGGTGAAAAAAGGAAGAAGAGCACCTTTCCAATTTATTTGATTTGTAATTTTGTTCCTATTTATAGTGTATCTATGTCATGTGGAGCCTGCATGTAATGCTCATTGGTTCAATTGACTAACCATGCAACATGTGCAAGTAGAGTAGCATAGAACTTAGAGAAATATCTTTTGATCTTTTGACTGGTTCCTGTACGCACCTAATATCCTGTGCACAACCCTTCTCTCCATCATTTGCATATCTTCTTTCTCTTCCCAAACTCCTTCATCTCTTTCAACTGGTGCATCAAATCTTCTCTAAAAATTTTCTGAAGGTTGAGAGAAATTTCCAGCGAGCAGCAGTCCTTTAGCGCTTCCAGGGCAGAATCGGGAAAAGGGATTGTTCGATTTTATGTACCTCCGATTGGCCACGAAAATTTACTAAGTAAGCAACTAACTTCTGATCTAAATCTTTAATTTAGAACAAGTCATTGTAGTTCTTACTATTTCCCTAAGTTATTTGAGAATTTTCTGAAAACCAACAGTGGATATTTGGATTCTATTATTATCTTTACAGTTTATTGAAAGTTCTTAGGCTTTTACAAATTTTGTATGAAACTAGACTTTCAGACGAAAATTTTGGTATCTAATATGAATTTTTCTGAGTTGATTTGGTATTTTTTACAACATTTTTGAAACCAGGGCAAGTTTTGGAAAACAGCTTTCTGGAACAGACAGACCCAGTGCGGTTTTTATTTTTTTTATTTATCCTCTGTTTGCATTTAAGACTTGAAACTTTTAGGTATGAAAATAGACATCCAGAGGCATCTTCTGTAATTTTTACAAAATTTTTAGAGGTTTATTTGAAGGGTTTCAAGACAGGAACTTTCAGACGTATTTACTGGCACGATTTGCTGGAACAGATTTTCTGAAACCTGATTCTGTCTGATTTCGAAAATTCACTATAATTAATCTGTATGTCCAAACATCATGAAACTTTTACAGCAGATGAGTCCTATTATGTTTCATTCACAGTTAAAATTTCATTCGATTCCGTTCAGCCGTTCTTGAAACAAAAATAATTTTTGTAAACTGTCAGAAATACCCTTCACTGGTTGTACCAGAAAATTTTCAGCCTTCTAACCACCATTTGGTACCACTCTTGCATTGTTCGGTACACACTGTCAAGCACAGAGTACTATAGTTATGATGTGTTCCATTACAATTCTTGATTCTTTACTTATGCCGCATACTCAAATATATATCTTAAGAAATGAAAAGGTATTTCATGTTATGCTCGATGTCAGTGAGCAATACAATCTAATTATTCTGTGAACTGTTCTTGTTTGGCCTTTGAGGCATTTAATAGTCAGCATAGGAAAGCTTGTTGTGAATTGATCTAGAAGACCACACAGTCTTATTGCTATACAATGAATGAGTAGATATTCCTAAGACTATACTAAAGGATGAAGTTAGATACCTCTTTTGAACTGTGATTATATCTCTTTTGAACTGTGTTGGATATTGAAATATTTAAGGGGCATTTTTGGAGTAAAATTTGTAAATTAAGGGCTGTTCTAAAAATAAAACTGAATTTATTGGAGTCTTGAAACTTAAAAGAAAATTTATGCTGTTTAGATATCAGGAGGTTATGAGTGGAAATGTAAGAGCAGTTGGCATGACATAGAATCGGTTTGATTGCTTGCTTGCATTTTAGCTTTGGAATTTGCTTTCTATTAAGGTACGGATTTCACTTGAGTTTTAATTATATGTGATATATATATTCTGATTGTTGTTGTTATTACTAGTAATATTATCATTATGCATTCTGAATTCATAATTGGAATTTTGTTCATGAGTTCATTTTGTGAAATTGTATATTGATGCATGATTGGAAAGTGGCATATTGAATGGTATCCGATTGAAATGTTGGAAAGTGACATATTGAATGGTATCCGATTGAAATGTGATTTGATTGAGGTAAGTACAGCTTGTGTGGTTGAGATAGACACTCGTAATGTTTGGAGGTGGAGTCATGACCCATCCTACCAAGCACCGTGTAGTAAGCGCTTATGTACCGGGACTCAGTAGGTCTAGTCTGGAATGGACCGGAGTGTGAGTGTTCCCAGCTTGCTTGTACATTTTGATGATTTAATTGATTGGATTATGTATGAATTGAATTGGCCGTTGGCATCCATCTATAGGGTGGTTCGCGGTATCTGAAGGAAATGAACTGAAATGATTGACTTGTGATAAACCAGACGTGCATATTAGGTAATTGTCCAACCAAATGAGTCGGCTTTTGCTATACATTGATATTTGAATTGTTATGGAATTGATTGCCGAGCTCACATTGCATATTGCATTGATTTAATTAATTTTGACATTGCTATTCTGCTTTGAACAAGAGGTGAATGTTTTTACATGATAATTGATACATAACGATTAATTATTTTTCTAAGGAATTGAAATGACAATTGGTACATTCTGAATTTTAAATGATTTTGAATAATACTGAATTTATTTGTCTAATTGCATCGCTTGATCAAAAGTCGAGTTTTAATGTTATTTGAAATAAAAAGAAATGGAATTTAATTTGGAATTGATTTGACTCAGTCTTGTATTTAGTTCCAACGCATGATAATCAAAACTCAAGTGGCTGGAACTGAATACCGTACTGAGATAAATTTTATTTATCTCATTCCGTGCTTTTTGCATTGTTTCCACGATTGGTTGTGGGTTCCAGGTTTCAGATCAAGTGCGGGACTGCAAGACGAGTAGCAGACCATTGGATATTGTGGTTAGTAATCCCAAATATACCAGACCTTTATAGTATTTACTTTATATTTAAGTAAATAAATTATGAATTTCTAATTTATCGGTACATTATTTGAGTAGAATCAATATTAATTGGTAAATTAAGTATTAGTAAGCCTTGCGGGTGCAGCAGGCATCCGCGGCGGGCACTCCGTCGCGTGTTGTCAAGTTACAGTATTCGACGGGGTGTCACAGCTTGGTGGAGATTATGTAAAGCAGGTCATGCGGGAGGAGAGCCCAATCCATTACTATCATTGTCACAACTAGGATGATTATGCTTTCTCTTGTAGATGCTGCTTTATAAGGGCAATTCTCAGATAGCACATTCATGACCGTGTGCTTGCACTGGGATCTTTATTTAGAATGTTGTCGAGAATAATTTTGCAATATATAGGATCCTTATTTACCGGTGTTGATCGAAAATCCTGCCTATAATGGGGATTATGGATATTGGATCCTCATTCATCTCCTCATCCGTTTAACATATTTGTTATTATATTGTAATTTTTGTTGATTACAATATAAGAAAAGGCACCTAAAACCACTGTATCATTGTCACAACTTGGATGATCATGTTTTCTCTTGCAGATAAAGCTTCAAAGGGGTAAGCCGCTTCTTAGATATTAATACAATAATTCATGATCGTGTACTTGCATTGGATTGACTCTAAATAGGGAGACTTTATTTAGAATGTTGTTCATGGAGAATAATATTGCAATATATATGCTCCTTATTTGCCAGTGTTGATAAAAAAATCCTGCCTAATGCAGGGAATTATGGATCCTCTCATTTTTTTTTTCTACTCATCAGTTTAGCATATTTAATATATTACATGTTTTATTGATATTAAAAAAGAAAAGGCTCCAAAAGAGCTGTGCAGCCAATTTCCCAGGAACAATATTTTCAATCGGTAACCCAACTTTCTTAATAGGCATAGGGTGAAGAAATTTAATTAGAAACCTAAACATGAAATATGCCATTATTTATGTTTGAATATTTCTCATTAATTTAGATATATAGATTAAATGTCCATAACCTTAAATTTATTTTTAGAAATAACTAATTAATAATTGCAAAATTTGGCTCCTGTTTCCTAATATAATTTCTTAAAAAATAACGTAGTCCAGATTGATAAAGAAGTGAGATTGGGAAAAAAAATAAAAAAAAAAGCTGTAGCTCTTAATTAAATTGATGCAATTTTCAAGGCAGAATTGCAAAAGTAATAAGACAATAAAAGTTCTATTATGATATTGAAATTGAAGTTAAAAAAGGTTAAATGTAAAAATGGTTCGTGTTGTTAGCATAATAATCCACTAAAACATATAGATCTATCAGAATAAGAACCAAAAAAAAAAAAAAGACAATTGAAAGTCATACAATCAAAATTAAACTAGTGAATGCAAGGGATAATCCATGCCCCTGCTCTATTGAAAGGATATGGCAATATTCTAATCTCATTGTTCCCTAAATCATACCTACATAGTCTAGCTCTTGGATTTAATGGATTTGAGGTTTTTTGATAATGAAAAAAGTAAATGCAATTTCCTCTTAGTCCATGAAAGTTGGTACTTTTCATAGAGAAGCCACTGTACGACTCCAGAAATAACATTTGGTCATTGATGTCCCATATCCGAGTCCAACGATAGCCCTTCTCCGGGCCATCTAGCTGATATATTTCAAAAGATTCTATTTGGTAGTTTTCAATTCTCTTAATAACTCTTAGAAGCTTTTCATCCGACTCCATCATATATTCCTTGAAATCATGGCTGTTATTTAGACGGTCGGTGGTACGTATGGTGAACACAGTTTTACCACTTGTGGGTTCAATAACCAATGTATGCCTGTCGAACAGGGCATGTGCATACAAATGGCCCTTGTAGTACATGAAAGATCCTCGAAGTGTTGTCATGGCAAATCTGACTCGTAGCGAAATCTCCAACCACTCGTTGTCACCTGGTCGAAGGACCCCAAATATATGGTCACAAGATTTCACATCGAAAGTTAACACCACCAGAGGATCCTCACTTCTCAATCTATTTCCTACAAAATTTATAGGATAGAGTTTCTTGGTTTGTCTTCTCAAAGGGGGTAGGGCGAATCTCATTCCCTGTGAACGGATTCAAAAGAGAGATAGGTTTTTTAGAATTAAGAAGATAGCAATCAGATGGCCCGCTGAGAAACATGTTATATGCATGAGGGACGCGAATTGTGTAGATTTTGTTAGAGAAGGAAGGGCACAATCGAACGTCTGCTCTGACTAAGAAGCCTCCATCATTGTCGAGAATCCAAGGGAGACGTGGTGCATGATCTGAAGGAGCAGCTGAGGACCGCCAAGAGTTACAGACTGCACGAAAGCGGATGAAGTCGCTAATATCTGATAATTTAGTGGAGATCACGTAAAGCAGGTCATGCGGGAGGTGAGCCCAATCTGTTACCATCGTTGTTGTAGCTAGGGTGCTTCTGGTTTCTCTTTTATGAATTGCTTCCCAGGGAAATCGTCTCTTCTCAGATTTTTATTACAATACCAGGTTTCCTCTGAATAGGGACTCTTTTATTTAGAATGTTGTCCGTGGAGATTAATTTTGCAATATATAGGCTGCTTATTTACCGGTGTTGATCGAAAATCCTGCCTATGCTGGGGATTATGAATCCTCATTCATCTCCTCATCACTTTAACATATTTATTATATATATATTGATTACATTATAAGAAAAGGCAGTAAAAACAACGGTATTATTGTCACAGCTAGGATGATTATGTTTTTCTCTTGCAGATAATGCTTCAAAGGGGTAAGCCGCTTCTCTAATATTAATACAATAATTCATGACCGTGTACTTGCATTGGATTTATCTCATAGAGATAATTTTGCATATTTACTCGACAGATACGGGACTACAGCTAACAAGTGATATGTAACAATTATTTCATTACTCGGCTATTGTTAATGAATAAATTTCAGGATGTTTTTTTGTAAATGTTCTACGAGAGCTGCTTACTAGGTTCATTGGATGTTAATTTTGTAAATTTTGCTCATTGCTTGATTTTCTTTATTGTATCTACTAGACGTTCATTGTGTATGGTGTTGTTCGTTTTAGGCTTATCGATGCCATGATTTCAAGATGCAAATTGTGTTTGTAAAGATATCTGCGTCATTCATTTAAGCAATTGCAGCTCACATTAAATTCAGTTTTGGAAATGAAATGCACCCAATTCCAAAATTAAACAGTTTACAAACAAAATTACCATTAGTCAAAAACTAAGAAATTAGAAATATAACATCAATTGAAAGGAAGTAAAACAACAGTTAATCTCAAAGTTTATATAGCATCATATAAACCAAAATTTTATACAGCTTCAGAACTAAAAGAATCTTCCATTATCCAGTGTGTTTCTTCAAAGAAAAAAAAAAATTCAATGTGTTGCATCCAGTTATATCCCCACACACTCAGCATTTTTCTATACACAAAACGTCCATATGAACAAGTCTCACGGGAAAAAAAAACTCCTCATTTCAAACTAACAGGTAGCAAAATCGTCTGATCAGAAAAGAAAAAAAAAACACACTGATCAGAACAGATCTGACTCAATAAACTTTCCCACCAGACAACAACCAAAATTGTGGTCAATACATGGCTGACAAATTGATATCAAACCTGAAACAAGATAAATGAGTTAATAGAAGCAATTGGTACTGAATAGCAAAATAAATTATCAAACAAAGTTTTTGTAGTTCAAACCTTTAATTAGGTCATTGCAAACCAAAATGAGGACCATATGTGATTGCAAACAGCAACTTCTCTCTCAGCACTTCTTCACTGTTGAAAGCATTCAATCAGATCTCTATCTCATAGGAAAGTACTACCTAATGCAACACATTTACTTGCCTGGTATAGGGAGGAAGCCTAAATTCATTGAGGCATGTTGATGCTGTGGGCAGATTTGAGTTGATCTGATCGACATTTCCTAATTCAACCCTGTTAATCAATAGATTATAGATTGTGAAGTAGAATAATTATTGCAAAGAGTTTTCTATCAATGCTGAAGATGGAACCTTTTTATTGCAAATTTAGGATGTAGTTGCTCAAATCCAAGCACAGGTGGTCTGTTACATCCTGTAACAAATCTATGAAAAAAAATCTTCATTAAGTCAAACAATATTTAATAGAATAAATAGTACAAGCACCAGCCTTATTAGTAACTGTTACCTCAAAAACTTCTTCATATCAGCTGTATTTAGACTTCTAAAACTTTTCCAGAATAAATGAACAGTTTCATCATCCTATTTAAAATAGAAAAATACTCATTTTAGCCAAACCTCAACAGTAATAAAGAAGACAAAGAATTAACTTACCTCAGCATAGCCTCTATAGTCAGTATGCTCCATCAAGTTGTCAATGTTAACCTCTATCCCATTAGATCCAGATATTAATATCTATAACAGTTTAACAAAACAAAACATAAAAAAAAGAATTAAGCTAATATTAAACTCATATTCAACTTGCACAAATAAAAATGTCAATATCTGAGAAATAAGAATTTATGAACCTGAATTTCATGTTCATCAAAGATATCAAAGCATCCATTACCCAAAACTTCTTCAACTCCCGATAAAAATTCATCGGATTGTTGCCTTATCTGTAAGTTATGAGGAACTAATTGAAATCACATAATGATGACATTATTTCCATTCATAAAGACAAATAATTAATCTTTAAAAGAGGTCTATATTTTGCACAAAGAAATAAGTTTTCTTACCCATTATTCAAAAATAAATCGTAAAAAATAAAATACTTGATGTTTACTGTTAGAGTTTACAAAAATGAATTTATATGTTTAATGCTAATTAATGTTTGCATAACCTGCTCATTGAGGGTCTCAGCCACGTATAATTGAATATATGTGCTGCAGTTTTCTCTCGTAACCAATATATTTGCACCATCAGGTATTAATTCTTTTTCTTCATCACCTCTATTCGCAACGAAGTATAAAACCAAATTCGAAGGATCATCACATCTCTAGAAAAAAGAATATTAAATTAAATGAGATATATAATGTTCTCAACTTATTTAAATAAAAATAATAAGGATCTGAGAAGACTTATAAGAAACTATCTTAAACAAAACATCTAAGGGAGATCAATGGTCTTTAAATTTGTGTTTGATGGGAACTGTATTTGTATTGTGGTCGAGTTTTTGATTCATTTTGAGTTTTCTAAATTCGGAGTTTAAGCCAAAAAACTACAAACTTCAGCTTTAGACAGCCTATTCAAACCCTTAGGGACAACAGAATTGTTTTAGACAACTAATAATTTCAAAGAGACGCCACCTCCAGAGATTGGAAGGACCTGTACGCATTCAAATCAACATTATAATAATCATCAAGGCTGTTTTCCCTGATGCAAGGCAATAAAGTAACTATTATAAAGCAATAAAATAATTATTATAATCTGTACATAACTCCACATGATGATAACAAAATTTTTAATACATCAATTTCATAAAGCTTACTTCTTTTTAAGCCTTCTTAAAAAGATATTGCAGAAGATCAGATCAAGAGGAATATGTTCCAGTATTGCCTTTAAAAAAAGAAATAACAAACAATAAATTCAACAGAAAAAGCAAACTCTTATTTTGAAATGCAGTATGTGTAAGTACCTCACCAATAATTTCAAAATTATACCTTACCAACTATCAGACCAATGGATTTGAAACTAATCTTCGAATATGGTCTTGCTAGATCTGGGTAGAGACATCTGTCAGCTCCTTCCTAAAGTTTCATAAAGAAAAAATATTAAAATTTTCCTCCAACAAATTGATGCACAAAAAAATAAAGCTAGGGAATTACCTTAAACAATTTTGGCTCAATTGTTAATAATTCTTCTACTATATTTGTCAGAAAATCCTTAAAAATCCCTCCTAGATCAACACCATAACAGACCACTCCAGCCGACATATCGAACTCGTGTCTGCAGCATTAATTAATTCACAAATTATCTTTTTTAGCTGTTAAAAATTGTAATGACACTCAATTAAAAAAATAAATAAAATAAAATCTCATTGTTACTATCATACCTGATGTTCAAGGCGTTTCTCATGTGAAAGCTTAGTAAAAAGCTCTTCTGCAGCTTCCAGAACATTGTTACGTGGTATATCATATATAAGTTCTTCCGGTGCAGGCAAAGAGCTTCTTGTTGACTAGATATACAAAAACAAATTTCAGTATAATATGCTAAAAGGTTAAAAAATAAGCATATTATGCTTCCGTCGGTCTCACTCCAGAAGAAGGGAGAGGGGAGAGCGGGATGAGGCACTGCTGCCCAAGATATGTAACCTACTAAAAAATCGAAAATTTAGAAGGAAAGTGGGTGCCAGAGGAGGAGAAAGGAGGGGGCTCCTCTATATAACTATGCCATACTCTTGAACCCCGAAATCAGGGTAGGGTGCAGCATTTGTCCTTCCTTCTTCTCCCATTCCCTCCCTCCCTTTTGACCTTATCTTATGAGCAAGTGTAAATGAGTAAATGAACTCATTAATTTTCCTTCTGACACTACTGAGTTCAATTACAATTGGTCCTATAAGACAAGAAAACTGTTGAGTCCCCTCTGGCCTGTTAAGCTGCCAGGACAGGTATTCAGGTACTGCTTTATCTAATTTAATAAGACCTGATACAATCCAGTTTCATGGGTTTAATCAGGACCTAACAAGAAGAACACATAGAATAATATTTTTTATAAAATAGAACTTACATAGAAAATCTCCATGCGGGTGGAGAGAGAGACCAGAAAGGGAGCCATTCCCAGAATGGCTACTTCTATTTCACCACCATTCCTAGCCTGTAAGTAAACAAGTGACCAAAAATAATGCTTCAGAGGAAAATTTTTAACACTACTTGAATCCAAAAGTCACATTAATGTATTAATTTGGACTCTAATACTTGATCTACCTTTTAAGAGATACACGCATGCTGAAAGAGTACTTTCAAATGAACAAAAATAATTAAGTAAATAACATCAGCAGTTTAGTTCTGATTAAAAGGGGCATCCAACAAGATAATTTTTAGTTAAGAAGTAAATGAACGGTAAACTGAGTTTTTAAAACTAAAAAGAAATTGTCACCTTCAATATAAATTCTTCTTTTTTAGAGTCCTTGTGCGCAAAGATCCCAGGGTCAATAAATTCGTCTCTTATGTTCCACTCAATAAACTGAAATAAAATCTACAATTAATATTTGCTAAATGTCCCTAATGAACACAAAACATGTTTGGTCTGCAAATTTTAGTACAATTATTGTTAGAGGGTCAATCATAAAGTTTTTTTACAGTAATAAATAACAAACTTCTTACTGTTTTCAGAAGCTCACAAAGTTCAAACACAACGAATGTCTTAATTTCTGATGGTAACCTCATATTATCTTCATCATCTCCCAATGATTGCACATGTCTCCACAAAACCTAGATAAATTAGTGTGCAAATAATATCATATTTTATATGTTCATCGTAGAAAATCAATCTTTGTGTCATCAGATTGTAATTTTTCTTAAAACAAAATTCAGTTGTGCAAACTTACCTCTTTTGACACCAAAATCATCATCTTTGCATCATTAATGTTTTCACTTCTGTTGCAACAAGGCTCTTTTGTGACATTTATTTTCTCTCTGTATAAGAATAAAAACTAATAGAGGACAGGAAAGAAGTTTCAAAATGATATGTACCATAACCTCGAATAGTAAATCTACCTGTAAAGGGGACCCAGAAATGAAAAGGTAAATATCATATCATCAAATTCAGTCCCGTCCGTATGTATCTGAAAAAAAGAATTATTTATTTTAATCTATTTTATGATGTTGAACTTGCAGACAGAAAATATGAGAAGAGTGAGAGAGAAAAGATGCATACTTGTTCCAAACCTTCCGAAAAATATCTTTTCGAGTACATAAGCAAAGAAAAGATTGTAGTGTGCAATATATCTGCTTCTACCTACAATTTATTTTTCTTTAAGTTACATTTAATTATAGAATACGTACCTATTAAAAAGTTAAAACAGGAGAAAAGAAAAGTTACGTTTCTAGTAAAGCAGCGATCCAAGCTTTGGAAAAGTCCTTTTTTAATGAGATGATCGATGACTCCAAATGGTATTTCAGACACAGCTGAAAGGGTCAAGCTTAAATTCAGAACTTGAGCCACTGAATGTGTCCAAGATTGTTGGGGGCATACACTCTCCCAATTGGACCTGAAGTGACAAAAAAGTTGTCAGGTCCCAAAATTGAAAATAAAAAATAACGAAATTATGGTCTATAATATTTGAGAATAGTCAAATGTGGAATAGGAATCCAAAAAAGCAAATATGGTCTATAATACCTGTTATATAAGATCATACGAAAACCACAGAAAATGAAACATTTGATGAAATAAGGAAGTTCCTCTCCAAGACCGTCAAGTAAGTCTCCTGACAAAAATAAGACAATTTGATTTAAGTTTAAAAAAAATGTAAGTAGTAAAATGTTTTGAATATTCAAGAAAAAGAAAAGAAAATAATTGATCTTACTGGCTTCTTTACCCCTCAGAAGTTGAGTCAACTCTAATAGACGTTTGACTGACTCAATTTTAGGCTCAGACTTCACCAAAAAATTGATTTCCTCGACTAAGTTCATCTTAAGAGAGCTGAACCAATAAAATATCACAGAAAATTAATTAGTAGTTGCAGATTAGGTATGTTAAATATTCAGTCAACAGTACTCACATACATATATCCTCCAAATGAACTAAATAAAACCTAACTATGCAGAACTAGTGTACCAATATGTGAGTTGTGACTTTATAGCAGCTACAACTTCACATGGCCAAGGAATTAAGTCTTTATGGAAATAGTAGTCTAAACGTAATGTGTAAATAGTGCAAAATTAAATTAAAACTGAGAAGCTCTCTTTAGAAAAGAAATACAAATTTTCAGAAGACGAGTGCGTGTGTGTTCAGTACCTGCATGGAGGTACATTACGTCAGAAAGTAACATTTTAGAACTTACATGCCATAGGAAGAAAATTAAGCTTGAGATTTTCAGAGAAAGTCGAACAATCTTTAGATTTTATTATACTTTACAAAGCATACATAATTTAACCTAACTTCTGTTCAGTACCATGCTGGTAAAGCGTGTCCCTGGCCAAACCTAGCCCCTGTACCAGGCCAGATATCATACTCAGTTGCAGACATTGTCCTTGTACCAGCAGGCAAGGAGATTGTCCAGTATTGAAATCAAGAAGAAAAACATGCAGGTTACTCATTGGACACTACAAATATATGAACATTTTCCCCAATTAAAAGCACACTTGTCATGCAAGAACCAGAAAATATGTACATGACACTTCAAATTTTTTCTAGTAAATACCCATATGTGATATGTAGCAGTGGATCCCCTGGAAAACGAAAATGGTTTTTCTAACTAACAGCACGAAACATTTACCTGGATAGAAATGATAGGTTCAACTGTCCAAGTGAGTTACTTAGGTTAATATGAAATAAAATATCCAATTGGAATACCTATGTTTTACAGATGAAGGCTAAAATGCTGAGTAGTTTTACCTTTTGTAATTCTTTGTCTGTGATCAAATATTTTACTGCATAATGCCTAAGGCTAATTCCCGATAAACAAAAGATAGTTACACTTACACTTACACTTACACATATGGGAAAGAAAACCCATGCTGAAACGAGAAAACCTCTCAAGAGTAGCACTTCAATTATTAGTACCAGACTATTGCAAAATTAGTCAAGAAGAACAAAAAAGAAACAAACTTACCCTAGATCGGAGATGAAGAGAATAGCTCTGGACTCCGGTGGTCTCTGTTGAGAAGAAGACTGGAAGCGAACACGAAATACGTGTCTGGATGCACGTCTGGTCTGGAGACGATGGAGAGACTCCGGGCGCCGCCGGAGGGTGGTGGTGGGTGGTGGTGGGGGTGTCTGGGGTTTAGATCACGACTCGACTCCAGGTGAGTAACAGCTCGGGTGTGTGTGTGTGTTTGGAAGTGAAGTGAAAGTGTAAAAGTATGAAAGCGTGAATGGCTCGGTTCATGAAAGTAGAATAGTCTATTCTAAAAAATTAGAATAAGATTTTGAACAAGATCTTGCTTGAATAATCTATTCATGAGTGAAGACTGAAGAGGTTTTTGTTGGATGGTTTATTGAGAAAAAAAAACGAAGAAGCTATAATAATATTTTAAAAATTACAATTAGTAATAATAATAACAATAACAAATATAATAATAATAATAATAATAATAATAATAATAATAATAGAGGTGGACTATATTGTACATTTGTACTTCGCTAAGTCATCTGTTTATTTTATTTCGCACTTTTTTCTAAAAATCTGAGATTTGTACGGTCGATCCGACCGGTTCAACCCTTTTTCCATATTGAAATCTTTTTCAAAACTTTTTTTTTTTCAAATCTTTTTGCTACATTTTATGATAGTTTCAAATTGGAGGGCATGAAATACTCCAATTATCATATTTTTTTTTTGAAAATATCATAATGAGTATTAAATAATTCAAAATATCACGATAATATTTTTCAATTTGGTCTAATTATTTTAAATTTAGTTCTACGATTTAATAAATTAGTTAAAATATAAAGAAGGTAAGTATCCATTAGTAAGGAGTATATTTAAAATAATTAGAGAATTAAGGAGTATATTTTCAAATAAGTAAGGAAGATAAAAAGAGTACATGGCTGATTTTCTCAAAATCTATTGTAAAAAATTTAAGCTACTCAATAGTAATTGTTAAAGTTGGCTCCAGTTTCGCAATATATTTTGTTAAAAGAAAATATATAACTATGTAAGCAGTCCTTATCGATAAAGAGGGAGTGAAGTTGCGAAAAGCTGTTGCGCTTAAATAAATAAATGCGATTTCCAAGGACAGATTTACAAAAGTAATAAGACAACAAAAGTACTATTTTGATATTGAAATTGGAGTTACAAAAAAGAAAAAAAAAGGTTAAAATGTAAATATGATTTTGTTGTTGGCACACTGATTCACAAAAAAAAAAACATATAGATATATCAGAATAACAACAAAATTGAGAATTTCTCACTTGTAACTTCTTCTTTAGTAAAAGTATTTAAAACTAGCAATTGAGTGATGAATATAGCTTATAATAATTATAATGCGTTGCCTTATTCACTTCTTTGAGGTCCTTCGACAAACATTTTGTCACAGTTCGGATTTCAAACAAATTGAATATTCAATTGCGAATATTTCATCATGAGGATTTCTCATATATAAAGCTGAACCCGACTTTAAAACAAGTTGTGTGCCAAACAAGTAATTTGTTCTTTTCCTTGGAACCGGCTTTAGAGTGAAATATGCAAACTTAAAGTAGATTTTGAGTTGTTTGTAAAAACTGTTTGAAACAGAATGCATTGCTACTTGATTTGCTTGAAACTAAAACTAATGAAATGGAGTAATTAGAGGGTTGTCTATTTGTATATATATAGTAGGACCTTGGTGAATTATTTGCATAGCATTTGTATAAACCGGCCTTTTGGGATGGTTGTTGCCTCTGGACACAAATTTGAATAACTACAGGCAAAGAACCGATGTTTGAAAATTAATTTTTATTGTTTGTTTGTTTATTTAAATAAGGACTTAATTTAGAACTTGTTTGTATAGAATCGAGTCGGTGTTTGGAAGGGTGCGGCCGATACTAGTGGCTTTAGGCTCATTTGCTTGGTACCTCCTTGTTTTATTCAGGTGCGGATTCTCTACATGATGATTTTTATTGCATGTTAGAAACTAATTAATTACAATTGCATCTTTGAACATTTGTATCTGCACACATATCTGCATTTGTATCTCAGCGCACAAACGAGAAAATGGAGATTTTTTTTTTGTGTTATTATTATCTAATCATATTGAATGGTTATTCAATTGAAATTGGAAATTCTATGAATGGTTAAGTTGAAATGACACTCATTAGGTTTTGCGTTGGGGTCGCAACCTGACATACCAAATAAGCGTTTATATCTGTGATATGACAGTACTGTTTGTTTATATATATATATATATATATGATCGTCTGAATTGTGCTATCAACCGTTAGTTACCCTTAAAGAAGACGATTCACAGTGTGATAGTAAATCGTTGGTAATTCTCAAAGAATATGATTTGCAATGTAAATAGTGAACCATTGGTAACCTTCATAGAAAATGATTCACGGTTCAAATTGACTGATTGCATTAGAAACTAGACTTACATATTAGATAGCTGTCCAAATATTTTGAGCCGGCTTTTGTTTATACTTTGGAATATGATTTTATTATTGATTTTGTGTCGAGCTCTCTTAGATGGTAGATCATGTGATTGAAATTATATATTTGTATTTATTGATAATTAAATTGTCTGTATAATTGATATGTTATTGATTGGCTCAGTTGTGTAATTAATTCCAAAATATGTATTTAAAACTCATGTCGTCGAAACTAAATACTGCACGAGATAAATAAAATTTATCTCACTATTCCGCTTTTGTGGTTCCAGGTTTTGGATTGAGAGTCTGTCAGACGGGTAGCTCAGCGAGCAGTAGACCGTGAGATGTTTTGGTCTGAACCTACCAAATGCATCATAATAATATTTAATATTTTGTGTATAGCATTGATATTTTATCTATATATAAATAGTGATTAAATTACATTGGAAATTGATTAGTTCAACCGAAGCCAAGTGCTTCTTTTTCCAGAAATAATCGTCACCGTTGTTTATTTACCGTAATTAATAGGAATAGGATCAACGAATCTAAATATTTATTATGGTATTTCTCTTTAAAATGATACAGAATTTTAAACATTAAGCTACAAGTAGCAGAAAACATTACAAAACTACTGAAAGATTGGGTTGAAAACTTGCGGCCACACAGTAAAACATCCAAACCTTTACAAGGATCATTCATGCAATTCGGGAAGCTGGGCATGCATTCCCAAATTGATACTAACAGAACTGCTCACAAATGAACATTTGCAATTGAAGGAGGACTGACTGAATACTATCGACTCACGAACATATGTAGCACCTCATTACATTGTGGAAAATCAGCATTTAACAAGACTAAAATAATACAGAACCAAAAAGGGAAAGAAAAAGAAAAAAAATAATAAGAAAACAAAAGAGAAAATACTAATAGAAAGAATAGCCCTGGCTAACTTGATAAGCCTGGATGTGACAACCTTTTGAACTCCCTATCAATCCCAAAAGAAGGGGAATTCACTACATACTATATTACCTACTTGCTCATAAACCAATTGCTCAATTGATGAGATTGACATTGTTAGTCAAATGCTTGTGTTATCTTCTCTTCCTGATTTAGGCGGTCAAGGGTTCCTCTTCACTTCCCACCTCTCGCATAGCAGTCCAATCTTCCCCCTCTGCCAAACCAAATGGTGCAACTTTACACATGAGATCAAAGGAAAAACATATTCCGTTTTAAAACAAATTCAGCTTCAATAATATAAGGGATGACAGTAAGTGAGATTACTTGATGATTTGTGGCTCTCAGCAACCGTCATGAGACGCCTTTGTAAGATTGCTGCCATAAAGAGGAAAATAGAACACATGCCAAACATAACAGTGATGGGGAATGCATTCACCTGGAAAGAGCAAAAGAATGCACAAATCAGATTTTACTCAGTGTCAGTCAGCAAGTACCAAATGCAAGACAAATAAATAAAGGAATTTGGAAGTTTAAACTCACACAGACAGAGATATTCAAGGGAGCCGTGACGAAAATATACATAAATAAAGAGAATTTTTTTTAATTTTAAACTCACATTGTAAAGCACAACACAGACGAAGATATTCAAGGGAACCCTGAAGAAGTTCATGATAGTGCTCCTTGCCTCTTCTGGGATGTACTGTGATCTCATTTTCATGATCGATGGCCAAAATAGACCTACACATGCCTCAAATGTGCAAAAGCCCATCAACTGGATGCATCCGCCAAATGACATGCTGCCACCCTTCTCCCCAGATGTTACCAAAAAGAACTGTTCCATATGTCAAAGCAAAAGAATATGGTTTGAAACTTCCATTTTTCATCCACTTCGTATCCTCAATAACACAAGTTTTATATAACTCAAGTACCAAAGATGTGATCAATATTAGTTTCTCTAAGTGCGAATAAGAAATATGGCATTTTAAATCATTGTTTTGAATGAAAATAAGAACTCGAAAAATCAATATCACATAAGTGAAATTTTACAAGCTCTTGATGTCAATCACAGCAGAATCAAAATGTAGTTATTCATTATGTGCTTGCAGAATAAAGCGAGCTATGTTTTCTTCTTGTTGGAAATGTGTCTCTCTTTCAATCAGACAGTTGGGGACAAAATGCTGGAACTAGCCAATTACTACTTCAGTTCATTTTTCTAAACCTAGTTCTATGACAGGTAAAATCAGTAATAATGAAGGTAATTGTAACTCAAGTAATAATTAAGAATAGCACAAGAAAGCATTTTAGCAAATCATATTTTCTGAATCAAACAGCAATTCTTGTTTCAAACTTCTTAATCATGAACTTAAGAACACGATCTTCACAAATTGTACATGTTTCTTACATTGGCGATGACAGGAAGGAGAAGAGTGAAGGCAGAGATGGCAAAAACAATTTGCATGTAGAACTCCACTTTAAGAGTTGGTCGCGCCATCAGTCTGGATGCAACGGAGCTACCAAGCATGGAAGAGAGCATAAAAGTAGCAAATATGAACCCATGGGGGATGTCTTCTTCATTAGGGCTCAGAGCTGGGGTCCACAGAAAGACAAAGGTGTACATGGAGCCCTCAAACAGTGATTGGATTGCCCCCAGAAGAGCAATCTTTTCATCTGAAATAATTTCATAAGAAGATCAGCTATAGTGGAGTGTATCTTTCTTTTTCTTTTTCTTTTTCTTTTTTTTTTTGCTTTAGAGCATATGGAAACTATCTTGACACAACCAACCCCAAATCACCCCATCCTCCCACACCCAAATGAATCATGATTTAGTAAAATTTACAGAAACCATATCCATAATGAACTAGATATATTGCACAGTCAGCACTCAGCAGGGTGTACTAAAAGCCTCATGATTATACAAGTGTATCAACCATAATTACAGGGGTGCAAAGTCAGACAAGAGGTTAGCTTAAGAGCGTGAAGGAAGATTTTATATAAATTTTTTAGGTCATTTTTAGGATTAATTGCAGGGATGAAAGGAGGATATAAGTCGGACAAAAGAATATCTTCAGAGCTAGAAGGAAGATTTTAATAAACTTCTGACATCATTTTTTTAGGATAATGAAATTTAAAATTTGGTAGTTTACCAGAAGCAATGGCCGTAGCAGCAACCTTGAACTGGGATATTAAGTCCTTGTTCTCAGATGGATCTCCATAGTTCTCAGACCATGATGACAGAATGATGGCCATGCCTATGGCAAGAAAGCAAGCAGCCGCATCAAATGGAGCAACAGGACCAAACCCTAGGTTGTCAGCCAGTAGATTTGCAAACAGCCCAGAAATTATGGCCACAAGCCCATTGCCGAGAAATATGGCTTTGGAGAAAGTCAAGGACAGCCATTGTGGATCAAAGCCTCTCTGTAGAAGAACAAGTTCTTAAGATTATTATTATTGTTTAAGAAGACAGATAAAGAAAAATGATCAGTGTGCAACAGTTGCATACGACATTTACGTCAACAACACTCAACTGGTTTTGATATCTAAGTACGTTATGGTGAAATCAAACATTAAACAATAAAAAATATAGCATAATCAGATATAACATACCAAGTAGATAAACTAAAATCCAGAAATGGAACTTTAAGCTAGAGAAGAATATCCACTCAGATAGTTTACATACTAAAGAATCTAATGGGAAATAATAAAAGCTAAACCTAACTTGACCATTATTTTTTCTTTTGGTCAACAAAAGTTCCATGCCTCATTACTTCATTGATATTATACAATTAGCACGTACTTCAGGTCAACAAAGTATTATAATCCCATTATTCCAACTTATCACTATAAAAATACGACTAGAAATTTACAAAAAATTTGCGGACGTACCTTGTTGTGCTCTGCTACTAGCCAAGACTCAAAGGCTGAAAAGAGCAGAGAGGTAGCAATTCCTCCCAAAATTCTACCAACCATTAGAACCTTGTACTGTGGTGAATGCTTAGTGATACAGCTAAGAATGTAGGTGATACAATAGGTAATGCAAGCTCTTTTTCGACCTCTGTGTACATATACCAAAATACATCAGAAGTTAATTGTAAAAAATAGTAAATGTTCAGATTTAATCAACTCAGAAAGTGATTCTACTGTTTATCAGCGAGGGATCCAACAATTGTTCCAAAAAGCATGGAAGATCCGAATCCGGCAATGAAGAGTCGGCCGATGTCGCCCTTGTCAAAGCCATACTGACTGTAGAGGAAATAGACATAGGGACCTTGTAACCAATCACCAGCTGAAAACGAAAACAAAAAAAATATCATAACAAGTGTTGACGAGGAAAACTTAATTACAAAAACAGTTGATTACATTTTGCCTGATATAAGCGAGACAAGGTTGTAATTAGCTTCGATTACAATTCAGATCTTGCTAAAACCGTAAATCTGACCGAACTAAGTGATAATCACATGAATCGATCGAGAATCAACTACGACATTGACGAACCGACAATAAGATGGTTAGATCGCAGCCCGCAAAGATCAAACAAAAAAGAAATCTCGTCATTCCAGTACAAGAAACACTCTAATTGTAGAACAAAAAAGACAAAATGTATCTAAATTTCGAAATTCTCATATAAAATTCAATAGGAAGAATGGATCTAATCGCAGTAAAAGTTAGAACTATTAGGACACTAATCCTCGAGCACAAAAAACAACGAATCAACGAAATGCGAAAGTGATGAATCGAGATCTGGCATAAGAAAGTAGAGAAACGAACCCATCATGAGAGAGTAGACGACTAGGTAGTTGTTCTTGAAGGAATTGAAAGCGGAGGAGGTGTTGACGCGATCCTTGCTGGTCTTGCTGAGCTCCAGCGCCGCCACCACCGCCGCCAGGACGCCGAACACTAGGTAGTAGAAAACCTCCATTGCTGAGAGGAAGGAGGTTGAGAGAGAGAGAGAGAGAGAGAGAGTGGAGGTTTAGAAGTGTGAAATTGGGTATTTATGCGACAGTCGGACGGACACGGTTGGGAACTTGGGATGAGTCCCAATCTTGGTGTGACTTGTGAGAGACACGGAGGAGGAGATTGGTATTTACAAAATGAATGAAAATTTCTATTTTAGTATAATAATAATAATTTCTTTTTTTAGTAGGGCCTGCACATGGGTTTAATCCAGTAAAAAACAATATTAAAGCTGATAGTAATTTCTCAGTTTGATAATTTGTGGAATTGTGCTTCAAGAAATTTTATTTCTTTATTAATGTTTTAGAAAAGTATGTATTGCTTGTTAATTATTGGAGAGAGGTTTTTTAAGAGAAAAATGTTAAAATGTTATTTTTAGATTGAACATGTCACAATGCCAGAATATTCTCTTCGGAAATTTCAAACACTTACCTCCTACTAGGGGAAGTTTTGGCAAACTTGGAACTTTGGAAGCTTCATTCTTAATTAGTAGTTATTGTATTTGGGGTTTAGACTGCATACTTGGCATGCTAATTTTTTTTTTTTTGCAATTACTTTCTGCTTCAGTAACTTATATACAGTTTTTATTTCTTAATGAAAATTAGGTAATTGGCAAATTGCAAATACCAAAAATATATAGTTGTAATTAAAACCCAAAACAGGTAAATTTACTGACTGAAATTTAAATAAGGCGTAAGGGTTTATCAGTTAAAAATCCACCTAATGGGCAACGCTTGGTGGCGGTGGGTGGACATGGTTAGGTAATATTTTATCTTCTGCTGGGGGGATGTCACTCAGATCTTTCATTAAAAAAATTAAAAGTTAGGAGCAAAAGCAACACACATAGACACATGACGCTTCATTTTGTTTTCTTATTTGTAAACCAACAAACTTTTTGTGTAATTGGACCAAACGGAAAATCTGGAGGTCAACACGAGTTTGACGAAGCATTATTTTTGTCTCTTCATACTTGTGTAAAAAAAATTAATATAAAATAGTAACAAAAATTACCATGTCGGAATATTTGTGTTAGGAGAAATCATGGACAAGGACCCATGTCGGATCTAGATCTATCTGCCCCTTATCTCACGGGTAGATTTGTAGTTGCGTTATCGAGTGGCTATATTAATTATATGTTTATTGAGTGTGATGCAAATGTAAACTTCCTACCACGCATACCGCAATTAGTATTTTGCTATTTTTTTAATTTTTTGATTAAATTAGTATTTGCTATTTAGTTTGATCCTATTCGCTTCTATATCCAGACCACATGACAGACACCTTGTGAGATGGCCACAGAAAATCTAACCTAGAAACGCTGCCACAATACCAATATTACAATTTTCTTACATTTCTCTATCCCGCATTTTTAGTGAACATGTTTTTAATTTGTGAATTTTTTAAGATTTGCTTTATTTTTAAACGCATAAACGTAAATCTGATTGAATTTTCTTTTGATGAAAAAATGTGATTGAATTCGCTTGTTGAATGTGTGGATAAAGACCGTATGAATGCATAATTGAACTGTGAAAGCACGGACTAGTCATTGTTCTTTTCAAATGTTTAAACAGCGGACTTTAGTGCGGCAGTGCAATTTGATAAAATGTTATTATGGTTCTAAATTAAAATTGGATATTTGGGGTTTTTCTCGATAGCAGTAATTTAGCATCCAAATTAGCATTTTTGGAATATCTTTCACATACGCACTCTGATTGAGGTGATTCAAAATTATGTGAAAAATATAAATATAAATTATAACTTGTGCAGTTGAGTCATTCCAAATTTAAAATATTTTGTGATCAAAATGACGTAAGAGAGGAGTGTGGTTTGATTGACATTAATTAATTATTTTAGCAATAATTTAATAGTTTGGTAGTTAAAAAAATTTTTTATATATTTTACAGTAAAGTAGTATTTCAGAAGACATATTAGGTATATTATTTAGAGGATCTAAAGTATGCAAGCATTTGATATAAATGTGATGTTACATTTTTTTAATTGAAGTGTGTATCTAATGAAATGAACTACTATACTTGATAACACTGCTGTCATCCGATAGCGCCTATAAAATAAGCGATATCCATTATCCACTACGACATAAGTATGTCCGTTGTAAACCCGCTATCCACTATTTAAATTTTGGTTCTTTTAATTTGTCTCTAAATGAATGACGCAGATATCTTTACAAACACAATTTGCATCTTGAAATCATGGCATCGATAAGCCTAAAACGAACAACACCATACACAATGAACGTCCAGTAGATACAATATAAGAAAATCAAGCAATGAGCAAAATTTACAAAATTAACATCCAATGAACCTAGTAAGCAGCTCTCGTAGAACATTTACAAAAAACCATCCTGAAATTTATTCATTAACAATAGCCGAGTAATGAAATAATTGTTACATATCACTTGTTAGCTGTAGTCCCGTATCTGTCGAGTAAATATGCAAAATTATTTCTATGAGATAAATCCAATGCAAGTACACGATCATGAATTATTGTATTAATATTAGAGAAGCGGCTTACCCCTTTGAAGCATTATCTGCAAGAGAAAAACATAATCATCCTAGCTGTGACAATAATACCGTTGTTTTTACTGGCTTTTCTTATATTGTAATCAATAAAAATTATAATATAATAAATATGTTAAAGTGATGAGGAGATGAATGAGGATTCATAATCCCCAGCATAGGCAGGATTTTCGATCAACACCGGTAAATAAGCAGCCTATATATTGCAAAATTAATCTCCACGGACAACATTCTAAATAAAAGAGTCCCTATTCAGAGGAAACCTGGTATTGTAATGAAAATCTGAGAAGAGACGATTTCCCTGGGAAGCAATTCATAAAAGAGAACCCAGAAGCACCCTAGCTACAACAACGATGGTAACAGATTGGGCTCAACCTGCTTTATGTGATCTCCACTAAATTATCAGATAATAGCGACTTCATCCGCTTTCGTGCAGTCTGTACTCTGTAACTCTTGGCGGTCCTCAGCTGCTCCTTCAGATCATGCACCACGTCTCCCTTGGACTCTCGACAATGATGGAGGCTTCTTAGTCAGAGCAGACGTTCGATTGTGCCCTTCCTTC
The DNA here is from genome assembly GCA_028095005.1 of Rhynchospora pubera. Lineage (NCBI taxonomy): Eukaryota > Viridiplantae > Streptophyta > Magnoliopsida > Poales > Cyperaceae > Rhynchospora > Rhynchospora pubera. The sequence goes on from CM051460.1 coordinate 325,713,064, forward strand.
TCTAACAAAATCTACACAATTCGCGTCCCTCATGCATATAACATGTTTCTCAGCGGGCCATCTGATTGCTATCTTCTTAATTCTAAAAAACCTATCTCTCTTTTGAATCCGTTCACAGGGAATGAGATTCCCCTATCCCCTTTGAGAAGACAAACCAAGAAACTCTATCCTATAAATTTTGTAGGAAATAGATTGAGAAGTGAGGATCCTCTGGTGGTGTTAACTTTCGATGTGAAATCTTGTGACCATATATTTGGGGTCCTTCGACCAGGTGACAACGAGTGGTTGGAGATTTCGCTACGAGTCAGATTTGCCATGACAACACTTCGAGGATCTTTCATGTACTACAAGGGCCATTTGTATGCACATGCCCTGTTCGACAGGCATACATTGGTTATTGAACCCACAAGTGGTAAAACTGTGTTCACCATACGTACCACCGCCCACCGACCGTTTAAATAACAACCATGATTTCAATGAATATATGATGGAGTCGGATGAAAAGCTTCTAAGAGTTATTAAGAGAATTGAAAACTACCAAATAGAATCTTTTGAAATTATATCAGCTAGATGGCCCGGAGAAGGGCTATCGTTGGACTCGGATATGGGACATCAATGACCAAATGTTATTTCTGGAGTCGTACAGTGGCTTCTCTATGAAAAGTACCAACTTTCATGGACTAAGAGGAAATTGCATTTACTTTTTTCATTATCAAAAAACCTCAAATCCATTGCATCCAAGAGCTAGACTATGTAGGTATGATTTAGGGAACAATGAGATTAGAATATTGCCATATCCTTTCAATAGAGCAGGGGCATGGATTATCCCTTGCATTCACTAGTTTAATTTTGATTGTATGACTTTCAATTGTCTTTTTTTTTGGGTTCTTATTCTGATATATCTATGGCTCCGTTTGGATGGTGTGGAAATAAGAGAAATAAGAAAAGAAGTATTGAAAATTGTGTAACTTTGTGAAGAGTTTGGATTGTTTATAATAAATTTACTTCCTTATTTCTTATTCCTACGGCTCATCCAAACGAAGTTTTATTGGATTATTATGCTAACAACACGAACCATTTTTACATTAACTTTTTTTAACTTCAATTTCAATATCATAATAGAAATTTTATTGTCTTATTACTTTTGTAATTCTGCCTTGAAAATTGCATCAATTTAATTAAAAGCTACAGCTTTTTTTTTTTTCCAATCTCAGTACTTCTTTATCAATCTGGACTACGTTATTTTTAAGAAATTATATTGGGAAACAGGAGCCAAATTTTGCAATTATTAATTAGTTCTTATTTCTAAAAATAAATTTAAGGTTATGGACATTTAAATTATATCTAAATTAATGAGAAATATTCAAACATAAATAATGGCATATTTCATGTTTAGGTTGCTAATTAAATTTCTTCATCCTATGCCTATATTAAGAAAGGTGGGTTACCGGTTGAAAATATTGTTCCTGGGAAATTGGCTGCACAGCTTTTTTGGTGCCTTTTCTTTTTTAATAATCAATAAAACATATAATAAATTAAATATGCTAAACTGATGAGTAGAAAAATGAGATGGTCCATAATTTTTTTTTTATTATGGAGAGGATCCATAATTCCCTGCATTAGGCAGGATTTTTTTTTTTTTATCAACACTGGCAAATAAGGAGCATATATACTTCAATAGGAATATTATTCTCCATGAAAAACAAGTCTCCCTATTTAGAGTAAATCCAATGCGAGTACACGATCATTAATTATTGTATTAATATCTGAGAAGCGGCTTACCCCTTTGAAGCATTATCTGCAAGTAGGGCTGTCAACGGCACACGTTAGACCATTATGCCGTGACGTTAAGCAAAAACGGAACGGTTAATGGCAGCGCGAAACGTGCCGTTTTGATAATGGAACGGCAAACGAAATGGATAGTGGAACGGAATAGCACATGCCGTTTATTGAAATGGTGTATTTTGTACATGCCGTTTAACGAAATGGTAAATGGAACGGCAAACGAAACGCTGAAATTGTGCCGTTTCGTTAGTGGCACGGCAAACGGAACGCCCTGTTCCGTTGCCACCGCACACGTTTGACAGGTCTATCTGCAAGAGAAAACATGATCATCCATTATCCAAGTTGTGACAATGATACAGTGGTTTTAGGTGCATTTTCTTATATATTGTAATCAACAAAAATTACAATATAACAAATATGTTAAACGGATGAGGAGATGTATGAGGATCCATAATCCCCAGCATAGGTAGGATTTTCGATCAACACCGGTAAATAAGGAGCCTATATATTGCAAAATTAATTCGACAACATTCTAAATAAAGATCCCAGTGCAAGCACACGGTCATGAAATATTGTGCTATCTGAGAATTGCCCTTATAAAGCAGTATCTACGAGAGAGAGCATAATCATCCTAGTTGTGACAATGATAGTAATGGATTGGGCTCTCCTCCCGCATGACCTGCTTTACATAATCTCCACCAAGCTCGCAGATATTAGCGACTTCATTCGCTTTCGTGCTGTCTGCAAGTCTTGGCAATCCTCAGCCTCTCCTTCAGATCATGCTCCACGTCTCCCTTGGATTCTCAACAATCATGGGGGCTTATTTGTCTTGGCAAATCTTAAATTATGCCCTTCTTTCTCCAACAAAATCTACACAATTCGTGTTCGTCATGCATATATGATGTCTCTCAATGGGCCATCGGAATGCTATCTTCTCAATACCAATAAAGGAAAGCCCATCTCACTTTTGAATCCATTCACGGGGAATACTATCGCTCTACCCCCTTTGACAGAAGAAATCAGGAATCTTTATCCGTTAAATTTTGTGGGAAATAGATTGAGAAGCAAGGACCTTCTGGTGGTGTTTGGATTGAAGAGGCATTCATTTACCTTTATATTGGGGGTTACTCGACTAGGTGACGCGGAGTGGTTGGTGATCCCACTACCAGGCAATATTGGCACTTGGGTTAGAGGATCTTTTATGTACTATAAGGGCCATTTATTTGCACATGAGCTATCAACAGGGCGTACAATGGTTTTTGATGCCACAAGTGGTAAAATTGTGTTCACCATGCGTGATACCAATCGTTTGGATTACAATTTTGATGTTAAGGAATATATGGTGGAGTCCGATGGAAAACTTTTAAGAATTATTAAGAATATCGAAAATAACCAAGTAGAATCTTTTGAAATCTATCAGCTTGATGCTCTCGAAAATGATTATCGTTGGATTCAGATATGGGACATCAATGAACAAATGGTGTTTCTGGATACACACAGTGGTTTCTCCATGAGAAGTAGCAATTTTCATGGACTAAGGGGAAATTGTATTTACTTTTTTCATCATGAGCTAGGTTCTAGCCTGTCGGAATTTTTTTTTTTTTTTGAAAGTTAAACATCCCGTAGGATTAAAAGCATTGTTCAATACAAGCAGCATTATAAGCTGTTTAGTTAATGCCCCTTCAGCACAGACGTAAGATACAACAAAATACATAGGAAGCATACCATACAGAATAACAACCACCACCACCTTCCAAGTAACTACCGTAACCAGAGTAGTAAAAACCAAAAGAACACAGAAAAGAAAAAGAGTAACTACGCCTGAGGCCAAACAAAACAACTAGGGGCAGAAATGTAATCCTGACCAATTCCTTGGTAACAAACTGCCTGTGTCCTGGCTTGATTTGCTATATTATGTGCCGACACTATAGCTTGTCTTCTAACATGAGATATCTTCACTGTCGGCATCTGTCTGGAAAGTCGTATGCACTCCTGAACTACATGATGGGCACGCCAAGGGACATCCTGCATATCAACAGTATTAACAGAATACTGTTATGTAGGTATGACTGCCTGTCGGAATTAAGTGTTCAATTATGTAGGTATGATTTAGGGAACAAGGAGATCAGGATATTGCCATATCCTTTCAATACAAAAGGGGCTTGGATCATACCCTGCATTCACTAAATTAGTTTTGATTGAATAACTTTTTAAGTTGTCTTTTTATTATTATTTTTTGTTCCTTTTCTGATATATCTATATGTTTTAGTGGATAACTACTAGAGTCATATTTGCATTAATTATTTTTTTTCCATCTTCAGTATCATAATAGATATTATATCAACAATGCGTTTATTTTTTTTCCTCAGTCTGTCATAGAAAAATATTTCTTAATTTTTTTTTTCTGAAATGATTAAGGAACGATTGGCATCACTTAATTTTGAAAAATGTCAATTGGTTTTTTTTTTTTTTTTCCGAGTGTACCTCTCTAGAGAGGGCATCAAGTAGCAGCGGACCCAACGAAAGCACAGGTAGTAGAGGAGGTAATTGTGTGGTACTACCGTACTAATGCATGAAGGGGGATACAACGTGAAATTACACGTCTAGATGCATGGATCAGGTGGTCTTTCACGTTTGGGAGGGGCTAGTTTTACTATTATGTTTTGAACAATATAGATGTGTGTAATAAGTTTTTTTTTTATTTTATGTAATCGTAAGAGGTAATTTTATGTAATTGTAAGCTGTTATAAACTTTTAGAGTTTATTATTTAGTTTTATTAAATAAAATAAATATCTTATTCCCAAAAAACTATTTGTTCAAAAAAAATGGGTGATGGCTACTATAGGAGTTTGAAAGTCTTGAGTTCGCAATGTGACAATTTATCGGTGCAGCTTCTCTTTTATTACCTTTGGTTCTGTTTTTACGGGCCTTGTTCCTTTTTTTTCCTTTTCTTTTTCTCAAGTAAATAAAGGGAGGCCCGGCTGCTGGTTAAAAGTAGGGGTGCATAACGTGTAAAACGATAACAACTGGACTGTTGCGTTGATCGTTGTGTTTTGAACACGAAACTGATTATCATTTGCGTTAGTCGTTTCATTTTGAACAAAACGATCGAAATCACGAAAATACACATGGACGAAACCATTTCATACTTGCGTTAACCGTTTCATTTTTAAAACGCAACCAAAATCTTTAACCGTTTTGTTTCATTTTAGACGAAACGAAACGAAAAGACGGTCGAAACGGTCGCCGTTTTCAGGCCTAGTTAAAAGGAGCCATCCTCATCGACAAATCTTCAGCATTCTATTTTTTTTCATAACCATTTTGTATTATTCTTTTTGGATATTTTGTGATCATTTTTACATTACAAAATTTAAAATAGTACATATTCTTATTTGTTTTTAATATTTTTCCTTTTTAGAAGTGATGATGCATCAAATTTGGAACTTAAATTTTAGGTGCAAAAGTTATAGATAAAAAAAATTGATTTCTAGCGGAGACCATAAGCTGGTAACTACCGAAAATTATGGCACTATTTGTTGACTAAAAACTCAACCAGCGGGTTAGTATTAATATTAGCTTTTGAAAGAACCCTCCTACATAAGTGCTACAGTACCCAAACATACATTATTACTGGATTTATTTTATTTGCAACAAGAAAGTGAAGAAACTATACATTTAACCCCACCCGATATCAGATAAAAAAGGAAATATATTTTTTAAACATAACCTTTTATTATAAGAATGGATATTACTATGTGCTATAATAGAGACGATTTTAGGACTCAAAAACCATTTTGAGTCGAATACAACGGACAAAAAGATAGGCGCAGGTTTTTGATGAAAGAATGACAGAATGCTGAATATCCAAGTCTACAATCTATCAACCTTTTGAGCTTTTCTACGCCTATATTGTATGCTGTAATCAATAGCATCTGATTAGAAACTACATAATATAGGTTAAAGTTCTCTAGGGCAGCAATAGAAGCAAGAATTATTCTCACGACAAAAATAAACCTCCAGCTAAGATAAATAAGCCTGAATTGCTCAGTTTCATACAAAAGCAGATTAAATTTCAAATTTTATAATAGCCAGGCTTCATAAGCAGAGAGCAGATCTAGCCATAGCCAAGGCACCTTCATATGTTTTGTTTCCACCAATGAAGCCACTCATATGCACGAACACACAACCTGGAATATCCGTTTCCTTTGAAAGCTCATCATCTCGCATACCCCTCCATGCCGATGGAAGCGCCTTTCGACTCTCAAAACTATCTGGTGAAACAGCAACTGCTTGTACTCTCCATGTTCCACTCCTCCCATCCTACAAAACACACAACAAGAAAATGAAATCAAGGCTTTCATAACCTGTAGGGTACATAATACTGAAAAGGCAGAACTACATTTTACAGATCATAATTGAGGCAGAACTCAGAAAGTTCTCAGCCGTCAGTTGCAGAACTCGTCAGTTTTGTATAATTCAAATTTCACAAACCTTTCTTGTTTGAAAAATGGACCATACTCCTAGTAAGTGATAATGGGGAAATTCTGATACCACAGTTAAATTTTAGATTAAAAATGGGTTGTTTATACATAGACTTTGACAAAAATGACTTCATAGACTGAACATTTGGAAATTCAGAGGAAAACATGAACTTTCAAGCTTGGGACCAAAGTGCGAAACAGTAGATGCTTCTAAAGATCACATTCTAATCTCCTTTTATTTTGGCCATAAGTAATTTACAATTGGTGCTCCATTTATACATTAGTGTAAGTTCTTTTGTCAACTTTTTAGATTAAGTCTACACAGCTAATTAAGTTAACTCCATGACTGAAGGTTAGGGATGAAAACGGGGCGGATACGGAGCGGATAGTGGTCATACCAAATCCGTATCCATATTTTTTTTCGGATTCGGATACGGATATGTTCGGATACGGATACGGCGCGGATGTTAAACGGATACGGTTCGGATATTGTCGGATATGGATACGAATACGGATATATTTTGTCGGATACGGATAATATTTTGCTCAATTTATTTTATTAAACAAAAGACAATATTCAAACTGAAGAGTGTAATGTTTATTTTTTTATGACTACTATATAATTAACTCAAAAAAATATAGAAAGACAACCACAAAAAACATCTTATTTGCACATATTGAGACATCACAAAAAGCAAACTTTAATCAAGTTTATAGAAAAATTGGCATCATCTTATAGTAAAAAAAAATAATCGTCAATTATGATGCTATATATATAATTGAAATAGTTATACCTATATGTCAATTATGATGTTATTTTAAAAAAGTGTTCATTACCATATACAAAACGGATATCCGTTTTGTATAGAAATACGGATAAGGATAAATATCCGTATCCGCATCCATATCCGCACTAATATCCGTATCCATATCCGTTTAAAAAAATCCGAATCCGCATCCGTATCCGTTCGGATACGGATAGTATTATCCGAATCCGCTATTTTACGGATATGAATACGGTTCGGAGCGGGGATTATCCACCCCGTTTTCACCCCTACTGAAGGTACCAATTCAATTCAGGCCTTGTGCTGTCATGTGCTGGCCTAAAGCCTCGTTTAATAACAACCATTTACTTTTGTGTTACCACTGATAACATCATAATCATAGAAGTTGGAATCGTACGATTCACGATTCGAATCGTACGGTTCGTTACGATATATCAGGCCAGCAATGAGAACCGTACCGATATATCACAACTCCACTGTATCGGTTGAATCGGAACGATACAATCGAACGATACGCGTATCGTGTCGAATCGTAACGATTCTTCCGGTTCGCTAATAACCAATCAGAGCGACATTCCCTACGCGACGATTCAATTTCCTTAATAAAATATTCGTCGCCCCATTTTGTTTGTGCGTCAGAGAGAGAGAAAGTAGTACTAGGTCGAGTAAAAAAGTAAAGTTTAGAAAAGATGATACTGACACGTGGGTCCCAAGATTAATTAGATAGAGTATATGGGGGCACAAGCCGCACAACTGCTCCTAGTAGACAAAGTTAAATTGTCAGTCTTTTAAATCCAATTATATTTTTATATTTTATTTTTTTCTACAAAGTATTGAACTTGAAGTATATTTGTAGGGAATACTACTTGCTATTAAAATTTTTTATAGTGCACATCAGCTTCTCTTTTGTTAAAATTAAGTAAACAATTAATTAATATTTGAAAACATATTTAATTAATAATAATAATATTAATAATAAATTCAATAATAAAATATCTAAACTATACAACATAATAATAATTTATGCATATTAATAATGATTTTAATTTATATAGTGTATAATAGATTAATAACAACAATGATAATTTATACATATTATATATTATATATTATAAACTATAATTATTAATAATTTAATATTAATAATTTATCCATAACTAAATAGATTATATATTATAATGATTAAAATGAGTATAATTTATACAGATTATGCAGTATAATATTATAAGATCTAATTATAAATAATATATAAATATATTAAACAATAATATACATTATAATGTTAAGTAATAGCCAATTATCACACACTACATCATTAGATGTCTAAATTGCTGAATGATTATAATAACAGATGTGATATTAGAATTTTCTTTTAATGAAAATACTTCAATATATATTCTAACTAGTTAATTTAATTGATTTTAAGGGTAGCAAAGCGTATCTTAAATGATTCGATACGATACACGATACACGATACGATTCTAAATACTACGATACACGATACACTTTACGATTCAACTTCTACTGCTATAGGTGCTAAGCAGACCAATGGACCCTTGATATGAAAAAAAGGACAAAAAAGCTTCCGTGGTAGAAAATGAATTCAAAGGGTGCATAAAAGGAATAGGTGGCAATAGGAGAAAGTTATATCATGGGCACCAAGGAGCCAGTGAGCAGATTTGTAGGCAGTTGAGATGAAACTTAATATGCAACAAGGTTTGTAGAACAATGGATTATACTAGCAAGATAGAGATATCTAGTGCCACTGCCTATCGATAACATACAATTGAACTTCTAACAAAGTTCATTAAAGTCCAAAGGATCATTCCAGACTTCTGAACTCAAATCGCATCATTCTGCAATGCACCTTGAAATAAATAATCATCTTATTTCAAGCGCTTCAATAGAAAGAAAAGTATATAAAAATTTTTGTTTGTTGAAAAAAGAAGATTAGATTCAACAACACTTTCAATGATTTGGATTGGTAATTTCACTTGCCAATATTATATTATAAGATAGTTGTATTCACTGCCACGAAGAGAAAATAAGTCAAATCCCTTATAATCTCTCTTGTATGCAGATGATGTTATCCAAATTGTTTGATAAAAAAATTATTAAATGCAAATTCCAAGTTAGTACACATAGAAGAACATAACTGAACATTATTTATAGCACAAAACACTAAAGGCTTTTTTCCAGTATTAATCTAGAAGATGTCAATTAATATACTGCACCATTAGGTTAATATGTAAAATATAGGTAACCAACATAAATAACATGATTGTATTTCAGGTGAAACACTTGTATTTCACTTTTTAAAGTGAAAAAAAAAACATCAAATTTGACTCCCTTAGCTCAACCAAATAAACTTTCTTAATTTATTAAGGGGTCATTCTGAAATTCCCACAGATGTACATCTTTACAAATATAGACTAACATTCCCTAACAATAATACAAGAACTATGTTGTTTTCTGAGATCTTCTTGAAATAATATAAATTAGTAAGAAATGTGAAACCTTGGAAAGATATATCAAGGTCGTGTATAAAAATTAATATTTTGTCAGGAAACTTAAATCTATGCAAAATTGCAACGCAATCAGATCTCTAGCATTTTTTAGAGGGTCAAATTGACCAGTGTCCTGCGGATGCACCTAATTATGGATAAATTACGCACAAACACTTTGAAGTAACTTTAATAATGTTTAAGAAGGCTACCTGATACAAAGCATACTTGATTGGTGGATCAATCTTCAGTTCCTGTTCAAGCTCAAACAGATGGAGCTTCCACTGAAAATAATACAGGGACAAAGGTAAATAATAACATACTAGAGCAGTCATGTTTGTACTAGAAGATACAACAATCTTATATAATTAGATAATTTGAATATGAAGATACCAAAGATTGAAGAACTTATGCAAACACACTTACAGGACAGTAATTATTAAGAACAATAATTTCTCCACTAGCATCAATATCCTTTCTTGAAGATAAACTATCTATGACAATAGCCCTAGCTGGTAACCATGATCTGACATAATAACGAAGGCTCTGCCAATAACACATGAATAACCTCATGTCAACACAGCTTTAAGCAAGCTTATTTAAATTTATTCATTTTTTGAGAAAAGTGAAAATTTAACTTTGAAATAAGGTATTGCTGTATGGCTAACCTGTAGAAATTCATTTCCAGTGAGGGACATAGCCTGCTGGAAAGCAGCATCTTCTTTCTCAGGTGACTGGTCAGGATCATTCCAGTCTGGATTAAGCCGGCCGACTCGCGAAGACAAATTTGTATTATTTACATACTTTGGAGGCTGGTCGGTGTCGTATTGATTTACCCCATTGTCAATGGCATCGATGGCCTATTTTACAAAACAAAGTAGAAAAATAAGGCTGATAGGTTGCAATGCACAGTATTGCTGAAGGGAAAAAAAAATCATAGTATTAAGTACCTCGATAAAGCTTTTGTAAATAGCAAGGTATAAACGCTGGACATCCAGATCAGACTCATCACGTTGAAGCTCCTTTGCTATAATCTCTTTCCCATAATGCTGTGAAAGACATTTGAAAAAAAAAAAAAAGGAAATAGATTACATTAGCGCCATGACAAGGTTTACTAGACCATCTGGAAGATGGCCTATTATCAACCTGGTGTGCCACCAGTTGTAACAGCTTGATCAATATGACTGCAACTGTGCATATTTCATGTCAATGCAATACCACGGTACCTGACTTCCACAGTACAATAGCATCCAAATGAGCTATCTAATGTAAGAATATTTTTATATTGATCACCTAAAATATCCAAAGATTCGTGACGAATGAAAATTGGCAGGCAGTTTAGGCAGGGACAGGTCTTAAGGGCCATAGCATTAACCACTAAGCTGTGTATTTTGAAAATATATGAAACAAATACAGATCTACCTTATAAACTAGGCCAGCACTGCTGAGTTTAGTGTTGAAGCCATGACCAAACACTTCACAGAATCCTTTCTGATGATGGTCGTACCTATCTCGAATAGGATCATAGACACCACCTACATCAAGCACTGCATCCAATGTCTCAAGAAGCTGTGGAAGATAATAATATAATAATTAAAAAAAACTCAAAATTCATATCAAGTATTACATGCAGTATTGTTAAAAACGGGCTTATTGCTTAAAGAATTCAATGGTAGTAACTACTTATAAATCAATCATAAAAAACTTTCAGGCTTAAGCAAGCTAATACTCGTAGTTCAAAATTCATTGCATAAATCACAGCAAGCTAATGATTGAAATATTTCATTGATCCCTTCTATTCTTGATCCACAGCGCTGTACATGTATTTATAGGTAAACCTCTATGTACTGGTAACAAGGACCAGTGGAAAAACAGAAAACGGTTACAGATATTTTCTCCAACAGTATACAACTTGAAATCTAAGCTCCTGATTATCTATAACCTAACACTGTGACTAATCTGTTGCTTATCAAAACAAAAGCCCACTGTTAGATAAAAACATAAGTACCAGGTCCACTCTTAAGCAAATAAAAACCTTATTACCGTTTACAAAATAACTATATGATATGACACTTTATGTCACGTTCAAAAATGTTAACAATTCATTAACTAATATCCTGATTTAAGTACCTGAGGATCTCTAGTCCGGACGACATCAGCACCAGAGAACTTGGAAGTGAGGCGAATCAGAAAGCAGCCAAGCGCCTCGTCGCAATGGAAGCTTCCATTGTGAGTTCCCACTCTCTTCATCTGACCCGCTTCACCAGAGGCTACAGTCGAGAAGGGATAAACCCTGGGCTTCTTGGGAGAACTAGCAACTAAGGCCTCGGCCATGAGAGGAAAGAGAAAATGACGGCGGGGAGAGGTAGAGTAGCGAAGAGCAAAAACCCTTTGCAAGTGACAAAACGAGGTAGAGAACATCTATGCGCTGTCGCTGTAGAATTGGAAAAGGCGAGAGGCGAGTAATTTGAAGAAGTGGGGAATACATATGGGCCTAAGCAGGCTGTTCAACAGGCCGAAGGATTATGGGACGAATGATTAGGAATGTGGTCGAGTTTACCCCCCCCCCCCCCCCCCCCTTGTTTCTTTCTTTTTCTCTTTTTTTTCTTTCTTTCTTTCTTTCTCAATTTTGGTCAATTTACCATCTACTTGAGTTTACTATACACTGCCACTTTTAATTGATGATTTTAGATTTTCCTATACACTACCACATTTAATTGATGTTTTTTTTCCTTGGTCACAACACAATTTTAGAAAAAAAAAAAACTAGCAAAAAATGCCTCTAATATGTGGGCAAATAAGAAAATAAATTAATTCATATTATTTTTATTTTATATAGAACTTTATATATTAGACAATAAAATTTTATAAAATCAATGATTTATTCTTTTTATTTTTAAATAATGAGTCAATTTAGTAGCGACTGGACTTTTTTCAATAAAGAGTTCAATTTTTTATCTGAAATCAAAATCTAGACCACAAATTAGATCAAATTACACAAATCAATGTTTTATAATTGTGCAATTGTTATGACATTTTTTATGGATGCTTTTATAAGAGTAGAGACTTTGGTTTTGGAATATTTAGGAGCCTATGTCCCATGTCTAGGTTATTATACTTGGCATTGATGAGCTAAGTTCTTATGTTATCTAGCTACTTCATACTTTTAATCAAGGTGGCATTTAGGGACATAATTTTTGGTACATCACTTTAATAGGTCTGGAAATATTCGCCTCATATGATTTTCATGACATGTTATTTACAAGTTCAAAGAGCCGTGCATCTAATCTTTTCATCTTTGATGCCAGTATGCTATATTCCGTATTCCTTATCTAAATTCTTTGATTTGTTAGAATATAAATAAGGACCAGAATAAGTCTAAATTTTCTATTCCTAACTTGTTTGGTTTTCACCGGAATAAGAAATAAGGGACTTATTCCTTATTTCCACTCCAACCAAACACACCCATAGAATATGTAGGGCTCCGTTTGGATGCGTTGAGAATAAGGTAGGAAGAAGGAAGAAGGGAAGAAATTTATTGGGAAGGGGTAAATTTATTGGGAAGTGTGTAACTTTTGTGAAGAGTTTGGATGGTTAGAAATAAATTTATTGGTAAAAAGTGATTATTCCTTATTCCTTATTCCGAAAAAAAGCCATCCAAACGGAGCCTAGGTTCCTATATATCCCTTTCAATAGTCATTGAGACGGGGTTGGTCATAAGATTTGACATAATCACCCATGTAGCAAAGTCAAATTTTTAGGTCGCGCATAATTTTGGGTATGATTCTCTCAAAAAGCTGAAAATGTAGGAATTATGCTGGAAAAAAAAAACAAAAAACAGTTGCAAAAGCCTTTTTTGTGGTAGAGGAATTTGATATTAATTGTCAATATCAGGAAGAAGGATCGATGGAACGTTTTTGTTGGGAAGGATGGTGTTTTGGACATAAATTGATGTTGATTATTTGTTTTCCAATTAAAAAAGATTAAAATTAACGAAAGTGCTTATATCTCAAATGATTAGAGGGGTTATTTTCAATTTTAAAGATCACAAAAGTTATATCAAATGAAGAAGATTGTAGGGTTATATCCAATTTTCCCTATTATTTTTGTCATTTAAAATATCATCATCCGTAGCAATGCACATGGGCACACGAGACACGAGTAGTGTCGTCTTAAACCGTTTGGATCGTTTCGACTAGTGTCATCTTAAACCGTTTGGATCGTTTAGGAATAAGGAGAATAGTCTATTTCTAGGCGGAAAGTATTGGTAAATGTGTAATTTTGTGAAGAGTTTGAATTGTTTATAATAAATTTACGTTTAGAAAGAAGCTATTCCTCTTATTCCCATACTATCCAAACGGGACCAAAAGTGACTAATAAATTCCTCTTTGGGCCTAGAAAACCCAACAGTTTATTTGCTCCATACACCATACGTCCATACCGATAATTACCCTGTGTACACAGTGGCGGATCTAGAAAAATTATTTAGGTGGGTCTGACAACCTCTGTTTAAGTCTTCAGCCCCATCTTTGAGTGCTTCAATGGTAGAAAAAAATAGCTGGGGCTAAAGGGGGGCTCCAAGGGCTCGACGGCGTTAGGTGGGGCTCTAGCCCCACCCGCCCCGGTGGTAAATCCGCCCCTGTATGTACATAACATACATGATAGTGTGATACAACGGACACCCATTCTAAAGTTCGAGAACCATATATATATGCAGAGTGTAAGAATTTCCTCCACTGCTACATTTATTACCGCATGCCGGGCGATTCCGGTTAACTGAATTGTAGGTCAATGAATTTTGACGAACGCTTGATGGAGCCGGTTTCGTCGGATACTGATGGCCGCCAGTGTGGTTGCCTTGCGGATGCGGCAGCCCCTCTCTGCAGGTGTAGTTCTTGCCACCAACATTTTCTGCATTAGATAACACAAACAAGTTTACTCTAGTGTGGACTATTCTTTTATTGGGGGTCATTTTTTTCCGCTTCTTTTGTAAAGCATCCACTCATTTTACTAATCAATCAAGAGCTGCAGTTTTTTGGTTAATTACCATGGCCCAGATCAAAATGTGTTTCTTCGAGGGATTCATTCAAATTCAATTGATTTCATAGGATTTCGTGGGATCTAATTATATAAGAATTCCAATCAAACGACACCAAATCCATTCATTTTGATCAAGAATTTTCCAACAAAATGAAATGAAATGAAATCTCATGTTAAGAAAAAATGAGATTTTGGGCTCCGTTTGGATGTGTTGAGAATAAGGTAGGAAGAAGGAAGAAGAGAAGAAATTTATTGGAAAGTGTGTAACTTTTGTGAAGAGTTTGGATGGTTAGGAATAAATTTATTGAAAAAAATTTCTTATTCCTTATTCCTTCTTCCCACAAGCAAGCTATAGCGCTCACTCCAGACAATTATATTGAAGCACTTCCCACCATCCAAACACAGCCTTGATCCGGGCCTATATGTTTCTTTTTTAATAACATCAGTTGGGAAAATACCAACAAACAATTTCATTAACCTAAATTAAAAAAAAATGTTTGTTTAACTTGGGTCTAAGAGGGAAAATATATAAGGGGTCGTTTGGATCGCTTAGGAATAAGATGAATAGTCTCTTTCTAGACGCATAAAGTTACACACTTCCCACTGTTTTCACCTGGGAATAAACTATTTCTCTTATTTCTAAGCGATCCAAATGGCCCCTCAAAGATGCGTGAAAATCCTTCTCAACTCCTACAGCAGAAAGCTATCTTCTACTTTGCGCATCCAATTTGGTGTCTGTACTCTGTACTCTATACTCTATAGTAAGGATAACCAAATTCATGATATCTTCTCTTTCTTTTTCCGAGTTTTTTTTTACGTTTATTATATAATATTGCCTGCTTATCTGTTAAATTATATAATATCAATCATGCAGTCAGCTTTACATATGCTATGCATTAGCATGCTAACTTGTTAAATGAATGTGTACACAGAGAAAAAAAAACCATTCTTGAATTTCCAATAAAATATACTAAACTATAGCAACAAAGTAAAATTTTTTTGTGGTGTCGAACAATATTAATTGTAACACTTACCAACGCAAGGTACTGAAGAGGTCTCAGGTGGACTGAGGGATGCTGGACCGTTTGTCTGGTTTGTGTGATTTCCTCCATTGAGAGAACCTGTTTCCATTAGAAATTAGTTGCACTCTAGTAAGATGTAATTAATACGAAAGACAATCCTTAAACGCAATTTTTTTTTGTTTAACTAAATAGAAAGAATTTTATGGAATTTCTCCTTTAAAACATGTGCAGAACTGAGCGAATTTATTTTAGCATACTGAATATCCAGCCCCAAGGTAAAAAAAATTTAAAAACTAAAGTAAAAAGAAAAATATTGATATATTTCAGCGTTTTAATTGCATATGTTTCTAAATACATGAAGTTTTTCTTGATATTTGAATATTTGATATAACCTTTCGAATGAAGGCTTCATTTTTACTGGAATGATTTGATAGATTATATATGCAGTTAATTATTTGAAAGGATATGGCTCAAATTAATGGAGAACTATTCGTGAAACATGCATGTTTCAAAAATAAAGAGTTTTCACTAACCACTGGAGGAGATAACCAACCAGCTAAGCAGTAGTAGATAAAACATCATACGTGTCGTCGAGACCTTGAGTTGCATCTTGTGATCTTAATGTTTGTTTTGCAAAACCTTTCTTTCTGAAACTTTTCGATAAGAAGGTTAATGTAAATTTCGACAAACCGGGTATTTAACAGAAGTACATTTCATATGAAAATGACATATATCAAACATTCAACTAGCTAGTGATGGAATCATGCATATTGCATCATAGGACCCTTTTCTTAATTAGTCTCTCAAAAGACCGTGGACTTGTACTAAATTCCTTTGGACGTGCTGTATACGGCTATAAAGTAAAAACGGATCTACTTTACAGATATAGATGAAGTTTCCATGCAGTGGAGAAGTACCCAATCTGTTATGAAGTGGTACCCAATGAGAGGACCGGCAGCTTTCGAAGTCAATATGTGCCTCTTCCATACATAGAAGCTAGAAACTATTCAAATCAATTTATCAATGAAATTGAATCTGATTGCCATTACCTCACTACTAGAATGCGACTTATCTGCAACGCGAATAGGCGTTTGTAGTCCGACACAAAAAACCCTTTACGTCCACTTAGCGACGCTACCTAAGGGACCCTAATATCTAGCCCCTAATACTAAACATCTGGGTCGGACGGTCGCTAATTAATTTACTACGTCCTTAATTCAGAGTCGATATAACGACGCAAACCTTCTCATTTGATGGCTGATTTGGCAGTTAACTGCGTCGCTATTTAGAGTTTACATTGTCGAAATACTGACGCCTACACTCAGCGACCCAGATAATATATTGTCAGAATTTAACGGGTCCCACATTCGATTATAGTCGGTATGGTGACGCTTTTATGTACCGACCCTGATAATATATCCCAGGGCCCATAGTATATTCTTGTATGTGCGTATTACTATTAATTTGCATCAATAATATCCATCAATTTCATTTATACAGTCATTCAATTCATATTATTTTATTCCATCAATAGATATTTGCAATTCATAAGCATCCATATATTCACATTGTATAAAAAAAAATCACACAATTGAGCACATAATCTAATTGAATTCATAAATTTCATTTCACTATAAAGAAAATCAACATCCAATACATTAATTAGAAATAACCAACTAATAAATATTTTGATACAAATAAGAGTTCTATACATAAGAGCATGGCAATCTAACTGTGCTGCGATGAAGTCTTTCTACCTTAAATTCTAAAAATCATGCATGTACTCGTGATCAACTTGCTCGTGCAGTAAAGCCGTGAATCCTCCAAGAGAAGCTTACTCGTGCAAAGTTAGAAATCCTCCAAGTTTGCTCGTGAAATAACCACTTTTTAGAACTGAATCAAATTCATGCTTGATACTGATTATTTAATGCTTGACAATTGGTGGTAAAACATCAACCATTGGTACAGATTCAAGTTAGAAATACAGATTGGTACAGAATATGTACCATACCAACATTTGAGGCTAATAGTTTGGTTGAGCCGTCAATTAAAAGTTTTTAGTTTCTAATGAAAAAATAAATATGAAGCAAGTAACAGAATATGTATAATTACTAATTAAAATACCTTTGTATATCTTGCTCTCCTAGGAGCTGCTTCTGCTTCTCTTATCTTAGTGTTTTGAGCATTTTCAGATTGAGCTAAGAGTAAGAGAAAATTGCAAGACTTGATTGAGTCATGAAGTCATCAAAATTAAAGTTCTTAAAATAAATATTAACCACAGCTACTACCTCCAATTTTGTTACGCATGAGCCTTTACTTGTCCTCACGAGCTTAGAAAATTTTAACCACAACACTTACCTCACCATTGTTCTATCGAAAAAAAAGCAAAGAAACATTTAAATTTCAATTGCTTAATTAAGCTTCAAGTTAATTCAACAACAACAAACAACAACAACTAAGCCTTTTGTCCCAAACAAGTTGGGATAGGCTAGAAAGAAACCCAACAAGAGAACACATCCAAGAACAAAAAAAAAAAATACAAAACATAAAAATAGTAATAGTAAGACTAGCCATACTAATAATAATACCTCTAATAATAATAGTAATAGTAGAAACCTAGACCTCGACCGTGACCTAATAGAGGGATCTACAAACCTATGGCATCGCTCCTACCCCTAAGTTCCTACGTCATGGCTCCGGTACATGAATTGCTAACTTACAAGCGCTCCTATCGATCGCCAACTCCTTGGAGACGTTCCATTCTTTAAGGTCTCTTTTCACCGCTTCTTCCCATGTCAATCTTGGTCTCCCTCTCCCCCTCCGGGTGTTCTCGAAATGATTAAGAATTCCGATACGTACCGGTACCTCTGGAGGTCTGCGTTGGATATGTCCAAACCATCTCAAACGATGTTGGATCAACTTCTCCTCTATTGGTGCGCCCCCAACCATATCTCGTATGTCATCATTTCTAATCCGATCTTTCCTCGTGTAACCGCAGATCCACCTCAACATACGCATCTCAGCTACACTCATCTTCTGGACATGTCGTCTTTTAGTAGTCCAACATTCTGCGCCATACAACATCGCAGGTCTAATCGCTGTCCTGTAGAACTTGCCTTTTAGCTTCTGCGGGACTTTCTTATCACATAGGACGCCTGATGCTTGTCGCCATTTCACCCACCCCGCTCTTATCCTGTGACTAACATCTTCATCTATCTCACCATCGTTCTGCAGCATCGACCCTAAATATCGAAAAGTATCTTTCGTAGGTACTACCCGCCCGTCTAGACAGACATCTCCGTCCACTGGTCGTATCCCACTAAACTCACACCCCATATACTCCGTCTTAGTTCTACTAAGCCTAAACCCTTTGGACTCTAGAGTTCGTCTCCACAATTCCAATTTCCTATCGACCTCCGTCCTACTCTCATCAACTAACACCACATCGTCCGCAAAAAGCATACACCAAAGAATCTCTCCCTGTATATCCTTCGTGATCTCATCCATCACTAAGGCAAAAATATACGGGCTCAAAGCTGATCCCTGATGTAGTCCTATTTTAATAGGAAAGTCACTAGTTACACTATCACATGTCCTGATGCAAGTAACGGCACCATCATACATGTCTTGGATGAGGGTAACATACTTTGTGGGGACTTTCTTCTTTTCTAGTGTCCACCACATAACTTTCCTTGGCACTTTGTCGTATGCTTTCTCCAAATCAATGAAAACCATATGTAGATCCTTCTTTCGCTCCTGATATCTCTCCATCAATTGCCTTATTAGGAAGATGACCTCCATGGTTGACCTCCCAGACATAAAACCAAATTGGTTTTTCGAAACGTTTGTCATCTGTCTCAAGCGATGTTCTATCACTCTCTCCCAAAGCTTCATTGTATGACTCATAAGCTTAATCCCTCTATAGTTTGTACAGCTTTGAGCATCCCCTTTATTCTTGAAGATTGGTACTAGAGTGCTTCTCCTCCACGCATCTGGCATCCTATTTGATCGGAAAATGCTATTGAATAGTTTGGTTAACCAAACTACAGCCACATCTCCGACGCACCTCCATACTTCGATTGGTATGTTATCAGGTCCTAGAGCCTTACCTACTTTCATTCGTTTTAAGGCTTCTTTCACCTCGGACTCTTGAATTCTCCTAACAAAACGTCTATTGGAGTCATCAAAGGAGTCGTTCAACACAATTCCTAAGTCGTCATCCTCTCCATTGAATAACTTGTTGAAGTAATCCCTCCACCTATTCTTGATCTCGTCGTCCCTCACTAAAAGCCTATCAGTCTCGTCCTTGATGCACTTCACTTGGTTTAAGTCTCTCGTCTTCCTATCTTGAAGCTTGGCTATCTTATACACGTCCTTCTCACCCTCCTTCGTACTCAGCTTCTGGTATAGATCCTCATAAGCCCGACCTCTTGCTTCGCTCACAGCTTTCTTTGCATTCTTCTTGGCCAATTTGTACTTCTGCGCATTGTCGTCGGTCTTGTCATGGTGCAAGCGTTTGTAGCATTCTTTCTTTTCTTTAATAGCTTTCTGCACTTCGTCGTTCCACCACCACGTATCTTTGGGTTCGCGGTTGCTTCCTCTAGTAACTCCAAGCACTTCCGTAGCTACCTTTTGAATGCTAGCTGACATATCTTCCCACATCTTGTTTGCTTCTTCACCTGCTTTCCACGGACCTTCTTCAATCATTCTGCCCCTAAAAGTATGAGACACGTCTCCTTTGAGCTTCCACCACTTCGTCTTCACAACTCGAGCGCCTCTACCTACTCTAGAACGCAGCGGAAAACGAAAATCAGCCACCACAAGTTTGTGTTGTGAGACGACACATTCCCCAGGTATAACCTTACAATCCATGCAGGCTCGTCTGTCCTCTCTCCTAGCAAGAACAAAATCAATCTGGGAAAAGTGTTGGGCACTACTAAAGGTAACTAAGTGGGATTGTCTTTTTCTAAAGAAGGTGTTAGCTATCATGAGGTCGTAAGCTATGGCCAAGTTCAAGAAGTCCTCACCTTCTTGGTTCCTATTGCCATACCCAAAACCCCCATGCACCCTCTCAAACCCTCTACTAGTTTCACCTACATGTCCATTGAAGTCTCCTCCTGTTTATTCAATTGAAGAAAATAATCCTTCTTAAGCAGTTAAGTAATCCTCCTTAGGATCGGTTTGTAAATTCACCATATGTATTAGACCAGCTTGAACGACAGACTTGTGCCTAATTTCTTACCTTTGATTCTTTCTCATCAACACTGATGTAAACAGGTTTGGGTTGGCAAGATTATACTGGATCCATGATGATTAATGAAAAAAAATTTAATTTTAACCTGTTTAGATCGACGGTTTGATCGGTCCTTGTGAAATCTATTCTCTCCATTTCATACAGCCTATAATGCAGCAATTTAAGGGCTTTAACGTTGTTCTAACAATAAAAATACAGCCGCACAATTATATATGTCCATCTGTATATTCAAGGGAAAAAAAATAGATAATGATATTTGGTTTTTCCTAGTGACCTATCTACCATATTTCACTTAGTTTAGAAAACAAAAAAGATGAGCATTCTTTTCTCCAAGATATGACATGGTTGTCATATTTACACCCCTCGTAACTTAAGGTAACAATTTGATTGGTACATGGTTCTTTTATTATGGAGCATTATTCTCAGTTCTAAATTGTAAAGTGAACTCAAGTTAAGATAATAGAGTAAATTGACCCATAATAAAAGCAAAGACAAAATGATAGCATCAGTCCCCTAATTAACAGTAATCAAATTTTTACTAACCTCCATCCCATGGAGTGCCATCTAGTCTGCAGCATATATAAGCAAAAGTGTAGTTAGGTCAGTAAAACAAAAATAATGCAACAAAATGTAAACAAAACATACTAGCAATGCAAATAAGAAAATTTTATAAAAGTACACACTGCCATTCAATCAGGAAATATAATCATTTTTTATTATGTTTTTTTTTATTTAATTTGAACTGTATGGTAATGCATTTGAAGCTTATATATTTGGAACTAATTATATGTACACATGTGATACCTTGAAATATCATATTCACCATCAAATATAGGAATGGCCAGATTATTTCAAACAACATAAACTTAAACTATCAGATAAAACAACTACATATGTAATTAGTACAGAGTTATCCTTTCTCCTCCATTTGCATTGGAAAAGGTTGAAATTGTCTAAACAGACAAACACTTAATTTGATTTTCTAGAAAAAAAAAATTGGGGGAAAAACAAAATTTTCAGCCGCCCATGATAGAAAATAAGATAATAATTTTTTTACAATTCATTGTCAAGATCGTTCTATAAATAGTTTTTTTTACTCTTTAAAATAAGATATACCTTGACATTGATTTTCTCTGCCCCACGCCAAGAATGCATGCTTCTTCTCTGCCATATTCACTATACTTTAGCTGAAAATTAGCATCATTTAGTCATCACTATATTTTGTTTTTTGTACATACTTTAACGAGGAATAAAAAAAATATTTAGCATCCTTTATACCATGGATTTGAGCCACCAAGATCTACAATTCATACATTAGCAATGCTGCTCTATCTATCACTAAGTTTCTGACATGTGGACATAGCAGAAAAGGTGTTTACAGTTGAACTAACATAAGCTAAGAAAATCTCAGAGCTGAGATAGAGAAAGCTTAAGCCTTAAAGCTGCTTCTCTCAGCACTTTGCATCCTCAATTGGACTTAGTGTAGCAACAGTAACTTGGACCAGTCTGTTTAATCCTAAGCTCTTCTTTGTTTCTTTTTTTGTTTTTTTTTATTACCTCTATAATCAGTTAGTACAACCTTTCTGTGAAATTATGAGCAACAACCCTAAAATTTAATTGATTTTTTTAACTGAAAACCAATAGCCTGTTGTTTCTAGTTATGGAAAAAATCTACAAAATTTAGCAAAACTGAAAATAATCAGCACTTCCATGGACAATTTATCACCTTGGCTCCTATTTCTTTGTCAATTATATCAGAACCTTGAACTTTAGAAACCCAACATGCCTTCCAAACAGATTGACACCATGTTCATAAGATATTGATCACATTCCATAACTCAAATGCATATGGTAAAAAAAAAACTACATTATAACAAAAACAACTCCATCTAACCTTATAAAGGAGAAATATGTATAGGCTGAGAAAAAGATTCAACCTGAATTTGCACTTGTCTTAATCCGATCCTTTCATTGGTCAATATTCCCTTTTCACTGTGCATGTTCTTCGGTCATTACTTGGACTGAGAACATTCAATAGAATTACTGGAATTTTGAAAAAAAAAAAGTTATATGGTTAGAAGTCACTTTATTTGATGCTTTTATCTAAAGAAGACCTCTCAAGTTTTCTATGTACAAAAGTATTTTTTCATATAAGTTTATCTATGAAAATAAGAATCCTATGGATTAGATTATCTAAAGTACATCAAAATAAAATGCAAGTATCCACAAAAAAAGAGGAATGAAACTCGTAAAAAAAAATCTGAAAATTGAAATGAGAATAAAGAATTATTAGGACCATGTGTATTTTACTTCAATGCATTTCCAGGATTTTGTCTTAATGTTACAAGGGGAGATCGGAATCGACTTGCAACACCAGGATTTTTTCTTCGTCCACAACCTCAATTGAAATAGGAGCGATGGTGTCGGAGCTGAGATCGGCGGTGAGACGCACGGAAGAGATGACGTCGACGCTGAGATCGACGGCGTTGAGAACGAGGAATTGAGTAGGGAGGAGGGCGTCGACGGTGATTGTCGTGGAGCCGGGCCTTGTTTTGGAAGAGAAAAGAGTTTCTGACTGCGAGAAGAGAGTGCGGCGCGAGATAGCGAGAGAACCTAAACCTAGATCTAGAGGGACGGTGGAAAATGAAAAGTTATATGGAATGAATATGAATTCAGAAATGAGATGAGAAAAAGAACTGGAATTTTACCTCTAGAATAACAATTAGAATTCTACCGAGTACAATAGACAAATTGAGAAGCGCTTCTTATAGTCAATAAATTTTACACTGCTACAATTGTAAAAAAAAAATAGGCCTAGAATGTATGGAGGGAATTGCCAGCGCCAAAACAATAGAAATTTCACTTTAGAATATGAAATATAAATTGATGTAAATTGGTATCTTGAGAATAAATTGACTTAATTTTTTTCATAATATATAAGTGATTCATTTGTGATCGGATTTATTATAAAATTAAGGATGTCTCCAAAATGATTTTTCAAATAACACATATTTAGTTTATACGTGCAAAAAAAAATTTCAAACGATTGAATCTCAATTTTCAAATCACAATGACCGATCTAAACTTCTAAATTTGTTCTCCATAATGAAATCTCTAGATACTAAATTTTAATATGGAGATCATATTGAACGGTTCAAACTGACAATTTGAAATTTCTATAATCAGACTTGAATCGTATTTGTCATCAAATATGTTTGACTATAGCATCACTCAATTACAAATTTAATTATATGATTATATTAAAAAAAATCACATATTTATATGACATTCAATTAAGCGATTATTTATATCACTGGAATTTTTTTATGAAGATTTATATTTTTCAAGTTATAAATCAAATAAAAATGTTGCAGAGCTTGAATTAATAAAGGACATCGTATTTATATCGCTAACACGTCGTGTAGTGTCATGTTGGCACGTTGTGTT
This sequence comes from Rhynchospora pubera, assembly GCA_028095005.1. Lineage (NCBI taxonomy): Eukaryota > Viridiplantae > Streptophyta > Magnoliopsida > Poales > Cyperaceae > Rhynchospora > Rhynchospora pubera. Next base: position 325,737,383 of record CM051460.1, read on the forward strand.
AGTATTGTTGGATTATTTTATTATTTTTAAAATAAAATATTAACAAATCATGTCAATTTTTTAAAATTTCCAACACGACACGATTATGACATGACACGATAACACGATCATGTCGTGCCAATTTCGTACTCGTGTCGTGCTAACACGTATGTGTATCGTGCTAGTATGATCGTGTCGTGTCATTTGGAGAACACTAGTTGTATGCTTCTACGTATAATTAAAAAGTATGAAATAATTCAAATATTCCTGTGAGTTTGAGTAGCGATCCCCATAAATATTATATTTAAGTTCAATTCGGTCCGAGCATGAGTAGTTCGGTCCGATTTGTAGTTTTGATGTTGCCTCCAAATGCTAGGAATGAGTCGTCTAGCATATCCAAAGTGCCAAAATCCATCTAATATTCGAGAATCCACCAGAAATCATCAAGAAACCTGAAAATAAGAGAAAAGACGACGGTAGAGCCAATTCTTAGAAAATCATAGCAATTTATGGTATAATTAAATGGTTTGAGTATGATTTGAGTACCAAGTACGGTCCAAATATCAACAAATAATAACGATATCACCTGCTAAAAATATTTCAACGATGTTGGTTTGGATTTAAGCAAAGATATATGTCAAAGATAATTATTTTTGTGGATATTATCTTCATAATCTTTTATTATCATATTAATTGTATAAATGATTTTATTACATTGTTTTAAATTTATTAACAGTGGTCATAATTGAAATGACAAAAAAATAATATTATCATAGTTGAATTTTTTTTATAATGAATATAGTCGCGTCAAATGAAGGAATCAGTTAAACATGTCAAACCTTATTTTAATTTATTCAATAAAAATTCATTAAAATATTTAAATAATTTTTAAAATAGAAACAATATATATAATAAATTATTGAATTTTCAAATATTACAGAAAAAATTGGTGATTGGATAAAAAGATTATGAATCAAAAGTTATTAAATTTATAACATAAACTCAATATAATTTAATAAATTCTAAATAATAATAATTATTATCGTGCCAACTCATGTCACGTGTCGTGTCGTGTTGTGTCACGTGTCAACTTGTGTCGTGTTAAGACGTGTCAATGTTTGAAAATATCCAACACGACACGCTGACACACGTGTCGTGCTAACTCTATAAACGTATCTAGTTGTGTCAACACACGTGCATGTCGTATCAACCCGCTCGTATCGTATTATTTTGAAGAACACTCTTGTCATGTGCCTTGCAATAGTCCTTGTACTAGTAAAACAATAATTGATCTTAATAGCCGGTTTTGTAATAGCATATTATTACCAAGAAAACTTAAATCGGAATTTTAATAATTTTTAATCTGAATAAATAATGAATGCAAAAATTTTAATTTCGATCAATTGATGCCAACTACTAATATATATGAAAAAATTGTTAAATAATAAAATATTGTCGTTTTTGGGGAGTAGAAAGAAATGACCCTTTCATTTTATTTCATTTCTATTTTCATCCTTTCATCCATATATTATAAAAAAGATGGAAAAATATTTTATAAAATTATTCTTGGCGCCACTGCTTGCGAAAATAATTTATTTTGGCGCCATTGTTTGTGAAAAAGAGGCCGCAGATCGTCGATCAAAACCAACGGAGGTCCCAAATCACATGTAAAAAGCACAATCTGTGAGCAACCAATCCAATCTATGATAGAAGGCCACGTGGCATGATATAACTGGTCAATTTGATTAAAAAAAATGAGGTATTGGTCTGTTGTAACTTGTAAATAACATTTACGAGACAAAACTCCCATCAGGTAGCTGTTTAAAAGGAATACAGATTGAAATTAATCTATTTGATATTAAATAGAAAAGTATGTATAAAATTCGGATTGTAAATATATTTGCACTAGTAAAGGCATTACAAACTACCAACCTAAATTTAATATTTTTTTACAACGGTCAAAAATTATGTCTAAAATTTCAGAAAAAAATCATAAAAAAATTAGCATGTTGCAATTCGTAGAACAATCTAAAATTAGTAGAAAGTGGAGTGTATGTGATTGGTCATATAATAAATGTGATATGTGATGTGAGTGGGAGGTTTTTATAATATTTGAAAATTCATTCAGTAGGAATAGTGAGGGGTTATTTATTAATTTCTTTGTTTTATTCATTAATTAGTATTTTATAAAGATTTTTTTCTTTTTAATTTGTACGGAAAAATATTGGGTAGCTAATTTTGGCGCCAAAATTTAGCGCCATGTATAAAAAACTTATGAGTTATGACTTACGAGATAATTTGGCGTCATGCATAGCAAAAAAAAACTGATAATAGGGACCACGTGAATTAATTGGATGAAAAATGATTTAAGTAGGCTTTTGTCCTTTGTTTTTTTTCTTTTATCATTTTTCAGTAGATCACAAAACAGATAAAATATTGGACTTGGTGACTGGATACTAAATACTCAGAATTTGAAATGAATTGCCATACGGAAAATTTTTATAGGTGACACATTAATATTTATTTTTTTATCATTTAATTATTAGAATTTTAGAAAATCATTAAATGTTGTAGTGTAAAATAATATAGTAGAATTTCCATGTATGTAATTTATAAAAAAATCATAATAATATTAATTCGTAAACATTATATTGTATAATATTACAATACAATATAATGATTAAGATAATTAAATTTATAACTGTAATTATTATTTTATTTAATAAATCCTTCCTTTAGCGCTAACTTCGTAAGGAAAATCAAAATCATAAATAAGGAGTTGGCATATTTTAAAATAATAAATTTTATACTAAATTTTACTTAACAAAAAAGAATTCTTTAATCCATTTTTCTCTTAGTGTTTCTGTTTACTTAATAAATTGTATTGTTTTGAAATATTTACTTGATTCATGGATATAATATTAACCGTTTACCATTAAAGTGTTCATGGTTAAATTTTTAATGGATTCATGTATTGGATTCAGGTATATTGGCATATTAGATCACCAAGTAATTTTAATTTTAAAAAATTAGTAATTTGTTTATTAGAGTCTGTGTTGATTTGTGTCAACCAGCGACTTCAATTACGCGCACCCGTAAGAAAAAAATTTGTGTCTCTGTCCGAAAGAGTTATGCGTCCTAACTAAAACACGTCCCTGTTGATGTGTGTCGGTATACCGACGCGAATTACATTCAGCATATTCGCGTCCCTACATATAACAAGAGAGCGTCTCTATGTAGAGAATTATTGCGTCCTAACTAATATCCATCAACCTACCGACGCATATTAAAAGTTCTCAAGTCTGCTTTTTTCTTTCTGCGTCTCTATTTTATTGAGGGACCCTAATATGTTGGTGCTCCGACGCAGAAAAACGAAATTCTGGTAGTGCCTCATGTGTAAATTTTTTAACTTGCCCATATCATGATTTTTGGTAAAAAAAAATAATAAAAATAAAAAGAAGACTGCAACATATACAGCTGGTCCCTAGCTAAAACAATTCAAAACTTAGTCCTATTCACATTTAATAAAATAAAATTAATATATGTTAGTTGGGCCGGGATAACTATATGACTTTAGGTGTGGACCTAATAATTGATTGAAAACACGAATATATAGATGTATTGAAAACACGAATATATTTGAATTGTATTGCTTGATTTGACATCAATGTGTCTTTTTACATCTAGATAAATTTATCCATAGCTTATCTGTTAATTACGCCTATTATTATATTATATGACTTGAAATGTGTCCTCGATTGATTAATCTGACTAGCATATTACATTTATTACATTACATATTTTAAATGTACTCAACCAGGTTCTCTTGCAAAAAAAAAAAAAATTGATCCTGAACAATTCGCATATAGATTTTATTGATTATATATATATATATATATATATATATATATATATATATATATATGCTGATCGGAATACATGAAATGTGACCCAATTGGTAATATTTTTAATTAGTATATATGATAATTCTTTCTTCTTGTAGATAACCTTGCTAGAGTAAATTGTTGCACATGTACAGCACACAAAAATACGCTATAAATGCATTCTAACGCAATTCATTGCATGTATTCAATGTATCTTATTGAACAAGATCATAATATATGTTGGTTTGGCGATTGCATGACTTTGCATTTATGCACGAGACTCCATTAACCATAGAGATCAGATCGGACGGTGTAGATGTGCGCTGCACCATCCCGAGCGGGACCAGATCTCTTTTCCTAATTGCGTGCTCCCCGGATGATGGGGTCCTCCTCCCAGCGTCGAATTATAGACTGTTCAGTATGGATCGATTAAATTATCCATGGTCGTACAATTATAGACCTTTAATTGCGGATCAGAAAATTTAGATTGGATCTGATCTCTCGCTATTAAATTCGGACAAATGAAAAGAAGCTTAACCCAATAACTGGTAGTTTGTGTAAGCCACCTCAAATTAGATGATTAGATATCACTTCTTTTATAAATTACTGCTGCATTGTGTTGTGACAAAATAGCTGAAATTAATTTTTTTTTTTAGTGAAAAGCATGGGTCATGAAATTAATTGACCGTAAGGTTTTTTTTCCTCCTTTCTTCTCTTAGCTTTGGTATTAGGGCTGTCAAACATGGCCAAAATGCACGAAACATGCCGTTTCGTTAAGTAACACGATACAAGATATCATTTCGTTAACTGTTTCGTTTTTGAAACGGTACAGAATTCCATTTCGTTATTCATTCCACTTTAGAAAATACAAAGAAAACGATTTGAAATGAGGTCGAAATAGTCGAAACGGTACAATCTGGTATTTTGTTTTCCGTTTCGTTATTGAAACGAAATAAAAATTGGTATTAATTCGTTAACACGTGATTTTTCTGACTGTTAACAACCATATTTGGCATATCGATCTTGGTGTATCTTTGCACCTTTAGTGGTCAAATTACTTTTGTCTCCTTCTCTGGCAGAGACACACACACACACACACATATATATATATATATACTATGGCGAGTTGCAACTCACCAAAGAGTCCGTGAGTCGCGTTCAAAATTTCGAAATTTAATTCAAAATGACCGATCCAAACTGTCTAATACGATCTCCCTATTGAAATCTCTATACAGACCAAATTTTTTATATTTTTTAAAATTTTTAAGTATTTATTTCAGACTTTTAAAAACTGCTGTTTTTGAACGGTTCAGAACTAATTAGATTAGTGATTTTCTAAAATTTAAAAAAAAATACTTAAAAATTTTGAAAAAAATATAAAATTTGGTCTGCGTGGAGATTTCAATAGGGAGGTCATATTACACGGTTTGGATCGGTCATTTTGAAATAAATTTCAAAAATTTGAGCGCGACTCACGGAAGCTTTGGTGAGTTGCAACTCACCATAGCAAAACTCTATGGGTGTGTTTGGATGAACCGAGAATAGAGAATAAGAATAAGAAATTTCGGTTTGCGTGTTTATTCTTATTCTTATGCAAAACAAACGGTATAAGAATAAGGAATTTGGGCCATTATTCCTATACTAAAAAAACCATGGTATAAGAATAAGGAATATGGATAAGCACGCAAACCGAAATTCCTTATTCCTACTTCCTATTCACCGCTTATTTCGTTGCATCCAAACACAGTGTATATATATTGGTGTATATATATATAGAGAAAGAGAATTTCTATTGTGAACCATGATGCATAGAGGCTTCCGTGCACCATGACTGTTTTGGTCGGTGATTTTGCAAATTGACAAATCTAAATTAGCCAACCAAATCTATATATTGGAATCTCATAGAAAAAAGAAATTTACAATTTTTTAAAAAATTTTATTGTTTTTTTCGAATTTTTTAAAGCTTGCCATTTTTTGCCACAAAATACACTAATTTGTAGCAAAAAATGGCAAATTTTAAAAAATTCGAAAAAAATAGTAAAAAAATTTCAAAAATTGTAAAATTTTGATTTCTATGATATTTCAATATATAGATTGAGTTTGTTAAATTAGATTGAGAATTTGTGGAACCACTGACCAAACGATCATGGTGCACGGAAGCTTCTATGCATCATGGTTCACAATATATTTACTATATATATATATATATATATATATATATATATATATATATATATATATTAATGATTTTCTAAAATTTCAAAAAAATGCTTAAATTTCGAAAAAATATAAAATTTGGTTTGCATGGAGATTTCAATAGGGAGATCGTATTGGACGGTTTGGATCGGTCATTTTGTACTAAATTTCGGAATTTTGAGCGCGACTCACGGACGTTTTGGTGAGTTGTAACTCACCATATCAAAACTCCATATATATATATAAAGGATTGCTAAAATGCTATGCATAGCACGGATGGCCTTCGTGCTACGGATTCGTTCTTGAATTTCATATTCAAACAACCGATCCAAACCGTTCATTATCTTATTCATATTGAAATCTCATTAAAAACCAAATTTTACATTTTTTTAATTTTTTTACTATTTTTTCAGATTTTTTAAAATACTTAATCTAATAAATTATGGACCCTTCAATAACAGTGATTTTCAAAAATCTAAAAAAGGACTGAGGAGAGAGAGGTTCAGATCGGCGCAAGGAAGAAGAAAAGAGGAAGGACTGAGGAGGCAGAAAACCCTAAGCTGTAGATCTATTTTTTATTCTTCTCAACCTAATATAACCTCTGCTATCATATTCATTCTAAATCTGTAGAATCTTGGACGAAACGTATATGAAACGTGCATGGTACACACCATTTCGTTTGACGTTTCGCTGATTCCAACGTTACAAGATACTATTCCGTTTCGTCACATACCACAAAATAAGAAACCATTCCGCAAGCTGTTCCATTGACACGGAACGTGCACGACTGTAAACGATATACCGTCTGCACCTCTAGTCACTTTTGATTCAACAGTCGAGCAGAAAGCCAAGTACATTCACATTGCTAGATATTTTCTAATGGCTCCCCGTGACATTATCTTAAAAGTTGTTCATCATGCTGAGGATGACAATAAGGTATCATAAATTGGTCTTCTTGATGGTGTATTAATGGCTTATACCACTGCTATTACTTTTTTTATTAGAAGGCGGTATTTAATTGATGAATATTTTTGTAGGTTTTCTCATGGAAACTTTCTACTCGTTGTTATCAAATTTGGAATATACCTTTTCAGGTAAATGCTATTGTTTTGATCTTATTCCACGCTACAAATCAAACCAATGGCACTACCAATTGGTACTGAAATATATTTGGTTTATGTTGCATTCTTTCAGATCGTGCGATTATAATTTCGAAAATAAGACTGAAGCAATGCAAGTTGCAGAATTTTTCCACTGGGAGGTATTAATTCTTGTCTCTCTCCCAAACATATATATTAATTAGTTTATAAGTAAGTAGAATTACTTGTTAAAATGTTCTCTAAAGCATAAAAAACTAGCTTAAATGTCATCTTGATCACTAAAAAATTATGATATTTCAGTTTTATTTTGGCCCTATTTGATCAAAAAAGTGCATGGAAATCTCTGTGAAGTGGCTCAAGTACTTCAGGTGATTTGTCTTCAGTAAAAATATGAATGTAGGACTAGCGACTAACTCTAAGAACTATAAGTACACGATAAAATATAGTTAATCAAACAATGCACATGATTGGAAAAAATGGATATTAAAGAACTATGAAAAAATGCAGAAAAAGACTGTCGAAGAGGTAGCACTCTTGATGGAGGGTATGCTGAAAGTGTCGGGCAGGAGAACTGTTATCATTTATTTTTTTCTGCTTTTTAACGATACATATCAAACCAAAGTCTATACGAGAAAAGAAAGGATCCTATTACAATGGATTTATTTGACAATCTTTGCATTTTTTTTCTCAAATCAATCTAAATCCTTAATAGTGAATATAAATTTGGATGTTTTTATGGGATATCGATTGTTCACCTATAAATAATAGTATATTTATCATGTAGATCACACATAAAGAGTTGTATTTCAAATTTATCTTCATTTGTGGAGATTGATTGATTGATCGACATGGTTAATAATCAATAATGAATCCTAACCCATACCAAAATTGCACATGCACCCTTCCTGAAAATATTATGTCGTATGAGTTTCACAAAGTGTTAGCACTAAAGAAATGCCCACGGTTATACCTGGTAAGAGAGAGCCATGGATAGAAATCGGTGGCAATAGAAATGGTGTTTGTTTGCTCATATTGGTGGTCCAGGATTAAATAATATATTATTATACCTGTTGATTGAAATTGGGATCATCAAAATTGAACCGGTTATTTTCTATGTTTGACCGTTCTTTTATTTTCTACATTGATTATTGTTAGACCTGTCAATATGTTAACAAATTAACGTTTTAACGTTACGTTTTTGGGCCACGGAACGTTAAACGGTCGAAATTTTAGTTCCGTTGGGCCGACGGAACATTAAATGAAAATGGGCCGCTAATTCCGTAAAAATACGTAACGTAAACGTAAGGCCTCATTTCCGTTACGTTTATTTCCGTATTAACGTTTATAACACACCTTCGAGAATTTGGTGAATTGTAAAGGAGAGGCGGAGACACCGAGGCTGTCTGATCGAGACATAAACCTAATGCACCGCTCCTCTCTCTCTCTCTTTCTCTATCTGTCGCCTCCTTCTCTCGCACTGCTCGCACGCCTGCTCCTCTCTCTCTCTTTCCCTCTGTCTCTCTCTTACTCTCTCCCACACAGAACAATACCTAAGCCTTCGTCACTCATCAGCAATCACTTCTTCCGCCGTTTCTCTCTGAACAGTAGGCATTATCACACGGCAGTAGGGAACAATAGCAATCATGATTGTTTACTTTCGATTCCTTTTATACATGGATCGTGAAGGGAAAAAATGGACAGAAAAGAGAGAGAAAAAAAGAGATCCAGTCAGAGAAAGAAAGGAAGGTGTGGAAAGCTTGGTAAGGTGGAAGCAAGGCAGAATTGCAAAGCAAGGTGTGGTTGACTGGCTAGTCGGACTCCTCCTCTCCTTTGCCTCTTTCTGGTACACTAGCAAACCCTATTTCTCTCCTTTGTTTTCTTTTTGTTCAAATTGTGGTTCGCTTTTTGGAAAAGAGAAACAGATCTGAAATTTGGTATTATTTTTTTTGGCAAAATTACAGAAATTTGTGTTATATTTTTTTTTGCAAACTGTTTGTTCCGATCTGTATTGGTACTGTTTGTTATATTTTTTTGGCAAAATTACAGAAATTTGTTATTGTTTTGTTCCGATCTGTAATTAATGACGCTAAAGCAGGGTACTTGGTTAGTTACTCAGCCGTATTTAATATCTGTAATTAATGGCCTTGGTTGTAATTGATAATAATAGGTGTAGTTAATAGGTTTAATAAATAACCAATCATTTTCTATCATTAATAGGTGTACTTAATAACTAATCATTTTCTGTCATTAATAGGTGTTGTGACACCCCGTCGAATACTGTAACTGGACAGTACACGATGGAGTGCCCGCCGCGGATGCCTACTGCTCCCGCAAGGCTTACTAATACTTAATTTACCAATTAATATTGATTCTACTCAAATAATATACCGATTAATTAGAAATTTATAATTAATTACTTAAATATAAAGTAAATCCTATAAAGGCCTGGTATTTTTGGATTACTAACCACAATATCCAATGGTCCGCTACTCGTCTTGCAGTCCAGCACTTGATCTGAAACCTGGAACCCACAACCAATCGTGGAAACAATGCAAAAAGCACGGAATGAGATAAATAAAATTTATCTCAGTACGGTATTCAGTTCCAGCCACTTGAGTTTTGATTATCATGTGTTGGAACTAAATACAAGACTGAGTCAAATAAATTCCAAATCAAATTTCATTTCTTTTTATTTCAAATAACATTAAAACTAGACTTTCAATCAAGCAATGCAATTAGACAAATAAATTCAATACTCTTAGAAATCAATTTCTTTTCTTTGAATTCAAAATATGACAATTATCATTTCAATTACCTGAACAAATAATTAATAACTTGTTTCCAATAGAAATAGCAAGGTCAAATCAATTCAATCAATGCAATATGAAATGTGAGCTCGGCATCAATTCCATAACAATTCAAATATCAATGTATAGCAAAAGCCGACTCATTTGGTTGGACAATTACCTAATATGCAAGTCTGGTTTATCACAAGTCAATCATTTCAGTCATTTCCTTCAGATACCGCGAACCACCCTATAGATGGATGCCAACGGCCAATTCAATTCATACATAATTCAATCAATTAAATCATCAAAATGTACAAGCAAGCTGGGAACACTCACACTCCGGTCCATTCCAGACTAGACCTACTGAGTCCCGGTACATAAGCGCTTATTACACGGTGCTTGGTAGGATGGGTCATGACTCCACCTCCAAACATTACGAGTGTCTATCTCAACCACACAAGTTGTACTTACCTCAATCAAATCACATTTCAATCGGATACCATTCAATATGTCATTTTCCAACATTTCAATCGGATACCATTCAATATGCCACTTTCCAATCATGCATCAATATACAATTTCACAAAATGATCTCATGAACAAAATTCCAATTATGAATTCAGAATGCATAATGATAACAATAATAATAATAATAATAATAATAATAATAATAATAACAACAATAATCAGAATACATATCACATATAATTAAAACTCAAGTGAAATCCGTACCTTATACTGCAAGCAAAATCCAAAGCATAAGCAAGCAAGCAAAATAATTCTACAGTGGCTCTGTCAAGTCAGCTGCTCCTAATTCCGACACATAACCACCCAACTCTAAAACAAATATAAATCTCCTTTTAATTTTTATAACACCTAATTATGCTACTTATAATCTTTATCAATTAGATTAGAAACTATGCTACCATGCATCATGATTATGCCATGTATTTACTAGACTCAATAATCATAAGTTGAGTAACTCATTTATAGATCATGTAACTCAAATAATATCCTTACCTACCATTTATCAAATGATCAAGTATCCTAATCCTAATTCAATTAATTTATGTAAGTCTAGTATGCCATGCAACTCAATTGGTACGATTCGAGGACCAATTATACATCTCATCTCACATGCAATACTCATGTAAATGCTAATACACTATTTATTAGAATCTATTATGCTTACTTTTCCAATTAATTCAAATAGATACCATTAGTTAATTTAGAAATCATTTTTCTTTCCTTAATGTATACATGCATGCACGATATGCGTGTCGATCAAGGTTTGAGGCCAAATCCTAATCCAAACCCAATACAATCCCTTTTTCATAATCAACCCTTAAAATCCATAAAAAGAAAATCAATATTACAACACAATTAATAATCATCCATCCCAAATGCATGACATGCAAAACCTTATATTTACCCTTATATACATGCACCCATTTATACTAACAATAAATGCAATAATTAAATCCATGTCATATGCTTAATAATTCCTATCATGCATAAAATTCCCAATTATCCAACATTTATCAAAGCAATCAATCCATTCATCAATCGATGACATAACAACACGAGCATTCAATCCAACACAAATTCTCATTACTCAAATTACGCATACTAGTTAGATTTCGTGAAATTCTCGATAAACCCTAGAAATCCAATACACATGCAATTGACAAGAAAATTACAAAGATAGCTATATATATACCACAAATCAAAGAAATTACTTACTTAGTTTCGGCCAAAGACCGATGACGGGAGAAAACAAGCCGAAATCGCTATTTCTCGATTTTCACCACTTATCCCCGACAAAACCTTGCAAGTCCACTTGGAAATCGATGGAGAGGACCCCAGAGTGCTCCAGGTCGAATGGCGGCCAAAACCGACGAGTTCGCTCCATTTCCCGAAAAACTTCCGTCGAGAAATACGACGAGGATGGCCATCAATCGACGATCCGAAGGTAGATGGTGCAAGAGAACGGTGAGGCGAACGCGTGGATACTTCGATCCGGTGAAATGGTGGAGAAATAGAGGTGGATGGATTTGGGGGGGGGGCTTCGGTTTTGTTTCGAAAGAGAGGTGTCTCTCTCTGGTTTGGTTTGCGCACAGGGAGAGAGAGAGAGAGACAGGTCACCTTTTTATTTTCCGATTTTTTTTTTAGGTTATCACATTATTCCCTCCTTATAAAAAATTTCGACCTCGAAATTTATTGAAATACATAGCAATCATACAATCCATAATACAATCAAATAGTACAAACATATTATGCAACAATTATCGATTTATGTAATGCAACTCAGCCCGACATTTTATTCAATTCAAAATTAAAATACTAATGATAATACAAGAATGTCAGCCCAATCTCGGTACTTAAATGCAAGCATGACAATCCTAAGTCACAATCAAAGATCAATCAATTCAAAGTCAGATATCGCGAGTCTCTTTCTCAGAGAGAAACCAGCGATTACAGATATTCGGATACCGTGAATCACCTCTAAAGAGGGTTGCCAACGGTCAATTCAATTCTCTTTACAATTCAGACAATTCCGTATCATATCATCATAACAATTCAAATAACCAAACACTACAAGCAGAGAATAATACCACTCCTTACGTTATCATTTAAAAACAAATCTTTCAATTCTTGTAACTAGTAACATTTTGAAATGTCCAGTTATTTTCTTATCTTTTAGGAAGCACAGTAATATCAAAATTATTCTTGGCTGCCTTGGTGATCAGTCAAGGAAATAAAAATAATTCTGATATTATTGAGATTCAATTAACAAGTCAGATGATCAGTCAGCTTGTTTGATCCTTGTGCCAACAAAAGATAAGAAAATCTTTACTCAAATAAGTTCCAAAAGTTTGTGCATACTATAGTAAATTCAGAAATCCTTAATATTCCAACCAAGCATTAATATAACATAGAACATGCTTACTATAATAACCAAAATCCTTTAACTTGCCATACCAACTCTTTTGTGCGCTTATCAAAATAACTTTACATTTTAAACATTAGAAAATAAGCTCTATTAATTTCATCCACAAAATTTGTTACGACCTATTAAACATAACTTTTAAAATTACAACACATATATAAAATAATCATGCAACTATAAACAATTAATATATTAGATATATACAAATACAAAGCATCTGTATCCTATAATACTAATAACTTAGCTAGACAAATATTATTTTGCTAGCACAAATAGTAAGAAATCAACTTACCTACAAAACAACCCTTTAGACGTACCCATTCTTACGCAATCTATTGGTCTGGTTTGGTTGTTAAACCATTCTCTGATACCATCTGTGACACCCCGTCGAATACTGTAACTGGACAGTACACGATGGAGTGCCCGCCGCGGATGCCTACTGCACCCGCAAGGCTTACTAATACTTAATTTACCAATTAATATTGATTCTACTCAAATAATATACCGATTAATTAGAAATTTATAATTAATTACTTAAATATAAAGTAAATCCTATAAAGGCCTGGTATTTTTGGATTACTAACCATAATATCCAATGGTCCGCTACTCGTCTTGCAGTCCAGCACTTGATCTGAAACCTGGAACCCACAACCAATCGTGGAAACAATGCAAAAAGCACGGAATGAGATAAATAAAATTTATCTCAGTACGGTATTCAGTTCCAGCCACTTGAGTTTTGATTATCATGTGTTGGAACTAAATACAAGACTGAGTCAAATAAATTCCAAATCAAATTTCATTTCTTTTTATTTCAAATAACATTAAAACTAGACTTTCAATCAAGCAATGCAATTAGACAAATAAATTCAATACTCTTAGAAATCAATTTATTTTCTTTGAATTCAAAATATGACAATTATCATTTCAATTACCTGAACAAATAATTAATAACTTGTTTCCAATAGAAATAGCAAGGTCAAATCAATTCAATCAATGCAATATGAAATGTGAGCTCGGCATCAATTCCATAACAATTCAAATATCAATGTATAGCAAAAGCCGACTCATTTGGTTGGACAATTACCTAATATGCAAGTCTGGTTTATCACAAGTCAATCATTTCAGTCATTTCCTTCAGATACCGCGAACCACCCTATAGATGGATGCCAACGGCCAATTCAATTCATACATAATTCAATCAATTAAATCATCAAAATGTACAAGCAAGCTGGGAACACTCACACTCCGGTCCATTCCAGACTAGACCTACTGAGTCCCGGTACATAAGCGCTTATTACACGGTGCTTGGTAGGATGGGTCATGACTCCACCTCCAAACATTACGAGTGTCTATCTCAACCACACAAGTTGTACTTACCTCAATCAAATCACATTTCAATCGGATACCATTCAATATGTCATTTTCCAACATTTCAATCGGATACCATTCAATATGCCACTTTCCAATCATGCATCAATATACAATTTCACAAAATGATCTCATGAACAAAATTCCAATTATGAATTCAGAATGCATAATGATAACAATAATAATAATAATAATAATAATAATAATAATAATAATAATAATAATAATAACAACAATAATCAGAATACATATCACATATAATTAAAACTCAAGTGAAATCCGTACCTTATACTGCAAGCAAAATCCAAAGCATAAGCAAGCAAGCAAAATAATTCTACAGTGGCTCTGTCAAGTCAGCTGCTCCTAATTCCGACACATAACCACCCAACTCTAAAACAAATATAAATCTCCTTTTAATTTTTATAACACCTAATTATGCTACTTATAATCTTTATCAATTAGATTAGAAACTATGCTACCATGCATCATGATTATGCCATGTATTTACTAGACTCAATAATCATAAGTCGAGTAACTCATTTATAGATCATGTAACTCATATAATATCCTTACCTACCATTTATCAAATGATCAAGTATCCTAATCCTAATTCAATTAATTTATGTAAGTCTAGTATGCCATGCAACTCAATTGGTACGATTCGAGTACCAATTATACATCTCATCTCACATGCAATACTCATGTAAATGCTAATACACTATTTATTAGAATCTATTATGCTTACTTTTCCAATTAATTCAAATAGATACCATTAGTTAATTTAGAAATCATTTTTCTTTCCTTAATGTATACATGCATGCACGATATGCGTGTCGATCAAGGTTTGAGGCCAAACCCTAATCCAAACCCAATACAATCCCTTTTTCATAATCAACCCTTAAAATCCATAAAAAGAAAATCAATATTACAACACAATTAATAATCATCCATCCCAAATGCATGACATGCAAAACCTTATATTTACCCTTATATACATGCACCCATTTATACCAACAATAAATGCAATAATTAAATCCATGTCATATGCTTAATAATTCCTATCATGCATAAAATTCCCAATTATCCAACATTTATCAAAGCAATCAATCCATTCATCAATCGATGACATAACAACACGAGCATTCAATCCAACACAAATTCTCATTACTCAAATTACGCATACTAATTAGATTTCGTGAAATTCTCGATAAACCCTAGAAATCCAATACACATGCAATTGACAAGAAAATTACAAAGATAGCTATATATATACCACAAATCAAAGAAATTACTTACTTAGTTTCGGCCAAAGACCGATGACGGGAGAAAACAAGCCGAAATCGCTATTTCTCGATTTTCACCACTTATCCCCGACAAAACCTTGCAAGTCCACTTGGAAATCGATGGAGAGGACCCCAGAGTGCTCCAGGTCGAATGGCGGCCAAAACCGACGAGTTCACTCCATTTCCCGAAAAACTTCCGTCGAGAAATACGACGAGGATGGGCCATCAATCGACGATCCGAAGGTAGATGGTGCAAGAGAACGGTGAGGCGAACGCGTGGATACTTCGATCCGGTGAAATGGTGGAGAAATAGAGGTGGATGGATTTGGGGGGGGGCTTCGGTTTTGTTTCGAAAGAGAGGTGTCTCTCTCTGGTTTGGTTTGCGCACAGGGAGAGAGAGAGAGAGAGACAGGTCACCTTTTTATTTTCCGATTTTTTTTTTTTTAGGTTATCACAGGTGTAGTTAATAGGTGTAGTTAATAACTAATCATTTTTTGTCATTAATAGGTGTAGTTAATAACTAATTGGTCTGTCATTAATGGCAATTATTGTGTGTTGATAGCTAATTATTGTGTGTCATTAAATGCTAACAGAAGAATTAATGCATGTAATAATTAAACCGTGTATAATTTGTAAAAACATTTTTCTTTTGTTAATAGAAATCATTCTTACTTAATTAGTTAATAGAAAATACTTGTACTTAATTAGTTAATATAATTAATTAATAAAAAAATGCAACTGCTTGTATTTTTTTTACTTAAATGCTTGTATTTGTACTTTTTTATTTGTACTTAAATGCTTAAATACTTGTATTTTTTCAGATTGGTAATGGAAAATGCAGAGACTGCATCTGAACCAGATTTTGAACTCTCTGAGGGCAGGTACTAACTGCACCTATTAACTACACGGCTACACTTATATTTTTTTTTATATTACAAGTTGTTTGTATTACATGACTGATATTTTTTTATATTGTAGCTTTGGATTAGATCCAAATTACACTCCAGAGGAAATCCAAAGAGTTCAAAATGAAGCTAGACAAGCTGATGGTGACACTCAAGTCCCTCAAACTGAAGTCCCTCAAACAGATCCTGAATCCACCAAAAAAAGAAAAACAAGAGAAAAAATGACCTCTAAATATTGGCAGTATTTCATAAGGGGTGAGCCTAAAGAAGATGGCTTCTATGAGGCCAAATGTAAATTCTGTGAACACACTTATGACATGGGGAATGGAAGGGGCACTGGTTCTTTGATGCACCATTTTAAAAAGGCTTGCGAAAAGGTGCCGAAAGCCATGAGACACAAACCTAGTGCTCTACAGAAAATGTTGCAAGCTGGTACTACTACAGGTACAACTTGAGTGTTTCCCCTTTATTTCATTTGTAAAATATATTGTGTACTTGTAAATTATATTGTGTACTTCTATTTTTAATGCAACACCAGCTCTTGATGTGTGGGAATTTAATCAAATGAAATGTAGAAAGGGCCTTGCAAGAATGGTAGTTGCTCATGACTATCCTTTTAATTGTGTGAATCATTACTTTTTGAGAGAATTCTTAAGAGACTTGCAACCTCAGTTTAAAGTACCATCAAGGAATACACTTAGGGCTGATTGCCTAAATGTTTATGCTGAGGAAAAAGACATGTTGTATGATTTGTTTAGCAAGTTAGATTGCAAGTTTAGTTTTACTAGTGACCTATGGTCAAACAAGGGTAGAGATATAGGTTTTATGGCTCTTACTTGTCACTATATTGATGAAAGTTGGAAACTTCATAAGAGAGTCATTGCATTATGTCCTTTGCCAAGTCCTCATACAGGCAAAAATATTGCTGATGCCATATATGAGAAGTTAGTGTTGTGGAATTTGGATAAAAAAAGCCTTATGTCTTGTACTTGATAGTAGTAGTGCTAATGATGTTAGTGTTAGGGAATTGCTTAGTAGACCCATTCTTGATACATTGCCGGCTGATGGACAACTATTCCACCAAAGGTGTGGTTGTCACGTGTTAAACCTTATACTCCAAGATGGACTTGATGTATTAAGTGATGAGATAAAAATTATTCGAGAGACGATGAAGTACATTCGTCACTCACAGTCAAGAATGGAGAAGTTTAAGAGAGCAATTGATACTATCATACTACACTTTATTTAATTTTGTTCTTGAAATGTAATTTTTATTAACTAATTATGTTGTATGCAATAAAGGGCCCCGATAAAAAACCGGCATGGGATGTTCAAACAAGGTGGAACTCCACCTATCTCATGTTGCAACTAGCATTTGAATTGAGAAAATCAATTGAAAGGTTTGTCGTTCTTGATAAAAATCCTGAGCTAGTTGCTGGTCTTGATTGGAACAAATTAAAGGCTTTACTTGATTGCCTAAAGGTTTTTTATGATGCTACTTTAACACTTAGTGGAACCAAGTATCCAACTCTCAACTTATTCTTTCCAGAGTTCTGTGAAGTTTGTTTAAACATCAAGAAGATGAGGAATTCTAACTATCCATTCATAGTTGAGATGAGTTCAAAAATGTATGCTAAGTGGGACAAGTATTGGACTGGTGGTAACATGTTGCTAGCAATTGCTTGTGTGTTTGATCCGAGATCAAAACTTGGTGTTGTTGAGTATTACATTAAGGAGATGTATCCTCATGACTATGACACATTCATGGCCAACTTGAATAATTGCATTAATGCATTATTCAAGGATTATGAGAAATCATACAATAGGCAGTCACAAGAACAAATTGGTAGCTCATCACAACAAGTGAGGTAATATCTCTAGTCTCCACTTGTTATTTATCTAAATTGGCAGTCACATGTTATCTATCTAAATTGCATTATATAGTAAAGTGCATGTTATCTATTGTTTCTAAAATATGAATTACAAGTAATAAGATGTGTGCTTGAGCAATTTTTAGTTACATGCATATCCATGCATGCAGGTTACATACTTACATCCATTATCTGTTTATTGTGCTTGAGCAAATTGTAGTTATCTATTTTCTTTATTTGAATTATCTGTTACTTGTAATGTGTGCTCGAGTAATTTTTGTGTTTGATATATTAGTGCCTCAGCTAGAGAGACTCAAAGTGACACAAGGGCTGGATTGAAAGATTACATGAAAAATAAAAAGAGGGCTGATCCTAAAAAATCAGAATTAGAGGAATATCTAGCCGATGGATTAGATGAAAACAGCTTGGATGTTGCATTTGATATCTTGTCATGGTGGAAATTAAAGGCAGCCAAGTATCCAATTTTGTCTCGGCTTGCTCGAGATATCCTAGCTGTGCCAATCTCCACTGTGGCATCTGAGTCTACGTTTAGTAATAGTGGTAGAACTCTAAGTCCAATAAGGAGCTCATTAAATGATGAAAGTATTGAGGCTCTCATATGTGCTCAAGATTGGTTGAGAGCTTCAGTCACAGGTACGGCATCTTCATATTATGCTTAATGTTTATATTACTCATATGTACCTGTCATATATATACTAACATGCATCTTAATATTATGCTTAATGTAGAAAATGTTGGGGACTTTGGTGAGGTACTTTGGTCAAGTGATGAAACGCCATCGGATGCCGATGGCACTACCCACTGTTAGTGGGAACTTTGGTGACTGGTGAGGTACTCTGAATCATTTTGGAACATTTTGTATGCCTTGCATTATGTTTAGATGTTTACAAGGCATGTTGGATTCATCAGATACTTGTGTAATTGTGTTTGTGTACTTTATGGCTCTTTGGCTCCTTGCATAGTTGCATGGTTGAAGCCTGGAGTTGGATTAGCTTGTTAGAGTACGATGGATTATGTTGTTTTTTGGTGGTTGAAGCCTGGAGTTGTAACAAGTGCACAAGTACACAATTTCTACACTTGTGCAACTCTTTGGCTCCTTGGATAGTTGGATCTCAAGCAATGACCTCCAATGATGATTCATGTGTTTTATGGTTTTCTATTTAGCCATTGGCTGAGATTGGTAAAAACTGAGGAGATAGCTTGAGATTCCAAGTAGTTAATATGCTTAATTTATGTGTGTTTATGCTCTGAGTTGAATTCAAAGTTGAGATTCCAAGTAGTTAATGTGCTCTCAGTTTATGTAATGCTCTAGTTCACTGTTTGGCTTGCTTGCTTGCTTGAGATGTATTTTTGACCTCTTTAATACATTTTATTTGCTATGTTGAGATATGTTTGGCTGCCGTATTCATTGGTTTTAAACTTGCAAATTTTCTATGTTAGTTGATATAGTTTTTAAACTGTTTTTGGTAACTTGATTGGAGGGAAAAACGGAAGCCAATTTCTAACGTTATTAACGTTTCTTCCGTTAATGTACACGTAACATTAAGCGGAAGGAAAAAGCTTTACGTTTATTAAATGAAACGTTAAACGTTACATAATTCTACTCCGTCACATTAACGTAACATTAAACGTAAGAGGGGATTTCCGTTAATGTTACTAACGTTTGACAGGTCTAATTATTGTGAGTTCTAAATATGAGAAATTATGGATGATACGTGCAAAAATGGTTTAAGATTTATCCAATTTCAAGTTTGTATGCGCTTCAATTCTATTTGGCTCCGTTTGGATGAGGTGTGTGAATAAAAGAATAAATTTATTATAAACAATTCAAACTTTTCACAAAGTTACACACTTTCAAATACTTTTTCTCACTTCTTCCCTTATTCCTCTTATTCCCACACCATGCATCCCAACGGAGTTTATGAAGAAGAGATGAAATTAAAATTAAAATACATGCATGTTGTTTGTACTTCTCCTTTGTTCTTAACTTTTGTACGTGTTGCTACACCTATACATTTTATCTATCTTATATAGTGTTCTCCAATCATGCATGTCGAGTTGTGTAGTGTCGTGTCAAACACGATCGAGTCTCGTTGCATATGCATCCAGAACACTATATTGCAGAGTTTTGAGGATAAAACCTCTATGGAGATGGCTTTATTACTTATTCTCTTTTTATGAATTCCTGACTTTTCGAGGCTAAAATCACAAATCCCGACTTTTTACTACTAGAATTGTTTTTTATTCCTCTGTTAGTTAAAAAAAATCTACTAAGTAAGGTGAATTATTAATTTTTATAAACCATAACCGCAATTACACTGGATTCCATCAAAGGACTTGAAAAAAAAATGGGCCTGTCTAAAACAACTGATTTATTAATAGCGCGATTAATGACCTTATTTCACACAATTAGTTCATATTTAAAACATTAACTCTTAATTGCAAAATTTATCGTGATCTTCTAATATTTTGTTTATTGAAACATAAAAACTGGTTTGAAAAATCCTTAATATTTAAATAGTCAAAACGTGGATAAATAATTTTAAATAAATTTGTTGTGATTTTGTTCATGACTCTATAAATCACACAATATATGTTGGCGCACGAAAAGTGTGATTGCAACACATATTATGTGTAGCGTTTTGACCTAGAAGATTTATACCAGTTTTCAGTGGTCAAGACGCATTGCCGGAGGGGGGGGGGGGGGGAGAAGATTGGACAATAATATTTTGTTTATTGAAACATAAAAACTGGTTTGAAAAATCCTTAATATTTAAATAGTCAAAACGTGGATAAATAATTTTAAATAAATTTGTTGTGATTTTGTTCTTGACTCTATAAATCACACAATATATGTTGGCGCACGAAAAGTGTGATTGCAACACATATTATGTGTAGCGTTTTGACCTAGAAGATTCATACCAGTTTTCAGTGGTCAAGACGCATTGCCAGAGGGGGGGGGAGAAGATTGGACAATAATGAAAAATACAATCAAGTTAGATATCAGAGTATATCAAATTAATTATAACCAGTTATATATTGGTATATTGGTGTTCTGTTCTTTCAACAAAGGAAACCCTTGTAATTTTGGAACTCATTATGGAACAGCAGAACCCCAAATCTACAAAGTCAATAGAACTTAAATTGACTTTATTTAGTTCGTAGCTAGAATATTGAGAAGGAATTAGAGGATAAAACCGAGATGTAGAATGCTATCTCTCTGAAGACATCTCCATAGGCATGAAGTCAGACTTTCTAAGTGCATCCAGAACGTTGGATGGAGGCATTGGCAGCATAAAAGCCGGCTTAGATGCACACCCCTATGCTCCTCTCTTGCACAACCTGCGACAAGAATCCTCCCACAAAGGCATCACCTATGCAAAATGTTCACAAAAAATATATATAATTCTAGAAATTACAACTTAAAAAATATAATTCTGTAATGACACCATAAATACCTGTTTCAGATAATCTATGTGAAAATTATCATCCATATCAGATCATCTATATTGTAGTATTTATTTTTATTCATTTAACCTTTTTTTTATATAACTTCTACAAATAATTAAAGCAATTAAAGAAGCCTTCTGGATGGTGGAGCAAATAAAAAACCCCTCATCGTGGTCTCGAATGAAAGACATCTTGAATGTGACTTTTCACAACACCAATGATGGCCAGCATTTGCAGGAGAGGGACTGCAAAATCCTCAAAGGCATGCTTGAGGAGATCCCAGATGAGGTCGAGGATGAGCTTGAAGAGATGAGCCTGAGGAGATACCCCCGTGGTTGAGGACCAGGATGAGGAGATCCCATATGTGGTAATAAGTATTTCAATTTCAATATATTTACCAATGATTTGAACCATTTAATGAAGCTAATAATCATGCCCACCCAAGTAGGCAAATTTTTATTTGAACTGAGAATTAATCAAAGATGAAAGGACTGGAGTAAGCTTTTCACGTAAGGGTTAAATCTCTATGCATTTTGTCATTTTACAAAAGTTAAAATCTGACATGCACGAAATTAAAGATCATCATTCTATTCCATATTTATTCCTGCTATGCATTCCTTTGCACTGTATTTTGCAAAATACTAATATCAAGATTTTTTGTGGAGTGAAAACCAGAACACTTTTGAAGTTAAAACCTTAGATATTTCTATACAGGACTTTCATAAAAAAAGACTTTTGTGTTCCTTATTAAATGAATAATACGTGTATGAAGCAGAAAATAGCAGAAATAATATATTTATATAATATAGATCAGTGAAGATGGAATTTGTACTACAACAGCTAATACAAAGTTGAAATTCATATTAGAAACAATTCATTAACCTTAATCATTGTTCTTTTCAGGGTAATATTGAGGATTTTCATTTTCTTGATGAGGATGAGCATGAGGAGAATTTAGAGAATTTTCTGGATGGGGAAGGATTGGTAATGGGTGGTTTTGAGGATATAACACATAATCCAGCTTCAGAAGCACAGCGTAATGGAATACAGTTGTTCGACTATGACGGGTTGATATTTCTGCCATCTTGTGTGATTTGTACGATGGATCTTGAAGTTGGTGATCGTGTAGCAGTATTGCCCAATTGTGGACATGTGTTTCATCAAAACTGTATTATGGAATGGCCTGTAAGATTTTTTTAAAATTTCTTTAAGAAAATCAAAGTATTTTGTAATGTCATATATTAGTAATTTCTCATCTAATTTATGTTTCTTATGTTGTAACAGGATATTAAAAACACATGTCCGCATTGCCGTCAAACAATCTAGCAGCTGGCAATGTCAAACAATCTAGCAGCTCTCGCCCATGGCTCAGCTTTGACCTTTAATGCAGTAGTACTGTTTTCTGTCCTAGCAACAATTTTTGTATCGTTTTGGTATGCTAAGTTAGTACTAAGATAAGTTTAAATATTAGCAAATGATATACATAGACAGTTTGACTGCACGTGAAACATTGGTTGTTGTCTTTAAGAAAGATGTATTTTTATAAAGGGAACTTCTGACAACTGGTTAAGATGTAAATAACAATGCCTGATCATATTGAGACAGCAATGTCTGAGAGACGGACACATGCATAGTCACACTGATCTAGCATCTTCTCTATCTCCTCCAATGCTAAACGAACAGCTTGACGGACTGATACAAAGCCTTTTGATTTGTGCTCTTGTTTTGTGATCCAATTGTTCAATTATATCAAAGATATTACTTGTTAGCACCAATAAAATAAAGTACTCTCAAAGAGAAACAAATAAATAAATTGGACGTAAAGAGGTGTTAGATAGTTGGAGTATGGATATAGCAACAATAACAACAACAAACATATAACCTTGATGACAACAATTAATAAATTGAATTTATGAAAAAGAAAACCTTGTCAAGGCACCAAGAAGCATCCAGTGCAAAACAAAAGTAGGAGAGCTGCTTGTATTAAAAATAATAAAAAAAATTGATTTTGGTCAAAAAAAAAACAGAGAACAAAAGTTAGGGAAAAAAAGAAGGGGAGGGATGCAAGGAACTCACCTGTCTAATTAGATGTCCATCACAAAAAGGATACCTTGGGCACACTGTACTTTTTTCAGCATCACCAACTAGTTGTGTATTTGCACGTCTCGACATCACACTAATTAAAAAATTAAAACCAAAGAAAAAAAAATGAGCTTCTGTTAATTAGTCTGCCCGCACTTATGCTTTTGCAAATATAGAGATGGAGATCTGAGGGAGATGCAACAGCTCCGTTTGGATCATGTAAGAATAAAATTAGGATTAGTTATTAATAAAATTAGGGAGATGCAGCGCTGGATTAATTGCTTTCATAAGGCAATTAATAAGGCTCTGTTGGGAATTTGGGATGAAGGATGAGAAACTTAATTAATCACATTCCAAAAATAGAAGCGTGTTTTCTAGGAGATGATGGGGTGAGGAATTTTGGGGATGATCCTTATCAGTCCCGTAAAAATATGAGAAATGATAACTGTCATCTGCAGGTTTATCATGGCTTGAACAAAATAAACACATAAAATATACAATGTGAACATATAAATAATCAAAATAAACACATACAAACAAATAACTTTTGTCATGCCTTGTTCAGATTTGTATATGTATATTCGAGTTATTTGTTTGTATGTGTTCATTTAAATCATTTATTTGTTCATCTTGTCTATTTATGTTATTTTGTTCAAATTAACGATGATATAATTTTTTATGATAGTTAATCAATTTCCTTAAAATATGACACTGAATATCTCGTATTATTCAACATATTGTTAAAACTGATATAATTTCCTTGAATATTATATAATTTCCTTAACATATTGTTATTCAATATATCTCAGTTGTTTAACCTGAAGAAGACTTAAATATGTCAAATCACAATGGCTTGACATCATCCAGATTATTTTGTGGTTATAAAGACTTCGCATCACATTCTTTTTCCCCCTCTGTGTCTCTTTTATAATGAATTTATGATGGAGAGATGGAGGAAAATTGGATTCGCTAGAAAGGAATTGGTTAATTTTCTTTATTCGTACCTCTCAATTATATCTATTTTGTCAACTATTTAAGTCCAAATCATAGTATTACTAGAATATTAGTTTTTGAGGGAACAATAAAGGCAGATAAGAATATATTTAAAATTTCAACGTCGATGTCATGGAAAAATATTTCTTAATCAGCCTCCGCTACGCAATAAAAAAAAAAAGTTGATAATTTATTAGCTATACGTACATTATGAAATTTGCATTACAATACCAAACAAAGAAAATATCTAAATTTTTGAAAAAAAAAATCTAACATTTCTGTTTCTTTTTCTTTTGTTTTATTTATTTACGTCCATAAGGACATAAGAGCAAGAGGCTAATTAAATTTTTCTAGAACAAAAGAACTAGTAATATAAGATTTCCACTGTTCCACAGCATTTCGTGGTTGCGCAACATCAACCAAAAATCCTTGCACAACGTCTGCTGATGATCAAATATAAACATCCACATTTAGCAATGCACGTCCTTTGTTTGATAAAATATGGGAGAAATGTACTAAAATATTCACAAATGAAAATTTTGTGCTTATATTTTACAGATGTGCCCCTTGCATGTGTACTTGGTAATATAGGAATATGTACCGGTTACTTAAAAGCTAGCTAGTTACCTTTTATGATACAGAAAAGAACACAAGTTATGTTGAAACATATTTAGAAAACTCAAATTTTTCATTTATTTATTTTGTTTAGCATTATTCATTTGAATGAATTAAATATTTGATGATCATTACATCTTCTTTTCCCGTTGAATATGGCAGTAGTGGACATCAATTTATTTGCTATATATAAACGAGCTCATGCTTGTTTCGGAAATAGGAATTGAGATAAAAAAAAATTTGATCAAATTCCTATAATCCATATTGATATTCCACATAGTAATTTCCAATTTGATTAGAATATTTTTCCGATTGATTCGGCTGGATATTGTAGAGATCTCTCATCAGTCACTTCTCCGGTCGTGCCCTAAGGAGTGACACTTACCCGTCTTATCTTGGTTGCGGTTCCTCTTGCACGTTGAGACGGAATACGCTTAAGGACAGCGCCTAGCGCGATTCGGGTAAAACTGTTTTAATTACTTATTTTATTTATTTTTATGCTATCTGAATTTGTTTATTTGATTTTGCACCAACAATCTTAAGTGTATATTCCGTGATTTGGATAGCAATAATATATAGTTAAAATTTAGCAAAATCACATAAGGTGTGATCTTTACTTATTGTGATTTAACTCTTAATAATTATTTATTCGTATGCATTGTATATCCAAGTAAAAAAGTATACAAAATCAAATTGATTAAAACCCTGGTTTCCGAATGACTTATATTCGAGGCATATAAACCGTCTGAGCATCCTTCTATTGTTTCCAATACATTTATTAATGACCCATTACTCATTTTTTTGATATGTTTCTTGAACAGTCAAACTGATTCGAGAAATTATTATCTGATTATAAACATCTTGTGTTGATGCCAATATTTTCCTGACCCTTGATTCATTCAATATTGATCTATGTCACACAGTGTTGATATTTTTAAGTCTAATATTTAGCCAATATCATGCGTAGATCGACTGAATTATTTTAGAAAATCGATGAATCTATGCATTCTAAGTTTTCTATTGCATTCTTGATATATTGCTAGCCGTACATGGTCTTTATTATATTCATTTGAGATCTTGACACTCTTGAATTATACTTCTCTACTATTCGTGGTTGAAGTTTCTACCAAATATTTTAATACAGACTTTGATCTCTTGGTGACAACAGTCAAATAATTCTATGTCTGTGATTAATGACTCACGTTTAGTTTGAGACATAAATGTCAGAACGATGACTCACTCTTCATTTTCTTCTTTTATGGTTAATCTTTGATCCACTAAACCAATTATCAATTGCATTAATTCTATATTAATGTTTCATTACTTCGGCAATATATATTCTTCCTTGATCGTCAAATCAAATCAATGGTGTTTTAATTGAGAAATTAAAAGGCTGGCCTAACCGGCGCCATGGGTTTTATTAAACACCATTTAATTTGGTCTAAATAACCATTACTTCTAGGAATCCGTTAGTTCGTCCCTAATTTGTGAATTTGATCTAGTATTCTTTGGAAGGATAAATATATACTTCTCATAAACATTGTCTGATTGCTGATCTCCTAAATTTATTATTCTATGAATTTTCTTGTATCTTAATTAGAGAAGTATATTACATGTGAATGAATTAAATTCCGACTATTCTTATTGATCATTCATGAGGGTTTTATGAAAATATTCTAGATCATTAAAAAATATATATATATTAATAATAATGGAAAAATGTGGGGGTATAAATGAAAACTAGTTATGATCAACTTTATAAATTTGAGTTCCACATTTTGTGAATTAAATAATAGCTTATTTGGGTGTAAAGAAATTTGTGATACTCATAAACTAAATGAGAATATGTGGGGGGCTCACGTTTCAATAAAAATATGATCTGTGATTAATTAATTATTGATAAATATTATTATATATGAGTAAATTTATATTAGCATGATGCTATTATGAAAAGCTTTACGGATTATCACTAATAAAAGTTTTGGAGATGTTGTTTTTGTAAGTTTCTTTGTAGAAAAAAGAAACGAGTTGAGCTCAAGTATCGAAGCGACTAGTCGGCATGAGAAAATGAAATAAAAAAATAAAAATAAAAATGAGATGAACTTAATGAGAAGTTCTATATATATGAACTTAATGAGAAGTTCATATTTCATCGAGGGGGATGGGTATTAGCCCTAAAGGGCCACTTGCGGGGGCAACCCAATCTCCGAAAGGCAGACCCCTGGAAAGAGATTCAATGGGTAATAACAATCCGACAAGTGGTCGAAGAGTACACACTTTTTAGGAGCATAGACTCCAACCCCATCCCTATGGTGAGTGTGCTCTATGTACGTAGATGTAAGGTTGAGCATATTAGCTCTTAATGATAACCAAAGCGGTAATTTCCGTGGGATGTGCATCTATACACATCCTTGGCAGGGACTCACCTATATGAGAGTGTCTGTATACGGCCGCGGTGCGGGGCATGGGTAAGCCCTTAAGACTCTCATGAAAAATCCAAGGTACATGCGTATGGCCATTAGCGTTTACTTGCTTTATGTCCGGATTTCAATTCGATTCACCTGCATTAATCTAAATTCATGACCAGAACCACAATCATGATATAGGGACTAATAATTTTCACATGAATTTTTGGGCTTCCGGTGTTTTTTTTATCTTTCTTATTTTCTTTGGGTATTTTCATTTTTGTTTGTTTTTTTTTGTTTTTTTCTTTTTTTAGAGGGGGTGGTTGAGGGGCTGATAATAAAGCAAATATAATAATTGAAAGAAAAACTGAAACTACACTTTTTCTAAAAAAAAAAGATTAATGCTGTAATATTATTGAAAAAAATTGTTCGCTGAGATCGTAGTGAATTTTGAATGTGTTGTAATACTCAACTTTGACAATATTTATTGCCGTGGCAATCATCAATATAATAAATCTGTGCTTCTGTTGCTTTCTTTAAAAAACAATATAAGTGTGGTTGACAATATGTGTGGGTGTTATCACATACGTACTATCATCAATGAAAAGAATGTATATTCTAATGAGGAATTTTTTTTTTTTGTTACAATCGATGCTATTATGCTTAATTTTCCTAGACCAACCTATAATGATTTTAATTATATTATTCAATACTAAAAAAACGTTTTAAATTTTTTAAAAAATATTTTTTTAATTGTGACAGATTCTCTTTGATAAAAGAATATACAATACAGCAAATTATAAGCTAAAATGATCATCTCTTACAATAAAGAAATTATTTTTAATTGGCTCTACTATATACCTTACATCATAGAAATAATTACATTATATGATTTGTTTTTTTTTTCAGGCATTCTAATATAAATACAAACCGAAACCAAATTATATAAGCTCAAATAAGACAAGATTGAATTTCAAATGGGGGAAAGATGAAGAAGTTGATCCTTGTCCAATCCACGTTTCCAAAATTTTATTAAGAACAATAACAATAGTTTTTCTTTGTAATGAATAATAAATCTTCGTAAGCGTTAGATTAACATATGCATTTAGATGATGGATCCCAGGAAATACAAATATGTGAATATTAGTGTCTAAAATTGTCAATGTATTCATCAGCCAATACATCCACATGTTAGTTTAAGCTAAAGGAAGCCGCGAATGTTTTATATGTACACAAATTATATCATACCAGTCATGGTTATGCGCTTCGCCCGATTTAATTTTACTTTCCATAATTTAAAAAAAAAACCATAAAAAATAAAATAAAAAATATATATCTATCGTCAACTATTCTCTTTTTTTAAATGGAATTAAAACCAGACTAGAAGCTATCATCAATATTGTCTCTTGAACAGTTTTGTATAGCTAATCATCATTCTAACATGGCATTAGTTAATGATAGGTACATTTAAATTGCTAGTAACATGTTTCGTCATTAATAAGATAAAACTATCTCATCAAATGTTATTAGTCCTCATTGATTAACCACGTGTTTAAAAAGAGTTGAAATTCGATTAATAGTAATTATTATTTATAATCACATTGAAAATTTATAGAAATAAAAATATTTTGTAAAATATTACGAAAGTATAAAATTAAAAAGTTTCGTATCATTAGATTTTTTCTATAATTTTTTTACTATATATATATAATTTTATACATCAATAAATTTTGGAAAAAATCGAAAACAATTAAAAACAGAATTATATTTCTGAAATAATTGGATTAAGTCATCAGATTTTTGTGATGAATTATAAAATTACTGGATATCTTGTGATGCAAGGATATAAAATTTTGGACTTTTTTCCAAAAGGGATCAAATTAATATTAAAATTTCCATTAGAGCTCAACCCCTAATAATATTATCCAAAAAGGTCTAAATTGAATTTCGGCGTCGGTGACTTCACGGATCCAAACCAGAGTTATATCAACTAGCTATCGCATCGCGCTTCGCGCGATGTATGATTAGTCTAAGTTGATTGTTACAACAAATGACATGCTTTGCCACAATTGCAGACAATGAAAAATACAATAGATGCAAAAGTCGCTTACAATCAGCTAAAAATGGTTTCTCCACTTTCAAATAATATTAGAACGAATTGATATCAATTACAATTAAGATGCCACCATTTAATAAAAAGTAGTTAAATTCTAGACCTAAACCAAAGTAATTGCTTATACAATAAACCATAGGCTAGGAATTGCTATGTGGAGATGGAAACGACAATCCTCAAATCCAGAAAAGTGCCATCAAATTAACCAATTGTTCAATTGAGTAATGCGAGAAAGTTCATCCAAACTTGGTATTTTTCAACTTACGGCTCTGAGTTATTAGCAATAAAATAAAGGCTCAAAGTTACCTAAGAATTACTTTGAGGTTGTGAATTGAAGATGTTGATCTTATTACCAACAAATCAGCAGCAGAAAATCACCACAACATATAAAAAAAAATGAAATGATAAAATCAGCACAAAACTGAGTAGAATGCTCAATTTGTTAATCTACTACTCTAGCGTACAAAACTTGAGGTTAGTTTGAGTTAAGAAATTGCCTTTCCTCTTTTCTGCTCTAGCACGGCTGCAATAATGGACTCTTAGACCTGACAAAACCATTTTGCAGGCAAACACGAAATAAGAAATATGATACTGGGCAAATATTTGAATTTTATGTAGGCATAAGTGTACACAATTGTTATTGAGCATTATTATGTCACCATATCATTTTGATCAAAGCTACAAATAGAATTTAAGACTAACGTACATAATTTACGGTAGTATGTGCCCAATTAAAGACAGATCTATAGCTATTAAGCTGCCAATAGTAAAAAAAATAATAATAAAATAAAAAGAGAACAACCTTAACAGTCCACACAAACCTTCAAAGTCTTGTTCTGATGCATGACCAACTAAAACTTGTTACCGGTTAGTCCCCTAGTGATTCTAGAAATTCATATAAAACATCTTGCAGACAATCTCAATAGAAATAAAATGAGACCGTACATTAGCTTATTTCAAAATAGTATTCTCTCTATATAAAAAAAAGGTAATGTTGTTGTTGTACCTCATATTGCTAGCTTACTACCTTTTATTTAACAATCCTGCTTTACTTGCTCATTTCTAGAAGCTTCTGTAATGTCAGCTGAAAAACAAAACAAATGAAGAAAAAAAATATTAGTGATGTTGATAACTTAAGCGATAAAATTTAGAATAATTTGAGGCAAAGAAACAAAATTAAAAAAGAATAAATATCAATAACCATGACATCGCAAACAATAAATATAAAATATTTTTTGTTGTAAAACGGTCACTATTGAACTTTAACATATTTGGAAGAATTCATTGCAAAACTTTAACACATTGATTTGGAAGAATTAATTGCAAATATATCAGTAAAAATAAATATATGCTTGTTCACTAAAAGAGAAATTGCATAATTATAACTGACCAAAGTAATGTTTTGATATTTCTGTCGTCATTGTTTCCTTATTGAACCACCAAAATGCATACTCGAAATGTACTAAGAGTGCAACCCTGAACTAAACAAATGAGACATTGTATTAATTATGTATGAAGAGAAGCACCATGTAGGCATGTAGCATAATAAATCACACAACTAATAAATCTTGAAACGCCTGACAACATGCAAAAGAGGCCATGTAAACCTCATGTCGTGAAAATAAACCATGATAATTAAATATATGAAATTGTTGACATATCAGACCCTCTCTTAATAAGAGAAAAATGTACCTTAACAATCAATATGAGCCAGATTTTTCATTGTCTTTACAGCAGAAAAATAAGCTTTTATTTACACACTTATTGAATTTTGTTTCTCAGGCCTGCAAACATAGACAGAAGTAATAGTTATCAGATACATTCAGCAAGAGTTATTATATACATTCAGTTATTTCAAATTTAAGATTATGATTATAATTGTCGAAGTACATGACCCTAGGTGGGCATGATCAAAGGAAGGAAATAGATTGATCTCAACAACAAAATCAAATGTATAATGAAGCAAACCTCCTAAAGGGAAGCTGCAAAGGAGGGGACAAATCATGTCTATCATCCATGGCAATGAAACCACATATACCGAAAAACAAATGAAGAGACTTATGGCATCATCCATAAGAATGGTGGCTTCATCACTAATGTTGTAAATAGTCAAATACATAGAACATATAATTAAATCACTATACTATGGAACCGGCCTTTCTTTAGAAAAATAAAAAAACAATAATCAAAATCACCTGCCAAATTAATTTAAACTTGGAAGTTGGAAGAATCAACATAAATCAGCCAACTAATCACCTACAATAGAAAAAAAAACTTACTTCTTGAATGAATTAAATATGTGCATGAAATCCTAAATACATTTTTTTCTAAAATATTATCTTTATTATTTTTCTAACTCATTCCATATCTAGTTTACACTATATAAAAGTGAGTTTTTTGCGCATTGAGCGAATATTTTTCATATTCATTGCTGATGGTAATAGAAATAATAATATAAATATAAATCGTGCAACGAACAATATACAAAAAATATATATTTCAAATAATTTTACCCATGCATTGTGTTAATTGATTCTAAGCACAAAAAATGGCCCACCATCACAAAGAAAAAGGAGAGGGAAAAATTAAGAAGACTTGAAATAAATTAGAACATTTGGGCTAAATCAGATTGGACCTGATCGGCTTTGGGTTGAGGGTGGCACCATTGCTGCAGTCTCCATTATGACCTAATACAATAAAATATTATATTTCTGCAAACGTAACAAAGATATCTGAAACTAAAAAAGCATAAACTGACCATGCTTAGTTGCTTACACAGAGCCACTAAAAGCTGGGAAGCTAATTAGGAGTAATGTTTGCAGAGCAGGCTCGTAGTATCTCCCAAAAATTCAAAATTTCTAGCCAAGCAAACTGCAAAGAAGGAATAAGAAGAAGAAATTAAGTCAAATCGAACGAAAATAAGTAATCGCTGAGGAAATTAGAGAAATAAAGATCCAAGACCTAAAAAGGGTAAAGTCAAGAAGGGACATTAGAAAGGAAATCAGAATAGAAAAACAAAGCTATGATATTTTGTACTTAATTAGTAACACATCCCTAATCTTATGGTAACAGTGAAGCCATAGCAGCCATCAATCAAGATATATAGAATCAACATTCTTTAAAAATAATAATAAACAACCAATAAAGGTCTAATGAAAAATACACGAACAACTACCTTGCAAAGCAACCTTTATTTCACCAAATTTAGCATGAAACGTGTTTGTCTTTGTCCTTGCAAAACTATCTGCAAATAGCAACATATAGAAAACAAATTTGTTAAATCTATCGTTATCTCGCAAACTGATTACTGAAAAAAGGTTATAGAATTTATCAACGATCCATACCTCATAACCAACTGTAGTCTATATCTATATACAAAATTATGGTAACCGATTTAAAATCAATTTCTCGACAATTGCAGTTTACCCCAAACTAAATGATAAGTTCAATACCAAAAGCTGGCACAAATCAAGGTTTAATAAACCATATAGGAGCAAATTAGATGAAGAAAGGTAGTTAGGCAGAAGTTCAATACCTTGCACCTCATCCTTCTGTGCTCGATCAACTTGTCCGCTGGTCTGCACCTCATCCCAACCGAGCAGCCTCTCACCATAACTCTCACCAGAGGAATCAAGGGAAAAAAATCAAGAAACCTGCAGCAATCGAACAAAGAATAGAGAACAAAAGAATAAATCAGAAGGAACTATAAAAGCGAAATAATCAGATCAGAGCCTCTCCACCTCCATTCCTGAGCTTGCTTACTTCAAGCATAATCAAACGAAGAGCATTTAGAGAAGATGAGCAGAGAAGAAGCACACCGTTGTCGCCAGAGGCGAGTGAAAGGATTACAAATTTGTTGCGAGAGAGTTTAGAGTCGAACCGTCGGCGTGGGTGGATCGGGTGTCAGAGGAGCTACCTCACCTTCCAACAACTTCGTAAAACTTAGACGACCCTCGTTGCTCAGCCCCTTCCCCGATCTCTCTTTCTCTCCCCCCCCCCCCTCATCTTTCCCAGTAAGGTGAGCTAGGTAGACTGTTTTTTTTTTTTTTGGATAATCGCTAGGTCGACTGGTAGAGGAGAAGAAGCTAGAAGCTCCTATCGATCGCCCCCAACTCTTCTCCTTTCCTTGGTCAGCTGGTCTCCCTCTTTTCTCTCTCCCCTCGTTCTGCGATTGGTAGAAGAAGCTAGAAGGTGCTTTAGCACATTATCAATTGGACTTGGAGCTTGCACACCGTGGACCTTGTTCCTTATGATTTTTTTTGGTTTACGTGATCCATGCCCATTCAATGAATGGAGCTCATCACATGCGTTTTGAGGAGCGCGTAATCCTCAGCGGAGACGAACGGACAGGATCGAATCCATCCGCGCAGAGGGAGAAATAGACGGCCCAGATAATTGAACAGTAATGGCTGGTTTGAAATTGAAGTATTTAAGATAGTCAATAGACCAATAGACCATCATAGGGAGCAGGGATTTTATGTTCAGGACGAGTAATCCCACTTATTAATGCCACTTGTCCGAGTTGTCTCTTTGTCAAATAGTT
Organism: Rhynchospora pubera; assembly: GCA_028095005.1. Lineage (NCBI taxonomy): Eukaryota > Viridiplantae > Streptophyta > Magnoliopsida > Poales > Cyperaceae > Rhynchospora > Rhynchospora pubera. The sequence continues at coordinate 325,771,930 of CM051460.1, forward strand.
TTTTTTTTTTTCCAGCGTGTATCTTTTTGTTTTGACCTCTTGCATTTGAGGCAAAATGGGATTAGTGACTTTACTTCCCCCTCTAGTACAAAACAACCAAGTACAAGATCAGCCTATTTATTTACACTGGATGGATGCGTGATCAATCCATTTAATAGTGGCAATAGCAAGCATGTAGAATTGGTAACCTTTATTATTTTAGTCTCATATTAAAATCAGTATTAAAATTTTTATATCACATTTATATGCTATTTATTAGTGAACTTGTAGTATGCCATCGGTTGCATTTAGGCGGACATCATGAGATGGAATCATAGAACTATTTAAATTTCCCTTTATATGTCCATGTTCCATTTATCTTTTAATTAATAAAAAGTGTCCTTTCTATTCATGAATATATACTAGGCCAAACATTTTTTATAAACGACTTTATTTTTCTTTCAAAGTTTCGATCTATAAAAGTGTTATTCAAGTAAACACATAGCATTTTGTTTAGGAGTGTAAATTTTCAAAATGAGCATGTGATTAATTTCTGCGAAAATTATTGTTTAATTATTGAAAAAATTCTTCATTAACAAAAAATATGAATATGTTGCAAAATTTGATCCTGGGCGGTCGGGTGTCTCCTGGTCAAGTCAATATAAACCCTTCTAAATTCGTTCATATAACCTATTTAAATTACAAGCATATTAGTAGTTGACAAAAAAACTAAATAAATAAGAAAAAAAATGCAGCATATGATTCCTAGTATAAGAGATGGCTTGTGAACATGCTTGGATTGATATGTAACAAGGGCTATCGGTGGACGACTGGACGTGCGCCAAGTCTAAAGAAAAAAATATATCTACGGCCTCAAGCTTAATCAAGGCCCTTTTAGTTAATATTAGGAGTTGAGAACCCTGTTGCAAATTTCAATACTAATTTCGGCCCTTTGAAAAAAAGTCCTAAAATTTTATGGTCAATTGAATTAGTAAATAGGCCGTTAATATCCTCAATTAATTTAAAAAGTATCACATATTCTATATTTTATAAATTATATAATTAGATTAAAAATAGTTATATTGTCCTTATCTAGAAACAATTATCTCTCGACACTATTCCTCCTCTATTAATTCGTCTTTATGCATGTCTATATGCACAGCTGTATTATCGCAGATTAAGAAAGCTAGTTACAGGGACGAAGTCAGGATTTGAATATAAGGGAGGCCGAGGTCAAACATCGAGTTGCTCGGTCCACCGATCATGCTTAAAAAGATTTTTTTGCTTTGAATTCAATCTATTAATCTTCACTAACGACGAAGAGAAAGACTAACGATGGAGGGAAACAAAAAATATTGGGATACTTGGAGAACCGAAATGATAAAATTCCATTTGCTAAATATATTATTTAAAATTTTATAACATACGATTCCAAAAATCAGAGTGGGCCAGCGGTTATATATTTAAAGATTATAATTAAACTTTTAAAAAAGAGGGTGGGCCAGGCCCTCTTGGGCCCCTCTGCTGGCTTCGCCCTTGGCTAGTTGTGTGGGACTCATTACACAGGAATTATAAGTGCCATCGCGATTTATGCAATCGCTGCCATCACTAACCTTAATTTCCCTCCCGCGCGCTCCCCTCCTCTTCAGATGCGCTCTCCTCTCCTTCTCTCTGGTGCGCGCTCCCCTCCTCTTCAGATGCGCTCTCCTCTCCTTCTCTCTGGTGCGCGCTCCCCTCCTCTTCAGATGCGCTCTCCTCCCCTCTGATCCTCTCTCCTACTCACGACGCTCCTTTTCTGCCTCCTTTAGACCTCGCTTTTCTTTTTCGCCTCCCTTGGACCTCGCCTCACAGCAAAACAAATTGAACACATAAAAGTAACAAATTGAACGTATGAATGAACAAAGTGAACATATACACCAACAAAGTGAGACATAAAATAAACACAGAAGTCTGACGAGCAACAAAACAAATTGAACACATAAAAGTAACAAATTGAACATATTAATGAACAAAGTGAACATATACGCCAACAAAGTGAGACATAAAAAATAAACATCGACTCACAGTAAAACAAATTGAACACATAAAAGTAACAAAGTGAACATATGAATGAACAAATTGAACATATTCACCAACAAAGTGAACATATGAATAAACAAAGTGAACATATACACCAACAAAGTGAGACATAAAAAATAAACACAGAAGTCTGACGAGCAACAAAACAAATTGAATACACAAAAGTAACAAATTGAACATATGAATGAACAAAGTGAATATATACACCAACAAAGTGAGGCATAAAAAATAAACACTGACTCACAATAAAACAAATTGAACACATAAAAGTAACAAAGTGAACATATGAATGAACAAATTGAACATATACACCAACAAAATGAGACAAAAAATAAACACTGACACACAGTAAAATAAATTGAAAACATAAAAGTAACAAAGTGAACATATACACCAACAAAGTGAGACATAAAAAATAAACATTGACGCACAATAAAACAAATTGAACAGTTAAAAGTAACAAATTGAACATATGTATGAACAAAGTGAACATCTACACCAACAAAGTAAGACGTATAAAATCAACACAAAAGTCTAATGCACAGCAAAACAAAATGAACACTTAAAATAACAAATTGAACAGATACAATAAACAAAGTGAACAAAATATGACGCACAGAAGGAAGAGAGGGGTAAGGGAGAGAGATGCACAGAAAGAAGGGATAGAGACGGAAGAGTGCGTAGAAATGAGAGGGAGCGTACCTGGGTGAGGAGAGGGATCACATCGCTACTGAGAGGGTAGCGCTTCGCTTCGTTGGGTGAGGAGAGGGGAGCGCTTCGAGCGATGGTAGCGATGATAGAAATAGGGATGGCAGTAATCAATTGTCCTCATTACATGAGATGACATAGGATAACATCATAGTCAATCCTGAATAAATGCACTTGGTCCAGCCTTTTGCAATATTTGTTTGTGAGGTAGACTAAAATTAGTCGCAACTAACAAATGAGACCGTTAGCTATAATGAAATCTCAATTTTTGAGAATTTAACAGTCAATCAGAACAGTTCAATGTGTTCTCCATATTGAAATCTCATTGGAGATCAAATTTTACATTTTTCTGAATTTTTTTAGTATTTTACAAAATTCTTAATCTAAACAATTCTGGACCCTTTAATAACAATGATGTTTAAAAAGATCAAAAAAATTATAAAAAAATTCAGAAAAATATAAAATTTGGTCTCCAATGAGATTTCAATATGGAGAACACATTGAACGGTTCAGATTAGCCAATAGAACCTCAAAATCGCGGCTGACGGATCCATCCGTGAGTCGTGGTTGATTTTAATATACCTCTTTGTTTGTTATTGAGAATTCTACATAGACTTTTGCGTTGCATGTCTGAAAAAAAAATTGTAATATATCCATTACACGAAAAAAACATGTAGGATGGTTAAAAAATTCATAAAAGAAAAAAAAAATCTTGGGATCACATAAGGTTGACTTCTTACTTCGTCGAGTTACCGTTGAAAATACCTCCAACAATGAAATATTCTTTGATGATTTAAATATGTAAAATAAAAATCAAATCGTAGAGGGACAAGTTGGTTCTCCAATCATGCATGTCGTGTTGACACAAATTATTTTTCTAATCGTATCATGCTAAATGGTCAAAGGAGCTAATACGACACACATTTTGGCACGACACGATTGACACGTCTTTTCATGTCGTGTTTGATTGTTTTATTATTTATTTTTAAAAAATTATAAAGAATTATTTAAAAATAAGATAAATAAAAAATTACTAAAATATAGTAATTGATTATTTGATTGAGTCTAAAATTTGTATGAATATTTTTTTGATAAAATATAATAATTAGATGAGAAAAAACATAAGTCAAAATGATGGTAAGTTATGTGATATACAAATATACAATTACAAATTGAATTTAAATATTAATTTTGTTAAGAAAATAAATATTAATAATTAAATTAGTATTGATATATCTGTTGAGTCAAGCTAAATTTTCTAATATCCCAATATAATACGATAACACGATCATGTCGTGTCGTGACACACCTATCATGCAATCTTGGAGAACACTAATTGTGTGCTTCCCCGACCCCTTGGATGATGGGATCCTCCCTGCGTCGAATTATAGACTGTTCATTATGGATCAATTGAATGACCCATGGCCGGACAGTTATAGACCGTTAATTGCGGATCAGACAATTTAGATTGGATCTGATCCCTCGCTATTAAATTCGGACAAATGAAGAGAAGCCTAACCCAATAACTGGTAGTTTGTGTAAGCCACTTCAAATTAGATGATTAGATCACTTCTTCTAATAAATTACTGCTGCATTGTGTCGTGACAAAATAGCTGAATTAATTAAGGTTTTTTTCTTCCTCCTTTCTTGTCTTAGCTTTGGCATATCTTGGTGTATCTTTGCACCTTTAGTGGTCAAATTGATTTTGCACCCATGCCACATCATGATTTTACGTAGTTAACAACTGTACTATTTTCTTATCCTGCCGCAAAGGCCATAGGTCCCAGTAATTTTTGTACGTTCCATGCGTATAATTTAGATAAATAAAAATATAAATTGCATAATTTTTTCTATATATATCATTTAGAGGGATTATATATATCAAATATGATGTGGTTGACAAAGTATTTGTAAAAAAAAATATATATATATTTTTTACATGCTTAATATTAGAGAAAGTTTAAAATGCACTATAGTGCATAGGGAGTTCAGAGCGGACTTTTTTGGATGTATTTTTTGTAAATTGACAAATCTAATTAAACCAATCTAAACTACATATTGAAATCTCATAGCAAACCAAAATTTACAATTTTAAAAATTTTATTACTATTTTTTCGATTTTTTTTATAACCTGCCATTTTTGGAATATTGTAAATAGTAGTTTGTTTCCAAAAATGCCAGGTTTTAAAAAATTCGAAAAAATAGTGATAAAATCTTAAAAATTGTAAAATTTGGTTTTCTATAAGATTACAATTTGTATATTAGATTGGTTAAATTAAAATTGTCAATTTACAAAAATATCTCCGAAAAAAATTCGTGGTGCATAGAAATCCTTATGCACTATGGTGCATATTAAACTTTCTCTTAATATTATCGTATGTTACTTAGTCAATTTATTTTAAAAAAAAAAGGTTGATCGGCGATTGTCGATCCTACAAATTAATTTAATAAATACAGTTAAATACTCTTAAATTGTTAAAAAAAAATCCGTTGTCAGTATAATCTATCTTTTTATGTTTTCCAACATCCAGTTATTATATATATAAAGGATATATATGGCATGCATGTTTAATACTGTTAAGTGATGCATGCCACGCTTGATGGTAAAGTATATATATGTCCTCGGTCTTCCGTTCATCCATTTACCTTTTGTTCACCATGACACTAGTCGTCTTCTGAAATTCTTTATTTTTAGGGTTAATTAGATTTATGTCATTGCGAAAAGTTAAAATTAGTAAAATTTCATCACTAAATGATAAATTATTTTTATGCCACTACAAAATAAGTTTATTTATATGTATATTCAACTTATTTGTTTGTATGTGTTCACTTTGATCATTTATATATTCACATTGTCTATTTTATATATTTATTTTATTCAAGCGGTGAAAAGCGATGAAAAATTGTTAATGATAGTAATCAATTTCCTTAAAATATGACTTTGCGTTCCGCCTCCCTACTAAACTGAATATCTCTCATTATTCAACTATAATTTAATAACATATTGTTATTCAATGTATGTCAGTTGTTTAACATGAAGAGGACTTAAATATGTCAAATCGACAAATCAAATCACAATGGCTTGACATCATCCAGATTATTTTGTGGTCATAAAGACTTCGCGCGCATCACATTCTTTTTCCCCTCTTTGTCTCTTTTATAATGAATTTATGATGGAGAGATGCAGGAAAATTGGATTCACTAGAAAGGAATTGGTTAATTTTCTTTATTCGTATCCTCTCAATTATATCTAGTTTGTCAACTATTTAAGTCCAAAACATAGTATTACTAGAATATTAGTTTTTGAGGGAACAATAAGGCAGATAAGGATATATTTAAAATTTCAACGTCGATGTCATTGAAAAATATTTCTTAATCAGCCTCAGCTACGCAAAAAAAAAATGATAATTTATTGGCTGTACTTAATTATATTAGGAAGTTTGCATTACAATACCAAACAAAGAAAAATATCTAAATTTTTTTTTAAAAAAATCAACATCTCTGTTTCTTTTTCTTTTGTTTTATTTATTTATTTATTATTATTTATTTTCTAGAACAAAAGAACGAGTAGTGCAAGATTTCCGCAGCATTTCGTGGTTGCGCAGCATCAGCCCAAAAATCCTAGTACAACGTTTGCTGATGATCAAATATAAACATGCACATTTAGCAATGCACGTCCTTTGTTTGATAAAATATGGAGGCAATATACTAGAAATATTAACAAATGAAAAATTTGTGCTCATATTTTGCAGATGTGTCCCTAGTGTACTTGGTAAAATAGGAATATATGCCGGTTGGTGTGTTTGGAAGTGTGGTGAATAAGAATAGAATAGTTTGTTCAAGAACAAGGGTGGTGAATAAGAAATGACGAAGAATTGCTTATTCATGTAATTCTCGATGTTGTTTGGATGGTTGCCTAAGAATAAGAACAAGAGAAAAATATAGAATAATGAATTGTTTTTTATATTTTTCAACTAAGTTTTTATAATTGTCCCAAATCAGATTTATTTTGCAGCTGATCACAAGACATGAACGCTGCATATGACAGTCAAATATCATCAAATAAAACAACCAATCTAAAATGAATATTATTTGTTAAAAAAATGGAATAATATGACCAGAGCTCAGTCGAAAGATGGTTATAAATTTTTGCAATAATCACTGCCCATTAGCACAGGGATGCCGTCGCATCGCCAATCGTGTAAAATAATATGAAAACGAATAAAAACTAAATAGTGGAACAAAAGAAAAAAAATAAAATATGTCCGACGAATAAAAAATTAAATCTTGGCAACGTACAGCGCTGAAAACGCTATGAAAATTAAGCGCCACACAGACTCTAATTATTTCCTTTTCTTCAAACACAAAAGAGCAAAAACAAAACATTAGATGGTGAAATAATATTTTAATATTTTTAGTGGGCCTTGGAAGGACAGTTCCGAACTTAGTTCCCACATTTCGTCAGAACTAGAATAAGCAATGGAACAAACAATTCTCCTTATTCTGAGGGTTGTTTGGTGACACCTAAATTTGCTAATTCGGAACAACAACTAGCTAGTTACCTTTTATGATGATTGGACCCAAAAGAACACAAGTTCCTCAACATCAATAATCAGCAAAAAGATGTTACACTAACAATATAAATTTTTGCAACCATGTTACGGAAAAATCAACCTGGTACTAATGTACTGCACATATTTAACCATGTTGAAACAAGCAATTGAATTTTTTTCGGGAGTGATAACCGTCATCCAAGGAAAAACCATCCACGCCATCCATAGTGTATTTTTCCGCATCCATCTGTGCGCGCTCCCTCCCTCTCCTTTCCTTCCCCTCCGCGCTTACTTCCTCTCCTTCTCTTTCCCTTGCGCGCTCTATTTCTCTGCACCCTCCCTCTGCCCTGGCATCTCTCCCTCTCTCTTCTTCCCTTTTCCACACTTACAACAACAAAGTGAAGAGACACAAATATTGGTTAAATAAAGAAATAAACTGAACATATACAACAAATAAATTGAGTAGATATAACAACTAATTGAACGGATACAACGAACAACTTGAACTCAAACAAAAGCTAAAAATGAACATATATACATAAACAAAGTGAATATATAACACAATAAATTGAATACATATATCACATAAATTGAACAGATATAGCAAATAATGTATATTCAAGCAAAAAGATAAAAGTGAACATTTATAAAACAAATATAACAAATAAATTGAACATATATAACAAATAAATTGAACAGTTATAACAATGAATTGAACAGATATAACAAGCACAGGGAACTCATAAAGAAGTGAACATAAACTAATTGAACATATGTAGCAAATAAATTGAACAGATATAGCAAACAAATTGAACATTCATAACAAATAAATTGAACAGATATAGCACATAAATGGAACAAATAACAAACATGTGTACTCGCACAAAATAGATAAAGTTGAACATAAATTTAACAGATATATCAACTAATTGAACATATATATCAAATAAATTGAACATATATAGCAAATAATGTATATTCAAGCAAAAAGATAAAAGTGAACATTTATAAAACATATATAACAAATAAATTAAACATATGTAACAAATAAATTGAACAGTTATAACAATAAATTGAACAGATATTACAAGCACAGTGAACTGATAAAGAAGTGAACATAAACAAATTGAACATATGTAGCAAATAAATTGAACATATATTACAAACAATTTGAACTCGTGAAAAAAAATAAAGGTGAACATATATTAAACATATATAACAAACAAATTAAACATAAATAACAAATAAATTGAATAGATATAACAACTAATTGAAGAACCAGTGAGAAAGGGAAAAAATAGAGGGGAGATAGAAGAGAGCACAAAGGAAAGGAGAAGGGAAAAAGAAAAAGGGAACAAAGGGAGGGAGGGGAAACTTACGCAGGAAGAGAGAAGGTAGAGGGAGACGCTGAAGAGAGGGGCGGACGGGTCTGAGAGCGAAGGGAGGGAGGGAGGGAGGGGAAACTTTTCGCCTGAAGAGAGGGGCGGATGGGTCTGGGATCGAAGGAAAGGAATGGGAGCGCTTTGTGATGACGTTGGATGACTCTAGAGTGGATGGTAAGTAGTAATTACCAATTTTTTTTCCTTCTTTTAACACGAGAATAAACAAACAAATCTCGCATAATTGCTAATAGGTTACAACTTGCAAAATTGCAACTTGCAAGGCTTCACCTGGTCCGCATAACTTCAATCCTTTTGTACCTTTACGAAAACTCAGCATAAGAGCCTATTTGGATGGTGTCGGAATTTGAGGATTTTTCAATTCGTAGGCATAAATTTATTATAAACAATCTAAACTCTTCACAAAATTATACACTTCTCAATAAATTTATGTCTAGAAATAAGAAATTCTCTAAATTCTCCAAATTCCTAAGCGATCCAAACGAACCATATAGATATTTCATGCAACAGTGTTTCAATTTCAAAAACACAATAATTACCCTACCGATCTTGTTTCATGAAACTAGTAATTAATGGAGTTGTCCCAAGAGGCCAAGACCAAATGGAACGAAATTTTCGCAGTGCAAGTCTTTCATCTGTGATTATCCGATCAATGATAAATGTCCCTAATTAATATCAGACTCGTCGAGATTCATGTGGTCCGTAAAAATCAACCCGTCAAGATTGAAACGTACGGTGATCACTAAAAAATTTGCAGTGCAGGTTTAAAAAGAAACTGCAGAGGATTCGGGCCCAGACCAAGTCAGGTAGCAGCAACTATGCCATGATTAGTCCCAACGGATCCAACCACCTTCACATCTCGTGACTTATTTAGCGATCCAGACTCAAGAGTGGCAAGGCGGCAATGAGAGCAAATTATTTTTTTTAATGTCAGTTTATTCTTTGGTAATACTTTCGGATCTTAATTGTTTCTAATTAATTTGTTCTGCTAACAAAGAGATTGATTTAATCCGGGCACTAACTAGTTTATCATCTGTACTCTGATCGCAAGTAGCGGATCAATATCCTCTGCAGATTTTTTTTTCCAAATTTTTTTATCTAAACCGTCCGATCTAACTTCGTCGGGCAGATTTTTACGGACCTCACAAATTTTGATAGATTTAATATTAATCACAGAACGTCGATCGTTGATCTCACGGTTCATATCAAAAATTTGCGGAGTATTTCGATTCCGCAAGCAGCACTTGCTCTATACCTCTATGTCAATTTATCGAATACCCCAGTACAAGACAAAAAGCTATACAAGTCCAAATCATAAAATGATTTGAGCACAAATTATCTAAAATCCGAACATGACTAGACCAGATGACCGAAATATTATCCAATAATAATATTAAACCCAATCCCCCCATGTATTTTTAAAGGAGTCAAACTCCAATTCAATCCGAACCCACCCCCATCATATTTAGATCGGGATTCCACTTAACCTGGTAATTTACAAAAGATAAAATAATCAAAGATTGGCCTATTAAAATTTTAAACGATCTAAAATTTGTATTGGCCTAATTAGATTTTAAGTCTAATCCGACCTAACTTTAAAATATTCAAAATTCAACATAATCGATGTCTGACGTCTGCAACTTACCTGATCTAATTGACCAACCTGACTACCGCAAGTTGAGTTGCACTTTTCCTAAATATATGCTTCAAACTAATAAACCAATATATTTGGATACTGACCACCATGAAATAATTGCTTGCCAGACGCGAACCAGTAAAAGGAAAAATGATTTTCTCCCCAGAGACTTTGAAATTATACCTCTGCCAATTTGGTGGTGAATTGACCTGTTGAATTCAGAAGGAATCGTTTCATCGCTCATATTATTATTTAGAATGAATTATACAATAATTCAAACGGTATTTAAAGTATTACATCATTATAATTTGGTTTAAAAATTTCAAAAACAACATTTGGATCTTAAAAGTTTCCAATTTATATCCAAATAATGATTTTATTATATCTGTTATTATTTGCATGACTACATTCATGTTATTTGCAATTGTAAACTAATAGTGAGTTGGATGAAAATATATATTATTATTAATTTATAATGAACATTGAGAGTTGAATTAATTTGAGACTAGTTAGAGAGTTTGAGGACAATTGATACTTCCAAAATTTTGAGGATAAAAAGTGAACTAATGGAATTTAAAAAATAATTTGTGCATGTTCCATCATTTATATCTTCGTCCTTTTGGTAAACCCTATCTCGAACTACGAATTTGTATTTAGTGATCTATATTAGTTGCGTCAAGATCTATTCATAAAAAAGATAACGACAACTAGCTAGAATTTTTAGTTTAAAGTTCAATATAAGTACAAAACGAAGACCCACGCCAGATGCCCTAATAATCAAACCTAACAACTTTCAAAATGAAGTTCTAGAGCAAACCCATTAATTATAAGGCCACATGTTTGAAAAAAAAATAAAACCAACGACTTCCAATATTTTTCTTAGTTCAAATATTTCGAAGAACTTGACTTTGAAATTATGGGTATACACAATTGTCTTCAAACACGGTTTCTCAATTCTCATACGTCGGCAATGCACCGAACTAAGTTTTGATCGAAATCCTGTGTTATGACCCCAATAATGAAAATACAAGGAAATTGTATAGAGCATTACCTTTCTCAGCTGTTAGTGAAAATTATATTTTCAAAGAAGAAAATGATAAATCACAGTAGCGTAACTAGAATAATGCACAAAAGAAAAAAGAGAGATTTTATATTAGAGTCAGCTCGTTGAGTTAAAGTTCCGTGTTTCATCCAAAAAAAAGTTATAGTTCCGTTACTATATATTTTTTTGACATTTTTCTCAAATTAAGTTCAAACTTTTTAAAAATAATAAAGTAATAGTACAATTACTACGTACACGTCATATATCAACAATAAGTAATTCAAGCATCACCTAATACTAATAATACATAAAAGTTGGTAACCTTTCAAAATACAACTAGTAGACAAAATTGTTTAAGATCGTCACTTTTCTTTATATAAATATAATACCCTTAACCTCCTTCCGCACTCTCTTCACCTTCCAACAAATTAGATAAATTAGAAAGCAACATTTTCACACCATGTAAATATAAGATTCTTTGGTTAACAATGGTAAAGTACTGAGATTATTCTTAATGAACGTGGGCTGGTAGTTTAATAGTAAGAGTATACTAGACTACTTTTTTCAGCAGTGTCGATGATTCAACCGCATGAGTTTAATTTCTAAAAGTTAATGGATATATCCTTCATTTTTGTTCAAAATAAAAGGTAAAACCTATGGTAATTATAAATCAGACGATTCATGTTTAAGAGAAAATTATTTGTTTTTCATTTAGAGAAGCAACGGACGTTGAGTTTTTTTTTTAAACGTATTAACAGGTAAGCCTGGATCATGCAGTTGTTAAAATGTCATGAACCAAATTTTGTAAAAAATGTGAACATGCATTAAATTTAGGTTAGAAAATTTGTGATGAAATTCTTGGCAGATCAAGTGTGAGAAATAATTATATAAGAAGATAATATTGCTAAGTTTGAATTTCCTATGTCACGTTAATAATAAAGAAAATAAAATAATAATTGTTCCTAAATTTTATGCCTTATTGATTATAGCAACATAATGATAAATATTAAAATAATATTCGCCACAAAAATCTAAGCTATTTTTTATATGGTAAACAGGAGGTATGGATGAGCACATGGTAAAATTTATCTTGAGAGAAAGTTAGGCGTGGTGAGAGGGGACAGGATGTCTATTGGGGCATAAGGCCACAATTTTTGGTACCATGTCTGATGTCTCCCCAACCATCCGATGCATTATTTTGTTGAAGCAGATTTAGAACTGTGTAACACTACTCTTGAGAAAGGGGGAAAAAAGAGAATTGCGTAATAATGTAATTTAACTATCAAATCAGACGGTTAGAAGTACCATCAATTCAGACCGTCAGATCTCCAATCCCCACGGCGAGTACGGAACAGTGAGTAGTACTACTAATAATTGTACCACTAAACAAATCAATAAAACCGAGGCTTAAAGTGAAAAAAATAGAAACTTAGGCAGGCTTTACATATGCGCCAAAACTTATTAAATAGTAAAACTACTGTAATAGATGATTTTATAAAGTAATTAGAATTTAAACTGCCACTCTGCGGCTCTGCGCCGTCATGCCTCATCCCCACTCAAGGCTCCACGATCCCACAAACTTCTCCCACGTCCACATCCTACGACTTTTCACAAATAACCTCTTTTACCGTTTTACGCCTACCTAGTAACTAAAGACCAACATCGCGAGTTCGCGACACCTACTTAACGAGTGAAAATACGTAGAAAATGAACGTGCAAACAAGTACGTGAGATTTGATTTCCGCACGCCTGGCTGGAAAGGCCCTCCCCAAGCCAGGCGGATCTTTATTTTACACCCCCTGTTTTGAAAGTAAAATAAATTTAACCCCTGTTTTAAAACGAAAACAAAACAAACTAGTAAACTACCCCTTGCCATTGTTTGACCGATTCCCTTCTAGTTCGCCTTCCTCTTCTCCTCCTCTTTTGACCAATCAGAAATTCACAACCCGGCCATTCCACGCCACCCTTCCTCTCCATTTAAAAACCAAAACCAATTCTCCCCCATTTAATTAATTTATTTAATCTCCCCCTTTCTTCGCCTCTTCTCTCGTAAATAATCCAAGAGAGAATTTCGCGTCGCCATGCCAATTCATCCCAATTGGCCAGCGATCGTCGGAGCTTCCTTCACTGGTCTCATCCTCCTTCGTCTCGTCCTCTCCTACAAATCGATCTTGTATCTCTTCTTTCGTTGGTGGCGATGGTTGGATGAGAAGGCGCAGGTGTACCAGTATTTCGAGATCCCGCGGTTTAGTCAGACCGGCGAAGAGGCTGAGAACCCATTATACCGAAAGGCGAATTCTTATGTCGCTTCGCTTCCTTCGCTAGAGGATTCCGATTCGGCGTCTCTCTTCTTCTCCCCGGCCCGTAAGCCGAGTGATTTCTCTCTGTCTCTCCGGCTTGGTCCCGGTCACACCGTGCAGGATTTGTTCCAAGGAGCAAGGTTGTCATGGAATAATCCTGGTGGTGGGGGCCCACCTAGGCTTGTTTTGCGTCTCAGGCGCCAGGACAGGACACGTGTGCTCCGCCCGTATTTGCAGTATGTCGAGTCGATCGCTGATGAAATAGAGGCGAGGAGGCGTGATTTGAAACTGTTCACCAATTCGACCAGTGGGGCTGATCGGGGCCATGTCTGGACTGCGGTTGCATTTACTCACCCGGCTTCGATTGATACTCTTGCCATGGATCAAGAATTGAAGACCCGCATCCGCAATGATCTTGAGTCCTTTCTCAAAGGCCATGACTATTACCATAATTTAGGCAGAGTATGGCGTCGGAGCTATTTACTGTATGGTGCCCCTGGAACTGGTAAATCGTCATTTGCTGCTGCCATGGCTCGGTTTTTGGGTTACGATGTGTATGATGTGGATTTGACACGGGTTGCCGGTAGTGAACTCCAAACTCTCCTCGCAAGAACCACTCCGAAATCTTTAATTCTAATGGAAGACCTCGACCGCCATCTTGCTGATGGTACAGTGCATCTTTCTGAGATTTTGAATTTCATGGATGGGATATTTTCATGCTGCGGAGAAGAACGGATCATGGTTTTCACAATGAGTAGTGATGAAAAGGAAGGAGGCATTGACCCAGCTGTGCTTCGACCGGGTCGGCTTGATGTACATATTCATTTTCCGATGTGTGATTTCGCAGCTTTCAAAACACTAGCTGGGAACTACCTAGGCATAAAGGACCATAAATTGTACCCACAAGTGGAAGAGGAATTTCAGAGCGGGGCTCGCCTCAGCCCGGCAGAGGTGGGTGAGATTATGATCACAAACCGTGGGTCCCCGAGTCGGGCAATTAAGACAGTGATCGGTGCTCTTCAGCACACCTCAAGGAGCTTGTCAGTAACCCGGCGGGTGGAAGACAACCGAGTTGGAGAGGAACCAAACGGGTTGCAATTTGGAAGGGATTCAACCATTAAAGAATTTAAGAAATTATATGGGTTTATTAAGGTGAAGAGTAGGAGGGAAGGACACCCCACAACAGAGGGGATACCGGCGACACCGCTCAGTCATGGAAATGAGAAAGAGGGGTAATTGCGGATCAAATAAATCAACTGAAACATATCTTCATCCATTATCAAAAGGTGCAATTGGGTTACTACCGTTTTCTTTCTTTTCTTTGATTTTCTTTAATGAATTGCTCCAAGAATTGGAGTTACAGTAGTTCTGTTTTTTTCCCTTTTCCTTAGTTTTCAATTTTTGTATGAACATGTTGTTCATAGGGGGGTTAGTAGTAGAATTGAATTAAACTGTTAAAGGTGACTGCCTGACTGGAACAAAAGAAGGAATTAAAGCAAAAAATGCATGGCTGGTCAAACTGTAAATTTGTTTTCTGATTTCGAATTGAAGGGATGATCCCTGTTCTATACTCTTTTTTTTTTATTCCTGATTCTAAAGTGTCTCGTGAAACAGAATTAGTGCCAATTTTTAAATTGACTTTATCTTTTAAAAATGTATTTGCTATGACTAACAATTCGATGTTGGTTCCGGGAATCTGAAGCGGGACCCTTTTCTGTTGTACACTTGTACTGAATTCAAATCAAGTGTTGCGCGACACCACGTGTCGCGCAGCTCTCTGATCAAGATCACATGGATAAGGGAGCCCCGTACATGTAACTTAGATTGATAGGCCCGTCAAAAATAAACCGTCCGATCAAGATCAGACGGCTCGTAGGTGCGCGACACGTGGTGTAGCGCGCCACCAGATTAGGATTGCACTTGTACTCCCTCCATCGTAGATCGCTCGGTTACCTTGTGTTGTAAGAATCATGCCTAAAAGGCTAGAGCTGTTATTTATTTTTTTCTAGTTCCTAGCTTTTCATAGTTCATACATATATTTATAAATTATAAAAAGAGTTGTAAAACTGTAAAAAACAAAAGCGCCATTGGGGTAATAGAAAAAGCACTAGAACCTATGCTTTCTCCTAAAATGAAAAAAAGGTATGAAAAAAGGGTGCACACAAAAACTTTCACAAAAGATTAGAAGCCAAAGGGTTCCTCTTGTCTGGTTCAGATAATATCATGTCTCTGTTAACGATATTTCTAGGATTCTACGGTGTAAAATAGCCTTAATACTGTATAAATATACGAAATTGATTGGCTTGGAAAGACTGAATGGTCGTACTCCGAGTCTCCGAGTGATACGTTCTAGTTTGTAAACCTTGCATTCTTTGTCTAATTTGGTTTGTTTAGCTTTGAGGAATGATTACATTTTACAACTCTTATAGAATAGAAAAATGCCTAAATCAAGCTGTCAGACAGCAAGGGTATTAAATGGTCCCACATCAGTATTAAGCGGCCCAATAAAAATTCCTACAGCTGCATTTGAGTTGGTTACAGTTTGCACCTCTTTCCAATTTTTGAGTCCAAAGATTTAAAATCTGAACAATTTATATGACGGGAAGTACATTGGCGGGTTACTTGTGAATATGATTATATGATATGTGTTCCTTTTTCATCTTTTTTATATTGTTTTTTTTTTCTTTCGAGAAGAAAATCACTTATATAGTTCTATTCTAGAAACAGTACGTGATTTATGTGATGGCGACTTGGTCTACAAAAGGGCTTTCAGCAAAGCATGCGCAATTTATATTCATTCTATGTTTTTTTTTTTTTCCTTTGAAAGTTCATTCTATGCTTTAGTAGAAAGGAAAAAAAGCAAGTTCCTTTCATACAGCAAAGAAAAACTTCCCTGGCAATGGCATGGTAAAAATCATCTTCAGAATTATTTCTCAATTTCCACCGAACCATTTATATTTATTTTTTGGACATGAAGTTACAGTTGTGTTTATAGTAAAGAATGGTAAAAGAATCTAAATTTAACAAGTCATTCGTTTAGTCATTTGCACTTATGGCAGAAGTCATATGTTTAGTCATATCAGTTGCACTTATGGCAGACGTTCATAAATTATGACGTTGAATCATTCATGTTTTGGTGGGGTTGGAGATGATTCACACCCACTCAATACCTGTTCCGAAAAGGTAGTACAAAATGATAGCCAGTGTTTTTTTATTGGTATCAATTGGATTTTGGATATCATTCAACTGACACAGCACTGGGCTCATTAACCCACAACTGTAACTTAATCCTAATCCAATCTTCCATTTATCTTTTCAGGTTAAACAAATACAAAACTTTTCAGAGCCAATCTAGAAGCCTTTCAAATCCCACTAAAGACATCTTTTGCTTCATCCGAAAAAGAATGGAGTTTTCTTTGTCATGTTGGAATGTTGTGTAATTGTCAATTCAGATAATGGTTTCATAAGGTATGTAATCCTCTCATGGAAATTGACATCGATATGTGGTCATGTCCATTAATGCATGCCTCTTTTCTGATTGAGATCATATCACCATTATCCTCATTCCTCAGAAAATTTGTATTAACGTCAACCTTTCCTAAAAGACAAAAAGCAAAAAAAAAAAAAAAAAAAAAAAAAGCGGTCTTTTGAATAGAAAACATAAACGAGATTCACTGTTGTACGCACTTCCATCGACTTATCCACATCTAACCAACTATTATCAATTTATCATCAGATAAATCTGGCGCAATAGTCAAGTGGTAGCTCTGTAGAGTACCAAATCTTAGTCTTTGAATAGAATAGAGATAATGTAAGGTAACGAAAAGGAGGTGTTTCCATATAAAACAAATCATAATTATAACTTGAAATTGGTATAAATGATGATGAAGAACTTTTTCTACAATTCTGTACGCTCAAATTTACTGATTAAAGAAAGGGTTAATTAGTCCTTCATTTTACCCTCCCCTAAGAGGCTAAGACGAGAAAAATATGATAGGGAGTAAAAATTAATAGAAATATCTCAATTTATTTCTTTATAATTTATTGATACATAAAGATATCTACCCTGTTCAGTCATGTACCCAGCAAATATGAGTGTGGTATAAATATCATTTGGAAGCAACTTTTGATTATTCTTATAGGCAGAATGCTATATCGCCATTGATCTAATTCGGGGCTCTTTTATGTATCGTATATCTATCCAGCCCCAAGAACAAGATGCCAATAACACTGAACTAGTCGTTACAATTTTTTTTTTCTTTTTGTGGAAATAAAATAACCATATGCCGCCCAATAATAGCAGCAGTAATTAACACAAGGAAGGTGCTAATGCAATCCAGAAATCAATCAACTCAACAGAACATTTGTTTAGTAAACGAGGGAAAAATAAATAAATACAACAAATCTTTTATTGCTCGATTGTTCAAAGTTTTAGTTGATCAGCACGTTGAAAAAAAAAAGGGAAACAAGAAAACAAACAGAGAATGATTGAAGAGTTCTGTTAGTTGTTCTACGTCAACAAGAGCACGTACTGACATGAAAGCAGGAACCAATTTAGATACGTTTGCCTAACAGACACATCAGTAAAGACAAAATATTGAAATAGTAGACAAAATTGAAGGGGCCGCTTCGGCAGTAAGACAGGATTTATAAAATACAGGGAAACCAAGCCTCGCAAAAACAAGAAAAGCATCACATTTTAAATTACTTAACAAGCAAGTACAGCATAAAAGGTCGGATAAGCAAAAGCAGTCAAATCTCGTGTGCTAACAAGCAAATAAGTAGCCTTTTAGAAAAGTGAAAATACATCATACCTACATAACATGTAAAAGTTTTCACCAAGGAACAGCATGCCACCAATTAATTTCAGTTGGAAACATGTAAGACAACTATCAGTTACTGAAAAACTTCCTCTTTGCAAATGTTTATTTATTTTGTTAGAAGATTGCCATGTCAGCACAACATCCACAACGAGTGAAAGTATCAAATTTGAGACAGCAAGCTACCAAATTTTCTGAGGGGCATGACAACACAGTTCCACTAGCACTATAATATGAACTCAGAACTTATATGCACATGTTATCCTATCCTAATGGAAAGATCCATTTATACGACATAGTAGCCAATCTCATCTGCCAACTCATTGAACATATCCAATCTTCTACTACCAATTTAATCACTTGATCTATTATTAGAATAGTAACATCAGACCAAGATATATTGATGAAATTCCATCCAAACATTCTAAACAGACAATACTTGATAAAAAAAAATAAAACAATTTCATCGATTCTTTTAAGTACCTAACTAAATTTGTCGTCCTCAACAGTTTCATCTAGCCGTGGCATTTCATCTCTTGGGTTAAGTTTGACTCCCCAGTCATGGAGCTTCTCTCTTGCCTCGTTTGACGGGGGTAGTTTTCTATTTCTTTTTCCATGCTTCTGAAAAGTACAAAAAGGCACTTTACCATAGCTTCAACCTTTACAGGTTCAACCAAATTGGACAAGAGTTCAGCAAAACTAAGCATGATTCTGCCGGTATTGGCCCAGAACAATACCCATAATCGCAATCCAAAATGGGTCACTCCTCTAACTCATGCTTTAAAATATCTTCCCTTTTTCAAGTACCAGCTGAAAACTGATATAAATTGCTTGATATCTCCAATTACACAGATGAAGCACAAATTATTCTTGCCACAGATTACAAAAAAAAAGTACGTACCTTCATGGAGGCCCGCTGGCTTTTGCCTTTGCTCTTTATGAATGGAAATTTGAAACCCTCGACATCACCATTCTTAATGCTAGTTTCCAACTGCACAGATGAATTTACAAATGTTTCAAACAATAGCAAAGTACATTCCGAGTAACCAAATAATTCTAAAGGCATGCTGTGGCAAACCTGTACATGCAGAATGCATATCAGTATACTGGCAATAGGCAACCAGCTTTCTTCTGGTGAAAGGGAAAAATTTGTCCTGAAAAGTTTGACACAGCATTTTTTAAGAATATAAGAAATGAAAGAGGTCTTAAATACTTCTATAGATTTCTTAGCTTGTTAGTTGTCTTTCTTTTCTACTATCTAATTGTTCTTCTTCTCCCTTTGAAAATTCATTTTGCAAATATCAATTGGAAGTGTTTCTCATCTCTCCTAATGAAATAACTACATTTTTTAAAGGACCAGCATGCTTATGGATGATGACAAATCTGCTCTTGTCAAAGTTTATATGGTCAGGGTTGCTAGACAGAGATATTCGGTAATATACTCCAAATGTGAGGTAAGCAGTTATCTTAGTTAAATAAATTCAACATAGATAAATGAAGGAAAGAAACCGTATTTGATCTATAATCGCCTCAGCAAATAAAAGCAATAATAATTACAAGAATAGAAATTGTAAACCTTAAAAAAACATATGTATCTATGTTCTCACACAAGACAGACCCCACTCTCAAAACGCCCCAAAATTACACAAACCACAGATTCCTGAACTCCAATTCCTTACCATACACTTTAAGATTTGGCAAATCCAAGATAAAATTTCTCAATAAAAGACGTACCTCAAGTATGGAGCCAAGTACACAATAGAATACACAAGATATCTCTGCTTTCCGGTATCCATCCAAGCAAAAACCCATCCCTACACTAGACCCACATCAGAAATATATTCTCAGACCCAAATTTATCTACAAAGGGAAATAAAAAAAAAACCCATTAAAAAACAAGAACCTCACCAGCCAATTGAAGTAAGGGATGATGCTTATAATCGCCATGACAGCCAACCTCGTATCAGTCGAATCCATGGCCCCATCCCCATCATCATCCTTCCCCTCCTCGTGGGACCCACCAGGTTCAGTCGGAAGTACAAGTGAGCTCAGCACGCTCGCGCCTAAGGCGAGAGCGAAAGGTGCGTCGTGAATTAGTTCAGCTTTGCACACAATCTTCCCTCGAACTCTTCGAGAGATACTACGCGCAGCAATGGAAGGTCGCAGATGGAGAGGTAGAGTGTTGGCTGGAACGGAGAGGATCATGGCGTGAGGAAGTAGGGATAAGAAAGAGAATAGAGAGCAAGCAAGAAGAAGCTTCTGAGTGAACTGGATACAGGATACTTCCCGCGGCGGCGCGGTGTTTGTGTCCGATACTCCAAACCTTAGATCACCTCCATTTCCTAAGTAATGGATGTGTTCGGTTCCCTGTTTGACGGGCCTTTGTAAATTGTAGGCCTTGGATGGAATTTGATTCTTTGAAGTTGCTGTTTCTATTTCAATTTTGACTTCACTCGAGTCGATTTCGCTAATATCAGTGTCATTGTGGAAAAACACTCGATGACAGTCTAACAGACTTTTATTTTAGTTTATTTATTCCGCGTTTTTATATCGAAACAGTACATCTTACGGATTTATGTCTTTAGTTCAGAAAAATCATGAACAATGTTCACATTTGCTAGTGAAAATCATTATGAAAGGTAAAACAAAAAATACATGTGTCTCAATTGTTTCCATGAGCCTATCAAATTTTGATGATAACAGAAAAAATTATCAAACTTCAATCAATGGCTATGATCAAATGCTACCTAATACTCTTCCATTACGCTATCAATTGATCATTGACAGGGCAGAATGAATCACAGCCTGTCCACTCTAGTAAAATACACCCAAATTGAAATTACATAACCAAACTGACTTCAAATATTCCAAAGAAGGACCATCCTGAGGCAATAAAACCTCTAATGTCTCATGAAAACTCATGATTTGTCAAACTTCATGCAAATTGGGGGGTGAACTTTTGCCAAGGCAAGCAAGGCGGATGGTAAGATCCAAAGTCCATCGCCGCATAACAATCCAGATGCAACTGCAGGCACCATTAGTTTTGCCTTAGCACTATTAATCTTACTCCAAGTAAAAACAATCAGACTGCCCACACACATGTCGATTGCAAAGTTTGCACCGGCTATGAGCGGCACTGCCATGGCCACAGGAAGTGGCATCCACCGTCCGTACTTTGCTGGTAAAAAGTCCCTCAACAAATTCACCCCAACTGCAAAGCCGAAGAAACCACAACATAGACTCAAGCAATTTTTTGGCAAAGCAGAGAAGCCTTCCACTCCCAAGATAGCCATGTTACGATATACTAATGCATATGGTGCCTTCCATATACCATTCGGGTTGCCAATGTCGAATGCCTTGTAGAAAAGGAAAAAAGAGAGAGGGGCGATTACACAGCCCATGGCTGTCCCAATTGCTTGGCTAATAACCATAGATCTCGGGGATGTTAATGTGAGATAACCAGTTCTGAAGTCATGCATTAAATCTGCTGAGATGTAAACTAGCGCTTTTACCAAACCACAAGCTACGAGTCCAGCAACCACACCCGAGTCTCTGCCTGACCAGGCTGCAAAAATGAAAAGGGCTACTTTGCCGTAGTTATATGCCATGTTTATGTCGGTTAGGCCGGCACCATATGCATTGGAAAAACCTAAGACTGGTGCGAGGATGTATGCTATGACGACATAGTACCATTTTATTTGATGGAACATCAGAGGTATGGCTATGATCGCTATGATGGTGAAGACAATGTAGCCTACGTAGGCAACCCATAGAGGAATGGTCTCCTTTACAAAATATGCATCATGCTTTTCATCACCCTGAATGAGGTGGCCATTGCCTTCATCTGCCACTGCAAACAGAATTCAACAATTTTTTTAATAGTTTTTTTAAATATAATTTGGTCAAATAAATTTTGCTTAAGCCATACTGGTTTAAATATTGAACCTGGACAAGTCTTGATTTTGTATCAGCAGTAGCACATTATAACATCAAATGATACTTCTGTAATAAGAGAACAAAGTTTTATTTATTTAGTTTTATGTGAGGTCTGTTCTAATAACTTGTATATTATGGAAGATCATTCATAGCACATAGCTTCGTCGTTTGTTTGGTGGAACAGCCTTTAGTAGTGCTGAACTATATAGGCATACAACAGAGTGCTACCTGTGGGACTTGATGCGAAGGATACGTACAAAAAGGAAAAAAAAAAAAAGCCAAAATAATGAAATTTTATGAAAAGGGATCATTGTACCTATCTTAATTTTCTTCGCTTTTGATTTATCATACAAGCTTTTAGTAGTAAAGATGATTATCTTTGTAAAATTGTAGAGACCATCCCCCAAAATTAGAGCAATGGTGAGGAACGCCTGATATATGGGAAAGAGAAGTAACAACTTTTAAAATTAACATATACTAATATTATCAATCAATAAGACCAATTCATAAAATAGACCTTATAGCCTGCCAAGCTTCGCATACTACTTTCTGGAAGTTTTGCTGGGTACCAATCGCCTTTTAAATTGGTAAGTAATGGCCATGTTATGCCCCATGAAATAATTGCACCCAGAAGAAGAGAGAGATTCACCAAATGGGACACAATCATCCCTGCTCCAACATATGTGAGACTAAAATCAAAGAAAAATCTGCAATTTAAAAATGGAAATCAGTTGTAAATCCCCTCAGTACTGAACGTAGTAGCCACTGATTTGGTACTTTCTATCGAGTAAAAGTGGTCATCGCCATTGACAACAAATTAGTTTGACAACTATTAAAAAGAACTTATGATTTTGAAATCCGAGACTTAAAATGCATGCGATCTATTCCCTATGAACAGTACATACAAAAAAAAAACTAAAATTTGATTCAATTTCACCTTTCATGAAATGAGTTGAAAATAACAGTCTATATTTTACGATATTCTTTTTTATAATTTTTTTTTTACTTCTTTGAGAAAGCGTCCTGAAGGTTGTCAAATTAAGATGTAATTGATGAATCTTGATCCCTGAGTAAAAGGCCCAGCTAATACAGTAAAACATAAGATATTAAGATGTGAAAGATATCAGCTTATTGGGTTTTTACTGGTACTGCTTATTGCAACTTGTTGTACATCCACAGTGCCTAACTGGTATGGTACTGAAATCTGATATTGCCAATTCACAATTCATGAAATGAGGGAGTAGTAGTAGACATTACGTTTGTTTCCTAGCTTGCAAACCAAATGTAGGGAACTGAGCAAAGCCACACATGTCTCCATTCGTGAAAAACCACTGGAAGAAGCTCCAGAGAAAACTTATTCCAAAAAATTTCAAAAATCCTCGGACCTGCTTTCTGTTGCAAACATATATTAAATTCAATCATCAACTACTTTTCACATTATTCTAAAGATTTAATTATAAGTTTTGAGTACAAACTTAGCCGCAATGTTGCCTTGAGGGGTATGAAAATTATTTATGAGTACAGCGGTTGCGGTTCCACTTGGATATGGCAACTTGTAGTCAAGTATCATGATCTGCAAGAAACAAAATAAATGAAGAGAGAAACAAGATATAGAAAGTAAAAGAAAAAAATTACAGGAGTGGAATATAAAGTCAACTTAAAATACATCAACATCAATCAACAGCATAGCTATTCTACAGTCCATAGTCTTTTCTTTATAAAGAAAATAAAGTCAGAACACGAGCTGGAATTCTAGTTTAGGTACTTGATTACAAGGCCTACAGTTCAAATTGTTGACAATTTAAAATTAGAACTATTTGTTACCTATAACTGCCTTAAAAAGGAACTAGTCACTAATAATATCCAGGCATTCAGAATTGCATGAGCTTGTAATAATTACCTTCCTGAGAGGAATCAGAGAGAAAAGCCCAACAAAGCAAACCGAAAATAAAAATCCAGTAAACCAGCCCATTGTGGGATTTTTGTAGCCTACATTTCCTGGTGTATCCACTCCTGTTTGTTCATAAGTTCTTCTATTTAGACCAAGCATGTAGGACCCAAAACCGCCTGCCAATACATAGAAACAAACAAGAAAGGAAAATAAAATAAAATGGGGAACAATAATTGGAATCAATAAGAGCTGACAATCAAGCATTGGTCTGAACTTTCATATAATATATTACAGAAATGGTCCCAAAGTTTCACAGTATCATTTCAGTCCCTGTAAATTCCAATTCATATCCAATTAAAAGCAGACTATTTCTAAATGAAAACTAATAAAAACCATACCAGCAACTGAGATGCTATAGCAAGCCACGGCACAGGTCTGTACAACGGTATTCTCCTGTTTGGTAAAAGGCGCCGTCTTAAAGCCGAGCTGACTGAGAATCTTAGTCCAGGCTTTCAGAAAAAAGAAAGAGAGAAGCGCAGCCGAGACATTCAGAGTAGGAGAAAGGCCAGTTGTCAGATTCAATTTCATGATTATGATGCTATACATTGTGCCGATAATAAAACTCGCCACAAGGCCTCGAAAGGTTAACTGCTCTGTCCAGTGCGGTATTGGCTTCTCTGTCGCGTTGTACTTGGAATCTGATTGTTCTGTATCTTCCAGTTTCTCAATCTCTTCAGCCACTCTTGCCCCTTCCATTTGGCTCACAATCTTAAGAGAAACTTGGAGTTGGAGAACTGCAATTACAGTTTTTTTTTTCTAACTTATGGAGAGTTAGAGTTAATGAAACTTGTATTTCTTTTTTTATTTCTTAGAAGCATTTTGGGAAGCACAATATGTGCCAGCAGTTCTTCTAATTGGGTGCGTTTGGATCGTTGGAAGAAAGAAGAAGAAGAAGAAAAAAAATTATAAACAATCCAAACTCTTCACAAAATTACACACTTCCCAATACTTCTTCTCACTTCTTCCCTTCTTTCCTTCTTCCCACACCTATCCAAACGGAGCCATTGTGTTGGAGGGAGAATGCTAGTTAATGTGAAATCGAAGAAACTGGGAAGAGAAGAAAAGGCTTACCTGGACTAGTAGTGAGCAAAAACCGAGAATACCCAACAGGTACAACAACTGTGATTATATATATATGTATATAAGCTATCCGAAATGGAAGCGATTATTTTTTTAATGATAGATTATAGGCTCTATTTTTATTGTTTTCATGGAACTATCTTCTATTCTCAAGCCATAAAATGGTGTAACCTCCAGCCCATATACGGTGGACTAGAGGTATATTAGTTTTGGGAAATTTCATAGGCTCCGTTTGGATGGTGTGGGAATAAAAGGAATAAGGGAAGAAGTATTGGGAAGTGTGTAATTTTATGAAGAGTTTAAATTGTTTATAATAAATTTGGAAATAGGAAGAAGCTATTCTCTTATTCCTAAGCTCATCCAAACACTGCCATAGGGAAGCGAACAAGAGATATTTTAGTTTTGTGAATTTTATAGGAAAACCAACAAGAGATAACTTATTTTTGGGAAATTTTATAGGAAAGAGAAAATGTGATAAATACTGTATGGGTCTAATAGCATTAATTGGGTCCCTTGTCCATTCATAAGGATTTCATTGAATGATACTAGGAAAGTATTCAATCTGCTCATTTACTGTTTCCTATCTGATTATTCTCTTCAACGTTAATGCAATTTCAATCATTTGATATGAAATAAACGATTTAGATGTGTATGAAACTATTTATAAAGAGAAATCGGACCCTAACACCACTGGTTTAAAGTGAGATTTTTTTTTTTTTCCTTTTGTATGGTGAAGGACTATTCTTCTGATTTTGGTTGATGCAGATTTCTAGTTCAAGCATGCTAGTCTTATGAGTGGTAAATTTGTCAAGATGCCTTGTCAAGTTCTTCCTTTGCCACACGTTTGTCACATAATGTGAAAGCTAAGATCATTTGTAGCTAGCCAATGTATTCACTAGTTAGTCTAGATTCTCGTCTTGAATTGGGCCAAGCGGCAAGCGTTAATGTCCCCACAAAAGATCAATGTGTTTTTACTATTTCTGTATTACTTTCCCACTGCTAATTTACCAAACTATATTTTCTGTTGACAAAAAATCAGCAAATTCTCTTCTATTGAATCACTTGTGTGAACTTTTTTAGCTAGCACTTCTAAATCCATCATTGATTTTAATTTAGTGATAATTTCTTACTTCATATCATTTGATATTTTTCATAGCAATTAAGGATACTGTTAACAAGACATCCGATTCTGTGTGCAGTGATTAGAGGAATCAAACTCACTGTTTATTTGATTTAGTCTAAATTTAAAGGATACACCCATCTGATTAACAATTCTCAAAATTAATGGATGATTTACTAAGTTACTGATCAAATGCGACAACGGGTTGTGTATAGGAAGTCAGCACAGCGATGGTTGCATTTTCTATAAAAATATTGGTTAAGCTCAAATGTGTGATATAGTATGAGCTGTCATGTTTATTAAAAACAGTAATTAAAGCGAGATAATGCTGGATGTGTATAATTCTGCCAAGGTCAACGCACAGTTTTCAGATAAACCCCGTAAAAAAGGAATCAGATAAGCAGAGCAACCTCTGACCCTTTAGTTTTTAATTATTTTTATGACGCATACTAGAGGCTGACCGTAATTTACAAAAAATTTACAAAAGCAAGATATATCACTATTAGAAAACGGAAATCATAAACTTTAAAAGTTCTGCCACGAGAAAGCCGAGGAGCTTTAAAATGCCGCAAATTATGTATAATAATTATTAATTAATAAATAAATAAAATGACAGATAAAAGGAAGGAACTAACTTTATTTTGTCGTTTCCATTATGTAAATGGCATCACAATTAACATGCATGGAAATCTGTTGACGAACTTATTATTAATTTAATAGTGTTATTTTTTAATTATACAATAAATTTTTTTAAATTATGAAATCTTACTTTAATATATAAAAGAGTTCATTTCTCACATACTTTTTCTTTGTTCCAACAATCTATATATTACAGCCATGAGCATTGATGTTTCATAGTGGAGTAGATGTAGATGTATTGAAAAAATAATAATAAAAAATAATTTTTCTGATGTACAACATTAGCAAGTGAAATAGTAAAGATAAAATATTTAGAAAAAATTATGTCTCTAATTTATACATTATGAAACTGCGTTAGTTTTATTTCAGACACTTCCATTTTTATTTTATAGTCTTAAAGCGCCTTACTTCCAAATCAACCTCTCAAACATGTATATGATTCTAGAGTCATCTTTCAATAATCTGAAAATAATATAAACTCTATTTTATTTTAAAATTTTGATATATAGATCAAATTGGATAGTTTGGATTAGTCATTTAAAATTTGAATATCGATAATGATAACAAAGTATCAACTGCTTACTGCATTCTAAATTAAGCATTCTGGCTAGCTTAATTCTATATACATAGATTATAAACAGAAATTATTCCTTCCACAGGTAACCAACTCACAAGCATAATTCTATATACATAGATTATGAACAGAAATTATTCTATATACATAAATATATACATAAAAAAAAAAACTCACAAGCATAATTGGTCTAAATAGAGCTTGACCAGAATTGTGCTAAATTACAAAAAATCAACTTGCA
The DNA here is from genome assembly GCA_028095005.1 of Rhynchospora pubera. Classification (NCBI taxonomy): domain Eukaryota; kingdom Viridiplantae; phylum Streptophyta; class Magnoliopsida; order Poales; family Cyperaceae; genus Rhynchospora; species Rhynchospora pubera. Next base: position 325,799,988 of record CM051460.1, read on the forward strand.
AGCAACAGTACAAGATTATCTAAACAAATCCAAATAGGTTCAGATATATCTGTCAGCACGTTATGATCACTTAATTCTCCTGAATTTGGGCTTACACAGCTTTGTAATTAGACACCACACTAACTGTTATCCCTAGGAATAGTTGCATTTCATAACAGCTGACATGTTGGGAAACAAGTAATTTAAATTCGTAAAAAATATTTATGTATGCTTCTCAACCGTATTAAAAGAATGCCAACGCAAATTCCTTCTGGAGGTAGCCAACTTATAAGCGTATATTTGAATTGTTTACGGTTGCTTGATCAGTTGACATTATTAGTGCTTGATCAAAACGTCCTCATTTACAAATACTAAATTACTTGCAAGCAACAGTACACGATAATGTAAAGAAGGAAAATAGATTGATTTAGATATGTCTGTAAATATTTAACATCAGATAATAAACAAATAATATTATAACTGATATTTTGTACGTGGGTTTCCATAACTTCACAAGCCAGCAAAAAAGAAGACTTAACATTTGATAACCAGCCTACATTTGTACATGAATTATTTATGGAGGTGTTGGAAATGAAAAGTCATAATAACAAAACAATGTTAACCCTGAGAACAGTATAATTTCAGCTTTATAACGGACTACTGGATAATATATATATATTACTCCACCAAGTTCGATAAATAAATTCAAATTTTATTTCAAAATAAACACTAATCCCATTGGAAAAAAAAAGAAATTACTTCCAACTATTCTATTCATCCTTTTTTTTTTCTTCGCGCACACGTAATCTATTTTATTTCGCTCCCTTATTCAGATCTGGCGACATCTCCTTCTTTTACTTTCCTTCAGCGCTCTCCTCTCTTTTACCAATGCTCAATTCTCTCCTCTCTCTCCCACCGACGCTCATCCCTCTCCTATCTCCAACCAGCGCTCATCTATCTCTTACTCGTACTCTCCTCACCTCATTTCTCTCTTCAACGGGCTATCATCTCCTCCCTTCTTTCTTCGGAGGACCATCCTCTCCCTCCTTCAACGGAAAAGACTGACGCAGCTTTGGACAAATTTTGCTCCAAACTGACGCGTGTTATCCACTCCCACATGAAAGTGCATCTAGGTCTCTATTTTATTCCTAAAAGTGTTATAATATGTGAGTAACTAATAAGAGCAAGTATTCAGTTTGTTGTTGCAAGGAATCATCTTATAAGTGCATTTATTAGATACAATAAGGAACCATCTTAGTATAAATAGTTAGATCGTTGCAATAAGGTATCATCTTGTAAAATTTATTAAATATAATAAGAGATCATATAAGATATGTATAAATTTTCAGTTAGGTGCAACAAGGAATAATCTTATATTCTTATTAATACATATATTAGATAAAGGATCAACTTGTAAGCATAAATGATCAATTAGTTGTAAGATTTGATCATCTTAATATAGGTGTACGAGAGAAAGATCAGAGTCAAGGGACAGAGGAGATGAGAGGAGAGAAACGCGTCTAGAATAGAGAATACAGAGAAAAGGAAGGAAAAGACGTGAGATAGGGCTGTCAAACATGGCTGAAATGTACGGAACAACATGTTCCGTTTGCCATTCCATTAAGAAACGTGGTATAAGATTCCATTTCTTTAACCGTTCTATTTTTAAAATGGTATAGAATATCATTTCGTTATTCGTTCCACTTCAGAATTTACATATAAAACGGTTTGAAAAGAGGCGAAACGGTATGATTCTGCGTTTCGTTATTAGAACATAATGAAATTCTGTTATTCGTTCCGTTTCTCTTAACCGAAACGAAATCATGTGCCATTTTGTCACGTTGACAGCTCTAACGTGAGACAGAAGAGAGAAAAGAAAGAGAAGGGAAAGTTAGAGAGAGGCGCTGGTGCAAAAAAAAAAAATGCTCCAAGCGTCTTTTTCGTTTTTGAACCGGACGATACGAATTATGAAAATTGCACTTACCATCCGGTAAAAAAATACCTATATAAATATAAAAGGATCTCTCACCTTTCAACATTTAAGAAATTAAGACTTTCCTCGTTAAAGTTTGAATCGCATGTATATATATCGCCTTCAGTTCTAATTCAATACACTCATCATAAAAAATTAGATCTTTGGACTCGCAGTTTTGTCTTTTCTCTAACAATAACTTCCATATATATCCAACTTTTATTCATGCACAAATTTTCCAACAGGGAAAAAAATGTCAGCCCATGCTTGTTTGCCAATAATAATTGATAAAAGAAAAAGAAATCTTCCTACAGCTGTAGTCTGTAGAGCTAGGGCTGTCAATAGTAACAGTTTATCTATTTACTCTATTTGTATCATATTCGATGAGACGAATATAAATAAAATTTTATTTGCATTAATTTATTAAATAACGATATGAATAAGAGTATTTCGTATTCGTTATTTATTCATACCATTATGTATATAATTTATAATCTTTATCATAAATAAAGTATGATTGTAAGACGCGACTGAAATGTTAATAACTAATTAAATCAGAAACATACGTTTGTAAGATTTAATTGATACAATAATAACTAATAATGCAATCAAAGTGGATAATACTACATTGAAATACTATTAATTTCGATCTTTCTGATTTTCATTCACGCACTACATTAAAAAAATACCAAAATATTTTTCGGAACATCCTTTCTTTTTCGTAGTTGTTTGTTTATCGATATTTTTTTCATTGAGTTATTAACATTATTATTTCTTTTCTACCGTTATTTTTTTAACAGATAAAGATAGAGTTCAGATAAGTCAATTTTTATCGGATACGGATAGAATATGGATAAAAAAAATTTTAACGAATATAAATAACTAAAATCTCTTTACAGTATCTTATCTTATCCATTGACAGCTCTAAATAGAGGTCAAGACATTTTCTTTTCTTTTCAATTTTCATATTCTCACCGAATTCACGCTAGTCAGTAGTCACCATAGTTTCTCTACTATAAAAATTATACTATCTAAATATATATCTTGCACAAATCTCAAAGAACTTCGTAAAACTCGCACAAAAATATAATAAATAAAGAACGTCAAAGATCACATAGTGCAGTTCATGGTAAAAATATTTTATTAATAGAAAATTAATTGAATGGGAGATAGTCATCAAATAATAAATGTTCTCCGTTTGGATAAGATGTGGGAAGAATGAAAGAAGGAAAGAAGTGAGAAGAAGTATTGGAAAGTGTGTAACTTTGTAAAAAGTTTGGATTGTTTATAATAAATTTATTTCCTTCTTTCCTTCTTTCCAAATAGAATCCAAACGGAGCCTACACTCATTGGGGGGTGTTCCGGTGAATTTTTGTGCCAATAATTGTTATTTCTATTATTTTTTTTTTTGTAAAGTTAAACGGGCGATGGGGCGATAAGTTACTTCTGCAAATTTTATTAAAAAAACTCAAAAGTTAAGTTTAAAAAATACAATTCAGATATAGCACGGAACAAATCCGGGTAAAAATATGGATAAAATAAACAACAAAAAGAAAAATGGCGAAAAAAAATTAAAGAAGGGGCGTTGAAACGCGAGAGCAGAGAACAGACAACTTTATGGGCAACTCGCACCCATCGCCATCGGTGTATAAGTGTATTCATTCCGGATCCATTTAGGTATGACCGTATATATATGAGTGTTTATGAGTCCACCTAAAGGAGTATTTAAACTTCTTAAAATTTATTTGGACATAAGCTATTAAATTTAAACTTCTTAAAATTTATTTGGACATAGCTATATTAAAATTTTCCGTAATTATATTTTATATATAGTTTATCAAAGATTATTAAATTTGACTGTTCTAAAATAAAAGTCATTCGACCTGAAGTTGAAAAAAAAAAAAAGAATTTCCATCAATAGAAGTATATTTGGCGAATGTCAAAATGATCGAATTAATCTATTATTAAAATATACCAACCAATAAAAACATAAAACCAAAAAACAGCTACCAAAAACAGTACATATGAAAATTTTAAATTTAAAAAAAAAAAAACATATACACGTAGCTAATTCAGATCCGGACTGTTAGCCCTCTGCACTAAAACTTTATGAACCGAATAAGCATCTAGCATTCTAGCTAGATTTATTTGGGGTAATTAGTTTGGTTCTCAAAACTTCCCCAAATTTACAGTATCTTCATCTTTGTCAAACAAACAAAAAAACATATATGAATAGTCGCTGTAGCTGCCTCAACAGCCTACAAATGTTCTGCCCAAGCACCATGTCGCCATCGTGCTTTGGAGATTCTAAACGCAAGGCTGTGGACCTATGGTGAAGGAATTGTCGATAAGATGATTTACTGTCATGGGAGCCTTCCAAATGGCCTATTGTCTGATTCAAATAATAGAGCACAATGCTTAGTTCCATACTTCCATGTTAACATGCATATGCCAGTAATGACCATACAGGGATAAGGTATCATTTTAATATTTAGCTAATCACACATAACTTATTTTTAACACAACAACACAAGGTCGTTGTACAATCGATTTCCATTTCAGCTATTATAAGTACCATCGGCAAAATAACCATCCGCGCCATCGCTGCTATATATTACAAATGTTCAATTTAATAATAAGAAGTGTTCAGTTTAATGCATCGGAATCGCGCTAGAGTCAAAGTCACGTATGGTCAAGAGGTGCGCTAGGAGGCAGGGGTAGAATCGAAAAATTTTAAATTTGAACCGGATCGGTTCATTTTCAATTCTAATTTTTATATGTATTTTTTGTTCGGTTCGTGACCCGTTCGCTTGGTTTTTTTTTTCTTATAACAGTTGTATTTCTGTTGCAACTAACTGAACATTTATATTTAAATAACTGAACATTTATACTTATTAAACTGAACATTCGTACTTACTAAACTACACATTTATACTTAATAAACTAAACATGTTTGCTCACAATATTTTTATTTTCTGTTGCAACTAACTGAACATTTATATTGACCAAACTGAACTTTTGGCAAAAAAAATCAAAATGAACATATTTAATCTAGCGAACACTTATAAAATAGTGAACAATTCTATTACAAAGTGAACATTTATATATATTAAAGTTAACAGTTATAAAAACGAAATGAACAAAAAATTCGCTCTGGATGAGTAGAGGGAAGAGAGCGTTGCTCACGACGCGTAATGACAGCGATGGTAAATTGAGCGACGGTACTAATCAATTTTCATTTCCATTTGGAGTGCCTTCCACAATTTTGAACGTTTTTTTTAACAATTTCGTACAGCCCATTAGGGCCCAAAAGATTCCACATTTTTTTCAAAAAGAAATATTGCCAACAGAGAAGTGAATATAGTCCTGTCAACCGGATCATAATACAGATCCGATATGTTTCGAACCGGAACATACATCTGTCATCTGTGCGTCCAAATCCGACGCACTAATTTATTGACTCATTGGTTGGTTAGGCTGGGTTGATAAATTCATAATTACATTTCTAATATACACATAATATGTTGATATTATTTTTTAATATGTTGGATAAAACCTACCAAGTGAGAGGTTACTAAATTTCAAACTATTATATTCAACATGTCACAAACAAACACAATCCTAAATAACATTGCGCATACTCAGTAATTGAAACGTTCAACATAGCATGAACATCACCAACAACATGCAAAATTCTTACAAATAACACAACTATGCGCACAACTATAAAAATACGTTTAATAATAATAAAAGGATAAAATTTCGCAAACAGTCTACTTATTAGGATCAAGACAACTTTATATGAAGAGTGCACGAATTTTTAGGAACTAAAACTACATCATCAAATATACTAATAATTCGATAATATATCTAATTTTAAGCACAACATATCTAAATGATGAGTATTATAACTTCAATTTTCTTATTATGAGGAATTTTAATATCAGTTAGTGTACTTGTCATGTCATGAATAGAATGACAAACTAATCCATTTAGTATATATAGTTTTAATTTAAACCAGTAAAAGAATTGAAATTTGTTTAGATTTAAGAATGTATTGTTTCCATAGGATTAAAGAATAAAGCCAAAGAACAATTATCCATTTTTAATATGCTTTTCACAGAAAGGAATTAGTCTCGTTAGGAAGTGCCATTGCTTTATGGCTCCGTTTGGATGGCTTCTTCCCGGAATAACCACTTTTTACCAATAAATTTATTTCTAACCATCCAAACTCTTCACAAAAGTTACACACTTCCCAATAAATTTCTTCCCTTCTTCCTTCTTCCTACCTTATTCTCAACGCATCCAAACGGAGCCTATGTGAAAATTATATTGTAATATTCTCTCCAGAAAACAACACACTAAAACTTAGAGCGTCTCGGTACAATCCACAATTTGGCATCCACTAGTTAATGACAAATCCACCACAAAAATATTGAGTTGGGCATCTCATTCAGTAGCTTCTGAGAATTTTCTTAAAAAATATTACCATAATTCCTTCTCGCATTAGGCACATTGTTTTGCTTTGATATACTGTTGACGAATATGATTCTTCCTAGAAATCTTAGCGCATGCTCTCCTGAAATAACTCCAATTAACAATTCAATATATTTTTAATTGGAGTATTATCGTTTTGCCCTTTGTCTATTAAATTCCATTAATGAAACAATCCAAAATGGAAAATAAAAAGAAAAGAAAAATTGAGGCACAAGCATGGCTAGAAAAAATATATATACAATAATGCAATACAGTATGCAATCTGAAAAATGAAGCTTTGAAGCTGTCCACAAGCAAGAACTTTGGAAGTTCGGTGTGTTTGGCATGCGGGTGTGTTTGGAACAAACGCGAACAAGGGACGAACAGGCGGCCCACGAACAGCCAAGGCAAATGAGTACAGGGGCGAAGTCAGGATTTGGTAATAGGGGAGGCCGAGATCAAAATTCGAGTTGCTCGGCCGATCGATTGAATATGATTGTATACATCAAAATTGAAAACAAAAGTAACTTTTTATATCATGAAAGATGCAACAAAAGAAACCATGAGATCAGACTTTTCTAATAGTCTATTAAGATCCACTCACATAACTCAATCCCTCATCTCTGAAACCTAAAACAAAGTACCCTCAAATAAAATATTGAAACGATACTAGAAGAATTAAAGGAGTGAGAAACTCGTTAGATGTACAAAGAAGGAACATGGTTAAATTTTTAACATCTAATTTGACTGACGAAGAGAAAAAAAAGACTACTAGTGTTGAAAAATAAAAGACAAAATCTTCATTGTCCACTAAAGGAAATAGCCAGCTAATCTCTTCATAGAATAACCAGCATATTACCATTGTGTACTGTTTAGGAAATTGATTGTGTAATATATTTATAGGATCTGTATATAGCTGTAGAATGCATAGATAGAAGGTTGCCAACGGTAACTTAAGAAATATGTTATATATATGCGCTTGTAAAGAGACAACAGAATCATCAATATACAAAGAAACTCTTTTTAATATTATTTGTAAGAACTAGCCAGTGGTCCTTATTTTAGTTAGGGGCCTAAGTAGGAATTTGTATTAAAAAATTCAAAAAGCAGGGTGGGCCAGGCCCTCTAGGGCCTCTGCGCTGGTTTCGCCCCTGAATGAGTAGTTCGCCAAAATCTAGAAACAAGGAACAGGGGGAGTAGTTCGCAGATTGTCCTGTTCGTGCTTTGTTTGATACCCGCGAACTGGCGCTGTTCGCGTGCGCTGCCAAACACACCATGGTGAACAAGGGATGAACATCTTGTTCACGAACAACTTCTCTAGTTTCCCAAAATCTAGGAACTAAGAACAAGCCCACAACTTCTCTAGTTCGCGAACTACTAGTTCGGCGTTGTTGCCAAACACACCAAAATTACGAATTTCAGTACTTTTTTTTTTGTTCGAACTGCAATGTTTGATCAAATTGGAAACCTAAAATTGGAAACCTAAAATTGGGTTTTTTTTTTACCAATTATTTACATCAAGTTTGGAATAATTTTGAAACTGATCAATCATCCATAAGTAATTCTCATTTAAAAGTTATTGACACATAATCAGGGAAGAATTTTTAATATGCATAAAATTTAATTACATTTCATCTAAATAATAATAAGACAATATTTAATTTAATTTTGAAAAACTTTGAATTAATTGTATTTGTAGACTTCTGTAGACATCCAATTATGCTTTCAAAAAGGAGTCCTAATAAGTCATGCTGTCATGTGTAAAGTAGGAAAGTGATGTGTCCATTTATAATGAGAGGTGGCTTTGAGTATCCAATCCAACTCCATTCAGCCCCTCTTTCAAAAAAATTCAGCCCCTCTTTGGGTCAACTCGATCAAAAGCGAGTCGGATAAAAGACAAGGATCACAGCCAATGGGTCCTCTGGAAAACAATGTGGGGCTGGGCATTGTGTAGCTCCAACATCACACTTGATGTATAGTTAATTACTTAATAATTAATTGATATGACCAATATATATTGTGCTACATTTTTCCTTTGAAAAAGTAATTCTACAGGTTTTTTTTTGTAAACATAAACGCAATTTAATTTGGCACCACAATTATGAATGAGCAAAAAAAAATTTGGCTGGACAGTCCTAGAGCGGGAAAGTTTGTACAATAATTTTAGTCAGATAATTGAAAATTTGAAATGAAAAACAGATAGTATTTACACCCAAGTTTTTTTTTTTATGGTCAGGTGATAATTACCACACCGACAGGATTGTATTAAAAGAAAAGTTATTTACAAATGTATTTACACCCAAGTTACAAAAAGTTACTGAACTTATTTTTGGTAACCAATGAAACATTTCTAAATGAGCGAAATGATGAATTAATCATTCAATATTGCATGAAATATACATATCAATTTAATTAGCTTTCAGGGGACGCAGTTGACGAATGTTTAAATTGTTGATTACAAGAAGAAAGTTGAGATACTAAAAAATAATAATAATATCCTGCAAATGAGAAAAAAATATTTTTTTCTACCTAAAAGTTTTTTTATTTCAAGAAACTAAAAAATATTATTTTACTTAAAATATATTTTTTTCTACCTAAAAGAAATTAAATCTCGTTGGCAGGATTGATTCAGCTATAAAGGCCACGCAAAAGTGTCTTTTTCCTAATAATAATCTCAGAATCATATCTCTGACGCACCCATGATGTAACACAATTCGCATCGAAAGGCACCTCTTTTTCCTTACGCCTCGACCTTTCTCGCGGCTAGAAAGCGAACCAAGTTCGAAAGCTTCCAAAGCTGGTTTCTTTCTTAATTGTATTCTGTTTCAAAAGAAAAATGCAAAAAAATTACTTACTGCTAAAAGAAATTATAGAACTACACTCCAAGTTCTAAAAGCAGGTTACAGGAGTGCTCGAAACTGCAATAACAGCTTGGTAAAATAAAATCGCTGAATTAAGATAGTAGCCCAATGTAGCGTGTGTGGACATTTTCATAACACAGAAAAAAAACCAAACCCAAAGAACTAAAAAAACAAATTGATTAAATAAGATATTGCATTAGGGTTACTAACGTCCAAACTGTTGCGGAAGGAAATGTCCAAATGTCACATCCTTCGGTGGAGCAAACTCAAATCACACGAATTCTTAAATCTAGTATAAAAATGATATATAATCGATATCCAATTTAATTTACTTCGGCATCCATAACAATTATATTGACGTTCCTAAAACTAAATATAATATAAAATTATACATACATTTTTCACCATTAACTAAATTTAGTTATTGCAATCTAAAAAATAGTTGATTAATCAAAATATGATTTCACTAATATTTAAAATTTCAGCAAAGTCACTTGAGGAAAACCAAATTGCATATGGTTATTCCAAACAGATGGTCTAAGGATGAAATAGTGAGTAATGCTATTATCAAACATGTTTAATACTTATGCTTGTCAAAAGCAGTCAGATCACAATTCTCGAGCTGCAAATGATCAATTTAAACTGTTTATTGTGTTTTCACATTAAATCTTGTAGAAGACTAAATTTTACATTTTTTTTAAATTTTTCTCTATTTTTTTAGATTTTTAAAAAATAATCACTTGATCAAAGGATTATGAATTATCTAATAAACATCGATTTTCTAAAATACTAATAAAATAGTAAAAAAATTTTAAAAATATATATAATTTGAACTCTCATGAAATTTCAATGTGAAAAATATAATGAATAGTTCAAATCGATCATTTTCAATTGAAAATTAAAATCTTATAATCACGTTTAACGGGCTCATCCATCAAATACATTTGACTTTAACATTACTCATAAAGCAACATCTATTTTTTTCCCCCTTTTTCAAATCCTACAAAGAGATCAACCCACAAAATAAAAAATGGTGCACAACACAAAATTAAGCATACATATTTAACAACAAAACAAAAACAAAATAAAGAAAGAGTGGGAAAGACGCACGCACAATTGGAATATTATTTGTAGTATTATGAGTCTGTGAGTGCAAAAATCCGATTCTAGGAACTCATGATCACAAACTGATTTGACTCGTTGGCTAGTTGAACACCAGCAAGTTCACTATTTATCTAATGGCTGATGATTTATTATGATTAATCATAACTCTTCTCTTTCTATCTCAACTGCAACCATTGAACATGTCTTTTCAATAATTTATCAAGATAGAATTTCGAAACAAAATGTATGCTGATTTCCTCCTAGACTACATCATAATATATCTATATAATAAAAAATATTGCTGATGAATTATCGGATTGCATGATTTTTAGGAAATTGCAGATATGAATTTAAATGAATGGAGATGTTTAAAATATTACTTATCATTCCTGTAATTATGTTTATAGAAAAGTTATAACTTTTTATAATTAGCTAGCAAGTTATTGCTCAATTAATTCATCATATGGATTGTTTCTTCTGCTCTGTCCTAGCACCTACCCCTACGGGATATGCGGACGTATAATACTTCTGATTTGAGTCCATATTTTTATGGTATAAATAAATGTGTTAGTTATTTATCGTTAAAAATTCGTCTCATGTTCTCCTCTAACACATTGGTTACTAAATCTCCGTCACATTCATTGTTTTACACGAAACAAATTCCACTTCTCTATCTATTGATAGCGTGTTAAAGCCACGCGACTTAGCTTGGTCCATGGTCTCTCTCCGTCTCTCGTTCTCTCTCTCTCTCTCGCGTAGACTTTTTTTTTCCCCTATCGCTTTGCGATTATCCAATCGATCTTTTCTTCGCCTCCTATTTTTTCACCGACCCACTTTCTCTTCTAAAAGCGAGAGATCAGTACAAATTGTAACCTCTCTTTTTGAGTGACTGTGTCAATGGACCGAGTACCAAACCCACAAAGTATAAGATAGACTGTTATAGGTTTGTACTACAATAATCTTCGCTCGTAACTTCGTACAAAGAAGCAGTACATGCGTTTTCTTTTTTTAACACGAGCTAATTTAAGAGGAAAAGATCGAGCTTTAAAAAGGCGTGTGCTCGCCTCTGTATGGAACTTGGGATGAGTGATTGTTAGCACTTCCACAAACCCATTCCAAGACTTGATGGTTGTTTTCATTTTTCTGTGACAAGTTCTGAGCTTTCTGGAATCAGTGCACTGTGCATAGGTGAGATATCTAGCTTTCTCTTGCATAGGTTGAAGTCTTTATTGAAACTGAACGTTATTTAGTTAGTTGTCTGTTTGTCACTATATTCTGAAGTGCCATGTTTTTTCTCCCCTGCTAAAACAGAGTGTTTTTTTTTTTTCATTTTCCTAATCAAGCAATCAAGAACAAGCTTGTTTGCTCCAATGTGCTAGCATTTATTCTCTGATCATCTCACCAATTAAGTTCTGTTCTCAGTTTTGGAAGTCTAAATTGCTAGCACAACGACCAGGTACAGGTTGCAATTTCTATCTAAAATTTAGCAATTTTCTCGCCATTTTAGACCAGTCAAACTCGGTTACACCGTGCTGTTCTCATTAATTACTGAATTAAATATTATATCACCCCAGAGCACACTCTGCGGTCTCAAATCTCAAATTAGTATCTAACCCCTCTTCCAATCTGACACAAGTTTCTCCCAAAATGCAGCAGGAAAAGAGAAGAAAGAAAAGGAAACCTCCAGCCTCCGACGACCATATCGAGCTGATGGAAGCAGATTCATCAAAACAAAATCACACCAGTGAGATAGAGAAGACCCAATCGAACATCGAATCAGAGCCGCTCGATTCGATTGAGTTCAGACGGCTCCCGCCATGGTCAAAACAAATCACGGTGCGCGGCCTGGTGGCGAGTCTATTTATTGGAATAATGTACAGTGTGATTGTGATGAAGTTGAACCTCACCACCGGCCTCGTACCGACCATGAACGTCTCGGCTGCCTTGCTGGCGTTTGTTTTTCTCAGAGCCTGGACCAAGCTTTTGCATAAACTCGGCATTGTGACGACGCCGTTCACGCGCCAAGAAAACACCATTGTTCAGACTTGCGCCGTGGCTTGCTACAGCATCGCCGTTGGAGGTTTGTGAATAGTAAACTAGTTACATTGTTGCCTGAAATTGGCTAGGATGTTATCATGTTCTTGTTTGGGGGTTTTCTTATTTTGCAAATTTGACCTTCAGAAATTTTAGGTTTAGTTTTAGACCTTCAGCTCAGCGGAGATCTGCTTAATCCAAAAAATAAAATAATAAAATAGAATGTTATGCGTCCTTCTCAAGTACATTTTGCGGAATAATATAGGAAAAGATTTGGCAGCCCAAATATGTACCAAGTAGGCCCACAAAAAGTATAGTTTGCAAATGGCCTCTTGTTTCTGAATTATATCGAACGAGTATAAGAATAAGTGAATAACCCACAAAAAATTACCTCATTTTAACTTAGTCCTAGAATCAAGGTTGAATCATAATCTCGTTTGAATTTTATATAATAAGTTTGACCTATTTCGAAAAGTTATTTTTTAAATTAAGTTTCCAAGAAGCTGTTTGCAAATACAAAAGATGGCGACAATATGACAGTAACAGAAAGCTATTTAATTGCAATGTTGTATTTAGCTTGCTGGCTTCGTTTTATCTTTTGCTCTGTTTTTTCCTTGACACTTGTATTGGTTTAATTTTAGGTGGTTTTGGGTCATATTTGCTGGGTTTAAACAAAAAGACGTATGAGCAAGCAGGAGAAGATACACCTGGTAATGTTCCGGGGAGTTATAAAGAACCTGGGATTGGATGGATGACTGGATTTATGCTAAGTGTTAGCTTTGTTGGTCTTCTTGCTCTTGTACCACTTAGAAAGGTGATTCATTCCTTCAACTCTGATCATGTCACGTTGATTTTGGATTTTAGTGGTTTGGAAAACATAGAAATAACTTCATAGGAGTCTATTTTTTTTTTCTAAATTTAACTTGCACAAAACAGAATTTGAATTTTTAGACCTGGGTATATTTATTTAATTATAAATCCCATTCACCTCTCCTAGAAATTTTACAAACCATATTTTACCAGTAAAGGTTTTAAGTATAAATAGAGTAATTTTTACACCCTATTTTCTGAATAATTGTTTATGGAAATTTTGTCATCCCTGTCATCGTTAAATATAAAGTAAATATATACGGCAAACAAAGTGAACCCATAAACAATCTAAGTGAACACATACAAACAAATAAGTTCAATGAAAATAAGTTGAATATGCATGTAAAATTCCGAACAAATGATGACAAAAATTATTTGTTTGTAAGTGTTCACTTAGATCGATTATATGTTCACCTTGTTTGCTGCATATGTTTACTTTATATTTAGCGATGATAGGGATGACAAAACTGCAGATGACAGTTATCATTCCTGATTTTTTATACCGTCATATACAAAAGGCAAGCATTTCCCATATGTGGCTCTTATTATTGTATCAAATTAGATAAATTGGTGGAATTATTGCCCTAATAATTTGTAGTACGACATGTCAATATTATCTTTTTGGCAGCTAGCACATATATTGTGCCTAGCTTAGACCTGGTTAACGTTCGAAACGGCAACGGAATGGGCCATTCCGTTTGCCGTTCCGTTCCAGAAACGGTATGCACTGAAACGATTCGTTATTCGTTCCGTTTGCAACGGAATGGACGGAACGTAGCGGAACGACTCAATTTACACTGTATTTCATACCAACGTATGCCGAAATCCGTTCCGTTTACCGTTCCGTTTAAAAAACGAATACCAAAATCTGTTCCGCCACTCGTTCCGTTTGGACGGAACGTGCACGGAACGAGTAGGACGGTATACCGTCGGCAGGCCTAGCCTAGCTGAATCATGTCTTCTTTTGATCTTATCTTTCTGCTGAAGTCAAGGTACTCTAAACCGATATGATTTGGACAATACGGAACCTCTTGGAGGATACTTTTTCTAAGAGCTCTTGACAAGGACAATCCTTGAAAATAGGAATTTTCTTCAAATTAACCCATCATCCACCCACCCTTCACAGCTTCGCAAGTTGTAACTTTTTAAAATAATTAGTATATCCCTTATAAGCATTGTATCATTTTATTCAGATTATGATAATAGACTACAAGTTGACATACCCAAGTGGCACCGCAACTGCCGTTCTGATAAATGGATTTCATACCCCTCAAGGAGATGAGATGGCAAAGTATGCAATCATTAAAAAAAATGCACTTACAAGTAATTTTTACATTTTAAACCACTGTCAGTAAAAACATTTATCATTTTGTAACAGAAACCAGGTTCGTGGGTTTGCGAAATACTTTACAATAAGTTTTCTGTGGAGCGTTTTCCAATGGTTCTATTCAGGTGGAGAGGGATGTGGTTTCTCACAATTTCCTACTTTTGGTCTTCAAGCTTGGAAACAAACGTAATATTCCATAATATTTTTAAAATTTTCATGTTGATCAGAATATGTTATTCGATATTCTCTGAATAATGGAATTAGTAAAATCACATTTTTTTTAAACCCTGTATTGATGTTAATTTGGGACTTTTGCAGATTCTTCTTTGATTTCAGCCTTACATATGTGGGAGCAGGCATGATTTGCTCTCATCTAGTAAACCTCTCTCTCCTTTTTGGAGCAATTCTTTCTTGGGGTGTGATGTGGCCTCTTTTGGCTGATTTGAAAGGTGATTGGTATCCCAGTAGCTTACCTGAGGGCAGCATGCGCAGTTTGCAAGGTTATAAGGTTTGTATTGATATTTGCAAAAATACTCATTAAACATCCTTGTGCTGTACAGGTTCGTATGGTTAACAAATAGTGTACCAGTTCCGATATCAGGCAGTCAGTTCCTCCTCTCTTTTCCTGTTTTTGTGCTATGGTTGTGATAGTGATCTAGTATCAAATTACAATTTCCTGTTTTTGTGCTATGGTTGTGATAGTATCAGATTACAATGGGTATCTAGAAGAACCTAAAATTAAGAGTTTCCATGGACCTGTATGCCAATTGCCAAGTGCATGAGTATTGTCTTAGATTCAAAAGACAGAGATCATATATATCAGTATTTAAGCTACAAGTCTACAACTATTTTTGTTTTTGTAGGTTTTCATCTCAATAGCTTTAATCCTTGGGGATGGTCTCTATAACTTTGTCAAAATTCTTGGTTTTACCGCGAAGAATGTGCATGTGCGTTCAAGATGCAAGAACTTGAAGAAAGGTATCTATGATTGTTATGACAGAATTTGATACAAAAGCATGCATAATTAATCTCATGTTTGCCTTTCTATCTTTGTGGCCCCTTTTGGCATCCAAGTCCTAAGCTACTTGATAGCCAGATATAAACATTGCTTAGTTAGTTGCAAAAAGTGCATTTGCCAAAAAAAACTTGCAAAAAGTGAAGAAAGTAAACAAAATAATGCTAGGCTTAGACAGGAAAATAAGGATTAATAATACCACCTGCTGACATGTGCGTAGACTTTTGGTACAAAGACCCCAAGCCTACCACTCCACTCCCACCCACCATCTACAGTGCTTGAAGTACAATATAATCACGGTACTAGACTAGTCACCTGGGTAGTACGTACTATCTTCAGATTTGACAAATAAACTAGTGAAAGTTGCACAACTGACAAGTCATCTAGGAGAAGGGTAAAAAAAACATGAGGAATTCTAGACTAACTGATTGCAAAATTAATCAAAGTGGCAGATGAAGACACTCCAGTCCTAGATGATCTACGTCGAAACGAGGTTTTTACACGCGACAACATACCAATATGGATGGCGTACGCAGGCTATGCAATTCTAACCATCATAGCACTAGTCTCCATTCCTCTCATGTTCCCTCAAATGAAGTGGTACTATGTCATAATTGCGTACCTTCTTGCCCCTGCCCTGGGGTTCTGCAATGCATATGGTGCTGGCCTTACTGACATAAACATGGCCTACAATTATGGCAAAGTGGCGCTATTTATTCTCGCTGCCCTGGCTGGAAAAGACTCAGGTGTAGTAGCTGGTCTGGTTGGATGTGGTTTGATTAAATCAGTTGTTTCCATTTCTGCTGATTTAATGCACGATTTCAAGACTGGACATCTTACCATGACCTCTCCAAGGTCAATGCTTCTGAGCCAGACAATCGGTACCGCAATGGGATGTGTAATTGCACCTTTGACCTTCTTTATGTTTTATAATGCATTCGATATAGGCAATCCTGATGGCAACTGGAAGGCGCCATATGCATTGATTTACAGAAACATGGCAATTCTGGGAGTTGAAGGTTTCTCTGCATTGCCGCACCATTGCCTACAACTGTGCTATGGATTTTTTGGGTTTGCAGTGGTTGCCAACCTAATGAGAGATCTCTTCCCTGAAAAATATGGTAGATGGGTCCCACTCCCGATGGCCATGGCTGCACCTTTTTTAATAGGTGCAAGTTTTGCAATTGATATGTGCATAGGAACGTTGATAGTGTTTATCTGGCATAAGATTAATTCGAGTCGGGCCTCATTAATGGTCCCAGCTGTGGCATCGGGTCTGATTTGTGGAGATGGATTGTGGATTTTCCCTTCATCTTTGCTAGCCATGGCAAAAATAAACCCACCAATCTGTATGAAGTTCATGGCTACACATTAGAGATGATACAGAACTTGGACATGGCAACTATTATAGAGTGATTTCTGCAACAAATGCAATTTTCATCAATTTAGCTGATGAAAAAGGAAAAATTGCAAGTATATATTTGTATTGATCCTACGAATTAAACTGAATTTTAGGGTAGCCTTCTCGATTTTCGAAAAAAAGGTATATAAGGCACTTAATTAGGAGAGATGGCATCTTGTATACATGTAGTTATATATATAGCTTAGATCCAGTGTTGTATCAAGTGTCTTGAGTATAAGAAGAAGTATATATGATATAGCAAGCTGTAGCCTTAATTCACTCAGCATCTTTCTGCCCAAGCAATGTTTTATAACTTTTTGTATATTCATACACCAATTCTTCACATGTAGACCTGTTCTTTTGTAAGTTTTCTGGCTTCTGCTTAGCATCAATATTCCCTGCAAAGTGCTTTGTTTGTATTATAATATCACATCAATTTATAATAACACCTTGATTTATTTGCACCATTAGCATCCAAGTACCAAATGCTGAAAAGGACAGATCACATCAAATAATTATTGGTACTACATGCTGATGTATGTGATTGCCACTGTTTTGCAATAAATTTATATGAGCTGTCCCACTACTATTTCATCTAACATTAACAAACTATACTAGAGTATATAAAAACAGAAATAAAAAATACATCCACTAGGCTGTTACATGTGCAATTTGGCTGGACTTGTGTATATAAAGGTTCTAAAGTCTATCAAAATAGGTCACACAGTACACACAACCAAACAGCTTTTGTTACAGCCGATGAATTCAATCTCACATTCGTAGTGCCACTTGTGGTCCCCTTTGGCACAGGAATGTACCAGAAGAAATTGGGTCTGTACTGGTTGGTTGATCCCGATTCAATTAAATAAACAAAAAGAATTGGTTGCTATATAGTATATATATTTCTTTTCTGTTCTGCTCTGTTGTAAAAATTGCCTATTTGAAATACTTATCACCATATAGACAAGACAAATTATTAGAAAATTTAAGACACTCAAGACATACCGGATTTGTGAAGCTTACTGCTGCTGTTCACAGCCGTAGGTCGCATTGTGACCCTTGGTATTATTGATAGACTTTCACAGAGCAATGATAGGAGATGTCACCTGCATGGTTGCATGGTAAATTTGACTGTATACAATTTCAAACAATTTATCATAACATAATATATCCTGGTACTATATGCTGCGTATATCTTCTTGGATGAAGATGTCAAGAATAATTTTGTCAGGTGGTTGTTTGCCAACAGAAATTATGGCAAATACCTTTCCATGGTTTCAGAATTACATAGATCCAAAGTTGTATCATATTGGGGGTCAATGAGGCACTTCACATCACAATAATTTATTCCCAATGAGCAAAACAAAAACGTATACTCTAGAGCAAAGATTGGGCAACAATTTCCTTATGAAAACCAAGTTATAGCCACTTGAGAATATTATAATCAGGTGCGAATTAAATAATAGAAACAGTGCGGTGCTAATACTATGAATTCTTATAAAATAAGCTAAATGATTTGCGTGTTTGTCTACTGATAATATTAAAATAAAAGAAGGCCTCCAAGCGTCATCCCCGAACATAATAAAATAGGACCACTATGATTCATAAAATGATTAATTCCTTGCATCTATTAAGTTATGGTTTTCATTTTCAGATGTGGCCAACTTACATTGCACAATCCAGCTCAGAAAGGATAACATAACACTAAAATTAACTCTCTTCGTTTATTCTATCTACCATGGTTTCGTCTTCATTGGGGAAAAAATAATATTGAAAAATATAGAAAAGATAAGATGAGATAAGAATAAGAATTTCTCTTCTGTACTGCTGCTAAAAGAAAATTACAATAGGAAAGGTCTTCTCAAGTATTATAGGAGTATTACATTATTAATTAATTGCATCCCTTGATCATATCCATATGAATTACATAATAATATGATATATAACAGCTGGGAGAAGTGATTCAGTCAAAACAGATTACCTTAATAAGCACAGCTAAAATAGCATGTTATGAATTTTAATGATCCGAGTCATCCGTTTTGATCAAACTCTTATCATGATTTACTTTGCAAGGCTATTAGACCTCTGCTCATTGCACAAGGTTACCACTAAGCAGAACAAAATTTATTATAATATTTTCATAATACATTATAATCTATGAGAGATTGAACTACAACAACAATGGAGCCCCCAAAACTCGAGACTAAAATCTCGCCCAATTTAGCTTCAATATGCCAAAACCCCAAAATTAACACCAATAGATAAATTGGAAAAGCAAAAACAAAAACCAAAGGGACAAAAATTTCAAAATCATGGACAAGGGAAAGAAGGACAAAAAATACTCTTAGCAGAATTAGAATTTCTGATTTGCCTCACAAATCCAAAAACCCAGTTTTCTGCAAGACGGCGTTGCGAACCCGACGCAAATCCCGTCCTTTGAGTGTCCTCCCGGCCCCTTCCAGAACCGAAAAACTGCTCATGTGCGATCTCGCCACGATCACATGCGGCGGCACCATCTCCTCCATGTCATCCTCCCCAATTCCTTCCATCATGATCTCCTCTTCCTCATCAAACACCCACATCTCATCCCCAACCTCATGACCTCTCCCCTTCCTTCGCTCTCTCCGCCTCCCCGGCCACACCGGCACCGCCACTGGCGCCGATTGGTTATACGCTTTGCGAGAAGGAGGTGATGGCCTCGTGATAGGAACAGACACTGGAGGTGTGACTGGAGACGATTGCCGTCGGACCGGACCCGGACCGGGTCCAGGCGAATTAGTCGATTCCAACAAAGCCGAAAGGCCGAAGCTACCCGGTACAAAAGCACGAGATGTGCGTCTAAAACACGCCGGAGAGGTGGTGACAGGAGAGGAGACGGAGCAAGGGGAGGGAAGGTCGGAGGAAGAGGACCAAACCACGTCGGACTCGTCGAGCTCGAGAGCTGAGCTCAGAGTCGGGTTGGGGTCTAAATCGGAGTCGTCGGGTTGTTTCAAGAGGCCGAGGAAGCGAAGCGAGAGAGAAGAGGTGGCGGAGGAGCGAGGTATCGTCAGCGCCGTGTTAGATTCTTCTCCCATCTCTTCTCTTCTCTCTCTCCTCTCCTTTGTTATTTGGTTCTTCCAAGCTTGGATTTATAGATGGAGTTCAGTTCAGATATATACAGCTTTTCATGTGTAGTTCTGTGTGGCGGGTTTTGGAAGAGAGTATAGTAAACTGTTATGCGGTTCATGCGCGGACATAGTTTGAGAAGATTTACAATTAACTGGGTAAATTGCGGAATCATTAAGGAGAGATGTCGCTTTTATGATTTATCCCAGTTATAAACGAGGATAAAAGTGTGGGACCCGGTTGTCGGTGAGGGATTGAGAGATACTGGGGGCGGTATCGCGGGAAAGCAGAGCGGCGCACATAAAGGCCGTGGCCGTGTGGCCGTGTGGGTGGAGATTGCATGTGATGGCGAAAGTACTAGTATTAGATGAGGTTCAGGGTCTGCACTTCAGGTTTTGTACGAGATGCTTGTCCAACCTCTTTCTTTTTATTTCTCTGCAGAAATGATAATATAATATTTCCAGTGTTTGAGTTGAGGGGAAAATTGATTCTTTAGATCTTCTGTTTATCTTTTGCACTTATTATAATTTTTCTATTTTCTATTACAAAGAATAAAATATAGTTACCAAAGTTGTAAAAATGCGACATTTTATCGTTGGCAATGCTGTTTTATTATAAAACAATGTTTGATTAAAAAATTGATCCAAACACATAAAAATTGCAAAATTTGTGCTCTTCGATCATCTGATACGCTAAGTTGTTTTGTCCAATATATTTATATCAAAAAAAAATTTCTGCAAAAAAAATATATATTATTAATCGTGAAATTCAATTTAATACCAATGTATGGTTAAGTTATGTTAAATATATTTGAATTCATATCATACTTATTATAAAAATATGACATAATATAACTGTTTTATATATCGTTTTATCACCAATAAAACTCTAAAACACCAAAACAAGTTTTGATCGCTGAACTGCAGAAATCTAATTTGAAAGACTTTTTAATTATAAATAACAAAGCTTAAAAGGAAAATTGTTGTTTTAAAAATATTAAAATAAATTTGAAAAAATAAATAATATTTAGTAATTTTTGCGTTAAATACTCTTGATTCAATCAGCCACCTAATCCTTTCTTTTCTAATCAATCAATTCACCGCCAAAACTTGTTGTATTGTAACAACAAAATTATTGTCTCATATTTGTCAATTAACAAAGAACAAATATATTTATTGAAGTTGAAACTCGATAATTTAGAATCATTTCTTTTTTATTGTAACAATTGATATTTTGAATATGAGATAGGGGTCAATGTTTAAATTATCCTAACCGCAATTATTAAATCTCGAATCTGCGACCTCTTACACAAACGATAACGTCTCAGTCAACAACTTAAAATTGTTATTATTATGCAAAACCTATGTATAAAAAAATATGTCAGCTAACTAACAATTTCATGCTAAATTGGATCAAGGTAAAAATGTTTTTGTTACTAGTTGAATATTTTTTAGTTCTGAAAATAATTAGATTTACCATTGACAGTTTGATAGAACAATAAAAATCAATGATGAAATAGAGGAAATCACAAAAGACATTTATTAGAGTCAAAACAATTAGATCTAGGATTGGCAACAAGTCTAGCTAAAATGAACGAGTTGACTTTAAACCAAGCTTGATTTGAAATTAAATCGAGTTTTATCGAATCAAATCAAGCTAGTATCGAGTTTCATAACGAGCTCGTTGAAATGAATGATTGACTTTATATATATATTACTCAAGTAATGTACAAATTTGTCAATATGTTTTAAAGTTTTTATATTATTTTATAAACTAATATTTTATTCATTTTATAATAAACTTTTTAAAAAAATCAGTATTTATATGTAAGAAATAAATATATTATATATCAAGTTAGGTACTAAATCTTATAAATTAGTTAATAAAATTATATATCGAGTTAATTTTGAGTTAAATTCGAGTATGTCGAATTTGCTTCAGCCCAAATAAACAAGCCAATTTCGAACAAAAATCTAATCAATCTCGAGTGCGCCACGAGCTTTTTTGCCAGGCCTAGATCGCCTACTTTGATTTACAAAATGCCTCTTTTTTGCCTTTTTGTAATATTCCTTTATTATTTTGTACTGCTATATTTTTGTACTATATTCTATTATGTGTTGGATCTATTTAATAGGGTCATAGGGATGCATGTTAAGGTGCGGTTAATAATATTCTCTGATTCATTACTGATACAAGGCTCCGTTTGGATGCGTTGAGAATAAGGTAGGAAGAAAGAAAAAGTGAAGAAATTTATTAGGAAGGGGTAAATTTATTGGGAAGTGTGTAACTTTTGTGAAGAGTTTGGGTGGTTAGAAATAAATTTATTGGTAAAAAATAGTCATTCCTTATTCCTTATTCCAGAAAGAAGCCATCCAAACGGAGCCCAAGAGTCGCCTGATGACTATTAGCTAGCATTAAATTGAAGATATCTCATAACCTTTTTTATTTAAATAAAAATTATAAGGATACTAATTAATTAATATTCATATCAAAAAGGAATTTGAATCATTGTGTTCATTGAGAAAGTAATTTAAAATGTGCAACAAGGCGATCTAATATCATTCTCTGGAAGCCGTACAAACTACAGTGCCAAGCACTGATCAAATTTAAACAAACAAAATTTATATTGTCTCTTTCGACGCGTGTAGGCCATGATGTCTTTCTTTATCCAAGATTTATGATAAGGACGCAACATTTGTTGGATGAGATACCTCAGGGTCCAAAGCTCCTAATCTTCTAATAATTACAGTCCAAAAAGTAACTAAGAAAGGTTCTAAAGCAAAGGACGTGGCGAGGTTAAACCCAGTCAATCTCGCACATTGAATGGTAAATAACTAAATGACGCTTTATCTTAGAAAAGACTTTGGCGCTTTTGTTGATTGATTCTCCAAATCCTTCATTTGGGCCACTGATCAATCTCTTTGAAACCAATTATTGATCAGCAAGTTGTGTTTATGGTTAGCTTTCATTGTTAATTGAAGTAGGGACAACATGGACCTACTGCTGGTCTCGTACAATATATTTCAATTGATTCTTCATCTGATGAGTACTGTTCAGTGTTCACTGTTATTTATTTGTTTCTTTTTATAAAAGCGATGCTTCGTATTGTCAATTATTATTTATTAAAGTTGATAAGCAGCCTGCAGCCCAACCAAAGATGCTCATACCAGACTTCTATGAGATTCTTTTGCTCATCACATTTCACCTGTGGATCATATCATTCCAAAGATTAACAACACAATAATTTTGACATAAGTTTTTTTTCTTTTTAATTCCCTTACCAAGTTTTGTGGATCAATGAAATTCTAAAGTATTTTTTCCTAATTGTTTGGAATAGACAAAAGAAAGAGGAAAGACAGTTAGATTTTATGTTTGCATAAATTGAAAACCACCGTGTCTTACATGAATTTTATTCTCTAATAACAAAATCTCTCTTTGTTATTTTAGGGTGATTTATCCGGATCTCTTTGACATCACCATGCGGTTCGCATTAAAAAACAAATCCAATTCGCTATTATTAATGGTTAGGTGTCGGTTGTTCATCAATGGTTTTGCATCATTATAACAAAAGAGAATAGCATATAATTAAACAAATCTGTGAGATGATTATGTAATAGATAAGTTTGGTAGCATGAAGGAAATTGATCGTACGATAAACCGGAAAATTAATAATTAAAAAGAAAGTACATGGTACTTACCAGAAACCAAGTCATGCAAAAAAAAAAAAAAAGCAAGTGAAAATTTTATTACGTGGTGAATTAGTTCACTCATACCATTCTTGAATAAAAAAGAAAATTGGCCTTTTCCCGGTAAACACTAAACAACAGACGTGTTGTTTGTCAATATCTATGGCATATTTGCTGCACGGAGGAAACAATAGCTCAATTTCCTCATTGCAACACAATCATAGAATAAATAAAAGGTGCTTTCGATAGGTAATTACCTCCCTGCTTTGTTCTGAAGGAAAGAAGATTATAGCTTGATAGAATACATGGGGCATGATCACTTAACCGATGGGAATGTTGGGATCTTCTACGATTTGAAAATATGCTACTTAATTGTTTAAATAGGTATTCATCCTTTTGTTTGCTCCTTTTCCTAACTTTAAAAAAAAATATATAACACTACTACTTATAAAAAATTGATCATTAGGTGGGTAAATTTTGATAAATATCATTGTATGAGAATTTTTTTTCATTATTTTAACTCAAATGTGTTAGATTAGTAAAGTGTTATAATTACAATACGATAAATTCAATAATAAGGTCAGATTATATATAAATGATCTATGAGTTGTCTTATTTGTAGAATTTTTTAGGAAAAAATACAGCTTATTTTTTAATTGATATTATGTGTGTTGTGCTATGATTAGTTGGAAGTAAACAAAAACAGAAAGATAATAACCATGATAAAAAATATGATCCATAATGAATCTAAATTCCATTTGTATTTATCTCTTATCATGTATTCTTTATGCATTGTTGTTATATTTCTAATTCTAGCTCGGCTAGATAAAAGGTTTAAATCTATTATCTCGTTATCAAGTCCAAACCATTGATCAGATCATAAAAATTCATTGTCTATATTGTATATTATTGTAATAAATATAATTGAACACATCGATTTTGAATTGATGCTTTTATAAAAAATAGAGATATATAATTGGAGACATCAATTTTTACTTCCGCAAAGATTAAAAGAAAAATCTATGAAAGAGCACGTAAAATTATCTACTTATATCGCGCTTAACTTCTGAATGCAGCTACTTTTTTGTTATGAGCTAAGTCTAATATATCAGGGCATCATTTAACATAATATTTATAAGTATACATATCTTTAACATACAAAAATGATAATTTTCTATGTTGGACTAGGTCTAATATATCTATAAATTATTAAAATTAAAAGGTTAGTCTTGTAGGGTCTGCTCCAGAATTCTAAATCGGAGGGAGAGAAAAAGAAAGTAATGGAAACAATTCAAAACTTTACTCTGCCCAAGACTTGTTGCAGGCGAAAAATTTGAGGATGGCAAGGAAGAGAAGAGGGAGTAATAAATGGAGTGATTTTGCGAAGGGTTTACTCTACTGTTCTACACCCCAATTTGGAGGGTAACAAACTCTGGACAACCTTTCTCTCCTTCACTCTCCTCTCCTTTAATCACGTTGTTCTTGAGCATGGCCTTAGGATCGGATGGCGATTGCCATGCCGGCAAACTTCTTTTAAATAAAAGAAAGTTGGTTACAAAATATAATATGATCATACAAAGCCAACTATACTATGATCATGATATATAAACTGATACATTTTTAAAATCCAACTATATTATAGGCAAGCTACTTTGTCTTGTCGCCTTTATTTATCCATCACCGAGTTTCAAGTTTTTTTTATGAGTGGGAGACTGGGAGTAGAGCCGTTGATGCTCTTCTCTATTTTTGGCTTGTCAGCGGAATTGTTCTACATCACCATAAGGACGGCTCGAAAGCACATGTTAGACTAATGGATTGTGCTTGGATACGGTAGGTTTTTTTGTATGCAAAATTGCATCCTTCGAGAGCGGATCATAAGTGCTGGACAAGTTATGGTTTGAATTTGGTTAGATGAGTCGGTACTAATGAGTGGTATATTGGGCATAAATATTGTTTAAGTGTTATGCCATTAGTTTGTTGTTTGTACCAGTTAAAAACTGGTAGTCATTTTGAAATTTGAATTTTTATTCTTATTTTTTTTAAAAAAATTTTTAATTAATGAAAAATTATCAGCATTTTGATGACCTTAAAAAAAGACTCATCATCTAAAGTATTTTGGGGCCGTTTGGATCAAGTGGGAATTTAAAGAATTTTCTATTTCTAAACATAAATTTATTATAAACAATCTAAATTTTTCACAAATTACACACTTTCCGATACTTTATACCTAAACGGCCCCTTAGTTTAAAATACTTCTTGAAAGAATATCTTTTAGTTGTGTGCCAGACTGTTGGCCGACCTGCATTAGCAGTACAAAGTACAAACACAAATGAAGAATTGCTTTCTATTGTAATAATATTGGCGTAGACAACCTACAAGTCTATAACCACAGCACATCCTCTCAAAGTGACGACAAAACGGCGCAGTTAATAAGGACCACAGATTATGGAGCATAGGAAATGCTGTCTCACTTTACCAACTTGCACTCCGCAATGTTGTCCTTTCCCATCTTGATGGCCCCACTTGTATAGACGTAAAAAAGCAATCACCGCTGCATAACCATTGGTGATTGACATTATCCGCCGGACCCATAAATTGATTTCATCTAAGCCAGAACTTTTATCATGGACCAAATTGGGCTTAGGCTTGTGTTGAATGTGTTGTGTCGGGCCTTAGTACAACAATAGTAAACTCCGTGCCCAGGGCTGCATAACGTCTAAAACGACCACGAAAACGGTCGATTTCGTTAACCGTTTCGTTTTAAAACGAAATTGATCACCCATTTGCGTTAACCGTTTCGTTTTGAACGAAACGGTCGAAATCACGA
Source organism: Rhynchospora pubera (assembly GCA_028095005.1). Taxonomy (NCBI): domain Eukaryota; kingdom Viridiplantae; phylum Streptophyta; class Magnoliopsida; order Poales; family Cyperaceae; genus Rhynchospora; species Rhynchospora pubera. Next base: position 325,826,646 of record CM051460.1, read on the forward strand.
AAATACCACGAAAATACACATGGACGAAACTGTTCTAAGCTTTCGTTAACCGTTTCGTTTATAAAACGCAACAAGACGAAACGAAACGAAAGGACGATCGAAACGGTGACCGTTTTCACCCCTATCCGTGCCTCCGTGGACCGTCGTTCGCAGTTTAAATGGAAAATTGATTATTTTGGAAATTGATTATCTGCAGTTTTGCAATTCCTGTCATCGCAAAATATAAAGTGAATATATACAGCAAATAAAGTGAATATATAGACGATCTAAGTGAACACTTATTTATGAAAATAAGTTGAATATGCATGTAAACTTCTGAACAAGTGATGACAACACTTATTTATTTGTAAGTGTTCACTTAGATCGTCTATATGTTCACTTTATTTACTATATATGTTCACTTTGTATTTAGCGATGGCTAAGCCAGCGGCTTCCTCATCCAGTGTATTTTTTTCTCATCCAGCGTACTTTATTTCGTGCGTAAATATTTAGTTAAATAATTACAAATGTTCTGTTAATTGAGTAAAAATGTTCAATTAGTTGTAATAAAAAATATAAATGTTATAAGCAAAAATGTTCATTTGGATAAGTATAAGTGTTTAGTTGAGTAAGAACAAATGTTCAGTTTCGTAAGTACAAATGTTCAGGTTATTACATATAAATGTTTAGTTTTTTTTAATAGGTGCGTGTCAAGCGAAGGGGTCACGAACCGAAAAAAAAAACCACATGCAAAAATTAGAAGGGGTCATGAACCGATCCGGTTCAAATTAAATTTTCTCCGACTTTGTCCCTGGCGCACCTCTCTCCAAGGCTGACGCGACTGATGCGCAATCCTATATAATAAAACCATAGTTGATGCATTTAACTGAACACTTTTGATTATTAAACTGAACACATTTGATTATTAAACTGAACATTTGTAACAGTAGCGACGCGAGATGTTTTTTTTTAGCGATGGAACTTATTATTCCTGATTTAAATGTGTTTGGTAATTTGGTTCCGTTTGCCTTATTCATGAACGGCTTTCCTTGTTCCTCTCTTATTCGTAAACTAGTTTATTTATTTGGAAGTACGATGAATAAGAATTGAATAATTTGTTCTTGAATAAAGATGTTGAATAATTTATTCTTGAATAAAGATGTTGAATAAGGAATGATGAAAAATTGTTTATTCATGAATTGAGAGATGTTGTTTGAATGATTAGTTAAGAATAAGAACAAGAAAAAATATTTTGTTGTTAGTTCCAATCTAATTCTAACATTTTATTGGAACTAGAATAAGGATCATAATAGCTAATTTCACTTGACGAAAGATTGAAGTTCTAAACACGAATGAACAAAAAGAACTAGTTTTGAACGAAAATTGCTTACTAGCATCATCCCTGCACCATCCCATGCCATTTTTTTTTTCCAAATATAACTCCCTCATCCAATGCTTCCTTCACTCCCCTCATCCAGTGTTTCCTCTTTTTCTTCTCACTCACACTCCATTGTCTTTCTCCTTGGTCTCTTCTATCTTTCTTCTCTTTTTTTTACTCCGGTCTCCTTTTGCAACTGTTATATTCGTTCATTTTATTGATTTGTATATCAAGTTTGTTTATCTATGTGTTCACTTTATTCAATTATGAATTAGATTTTATTTTTTTGTATTGTGGTTCAGATTTTTATTTGCATATTCAGCTTATTTTTATTGAACTTATTCATTTGTATGTGTTCATTTTGATGAATTATATGTTTACTTTTTTCTATTTTATATGTTCATTTTGTTCAAGCGATGGAAAAAACTGCAGTTGCAAGTATCATTTCTGGTTCTGAACAGCTAGTATACTAAATCATTCTTGTTCCAACAAAACGTAGAAACGATTAATGAAATTAGAAATCAGTTTCGTCAACAAAACGAAATGGTTAATGAAACATTCTAGTTTCATCACTGTTTCGCACGTTATGCAGGCCTAATCATCGATCTTGTTGTTCTAAATTAGGGGTGTACAACGGATGGGTTGTTGATATTTTTATTAAAATTTGACCTCAATTCGATAATATTATATTAGAAAATAAATTTACTTAACCCACTCATAATCTAACCCAAGCCATCAATTTTTTTATGTGCAGATTTTTACGAATTAAGTAGGTTTAACGGGTTAATATTTTGATCACATAAAATGCACACATAAATCATTTTGTGACTATTACTAATTAGTTTGAAGCAAATTGGAGGGTAATTTGGAGGATATTTTGACTTTCGAGACATTGCGGAAGAGATCACTTGCGATGAACTGAGCTTGAGAGCATGATGCATTTCGATCTCATTGCGTTTCTTTTTTTGAGCAATTACTGATTTTGGTTATTATATTATCTTAAAATGAAAAAAAGGAGAGACGCAAGTAATAAAACTTTAGCATCAAATGATTACCTTAACTTTCTAAATAAGAATTTTGTTTTTTTAGATTATCTAACTTTAAATGGATAATTCAATGATGAGTCATAGGAGATGGTGTCATATTGCTACTTCTGGCTAACTGACTATTGCAATACATGCTAGATTGCCTCTGAGTCGTGCTTTTCCAAAGATTTTGATCATTGCTTAGCAAATTACTAAGGTATCTAACTTTGTCCATTCCAGTTAAGGAAATACCAACCTTATCTAAAAGAGACTCCACATCATCAAGGTTAAGGGAACTATAAGGTAGAGCTAAGGGAATACCTGGATTTGTCTGGGGAGTGGAGCCTGTGGCTTGGTCTGCTGCTGGTTCTTGCACTGTAGTTCCTCCTCTCCAGTGCCTCCATTGACGTCCCCTTCCTGCTCCATACTCATCCTCTCATAATTAGAGTCCCCTAAACTACTGATGCTGTCAGAAAAGCTGTTGTTTTTCTGTGAGCTGATGGTCAGGATGTTGTTCTGATCATTTTCCTTTTGCTTGAGACTCTCCTGAAGTTGCTTGATTTGATTCTGCAAAGCTAAGTTTTGGGCCTCCATTATCTTCAGCTTGAAACTTGTAGAGAGATCTTCATGCATCATGGTAGCTCTGTCCCTAGTTTTTTCCAGTCCCCCTGTGCTTGTCTCCCTAGCATCTTGAAAGACCAAATCCATCTCATTATTAAGCTCTATGGCTCCTTCTACAGCTAAGTCCATGATAATATCAGGTATGTCATCGACAGTGCAATGTAGTCCCTGCTCAGCAGCTTGCACCACCTTGTTGCCCATACCCTTGCTATAAGTGACCTTGCTACCCTTCTTATTTGTCTCAGGATTAGTAGCAGTTAGCCTGGAAGTGCCTTCAGCCCCTCTCTTTCTTTTGTTATATGTGTTCCTTGTAGCCTCTTTAGTGAAACCAGGTGGAATAGGAGCAGTAGGTGCAGTGGCATTCCTTGTTGTAGGTGCAATCCTAAGTGTTGCTGTTTTGGAGGGGAGGATTGACTAACTGTGCCTTTAGCAGGTTTGACTCCACTGGATTGTCCAGGTCCTTCTCTCTCCCTTCTTCTTTTTTCCTCTCTACTAATCTTAACAGCTAGCCTCAACTGCTCCTCCTCATCCACTGCAACACCTTTTCCTTTGTCTCCATTCACTTCTCTGGGATCTTCTATAACACTCATGTCCCCTATGATGATACCAGTGTACCTGGTGCCATTTCCCAACCTGGCTTGAGATCTGGTTACAGCTCCTGGACTGATACCTGTGCCTTCATTGCCAGCTGCTGCCGTGGCAATAGGTGTGCTGCCTGCATTTTTAGCTGTGTCTCCAGCAATTTTAATTTTTTTGGGGTTAGGAGATGCCGGAGTGGCTTTCTTCTTAGGTCTTTTCTTTGTCTTTATTTTCTTCATCAGTGGTATAGGACTATTATTACTGGCTCCAGGAGTGATGCAAGGCAGTTTGTTGAATCTAATTTCCTCTGTAGCAGTCCATTCTACCCTTGGCAAAGCTTTAATATATTCATGAAAATCAGATCTGGCCACATCTTCCTCCACCACAAAATAAATTCTGACCCAGTTGACTTGACCCTTGTTATTGGTAAACATAAAAACCTTAGACAAAGGGATGCAGTTTTTATTCTCCACCATCACCTCCACCCTATAAAAACGGTAATCTATGCCTAGATGAGTGGGAACATCTGTGTGCAACAGGTGTCCAAATCTAAAAATCTGTCTTACTCCATGCCAATTCCTCCAACCTATAGGGATGTCAACTATTGTTACCCAGATTCTTGGAACATTTGTGATCATAGGAATTAGTTCAAGTGGAGCATTGGTGAGTATTCGAAAGGATCGCCTCTGGTTCTTGTTGTCTGTAACTTCTAGGGTGCCATTGTGGAACATCTCTTCCCTCCAAGCAATGTTAGGACCTACGATGAGGAAGCGATTGTTCGCCATGGTTGCGACCCTGTACGGTTCTTGCTGTACTCTGCGCCGCATCTCTTCCATCACATCGATCAGCATTACACACTCATCTACTTCAATGACGATGCACCTGGTTATCTCTTCTCCTTGCCTCATGGTGATCTCATCTTCCTCTAGCCTGATGGCGAAGGGGGTAACCGAAGCAGGATTAGTAGTGGAAAGGTCGAAAGAGTGGAGAATATAGGCTTATAGCTAAGGGTGCGTTTGGATCGTTAGAAAAAAGAAGAAGAAGAAGGAAGAAGAAGAAAAAAAAATTATAAAAAATTCAAACTCTTCACAAAGTCACACACTTTCCAATACTTCTTTCTACTTCTTTCCTTCTTTTCTTCTTTCCACACCTATCCAAACAGAGATAAGTGTTCTTCTTAGAATTGTACTTGAAAAATTGATCCAGCAACCGGCTTGATTTTAAATTTTCTATTTTTCTTTTTCCGTAAAAAAAAAATTAACAGATTTCTATGTACTAACAGGGATGACGTTTTTTTCGGCCCCACCAGTCAAATATATTTGGACGGTTTTGATACGAGGACAATATCACGATTCACGAGGTTTTACAGGATTTAACAGGACAATCCGTTTTAAGAGAAATGGAGAAGATCGGTAATATTTTGGGGTCAAGATTTAATAAGGGTTTGCGTGTCTGTTCGTATCCAATTACGAATCGACAAATAAAGCCCACCATCGGCATGGGCTGTTCATTTATGATCCAATAGTAATACCCTTGTAGTAAATCAAGCGTCCAATCTCATATGAACGGTTGAGATCATATACTCCAGTACAAGCGTGTTGTTAAATGTGATAAGATCTATTAAAGCGTGGTAGGTTGGGAAGTGAAAATACGGTCGAATCCAATAAATCGAGATTTAAAGCGAGGAGTCAGGACGGAACTTGGGAGCGGATTCCAAGAGCATCGGAAGTCACGACAGGAAAGCAGCCGAGTCGACTCGAACAGAAAGGTAATTTTAAGCTCGAATCAGTTCAATTCTTCCTTTAATAGATCCCCTTTCTTTGAACTCTCCAACCTTTTTGTTTTCTGATTGGAAAGGTTGAGCTTTGTTTGCGAAAGGAAATGGCGGAGGAGAAGAAGGTGCTCAAGTTCGACGAGGTCGCGCAGCACAACACCGCCAAGGATTGCTGGCTCATCATCTCGGGCAAGGTATTTGGGTTTCTCAGATCTGTTGGTTTCTCGTATTAGGGAAGGGTTTCGGTAAAAAGGAATTTATGTTTTCTTAATAAGAGCGATTTTTTTATACATCCAACTAGTGGGCATCTGATAAAGTTTGACCATCCATTCTAGAAGGGCATGTATTTTACTAATTGATTTACAAATTTGAAATTTGCTATGCAAGTAGTGTGAGGTATGATTAATTAATTTAATTTCCCTTAATAATATCATGTGATTTGCCCAATATACCCTTGTTACATCAGATGATGTACTAAAGTAAGAAATGTTTTCGGCTTTCTTTTATTAAATTCTTGCCTTTACCTGTGAAGTTTAATTGAATCCGCCAAAATATTGATATATTCTGTACAAGAGTTGGATGTACCATGAATCTGGGTGCTCCATGTAATATGCCGATATCCTAAAATCCCTTTAAAACATACGACTCCTGGCAGTACTGACGTTTAGAAGTATAAATCTTAGTAAATAAGTGTTTGTTGATTGTAGGGTCGAAACAAATTTATACAGCAAAACTGTGTGGTGATACCTTTTGTCATTTTCTGATAAAATTTGGGAATGGTTTGGGGCCTGTTTATTGATTGGATCTAATCCCAACTACCTTGTTTTTATATTCCAGATCTTAACCAACTAGGTAAGAATGTACCTTTTTCTGTGTACAACTGTTTGCTACTGATATGCTGTGTGTGTGTGTGTGTGTGTGGTTACATAAGCTGCTTCCATCTTTAGAAAACCAGTTCTGAATGCTTTTACTTTGTCTTATTTTCTATTAAATTCCTTCAATTACTGTTTGACATTGTGTACTTTGGTTGTCCTTATTAATTAAAACAAATTTGTTTTTATTTAACATAACAAATCAGGTTTATGATCTGACTCCATTTATGGATGAGCATCCTGGCGGTGATGAGGTCTTACTAGCTGCTACTGGTAAAGCATTTCTCTCCAGTCCTTGATTATTCTGTCCTATGTTCTCTTATTTAATTTTGTTTGTGATTAAGTTCTGCTTTCAATCAATGGTCTGAACCATTTCTAAGATATGATAATGTATTTAGAAATCACATTTAACTATTTATTCTGCTTAATTCAATGCAATTTATGTCTAATGCTTGCTATTTTTAGCTAAAAGAATGAACTCACACTTTATGTACATCAATCAAACTATTCAGGAAAAGACGCAACAAACGATTTTGAAGATGTCGGCCACAGCAATGCTGCAAGGGAACAGATGGCCGAGTTCTACATCGGAGACGTTGACGAGTCTACTGTCCCTGTGAAACGGTCCTACATCCCCCCTGTACAAGGTGTCCAGAAACCTGAGGCTGGCTCCGATGTAGTGGTCAAAATACTCCAGTTCCTAGTGCCCATCTTGATCCTCGGTTTGGCATTTGCCGTGAGGCACTTCACCAAATCTGAGGATCAGTAAAGCTGTGTTCTGTTTTCAAAGTAGTCATCTTGGGTTACGTTATTTTTCTGCATGGCAATTAATGGGGCCATTGTTTGGGTCGTTGGACATTGACTTTGGTATTGAGATCTATCTAATCTGCGTATTGGAGTTAAAAATATTATAGTTCTGTTTGTAGCACCTGAGCCTTGAGCATATTTCAATGCAATAGTAATTTTTAGTGTAATGCTTACAATAATGAAACATCAGTTGGCGATCTGCTAGTCTCTTCAGTCTTCACATTTTTGTCAGAAAGGTAGCTGGCGTAAGGCCCCACACTGTCAAAAAGATGGGTGGCTTAACATTATATTGACTAACAGATACAGGCGATCCGTGTTACAAATAGTCTCTGAATCTAGAAGCATGATTTTTTTTTTTTTAAAGTTTGATTCATTAAAATTGAAAGAGTCAATTATTGTCCTGTTTGTTTCGCTAGTACGCAAGTGGTCATTTAAATATTTTAAAGTGTTGTAAGGTTCTAAGCGAAAGATTTCTTTTAAAGTGCTCCGTAGTTGAAGCAAATTTTTTTGTCTTTGAATTTAGTGATATTAGGAAATTAATCATTTGACTTGATACTATATATGAACTATACTTGTCCAATGCATAGACGCATAGTTAGCAATAAAGTGATGTAGTATCACGATGTTGTACGTGTATCTAAAAGGGGAATGATAATTTATCCCGGTTTTGTTTCATCACCGACTTTTTTTTAACAGTCTAAAAAGAACGTTACAGTTAATGTGGGTTTACGTTTACCAATAATCAATAATTGATGAACTCAACTTAAAACATAGTTATGAATCAGAATCATTGATCTTGATCTACTCGACAGATACGGTTTGGATATTGAGCTTATTTTTCAAATTCAGATACGGTGTCGATTTCAGATATTAAACACATTTTTCGGATTCCGATACAGTTCAAAGCAGAGTTTATCCGCTCAATTTTCATACCTAACGATAAGCCTTCTCTTGTTTTGGGTGTATGTTTTGAGTCCAATTGCTTTGGATATCAAACGCATTTTTTTCAGATTCGGATACAGTTCAGAACGGATTATCCGTGCAGTTTGTATTCCTAATTATAATCCTTCTTTTGTGTTAGGAGCAAGCTTTTAAATTTCGCCGTTTTATCGTTGTTTTTTCGGAAATTTCGGTCTTTTAGGTCTGAACGCACGAACGTCACAGCCGTAGGCGAGAATATAACGTAGCACGCTATTTCCGATTTTTCGACGATATATCGGAAATTAAATTTCGTTTGGCGGAGTGAAAAAGTAATTGTGACATATAAAAATTATTTTTTTCAGCCGACCAAAAGTTCCCCCAATCTCTCTCTCTCTCTCCGCTCTCTCTCCGCCATTACCAGTTTCTCCTCTTCCGATGGAGAGCTCCGCTAGAGGCTTGCCCTACCGCGAACTTCTCTCCGCCACTCGATCTCCTCGTCCGCCACTCCGTTCCTCTCTATCGCCACTCGAAAGTCCATCTCCGTCGGTGGTAACCGGTATGAATCGGCGTGCGTATTTCTGACGGTGGTAACTGATAAGCTCCAGCACCATTTCTTACTTTTTCCTTTCTCTGGGAAAGTTTTAGCTTTTGAAAAAATCGCTCCATAATCGGATCTTGTGCTATCGATAGATTGATTTTCCAAACCATGGTAGCAAAGCAACAATGAAGAAGTCGATATGTGATAATACCACTGGTTCGTGCCACCTAGTTCATAAAAAAACGATAATTTGAACTCAACAATAGAGTTATTTTGGTACTGACGCAAGTACTGAGTACTGACTTTTTACCAGTACATGACTAGGTGTTTCCTTTTACGAGTACGCATGATGATTTGCTTATGTTATTGGTTTAATTGCAGGTTGTAGTTGAGGAGTGAAGGGGGTAGAACAGTGAAGTCGAAATCTTCAAGGGAAATTGTTAGAGAAATTAGGAGATGATCTGATATATGCTTTGCACCAAGTTGCTTTACATGGAGTCTGAAGGGGAATATATAAATGTTTATCAATGATCGTCCCTACTTTTGGTTAGCTAGAGATGTAGTATTTTACAGTTTACTTTTCCTACTATTTATGCAGGCAGAATTCCCTCTTTTGCGTATTATATTGGGAAGGGGATTATACAATCAAATACAGGTACATTGCTTGATTATACAATTACCGTTTTTTCGTCGTTTTTTCATCGAAAAAAACGCCGCACCGTTAAATCAACTCCGGACCGTCATACCGAAAAAAAACGCATTTTAAAAGCTTAGTTAGGAGGCATGTTGTAAGTGTTAGTTAAGTGCATAATTTTTATTTTTATAGCTAATTCCATTAATTAACCACAAACAAACATGCACAAACACGAATCTAGTACTTTAAGCCATTCACACAAAGAGAGAGTTCAAGGATTATACCTCTCTTGATATAGTAATCAAGAGGCTTGAACCAAGGCTAGGATGTAGGTGGTGCGCGCTCAAAGCTCCTCCTTCGTGCCAAGCTCGTCCTCGAGTCCACCACGGAATTAACCAAGACCTAGAGGCTATGCTAGTAGCTATAGAGGTCAAGGCTAATCCCAAGCTTTCTCGTCTTCTTAATTAACCTTTAATTAGATGGAGAAATGGAGCTCAACACGTGAGCATTAATGGTGGATGAGAGGGGGAGAGAGGTGGCGGCCAAAGAGGGGAAGAGGGGAGGAGGGTGGCGGCCAAAGAAGGGAAGAGAGAGAGAGAGAAGCAAGGAGCCTCCACAAGGGTCCTTTTATAATGCTCTAACCCTAGAAAAGAGTTCCTCTTATTTTCCATTGTGCCACCCACCTACCACCCTATTCAAGGCCGGCCATATAATGGGCTCAATTGGGCTTTGCACACTCTCCAAATTGATTATTAAATCAATCCATTTGATCCACCATTTGATGCTCTATATTTGAGCTATTTATTCTATAATAAATATCGGTCCATTAATTCAATTTAATATAACTATTTATATTAAATTGTGTTGTGTTGAATAATTATTAACTAATTAATAATTATCATGAGATTAGCTTGTGCATTAAATCATTTCGATATGATCCGTTTGAATTAATTAATTATATCGACATATAATCAATTAATCAACATATCATATTTTCGCAAAAGCCCACTGATGCAAATAAAATGATTAATGCACTGTTTGGTTATATTTCGATCTGTGTGACTCTTTGAGGATTTATGCTAAGTTAGACATGGAATTAAATCGTTATTTAATTCCAATAATCATAACTGGTATCTAGCAACACGTTATGATTCCCAATTCGCATAAATAGTGTACTGCTACAGTATTTAAATCATGCATAAGAGAATAAAATATATCTCTATTTTGATTCTTATGTCTCACGATATCATCGTATAATCCAAGATAGAAATGTGTCATTCTTGCAGATTATACGTTTCTTGATCTAGAGATAATTGTATCAGTTGCTAGCAAACAATCTATCTCCATCAAGGGGCCCAAATAGATATTGTCACTCACTAAGTAAATTAATGAGGGACATACGGTTTTCTTGATGATTTAGCGTTTCCCCGCACAATTCAAGAGAACATAAATAACGTCCGTATAGCAGCCCTTATCGGGAATCAGCGGTAGACGATATTTATTGAACCTATCCTCATGTGGAAAAGATAAACATCTCAAACTTAGAATCAAAATCATAACGAAATAAATAATGACACATAACACAATCCATATATTTATTTCGTTGGGTCATGTCCTGTACTATGTTCAATTAACATAAACATATGCAATTAAATTGGTTACTCTTAACCTATGATTTATAGAACTTAATCATCACTTAACTTGCATACTAATCTTATTGATAATTAATGTTCCTTGTTAATTATCAAGATTATGGACGTTTTAGATTTATTATTGTCATTTACTACTAAATGAAAAACAGTGATCTATAATTCAGATCCTCAACCTGAATGAACTGTCAACACATAAATCAAGGAACAAATGATATGTAATCATCAATGACATAAAACCATAAAAGTAGCAAAAAAGATTGGCTTCTTAGGACATATTTCTCAGGACATATCTCTAACACTAAGGCTAACTGCTTCATCCTTTTCTGGTGCACACGGTCGGAGTGTTTGTTACCCTTACCATGGCAAACTCATATTTAATGGTTTTAAGAATATGAATTCTCTCTCTAAACATCCTGTCTAGCATGTCTAAAAAAAAAAGAATATGAACTATATAAAATATTTTTAGCCCGAGGAAATGTCAAAACACAATAGTATCTGCTGTCTTCTTTGGATTCATCAATCATCACAAGAAGCTACATAGCCACTGGCTTCATAGTTCATACAGTTCATAATCCCAGCATCAACAATGAGGCCATTAATTTATTTTCCTTGCGCTAAATTTCACTAAATATAAATCACAACAAAAACAATACAGCATAAAATACAATTACAAAATGTTAGTTTCTGACTCGACGAACAATTGCAATTGCTGCCTTCTATTTATTCTAAGGCAGTTGTTGATATATACAGGTAATGCGAACTAGTTCAATGATGTAGCTTCTCTATGCCCCTTAAAATTAGGTTTCTGAAATACCAAAAATAGGAGGTATATTGTGCAGATTAATTAAGTGAGCCTTCTATCATGAAGTCGTCTCCAGTTGAATTAAATTCTCATGCTTGCCTTTTAGGAAGAATGCAAGCTCCGAAGGGGTCACAACTAACTTCAGCCACTCTTGCAACTCCTCTCCTTCAACCTTTTCTTTCTCTGTATTTAATTAACAATGGCAAAAAATGTTTTCACACCAACAATACAGAAAATCCTGATTTATAACTGTTCAAATGAAACAAACATGGCTGAACTTCACAATTTTGAAATACCTTCCAAATAGGCACCGAGACCCTCCAGTACAGTGGGGTTTGCCTTTATAACAGAAAGAGCTACGTCAAGGGCCGATTGAAGTAATCCTTTGACCTCTCTCTGGACCATATCTACTAATTGACCCTGCATTTGACACGATCTAATTTGTTGATGAATAGTTCTGTTCTTTCCACTGACATTAATTATAGTTGATTATCATGCAAGACTAACTTGCAGGAAGAAAGAGCCAAAACTGCCACAAAATATGCAATTAGCAACCAAAAATAAGACGAGAAATAAAAACCTGATCTCTTCCCCATCCAGCACCTCCTGACTCGTCGAGTCCCCCACCTGATAAAGTTGCCAGAGACAATGGGCCAATATTTTGGTTAAGCCCATACTCAGCTACAGCTTTGTAGGCCATGTCGGTGGCCCGCCTTATGTCGTCAAGAGCCCCAGTGGAGACACGGCCAGAATATGACACCTCCTCTGCTGCCCGACCCCCCAAAAGAGTTACTAACCTGCCACGCAACTCGTCTATGAATAGCAAGTACCTATCCTCTGTTGTGGGAGGGGTGTAGGTGAACCCTAGTGCACCACCTGACCGTGGCAATATGCTTAATTTCTGAAATTGGGTCAGAGAAATTCAGATGTTGATTGAGCTGTAAACTTTATGGGATATATTTAGCGGTTTCAGTATGTTGATTGGAATCAGATACTGAGATTCTTTATCTTTTCATTTCTTCCAGTGGAAATTAAGAGCGGTGCAGTTCATTATTATTTAGAAAACCATCAATGGGAAGCATCTCAAATTTATTAAAGAGACCCTATTTTGCACGTGGTTGTTCACAAGAAAACTATATGAATATGCCTAATAATTATAGGTATTGTGATATATTAATTGAAGTCGGTCAGCTAGAACTAGGGTCTAAATTACATTCTCAAAATTTTGGTTTCTAGAATGGAAAGGTAAGGTAATGAAACTGCTGCTCCCGCGATAAGCCAATTATGAAAACAAAATATAATAATGGCATATTTTTAAAAATTAGACCTCAACACGAGGCTGCCCTGGAAGCAGTTTTGCAACAGCTGTCCCTACAACTGCATGACCTGCCTCATGCCGTGCAACAACTGCTTTCTCACTGCCCTTTAGCTTAGCATGCTTCTTCTCTATACCCTGGAAAAGAACTTGCAGCTTGAAATCAATGTAGCTTCATAGGAAAATTTGATGTTACAATGGGCATTCTACATAAAGCACCTTAAGGTTGACATCGGAAGTCATTAATTCAAATCCTATTCTGCTTGCTCTTTTATTCCCAGTGCATGCTCATCAAAAACCTTAGTTATGGACGTACAGCCATTTTTGGGGGTCAGGAGGATTTACTCTTTAATTGATGCGCAGAAATTCTTCTGTATTTTTTTCACCATTTTACAAATGATTTTCAGTCCTAGCTGACATAATTGGTTGCATATGCGCTACCATTTTTATAGGATCAAGAAAGAAAATGATATTGCTTAAACTATTATGACAATATTGAGATCAAGAAATTAGACTATCCAGTGTACCCTAACAATTAGGAATGGAAGTGCATGGATTATCTCCATCCTTCATTAGCAATGAGCAACAAAATAGACGCCCAGAATCCCATTATACCCAGACAATTGCATCATTATGCTTACGTGTGTCAATTCATCACTTTTTGAATTTTCTCTTCCCCCAACCTTGAAAATTGCACAAGTCTTAAGGCTAAATTGATCGACTTGAAACAGGGTTGACAAATGCTTACATATACCCCACTAAAGTAGGATTGTGCATATTAGAAAGTATAAAGCCCAAAATAATTGGATGCATCTCATGAATTTAAGTAAGAAGGTAACACCAACTACACTTTGACCATACGAAATCAGGATTTTACAGAAGAAAAAAAAAAAAAAGGGATGTACATACGGCTATAGATCGTTCCACAGCATTGATGAAATCAATCTTCTCCACAACTTCTTTACTTAACCTTCCAGCTAACAAAGCAGCCTCATTTACCAGATTGGCCAGATCAGCTCTGCAGCATTTTTATCCACAATACATGAAGGAGAAAAATCAGTTCCCCAATTACACTAGTTTACTTTAATGAAGTTATGCAAAACTAGATTATACCCTGTGAAACCAGTTGTCATAGATGCAATCTCACTCAGATCAACATCCTCAGCAAGAGGCAGCTCTTTTCTATTTACATGCACATTTAGGATAGATTCTCTCCCCTTCCTGTCAGGCGCTTCCACCTGTAATTCAAATTATGATATTAATTAATACCAGAACACTTTTTGGTACCAAACAGGTGTTACAAAGCAACTCGTCTTAGATTTTAATGCAGAATGACATACCATGACAACACGATCAAATCTGCCTGGCCGGCGTAAGGCTGGATCTAGCACATCTGCACGGTTAGTTGCTCCAAGTACTATTACAGCTGAGCTGCTATCAAATCCATCCATTTCCTAAATAAAAAAATAATTTAATTTTAAAATAAGAGAGAGATAGAAAAAATTTAGAAGCTAGGAAGTTTCCTTACAGTAAGCAGCTGATTGAGTGTCTGCTCTCGCTCATCATTGCTGACAATGCGAAATCTTCCATCTCTACTTTTTGCTACTGCATCAATCTAAACACATCAAAGAAACAAAGAAATTAACAAAAATATACAAGATTTTAAAAGTTACAAAGTGTACAAAAGTATCAAGCCAACAAGAAGGAAAGCAGTTTCAACCTCATCAATGAAAATAATAGATGGTGCCTCCCTTTTGGCCCTTGAAAACAAATCACGGACCCTAGAAGCACCCATACCAACATACAATTCGACAAATTCACTAGCCGAACAGCTTATAAAGGGAACATCCGCTTCCCCTGCCACTGCCTTCGCAAGCAGTGTTTTTCCTGTACCAGGCATACCCACCTACACAAAAAAAAAAAAAACTTACAATCAAAATTATGGAACTTCAGTCATAGTTCGGGACAGGTAGCCATATCCACAAAATTGTATGAGAGAAGTCATCCATACAATCAAGTGCTTCAGATTAGGATTGCTTAGACAAATCACTAGTTGGGGATGTTTTCACGTTCATAACTGTACCCATCTGACAACAACAACAACAACAACTAAGCCTTTTGTCCCAAGCAAGTTGGGGTAGGCTAGAAAGAAACCCAACAAGAGAGCACATCCAAGAAAAAAAAAACAAAAGTCCATATATACAACAAAGCTTACCAACAACACGCCTCTAGGAGGGCGGGCACCTAGGCGAATATATTTCTCTGGGTTCCTCAAAAATTCCTAACAATATTGCAAAAGCCAAAGATTAATTCTTTCTCTAAAAAAAATTAATTAGTTAATTATTTGAAGTCCAAAATATACACATGAGTACAGTAATTAACATACAACAATCTCCTCCAACTCCTCTTTAGCTTCATCTACCCCTGCCACATCAGCAAACGTGATCACGTCAGATTGATCTGACACCTTTGAACCACCAGAACCTGAGTTCTTTCCTTTCCTCATTTGCCCTGTTGTATGCTGTAAACAAAACAGAAAATGTAAATACAAGAAAGAAACCATTATCCTAATTTCGGTTTTAGATATGCGGACTAAAAGAAGAAAACTTCCATACTGTTGAAAAGGATATAGGGAAGCGTTGAAGAACCCCAGCAATCAATACCACATAGAAAAGAGCAACCTAGGTCAGTAATTAAAAAAAAAAAGTAAGTAATTAGAAACATCAAAAGGCCTATGTTCAACTATTTACAAGAAAAACAAGAAGACCAATTTGAAGTATTCGTGATGTAATAGTCCAACTTCGTCCTATTTTAAACAATCAACTCTTGGTAATTTATGTTCCAGGAACGTTAGTTTTGTTATTATCCTTTTTCTGACTTCACACTTAATAAGAATGTACTGGCCTGAAGCCTATTATCTAGTTAATAAAATTTTCATCCACAGAGACACTACTACCAACTTTGTATTACTTATTTCCATAACAGATGGTAGTACAATTAATCAACAGTCTGATATTTTATCCTGAAATTAAAAAATTACTTCATGCAGTGCAACATATGTGAGGAAATATTCATTGAAATGAATTCCAAATGCATTAACCAACATCAAAAGTGAATTTATGTTAATTCCCCAATCACATTGGCCTGGAGCATATTTTTGGGACCAAGGAAGAAGCAACACCTTGCTGCTACTATGTAGTTAAGAAAAACACATTAACAACCTTGGTACTGCTCCATAGTTAAGAAAATGCATTTTTGGAAATCATACACATTCTATAATCAATTCACATTAAATTGATTAAGAAAATGTTTTTCAAAACTCCGATGAAAGAACTGAGACCTCAAATCGTCAGTTGTCAAATGAGCAATCATTAAAATTTGGAGCTCAAGCATATCAATACAGAGTTCTCCATTTCTCCAATTACAGAATTCATTATGTATGGTAGCAGCATAATAAAATCTGTACACTAGTGAAATTTGATATACTTATCTGATCTGAATCAGGTAGCTCAGAAGCTTTACTGATTATAACTAGTGTAAAATTTACCAACATAAGCTATGAATTCAAAATGAAAAGGTAAGAATATACACACCATGTGTCTGCCAGGACAGATTTCCTATTGAATTGAAGTTCATTTATGAACTTCAGCATGCACTAGTTCCCGCATACAACAATTGCGGCACTAAAATGAACAATTAAATAAAAGTACAGAAATAAAGAAGAGAGAGAGCCCAAAAACCCACCAAAACAGAGTTCCAGAACCCCCCTGACCGTTTATCAGGCGAGCCGAACTCCACTCTGTTCTCCAGCATCTTTTCATAAGGTGTCTTGATATCAACAGGCCGGGTTGTGGTGTACAAGATCCGCTTAGTCGGTGCTGCGTTCCTTATCACCTCTTCCATCTCCTGTGATGGCTGGTTCAACTCACCTACCGACTGAGAGCCAAATCCAGATTGATCAGACTTCAATTTGAACATGATGTGCACCCCATCTACCTCAACTTTTTGCACCTGATTGCTGTTTATCTTGCTGATGAACTCGCTGTACGGCACACTGACAGTGGTAACGGGTTCTGAGCCCGGGAAGGAATTACCAGGTCGGAGCATCCGAAAAGCAAAAATACAAACTGCTAACTGTAAAAGCAGAAAGCTAACATCCTGATTTTCACCAATCGGTTTCCACTCCCACCGGGTCCGGTTCTCTCTCCACCACCAATTCTTCCACTTCTTCTCTCTTTTCGGAGGATTTGATGAAGGCGAATTCGACCCAGAAGCTGAATTCGAGCTATTACCCGGTTTCTGAATCCCTTCACTACTATTTGAAGTGGTTTCCGTTGCAATATCGCTTGACGAGCTCTCACTTTCTTGCTCACGAGAACTGTTAGCATAAACTTTCATCGATTTGTGGTTTTGATTACTGATAATTAAATGCAACGGGTCGAACCGGGCACGATGAACCGGGATGGAAGCAAATAAATTAGACTTACAACACAAGAGAACCGGATTAATTGAACGGTCGCGGGTCGAGCAGCTGGGGAAACGGAGAGAGCGCGGTTTGGAAGGTGGATTGGAAGGGATGGAGCAAGGCGCGAACGACTGGAGAGAATCCATGGTGGAGTGCATACTGTGCATTGGGATTGAACCCTAGTCGGAGAAGAAGAAGTGGAAAGAAAGCGAGAGTGTTAGTGAGGCAACAGTTGGATTTATATAGCTCAAAGGTTCAAAGAGATGTATTGGATAAGAGAGGTTAGAGAAGAGAAATGAAAGCGAACGCGCGTTCAAGTTATTTGCGCGAGGAGGTTGCTCAAAAAAGGGAATTGACGGAGCGGCCGAGAGGAGAAGAGCGCCTGGTCTGAAAGTACAATTTGTTAGATGAACTCGGAGTACAGTCGTACATAGTAAAGTGGGACGTTTGGACAGTTTGTGTCAGGGATTTTGTCGAGTTTGTGTCGTGTACGGAGAGAGCCGGGTGTTGGTATGTTTCTTGGGTGTAGGTTGTACTTCAAAGAATTATCCAGTGGTGAAGTTTGTTAGCGTATGGAATGCCACGTGGTGAGAGTGTATTTAACTGGTAAGTGAGACCCATTCATTTTTCAATCGTTTTATTTTGGTAGACCGGGTGCACAATCTAGGAGGAGAACTGGGACACGCGATGGGAAAGCTGGTCGCGTGCGCGAAGTCCGAAGAGAAGGTGATTGGTACACGTAATGCGATCGCATCCGTTGATCTGATCATCCAACGGTTGATGTGTCGATTGGTTGATCCAGAATCCACATAGATATTTTTTCGTAGATTAATAAACTGAACGGCCGTGATAAATTAAAAAATGCCATCCACAAGTGCCGATCTTACAAGTGATTTGGTTGTTGGTTTCCTGTTTCATCACTTGTTTTTCCTTTGGGGCTTAATTTGGGATATTAAGATATGCGAGGGGGACCGGCAGATTTGAAGACTTGGGTTAATTAAGAGTTATAAGACTTTGAATATGCCTTAAAATAGTAGCTAGCGTGGAAAAGAGTTGTTTGACGAAAGTGTTATTATAAAATTATTATGAGATTTAATATTTAATAATAATATAATGAACCAATTGAAATTTCAATCGTTGTTCTTTTTAAAAACAAATAAATTATACATAGCATACACGTCAACTTATAATACGAGTTTTAAGTTTGTGTGTACATATTAAAATCTTATATAAGGATGATTATTTTTTTTGTGAAAACTTTTAAAAAAAAATTATAGAAGAAAGCTCTTCCAATCGTACGTTCTATAAATTTTTAAAATTAATGATGTCTTCTCTAATATAAAAATCATGCTTTTAAAAAATTATGTTTCATTCTCTTTATCTAGGCTATGTTTCATTACATCACAACTATTTTATCCGTTTATTGCTGTTTTATCACACATAAAATGTTAAATCACAAATTGCAATTTAAAACGTTGATAAAAAATACTTAGTTTTTTTTAACTTTATATAATTTTTTGTTCGAGTTGCATTTTATGTTGATCAAATTAAGCTGCTTAAATTCAGATCATATAATGGGTACAAATCATTTTCTAAATTGCACTGAGTATCAAATTATTTGATTGCAATGAGTATCAAATTATGTTTGTATTTGTCTAGATATAACTTTATATCTCGTAATAATATTTGTATTTCTTTCCTATTATTACCATTTTGTAGATTTTTATAATAAAATATGTCACAGATTCTCAAATTCTCTAGTCGTACATGTATTCAGAGCGCGGAGTTGAATGGACTCACTGGGTGTCGAATGACCCCATTTATTTTTGAAAAAAATACCACTATATATATAATAAGTTTACGCTTAATTTTTTTTTATTATATCTATAATATTTGAACCCCATATATATTCAAAAAATATTGCACTACTGAACCCGTATGTTTTGTATTCCATTTATTCTTGTTTTAAAAAAGTTTTAATTAATAGTAATATATTTGTCGCAAATATTGAATGTTGTTTTCTTAAATGTTTCACACCAGTAAATCTTGAACTTTGACATTTAATACTGATTAATACAATTCATATTAAAGAATGGATTCTATTATATATTTTCACAAAACCTAATATTTTTGTGAGACACTGACTTAGGTTTTTGTTTATTTTTATTTGATATATGTACGAAAAGAGAAGTTATAAATAATTATCGTTATTGCTTTTGATCAATCAATTTAAAATTTTCTCTTATTTTATTCAGTTTCAATTTTATCACGTTAATGTGGATAGTGATGTTGTTCAACATAAAACAATGTTCCCACCAAAAAATAGTTTTAAATATTAACTTTCTGTAAATTCAATAAAATATAATTCATTTATTTTCATTAGATCGATGAATGAAGAAACTGTAAATAATTAGTGACGACATTAAGTACAATTTGTAGAGTTGGTCATGTGATTAGTGAATAAATGATTGTTTGATTCTTGAAAAGAATATCATTGACGTCCTTGAGGAAATTGCTAACGCCATCATCTATATCAATTTTCTAAAGATGTGACTTTACATAATTCAATTAGAAGAGTAAAATCGATTAGAACTTATAATTTCATAAAATAGTCTTACTTTTTGAGTCCTATATTTTTGTATAGTTCTTAATTATAATAATTTAGCTTTTTTATCTTTGAATTTTGAAACTATTACGGTAAAACAAAAGAATATTTATAATAAAAAATATATTCAAGTGATTTTATTTAATTTTAATAATATTCATATAAATTTATTGAACCTATTAGAAATTTTGTAGCTCCGCCGTTGCATGTATTGTTAAAAAAATGCTAGTGTTCAATATATTGGACGGATGAGTCCGTCAAATACGATCGTTTTCACATTTTTAAATTGTAAACGAGTGATGCGAACTGTTCAATATGTTTTTCATATTGAAAACTTATAAGAAACCAAAATTTACATTTGGTTTGAATTATTTTTACTTATTTTTTGGTATTTATATAAAAGTTCTGGATCATTCAATAATAACGATTTTCTAAAACACCAAAAAAATAGTAAAAAAATTGGGAAAAAAATGTAAAAATTAGTTTCTTATAAATTTTTAATATGAAAAATATATTGAACGGTTCGGATCGAACATTTAAAATTAAAAAAAACGAAAACGATTATATTAGACGGACCCATCCATCAATATATTGAACTCTAGCCTTTCTCATATAATCGATCTTAATTTTGTTAACACTCCTTTATTTTTGCCGATACTTGTAGACATACACATCTTCCTTGAAACAAACATAAATCCCATCGACGACAACAAGACCCCTACGAAGTTTAACTTTAAGTCCCTAAGGGCCGAATACGACATTTTGACAAAGACAATTCGAAGATGTTACATGCCCATGTATATTCATCTGCCATATAAAATTCTTTAGCTAACAGTGCCGTACTCCCAGTCCCAGTCAATTTTATGTCGTCAGTGCACCTTAAGTGTTAGAATTTAGATCGATTGCCGCCACCCCTTTGGAAAACAGAAAGAGGAAAAATGAAGCGAAAGAGACCAGAAAAAATCTCCATCGATTACAAAAATCTAACGATGTTACGATACCATCTCTGGCCCCATTTATCAGTCTCCATATATCAACGGTGCATCCCGAACCCGTACACCTGGACCACTCTCCCACATCACCTACCATTGCAAGTTGCAACCACCACTCTCTCCTCCACACACCAATGGCGAACACACATCTCCGCTTCACTCCCGCTCGTCCCAATCCTTCCCTCCGTCGCTCCCTCCTTCCTCTCTCAACAATGTCACCCTCCTCCGCCTCCAAATCCGACGATGTCGATCTCCCTTCCTCCTCGCTCGAGATCCTCGGCGCCAGGCGCTCGTTGCTGTCCCGCTTCGTCAGTCTTCAGACTCCATACAAGCCATTTCCTGTGCTTGCATGGAACCGCCATATTGAGACGATTTTCGCGTCGTTTTATAGGTCGCTGCCACTTGTCAAGCTGCGGCGCGAGTGCCTCCGGACCAAGGATGATGGCGCTGTGGCGCTTGATTGGGTGTCGGGTGATGAGACTCAGATTCCTTTTGATTCTCCTGTGCTCATTCTTCTGGTAGTTTATCTTCTCCCTCCGTGTTTCATTTTCATGTGGTGAATTGTACCAGCTACCGGCATTATACCGTTTAGACCCAGCGCCATTTCATTCGATATCTTATTGCCAGTTTTGTGCAATTTGACTTGGTATTATGCTGCTTAGTCCATGTTAGTTATTGTGTGGGATGACATTTTTGAAATGTACAATTGCAATGGAAATTGTTCTTTTGCCCAGGCTAGTTTTGCTTCTGGTTCGCCCACAATTCCCAGCACGACATGCGCAAACCCATCTTA
The DNA here is from genome assembly GCA_028095005.1 of Rhynchospora pubera. Classification (NCBI taxonomy): domain Eukaryota; kingdom Viridiplantae; phylum Streptophyta; class Magnoliopsida; order Poales; family Cyperaceae; genus Rhynchospora; species Rhynchospora pubera. Next base: position 325,848,398 of record CM051460.1, read on the forward strand.
AATTAAGCATGAATGCACAATGAGACGTGGCGTAGTAGATTTGTGGTTGAACCAGGGTATAATTTCTGTGGTGATTGTGTAATTTACCCTCCATTGCACTTTGCAAATGGATAATTTTCCAACATTTTTTATGGCATGATTGTGGGAAGAAAATTAGTTGTTTTTTAGGCTTATTTTTTGTTTTCTATCATGGGCTTAAATAAGATAATTATAGTATTATTATCTGTGCAGCCGGGCCTAACAGGAGGCAGTGGTGATACATATGTGAGGCACATGCTTTTGAGAGCAAGAAATAAAGGATGGCGCGTGGTGGTTTTTAACAGTCGTGGTTGTGCTGACAGCCCAGTAACTACGCCCAAGGTACTTTACCAATGCACAAACTAGCCTCCTATTTTTTTCTTTACCCAAAAACAGTACAAATAATAAAAAAGGTCTCAGTTAAGATTCTCTTGCTTCATGTAGTTTTATTCAGCTTCATTCACAGATGATCTCTGTGAAGTAGTTTCTCATGTCTCTACTCGCTATCCGAAGTCAAAACTTTATGCAGTCGGTTGGTCTCTTGGAGCAAATATTCTTGTTCGCTACCTTGGTCAGGCATGATAAATTTTCTCTCTGTGCTTCATTTTGAAATATTTAGACAATGTTTACCTCTTATGGGCTTCAATATATTTCGTCATTTGCTTATATCAATACACTTAGGTGTTGGAAGTTTGTGCCGGACAAATCAAAAGGATTTCTAATTCTGATCTTTCAAAAGAGAGACACAAGTACTGCATTACTTGCTGATTAACCAAAGGTTTGCTATTATTGTTGTTACTTTTTGCAGGAATCACATAATTGTGTTCTTTCAGGAGCCGTCTCCCTGTGTAATCCTTTCAATCTGCCAATTGCAGATGAAGATTTCCATAAAGGTTTCAATAATATTTATGACCTTGCCCTTGCTAGAAGCCTGTGCAAGATATTCAAAAAGTAAACTATTTTTTTTACAGGCACTGCAAATCTTATAGAAAATTATCTTGCAAGGACTCCACCATAATGAATTATCTTTCTATCTAGACATGCCCTACTATTTGAAGGCATTGGTGGCGAGTACAACATTCCAATGGCAGCAAATGCAAGATCTGTTAGAGATTTTGACGAAGGATTGACCCGTGGTACTTCTTTCGCCATTTTATTTCTTGCATATGCATGCTTTTAATTATTTGAGTAAATCCTAATCCTACTAAGGTGATTCCTGTTTGGCTTGTAGTAACATTTGGGTTTAAGTCAGTGGATGATTACTATTATAACTCGAGTAGTTCACGCTCCATCAAAGATGTCTCTATACCTCTCCTCTGCATTCAGGTTATTTTCTTTGAATTCTACTGTTCGAAATATCAAATGGTTACTAGCTGAGAGCATATTAACTCAAGAGTGTAATTGTGTTTGTCAAATGATTACAAGAAAATTTCACTTTTCTTTCCAAATTAGTTACTTTCTAACACGGCTTGTACTCTGCTTTGTATCTGATCAGGCTGAAAATGATCCAATTGCACCATCAAGGGGAATTCCAAGACAAGATATCGAGGTGCTTACTCTCTATGACTTTCGCATTTTATTTATCAGCTGCTAAGGCTATTTTAAAACATCATTGAATAAGGACATCTTGTAATCCATCTGTCTCAATTTCCTTTCAAATTCATAGGAGAATCCAAACTGTCTACTTATAGTGACTCCACAAGGAGGTCACCTTGGTTGGGTTGCTGGGCATGCGGCCCCATTTGGTTGTCCCTGGACAGATCCTGTTGTAATGGAATTCCTCGAACATCTCCACAATCAAGGAGATGAAAAAACAAGAAGTGCTGAATACCATTCTGATGGACTGTGTGGGATCAATCAATCTTCTGATTCTTCCATAACTGTGCACATACAATAACATTTGTGACTTGTGCCATTCTGCTCTATGCAATCAGTTTTGCAAATAGGTTAATTTCTGGGGCATTATGATAGTGCAACCTCTGTTGAGTTTGGAGTGATGGCTTTAGATTTGTCTCCCAATTCTTTTTATCATTATTTTGCTTAGGTTTAGCCGTTTAATGTTGAAATCCAAGCAAAATAAAAGTGTAAATCTGTATTGATCGCAAAGACCTGAGTGAGGTCCTATGAAAAAGCGACACCTCCTTCAGACTAGTCAAAACATGTGATTATTTCTCATTTGTTGACTTTCGGAAATAATGTTCATATGTTGCCATTTGGTTCTTTATGAAATGAATAAGAGGCTGATAGCTCGATTTTAGTTGTCATCAATAGCAATATTCTTGTTCAGCATGCGACTTTGTCCTTGCTATTTTTGCTTTTGCTTTTTGGTATTATCTTGACTAGTAGCATGATTCACAACAAACGGCGTTGTCCGCTAAAACTATGAAAAGTTTTTGACTTCTATTTATTTTTTTTGTGCAGTCTTAATAGATGTAGAAATTTGTACTATGATATAGAAACGTGTTACACAGTAGAACCAACTTACTAAAACTAATTTATTAATGATTAGTTGGACTTGAAGCTTCTAGGCTTTACAACAAGCAACAATTAGTACATTTTTTATCCCTGATGTACATATTTTACTGCCGCATGAAAGACAGTGACATATAAAGACCGGTGGGATGTCTAATGCCCTCTTTGTTCTTACATGGAACACCTTAAAAAGAGAGTACAAGCTGGCAATCGGGACTGATATGTATATTAGGAAGCAATTATCAATCCAAATTGATTATTGTCATTTTTAGTTTTGTCATCGCTAAATATAAAGTAAACACATAAAATAGACAAGATGAACATATACAATAATCAAAGTGAACACATACAAACAAATAAGTTCAATAAAAATAAATTGAATATGTATATAAAAATCTGAACAAGAGATGATAATACTTATTTATTAGTAAGTGTTCACTTTGATTATCTATATATGTTTACCTTGTCTAGTTGATGTGTTCATTTTGTGCTCATAGTAAGGGATGATAAAAGTGCACATAACAGTTATCATTTTTTTTTCTCAATTGGTAATACATCGTTCCTTCTGGTAAGATTGATCTGATTAGGCCTGAGGGCTTGAAAGAGTGGCAACGGATCATAGCATATGCTATTGGATTAAAGAGGCCGGTTCTGGTGGTGCAGTACAAAAACTTGATCCAACAAAGGAGAAAGGCCCACCCAAAAACAGAAACCGCTCTCCAGGTAGGCCTGTCAAAACGGAAAATAAAAACGTAATGCCGTTCCGTTTTCAGAAATGAAACGGAATATGGCTGATATTTTCTCTGCCGTTTCAAAAAACGAAACGAAAATGGAACAGATAATTATACCGTTTTACCGAAATAGAACACAGAAATAAGAAATTATAGTGGAAAACAGAAACGAAACGGAATGTGGCACCAATTTTCACTGCCGTTTCAAAAACGAAATGGAAACGAAACAGTTGTTTTAGAACAGTTGTTTTAGTTTCGTTTCCGAAACAGAACGAAAATGGAATGGGGTATTTCCGTGAGCGTTTGGCACGTTTGCCAGGCCTATCTCCAGGTAAATGCACACATTTCCCAAACAATTTAGGCTGGCAGCCTTTCTAAAATTTTATTGCACCCACTACACGGATTCGCATCCTGCGCTGTGCAGGCTGCATTGTTATCACAACCGTCCGATCTATGATGGATGTCCCGTAATTAAGATCAGGCCTGTTGAGAGTTTTGCAGCCCGTTAAAAATCTGCCTGTTGAGATTAAATCGGACGGACTGAATTCATTCCAGCGATTTTGGTCTGCGGGAGAGGATATTTGTCCCCCACTACACCGTTTCTGGCAACTTCTGTGCAGTACATGAAAGTACCCTCTTAGAAATTGAAAGTATTCTCTGCTCGGTTGGTTTGGAAGAAGCATTTCTGGAATCATGGTCACGTCGGTAGTTGATTTCTCAATTTTTTTTGTTCGTATTCTTCAATTTCGATATTAATAAAAAGTTCTATTCGGAGTCGGCTTATTGGCATTCTCTTGCTTGAGGTTCCATAAGGTTCCATTGTGTATTTTCTTTGCAGTCAATTCAACAAATATATTAACAAAACAGAAAAAAAGAAAAAAAAAAAAAGGGAAGGAAGAAGAGTTGATGGGTAGTACTAATGTTTTTCTTGGAGATATAAATTTATAAAATTTATATGATTTTAATTAGTAATTTGCTGATTGTTCTGTTAGCATGCAACATTAGATCAACATGGGCGCCTTCCAGTTTGGCACATAGGTTGCCAAGATTTACTGCTCCATTCTGGTAAAACCATCGATTCTGAATGCACAATTCTGTTGCATAGCTTAATTCACTTTCTAGTACCTATCGTTCTTACTTTATATTGTTTTCACCAATTTTGCTGTTTGCTTTGTTTATGCCTTCAGTTCAAAACCAGCAGGTAAGTGAGATAATTGGGATCGACTTGGGAACTACAAATTCCTGCATGGCGATTATGGAAGGAAAGGTAGTATTTATTATTTTCTGAACCTTCCGAAAGTAGGATGATCATACTCATCAAACCATTGTTCAATTTATTTGCTCAAATTTAAGTTGGCATTAATCAACGTAATACTTTTCCCTCGTGCAATTAGAACCCAAAAGTGGTAGAAAATGCAGAGGGTTCCCGAACAACAACATCAGTCGTTGGAACTGTGAAACCTTTAGTGTTAGGCAATACAAGCAAGGAGCGACAGCTACCTAAAAGTGAATACATGTGGCTTCTTCATATCTTTAATAAAGCTGGCATTTGTTAGGTAAATAAAGGTAATTAGATGTATATACCTTTCAGAGAAGATGAAATAATGGAATGTATAGAGATATTTGAATTGGCAAAATAATTCTTTTTGGATATTGAAGTACTGAAACAGAGCCGCTTTCAAGCTTCTCTTTTTTTAAAAAAAAAAAAGAAAAAAGGTAGATCAGTAAATTATCTCGCAGCTTTAAATTATACATGTCAATCTTAAATACCACGAGGCAATTAAAGTTGGTTACAGTGGTGCGCCTCCTATACACGTCCTGCAGTCATCCAAGTTCACTTCTTACCTGTCTTCAATCCTTATTTTGAGTATTCTCGTAGTGCTGGACCAAATGAGCAAAATGCACTAGGGTGACACAAGTAAAATAATATCACCCAATAAAGGCATAAGTTAACATCAGTGAACCTAGCAGTCACACCTGCGAAGAAATAAGAAATGAAAATATTACACTTTAACAGTTCAAGGATAAGGAAAAAAAAATTCCCAAAAGGCAGCAGCACATTCCAAAACCAACTTAATCAGCCTGCTTTCTGTATGTCCAGTTAGATATACAAGCAGACCAACATCACACTAGCAAAGTAGTAATTATACCAGCAACAGATGCTTGTTAGGTATGGTATCAATATGTAGCGGGCATTATAGAACAGTTTGGCAGTCTGTTGAACCGTCCTTTTTCATATTTTGTGTTTTTCTCTTCCTTTTTTCATAGGCAGGCTTTTTATTATACAACCCCACATATTTATTGATATCTGGTTTATTTGGCTTCTAGTTGTCAGATCCAAACAGCAAAACTCATATTGTTTAGCCAAACAAAACTATATTGAAAAATATATATATATTTCAGAACTGCTAAACCAAATCGAATGCCCCTAGTAAATGCTTCTGATTAAAAACAATATATAAACCTCAAACGAATGAAGCCCTACCTATGAAGACTGAACCAGCCAATTCACGGCCCAACTCTTCCAGGCATAAAACCATTCTCGTCAGAAGATTTCAGAAGCAAGGCATCAATCTCTATAGGAAGGAGAAAATATTGTCTAAAGCATCCAGTAGAAAAAGGTTCAGATGGTGGTACAATTGCAACTGTACCATTCTTTTTACTTAGCATCCCCATTGCAGTTATACCCCTTCCTTCTTTGACATGACTGTAAGAAATTCAATTTTATTTAGTAATAGCTGGAGATGTTTTATTGAACCATAATAAGAGAGACAAAGAAGTCCTCTTTTTCTTTTTTTATTTTGAAATTACACTACTTATTGTAACATTTGCAACTGATGTTAGGATTCAATTTTTAGGTCATTTGCAAATGATACCAATCATGAAGTTAGGATCATTTAGGAACAAGATGACAAATGGCCCACAAAGTTGTCATCTCAGCCTGATTAAATTAACTTAAATCTATTTCATCTTAATTTGGATTATAAATAGAAAAGCTTCTTAGAAGGAGCCGCCGAGTTGTTATATTTAATGGCATAACACTTTATCCCCACATTGATCTAACAGCCCTGTGCGGTTCCCAAACATTTGGATAAATTCAGTGCCTATTGGAATATTAGAAACGCTCGGAAACACTCGATTACTCGATTATGCTTATAATACTGCAAAATAATAGTTACAATTTGCAAATACCAAAAAAATGAAACATTACCCTTCCTCTAGGCGTAGAAGATGGGAGTCCACAGAGAGATACCGCTCATCTAGCCACTTCTTTAAAGTCAGAGAAATTTCTCTGTTGTTATCTCTAGTGCTAACAAGAACACTTTCTTCTATAAGAGGAACCATTTTTGAGTTATTGCCGGCTTTTACCAGAACTCTAGTTCCTGATTTTGCATCTGTAATGTAGAAATCTGCTGCTTGTCTCTGACAAGCTCCAACAAAACCAGAAACAGATAATCACAAATCAATACAAGGATTTATTTCATAAATGAGACTATCTTATTTGGATATCATATTTGCTCTACTGAAGCAAAAATGTCTTAATTTCTGTGCTCAAGAATGACAAGTATTGAATGAATGCTCCTAATTTCCTTTCATTTGCAACATTACCATTTCATTTTTTTATCTAAGTATGATGGTAAGGACAGGATTGGTGGCTTTGGTAGTAAATGAGGAGAGGAATATCATATATTCATTAACTTCAGTGTTTTTATAGTAGTGTGCATGATATATATAATTCAATTTTGTAGTGCTAAACAATGTACTTCTAATTTAAAGGAGTACACAGCATCATTGATATTTTGCAGCTTTACGAAGAAAACTAAACCCAAATTGAGCCAAATGTAAAGTTACTCAAACCCAGATTTTTATTAAAAGAAGACCATCGTTCTGAGATTGTTTCTAATTATTATTTCAGTTATGTTTTATTTGTATTGTATTCTCCCTTTATTTTTATTATTAGGTAATTCTAAGGCTTCCCATGTCAATTTTGTCAACAAATCGAAAGACAAGTATCATATTCTGCTAATCATACTTGTTCTTTTTTTTTTTTTAGGGCCAGGTGGCATTAATCATACTCATATTCATAATTCAATACAGATGAGGAGCTGTTACCTCAAGATGAGCCAACTCCCATCTGATGTACCGGTCACTAAAATAAGACAACATTGATGTCCATCCGGTACATGTGTACAACAATGTAGATGTATAGACACATCTAGCAACCTTCTCATATGAAGATACCAAACTAATATCACCGCATGAAGCAACCTACATGCACATGATAAGAATAAATTCTAAAATCAGCATCACATTTCTGTATAAAAAAATTGAAAATTTGAAAAAAGAAAAATAAAGTGCAAGTAGATATTTGGGCTATGAAAATCAAATAATCAATACCCCAGTAATCTTCACAATCTGTCCATCAGTAGCAGTGCGAAGGTCCGAATCGGGAGCTCGGTCGAGAAATATATACAAGCCACGGTTCGAACGAGTCGCAATCAAATTCCATACCAGAAAAGCTACAACCAACAAAGAGAGCACGATTATACCCACAAAAAGAAGCGCATTGTGCACCACGGCGAGTACGAACACTGACACACCGAGTCCAGCCAAGAGAAGCGGGATGAGCACCCAGAGCAACGTCGTCGGAACTGGGTCCCGCCACCTCCGTTGAATGGCGGAGGAGGAGGAGGGGGAGGCGGCGGCGGAGTCGTTGGTTTCGCCTAAAGTAACGAAATGCTTATCTCGACGCATTTACGAGAGAGGGAAAAAAAGGAAAGGAAAGGAAGGTTGGTGTGGATTTGACTTGGGGTTTAAGGCAATGAGAGGTTCTACTTCTAGTCTAGTCAGAGAAAATACAGTAGTAGCTTTTCTTTTCCTCTCTCGTGTAGTGGGCCTTTCTTCTTGAGAGGTGGTGGCTCATAAATGCTTATGCAAATGCAATGCTGCTTTTGTTTTTCCTTTTCTCTCTCTGGGTCTCGCTTTAGGAAGAAGGAAACGAATGGTGTCCGAAATTTAGCTGGAAGTGGAGTACAACTGTACAAGTGAGATTAAGTGAGAAGTGTTGGATGTGTCATGTGCTCAGATAAGATATAAGAACCAATGGACCACTGTCAGAAGATGGTGGGGTCGAGTGCATATAGTGGTGGGACCTGGGAGTGGGAGATCCTCTGTTTTATTGGTCTGTGCCGGAAGTAAGACCCAAACAATACTTGATGATTTTATATTTTTATTTGATTTGGTTAATTGATGCGGGTCCGGGTGGCAGCGAGTAATTCCAGGAGCAATTAATAAAATTTGAAACAGAGGATCTGGTATTGTACTATTGTATCAAACTATCATACTACTTACTAGGCTAGGCCTCAAGTTTTTTTTTTTTTGGTAATCAAGGCCCGTGGGCAAACTTCCATTAAACTGTGAGAATTACAATTCTGTTACAGATTCGGATTCAGGAATAAAAAGTGGAAACGTAAAATTAGTACAAGAGACTCTATTAATCCTAGCATAATTAGCTAATTGATGAGAAGTAATGTTATTCTCTCTAGGAATATAGTTACACACATATTCAGGTTGACTTCTAAACATATCGAGCAGGTCCAGAACAACATGAAAGTCCTGCCAAGGCACACAATCAGGGGGTACACGCTGGTTCATGATTTGTTGAATGAGAGAGCAATCAGTGAAGAAAGAACACCTTTGTATACCCATATCTCTTGCAGCCCTTACCGCCATGGTCATACCAGAGATCTCTGACCGTACAGCAGATGCAACAGCACCACATTGAATGTCATACCTGAGTAGAGTATCCTCTTGAAACATGATAAATGCCCAACCAGCAGCTTCTGGTGGTCTAAAAGAGCCATCAACATAGCATTTTATCCCTGAAAGTGCATTATCCAGACCAGCTTGCCAGATGTGTTTGAGCGGCCTTGGAATTAGCATTGAGGACGAGGCTCTCGACCATCGGTTATATTGTTCTGCCATAGAGGAAACTGTGCCATGTGACAGTCTAGCTCCTTCATAAACATGAGAGCATCTACACTTCCATAAGGCCCAAAGATGGTTTGCAAATGATGCAAAATCAGCCCTCTGTAACAATTGAGACATGAAATACAGGAGGGTTGTACCGTCTGAAGGTAGCTGGGCTGATCGAAGAGAGAACTGGGAGCTGAACCAGAATGTTTCAGCAAAAGGACAAAGAAAAAGCGCATGAAAAGGTAGGTCTGGGCCCACAAGGCAGACAGGACATGGTGGTACTTGTAAACCTATTCTGGATACACAAGTACCTCTTACTGGTAGAGCACCATGGAGAAATTTCCACAAAAACAAACGTACCTTCGGTAGTAACCCTGGGCAATGCCAAATAGTTTTGAGTGCAGTGATAACATATGCAGGCAAATTGAATCCCGACCCCTGTAGTAGCTTACATGCTTCTTTGAAACTGAAACGACCAGTGCCCGATGGAGTGAAGAGAAGTCTATCACTCCTTGTGTTATTCACCATGGGTGGTCGTGGGATGGCAGAGATAACACGAATAGAGGCTGGCACACCAAGGTAGTTAGCTAACTCATCATGAGACCATGAGGTGCCTTGATCGTCAGTGAGATCCTGCAAAGAAAGGCTTCTTTGTTGGGCACTGGATGGAACAAGTACATGCCACGCATCATGCCAAGGTTCCCCGAACACCCGGCACTTGTCTCCCCGGCCAATCTGCCAACTAATGTGAGGACGGAGAGTTTCTCTACTGTGTAGGACAGCTCTCCAAAGCTTCGTGCAACTAGCTGGCACACTCGAGAACCAGAGGGTCTTGTTAGAGAGGTATTTAGCTTTCAGTGTTTGAACCCATGGCTGGTCGTCATACTCCTTACAGCACAATTTCCACAGAATTTTCAAAATCATAGCACCATTTAAAGTACTCACAGATCTAATACCCAAACCACCCTGACATTTGTGTGAGCAGATGCGTTGCCACGAGATCAGGTGCATCTTCTGCTTACCTCCACTCTCCCAGAAGAAAGATCTGATAAGGCCATCAATTTTGGAGGCAATAGTGTTTGGCAACGGCCCCCCCGCAGTGTTGTACACAATTAAAGGTTCAATAACTGAACGGATAAGAACTACTTTGCCAGCTTGAGAAAGAGTCTTAGCGATCCAGGAATTGAGCTTAGTTTGTACTTTATTAACCAAAGAGGAAAAGTGGGCCGGTTTAGTAGCAAGTACTGGAACCCCGAGGTAGACATGATTATTATCACCCAGAGAAGCATTCAGTATTCTCATAATGCATTGCTTCATAGGCTGAGGGGTGACTTTAGAGAACCATAGGCAAGACTTCTCGTCGCCTATCCGCTGCCCCGACATGCGACAGAATAGCTGTACAATTTCAAGAGTTCTGATTGCTTGTACCTCTGTAGCCTCACCTAAAATGATTAGGTCATCAGCGAACATAATTGAAGTTAAGCATGGAGCACCCCTCACTAGATGAATACCAGTAATAGAGCCCCGAGAAGCATGAAAATCCAGTTGCCTAGAAAGAACATCCATGCAGAGGATAAAGAGGTAGGGAGAGAGTGCACAACCTTGCCGGAGGCCTCGCTTAGGTTTTATGAAGCCATCAGCACGGCCATTAAAGAGTATAGAGAACCTAGCAGAGGTAACACAAGCTTTGACCCATTCAATGTAGGGCCCAGGAAAGCCATAGTAAACGAGCACCCGAAAGATAAAATCCCAGCTCATACGATCAAAGGCTTTAGAGAGGTCACACTTATAACAGAAGCTCTGATGATTGAACCTGGAGGTATTGAAGGAGTGCATAATTTCTCTAAGTAAGACAATATTCTCTGAAATGTCACGGCCTGGTGTGAAGGCAGTTTGGTTGGGAGAGATCAGTGTTGCTATAACTGTTTTCATGCGCAGGCATAAGATCTTAGAAATGACCTTATAAATAAAGTTACAAACTGAAATTGGCCTGTAATGGGTTACATTAGTGGGGCATTGCCTTTTAGGTACTAGAACCATATTAGAGGAGGCAATTACTGGGCTCAACTGTGCTGTTTCAAAAAAGTCACGCACCTCAGAGATAATAGATGGTGCAAAAGAAGTCCAAAAGCTTTGAACAACTCTACCATTGACTCCATCAGGTCCACTTGCCCGATCTGGATTTATTGCAAAGACAGCTTCTATAATTTCTTGGTCGGACGGTTGGGAAATCATGCATTCTCCCTCAGCAACAGAAATCCTCGGCAGAGTTTGCAGAAATTGAGGATCGAGAAAGTTACCAAGGCTATTGGAGGGAGTCTCATAGACCTCCTTATAATGATTGATGAACGTGCGCCGCACGAGTTTTTCATCAGTAATGAGATCACCATTATCAAGTGTCACACTAGAAATCCTGTTCACCTTCCGACGCTGAGCCACTGCCTGATGGAAAAATCGAGTGTTCGAGTCACCCATTGAGGCCCAACGGATTCGTGCTCTTTGTGCCCAGTATGATTCAACTTCCAGGAGATGGTTGTTGTATTCTAGTTGCAAAGCCCTGTCTAACTCGAAAGAGTCAGAGCTAGGACTTTTGCTTTGTACTGCAATTAGTTGCTGCTCGATTTCTGAGAGTGCTGCCGAAGGACCTTTAACTGTTCTAACCCACTTCTTCACATTCTTCCTTAGACTCGATGTAACTTGCTCCCATGAACACCCAGCACTGCTAACTGCTCTCTCGCAAACATCCTTAAAATCATCTCGGTAAAGCCACCAGTTTTCAAATTTAAACCGACCTTGCACTCTCTTAACTTCTGGTCTCAACTTTAGCAAGATAGGGCAATGATCACTGTTTGCTCGCGGGAGGTGAAATAGCTTGGCATCTGGATACAACGCGCACCATGGCACTGTGGCTAGGCTTCGATCCAAGCGTTGCAAGATCAACTGGTTAAAATGTCTATTATTTGCCCATGTGTATGCTGGACCATGATACCCCAAGTCGGTCAAGCCTGAGGTAACAACCATAGATTGGAATCTTCTATGCTTTCTTTTAACTCTCGAGGATCCACCAAATTTCTCCAAGGGTGAGTAGATAGAATTAAAATCCCCAATAACACATAGCGGCCTTTGATCTTGTGTAGCATAGTAAACCAATCTGTCCCATATATACTCAGTAACAGCATCGTGCGGGTCACCATAGATAGCACCAAGCAGCCACGGATCCTCATGCATCGCCATCTTAACTTGAGCAAAAATGAAATAATGGGATCTTTCTATAACGTCAACAATTATTTCATCACTCCAGAGTAGCCACAGACCCCCAGAACTTCCCACTGATGGAACTATAGCATAATTAGAGAGAGGAAGCTTATGAATTCTTCTGACTGCGGTTGACTCAGAACACTTTGTCTCGGACACGAAAGCCATCGTCGCTTTCGTGCTGTGGAGTATCCTCGCAAGGTTAGGAACTGTTGAGCGGCCTCCACTTCCGCAACAGTTCCATGCGACTATACTCATAAATCCACGCGGGGCGGATTCGGGCCCGCATCCCTTGCCCTTTTATTCGAATAATTTCCAGAGAAATTAAATACAGGACCCATCCCTACGATAGAGGAATGAAGGGTCAGGTTGGTGTTTGGTGGCACATACAGCATGTCAGAAGAGTGAACAGATTGGTTACTAGGTACTTGAGAAGAAGCATTCCTCAATGCTGAATTGAAGAAAGGATGAGGCAGCTCAACTGGGCCATTAAGGTTCAGAGAAGAATGAACAGATTGAACTAAACCGGATTCACCTAATAGTGGGTTAAAACAGCCAACATTACCTAATCCATTACTTGCCGGTCTTAAATTTTGATTCTGGGGGTAAGAGAATCCATTGTGGGAGGTCCCATTAGCAGCAGGTCGTTCCACGGATGCTGATGGTGAGACAGGGGTCCCATTCGAATACCTCGGACTCGAGTCAAGGTTAGGTCCCGCCTCTGGTGGCAGAGAAGCAATAGAGTTAATCCATTCTCCAACTCTTAACGGATCCAGATTTTGCAAGTCCTCCCTTTCTGCATACCTGGGATCTAATGCCAGCCTATTGAGCCTCTCCCACACAAAACATGTGCTAAGGTCATGGCCAAGTTGTGCACAGAAGGTGCAGTGTCTCGCTAGACGTTCATAGACCAAGTATAGTTCAATGTCACCAACAGAATGCAGTTGCACTGTAAACTTGTCTAGCAACTCGACACCAACTGGGATCCTCAATTTCGCACGAATATATTTTCGTCCAGCAGTAGTTGCAAAGGAAACATGAGAAACTAAGGATCCAAAATTCTTTTCACGAATCATCATTTGAGCACCTTGAAGGGACATTAGATGAATGTATCTACTATGAAACTGAACCCAAACCTCAATGTGTGTAACAGAAGCAATGCTGACCTCAAGAGGGTTGTGAATACGCTCAAGAGCCACCAAATCAGTTCGATATACCCATGGCCCCCCCTGGAGAACCATATGCATATCCTGAGCAGAGTTGAACTCAGCCCTGTAGAGACACTCACCAATTTTAGATAGTTTGAAGGGTTTAGAACATTTCCACGCCCGACTCATTTGAGAGAAGAAGCCAGCGTCCAAAACAGTGCGATCAGTAAGTACCCGGACCAGCAGGCATAGTGACCAGTCATGGGTAGCCTCAGCTTGGCGGGGAAGGGCAAGGGGAGGTGCGGCAGAGGCTCTGGATGGTTGCAAAGCAGCAAAGCGCTGGAGGAAGTCATCATCATTCAGGTCCATGGTAGTGTGAGAGACAAAGGTGGTTTTGGGAGATGAGGGAAGAGGAAGGAGGGGTGGTTGAGTCTTGGAATTGAGCTTAGCTGATACCTCTGGCCTTTTACACATGGGCATTACTATAGAAGGAGCATAGTGATTATAGCTTTTTGCACTTATCTGCTGTCTATTGTCTGAGCCGAGAGTGATGGCAGCTCCTTTATTACAGCAAATTTTCTGTTGACCCAAGTCAGTATGAATACCGTCCCAAATTAGACCTGTGTGATAGTTAGCTTTTTGCACATACTCCCAAGGAATGCTTACTTGCCCAATCACCAGCGTGGAGGGAGTTATGCAAGCATTTTTAGCAGTTTTGGCCATTAAATGCTCTTGATGAGGACCATCACAGTTTTGTTGGCTTATGCAATAGGAAGGATGCATGATTAGGCCTGGATGTAGTGGGTAACAACAAGAATTGAGAAGTTGTGTTGTGACAAGGGAGTGGTTAATACAAGGAATGGGGAAAGTCATGCCTCCAATTGTGAGCCAGTACACAGTTACTATATTCGTGCAAGCATTAAAATGTTGGTGGGGTCCAGTCCAATTGATGTAAAGACAGGCTTCATTGACAGCTTTATCATTGGTAAGACAAAAAGGAACTGTGTTACTAGTTGTGAAGGGGATTGTCGACCCAGAAGGGGGTGCACCCGGTGTATACTGAGGCACTGTGAACCAGCAAGTGTGGTCAGGCACAACCATAGCTCGTGGTACAGTAGACATAGGAGGTAAAGTGTAGGGTGGAGAAAGCATAATACCAAGAGAAAGGGGGAATAGAGCAGGCAAGACAGAAAGGAGCAACCAGTAAATCAAGCACGCAACAAAAGATGGAAAAAAGGATCAAAGTGACAGGGAGAATTCAATGCATTAAAGAGGATGAAATAAAGAGCCTAGAAAGGTAAATTAGGGGGAAGGTGAAGAGCTTTCCAAGGCATTGAATGTCATAAAGAAAGGAAAGAAAATTGTCCAGTTTAGGGAAATCGTCATAAAAGAGAGTAGTAAGGAGTACTGTTAGAACACCAATATAAGGTATAGGGCTAGCATTAACGGCAGGGGAGAAAAGAAGAGTGGGCACAGTACCGAAGGGGTGCTAGTGGAGGAGGCATCGGGAGAGTGGTACCAGAGGCGAACCCGGAGGAGAGTAGCCCTCACCCTTTTCCGTCCATCCTGTGCTAGGTCCCTTAAACTACCTTCATCGCTTGCAACGAATAATGTATAAGTGGGTACAACTTAAAAGTGTATTATTCTATAATGGCTTCTTCCATGGCCACACCCAGAGGCAACCACATGCTGTATTGCTGTTAATGCTAGGCCTCAAGTTGGGGCGTCACTGCGTCAGTGTGTCAGGTCACATGAGTATAGAGTTAGTAACGGACAATTAGAGCGGATTAGAAAGAGAGCAATTAGTCAATTAGTAGAGGATTAAAAAAGTACGAACCAACTATTATTATTATATAGCAATTATTGAGAATAGTCTTAAAGATTGCAAATTATAGTGCATGCGCCGTCCCCCGGTTGAATGGTACGAACCAACTATTAATATCATGTATGCCCCGGTTAAAATGGGAATGACTTCGCAGGATCGGGACAACATTATAATAGTGTGTTTGGATGCATGAGAATAAGAAATCCGATAAGAATAAGTTTCAAATATTTTATTTTTGTGAAACTGGTGTGTTTGGATGAGCCGTCAATAAGGAATAAGAATAAGAAATTTCGATATGCGTGCTTATTTTTATTCTTTTGCAACCTAAACAACACAAGAATAAGAAATTTGGGCCCTTATTCTTATACTAATAAAACTATGGTATAAGAATAAAGAATTGGGACAAACACGCATATCGAAATTCCTTATACTTATTTCTTATCCACGGCTCATCCAAACACAAATAGCACAAGAATAAAAAATTTGGACTTATTCGAGTCCAAATTTATATTTTAACAAAATCATGGAATTTAAATAAGGAATATGGATAGGCACACATTTCTAATTCTTTAGGGTTGTATCAATATTGAGTAGAGGAGAAAGTTGCCACAACATAAAATATAACACAACATGATTAATGCGTTGTGTAATTGTGTTGACACGGCACACCATAGCAGTGTCAATAGATTATTATCTCTCCAAAAATTATCTAATATATTTCAGGTTATTTAAAAATAGAAAAAAATGAGAAAATTCGTACTAAAATTTAGAAATTAATTATCAGGAAAAGAAAAAAAAATAATTTGTTGAAATGAATTAGAATAATTCTAGAAACCATTCAAATATTCAAATGAAATTCAGAATTGCTTTATTTACAATTTATATGAGTAATTATCTTGTATAATACAATATTTTAGAATAAATGATATATGAATCATATTCTAGACTGTATTAAGAATTTACATGTAGATTATTGTGAAAAAATGACTAAGAATGAATCCAGAAAAGATTGAAATGCTCAAATGATACTCAGAATTGCATTATTTGCACTTTATATACATAATTACCATGTATAATCTAATCTTTTGAAATAAATAACATATAAATCATATTCTAAACAGTATAAAGAGTTTAAATTTAGATTATTGTGAAGAAATGACTTAGAATAACTCCAGCAACGATGGAAATGCTCAAATGATTCTCATAACTGCATTATTTGCACTTTATATGCGTAATTACCTTGTATAATCCAATCTTTTGAATGAATAACATATGAATTATATTCTAGATGGTATAAAAAGTTTAAATGTAGATTATTGAGATGAAATGACTTATAATTAATCCAGAAACAATTGAATTGCTCAAATGATGCTCAGAATTGCATTACTTGCAATTTATATGCATAATTGCCATGTATAATACAATCTTTTTGAATAAATAACATTTGAATCATATTCTAGACAGTACGGAGAGTTTATATTTAGATTATTGTGATAAAATGATTTTGAATGACTCCAGAAACGATTGGAATGCTTAAATTATGCTCCAAATTGCATTATTTGCAATTTATATGGGTAATTATCATGTATAATCCAATCTATTTGAATAAAGAAAATAAGAATCATATTCTAGACAGTGTAAAGAGCTTAAATGTAGATTATTGTGAAGAAATAACGTACAATAACTCCAGAAACGATTGAAATGTTCAAATGATGCTCAGAATTGTATTTTTTGCAATTTAAATGCTTAATTACCATGTATAACACAATCTTTTTAAATAAATAATATATGAATCATATTCTACACAATATAAAGAGTTTAAATGTAGTTTATTGTGATGAAATGACTCAAAATGAATTCAGAAACGATTGAAATGCTAAAATAGAGCTCAGAATTGCATTATTTGCACTATATATGTGTAATTACCATGTATAATCTAATATTTTTCAATAAAGAACATATGAAGCACATTCTAGAAAGTATAAATAGTTTCAAACTAGATTATTGTGAAGAAAATGACTTATAATGAATCCTGAAATGATTGAAATGCTCAAATAATGCTCAGAATTGCATTGTTTGCACTTTATATGTGTAATTGCCTTGTATAATCAATCTTTTTGAATAAATAACATGTAAATTATATTCTGGACAGTATAAAGAGTTTAAATGTAGATTATTTTGATTAAATGACTTAGAATGAATCCATAAAATGATTGAAATGCTCAAATGATGCTTAGAATTGCATTATTTGCAATTTATATGCGTAATTACCATGTGTAATGCAATATTTTTGAATAAATAACAAATGAATCATATTCTAGACAGTATAAAGAGTATCAATGTAGATTATTGTGAAGGAGTGGCTTATAATAAATCCAGAAATAATTGAAATGCTCAAATGATGTTTATATGCACAATTGCCTTGTATAATGCAATTTTTTTGAATAAATAACATATGAATCATATTCTAGACAATATACAGAGTTTAAATATAGATTATCGTGATGAAATGACTTAGAATTAATTCAGAAGTGATTGAAATGCTCAAATGATACTCAGAATTGCATTATTTGCAATTTATATGCGTAATTACCATGTATAATCCAATCTTTTTGAATAAATAGCAAATGAATCATATTCTAGATGGCAAAAAGAGTTTCAATATAGATTATTGTGAAGAAATGAGTTATAATAAGTCCAGAAACGATTGAAATGTTCAAATATTGCTCAGAATTACATTGTTTGAACTTTATATGCGTAATTGCCTTGTATAATCCAATATTTTGGAATCAATAGCATAGGAATTATATTCTAGACAGTATAAAGAGTTTAAATGTAGATTATTGTGATCAAATGACTTAGAATGAATCCAGAAACAATTGAAATGCTCAAACGATGCTCAGAATTACATTATTTCCAATGTATATATGTAATTAACATGTATAATACAATATTTTTGAATAAATAACATATGAATCATATTTTAGACAGTATAAAGAGTTTAAATGTAGATTATTGTGAAGAAATGACTTAGATTGAATTCAAAAACGATTGAAATGCTTAAATAAAGCTCAAAATTGCATTATTTGCATTTTATATGCGTAATTAGAATGTATAATCCAATCTTTTTGAATAAATAACATATGAATCATATCCTAAATAGTATAGTTAAATGTTCATTATTGTGATGAAACAACGTACAATGAATCCAGAAATGATTGAAATGCTCAAATGATACTCAGAATAGCATTAGTTGCACTTTATATGCGTGATTGCCATGTATAATCCAATCTTTCTGAACAAATAGCATATGAATTGTATTCTAAACAGTATAAATTATTTAAATATAGATTATTATGACGAAACGACTAATAATGAATCCGGAAACGATTGAAATCATCAATGATGCTCAAAATTGCATTATTTGCTATTTATATGCGTAATTACCAAGTATATTCAAATCTGTTTGAATAACTAACATATTAATCAAATTCTAGACAGTATAAACAGTTTAAATGTAGGCTATTTTGTTGAAATGACTCAGAATGAATCCAGAAACGACGGAAATGTTGAAATGATGTTCAAAATTGCATTATCTGCTCTTCATATGCGTAATTGCTTTCTATAATCCAACCTTTTTGAAAAAATAACATAGGAATTATATTCTAGACAATATAAAGAGTTTAAATATAGATTATTGTGATAAAATGACTAGGAATGAATTCAGAAACGATTGAAATGCTCAAACGATACTCAGAATTGCATTGTTTCCAATGTATATGCGTAATTACCATGTCTAATACAATATTTTTGAATAAATAACATGTGAATCATATTCTAGACAGTATAAAGAGTTTAAAGGTAGATTATTGTGATAAAATGACTTAGAATAAATCCATAAACGATTGAAATGCTCAAATGAAACTCAAAATTGCATTATTTGCAATTTATATGCATAATTAGCATGAATAATCCAATCTTTATAAATAAATAACATAAGAATAATATTCTATATAGTATAAAGAATTTAAATGTAGATTACACGATGAAAAGACTTAGAATTAATCCAGAAACGATTGAAATGCTTAAATAAAGCTCAAAATTGCATTATTTGCAGTTTATATGCGTAATTAGCATGTATAATCCAATCATTTTGAATAAATAGCATATGAATCATATCCTAAACTGTACAAAGAGTTTATACGTTGATTATTGTAATGAAACAACTTACAATAAATCAAAAACGATTGAAATGCTCAAATGATGCTCAGAATAGCATTAGTTGCAATTTATATGCGTGACTGCCATTTATAATCCAATTTTTTTGAATAAATAACATATGAATCATATTCCAAACAGTATAAAGTGTTTTAATGTAGATTATCGTGATAAAATGATTTAGAACGAATACAGAAACAATTGAAATTCTCAGAATTGCGTTATTTCAACTTTATATGCGTAATTACCATGTATAATACAATATTTTTTAATAAATAACATATGATTACATTAATCATATTCTAGACAGTATAAACAGTTTAAATAGATTATTGCGATTAAATGACTTGAATCCAGAAACAATTGAAATCCTCAAACGATGCTCAGAATTGCATCATTTTCAATTTATTTGAGTAATTACCATGTATAATACAATAGTTTCGAATTAATAACATGTTAATCATATTCTTGACTTTATAAAGAGTTGAAATGTAGATTATTGTGATAAAATTACTTAGAATGAATCCAGAAACCATTGAAATGCTCAAAGAAAGCTCAGAATTGCCTTATTTAAACTTTATATGCGTAATTAGAATGTATAATCCAATCTTTTTGAATAAATAACTAATGAATCATATTCTTGATAGTATAAAGAGTTTAAATGTATATTATTGTTATTAAATGACTTAGAATGAATCCAGAAACAATTGAAATGCTCAATTGATGCTCAGAATTGCATTTTTTTCAATTTATATTCGTAATTTCCATGTATAATACAATATTTTTGAATAAATAATATATGAGTCATATTCTACACAGTATATAGAGTTTAAATATAGTTTATTCTAATGAAATGACTCAGAATTTAACCAAAAACGATTGAAATGCTCAAATGATGCTCAGAATTACATTATTTGCACTTTTTATGAGTAATTAGCATAATCCAATTTTTTTTTAATAAATAACATATGAATCATATTATAGACAGCATTATGAGTTAAAATGTAGGTTATTGTGAAGAAATGACTTAGAATGAATCCAGAAAAAGTTTAAAAGCTAAAATAAAGCTCAGAATTGCATTATTTAAAATTTATATTCGTAATTAGCATGTATAATCCAATTTTTTTTTTTGAATAAATAACAAATGAATCATATTGTACACAGCATAAAGTGTTTAAATTTAGTTTATTCTAATAAAATGACTCAGAATTAATCCAGAAATTATTGAAATGCTAAAATAAAGCATAGAATTGCATTATTTGAAATTTATATGCGTAATTAGCATGTATAATCCAATCTCTTTGAATAAATAATATCTGAATCTTATCATAGACAGCATAATGAGTTAAAATGGAGGTTATTGTGAAGAAATGACTTAGAATGAAACCAGAAATGATTGAAATGCTCAAATAAAGCTCAGGATTGCATTAGTTGAAATTTACATGCATAATAAGAACATATAATCCAATCTTTTTGAATAAATAGCATAAGAATCATATTCTACACAATATAATAAATTAAATATAGTTTATTCTAATGAAATGACTCACAATGAATCCATAAATGATTGAAATGCTCAAATAAAGCTCAGAATTGCATTATTTGAAATTTATATGCGTAATTAGCATGTATAATCCAATATTTCTGAATAAATACCATATGAATCAAATTCTAGAGAGTATAAAGAGTTTAAATGTAGACTATTGTGATGATACGACTAATAATGAATCCAGAACGATTGAAATGATCAAATGATGCTAAGAATTGCATTATTTGCACTTCATATGCGTAATTGCCTTGTATAATCCAATATTTTTTAATAAATAACATAGGAATTATATTCTAGACAGTATGAAGAGTTTAAATGTAGATTATTGTGATTAAATTACTCAGAATGAATCCAGAAACAATTGAAATGCTCAAACGATGCTCAAAATTGCATTATTTCCATGTGTAATTACCATATATAATACGATATTTTTGAATAATTAACATATGAATCATATTTTAGACAGTATAAATAGTTTAAAGGTATATTATTGTGATTAAATGACTTAGAATAAATCCAAAAACGATTGAAATGCTCAAATGATGCTCAGAATTGCATTATTTGCACTTTATATGCGTAATTAGCATGTACAATCCAATTTTTTCGAATAAATAAGATATGAATCATATATTAGATAGTATAAAGAGTTTAAATGTAGATTATTGCGATTAAATGACTTAGAATGAATCCAGAAATGATTTAAATTCTAAAATGATGCTTAGAATTGCATTATTTTCACTTTATATGCGTAATTACCATGTATAATACAATATTTTTGAATAAATAATATGTGAATCAAATTCTTGACTTTATAAAGAGTTGAAATATATATTATTGTGATAAAATGACTTAGAATGAATCCACAAATGATTAAAATGCTCAAATAAATCTCAGAATTGCATTTACACTTTATATGCGTAATTAGCATGTATAATCCAATATTTTTTGAATAAATAACTTATGAATCGTATTCTTGACAGTATTAAGAGTTTAAATGTAGATTATTGTGATTAACTGACTTAGAATGAATCCAGAAACGATTGAAATGCTCATATGATGCTCAGAATTGCATTATTTGCAATTTACATGCGTAATTACAGTGTATAATATAATCTTTTTGAATAAATAATAGATGAATCATAATCTACACAGTATAAAGAAGGCTATGGACTACATTATGGGCGGCAACTTGCTGGATGATTTGGAAAAATCGATGTTCAATCATCTTCAGCAACCACCGTGCTTCCGTGCAAAGTTTAGTCTATGACATTCTGTCTAAGACAGAGCAATGGCAAACTATCTTTACTTAGTTTTTTTTTTTGTACTTTAGTAGTGCTTTACTTTTTTTTTCCTTCTTTAGTTTAGGAGATTTAAGTCTCCTTTGATGTAAATACGCTTCCTTTTCTTATAATAAAATTTGCCCCTGGACCTTTGCCAGACGGCCCTCAAAAAAAAAAAATAAAGCTCAGAATTGCATTATTTGCACTTTATATGCGTAATTAGTATGTAACCAAATATTTTTGAATAAATAACATATGTATCATATTATAGACAACATAAAGAGTTAAAATGTAGATTATTGTGAAAAAATGATTTATAAAGAATCGAGAAATGATTGAAATACTCAAATGATGCTCAAAATTGCATTATTTGAAATTTATATGCGTAATTAGCATGTATAATTCAATATTTTTGAATAAATAACATATGAATCATATTCTAGACAATATAAATAGTTTGAATATAGATTATCATGATGAAACGACTTAATAATAAATAAAGAAACGATTGAAATGATTAAATGATGCTCAGAATTGCATTATTTGCTCTTTATATGCGTAATTACCAAGTATATTCCAATCTTTTTGAATAACTAACATATTAATTCAATTCTAGACAATATGAAGAGTTTAAATGTAGACTATTGTGATTAAATGACATAGAATAAATCCAGAAACGATTGAAATGTTTGAATGATGCTTATAACTGCATTATTTGCAATTTATTTGTGTAATTGCATGTATAATCCAATATTTTTAAATAAATAACATATGAATCATATTCTAGTCAGTATAAAAAGTTTTAATGTAGATTATTGTGATTAATGACTTATAATGAACCCTGAAATGATTGAAATGCTCAAATGATACTCAGAATTGCATTGTTAGCCCTTTAAATGCGTAATTGTCTTGTATAATCTATTTTTTTGAATAAATAACATATGAATCACATTCTAGACAATATAAAGAGTTTAAATGTAAATTATTTTGACGAAATGACTCAGATCGAATATAGAAACGATTGAAATGCACAAATGATGCTCAGAATTGCATTGTTTGCACCTTATATGCGTAATTGCCTTGTATAATCCATTCTTTTTGAACAAAATAACATAAAAATTATCTTCTAGACAGTATAAAGAGTTTAAATTTGGATTATTGTGATTTAATGACTTAGAGATGAATCCAGAAATGATTGAAATGCTCAAATAAAATTCAAAATTGCATTATTTGCACTTTATATGCGTAATTACCATGTATAATACAATATTTTAGAATAAATAACATATGAATCATATTCTAGACAGTATAAAGAGTTTAATTGTAGATTATTGTGATTAAATGACTTATAATGAACCCAGAAATGATTGAAATGCTCAAATGATACTCAGAATTGCATTGTTAGCCCTTTAAATGCGTAATTGTCTTGTATAATTAATTTTTTTGAATAAATAACATATGAATCACATTCTAGACAATATAAAGAGTTTAAATGTAAATTATTTTGATGAAATGACTCAGATCGAATATAGAAACGATTGAAATCCACAAATGATGCTCATAATTGCATTGTTTGCACCTTATATGCGTAATTGCGTTGTATAATCCATTCTTTTTGAACAAAATAACATAGAAATTATCTTCTAGACAGTATAAAGAGTTTAAATTTGGATTATTGTGATTTAATGACATAGAAATGAATCCAGAAATGATTGAAATGCTCAAATAAAATTCAAAATTGCATTATTTGCACTTTATATGCGTAATTACCTTGTATAATACAATGTTTTAGAATAAATAACATATGAATCATATTCTAGACAGTATAAAGAGTTTAATTGTAGATTATTGTGATAAAATGACTTAGAATGAATTCAGAAGTGATTGAAATGCTCAAATGATGCTCAGAATTGCATTATTTGCACTTTATATGCGTAATTAGATTGTATAATCCTACCTTTTCGAATAAATAAGATGTGAATCATATTCTAGAGAGTATGGATAGTTTAAATGTAGATTATTCAGAAGAATTGACTTAGATTGGATCCAGAAATGAATGAAATGCTCAAATGATGCTCGTAATTGCATTATTTGCAACTTATAGGCGCAATTGCCATGTATAATCCATTATTTTTGAATAAATAACATAGGAATTATATTATAGACAGTATAAAGAGTTTAAATGTAGATTATTGTGATTAAATGATTTAGAATTAATCCAAAAATGATTGAAATGCTCAAATCATTGCACAGAATAGTATTATTTGCACTTATATGTGTAATTAGCATGTATAATCCAATCTTTTTCAATAAATAACATATGAATCATATTCTAGATAATATAAAGAGTGTACATGTAGATTATCGTGATGAAAAGACTTTGAATTAATTCAGAAACCATAGAAATGCTCAAATAAAGCTCAGAATTGCATTATTTGCACTTTATATACGTAATTAGCTTGTATAATCCAATCTTTTCGAATAAATAACATATGAATCATATCCTAAACAGTATAAAGAGTTTAAATGTTGATTATTGTGATGAAAGAACTTACAATAAATCCAAAAACGATTGAAATGCTCAAATGATGCTCAGAATAGCATTAGTTGCACTTTATATGCGTGATTGCCATGTATAATCTAATCTTTTTTAATAAATAACATATGAATCATATTCTAAGCAGTATAAAGTGTTTAAATATTGATTATTGTGATTAAATGTGTGACACCCCAAAACCGGGTATGCCACAGTCGCCGCGAGTGCACGCTACCATCTGCACACCCGCAAGGCTTAACTTAAACTAATCCATTAAAATATTACCATTAAAGTATTTAAGCTACAAATTCTGCCAACTTTCATCAAAGCATTTCAAAGTAAGAATTATTGATATCATGTACAACATCTTAAAGAAAAGTCCAAGTGGACATGTTACACAAATTACTTAGTTCATAACCAGAATAACAAATGGCCTACAATGTGTCGATCTTCTCGCCGCTCGATCTAGAACCTGGAACCCACAACCAATGTGAAAACAAAGCAAAAAGCAGAGCATGAGATAATTATAAAATTATCTCAGTGCGGTATTCAGTTCCAGTCACACAAACCCTAAGGTACATGATCAGGAACTAACTACCGGCTGAGTTTAAAACAAATATTATAGCTATACAAATAAGTTAGATAACATCATACATAATCATTAGTTTCAACCTCATCTTAATACAAAACATGCAATGCATTATGAGCACGGTAGTTACATCCTTCAATAAGGAACACAAATACAATATGGCATTTCAAAAACCGGCTCAGGTTGAACAACACATTAAATGCAAGTCTGGTTATCGATCATTACGACTTCATTCACAGATTTTATAGTCCGTAGACTCAGATTTTATAGTCCGTAGACTCTGCCTTTTATAGTCCGTAGACTCTTCCTTTATAGTCCGTAGACTCAGATTACCACAATTCAGACAAAACAGAATATCAAATAGTACTACCAGAGAGAACATTGTCAGAATACCGATCATAAGCGCTTATCTCTCGGGGCTCAAGGAACGGGTCATGACTCCGTCCTCAAGTCAACCAATGTCTATTCAATCACACAAGTAGCACAGACCTTTTGAAGTCACTCAATCGGAAACCATTCATCATGTGTAACATTTATACAATAATATTAACATATGATACAGATACAAATATGCATGCAATGAATGAGTAATCCAACATGATGCAATTGCGATAGTTAAGTTCATAAGATGTAAATCAGAGTTTGTGTGCATCCGCACCTGAAAGCAAGGCACTTCATAAGCAAGCAGCAAAATATCAAGTATAGACACAAGCAATGACAAGTAAACCCTAATTACCACCGATAGTATCGGCCTCCTTGAGTCTCGATATGTCTTTATCCAAATCTACATAATAAAACTATTCTAAGTACTTGCTTAAGTAAAGAACACAAGAAACAAGTAAAAACAAGCAAGAAAAACTAAATACAAACTCCAATTGTGACTCATAATGTGGCCGGGTTAGGGTTTACCACGACTTAGACATGAACGATGATTGTACAAGTAAATTTAAGACCTAAACTATACTTTTATAATTTCTAATGTATCAAAAGACTTTAAGAGGTTGTAGGGCTCTTCAAGAGCTTTCTAATGGGCTTTGAATCACCTAAAACGGAATCTGAATGACAAAGTTATGACCAAAAGAAAATCTGTTCTCATTGGGGACAAGGACAATCCGGACCGGATTTTTACAAGCTGAAATTCCAGAGAAAATAATCCGGACTGGATTATAACTGATCCGGACCAGATTCCAGTATCTGACCTAAATGCTGAACAAGGACAAAATTTGGTACCAGTTTCTAAATGGCTTAAACCAAACACATAATGCACTATCCAAACCTTGCATGCATACCAGAAACTCAACATAAAACCCAAATTCTACAAATGTACCATGCATGCAACTAAATCCAATAGAAAACCTTAATTTAAACCTGATTCAAGCACCAAATTTCAGAAATTACTCAAAAGTTCAGAAATTCATTTTAGAACAAAAATACCTTTTTGCATGGAACCAAAATTCAAGAAAAATATAAAGTACAGTACTAAATATACTACTAGAGTATACTACTAACATAAATGAACAAGAAATTTCAGTTATAAACCTCATTCAAACCCTAAATTTCAGAAATTGCTCAAAACCGAAATAATTAAAGGTTCAACGAAATACTAACCAATAAGCACTCAAATCCGAAAATAGATGGGTTGCATGTACTCTCCTTGCCTTCCTCCCTTCAATTCTGATTTTTGCCGAATTTTTGTGAATTTTTCTGAATTTATTTGAGTGGAGGTTGTAGAGCTTGAGTTTAGAAAGGAGAATGGAGAAAAATTTCATTGGAGAAGAAAGTGGGAAGAAGGAGAGAGAGAGGGGTCTGCTGGGGGGTTTTGGAGTAAAAGTGTGGGGTCGGTTTTTGCAAAATAGCCCCTTAACTTTTGTCAAATTAGAGGCATCACTAAATTTTCAGATTTGAGCCTTATAAAACCCAGAATTCTAACAATAACTTATAAAACTTTTGCCATATCTTTAGCACACAACATAATAGTTATACCAAACTAAAATACTAAAATAAAACCAGCAATCAAACATGCAAAAATTAAAATCCTAAAATACTTGGTATCACAAAATGACTTAGAATGAATCAAGAAACGATTTAAATTCTTAAATCATGATCAGAATTGCATTATTTTCAATTTATAAGCTTAATTACCATGTATAATACAATATTTTTTTAATAAATAACCTGTGAATCATATTTTTGTCTATATAAAGAGTTGATATGTAGATTAATGTGGTAAAATGACTTAGAATAAATCCAGAAACGATTGAACTCCTCAAAAGACATCAGAATTGCATAATTTACAAATTTATACCCATAATTAGCATGTATAATCCAATCTTTTTGAATAAATAACTTATGAATCATATTCCTGAGTTATGTGGTTCAAATTTTGCAACTTGTTGTAGCTCAAGCTCCCTAAAAAACATGTTTCTGTAAAGAGCTTAAAATATAGATTATTGTGATGAAACAACTCATAATGAATCAAGAAATAATTGAAATGATCAGGCTCTGAGTTGTATTATTTGCACTATATTTGTGTAATTACCTTGTATAATCCAATCTTTTTGAATAAATAACATAGGAATTATATTCTAGACTCTATGAAGAGTTTAAATGTAGATTACATTGTCTAGGAATGAATCCAGAAACGATTGAAATGCTCAAACGATGCCGACAATTGCATTATTTGCAATTTATTTGTGTAATTATGTATAATCCAATCTTTTTAAATAAATAACACATGAATCACATTCTAGACAATGTAAATAGTTTCAATGTAGATTATTGTGAAGAAATGACATAGAATAAATTCTGAAACGATTGAAATGCTCAAATGATGCTCAAAATTGCATTATTTGAAATTTATATGCGTAATTAGCAAGTTTAATACAATATTTTTGAATAAATAACATATGAATCATATTCTAGACAGTATAAATAGTTCAAATAAAGATTATTGTGATAAAATGAATTATAATGAATACATGAACGATTGAAATGATCAA
The DNA here is from genome assembly GCA_028095005.1 of Rhynchospora pubera. Taxonomy (NCBI): domain Eukaryota; kingdom Viridiplantae; phylum Streptophyta; class Magnoliopsida; order Poales; family Cyperaceae; genus Rhynchospora; species Rhynchospora pubera. The sequence goes on from CM051460.1 coordinate 325,876,994, forward strand.
ATGATGCTCAGAATTGCATTATTTGCCCTTTATATGCGTAAGTACCAAGTTTATTCCAATCTTTTTGAATAAATAACATATTAATGAAATTCTATACAGTACAAAGAGTTTTAAGTGTAGAGTATTGTAATGAAATGACTGAGAATGAATCCAAAAACAATTGAAATGTTCAAATGATACTCAGAATTGAATTTATTTGCTCTTCATAAGCGTAATAGTCTTGTATAGTCCAATCTGTTTGAAAAAATAACATAGGAATTACATTCTAGATAGTATAAAGAGTAAATGCAGATTATTGTGATAAAATGACTTAGAATGAATCTAAAAACGATTGAAATGCTCAAATGATTCTCAGAATTGCATTATTTGCACTTTATTTGCTTAATTAGCTTGTATAATCTAATTTTTTCGAATATATAATATATGAATCATATTCTAGACAATATAAAGAGATTAAATGCAGATTATTATGAATAAATGACTTAGAATGTCTCCATAAACGATTGAAATGCTCAAATTATTCTCAGAATTGCATTATTTGCACTTTATATGTGTAATTGCCTTTTATAATCCAATCTTTTTGTATAAATAACATATGAATTATATTCTAGATAGTATAAAGAGTTTGATTATAGATTATTGAGATGAAATAACATAGAATGAATCGAGAAACGATTGAATTGCTCAAATGATACTCAGAATTGCATTACTTGCAATTTATATGCACAATTGCCCTGTATAATCCTTTGTTTTTGAATGAATAATATATGAATCTTATTTTGGACAGTATATAGAGTTTAAATATAGATTATTGTGATAACATGACTTAGAATGACTCCAGAAACAATTGAAATACTCAAATGATGCTCATAATTGCATTATTTGCAAATTATATGCGTAATTGTCATGTGTAATCCAATTTTTTCGAATAAGTAAAATATCAATCATATCTTAGACAGTGTAAAGAATTTAAATGTAGATTATTGTAAAAAAATGACTTAAAATGAATCCAGAAACGATTGAAATGCTCAAATGATGCTCAGAATTGCATTGTTTGCACTTTATATGCGTAATTGCCTTATATAATCCAATCCTTTAGAATATATAACATATGAATTATATTCTAGACAGTATAAAGAGTTTAAATGTAGATTATTGTACTTAATTGACTTAGAAGGAATCCATAAACGATTGAAACTCTCAAATGATGATCAAAATAGCATTATTTGCAATTTATATGCGTAATTACCATGTGTAATCCAATCTTTTTGAATAAATAACAAATGAATCATATTCTCGACAGTATAATGTGTATCAATGTGGATTATTGTGAAGAAATGACTTATAATGAATCCATAAACGATAGAAATGCTCAAATGATGCTCAGAATTGCATTATTTGCACTTTATATATGTAATTGCCTTATATATTGCAATTTTTTTGAATAAATAACATATGAATCATATTATAGATAATATAAAGAGTTTAAATGTAGATTATTATGATGAAATGACTTAGAATGAATCCATAAATTATTGAAATGTTTAGGTGATACTCAGAATTGCATTATTTGGAATTTATATGCGTAATTAACATGTATAATACAATCATTTTAAATAAATAACTAATGAATCATATTCTTAACAGTATAAAGAGTTACAATGTAGATTATTGTGAACCAATAATTTATAATGAATCCAGAAACGATTGAAATGCTCAGAATTGCATTGTTTGCACTTTATATGCGTAATTGTATAATCAATTCCTTTTGAATAAGTAGCATATGAATCTTATTCTTGACAGTATAAAGAGTTCAAATGTAAATTATTGTGATGAAATGAATCAAAATGAATCCACAAACGTTTGAAATGTTCAAATGATGCTCAGAATTGCATTATTTGCAATTTATATGCGTAATTGACTTGTCCAATGCAATATTTTTGAATAAATAACATATGAATCATATTCTAGAAAGTATAAAGAGTTAAATGTAGATTATTGAGATTAAATGACTTAGAACGAATTCAAAAACGATTGAAATGCTCAAACGATGCTCAGAATAGCATTTTTTTTCATTTTATATGCGTAATTAAAATGTATAATCCAATCTTCTTGAATAAATAACAAATGAATCATATTCTTACTGTATAAATAGTTTAAATGTAGATTATTGTGATAAAATGACTTTGAATGAATACATAAACGATTGAAATGCTTAAATAAAGCTTAGAATTGCATTATTATATGTGTAACTATCATGTATAATCCAATTTTTATTAATATAAAATATATGAATCATATTATACACAGTATAATAGTTTCAATGTAGATTATTGTGAAGAAATGACTTATAATGAATCCAGAAACGATTGAAATGATCAAATGATGCTCAGAATTGCATTGTTTGTACTTTATATGCGTAATTTCCTTATATAATCCAATCCTTTAGAATATATAACATATGAATTATATTATAGACAGTATAAAGAGTTTACATGTAGATTGTTTAGATGAAATGAATCAGAATGAATCCAGAAACTATTAAAATGCTCTAATAAAGCTCAGAATTGCATTATTTGTACTTAATATGCGTAATTAGCATGTATAATCCAATCGTTTTGAGTAAATAATATGTGAATCATATTCTAGACTGTGTGAAGAGTTCAAATGTAAATTATTGTGAAGAAATAACTTAGAATGACTCAAGAAACGATTGAAATGTACAATGAAGTTCAGAATTGCACTATTTGCAATTTATATACATAATTACCATGTATAATTCAATCTTTTCAAATAAATAACATATGAATCATAATCTTGATAGTATAAAAAGTTTAAATATAGATTATTGTGATGAGACGACTTATAATGAATCCAGAAACGAATGAAATGATAAAATGATTCTCAGAATCGCATTATTTGCACAACATTTGTGTAATTACCATGTATAATCTAATATTTTTTGCATAAATAACATATGTATCACATTCTAGACATTATAAATAGTTTCAAAGTAGATTATTATGAAGAAATGACTTATAATGAATCCAGAAATGATTGAAATGCTCAAATGATTCTCAGAATTGCATGGTTTGCTCTTCATATTCGTATTTGCCTTTGTATAATCAAATATTTTCGAATAAATAACATAGGAATTATATCCAGACAAATGACTCAGAATGAATTCAGAAATGATTGAAATGCTCAAACGATGCTCAAAATTGCATTATTTCCATTGTGTATGCGTAACTACCATGTATAATACAATATTTTTGAATAAATAACATATGAATCATATTCTGGACAGTATAAAGAGTTTAAATGTAGATTATTGTGAAAAAATGACTTACATTGAATTCAGAAACAATTGAAATTCTCAAACAAAGCTCATGATTGCATTATTTGTACTTTACATGCGTAATTAGCATGTGTAATCCAATCTTTTTGAATAAATAACATATGAATCATATCCTAAATAGTATAAAGATTTAAAATGTTGATTATTGTATAAATAACATAGGAAATATATTCTAGACAGTATAAAGATTTTAAATGAAGATTATTGCGATTAAATGACTTAGAATGAATACAGAAATGATTGAAATGATCAAATGATGCTCATAATAGCATTATATGCGTAATTGGTTTGAACAATGCAAATTTTTTGAATAAATAACATATGAATCATATTTTAGACAGTATAAAGATTTTAAATGTAGATTATTGTGAAGAACAGACCTAGATTGAATCCAGAATTGATAGAACTGTTCAAATTATGCTCATATTGCATTATTTGCAATATATATGCGTAATTACCATGTATAATCAAATCTTTTGAATAAATAACTAATTAATCATATTCTAGGCAGTATAAAGAGTTTCAATGTAGATTATTGTTAAGAAATGACTTAGATTGAATCCAGAAACAATTGAAATGATCAAATGATGCTCAAAATTACATTATTTGCTTCTTATATGCACAATTGCATAGTATATTTTTGAATAAATAACATTGGAATTATATTCTAGACAGTTTAAAGAGTTTAAATTTGAATTATTGTGATTAAATGACTTAGAATGAATATAAAAATCATTGAAATGCTCAAATGATGCTCAGAATTGCATTATTTGCACTTTATATGCTTAATTAGCATGTATAATCCAATCTTTTCAAATAAATAAGATATGAATCATATTATAGACAGTACAAAGAGTTTAAATGTAGATTATTTTGAAGAAATGATTTATATTGAATCCAGAAACAATTGAAATGCTCAAATGATGCTCAGAATTGCATTATTTGCACCTTATAGGAGTAATTGCCTTGTATAATCCAATCTTTTTGAAAAAAGAGCATAGGAATTATATTCTAGACAGTATAAAGAGTTTAATAGTAGATTATTGTGATTGAATGATTTAGAATGAATCCAAAAATGATTGAAATGCTCAAATAATGCTTAGAATTGCATTATTTGTAATTTATAAGTGTAATTAGCTTGTATAATCAAAACTTTCTAAATGGAAAACATATGAATTCTATTCTAGAAAGTATAAAGAGTTTAAATCTAGATTATCGTGATGAAAAGACTTTGAATTAATCCAGAAATGATTAAATTGCTCAAATTTTGTTCAGAATTTAATTATTTCCACTTTATATGCGTAACAACCATGTATATAATACAATATTTTTTGATTAAATAACATGTGAATCATGTTCTAGACTGTATAAACAATTTAAATGTAGATTATTCAGATAAAATGACTTAGAATGAATTCTGAAATTATTGAAATGCTCAATGATGTTATGAATTGCATTATTTGGCACTTGACAAGCTTAATTAGCATGTATAATCCAATATTTTCGAATAAATAATATATGAATCATATTATGGACAGTATCAAGAGTTTAAATGTAGATTATTGTGAGAAAATGACTTCGATTGAAATGCTCAAATGTTGCTCAGAATTGCATTATTTGCGCCTTATATGCGTAATTGTCTTGTATAATCCAAAAGATTCTCAGAATTGCATTATTTTCACTTTATATGCTTAATTACAAAGTATAATACAATATTTTTGAATAAATACCATGTGAATCATATTATTGACTTTATAAAGAGTTGAAATGTAGTTTATTGTGATAAAATGACTTAGAATGAATCCAGAAATGATTAAAATGCTCAAATAAAACTCATAATTGCATTATTTACACTTCATGGCCTCGTTTGTTTGTGACTTAAAGGATGCATAACTTTAGTCACCAAACACCTCTTACATAAGATGCCTTAAGGGTACATAACTTATGCAACCTAAATAGGTTGCATAAGTTATGCATGTATAATCCAATATTTTTTAATAAATAAATTTTTGAATCATATTCTTGATAGTATAAAGAGTTTAAATGTAGATTATTGTGATTAAATGACTTAGAATGAATCTATAAATGATTGAAATGCTCAAATAAAGCTTAGAATTGCATTATTTGCACTTTATATGCGTAATTAGCATGTATAATCAAATCTTTTCGAATAAATAAGATATGAATCATATTTTAGACAGTACAAAGAGTTTAAATGTAGATTATTGTGAAGAAATGATTTAAATTGAATCCAGAAATGATTGAAATGCTCAAATGATGCTCAGAATTGTATTATTTACACCTTATAGGCGTAATTGCCTTGTATAATCCAATATTTTTGAATAAATAACATAGGAATTATATTCTAGACAGTATAAAGAGTTGAGATGTAGATTATTGTGGTTAAATGACTTAGAATGAATCCAGAAATGATTGAAATGCTCAAATGATACCCAGAATTGCATTATTTGCAATTTATAAGTGTAATTAGCATGTATAATCCAAACTTTTTAAATAAAAAACATATCAATCCTATTATAGAAAGTACAAATAGTTTAAATCTAGATTATCGTGATGAAATGACATAGAATGAATTCAAAAATAATTGAAATGCTCAAATGATACTTAGAATTGCATTATTTTAACTTTGTAAGCGTAATTACCATGTATAATCAAATATATTTGAATAAATAACATTTGAATCATATTCTTGACTGTATAAAGAGTTTAAATGTAGATTATTGTGATTAAATGACTTAGAATAAATCCAGAAACGATTGAAATATTCAGATAAATCTCAGAATTGCATTATTTGCATTTTACATGCATAATTAGTATGTATAATCCAATATTTTTAAATAAATAACATATGAATCATATTCTGGACAGTACAAAGAGTTTAAATATATATTATTATACTGAAATGACTTAGAATGACTCCAGAAAGGATTGCATTGCTCAAATGATACTCCGAATTGCATTATTTTAACTTTATATGCGTAATTGTCATGTATAATCCATTCTTTACGAATAAATAACATATTAATCATATTCTAGACTATATAAAGAGTTTAAAAGTAGATTATTGTGATGAAATGACTTAGAATGACTCCAAAACAATTGAAATGTTCAACTGATGCTTAGAATTGCATTATTTGCACTTTATATACGTAATATCCAAGTATGATATGATCTTTTGGAATAAATAATATATAAATCATATTCTAGACCCTATAAAGAATTTAAATATAGATTATTGTGAAATAATGGCTTAGAATGACTCCAGAAAGGTTTTAAATGATCAAATGATACTCAAAATTGCATTATTTGCACTTTGTATGCCTAATTGCTTAGCATGTATAATCCAATCTTTTCGAATAAATAAGATATGAATCATATTTTAGACAGTACAAAGAGTTTAAATGTATATTATTGTGAAGAAATGATTTAAATTGTATCCAGAAACGATTGAAATGCTCAAATGATGCTCAGAATTGTATTATTTGCACCTTATAGGCGTAATTGCCTTGTATAATCCAATATTTTTGAATAAATAACATAGGAATTATATTCTTGACAGTATGAGTTGAAATGTAGATTATTGTGGTTAAATGACTTAGAATGAATCCAGAAATGATTGTAATGCTCAAATGATACTCAGAATTGCATTATTTGCAATTTATAAGTGTAATTAGCATGTATAATCCAATATTTTTTTAATAAATAACATATGAATAACATTTTAGACAGAATTAAAAGTTTAAATGTAGATTATTGTGAAGAATGACTTGAAATGAATCCAGAAATGATTGAAATGTTCAAATGATGCTTAGAATTGCATTATTTGCACTTTATATTCGTGATTTCCAAGTATAATCTAATTTTTTAGAATAAATAATATATGAATTATATTCTTGACCATATAAATAATTTAAATATAGATTATTGTGAAGAAATGACTTAGAATGACTCCAGAAATGTTTGAAATGCTCAAATGATGCTCAGAATTGCATTATTTGCTCTTTATATGAGTAATTTCTATGTATTATCCAATCTTTTTGAATAAATAAGATATGAATCATACTAATGATAATATCAAGAGTTTAAATGTAGATTATTGTGATGAAATAACTTAGAATGAATGCAGAAATCGTTGAACTACTCAAATAATACTCAGAATATGCATTATTTGCATTTTGTATGCCTAATTGCTACGTATAATCCAATCATTATAGAGATCTTAAATGTAAATTATTAATTGCGATGAAATGACTTAGAATGAATTTTGAAAATGTTGAAATCCTCAAATGGTACTTAAAATATGCATTATTTGCATATTATATGCTTAATTACTATGTATTTGAATCATTTTTTTTAAATAGTATAGAGAGCTTAAATGTTGATTATTGTGACCAAATGACTTAGAAAGTTAGAATGAATGTAGAATTGTTTGAAATGCTCAAATGATGCTTCGAATATGCATTATTTAGACATTATATGCGTAATTACTATTATTTTAAGCCAATCAAAATCATATTGACAATATACTACTATAATTTACAAAATTATTTTCAGCACAAATTAGCTTGTTATTTTTAAAACATCGTGTCTTTGGTAATATTTTACAACCATCCACAAATTTAGATGATTTCTTTAGTCTGTTGAAAATATATAAAATTGAATTATGCAAACTAGATAACTTAATTATAAATAAATAAATTATAAAGATAAAATAAAAAATTAATTAATAAAAACTCATGTATCCAGCGAAGCTCGATAATCCCCACTAGTAAGTTATAATTCTAAATTATATGTTTGTAATTTTCATTTTTTTCATTTTTATTTTTTTTGTACCTAATAAATAAAAATGCCGTGACAATAATAAGATTTTCTATTATCGCTCTTTATGCAGTATTGTAGGCATTAGATAATTGGGAGCACAATAATTATAATTTTTTTAGCACTGACTTTTAGAAATTATGCAAACTAAAAGCTCTTTTCGAAAATTACACGTAGAAATAACAGACGTTTGACAATATGATTTAATAAACTTCGTCATATATCCATATAGTCATAATACAATACACATAATATGATTCATCAAAAAGAAAAAATTGTAGATAATTGTTTATCGAAAAAATAAATAAATAAAAATAATTAAACCAGAGAACTGTAGATAACCAGAATTATGGGCCTGCGATCCGTATCAAAGATTTGAGAAGCAAGCCTTACAAGTTACAATTACAAAATACATCCAAATCAGCATCATGGGTTCTTTTCTGGGCCATTTTTCTACACAGGTGCTTGTCCAAACTCCAAAGGTCCTCTCATTAGGCCGTAACATCTTCAGATAGCCAAGTGTAGCGCACCTGCGAGCCGTCCGATCTGATCCGGACGGGCTCCTATCATCCATCTGATCTTGATCAGACGGCCAGGAGCTATGCTACACCAGGTGTGTGACACCTGATTTCAATTTCATCTTCAGATGTACTAGGCTTGTTTGTTGCGCGCAGTCATGCACAGATGCACTCGTGCTTGCTGAAGTTTGGGGTTATGGGAATTGGGAAGTAATACGCAATAATTTAGGAGCTTCCAATTTTTTTATAAGCTCCATGATTTCTACTTGTCCTTTTAGAGGAATCCATGGTCCATGGATATGTTCCGACTTGTTTTGATCTAATGCTATATTTGGTTTACCATAAAACTACAAAATTGGAGCATAAGAGCAGAATATTATGCTTTATCATGGCTGAACTGCTCGCCAGCTGACCTTCAAAGGAAATAAAAGGGGCAAAATAATAATAATAATAATAATAATAATAAAAATAAAAAAACATGGCTCAACTGAACGTTGAATTTGATTTATTCCAAAATCCTTCTAGCAAAAATATCACATCATAAATGTGGTTGTGAGTTTGTGATTATGCTTATTTCCTGGCCTGGAATTGATCAGACATCCGTCTCAAATTATTATCCCCCTTTTCTTTTTCATTTTAATATTAGTAGTGAACTATCACATCACACAACCGGCCTAACATTCAATTTACATGGTCGAGAACAAACACACAGATCTTCTCACAAAAAAAAGTGAAATGAAAAAAAAAACAAGAAAAAAGGTGAAAACTATACCCTTAATGGCCAACTCTAATTCACAGGTTCCTTCTCTCAAACTCTCTCATGCAACAGAGTTCAACTCTGTCAGAGGCCAATGATCCCACAGTTCAACATTATTAGTACAAAATTGATCCTGATAAGCACCATACTCTAAATCTAACTCTAATTCACTCACATTTCCTTGACCCACTAATCCTAAGCATCCAACATCATTTCCTTCAAAGTATTTTATACCATCAACACATTCCTGTCTAACAGACTCAAGCTCTTCTCTCTGACTGCTGCTGTGATCTGTCTTGTCTGATTGCTGCTCAACCATCTCCCTTAGCTTCTCTAACTACAAGAGAAACACACAATTCAACATGTTAGGTGAAATTATTACATAAATCATTCATATAAACAAACACACAAAAGAAAATTAGTTTTTACCTGACTTGTGAGAAACTGGTTTTCTTTCCTTAAAGACTCAACACTCTTGAGTAAACCATCATAATTAGATTTTAAGACGGAGTACTCCTTCTCTAGTTGCTTCGACTTCCACCGAGCTCGCTTGTTCTGGAACCAAATGGAAACCTGTCGCGGCTGTAGACCCAACTCGCGTGCGAGTTCTAGCTTCTGTTTGGGTTCAAGCTTAGTTTGGGTTTGAAACATAGTCTCTAGTAATCTGATCTGATCATCGTTGAATCTTCTCTTCTTCTCGTTCTTTCCTTTGTTTGTTAGAAGGCGTTGCATCTGGATGTAGAAATTTTCTGGAGGTTTTGCAGAGAAGAGGTGTTCCCGGTCCATGGTGGATGGTTTGGCTGGGTTCTGATTTTTGCTTTGGTTATAATTGTAGGGTTTTATAGGCGTTGGTAAAAAGAAAAGGACCGTCTGGCCTTAAAATGCGGTTGGGATGCTTTTAGAAGCTTCTGTTGCCAGTGGCTCCCCAGAAGGTGAGTGGTTTCTTTTCACTCCGGTTTTTCTGTGGTAGTTGCTCAAAGCAACATTACATGTTGCTATTGTGATCAGGAGTTGCATTATTTTTTAAACGGTGTACACAATAAATGTGTATCAATTAGAGGCGATTTTTTCACACAGTAATTCATCATTATCTAAATTAAAATTGAAGTCTTATTATTAAGTAGAAAAAAACTGTGCAATTTCTAAGATAGGTTTAACATAGGAAACATTTTATACAAATAGCAAATTATCTATGCATCTTTCACTATGTTTTTCGTTACGTTGTTAATTGATTATCCTTTAAAACTGAATTTTTGCAATTAATCCAAGATTAAGTTAAGATCTAAACCAAAAGTTGAAACTAGATTTATAAAAATATGCATAATATTAAAAAAATGAGTAAATCATATATATATATATATATATATATCATACAACAAGCTTTTATAGAAAATAATCAATGTAACATCTCATTTTACAATATCTATTTATTTTATGCAGAATTGCAAAAGAAAACATAGCTACTAACAAACTCTGTTCATATAAGTTATTAGACTTCTCTCGAGTTTGTTAAAAGAAGATGAATTTGTTATATTGGTTAATAGCTAATATATAATAATTCATGAAGTTGCAATAAATTAATTTAACATCGTACGATATATTATGTTCCATTAGACATTAGTGAAGTAAGGACTAAGGAGGTCAAATCAGTTTTTTTTGCGTCGCTCTAAATTAATGCAAGCAAGTTCTAAAGCCGAACAGTTTGTTGATTTAACCTTGTACCAGAATAAATAAAATGCATGCAGCACGCGCATGAAAACGCCACATATGCTACAGAAGCAGAAAGTCCAAGGTGTGTCATTTCAGGATTAACATAAGAGCCTTATTTTTAGCCTGGAAGAACAAAATCAACAAATGGACCAATGGAAACGTGTACCGCTGAGACGCCTTCACTGAGTCACTTTCAAGGTGTCAATTCATGTTTAGGTTTTTCTGCCTCTTAGCATGGTGAGGTGGCACTTGGAGTTTGTCATCTTATTCAAACCCAATATAGATGCCTCTCTTAATTCAAATAAAGGATATAGATGCCTCCGGTCAGATCTCTCCCCAAAGCAAGGGGCATGTGTCAGCTTTGTGAATTTGGCACAGAGCTTCACGGAATAAGTTTTCAGGCGTCCCACTGTCTTTTGACATGTGGCGTACAGTGACCAATTTAACTTTGGTTTTTCACTCTTTTGAGGAGATCGGATCCTTATCCGAGGTACTTACATGTCGAATTGGAATAGCCCATCACTTTGTTTAGAGAGCTTTTTTTTCAGTTCATTGAATTTGTAAATGTTAATGTTATCCTTTCTTATAGAAACTAGTGATAACTGATCACTGATGATGCCCTCTGGTGTTTTAATTAATATCTTCTGACCTGACATATAGATATATAAAAATGATTTCTCATATTTTACATTTGACAGTAATCTTTTGTTTTCTTAATTAACTTTAAAAGCCTGTCATATATTGAGGAGGTCCCGGTCCACCAATTTTTAATACCATATATAAAAAAGAAAGTTTAATATGCACTATAGTGCATAGGGCATTCCGTGCACCGCGGACTTTTTCGAAAATATTTTTATAAATTGACAAATCTAATTTAACCAATCTAATTTACATATTGAAATCTCATAGAAAATCGAATTTTACAATTTTTTAGATTTTATTACTATTTTTTCGAATTTTTTAAAACATGTCATTTTTGGAAAATTGTAAATAGTATAATATTCCAAAAATAGCATTTTTAAAAAATTCGAAAAAAATAGTAATGAAATCTAAAAAATTGTAAATTTTGGTTTGGTATGAGATTTCAATATGTAGATTAGATTGGTTGAATTAGATTTGTCAATTTACAAAAATATTTTCGAAAAAGTCCGTGGTGCACGGAATGCCCTATGCACTATGGTGCATATTAAACTTTCTCTATATAAAATACCACAACTTTATTTCATTAGTATTTTTCAATTTTAAAATTCATATGTAAAATCCAAACAGTTGATCTTATTCAATTTAACTAGCAATATATTTTCATATAAGTTTTATAAAATTTGGCGCTAATTTGATACTCGATCAAAAAAATTAAACCATAAACGTATTAAAATTAATCTATCATAGTTAACCAGATTCATTTATTTATTGACATCTTGATCGAGTATCAAATTAACTTCAAATTTTATAAAATTTATATGAAAATACATCGCTCGTTAAATTGAACACGATCAATAGTTTGGATTAGAGGTTTGAATTTTAAAATTCTAAAATATCGATGAAATTCAAATTTATTGCATTTGGTGGCACCCAAAAGTGGTGGCATTGGAACTCTTCATTTTATTTTTAAACAATATGTTGGAACTGTTTTCCAATATATCGACCACTTTCTCCAAATATAGTTGAATTTCTTCTTGCATTTTTAAAAAGTATATATCGATCACTCCCTTCATTCCAATTTTGCTAATATAAATAAAAAATTTCATATCAGCATACTACTTTAATCCTATCTTTGCTAGTTTGATTTCTTCACCTCCACTTTGAACGCCTCAATTTTTCGTCCTATCTTACTATTTCAAGTTTTCAACCCTCTACAGGGAATGTCTTAATTTTTCAATAAGAAATAAAATGTCAGATATAATTAATTCTAAGGATTTGAAAAAAGGAATATTAATGCCTTGTCTTCCTCCTGACTCAAAGTTTACTTTTTTAGTACGTATTTCTATATTAATGTATGATTAAGAAAAGAACCCTTCGCGTTTTCAGTTTGTTTTGGTTATATATATAAAAAAAATTTGGCCAGGGATAAATAAAATATTTCATGGTATGATAAAAAAGCGTGCTTTTCTGGCAATAATGATTGGTGGATGTATTTGTAGCCACGTCAATGAAAGTTTTGGATTGACAGATAAAGGAAGGACATAATCAAATTTGAAATTTAAAGAGAAATCTGGCTGACAAATAAAGGTTTTATGCTTTATTACATAATTAAATGTGTTTAATCGTGTCTGAAGCATACCAATTTTTATTCAGATGCATAATTTTGAATACATTATCAACTTATAAAAAAATTAATATGTCTATGGAATTGGAAACTAATATTTAGATTTTTTTTTTCTTGTTTTGAAAATAATTACTGATCTGATAAGGTTAATCATTATCCAAAGAATTTTCATATTTAAAAAATGTAAAAGATAAGGTAAGAAAAGTTTTTTAAAAGATAAGTAAGCTGTTAACTTGTTGGAAGCTACGTCCTAAATACTTGTAGATGTCGATTTTTCATTGGCTTCAACAAAAACTACTTTCCGTACAAGCAATATATTTTCTATCAATTTGAATATAGTTTTTGCTCTTGTAAGTTTTGTGCCGTTAGCAATTTTGTTCAAGACATGCAAACATCTTCATGAGAAAGAATAAATAAATTTGACAATGTCTTCCTTGTAATTAATTAGGTCGGCTTCGATTTTTTTTTGGCAAAATTGGATATAACCCCTCTAATTTTTTCTAACTGGATATAACTCCTCTAATTTTGAAAATCGGATATAACCCCTCCGATTATGTCTATTAAGGATATAACCCCTTTTATTAGTTTCAATTATTTTTAAATTTAAATAAATTAGAAAAATACAAATTCTTACCAAACTACCCTTCCTCCAAGACCTCCCGAACGTTTCACCTTCTTTTTTGCTTCATGAAGGTTCAAAGGTAAATATAACCCAAAATTTACTTTTACGTTTTAGTATCAATTTGGATTCTGAAATTGATCACAACATCTCAAATCTTTATCCGGTGTTGATATCCTATTAGCATTTTAGTTGTTTTTTCCTAAACTAACAATTTAGAACGAGTAAAATTTTTTTCATTCGACAGCTTTCAGTCGCTGCCGCTGCAACGAACATCATAACAATGTTTTGACGACTAATAGGTGCATGTTTTGATGACTAAAATTAGGTCTATGATTGTCACCAATTCTAATTCCTAGGTTCCAATAGATTTGCATTACATGCAAGGACATCAATATATAGTCTTATGTCCATTAGGGGCTTCATTTGCATTCAATATATTTTATTACAAGTTGCCCCATATCATATATAGAAAGAATATAAAATAATTGTTGCAATGAATTTTTAAAGAAATATTGACGGGAAACTGATGTAGTGAATAAATTAGTCAAATAGTATTGGTTAGAAAACAACGTTCTTTCGAGGCAGGAAAGAATGAGAGTAGTTTGGTCAGTATTTTTCTGGTTTTATTTTTTTTAAAATTTAGAAATAGTTGAAATTAATAAAAGGGATTATATCCTCATTAGACATGATTGGAGGGGGTTATATCTAATTTTTAAGATTAGAGGGGTTATATCTCGATAGAGAAGATTAGAGTTATATCCAATTTTGCCTTTTTTATACGATGCAAGCTTCAACCACACCTTTCTAAGGGCGCATTAGTTTATAAGGTTCAGTAGTGAGTACTGACAATGGAATGAGGTCCCCACTTGCAACTTTCAAGTAGCCCAATTTATTCATAAATTTTTTTTTTAAAAAAAATGAAGAAGCAACCCAATTGGCCAATTCATGTACCACGTAAATTGGAAGGGAAAAACCGTACCTACTGCTTATAAATATATGTACACTTCTTTTTCAGGTCTACAGTGTTCCATTTTAAATGTAGATAGAGATACCTCAAATCTAGAATCTTATTACATTAATCGCTAGTTTGCTACTGCTTATGTCAGTGGGAATTGATTTGCACACCCCAAAATTGATAAAACACTCCTTTTTAGACTAAAACATATCCCTAATTAATTGAGAATATTGTTCAAAAATATCATCATTTTTCTAATATTTTCAATTCATTGAGGGTACTTTAGTCTATAAAGAAGTGTTGAATCAATTATGGGGGTGTGCAAATCAATTCCCATGTCAGTGATTTGACTGTAATTTTAAATCATAACCTGTTTACCAAACGAAGTAACATATCAGTAAAATTGTCCTAATATCCTTTTATTGATCGTAAACAATTTTTGTTGGTAGTTCACTAAAGTAACGATTTGATAAAAAACAAATGACAAAGTAAAATATATGGCTGGTATCAGAAAATATACTTATATATATGTGAATGATAAAAAGTGACTCACAATATGTAAAATTAAAGATTTAAATCCACTAAATATGTATTGCATGACGATTTCCCCCCAATTCAATTGTATTTTTCCTAGAAAGCTCGACAACGGTTGTCAATCGAAAATTCATTTGAAAATAACATAAATAAAAAGTTTGAATACTGTGTTATCATTATTATAAATGATTGTATCAAATTTTGTATAATTTAATCATTATTGTTAATAATTTCACAAAAGGCATATAATAAAGAAAACGAGATTAGATCGTTTTTCGTTTTTGTCGGCTAAGTAAGAATACAGCACTGTTCAAAATAACTCGATCGGCCTCTTATCTCAAATTCTTTCTGAATAGTTGTATCAACTTGGACGGTCACGGATATGACAAGAATTTTTTTTTTTTTAGAGACACTAGGCAGAGGCTACCCAGTTACAACAGAAAGGAACTCCTAGAAAAACACTAAAGAAAGAAAAAGAAAAAAACAGTAAGAAAAAACAAAAACACAAGGAACTCCTAGAAAGCAAATCAACAATGTTTCAGAAAAAGAAAGGTCTCTTGTAAAATCCAATTGAGAGTGGCAGTGACCGTCCTTCTTGAGTCCCTGAAAATTCGATTATTTCTCTCCAACCATATCCCCCAAACAGCAGTTGCCACCTTTACCGAAAGTGACTGGTTTGAAGTTACATTTGAGCAAAGGACAACAAGAATGTCATGAACACATTGGAGATTAAGGTAATTAAGGTTCAACAAAGACCAAAGGCTCTTTGCATAGAAGCAATCACATAGCAAATGCTGTAGGTTTTCTAAAATGGGGGTCTGACACAAATGACAAAATTGCTGAACAGCAATGTTTCTTCTGAGCAGCTGGTCCTGTGTTAAGATTCGTCCATGAGCCAGGAAAAAAATGAAAAGCTTGACAGAAGGGGGCACCTTTAGTTTCCATAGCTTGTAGTACTGAAAGCTCACCTTTCCAGCTGTAGAGAGGCGCTTATACAAAGATGCAGAGGAGTATTCCCCATTTGATTCCCATCTCCAACTGATAGAATCGTTACCTTGTAAAAGAGAAGAACCTGAGGCCTTTAAAAATAGCTCTGTTTGAGTCAAAGTCATAGGCGTTGGGAAATACTGGTACCAATTATGTACCGCTTTCTTCAGAGTAAGCTTTTTCTGTGAGAAGGGAATGGTTGTGGTTTCAAAACCAAAGTACATACGGTTGTTGTCCCCCCATTTATCATACCAGATCAAAGTTCTTGAACCATCTCGCACGGCGGTATCCGTAGAGATCTGGAACAAGTGCCGTAGTGAGTGAAGTTGCCTCCAAAAAAAAGAACCCTGACGGCTCCATGCCAATGGAGGCAGATTCCGGCCAGCAATTGCATAGAGCTTTTGTGTGAAAGAAGTCCATTGCGATTGAGGAACTCTATAGAGTCTCCAAATCCATCTCATCAGTAAAGCATAATTATGTAGCCTCAAATCGATCAGACCCAAGCCCCCAAAATTCCTTGGTAGACATAGTTTGTCCCAAGATAAAAGGTGAATGCTGTTTGCACCAGTAGATGCATTTCTCCAAATGAATGCACGCCTAATTTTGTCAATCTCCTTGATTACCCATGTTGGTAATGTGAAAACAGACATGAAGAAAATGGGTATGGTTGATAAAACGGAAGTAGTCAGCACTACCCTTCCGGCTTTAGAGATCAGACCTCTCTGCCAAGATTGCAATCTTTTCCTGACTTTATCTACAAGCAATTGGAAGCAAGCTCTATCCGGTTTTTTGTGTGTCAATGGCAGCCCTAGGTAAGGGATTGGCAGTGAAACACTTGCACACAACAACAGTTGCTGCAATCGCAAGGTTAAATCTTCCGAGATGTTGAACGGGACAAAGGCAGTTTTTCTCCAATTGATGTTGATCCCTGAAACCTGAGAGAAGGAAGAGAGAGTAACCATTAGCGATTGTAAGGCTTTTCCTTTTACAGTGGAGAAGACCAGTGTGTCATCAGCATACTGGAGTAAGTAAAAGGGGTCAGTAAGTTTGCTAGAGAGACTGAAGGGGATTGAGGTTGCAACAGCCTCCATCATTTTTGTCAGTACATCCGCTGCAAGGATAAACAATGCAGGCGACAATGGGTCCCCTTGACGTAACCCCCTCTTGTGTATGAACGAAGGGCCTTTAACTCCGTTTATAAAGACGGAAGAGGTTGCAGTTGATAGGATAAGCTTTATCCACGAGATAAACCTGGGAGGGAAGCTTCTGTGATGTAAAATGTGGAAGAGGAAAGGCCAAGAAAGAGAGTCAAAAGCTTTATGGAAATCCAACTTTAACATGACTGAAGGATCAAAGCTTTGAGCTATATTTGAAATTACTTCCCTTGCCGTGTTGAAATTTTCAGAGATAAGACGCCCTTTTACAAATCCTGTTTGGGAACTAGAAACAAGATCGGGTAGGAAAGGGGTTAGCCTTCTTGACAGCACTTTGGAAATTAGCTTTGGAATGTAAGTTATAATGCTGATTGGCCTAAAAGAGGTTAGGGACTGTGCATTGTCCTCTTTAGGCAGAAGAATAATGTGAGCCTCATTATGTCCAGCTAGCTGTAAGGTGCCATTAAAGAGGGAGGCAAAGATTTTAAGCACATCCTCCTTAACCAAATCCCAATTTTGTTTGAAAAATTCATTTGGGTACCCATCAGGTCCACACGATTTGTTGTCAGAGAGCTCAAGAACAGCACTCTTAATCTCTCTTTCCAAGAAAGGAGAAGCAAGTAAATGCAAAGGCAAAAAATGGTCAGGGTACAAGCTGGTCAGACTAACAGAGGAAGTGAGAGTTTCTTGACCCAAGATAGATTGGAAAAAGGAAGTGAACTGTGCAATGATGTCATTTGTGCCCTCAATTTCGTCATCATCGACGACAATCCTGGAGATCGATTTTGCTCTCATCTTTGTGGTGGCAATCGCATGGAAATACCTTGTGTTACGATCACCAGAGGTTATCCACCTTGTACGAGCCCTCTGATGCCACTTCAGCTCAAGCAAATTAGCTAAGTAGTAGGCTCTTTCTCGAAGGCAAATTCTAGTTCTGAACTCCACGATGGTTAGTTGCCTCGCTTCTTCGATTGTGTCCAAGAGTTGCACAAAATACTTGGCATTGAGAAGACATATATTGGGGTAAGGATAGTTACACAAGTGCCAAGCTCTTAGTGCTTTATGCAGAGCTAGTGACTTATTTTGAAAAACTTGAAACTCGTTATCTCCCTGACAGTGAGAATTCCACACCTCACGAGTTATTAAAGAACACTGTTGATGAGACAGCCAAAACTTCTCAATTCGAAAAGGTTTTGGTTGAGTGTTTAGCTGCCTACATCGCAAGCTAATAGGAGAATGATCTGAAACAACGACAGCCAGTGCTGTAAGAGTAATTGCTGGGTAAGTTACATTTAAATCAGGGGACAAGAATACTCTGTCTAGCCTCGACATAACCGGGCTAGGCTGTTTGTTTGACCAAGTGTAAGCCTTGTTAGACAAAGGAACATCAAACAGAGAGAGATCCATAATTAGATCGTTGAAAAGCTTCATCGCTTGAAAATCAAGACAAAGAGATGACCTTTCATTGGAAAACCTAACAACATTGAAGTCCCCGGCTAAAAGCCACTTAGAAGAGGAGACACTCCTAATGTCGCGTAACTCTTGAAAGAAATTCAACCTAGCAACTGAATCGGAAGGGCCATAAACTGAAGTAATAAGAAACTGTTGTCCCGTACGTGAGTCGAGTAGCAAAACAGTACAGGAGAATGCGTGAATCCAACATCTAACCAAAGAATAAAATCTTTTCCAAGCAATCAAACAGCCACCCCTTGAATGAATAGCATCCAGAGCTACTACATTCTTATCAAAAAAGGTAGGCAAAAAAGAAGCAATTAAACTAAAATTCAACCCAGCAAGCTTAGTCTCTTGAAGACAAACAATATCACTTCTAGAAGTTCTAATAACATCCGAAACCACCCGTCTCTTAGTTAAGTCTCCTAATCCTCTTACATTCCAAGACAACACATTTAAAGGTTTAGAATTCATAAAAACCAAAAGAACCTCAAGAAATCAATAAAAACAAGAAAAAAGTCCAGCTAAACGGACTGCTCTTCATCAGAAGATGCATCCAGAATCAACCTTTCATTAGAATCATGCACAGGGGAGTGGCACTTGTGACCTGCTAACTCCTTCCTTAGCTGCAGCTTGCTAACTTGAAGGGAGGAGCTGGACCCAGTATTATTCTGAAAGGAACATTTGGTCCTCTTCAAAGGACTGACAACCTGGTGACACTCGAACTGATCAGCAGGCCGTGTATGGATTCTAGATTCTAGATTTGGTTCAATTAATTGGGCCTGTGAAACATCCAAGCCCAACATGTCTGAACTTCCCAGCCCAACAAGGGATGAGATATCCTTTAATTCAGCATAAGAGAGGGGTACATCAACGAACTCTGAAGGTTCAACTTGTGCGATTTGTGGGCCCCCCCTTTTTTTTAAATCTTTCAACTTTGCACCTCTAACATTTTTACAAGCACGTGCCGGTTGTGGTTTTAGCTTAAAATTTGAAAATTGAACCCCTTTTCTTTTAATTTTGTCATTTGGCGTAACCTGTACAGCTGGGCTGTAAGGTACAATGCTCTGCTCAATAGAGACAACTTTCTGGGGTTTCAACACCACTTCTGGAAACAAATCAACAGGATCGACCGGACACGTGCTAAAGAGACAAGGGGTAGGAGAGGAAGAGTACAAAACCTTAGCTGCCATGTCTTCCAATCCCACAGACGCACGGAGTTCAGCCACATCCAGCTCAGACACCCTCTTTTGAGAGTTTCTTTGTTGTGAGATCCCTGTAGTTGAGTGTGATGCCGTAACCATCCCTTTTGGATGTGTTGTGCCACCAATTCTAGTGGCTAGCGGTGTGCCGGCCTTCTGAAGGGAATCTACATCACGGATGAGTGGGCCCCCAGAAGAGGTGACTCGCTTGGGCACAGTGAAGTCTCGTTTAAGCTCTGATGCGGGGGCGTTGTTTTTCGGTCCTTATGCTATTTTGGGCCTTTGGATTTGAGTTTGAGTTTATCGAGACTATTTTGGGTCTCGGGATTTGATTTGGGTTTTAAGGCTATTTTGGGCCTTGGAGTTTGGTTTGAATTTCTAGGCTATTTTGGGCCTTGGGATTTCAACTTAGATTTCAAGACTATTTTGGGTCTTGGATTTGGATTTGGTTTTCTAGGCTATTTTGAACCACTTGTTGAGAGTTTGCTTGAAGTCGATTTCGATTTACTGAAGAGATTTCGCTCGCCTTTAATGAAGAGATTTCTGTCTTGATTTCGGGTTTCGTGTTTGGACTTTTAATTTCTTAAGTTTCTCTTTGGATTTTACCATTTTCACAATTTTATTCTTATTTTTATTTTTAATTTTAGACTTTTAAAATATCTTTTTATATTTTTAGTTATGTTTATTTTTAAAAATACTTGATATTTAATGTATTTCTTTTAAATCCTCAATGTTTATTTGATTGAATTCTGAAATCATTTTAGAATTTTACAAAATTTATTTAACTTCATTTTAGAATTTTATAAGGTTTATTTAATATGGAAAATACTTCAAAAATAGAAAAGGCCTATAAATTGACAGATTTTTATATCAAAATATAAGTGAATTTGGTTTATTTGGATTTTTAGGATTTTATGGATATTTTATTTGTATTTTTCTGAGTTTCCTACTATTTTTAATGAATTTTTCAAGTTTCTGCTGATTTGGCGTTTTCTGATTCGTCCACGTGTGCACAGGGGCTTAGCTGGCTGCTGACTTGCTCTTGGCCTGGCGCTGATTTGGGCGCTGACGTGGCTTTTAACTTTGTTTTTAATTTTAAACGTTGGTTGTTTGGTGTAATGGGTCATCTTAATGTCAGTGACTCGTTACAAGTGATTTGACCACAGCGGATCATGTTAGTTTCGGCGCTGATTTTTGAAGGAGAAGAAGGCGATTTTGCAGAGAAACCCCTTATTTTATTTTATTTCTGGCTGAGTTCTTCCATTTAGTATTTTGACGATTCCGGCCGCCGTTGATGACGGGGTTGAGGTTGTTTGACTCGTGAGATCGAGAAGAACTCAGCGGTGGTCTCTGTTCATCTCGCGTCGCTCTCGTTTGGTGGGAAGACCACACATTTATCATGACAGTACTAAAAATTTTCTTCGATTTGGTCCCTGCCTTCTTGGGATTTCGTTTTCCGGCGATGTAGGCCGCCATTGCTAACAAGGTCAGGCTGCGAAGAACCGTGGCATTGAGGAGAAGACAATGGAGTTCTTGGTTTGTGTTGCGTTGACCCAATTTGGTGGGAGCATCACCAGCTGGTACGGTGGTACAGGTTTGGTACCACATTGGTATCGTGAGTAATATTAAGAAGTTTTGAGCTTTATTTGGTTTGAGTTTAGGAACCACACGTACTTCTATTTCATTGATCTTTCATTAGCACATGTATACTGCTGCTAATTGTTATTAAGTTCCCTAATCAAACTTCTCGGGCAGCACATCACCTTTTGAATTTAAATTCTTTTTTGTGTAACATGCTGTCAAGTACAGGGATTAGCATGGTCATTCAAAATTGTAATATACGTTTTCTACTTTGATTATTTTATTTTTGTGATTTAGTTGACCACCAACTAGTCTTTGTCTTAAATCAATTATGCAATGCTACACGACTAATGTAAAGGAAGAATAAGCACTTTGTTGTTACTGTAACTTCAATGCCTTATTCAATATAGCACAGAAAACTCGACTGATCACCCCTTTGTTATTTTCAGGTGTCATTCGACATGATTAAACACAGAAATCATACAATTTCAGCTATGTCAATTCATTTTAGTGCATACAGTCACATGTTATTGCTAGTTGTTTTAATTGAATTTTCTATTATTTCACTTTTGTTCGATTAAGTCCAGAAATTGACATAAGTATAATGGATGTTAATTTTGACATTATTTTGGCAGCACCTCCCCCTCATTTTATTTGATTTGATCTCCTATCCATGGCCAAAGTCAGTGAGAGGGAGATGCTACCCGGGACTGGAGAGACTCCAACCGAGGTAAAGAGCTAGGACTGGAGAGACTCCAACCGAGGTAAAGAGCTAGGACTGGAGAGACTCCAGCCAAAGCTATGAGGAGCTAGACCTGAGCAAAACCTCAGGCAAAGCTTGTGTCAAATCCAAGGCAGCGATGATTTAATCGGATTTCACAAGAAAAGAACGCAATTTCTTGAATTAAACTTCAAATTCGGCTTACAATTTCACTCCTCACACTTATCTTTTGCCTCCTATTGATTACAATTACTTACAGAGCCTTTCTCTTGCCTAATTCCTCTCCTCTAGCTATGCCTACCACCTGTTTGATGAAATGTTTCTCTCTCTCTCTCCTCTTTTTCTATTCTAGCAGAACTTCTATCTGGCCTTGTAGTTTGAGGGAATATGGAGGCGCGTGGAGGCTCTGTGGAGGCGTCCAGTTTCCTTTGAATTGAGCCCTTATATAGGCGTAGGGATTAGGGCGACCATCCTTAGCCGCGAGCAATCACCACCATCCGATTACATCCAATGGCTTGCAGTCGGCTGCGCTAGGGTTTGGTATTGCAAAACCATGGGCTAGAGATGGTGGTTTCGCGTCTGTGGCCGAGGGGATGGCCACGTCGACGGTTTGGCGTTTTCACCAGCGTGCCATGGTAAAGCCACGATTTACTCTCTCATCTCCTTTTTACCAGGGAGGAAGATGAACTCTTCATCTGGGTTCCACCTGTCGGATTTAGTGAGGAAGGAGAAGATAGCTGCACACGGTTCACTGTGAACCAAGTAGCCTCTTTTGAATTTCTGCACGCGGAGTACAAAGAACTGGTGTATACAGGACTTTAAATGAGAATGGTAAATCATCCTGGGGGCAGCGACATCTTTGGCCCCCGTAGGATCCGCTCCAATGGATGCACGCGCCAGGGACTCTGCATTTTTCTGGATTTTTCATTTGATTTCCATACTTTTTTTTTCTATATGGCTGAAACAAAATAAATTGTTTGGGGGTCTTCCCTTGGGTATTTTTGGATGATATTTTATGGGTAGACTCAAAAAAATATGAGACATTTAATGGTTTAAGTGGTTTTGGTAAATTCCTCATAGATTTAGTTTGGTAATTTTATGAAGTTTTGGGGTTTTTTTTTGCAAATTTTGGAGTTTGTGTGGGTATTTCAAAGGTTTAAAAATTATGATAATTCATCATAATTCTTAAGGGATTTTTGGGTGAATTTTGAAGATTTTTGGAGTTTGTTTGATATTTTTCGCAATTTGATTTTGGTTTTTGGCAATTTGAGAATTTGGTTTTCGCTTTTTTTGACTTTTGATTGATTTTTTTTTATTTATAAATTTGCATTTTGGCTTTCATGGAATCATCATTTTTTAAGGGTCAATAACCAATTATCAAAATGTTTAATGTCGTAAATATAAATTAAAAGAGAATATCCGTGACGACGGCGCTCGTCCCAAACCACCGGTCCGCCAGAGGAGGCCGGCGATAAATGGTTTAGTGGAATTAGAAAACACAAAGAATTGCTAAATAGCGAAAAAAAACTCAAAGAGCCCAAAGAAAAATTTCATTAATTAATCAACTATCTTTTACAATGTCAAGCACCCCTTTATATAGGAGGCGGCGCCTTGGACAACAAGTCAGTATATTTTCAGAAATAGTACCCTAAAAAATAAAATTTACAGAAAGAGAAAGAAAATATAAAATTACAAATATAGTAATGGTCCTCATCAGATTCTGAGTTAGGTTCGGATGAGATTCAGTTCGCGTCGTGCTCGGATGCAACATCCCTAGGTATCCTCGGGAGAGGTCTTGGTGAGATACCCTCGGGTGAGGATGAGGTCTCGGGTGAAGTACCCTCGGGTGAGAGATATCCTTTGGTGAGGTACCATCTCGGGTTGAGTTCGCGTTATACTCGGAATTCCAAGGTACTTCGGAAGATATGTAGCGCCCCAACATACTTTGGAAGATATGTAGCGCCCCAACATACTTCGGAAGAGTGACTCGTGTCTTGTTCGGATTGAACAATCTGAGTGACCTTAAGTGATTACCCGCATCTTGCACCCCGAGGTATCTCGGGTGAATGGAAAACCCCTAAGGTACTTCGGGTGAAGTACCCACGTAATGTTCGGATTAAGCGATCCGAATGACCTTGGGTGACTTGCCACGAGGTATCTCGAATGAAATATCCCGAGATACCCTCGGATAAATTCTCGTATTGCGTCAATCCGACTGGGGTCTTTCATAGATATTTAATTTAAAAATAAATTAGGAGGTTTGATTCTAATTTATCTTTAAAAAAAATTGAAAGAGAATTTTTGTCATGATAGATTACATTTTCGTATATCGCTCATGATTATTTTCCCCAGCCCGCATAGACTAATGTTTTCTTCTAAATACTATAGCTAGTAAGATCTGTAATTTTTTAAAAAAAAATCTTAGGTCTAAGCAAATATATAAATGTATTTTTTTTTCCACAGCTAGCTCTGCGAGATATCTGTACTGTATTTCTCATCTTATCATGCAAGAATATTATATATAAAAAAAGAGCACTATACTATACTAATTTGAATATCCACTTTGTGTTTTAACCAATGTTTCTATTTCAATTGCCTTTTTTTTATTATTTAATCTCCTGTATTCTTTCATTAAATATATGAATTCTTATTATTTTTTTATATTCTCTTTCAATTCTTTAAGCATGTAAATTTTAAGATTCCAACTTCATTTATTTTAATTTTGGTACAGTATTATTCAAGTCATAGTTCCAATTGCAAAATTAAAATAGTAAAATTTACATTATTAATTAATAATTGTTAATTACATGAAGTAATAATTAAACTTTAGATTATTATGCTTAGTTAATAAAACATAACTTCATAACAAATTAATATCTTGTCAAATATGAGTACATTGCCATCGCAATATTCTTGTTATATTTAATAATCCAAACAACATTTTCTACACATTTATCTCAATTTCCATGTATACGAAATCCCGTAATAGCACTGAATTAAGGTTGATAAAATCCCATCCTGTGCTCCTAAACATTCTTTAATCCTGCAAATAAATCTATCATATCCAGATTCCACAATTAATGTGACAGGCCCATGAACAGGCCCACATGCTGTCCAACCTTAATCGGTGACAAATTCACGGTTGCATTTGGTCAAATTCGATGATGCTCGTTTGGCCCATCCGCGATGTGTCCTTTCCAGACTGAAAAAATTAAAACTAATACTAAAATATTATTAAATTTCGGATATATGACTAAAATAATCAGAATTATATATATAGGTTCAACGAAATAAATATATGGATTGTGTCAAGTGTCATTATTTATTTCGTTATGATTTTGATTCTAAGTTTGAGATGTTTATTTTTTCCACATGAGGATAGATTAAATAAATATCGTCTACCGCTGATTCCCGATAAGGGCTGCTATACGGACGCTATTTATGTTCTCTTGAATTGTGCGGGGAAAAGCTAAATCATCAAGAAAACCGTATGTCCCTCATTAATTTATATAGTGAGTGACGATATCTATTTGGACCCCTTGATAGAGATAGATTGTTTGCTAGCAACTGATACAATTATCTCTAGATCAAGAAACGTATAATATGCAAGAATGACACATTCCTATCTTGGATTATAAGATGATATCGTGTGACATAAGAATCAAAATAGAGAAGCTAATTATTCTCTCATGCAGGATTGAAATATTGTAGCAGTACACTATTTATGCGAATTGGGAATCATAACGTGTTGCTAGATACCGCTTATGATTATTGGAATTAAATAGCGATTTAACTCCATATCCAACGTAGCATAAATCCTCAAAGGGTCACACAAAATTGGTGTTTAACCATACGTGCATTATTTATTTATTTGCAATAGTTAGTATTGCAAAATATGATAAGTTGATTAATTAATTAAATAGCGTTATAGACCGTTATAATTAATTAAATCAAAGGAATCATATAGAAATAAATTAATGAATTTTCTAATCTCTAAATAATTATTATTAAGTTAATAATTATTTGTTCAACACATGTATAAATTAAAAGGCTTTAATTAAAGTGTTAATTAAAAGTCTAATAGGGAACCAAATTGGGAGCAACAAGAAAGGTCCATTTAATGATTGATTGAGTGGATCCATAATACACAACACAAGGCCCATAAAGGCCCTTATTGTGGCCGGCCATACAAGGTGGTAGGTGGGGTGGCAATGTTGTAAATACATGGTGTAAGGTAGGTAGGGTTAGCACACTATATAAAGGATTGTATGGTTACAAATCCACCTCTCTCTCTCTCCCCATAACCTAGCCGCCCCTATCCCCTCCCTAGGTCGGCGCCTACCTCCCTTCTCCTCTCCCTATTGCTCATGTGTTGAGCCCCCTTTCTTCCTTAAATAGAATTGTTGATTTGCTAGAAGAACGGGTTAACTAGGGATTAGTCTAATCCTCCAAACTACTAGCATATTTTGTTGAGGATTTGGTTAATACCAAGTGGACTTGAGGAGTTTCGACTTGGAGATCTTTGGAGCACGCACCACCTTCATTCGAGCCTTGGTTCAAGCCTCTTGATTATGATATCAAGAGAGGTATATATATCTTTGAACCTCTTCTCTTTGTGTGAATGGCTTAAAGTACTAGTTCCTTGTTTATGCATGCTTAATTGTGGGTAATTAAGAGTAATTAACCATAAAAATTAAAATTATGCACTTCACTAACAATATTAACTAGAACAATTATAAATATTAACTAGAACAATTGCTATATTAACTAGAACAATTATATATTAACTAGAACATTTATATATATCAACTAGAACTGTTGCTATATTAATCGGAATGTTTGTTCTCAGAACTAGAACAATTAGGAGGGAGGAACATGATGAGTGCTGGATTAGGAAGGAAGCGAAACAGAAAGGAGGAACATGCCTGACCAGAGAAATAAGCGCTGGATTTCCATAAATAAAAAACGCTTGACCAGAGGAATGATGGGATAATTTCTAAAAAAAAAAATGTGTTACTGGAGAATGATGGATCTTTGAGATGATCCTTATTAGCCCCGTATTGGATATTGGCCATTTATGTACTTTGAATATTTTATTTATATTTTTAAATTTTAA
The DNA here is from genome assembly GCA_028095005.1 of Rhynchospora pubera. Lineage (NCBI taxonomy): Eukaryota > Viridiplantae > Streptophyta > Magnoliopsida > Poales > Cyperaceae > Rhynchospora > Rhynchospora pubera. The sequence continues at coordinate 325,904,766 of CM051460.1, forward strand.
ATAATTTTTTCTATGTAATTTTAATATTTGCATGGTTACATATTGTTGATATGTATTTTTCTAATTAAGTTGTATTATTTTATTTTTGCAACACTTTACTTTGAAATTTTAGTATTTGTCCTATGATGAAGAAATAACATTAATAAAAAAATGAAATATTTAAAACACATTAAATTATAAATAACGATAATATAATATAATATATAATATTTAATCATATTAAAATATTTTTTCTCCTCTCATCTCGTAACATCTCATCTCATCTCAAGTCTTCAGTTAATCTTTTTTTTCCTCACTTCTATCTCTTTATGTATACTAACTTACATTTTTTTCTTTTTTACTTTGCTTAATTTTTTTTTTAATTTTTAACCATCACTTCAACATCTCTAATTCTTTTTCTTATCTAATAACTATTTTCTTGTTGATTCAAAAATTATAATAGTTTCAATATTATTTTTAGATTCGAAAATGATATATCGGATTTATATATGTATTTTGGCCGGACTGTACACCTAAATTATAACTCAACTCATATTATTCACTGTGCTTTTATGTCAGATTTGCTAGGTTTTGGTACTGTCATCGTTTCTTAACACCCATAATCTAATTATAGATGAAATTAGTTTCCTAAGACATTACTTTCCATATTTTATCATCAAAACACCCAAAAACACGTTACTTTATTACAATTAGTTAGTTGCCTTCATTTATTCCAACAACACCAAAATTGTCATGTTTAGCTTTCGTGAGGAGACAAAATCTGGTAATAAATTGTACCGTCCCTGTGGATTTGACCCTCAAGCTGTACCACAAACGATTAGATCGGTAGAGTCGAAGTTTTATTTTGACCTAGGTTTTTCCTACGATCAGAAAACTTTCAAAGTGAATTTCAGTGGTTCGTACAATATTTTTTCCCCGCATAAAATGGTCATCACAAGGTAAACCTTGTAGATCTCGTTGCAAGTTTTCTAGATTGGGGTCATACATCCCAAACGGACGTTCCTATCGAAAATTATGCCAGTTTGAAGTTCTAACATTCAAAACATAGATTTTGTGTGATTGTTTTTCTGTTAGTTTCTCTATTTTTTTTTTTTGATAAGTATGTGATATCGGTGTTATAAATCGTAACTATTATACCAAAAAATTAAACAACTAAAAATCAAATCAAAATAAACAAATAAAATTAATAAAACATAAATAAAAAACTTTTTGAAATACAAATAAGATAGTAAGAAATCCAAAACCATTCATTTCTATTTCTAAAATAAATATATTTTATTTTAAAAAATAAATACATCAAAAATGAAAAACCATGCCGAATTGGAGGAAATGCTAATATCGATAAATATACATTTTATTTTTTGTGTCTTACATTGAATAAATTTCATTATTTAAAAACAACTATCTTATTTTTTAAAATAATCAATTTTCAACTCTAGAAAATAATTACAATACATATAAGAAATACATAATAACCAAAATACAAATGAGATGCATTGAAAATAAATATATAAATACCTTTTTTCATCAATAGAATACATTAAAATTTATTTAAAAATATTAAAAACAATGATATTTTAACTCAAAATGCGTAAAGGCTAATATCGTTCTTTCAAAGGTCGATTTTGCGAATCTATTTATATAATTCTGATTATTTGAATAATAATTTCAAAATTTAATAATAGTTTAGTATTATTTTTAATTCATGAATTATAACTGTCATCTGTAGTTTTGCCATCTCTTGCCATCTCAAAACACAAAGTGAACACATAAAACTGACAAGATAAACTTATATAAGATCAAAGTGAACACTTACAAAAAAATAAGTTTTGTCATCTCTTATTCAGATGTTTACATGCACATTGAACTTATTTTTATTGAGTGTATGTGGTCACTTTGATCACTATATATGTTCATCTTATCTATTTTATGGGTTCACTTTCTATTTAACGATGGAAAAATATGACAAAATTGCAGATGACAGTAATCAATTTTCTTTTTAATTGTTTTCGGCCTTTCTAGAATTGGTACCTATCGGGCTTCTCGGCCACTAAAAAATAATATATTCAATATTTTATATAGGAAATTGATTACTGCCATCTGCAGTTTTACCATCCTTGCCATCGCTAAATATAAAGTGAACATATACAGCAAACAAAGTGAACATATAGACAATCTAAGTGAACACATACAAACAAATAAGTTCAATGAAAATAAGTTGAATATTCATGTAAACTTCTGAACAAGTAGTGACAACACTTATTTGTTTGTAAATGTTCACTTAGATCTTCTATATGTTTACCTTATTTGTTGTATATATTCACTTTGTATTTAGCGATGACTGGAATGATATATTTGCCGATGGCATTTATAATTCCTGTTTTATATATAACAACTTAACAAGGTGTTTTATATATAACAACTTAACAAGGAGTCGATGTGGAAGGAAGTAAGGCCTATTTTATCGACTCAAAAGTAAACTCTAATTCATATCAACGAAAACGGGCCTCCAAAAATGGGCATTAGAAAATAAAAACTGTTTGAAGGGCAGCATTTAACCATTAACAACAGTTTGATCTTTCCAAAAAAAAAAAAATAATAATAATAATAAATAAAAATAAGTTCTTCAGATTAATCAGTTGTTGGTACGGTTAACTACACAATTAATCAGGTTGTGTATTTATATAAAGTTCCGGATATTCATTCTCAACTGACTTTTTTAATCATTGCGAGTGCCATTTGCTGGTGCATTTGGTTGATGAGAAATACACAATATGTTTTCTAGGCAATTACCTCCTCCTACTATTAAAAAAAACGCTAATTCAAATTTGTGTATGTTTGAATAGGACAAGGGCAATGAAGAAAACCATCAAACAAGCGCCACAGTAATGAATTCCACTTAATTGTGAAGAAATTCCACTTGATGAACAATATCCACGCCAACGATGGGTTGGGAGATGGGAGGTGAATAGTCCAGAGACCATGCATGCACAGGAATGGATCAGTATGCTTTGACTGGCTATGGCAGATTGAGAAGACTTGTCGGGGGCAAAAATAGTAAAAAAAAGGGCTTATAAAAACTGAAGAAGAATAGAAAACCAGTTATACTCTTTTTCTTCGTATTGCCATCGTCTTGTAATAATTAAGCAGGGTTTTAGGGGAATACGTTGCTTGCTTGAATTTATACGCGTTTACAAGATATTATGTAATTAATTGGATATCAGTTTTTTTTGTTCGTTATGTTAGATATTGGGATTTAAAAAAGCTGCTTTTCACTTATAGCTTATAAGTTATCAAGAATGGATTAAATAGAATTTTTGTCATCTCTTTCTGTTTAATTTAATGAAACGGGACCAAACAAGGCCTCTTTAAAAATGAAAAAACATTATCAGAATTCAGAAAGCCAAGTTACACTAGAAGTATCACTAGATAGCCGCTATCTAGTTCTATCGAAAAAAAAAAAGTTACACTAGAAGTAAACCACTACAATTTAATAAGCCAAAAGGAAGCGTAGGTCTGTTATTTCAGCACAAGTGAGGTTTGCATTTATAATCTGTCACCAAGATGCTTTCCATGTTACCATTAATTGACTCGGTTGAAACTATACCACAATTTGGTGCAGACTGCGGACAATAAATGCTACACACAATGGTGCCACCATGGATGGTACCATTTCGATCAAAAAAAAAAAAAAGGATGGTACCATTGGTACGTACTGAAAAAGTGAAAAAATATATACATGGCTCCGTTTGAATGGGTGCAAGAATAAGAGAATAGCTTCTTCCTACTCCCAAATTTATTATAAACAATCCAAACTCTTCACAAAATTACACACTTCCAAATACTTCTTTCCTTATTCATTTTATTCCCACACCATCCAAACGGAGCCTATGTTATAATTAATAATATTAAAAATTAATAATATTATTTATTTATTAAGTGACTTATATTATTTAATCTGAACCAAGTTCATTTATGAAATATAATTAAAGGGTGCATTGATTTTGATGAAAAATCAATGAACCAGACTTATTCAGATTTGATCCCTTCAATTACCTTAGTTTTAATTTTGAAAATTTATCATAAAGTGACATTTTTTCCCTTTATTTTCGCCTATAAACAAAATAAAAAATAAAAAAAACAACATTATTTTTCTGCCATTATTTTGGATTAAGAAAAATTAGAGAAGATCAAATTTCCGCCTCAAAATGTCTTCTCTATAAAATTGTAAGTTCTAACTCGTGAATTTATTTAATTTTATATGAATTATGTGATCCTTATAGGTAATTACTAAAATATTAATAATAAATTAATTATTTCAATTTCTAACAATATATAAATAAGAGAACCAAATTGCAAGGCTTGGCTAATACTAGGAGGGAGTAGGGTTAATTAAGCTACCAACTATAATTAAATACGCCCAAAATTATACCGGGCTAAAAACCTTTATTCCGTTATATAGTTTAGACCAGTTTTCGCCTATGTTATTCGTGTATATATATATGTCATTTAATGTAAAGAGAACATTGCAAAGAAAACGCCAATATTTAATGAGCAGTGTTCTAAGCTAGTGTCACAAGTTTTTGGTGCCAAACCGTTGATCTTGTTCAATTTTCCGAACGATGCACTTCTATGTAATTTTTTCTAAATCTTAGAGTTTATATGATATCGATTAAGAGGCTAATAGATGATCGTATTAAAATTAATCTGTTATAATTAACTCCAAAATTTATAAAAACTATATAGAAATGCATCTTTTATAAAATTGAATAAGATCAACGATTTGAATTTGAAAATTATTTTTTTTAATATTGAAATATTAATGAAAAAATAGAAGTTGTGGCACTAAAACCGTGCTCATATTTAATATCTTGTATTAGATAAAGACTGGAACTCTCCAGTTCACTTCAGTCCATTACAGCTAAAGACACTCAGAGGAGATATTTATCAAGAAACCATTGAAATGCTGGTTTTAGATGCAACGGTCTTTCTTTATGTAATTAGGATTAGTCTCTGCATTGGCGAAGCCAGGATTGAAGAATGATGAGGGCCAAAATTTGACTAAATGAAATTGAGAACCAAGAGAATAACAAGTTTAAGTACAAATTACTTGAAACAATACCAACATCCATTAATCTTTCTTTAACTGAAGCATTATCGAGCATAATATTTTGGATCTAGAGGAGGCCAATGAACTTAACTATATAAATTTATCTTAATTAATTAAGGTATGATGAGCGCAATTCTAATTATTAGGGGGGCCTGGCCCTTGCCAGTCCCCCTCTATCTTCGCCACTGAGTCTCTGCAGCTATATGTACATCTTATACTTCTATGTAGAGAGATAACAAAAACATAATACAATTGATTACTTTTTGCACTTAGTCCCATTTCTTCTCCTTCTCTCTTGCTCTGTCTTATTCAAGATTCAAAATCAAAGATTTACCAGAAACCAGATAAAGCTTAAAAGCTTTAATCTTGGCTGACAAATTTCCACCACAGACTTCCTTTTCTCATAGTAGAAATGATCGACAATACTGAAAGAAAACCACACAACAATACCACTTGTAGTGGTACCATGCTTTCTATTATGAGGTGGTCGGTATCCAAATAGGAAAGGTGCATTTATGCAAAGTTGTGGTCTTGTGGATGTTAGCCAACCAAGAAGGTTACGAAAGCATATTATTCAAAACTGAGCGTATATATATGGTTCTTCATTTACGTTGTTATTATTATATTTCTATACAGCAGGTAATGATAGACAATTCATGACTCGCTACATATTTTAGCAGAAAAGATTCTCATAATATCTATGTTATAAACGAGACACTAGATATAAAGTCTTATATTCCCTAGGCCAAGAAAAGTCATTCTTTCCTGGACCCAAGAACTGCTAGTGAGAGAAAGTGACAATAGAAAGTTGACACAGATAAAAACACAGAGAGAGTGAGAGATCAGTATAGTACCAATATCTACAGTGATAGCATTTAATAGGATAATAAATAATTAAGTTTTTTGACTGCCAGATTCCAAACATGGATTTTATTTAAGCTTTGGGCTTAGTGCTTAACTCCTTTTTATAAGTAAGTACGGCCAGGAGAGAGATGCGCGCTCACTTGACTAGGTCGATCCTGGGGTTTCAAACTTTCAATTTTCATTCTTTCTCCTCAATGGAGAGATATGAACTAGTCGAGATACTGCACATGTGTCCATCTCTTCACACGTCACAAACTAGAACGATCCAACGATAATTATAATAATAGAATTAAAAAATAACTTGTTATTTGGCTTTTAGATTTGTTGTATTGGAGTACAGGTCAGGTCCAGGATGACAGGACAAAAATGAAGAAGACTATATTTTTAAGAAATGGAGATAATACCATTATAGGATAGGATCCAATGCATGCTGATGTGGGTATTTCCCTCTTAGGGTTTGGCAATGGTTTGAAGGAGGATTACTATTTTCAAATCCTTTCTTGCAAATTAGATCAGAAACCCTAATGCACCCATTGAATACAGTCCTGGAAACTAATTTCAACCATTTTGGTGTGCTAGTCAAATGGTACTTGAAAAGGGTTCTGATAGCATGATGTGTTAGGTCTGAAAACCAGTTCAACACGTGTTTCTCTTCTTAGCTTAGGTGTCTTTTCATAAAAGCAAGCAGAGACTGTTTGCTTAAAGTAAATTGAATGTGTATTCCTGTAAACAGAGACTTTATACCATGGCTTAATGGGACGAACAGAATACAGTAAATACCTTATTTAAAGCTCATTAAAAGGATGAGGAGCGCAATTTACAATACTGGATGCTTAGATAAAATCAATGACACAGAAAAGGACTCCTCAATTCCCAAAACGAATGATTTTTTAATGATGTGGTAATAATATTGCCCGTTTAATTTAATTTTCACAGTAGTCTTCCCAACGCCAAGCGGATAGTTAGGTAGAAGGAAAATTTAATTTGTTAACTGAAACTTTACAAGAGTTCTGTTTGATTAATGAGGTTCTTATTCTAGAGTTGAAATTTGAAAATAACAGTTACTTTGCTATCATGATATCATGAACTTCAGACTATAATATTATGTATATGCGCAAGCTTACTGACAGGCCTTAGAATAAATATGGTGATTGTTGAATTAAAGCCAAAAGCAACGGCTCTTTTCTTTCACATCGAGTAAATAAATCTCATGTGCATTAATCACAAAATTGTGCTCTGTGGACTTTTTTGAACAAGCCTGATGCAAATAAGTGTAGGACGTCTAATATGAAAGTTGGTCTCAAATCTGAAACAAACAGTATATAGAATAAAATTTCTTAAAAGTTACAAAACTTTTAGGGTAGCGATAATATAAAGACGAGAAAGGATCTTTATATAAAGGGATGGCTCCGTGCCGTTGCTCTTTTGCTGGAGCTTCCAAATCATAAAGAAGTTCCAGATCAAATTATTATTTCTTGAGATTTTTGACATGTATGAATTTTTCATATTTCAATGAGAGGTTATTTCTGCAAAAAGCAAAGAAATAGAAGTTTGAACTTTGAACTGATGAGGGAAATTAAAGAAGTGACAAAAGAAAGGTTCTAGACTCCCATCAAAGGGTAATGATGATAGCCTTTTCCATTCTTGTCAGAAGAGAAGTATCAAGAACAAACGAAATCCATCAACTAGGAGAGACGAAAAAAGCAAGTCAAAGAACATCATCATTGTCCCAATCAGCACCTCATGCACTTAAGTTGCACAGCACAGCACCACTGTCCACTGACCCCAACATCACAAAATATCACAGGTCCGCCGCAGTGCAGTGCTGTCCAAACAGCTTATTTATCAGTATTTTGTACCCACATATTTACTTCAAAGGAACCCCCAGCCTCCCTCCCCCTCGCCAAATAATAATAATAGTAATAATAATAATAATAAATAAATAAAAGAATAGAAAAGATAAATAAAGCAAAATGGCAGAGGTAAAGATTGAGAAAAGAAACAAAGAAAAGAAGAATAAAACGGAAAGAGAACTACTTTCACATTGGAAAACGTCAAGAGATCACTTACAGGAACCCTCAAAGCTCAGTCTGTATAAATGAAGCTTTGATCTGAAGTTCTAAAAAGTTTTATACTTTTATCTATTGGCAGTTAATTTTGCACAGAAAATCAAGGCGACAAAATATTTAGTGTTAACTTTTCTCTAGATATACAAGAAGTTATACTTGTAAAATATCTAATACAAGTAACCGAAAGGGGTAGTAAACAAGAACAGCCTAGTAAAGATATATATTTGGATATCTCACCAAGCCTGTAGAGATCTCACCAAGATAAACAACGTTACCCTTCTGAGTTCTGAACAAGTATGCATGGAAGCTATTATTGGGGGGAATGAAGCCTGGTCCGAGATCCACTAAAATTTTGAGAACAAAAAAAAGAAGAGAGTATCTCTTCTCTTTTAAGTCTTAAGCGGCCTAGAACCAGACAACATTCCCCTCAAACAAAAAGCTTCCTTGAGTATTCTGGTTTCACAAGTTTCAGTCCACTGCATATTTTTTGCTCTCTCCCGTAGACAGCGGCTTGTTTTAAGGGGAGAGAAGGCAGCCAGGGTCTGTGGGGTATCTATAGAGGTGGGAGAGAGAGAGAGAGAGAGAGAGAGAAAGAAGGGGAGTTGTGATGATAGGTGAAATGATTGCAGAAATGGGGTCAGAGATTTTAAGGGTGTAGGGAAAGAGGATAAAAAACAATAAAGAGGGGGAGGTGGAAAGGAGAGCCGGGTGCAATAAAGACAAGCACAGAGAGGCAGAGAGCCCGGCCCTACTCACATCTGGGCTAAGTCAGAAAATTCAAACCAGGCGTCCAGCCCTCTTTTCCTTTCCTTTTTTTTTTTTCATTTTAAAGTTTCCCTTTTCTAATTGCTATCTTAATTTTTTGTAAAATAGAGTATCAAGTCTGTAGATGAATATTTTTGGATCAAAATGTATGAAGAATTTTCCATAGTTTTATTTTATTTTTTGAAGTAAAGAATATTTTCTTTAGTTTTGTGTATTGCATTGAAAACTGATGGTTAATCTTTTGGATTAAGCAGCAAAAAGAAGTCCTTACTTATAAAGTATGAAATCAAACAAACAGAGTTACATCAAATGCATGTTTTACATGAGCATGAGAAGATAGGAAAACCAAGAAAAACAGGGGAAAAAAATAATAGCAAATTAGAAATCTCAATATTAGACCTAGCTAACTGTGCGCTGAATAAGAAACCTCAACGGCTTAAACCTTGAGAGGAGCAACCTAGCAATGGCGGTCTACCAGAGTTGTTGGTTGACCTTTCATGCCAGAGGTGCCCACGGCACCGTAGAGATAGATAAGAAGATCTCTAAATGTTTTCATTAATTATTCTGACTGAGGCCATTTCTATTTTAGAAAATTTTGTACTTATTAAATCTGTCTTGTAGAAAAATAAAAAAAATTAAGAACGATAATGGTTCTTTGTTTCTTTCAATGGTAAAAACATGGAAACGTGGCTTCTTAGGACTGTCAATGGTATCCTTTTAATCGTTTATCCTACCTATATCATATTTGATAAGACGGATATGGATAAGATTTTATTTTCGTTAAGTTATCAGATATGTATATGGATAAAAAAAATTTCGTTAATTTATTGAGTAAGAGTATGAGTAACTATTTCTTATTCGTTAATTACCCGTACCGTTAATCTTTATCATAACCAAAAAATATAATTGTAAGATTCAATTAATACGTTAATAACAAACTAAAATCCGAAAGATATATTTGTAAGATTCAATTGATATGTTAATAATTAAACTAAGCAATTAAATTATAAGATTTGATTGAAATAATATTACGTTAAATTAGAAAGATATAATGGTAAGATTCAATTGATATGTTACTTATATATTTTTTTTCATTCACGGACTACATTAAAAAAATAATAAACTTTTTCAGAAGATCATTTCTTCTCAGTTGTCATTTGAGAAAATATTGTATAATTAGTAATTAGTTATATAATTTTTTTGTGGCAATTGACATGAGAAGATATAGTATGATTTTATTATATTTAAAGTATTATTCAATGTTGCATTTTATTAATATATTTATCTGGTAATATTTATTTATCTCTATTGTACAATAGTTTTTCATTGAGTTATTAACATTATTATCCATTTTCTACCGTTACTCTATCCTTACCGTTAATTCTTAACGGGTAAGGGTAGGGTACGGATAAAGTCAAATTTTTACGGATAAGGATAGGATATGGATAAAGAAAATTTTAATGGATACGTGTATGAAAAATGTCTCTATCGTGTCGTACCCTATCCATTGACAGCCCTAGGCTTCTCATTCCGGTCTCACAATTAATCTATCTTTCATGCAAATAATTTTGGCACGTCTATGGAAATTTGTGATTAAAAAATTGTGAACTGGGTTTTTTGAAACTGGGTATGGTAAGCTTGAATTGTTTTGGTACATAATTGAGTGTTCAATTGCCTGCTACAAATACCATCCATAACTTCCAGAGAAATCTCAACTATTCAACGCCTGCTACCATCCCTAACTTTCTAGGGTTTTGGTGCTTATATGGGTCCTGGAGTCCTATTCGGCTATTCCTATATACATCTGGTCATCCAGTCCACGATCAACGGCGTGGATCATCCAATAGCTCCAAGTTTGCGATATTAATTTAATATAATACGGATCCAGTTACACATCATTACAAACATTGATTGACAACGCATCAAAGAAGTTCATAATACAATTAGCAAAAATATTCGAAAATCATTAAACATGATGTGTCTTGTCCTTGTTTGAAGTTTTTATTATGAAAGATTAGATATTCAAAAGCTTAACAAGGCTATCATCTATTTGATTCCAAAAAGAAGAATGTTTTAGAAAACAAACAATTTAGACCCATAAGCTTGATTAATTGTGTGTACAAATGGATCACTAAAATTCTCACTAATAGATTAATTGTGTGTACAAATCAATCCCAATCTGCCTTTATTTAAAAGAAAAATCATTTTTAGATAATGTACTCTGTGTAAATGAGATTTTTCATATTGCCAAGAAAGATAAGGAGTTAGGAGTAATTTTGAAAATTGATATGGAGATGATGACATCCAGAGGTTTTCATTCAAAATAGATATCTTGGATTATTTCCTTACTTCAAGGGGACAAATCCGTATTAATTTGAACGATAGCCTTTTTTCTTATTTTGAAGTGAAAGGAAGACTCAAACATGGTGACCTATTGTCTCCATTATTTAATTAGGTTGCGGATTGTCCCAACAACATGTTGAATAAGGCTAGAAATTGTGGGTTGATTAAAGGATTAGATCCTCCAATTGATCAAGGTTGTGCTTTAAGTCTTTAGCCAACTTTCACTATGCTGATGATACACTGTTAATGTGTCAAGCAAAAAATAGGATGATAGACTATTATTCTTAATCCGGAATAAAAGAATAATCCAAACGCGTTAGGAATAAAAATTTAATTCAGATGTTGGACCACTTAAAAATAATACTCTAAATTCTAAAAAAAAATTATTCTCGATCATTTAGGAATAATATTTTTTGTTCTGAATAACTAATTCTAATTTTATTCTTAAGCGATCCAAACACATCCAGTTGTGCATAACAATAATTATATCTGTGTATGTCTTAAATTTTTCAGTTAATTTATTTTATCATGTACAGTACCGGTACATGTTAATGCGTTACTAAAAAGTTCCTTCGCACCTTTCTTGAATGTAGGAATTTTTAGGATTGTACTATTTGGACTTGAATATTGTATCTACTCTCAATTTCTCGCTTCATAAATCCCCAACAATCTTTCTACCAACTTTCTTAAAAAACATAAAAGCATATGTACGATGGTGCAATCTTCAAGAGAGGATATATGTAATATTCAAATTATATTTTGGAGGTCAAATAAAAATAAGTACCGATGATTAGAAAAACTGTTGAAGTTGCCCAAAATATATTTTGGTTTGTTTAAACCGTATCAATTGTCGTCGGATGGTTGTGTTTTTAAATGAGTTCATGAAATACGCATCACACAGTAATTGTATCAATAAAAATACAAATGGATTCAAGAGCCAAACTACAATAAAAAACCTAGCAGAAACCGCTCCACACAGATTAACGCAGTGCGTCAGTGTATTATAGTCCCAGATATCTGCATGCATATTCATTGATGGAGCTCGCTCGAAAATTATTTTTAAATATGTTAGAAACTACTTCATAAAATTTTAATAAATTGAAAATGGAGGTAGCTAGTTTGAAATTAGGTCAAGGTAGTGCTAATTAAACTGAGCGCAGTGGAATCAATCTGCTCACGAATCTGCAGCACTAAGCAATTAATTTCATTGATGAGTCTCAACTGTTTTGATATCACTTATTCTTGGCTGAACTGCCACGTAGAAGCCGGGTGAAGTGCACAATCCATGTCAACATATAGTGACACTTTGGCTTGTTTTCAAGAAATCTTTAGTACTTATATATGTATCTAAAAAACAGATATATACATTCTGAAACCGGACCTGACAGACCGGTTGAACCGCGAACCGGAGACCTGTCCATTTTCTGTTTAATCGAAAAAACGGCCGTTTCGACCACATTTAAACCAAAAAACCGGCCGACCGAGTAGCCTTTCCGGTTCGGTGGCCGGCCAGGTTTTCAAAATATTAGTTGTGATGCTTCTCATGCCATAAGCTTATTCTATGTAGTGAAGTAGCTAGGTTGGCTTGGTTCCGGCCTTCTCTATATATATTCCTTCTTTTTTTTTTGCACCAAAATTCGAAAGCTTGCCAAAAAAAGTCCTATATTTATTGTACGGATATATTTTATTTAAAAAATATATATAACGCGCGATAATTTTAAATCAAACGCTTCAAAATTATACATTTATTCATTTTAGTTAAAATTTATATAAAAGGTTCTTATATAATAATTATGTAGTTGCGGCATGCATATTCAAAATCTTTAATTTAAAAATTAGATCATAGACCAGATTGATATATATTAAAGACAATTAATTTCGACGATTAGACAAGATCCAAACCTAAAAGACCGTAGGGTTTGAATTGTTGTTATTGTAGGATGGTAGCAAGATGGTTCCATGAAATGGGCCAGGTAAACGTGGTGATGTAAGGCCATAGAGAGACCGTGAGGTACGATCCATTTAGGATGCCGAGTTGGCGCGTTTAAATACACTGCCATCAGTGTAAGCTTCCAACAGCAACGTTGGTGGCGCCTACGTATAAAGGGGTCTGCTTGGAAATATAATATAAAACAGTGATATGTCATGCATGGACGCATGGTACATGATGTTTTTGTTTGCTTTTCTGTTCTATCCTGCAATTTGATATGTCCAGAGTACTTTATTTGCTAACAAATTAGTTGGTTCATAGCGCGGTGCTACTGTTTATTGAATTGATTTGGTAACCGAGAGCAGAAGAAACACCCAGTGGAAAAGGAAAATATAATATTTCATGTACTTTAAATCCAATAAATTAATTTTGTGGAAATAATTTTGAAGAGATACTTTTTTTTTAATTAGTCTCTACATTTTCTCACATTCATAAGCTAGAACTTGGAACTGTCAAACATAATAGTCTGGCAATATTACCTTTTAAAACAAAATAAATACTGCTCATTAGTGGATAATTTGCCTCCTGAGATTATTATCGAAAAAAAAGTTCTTATAAGGAAAAGAAAAATACAATCACATAATAAACAGAATTCCGAAATCTAATAAACATCAAACAACAAAATCCAACAGCCTAGGCGGGAGAACCAATCTTAATCTAGTGACAAAGAGCAATGAATCTTGAGTGAAAGGTCAGATGTTCAAAATTCAATTAGAAGTCTTTCATAGATATTTAATTTTAAAATAAATTAGATGATTTAGACCTCCAATTTATATTTAAAGAAAAAAAAAAACAAAGGCCATCATCTTCTTCCAGACGAAGCTTACACGAAGTCTCAGCTATATATCTTTCTTGCTCTCCGCTGGAATTGTGAAAGCATGGGCAGTGGACTAAATTTTATTCGTAATCCAAAGCATCGTTTTCACCTTTCATATAAAAAGTGCGTAGAGAGCATGCCATATTATTTTAACTGCTAGAAACTATTATTTAAAAAATATATATATCGAAGTCAAATTTATAATTCTTTTATTTAAGATTCTTTATTGCTAAAATAAAAATATATTAATGATGGTTTGACAATGGTTGTTTACCACAACAAGAATTTTCAAACCAACCCAAATAAAAATATAAATAAAATTAATTAAAAATGTACTGTTTGTTGGTCTACAATTTCAAGATATCATAAATAAGTTGTAAATAGTCCACAAAAAAGGTTTCCTGGAATTTAAGTATTATTTAGAGGTACGCGCGTCAAGGTTAATTAATTATATATCTTCAGACCGTTCAATGTTCAAATTGCTTGATAGATTGACAATATGTAATAAATTCACGTCATATATATAATATGCGCATCATATAAATTGCAAGTTCTCATGATTAATATATATTAATTAGGTTCAAATTTTCTTAATATATATATAATTGGTATAATTATCATGACAAATTATTGTCAAGTAATTCATCTCCTTAATACATATATCCTTGTTTTTAAGATATCATGCAATATTGTACGAATATATTTTTGAAAAAGCTACAATTGTACTGTATAAATTGATATAAAAAATGGTCGGCGCGTCAAGCAAAATAATTACCATGGAAATTAAATGGAGGATTTTATACTCTTTTATCGCAATGGATTAAAATTTTAACCAGACCTATATATTCAAATTGTTCATTTTATGAATGAATAATATTGACTAGGATTCCAGTCCGGTTTAAAATTTCAATCCAGCACATAATAATTTTTTTTTATGAAACTTGGTTAAATTGTATTTTGTCGGCATAAGAATGCTAATTTAAAAATGAATAAAAATCAAAATAGTGATGTGGCGGTGGAGTTGTTGGGTGGGAGAATGGGATGAATAATCAATTGATAGCGTCTTCACTCGCAAAAAATTCAAGCCTAGCTATGTTAGTCTTGGACTCTTGGTTGTTATTTTCCCAATTCACATCATCCTAGTTAGGCTTGGCTTTAATTTTCCAAGCATGAATCCGGGAGATATTGACAATTCATGAGCTCATTTCTCAGTTTTTTATTTCCCCTTTTTCTAAGAGCAAGCTGTTTTGACAGTAAGGACGCACTAAATTGCTGACGAAACTTTATATTTTGATCTCGAACTCAAAAAGGATCAAGACAAAAAAAAGCAATAAGGTAATGAATTTATTTATCAATCAGCATAAAGGTAGGATTAACGGCAGCAATGACTAGTATTATTTACATGAAAAGCGTGACGTTTACATAGCTAATAATATTTGACCTTTAGTATTGAGATTACGCGTTCGGTTGATGCATTATTATACACAAGCGAGGATTTATGGACTTATATACTTGTGGGGGCTTGCTAAGCCATATATTATTCGGAGAATTTTTGTTCTGATTCATCACTCCATCAGTGTTTTAAATTGCTTCAAATTGTATATATCATGATGTCAATAATGATGATATAATTAAGTACTATATCAGATAGCTCTCTCCAATTACGCCTTAGAGACTATTTTAATAATTGAATCCGAGGTATGTAAATTCAAATTTTGTGATTGAGTTACAGAAATAAATGCTTCATTTGCAAATTAATCAATTTACATTTTACACCAATAAAAAGTGTAGCGCATGACATACTCAGAAGTTTAGGTTTTATTGGGAATCACAGAACAGCGTTTTTCATCCAACTGCTGTTTTCCAGACGACTCAAATTAATTCAGTTGCGGTAATTCTCAGTCACTACTGCACGTCAAAAAGCACCTTCAAGAGGAGTATGTAAACTTGAGGTCCTTGTCAGCTAGGAGCTAGCATTTGTCCAGTTATCTGGCCGAAATAATTAACAATACCTGGTATTTTAAAAACATACCCAATTGGTAACGGAAGTAGAGAATTCGATTTGAACCTCTTTGTAATTTGCTATATCCCAACAATAAAATAGTGAATGTGCTTTGAGTGAAAGGTCGCAGATTCGAAATTCGACTGAAAGATCTTTCATAAACATTTAATTTAAAAATAAGTTGAGTAGCTTAGTTCTCTAATTTATCTTTAAAAAAATAAATAAATAGTGAGCGTGCTTGATCTTAATGCAGGCTTAGATTTAGAACGATTCAAAGATTATATTACAAAAGTAATCTAATCGGCATTATACGTAAGTAAAGAAATAAAAAATATATCTAATCATATGATATTCTTGATCTAGTGATAAAGAATATTGTCTCTTTAAGTAAAAGATATTATTTATGGATATTTAATTTAAAATTAACTTAAAAATAATTGGGAGAGTTGACTCATATATCTTAAAAAAAATAATAATTTGTTTATATATATGTTCGTAATAGATACGTTGTGTATTAAATGTGATATTATTTGTACCTTTCTTTTGTTTTCCTCCGTTATATTTTAATTTGGAAGTAATAATATATAAGTTTTAGAATGTTATGAGGACATGAAATGAGTAAACTTCATTAATTTTCAAACTTCCGTTATATATCCAAATTACCTTTTTTCATTAAGAGTTAAATATATAAGTTTTCCTCTGAATTTTTGCATCACAATTTTATCATGCAAGTACGTACAGCGCACTAGACAGACGAAAAATATTAAGTTCCTTACAAATTAAGAACACATTAAACTTTGAGAAAGTTTAATATGCACCATAGTGCATAGGGCTTTCATACACTACGAATTTTTTCGGGAGTATTTTGTAAATTGACAAATCTAATTTAACTAATCTAATCTATATATTGAAATCTCACGGCAAATCAAAATTTATAATTTTTTAGATTTTATTACTATTTTTTCGAATTTTTTAAAACATGTCATTTTTGGAATGTTATACTATTTACAATATTCCAAAAATTACATGTTTTAAAAAATTGGAAAAAATAGTAATAAAATCTAAAAAATTGTAAAATTTGGTTTGTTATGAGATTTCAATATGTAAAGAATGGTTAAATTAGATTTGTCAATTTATAAAAATACTCCCGAAAAAGTCCGCGGTGCATAGAAAGTCCTATGCACTATATTGCATATTAAACTTTCTCATAAACTTTTTATGTCAATAGAAATGTTATTCTCATCAGCAAAAAAAATAATATGCCATCCTACCTCAAGTTTTTTTTTTATTACCTTTGCATCAGTTAACTTCATAACACAACTTGTGTGTGTTGTCAAAAAAAAATATATTTTCTGCACACCTTCAAACAATCCGTTCCTATTTTTTTAAAAGAAAATTAGAAGTCAAGCCCCATAATTTTTGTATTAAATAAATAAGTTATTTACAAAAAAAAAAGAGAAAGAGTACAAAACAAAGAAAAAAAAAAAGAAAGAATATTTTTTGAGAACCCATTATTTTTTATTATTCTTTATATCTAGAAAATGATTACAAAATCAACTATTTGGTAAGAGGAAATAAATGATCGATTTAGTGTTTATTAAATGGTTTAGCCGCTGACTAGTCAATTTTGGTCCAATTAATCATTCAAGTTTGCAAAATACCCACCGAATATATAATATAATAAATCCGTAACAGTTCGGCCATCAGCCCATCACCATTCACCAATTAATTATGCTTCGGCCGCGGGCCGCCTAATCAATTTGGATGGTTATCTTTATTACAAAAATGCACACAACGGTCATAAGCAATTTACTTTTGAGATAAAAGAAAGTGATTAATTACGTCTCTCAATTTTAGATATTTAAGTTTTGAACTCGCAATATTCACTCATTGTTCTTAGCTATTAGATTGATTATAAATATTTGTTTGAAATAATGCAGCCCTTAAATTAAAACAAACCCTATTTTTTTTAGTAAAAAAAAATATATAACATACCCCCTTAAAGAACGTGAATCTGATAAACGTCTCTTATATCAAATGCATGCACACTTGGAATTTCAATGGATTATATTATGAACAAAAAGGCAACTCTAATAAGACCCATCTAAGAGACGTCACTCGCCTGTAGGGCACTCATCCTTAGTTTCGTGAAATAGGGATGAATTACATCTTCACGAATTAAATGCATGTGGCGGTATTAAAGTTTTGGACAGCACTTAAATTATGAAAGGGATTTGACATAATATTAGAGAACCGAAAAGAAGCACAGCTGACAAATAAATTTTTATACTTCTCTGAGGCATATTCAACCAGTATATAGAAAATAATAGTTTTTTTTTTTTGGAAAATTGAATGTGCAATTTTATTTTTGGGAAAAATACAAAAATAAATAAGTGAGAATAAAAACAATAAATATAAAATAATTATAAATAGACTATTCCAGAATCATTTGTACTTTTTCCCCCTGTGAAGAGGCCCGTAGGCTGAATTATCTACACTTCAACCTCCTTTTAGAACAGAAAGGCAACCTTTTCTTTTGCTTATTTTACACGCTTTGGTATCCGCCCAACAGAATCATTGGACTTTTCCAACTTCGTAGCTAATTTTTAAAAATTCTAGTGCTGCAGAAATGCTGCGAAATGTTTTGGATGCCATAAAAATTAATACGGGCCGCCAGGCAGGAAATGACAAAAATTGTTTATAGCTGATATATTTTCTTATCCGAACTTCCGAAGTAATGCAATATTATTTAGAGCAGATATTTGAATTCATTCCATAGTATCTCATCATGAAGTTATAAACACGTGTACGTACATTGGCGGATCTAGAAAAAATATTTAGGTGGGGCTGAATGCTCTAATGAATCATTTGATCGAACAATTTTTCTTTTTTTGCTCTTCAGCCTCACCTTTGAGTGCTCCAATGACAGAAAAAATTCGCTGAGGCTAAAGAGGGACTCTAGGGGCTCGACGACGGTAGATGGGGCTCTAGCCTCAAACAATTTGCAAGAAAATAATATTGATTATCAGGTTGTACCACGGTCAGATAATATCTTATGTACTCGTTTAACTTTAAAGTCCTGTGATCAACTATCGATATCTCCATTAAATCGACACAAATCAGTCCCAACAACTTGCTCAAAATTCTAGATTCTTGAATATAAAATATATTATTTTGATTGCATATCCACCCACTTAATTTTAATTTAGTTTCATTTTATTTTTATTTTGACTTAGATCGATCGCATGGTTTTTGTAATTCGACATCCACAATAAATTAATGCACTGATCATCACAAATTCATCTCTAAATTAAATTACAACAAATTTATATACTACATTTAAAAAATGACAGTCTCAATTTTTTAAAAAATAAAAAATTCTACGGTCAAACATCTCAAATAACCGCAAACAAGGACTCGCACGGACGTCGCTTAACAGGCGTCAAACTGACTGTGACGTTCTAGTTAACAAATTTTCACTCTTTTCTTTTTGTCAGCACTCAACATATATTTCCCAATTAAGAATGCGCAACAATGGTTTGCCTTTCCTCAACACAACACTAGTTAGGCTAAGTTTGGGTCAAACCTGAACCATACATACAATACGGCCGGTCGCGGTCAGGTAGTGCCCGGGATACCCGCTGCCTGCTTCACTCTCTCACTCCCACACAAGGGTGCGTTTGGATCGTTGGAAGAAAGAAGAAGAAGAAGGAAGAAGAAGAAAAAAAATTATAAACAATCCAAACTCTTCATAAAATTACACACTTCCCAATACTTCTTCCCACTTCTTCCTTTCTTCTTTTCTTCCCACACATATCCAAACGCACCCCAAGATCATAAAAATTGAATTGAGAGGATGCAACGTGCTACTCTCTGTCCCCATGCAGTAACACTAACAAGTAACAGCATCCCCTCGGGGGGCACCATGCACCATCCCACTGCCAATCACTACCCTACAACACGTAAACGTCAAGTCGGTGTCCCCCTCCCTCCCTCCTTCCCTCCTTTGATTGATTCCACTTTTTTTTCTTTTTTTACTACTGCTGGGAAGTAAAAATGATAGTGGGTCGAGTTTGGATCGGATCTGAGATACATTTATTACGCAGATCCGCAGTACGTCTGAACGGATACATTATTAAAATATAATATAATTGCTGTCCGACATAGGTTGCTCGATCGTATTATTATTATTATTAAAATGTTGGATTTGAAATGCTTTAACAGTAGTAAATAAATTTAAAAAGGGTTGGGAGGCAGAAAGGTCCAAGGCTTTTTGGTCGACAAGGCAGACCCACGAGGTCTCATCAATCATGCGGACGAGACTTCTCCATGCTACGCCTACACGGATGATTTTGAATTTTGAATTTCGGACGAGTCCAGTCCAGTCTTGGGAGGACTGCACGGTTGAGAATGTTAACAAAAGCCATAACAAGGGTCTATTACCAATCCTAATCTGGTGGCGCGCTACACCACGTGTCGCGCACCTACGAGCCGTCTGATCTTGATCGGACGGTTCATTTTTGACGGGCCTATCAATCTAGGTTACATGCACGGAGCTCCCTTATCCATGTGATCTTGATCAGACGGCCAGGAGCTGCGCGACACGTGGTGTCGCGCAACACTTGATTTGAATTCGTCTATTACGGCCTGCTTTATGGTTCTACTTTTATGAATTTCAGTGGGTGAAGAAATTTGTTTTTTTTACCATCCGTTCCGTTTGGCCAAACACATTTAATGGGGATCTATGGAATTTTGTGCGAACAATAATTTTTTTCTATTAGGAAAAAAAATTAAAATGTTGAATGTCTGCGCGCGGACTCGTAACTCCTTTACATGTGATGTATGGAATCTTGTTCGCCTAATAAGTAATAACTCTTCTATTAAAAGAGCATACAAAAATTAAACACTAATTGGACTCGGGTGTTTTTTTTTTCACTCTTTCTTTTCTTATTTTCCTCGCGTAAAGTTCAATTTATCCTGTACTGAGAGGTTATTATGGCATTCATGTCCCAAAATAATTGCTGCCAAAAGGTTGGCTTGGTAATTATGAACAAATTTAAGCAGGAATGTCTCCTCTTGAGACGTTTCCTCTTTTAAATTAATCAGGTGGGACAGCCTGACAAACTTTCCAGTCAGGTACCGTACAATATAAAATGTTGAAAATTTTTATATATTTTTTTAGCAAAACTAAGATGTTGAATTTGAACTCAAATCCGTTAAGAACTATATAGTTCTTGTTATAAAACACTTGGAGTGTAGCCCAACCCGTTGAGGAATCCACATTTTGGGCCGACAATCTTTGTACAATCCCACAAATAAATAGGACGACATAAGTTATGCTGACAGAAATTCGTTCTTATCAACATAGACAGCTTGTATTGCTAATCCACATTAAGTTTATAAGCAGTATTGCTAAGTACTGATGACAATTTACAAAACGTATTAAAGGAAAACATAGACAGCTTGTATGATAATAGAACCTTCCAAAATTTTGACAGAACAAAGATATACAAGTACTGAATCCCCTTATCATGGAGGCAACATGCAAGAAGCATCCTCAGTTTAAAAGTAAAATAATAATAATTTCATGCTTTAGTTCTGATGCATCCTCAGCACCTTGTATAGCACAGTCACAGAACCAATATTAATACAAAGACAAAGTAAGCGGTGAATAAATATCAGAATAATCAGCTTCACTAACAAGGTACCAACTTTGCTCTCTTATACAAGTGTACATAATGTAATGAATCCCACCAAAACCACTAAAGTACATAACAGAACCCTCCAACAAATCAACACCAGAATGGGGAACAACAGGGGGAAAATAAATAAAAAAAATCCCTCACATATATGCTGCTATATAAGCACTCAAATATACAAAACAAAAGAAGAAAATCCCCTCAAATAAAACATGGTTGGTCCGGTCCAACTCAGGCAGCATAAGACAAGCATGGTTACTATCCTCCACCCATGGTCAATCAGAAGTGGAAATAAAACAAAGTAATACACCCTCTCAGAATTAGTTAATACAAGTGGAACAACAAGCACATGGTCTCAGCTACCTATTTAAGTTCAAAAGATTTACAACCTCTTGTACAGGATCAATTCTAGGAGTCATGTCTGCCATCTGTGCCACATATTTTTCAAGTATTGCACAAATAAGCTTCATTTGTTATAGACAATGCTTGGAAGGATAGCCGATAAGTCTATACTGTTCAGGTAACATAGAGCACAATACTTGCCCCTTGACTTGTAAGAGTTCTCCATCGATGCCACAGCCATTGTGCGTTTTTGACCCTGGTTTGAGCTTCACTGACTTTACCTGCAGGATTGGTATGGTGTGTACAAGTGAAGTCATTGAGATATGGGAAGAAATTAAAAATGGATGCAGAAGTCACTGAAATATGGTAATATGTGAATTAGCATAGTAGAATTTGGATTTTTCTACATCAAAATGACAATTAAGTCAATAATCCTGTAATTTTAAAATTCTATAAGAAATTGGAACAGAAAAAAATTTATTGTTTGTTTGTTTCAGGAGTAATTCCAAAGTGGCACCTTTGCTTGCCCAGCTACCTAGGAGATGGAAGCCAACAAAAAGACAACATGCATAATATTATTTATTTCCAAGCAATAGATAAAACAAAATGCTACTAAGAAAGGTAGCGGGACATAATCAAATATCAGCAATGCTACAGCTCCTCTCCAGTTGGACAGATACAAGAACAATGTCAGCAGGTACTGGATTAGAACAGACAAAAAGCAAACCAAGCTACCTGATTTGTAAAGATTGATGTCTCCCCTATTTGTAAAGGGTAGTTTCAACTTTCAAGTCCTATCTGAACTTCTTGAGGACTATTCAATTAAATTCACAACAAATCAATAGGGGTCAAACCCCAGCAACATATCTCACGTGGCATTTTTAGAATGAAGGTTTTTGTAACATGAATTGGAGCCTAGGGTGCAATCGTGATGCAAACTGTAATTTCAGATCCAACTCACTTTGGATAGTTCAGTCTCACTCTGTCAAAATAATGAAACAAAACCTATTGTTGCTTCATAAACCCAAAGCCTTGGAAGATTAATACAAAGAATCTACCATACAAAAGAACCAAAAGGGAAGCCTTAAAAGGTTTATCGCTACTGGCTGTTGGTTGCTACTTGATTCACATTGACGCCAGCTTACAGGCTAGATTGAATGATCAAATGAAATGCAACTACAATATAATAAGAACAGCCTGGCTTGACATGAATAGAATGGGATCATAATTCATAAATAGCATGAGCCTTGTTGGTGAGAATGTTTATGCCAAAGAATTGTCTGTCATTTTAATTCAAATTTCATTAATCCATAGGCTTGGTCTTCCGAGCTGGCCAACATTTATGAAGGACAGGCTGACTAGGAACAGAAAGATGGTCTTATTCTTTTAGTAGTAGACTGCCCAATGCTGTCCAAGGTCAACATGTGGTTTGTACTCATAAGTGCTCTTCAAAAACCCACAGAAGATGAATGTGGGAATTACATACAGATAAAAGTTGGAAGACAGACAAAGTACCTTAACATACTCGACATAGGGGAGGGAAAGATGACGGCCAAACTGCAGCTGAATAAAAAACCTGAGTAGCCTCCATCTTCCAGTCCCACCCACCAGCAGCAAATCCAAAGCCCGATCATCAAACTCAGCCTTTGGTGCAACCACCTGTGAGCTCAGACTCTGCACAGTTCTGCATGAGTGATTACAAACCAAAACCCCTAAATACTTGCCTTTCCGTACCACCCATTTCTCATCCATGTTAGGCACCAACATCCCCATCCCACCTGCCTCTAGGTCATCAGGTGGTGGGTCAGGCAACTCAATCGTACTTTCATTTTCTCGTTCCTCCCAGGTTGGCTCAGTGTCCCATCTGGGCTCAGCATCCCACTTGGGTTCAGTATCCCAGGCCGGACCTGGGTCTGACACGGTTGAAGATATGTCTTCCCTGTCATATGCTGATGTGGCAGCCCACGAGGAGCGTGATTCAGTTGTGGTTAGGCCTGAGGCAGTCGAGACCTTGTCAGTCCTTGACTTGGATCGAGTTCTTGGCCAGTTCGGGTTAGATGAGAAGGGCTGCGGATGCAAGACCTCTTCAGGCTCAGAAACTATGTTGTTATTTCTGCCAACAGACAGACGCTTAGATTTTGGGTCCAGAGCGCGTACAACCTCTGAAGGTTCATTTACTGCTGAACCATTGCTACCATCCACTGGGGTTCGGCTGGGACTCATCATCGAATCAATGCTTGACAAACTGGATGCACGAGGGAGGCCTTCTTTTCGGGACCTTCGCAATATGTCATCATAGAGTTCTGACATGTCAGCCTGCCTTCGTTCTTCAGGTGAGCTCATTCTCTGCTGCGACTCAGACAGGGCATCCTTTGTCATGGGAAGATATTCCAGCTCAAAACTGTATTTAGGTAGACAAAGGAATTTCAAGAAACCAGCTACGAAGTACCGCAGGGGTCCAAATCGCTTCTGATATTTTTCTGAGAGCTCGAGTACTACAGGAAAAAAGAGCAAATTGAATGAAAATGTAAGAAAAAAGAAGGTAATTAATGGGCAAGTGTACAAGAAGTGCTTATTCTTACCATCACTAAGAAAACCAAAATATGAGACAGTTGTGCCATAATGAACGACCCCTGTTTGAATCCACTTAACAGAGAAAACATCTGCAGCTGTGAGGCCTCCCTATGGAAAGCAAGAAAGTGAGAATTAATATGGGTTTGTTTCAATTAAACCAAAGAAATTTGCAAGCAAATGCAGCATATATTATGATGTAGGAAGTAGGTTTTAGGGTAGTGTTATAGGCTTAAGGTCCTAAGGTTTTTTGGCTTGAGGTTAAAGATGTAGGACTTGTGTTTTAGGCTCTTAATTTTTATACTGTGAGCTTTTGTTGTTACTATTATTATTACTATTAGTACTATTGTTATTGTTTTTAGTATGGGACAAAAGGCTTAGTTGTTGTTGTTGTTATTGTTTTTAGTATGACTGTCTACTTTGTTTTTGGTGACTGGTCTTAATGAGTTTCATTTCTAGCCCTACCCCAAATTGTTTGGGCCAAAAGGCTTTGATGTTGTTGTTGTTGTGGATATTTCAAAATCAGCACCTTGATAATGGACATTGCCGCTGAAATTGGATCTCTGACTCCTAGAACTGTCCAGACTAACGAGTTGTCAGAGCCAGCAGGGATTATGCCAATAGGAACAGAAACAGCTTCTTTCTGATCACTTCTACTAAGAAGCCCATTAAGGACCTGAAGAAATAAAAATCAACAAAGACTAAAGAATTAATAGCACTCCAGGTTGGTTATTTCTTGGGGTTGCAAACCTCCAAAGCTATGGTAAATAGCTTGATTCAAAATTAAACAAATTGATCTAAGAGACAAAAGGTTAAAGGAAGTCATTGTTGGAATGAACAAATACTGACCTCATTCACAATTCCATCTCCTCCAACACATACTATTCCTGCAAAACAAATATAATATGCAGTGATAAGATTATCCAAAAACTGTGGTTTTAGATAAAGAAAATTATGTAAAATAGCAAAGACAAATAATATAACATACCATCAGGACATGTACTGAAATCAACAGTACCAGCAAGGGTTTTTGCATGACCTGCATAACTAGTTTTTACAACTTCCATCATAAAACCTGCAAGCTGTGACCAATTCAATTCAAATTAAAACTAGCACACATTACAATATACATAAACAATTCATGAAATCTGGCGTTAAGCACCATTCGCTTCAAAAAATATATTTCAAATATGTCAGTTTTATCATTATCTTAGAAATGTGCAATTTAACATCACAAAGTTTGAAAATGTTATATATATCCTCTATATACTGATAAAAGATACATGCAGGTATACGCAGATATATTCAAAAGTTCATG
Organism: Rhynchospora pubera; assembly: GCA_028095005.1. NCBI lineage: Eukaryota > Viridiplantae > Streptophyta > Magnoliopsida > Poales > Cyperaceae > Rhynchospora > Rhynchospora pubera. Next base: position 325,930,656 of record CM051460.1, read on the forward strand.
CAAGCACATAGCAACTTAAACAAGACTGAGTAATGCCAAAAACATATAGAGAAACTTAAACAAATGAATACAGAACTAAATTTATTATCAACTCAAACTTGCTTGGTCTTGATACAAAAGGAGCTAGAAACTATAAAAGGTTCAGTCAAATTGACAAGGTGTACAAGTATACCTTGAACATAGGCTCGACTTTGTTGTGAAACACCTTACTCGACCTCCCATGACCAGAGCGAGGATTCAGTATAACAAGAATTCTTGGTGTGCTTCTGCGTTTGATAGCTGGCTGATCAAAAATGCTCTCATTTATAACAAAATCAGATGGCTGCTTCTTGCTAGAGACCAAAGGATGAGGCTGTAGGTTGACAAAGCAATGCTGCTCAGCAAAACCCGACACCCATTGAACTGCCTCATCTGATGTAGTGGCTAAGAAACGGAAGTCTTTTTGGATCCTTTCTGATTTCCGATTGAAACAACATAATGCAAATGATTTCTTCGTGGAAGGGTATGCATGCACAGTGAAATGCCTCAGGCCGTTACTGTAAGTTACCTGTGATGCATATTTGGTGTACGTTGACAATGTTTATTGAGGGGTCATGACACAAAACACAGTCTTATAATTGAGTTGGCGAACTAGTAATTTTTATTGGATGAATAAAATAATTTTATGTTAAAATGAAATTTCTGTTGGATTTTCTAAACAAAATCTGAATTTTACTGTCTAACTATTTGCAATTCCAATTATACACATGGTAAACATCTTAAGATAGGGTTTAACTGGAATTATATATCAGTGCAAGGCTTTAAACCTAAAGCAGGCTTCAGACAGGCTCTAATATAAGATTTTTACCTCTTAGTTTCCTACCTATGGCAGGGTTCAATCAAGCAATAGTATATGATTATTAGCTCATAGTTTCCTACACCATAAAGATTCAAACCATTTTGCCGTATAGAACAAAGTACTACTTTTCAGTTTGCACTGCCCGGTACAACATGAATTATAAGAACTTCCTAACCATAAACACACAAAATGAAAATAGCTACATTCATATAATACTTACAGAAACAACATCTTCTAAGCTGAGAACATTTTTAGAACCCCAGAGCAGTGCCTTGCTGGTAAGCTTTGCATTTACACTATTTGCCTTGCCAACCCCAGACTCCGCATTATCATCAACAGTCTTGTTTTTCTTATCAAGCACAAGCTGTCCTGCCAGAACCTCATATCCTAACAAATCAGACTTCTCGTCTCCAATAATATCGATCCTGTGCTCATGTGTCTTTTCCTTCACAGAGCGGGCTGTCTCTGAGTTCTTATGTTTTGCCGGCTTGCTCTTGCTTCTTTTCTCAGGAAAGATAGTTGGCGAGGAGTGCTGGCCTGATGATTTCTGGGACCGCCGGCCACTTGATCGCCGGCTGGATTTCTGCGAGGAGGTTTGTGGGGTGGTGGATACGGTAGGCTGATTCTCATCAGAAGCTTCCATTTCTTTTTATTGAAAAATCACAGAATGAAGATAATGACATCACTTCTGAATTCTCATGAGCAAGTCAGGTAAGTGATGGCACCTGAAATGTGTAGAGAACTAGTAATGAGAATTTATGACTCTTGAGGAAACTGGCAGGGCAAACAATGAATGGTGTCAGCTTTGATAACATAGATAGGTAAACTGGATTGTAAGCCAAGAGAAAACTACTTCTCTAGAAATTTCTCCAGAAAATCCCCATTATAAGGCATAAGTTACTGATGAAAAGACAACCAATTAAAATATCAGTGTGTATTCTCTGTACTCCATCTCTATTCGATGGTGACACTTTAGAAAATGAACATGATAAGGAGGCGCTATAATAATACATCCACAAAGAATTTCTGCTTGCCTATCTTCAAAATGCCAAATTGTTGATTGCAATTAGAGAAAGAAGTAAAGCTCCGATGTCATCAGAGAAAACACTAATTACAAATGCATTCCATAATGCTGCTATTTCAATTCTGCTCTATCTAAAAAATATGAACGAATTTCAGAGAAAGAGAAGAGAAAAATAAACAAAACTTTCACACTTGGTGACTTCAGCTCAACACCCAACTCTAGCCAATTCCTAATAACTTGAGCGAATATGAGAAAATGAAAATCGAGCTAGTTTTAGCAAAACCCAATTCTTCCTATCCATAGTTCCAATCACCCAAATTCCTAAATTCCCAATATTCCAGCTGAAAAATGAAGCACAAACCTCAGCTCGAGGAAAACAGAGAGGATCTAACCTTTGAAACAGAGATCGGACGGCGTGAGGCAACCACCGGAGATGGATCGATCGATGGAGAAAAGGAGATAAGGAAAGAGGTTAGGGTTGTTGAGGTGAGAATCTGTGAGCGTATCAGAGAAGGTGGAGAAAAGAAAGGCACAATCAAACGAATGAAAAATGAATACGAAAAGAAAAGAAATGAAATGTTAATGTTAAGAAAAAATAATAAAGGAAGGGAGGAGAGAAAACAAAACAAGGCAGACTTGGTTGCTAATGCTGAGGAGTTGGGTCCGTTTCCTCTCCAGTTGTACCTTACTGTCCGTTCCTGTCGGAAGCAATTGCTCTTGTTAGGTAGACACGTCAGAAACGGTGATAACCCAGTTAATGATCCTCTCCATTGAAATTTTTGTATTAGATAGGGATTTGGTGCCGCCGTGTTTTGGTGGCATCAGATATTATTTTATATAAATAAATAAAAATTATTATGGGTTGGAGAATGAATCATTGAACATACCTAGTTGTTGAGTAATTAGCATATTTTGGATATAAACTTAACAGATTTTGCTTGGGGAAGCGCATCCGTTTTTATGATGTTTGAAACGTTTTAATCTTTTAAAACGAGTAAATGGAATGACTACCTATGCACGGTTACAGAAGTGATTCTATAATTATAATAATGTTCAGTAGTTTGCATTGGTCAGCTGACTATTGAATTTTGTATTGTAAGATAATTACTAGTATCCAACCTGGCAAAAGATAGCGACAGAACAAGTATTGAGACATTTTGAACTCTATGCATAATGAGCATGTACATATACTCCTTCTAAATCTTGTCTCCTAGCTGATGTAAGATCCCAAAGTTTATCTGCATGCTCTCGTCAAAATTGATTTTCTTTGAACGTTATTTATTAGTAATTAAAGATAATATTTTCAAAACCTAATAAAAAGTCATTTAGAGATGTTTAAAATTTCAATCTGATCTGATTCAGAATTCAAAAATGATAAAAATACATTAAATTTCAAATTTCCAGATGGCTTTGTCAATTGTATACAAATTCCGAACGTATGTATATACATGTGTGTCTGTATACATTCAATCATGTATAACTTATAGATAAAATTATATTTAGATAGTATGATTTGTTGTTTTGTTCACTGAATTTTTTTTCATTATGACTAGTGATATAGTGAAAATACAGGAATAAAGATTTATTTATAATAAGCATATCTATTTTTATATAGCAAAGTTACCATGCCTTTTTTCACTGAAGCAGCTGAGAGTGCATGATAATTACTTTGCTTGATCAGAAAGACCATCAGCATACAAGACACGAATTTTTTTTTATTTAACAATGTTTTACTTTTACTACATAGTTTAGATTTCAAAAACAAATGACGAACTAAAAACGTTCGTCTCATATTCTGGATACCCAGAGAGAGTTAAAAAAAAAAAAGAAAGAAAGAAAACCAGGACCCCAAAAAAAATTCCATCCCTAAAGATAGATTTTCATTTAATAGAAGAAATTCCAACAAATGTTCTAGAAGAAATTCGCCAGCTTTAGCAACAGATAGTTTTTTGTTTTGGGTCTGACCGTACGAGAGCTAGATCTTGCATTCAAATATTCAATAAAACATTTGTTCCATTCCATTCTAATTTCTTCAGTCTCTACTCTCTACTGATGCAAGAAGACTTATGAATATTTTTTTTTAATCTCCCGTCTCAGAAAAATGTGATGTAATTTTCCATAATTTTTTTTATATATTTTGAAATATTTTTTAGATTTTTATATGAAATCCCCTTAATGGATCGTCGATGTCGTATTATTAGCACATAGAATAGAAGTGCTACAACAAGCACCAAACCAAATCTCTCCTTGGATTTCCTAATTTTTTTTCCCCTTGCTCCCGTTGTGGAGAAAACACTGAAAATAGCAAAATAATGATTTATTGTTGCGGAACTCTTTTGTAACGATAGCAAATTTAGGAGCATATAATTAATGACCGCGTGAAAAAAAAATTAAATACTTAATATAAGATGCTGGCTAAAATATTATAAATTTTTATTTTTTATGCAATAATATATCCTAACTTAATTTTATTTAATATTTTAAAATTTAGAATTTAAACTATTTATCTTATTCTGATCAATTGTTACGAAAGATGCATTACTCTTACTATATATAATATAATATTTTATAAGTTTGGAAATTGTTTGATGGTGGATCAAGTGGTCAAAGATGAAAATATTATAATTAATCTATCATAATTAATTAAAATTTGTTCATCTATTTACGACATGATCGACCCCTGAAAGAAACTAAATTTTTCAAAAATATATGGTAGTGCATCAGTCGTAAAACTTAGCAAGATTAGTTTGATTTAGATTCAAAATTCAAATTATAAATTTAAAAATATTTAATAAAAATTATAATTATGGTATTTTGTGGCACAAAATACTTGTGAAATTGGAACTCAACTCTTAAAAGAAAATCTAGTTAAAAAAAATAAATCATCCATAAGACCATAAGCGGTACGGACTTCAAAGAAAAGTAACTAGTATGGGCCACAGTTTTATTTTAAGTCCACAATCTTAAACCCACGAAGGACAAAACATACGCTTCTAATAAGAAAATTTTGCTTGGGGATGCTTCGTTTCAAAAATTAGGAAATTTAATTTTTCTTTTTTATTTCAAAGCATTTTGGCTCTGAACAAATTTGTTTTTCTAGGTATAGTTGCAAGTCTGTTTCAGTCATGGTTCATTTTTTTTTTTCTCTCCGGAGAAGAAATCCAATACAACAAGATTTAAGTGCGAGAAAATACCACAATAGATAAGTTTCAAGAAAGATATATTACCATGAAATTTTACAATTGTATAAGTTTATGATACTCGATCAAGATGTTAAAAAAAAAAAGTGAATTTCACTTGATAGCCTCTATCAAGTATTACTCTAAAAAAAAAAAAGTGAATTTCATTTACTAATGAAAGATTAAGTATAATATATTTATTTTTTAATCTTTGGATCGAGTATCAAATAAACTCAAAAGTTACAAAATTTATTATAAGAGTTTGGACAAATATATCTAAGCACAAAGTTAAATATACCATTGTACGGTATCCTTTGATCGACAATTACCTCTTTTACGTCAATGGATCATGTGCCATTCGTCTTCAATACACCAGTGACAACAAACACGTTTGAGCAAACGATTTCTGTCTTGGTTTCACAGTACAAGTGCTTTGAATCGTTGGACAACTACAAGAACAACTTCGTCTAGTAAAATCACTCCTCTAGAGTGCTTGATCTTGTAATAGAATGCACAAGAACAAGATGGTGAAGTCTCTCCCTCTTTCTTTTGTTTATCTCTGTGTCTAGAACTCTATTGAAGCAGTCTGCAACATCATTTTTTTTTTATAAGAGACGCTCATATCTAAGGGGGCGTTTGGATGGGTTGGGAATTGGGGGAATAGCTAATTCTAGGCATAAATTTATTGGGAAGTGTGTAACTTTGTGAAGAGTTTGGATTGTTTATAATAAATTTGGCATAAGAAATTCCGGGAATTTGCAATTCCCACCTATTCCAACCTCATCCAAACGCCCCCTAACAGATTAAACACTCTTTTTGAAAAATGTGTCAGTCTTCGGTTCTGTCAGCGGTCCGCTGGACCTCTGGTGGTCTACTAGAATAATATCTCCACTATATAATACTAATATTTATAGCAACACATCTCTCGTGAAATTGAACAAGATCAACGATTTCAATTTTAAATTGTAAAATATAAATAAAAATATAAGGTTGTAGCGTTTGATTACACTAAAAAAGTGTGGCAATAAAATTCTCCTGTTCTCTTTATTTGTGTCAGAAGGACATACTTAAGTCCATCACATAACGTTCACAATAAAAATAAATATTTTTTTTTTGGAAATAACAATAAATAAACTATTTTTTGGAGACGGTAATTAGAAAAGTTTTTTTTTTTATCATAGGCTATTTATTATCGGCAATTCGGGATATATTTATGTGGTCTTTAAAGCTTATCGTGTTGTTTATTTTTCTTCTTCAGTAGAAGTTAAAAATATTCAACTAAAATTTTATTATATCGAGTTCAAAATTGAAGGTAAATAACTTTTGGAAGGATTATCTTTTTCCTGTTTGCATTGAGGGAATCCCGCTTGTAGGTTGCCTAATGAAAAGCTTTTAAACAGTTCCAACGTAATACTATTCCAAATTTTGAAATAGGAAAATTAAAGACGGAAAAGTAATCTTTCTAATTAAAATTAAAAGTTTATTTGAATTGGAGCTTATAAAAATCATCCCAAATTTATCATTCTCTAACCACGCATTTTTTTTTTTCATTTATGAATTCCAGCGTAACTTCATCCTTCACTCTTTTTGGCCATTTCTAGATACTCTTCTCGTCCCTTTTCTATGTTTTCCTCCCTCTCCCCACCTTATTTATTTCAGAATAATTAGCATTCTTTTCAAGACAATTAATTTTTTTTTCAGAACAGTTAGTAATAATAACTAGGACGATTAGTATATTTTTTTTTCTATGACAATTAAATTTTTTTTTCCAGATTTTTTCCAGTGCGAAAATTATTTCTAGAACAAAATCAATCAATTATGTTACATAACTAGCACAATTAATTATAGAAATAATTCTTTTTTTCTAGGACAATTAATATTTATTCCTTGGACAAAATATTTTTTTTCAAAACAAAATCAAGGCAAATAGCTAACAGAACTTGGACCGTTCTGCTAAAGAACGAGAACAATTATGTTATAGAACTAGGACATTTACCTTTTTTTCTATGACAATTAATTATTATTTTATGGACAGAATATTTTTTTCCAAAACAAAAACCAAAACAATTAGCAAATTGAACTATTCCGTTAACGAACTAGGACAATTATGTTATAGAAATAGGACAATTAGCTTTCTAGGACAATTTAATTTTTTTTCTTGGTGAACATGTTTTTCAGAACAAACCAAGACAATTAGCTTAGGGGGTGTTTGGATTGAAGTAGGAATTTGGAGAATTTCCTATTCATAGGCATAATTTATTATAAACAATCCAAACTCTTCACAAAATTACACACTTCCCAATAAATTTATACCTAGGAATAGGAAATTCTCCAAATTCCTAAGCGATCCAAACGGCCCCATAGAATTAGAACGGTTATGTTATAGATCTAAGATATTTTTTCTAGGACAATTAGCCTTTTTCTCATATCAAAAATTTTTTCAGAACAAATTGTGGAAAAACTATTTCACTTAGGGTGCGTTTGGATGAGAGAAGAAGAAGAGGAAGAAGGAAGATGGGAAGAAAAAAAATTATAAACAATCCAAACTCTTCACAAAGTTACACACTTCCCAATACTTCTTCCCACTTCTTCCCTTCTTCCCTTCTTCCCACACCTATCCAAACGCACCCTTAGAAAAAAAATAATTGTTCTAGTTTCAATACATGGAAAAGAGGGGAGTACACTCTGGGTGAGCAACAAAAATAAAAAGTTAGTTAATGAGGACGCTGGATAGGAAAAACACGTCATAAGGAGGATGATGGATAATAATGAAAACGCTGGATGGGAATGAGAGGATGATGGAATCTCTACGACGATGATAAGCAATTCCGTTATTCGAACCTATCCGCATCTAACAATATCCGCGTCTAACAATAAACTTTCTAATTAACATTTAAAGTTTATTTGAACATATTTCGCATCTAACAATATTCTCTTCAGCGACCAATTGAAACCAAAATTGATTATTAGTAGATGATACACACTTAACCTACCAATCAACGAACTTGAAAAACACGTACAAAACGATAGGTATAGTTTCCTCCTTTTACACCTACCAAGCACCAACCACCCAAGACCGTATATGACCGAATGTAGGATAGTAATATACATATAACAAGTCTAATTTTATAATTTTAAAATTTACATAACAATAATAATGTCGACAACAAAAAATTAATAACAAACATGATGGTGGTAATGAGATTGTAGTAGCTAAGACGACTGTAAATATAAGACGAGCTTATATTTTAGAATGATTTAAATTGACATGCTTCATCAGCTGCGCTTTTATATATGTATGCAAAAGTTATAAATTTATGAGTTAATTTTATACAAATTTACAATATTAAATAGAACAAGAAGTTCATGTTGGTATTTATTATTTTAAAAGAGCTTCGACCATGTGATCTTATATAATTAATACATACGAAAATAAAAAATAACTCTAAAAGTATAAACAGATCTGTGGTAAATTACATAATAATTATGATTTTCGGATTTCATGTACGACGTTGATGATGTAGATATATTATTATTATTAAACTTGTGAATTTCCTTATTGAGGTAGAGCCTCCTCTGGTTTTAATGATGATGATAATAAGAGGATGGTGTTGGAATAAAAGAGGAATAAAGGAAGAAGAATTGGAAAGTGTGTAATTTTGTGAAGAGTTTGGATTGTTTATAATAAATTTGGGAGGAAGAAGAAACTATTTCCTTATTTCTAGGCTCATCCAAACACAGCCATAAGTTTTTTTTTTATCAATATATAGCGTTGGCTCCGTTTGGATGCGTTGAGAATAAGGTAAGAAGAAGGAAGAAGAGAATAAATTTATTGGGAAGGGGTAAATTTATTGGGAAGTGTGTAACTTTTGTGAAGAGTTTGGATGGTTAGAAATAAATTTATTGGTAAAAAGTGGTTATTCCTTATTTTTTATTTCGGGAAGAAGTCATCCAAACGGAGCCAATAGTCTACCAATTTCTTACAAAGTTTTCATTTGTCTTTGGAAAAAAATTGCAAGATTTAAGAACGACAACTTAAGTTACTGACTCGCTGACTTATGAATCTTACATGATCAATTCACCATTTCGATAAGGGACAATCCTCGTAAAAAAAATCAATCAATTGTGGAAAATATTAATTATTTTATGTACAATTTCATCTATTTAGAAAAAAAATTATACGTAACCAAGTAATAAAGCTTGTTACAATTTGTATTTATCTTTTTAATTTATACGTTTTTTAGTTATTGTTTAATTTCGGCCACACTCAATAATTTTATGACTCCGCCTTAAGTACAAATTAAGCTATGCGTGCGTGAGCTGTACCGCGATAATTTTCATAATATTTTGAATGGTACATTGGTACTATGCTAATAACTGTGGCATCCTGAACCATATATGTCCAGTTCTACGGTACTGGAGACGAATGGAACAGTGGAGAACTGAAACTTATATTAAAGAAAAAGCTTGAAACGGTGGGAGCTGGTTTTATATAGAATAATGACAGTCATTTAATGTTGACACCTCTTCTATCGCCAAAATTATAATTAGTATATCTCTACATTATAATTTAATAGAGGTATTAATTTAATTTAAAGGCGCGCATGGAAATGGAAGTGCTTTTGATAGTTAATGGAGGGGACTGGTTAGCTTGGAACACCAACATTGGAGCTAGAGATTGGAGGATTTCTCAAACGGACCACTAAAAATTTAAAATATAAAAGACATCCAAATACCTTCTTTATAATGAACAAGTATGTGTATGTTTGGATAAAGATTTATAATGAACAAGTATGGTTTAATTAAAAAAAAATATCATATTGGCTGCCATTCTGCATTTAACCAAACAAATTTAACATCGAAGTAGTCCCTAATTTCAGGTAAAAAATTATTCCTCACCAAGCTTTTAAATTTCCGCGAAATAACGGTATTCTGTGTCAAACCGCATGAACGTTACAGTCTTAATTGAGAAAATAACGTAACGCGTTATTTCAGTTATTTCGGCGATATAATGCGTTATTTCAGTTATTTCGGCGAAATAACAAGCTGTTATTGCTACTATTGTTAAATTGTGCATTTAATATTGAACTATTATTAAATTGGTACAAGCTACTACTGCTACTCAATATTGGTACACTGCAATATATTGAATTTGGTATGGCCGTGTGCTATTTGTATGGAGTATTGGAGATGTATAAACATATAAATTGATAGTTATAGAATTGATGTGTGTCAAACTTTGAAAAAAATACTACACCGTTATATCGATGTTATAACACCGAAATAATATGGGGATCTAGACCGTCATACCGAAAAAACCGAAATTTATAAGCTTGTTCCTCACCAAATCGAACATATCTTATATAACTATGTATGAATTGACAAAGAAAGTTTTAATCTGAATTAGTGATTATTTTGAAATTCAGTTCAGCGTTTAAATAAAATAAATAACTGTTTAAAATAATTTAGCAGCAATTTTAAAAAATTCCTCGTCAACCCCATCGTATAATATTTTCGATGACTGCTTTTGTAAGTAGTAAAATAAAAATGAATATTGGAGTAGTTGCTAATTTCAAGATAAAAAAATTATTCACCAATCCGAGCTTATCATATACAGCGATGCAAAAAAAAAAAAAAACATATGTTGTAATCTGAATTAGTGATGTATCATGCATGTGGTTTACTGGCTCAGTAGTAAAAGCACTAGACTTAGTTCAAAGAAGTTAAGGTAAAGATTCAAGCTTCACATATTATTTTTAATAAAAAAAAATAGATGGGAAAGACCTTCTCTTTTTTTTCTTAAAAAAAATCTGAATTAGTGAATTTTTTTTAGATTGAATTCAGTGTTTAAAGTTTAAACAAGAAAAATATAATAAATACTATTTAAAAAAATGCTTGCTTTATCATTTGGGCTCGTTTGGATCAAGTGAGAATTTTCTATTCCTAGACATAAATTTATTATAAACAATTCAAACTCTTCATAAAATTATACACTTTTCAATACTTTATGCTTAGAAATAAGAAATTTTTTCTATTCCTAAGCGATCCAAACGGCCCCTAGTGTTACAATCGATTGAAGAAAAAATAGCAACCATTTCAAAAATTTGCTCATCAACCCCAACGTATACCATGCCCCAAAGTCCCAAACACACAAAATGCGTTAAACGGTCAAAAGAAGCAGGCAGTAAATCGTTTTTAAACTTTATATAGTTTAACCGGCGAAGTGAGAGAGGGACGAACGATATTTTCGAAGATGACTAACGACGAGTCGTCATATCACCATCTAGAAAGCAAGCAAACAAGAAAAATTCTTCTAGAAAGTAGAAAGGGAGAGAGAGGGGACGACTTCATGAGAGAAAGACGGCTTGACATGTAGTTTCCTCATTTCTGTGGTCCATTGCGTCGTTACAACGTAATCAGGTCAGTGTCCCTCTGCTTTCTTTTATTTCTTCTCGGTTTGTAGATATAGGTGGGCTCAAAAAGCTCAGGCCCAATTCACGTTTTGTAAAGAACAACTCGTGAGGAGGGCTGAAAACGAAAGTCGTTTTAACTGTTTTTCATTTCGTTTCGTCCGGACGAAACGGTTAATGAAATAATAAAATAATTTCGTTTGGTTGGATGAAATGATTAACAAAACAATAAAACAATTTCGTCCATGTGTAAATCACGAAAATTTCGTCAATTTCAATCGTTTCGTCTTGACGAAACGATCAACGAAATAAAAAATTTATTTCATCGCATAGGACGAAACGATCGACGCAACAGCTCATTTGCGCCATCGTCTCGATCATTTTGCAGCCCTACTCACTAGCCACACTGTTTCAGAGAGAAGTATCAGGAGGGGAAGCAAATCCGGGTATAGCGTAAGCAATTAGAATTTTTTTTTTTTGAGAATCGGGTGGCAAAGCACCACATCGGAAAAATTTATTAAATTAAAAATATTTTAAAAAAAGTTACAAGAAGAAAAAATAAAGCCTATACAAATTCTAAAGAAAATAAGCAAAATAAAAACTAGACATGTTTTATCCATGATTGTACACATGCGCTGCAATTCGAATTTTTCAAAATCAATCTAACGGTTGTCTTTCATTTTTCTTATTTTTTCTATAACAAATACAGATTGACTGATTGATTTTGAAAGTTGTGCTACACTGAATGTGAGTTGAAGTATTAGGATGTCTCTTTCGCCTTCATTCATGCGTTGCAAACTTGCAATTCTGAAACATCCTTCCGCTATCAACTTTTGAGCCGCGTATTCATTATCTTTCCACGCGGCCCATGGTATGGGCATTTCTGGGTCGCTTTCTTAAGAGATAATCATCATACTTTGCATATAACTAAAATGGATTACTCTCACACATGACACTCAATCTGTATGAAACTGATTATTTAGTTATAACAAGGTGTCCTTTTTCTCTTTCTCTTTCTCTCACTGCTTTAATTTAGTAATTTATTTTTTTCCAACTTTTGTAAATATTTGTAATAGTAAAAATATTTTACGAAATAAAAAGGACTGATGGATCCATAAACAATTCACAAAGTTTGGAACCTGGAGGGGCTGATGTAGTGATGTGACATTTAAGATCAGGTGAGTGCAAGTGCATGTTCGAGTCTGCGATGTGCATCTGCATCGCCAGAGGAGAGCACCTCATCGGCTACCTGGAGCAAACAAAAAATTAGCTAAGAACAAGCATATTGTAAAGTCCAACAAGACTAGGTATTTGGGCTCTAATTTTTTGAACCGAATAAAAATGTTTTTGCCCCTTACTTTTCTCCCATTTTAGAAGATTTTGTTAATGAAAATCAAGTTTAACTTGTCTCTCACTCTATCTCCATCTTTTAAAGATTTTGTTAGCATAAAAAGTCCATCCATTTATCTGGGAACAGATAATGATACCACAGCGATTTAATCGGTCAACTCGCAGTCCGATCTTCCATATTGCAAATGCCAAATGTGCCCTCAACCAGTCAAATAGCTATGCAATATATGTTGTTAAACTGTAAAGAAAAGTGATTAATGTAAATAACCAACATCTGGGCCTGCCATTTGCCGCTCGAGGCGTATGGATAGCGCCATATAAATTGGAGCCCAGTACAGCAAATTACACCCAATATTCCTTTTATCAAATACCTACACCGAAAAATTTTAAAATAGTATTAAATTAATATAATATATTAAAAATAATAACAATATAATAAGTTTAATATAAATAGTATCACGAGATCGGATCGGAATCCAGGATTCCGATCTAAGCTTTGATCGGATTCTGAGTTTCCGATCTAAGCTTAGATCGGAATCTGAGATTCCGATCTTAGCTTTTTAATTTTTATATATATATATTATTTATTTATTTATTTAATTTATTAATTAGTTAAATAATTAGAAAAATAGATAATATATTGTAAAAATATTGAAAAAATATGGAAAAAATCAGGAATAATTAAACTAAATTTTATATGTAATTTAGTATTTTTTGGGGAAATTAAATTTATTTTCATTTTAATTAATTTATTTAATTAAAATATAAATTTTTATAACTTATTTAATTAAAATATAAATTTTTATAACTTATTTAATTAAATGAATTGTACCATTTAAAAAGGATTATAAATTTTCAGAATTTGCAGGTAATTCTTTCTGCATTTGCAGGGATACAAGGCATAATTTGAACATTAAAACTAACTTTTGATAGGAAGGTCCGTTTGGGGCGATCGAGGACATTCCGGAAAGCTGGCGACGAGATCTACACATGTTACCCGGGTGAAACCCCATAACGACCATTTTCGAGGCCAAAAAATGCTCTCTGGACCTCCAAAATCCACTTTGAAAGTTTGCAAACCTAAAAACCACTCTAAACTACTAAAAATATTTTTAAAATCATAAATTAATCATTAAAAAGAGAAATGCAGTAAATCAAGTGAATTTAGTCTTTCTTCTCCGTCTCAGTAAAACATCAATCTCGTGTGATTCCTTTCTAACGCAATCCAGAAAGTGCTTCCTTGATCATGAGACTCGATATGATTGTTTAATATATAATATGAAAATAATATATACAGAGGACGACATCCGGGACGCATATCAAATGGTTGTTTAAATTAATTAAAAATTTATACTTAATTATTCATTTTTTAATTAAATAAATTAATTAAATTTATATATAATTAAATAAATTAATTAAAAGGAAAATAAATTTAATTTTCCAAAAAAATACTAAATTACATATAAAATTTTTTTAATTATTCCTGATTTTTTATATTTTTTCAATATTTTTAGAATATATTATCTATTTTTCTAATTAATTTAACTAATTAATAAACTAATAAAAGAAAAAAAAATTTAATTTTCCCAAAAAATACTAAATTACATATAAAATTTAGTTTAATTATTCCTGATTTTTTCCATATTTTTCAATATTTTTACAATATATTATCTATTTTTCTAATTATTTAACTAATTAATAAATTAAATAAATAAATAAATAAATAATATATAAAAAAATTAAAAAGCTAAGATCGGAATCTCGGATTCCGATCTAAGCTTAGATCAGAAACTCAGAATCCGATCAAAGCTTAGGTCGGAATCCTGGATTCCGATCTAACGTTCGGAATCCTGGATTCCGATCTCGTGATACTATTTATATTAAACTTATTATATTGATATTATTTTTAATATATTATATTAATTTAATACTATTTTTTTAATTTTCGGATACCTTGTCACGAAATGAATTTGCTACGGGCTCTCTTGCATACAATTAAAATGTCTCAGCCCATGTTTTAAGAACTAAAGCAGTTTACTTGGGTCAAAGTGCAATTTATTATGCTGGAATGGGCTTAGGATGAAGTTGACAAACTTCCATATTGGTGAAGAGTAAGAGACAGGAGGAATCATTTGAATTTAAATGGAACCCCAATCTTAGTCGTAAGAAGAAAATTACATTTTCTGAAAAGGTTCTGTGTAAAAGTTTCTTGTGCTGAGTTAGATCTAAGTAAGAAGGGGGGCTATTTCGGGTTGTTATTTAACTATTTTCTTTTTTTAAAAAAAAAAAAATAGATGAGATGATGAGAGTCACCTTTCTGACTTATTTAAAATTTAATGTTCATAAAGAACCTCCAACAGGATTTTGAACTCGCAATCTCTATTAAATTGAATTGTACTAGATTAAGCGTTGGTTTTTGTTCTTTCAATTGTTAAATATAAACCCATTTTTGCTGGTGCTGTAGAGTATAGAGTCTGTTACTATACTTAGTACTGGTACGTACGGTGTACTTAGTACTGTTACTTTATACTTAGTACAGGTAGGGTATTTCCTGTCACCTGAATTTTCTTGAAAAAGATTACTTATACCTCAGCAAGAACCAAATAGCCCTTTTCATTTCTTATTTATTTCTTCATTCTGAAAGCCACTTGCATCTATAATTCCATGTGCATCTTCTGCTTGTATATATCCAAATTCACAAAAACCAATTTATTTGACCCTACTTTAGCACCTAACTCTTGTCCCTCTCTTTTTCAGGTCACAATGCACAAAATATGGAAGATAACCTTTCAGATCTCCTACCGTTGATATATTCCATTTTTAGCCGTGGGAAATGATTCACCTGCCTTTTCTTTCTTTCTGCGTTTTTTTTACCCCTATTTGCTTCTTTTTGGTTGGAATTAGTTCACCTGAGCAGTTGCAATTACTTGTATTGTCAGCAGAAAATTGTTTGTTCATCATTTTATTGCAACTGGAGATATTTCATTAATGAATGTCGGTATGACTCTGGTCCAGACACGTACCCAAAATCAAATTTTAAATGAAAAAGGAAACAGAAGCAAAGCCAATCAGAGGTAGATTCAGCAGTGGGCTGCTCTTACCTAACTTTTTGATAGTTATGTTTTGAAACTTATAATGTTTGCTCATTTGTGTGACTGTGATCGTCAAGTAGCTAATCCAAAATACGTTTGCTTAAGCATACCCCAAGTTGATGGAACGGACAAATAAACTAGATTTTCAATGATTTAGTATCTATACTTTGGAGTTGTTACTTGTCAACGTATGGTTTAAGAGTTGGTGCCAGCTTGGGGCCTTTTGATACTCGGTTTTCATATGAAATGGACAGGAGGCAAGCGTAGACAGTTTATTGTATATTTGTAATTTATTAAAACACGCTTCCAAGTTCCAACTATTTGGATGTTGACAAATCCATAAAGTTAGACAATGGAAACTAAAATGGGGTTCTAGAGTCCCACCACTAGTTTTCCGCAATTCCTCTGCCTCCATTAATTCAAGGTTCAATAAATAACATGTATGGTCGAATTTTGTACAACATATTCATAAATCTGAGGCAGCAATTTTTTGTGCTTGCCAGGCGGAGGCGGCTACAATGCATTTGTTATGGCTCCGGTACACTATGTTATCGCGGAAGGACCCAACGATAATTTTAAATTTAAAGGATCAAAATAGTAACTAGATGACTTTAAGATCAATTGGTATAATTTTAAAATATTACAAATTTACAACATCATAACTTCGGATGAATCAATTTTGGACTTTACATTTAGGAAATTCGTGATAACTCTACAACTAAAACACTGCTGTTAAATTTGGAAGCTACCCAACCTGCTGCTATATAATAATGTTGTATCTAGTCATCATCAAACAAGCATCCATGAATTTGGTGTTGTACTTTTTTGTTACTTGTTTATTTCTTGATTTGTCCTATTCAAAACACTTCTTGTAGACTATTCAACGAGCCATCTCCTCTCCATTTTAATTAATGAATGATGGAGACTTTTTTTTGTAGCATTTTGTTAAATTAAAGCAACACGAAGTTTATAAATTTAGGACTCTTTCTTTATTCTTTTTCATGATGGTGTTACATTACAAGTATAACAAGAATGGACAGCCTAGCTACATCAGACCATATCTAATTTTTGCAGTTGGAGATTTAAAGGATTCAATATGAGTAGGAATAGGAAAAGGAGTGTAACGTCAATAAGCTTGGAGAGGGAAACCTCTGGTTGCTTGGCAGGAATTTCAACTACAATTAGTTGGTGACCAGATAACAAACCTTGTTGTTGGATCTTGGTTTGTTAAAAGACAAAATGCACTCTCTGACCCCTCAAATGTCTTCTCTTTTGAGGCATTTGATTTTCTCCATTAAGACAACATAGAAACAATTCCCTTGGAGCTTAGAAATAACAATCATCATCATTTGAACAAATAGAGATTCTAATCTATATGCTTTAAATGGAGATGACATGGAATCCTTCACGGCTTCTTAAATTTGGAGTGTAGATAATGTGAAGGTTTGAAAGCTCCCCCTTGCCAAATGTGCTAAAAATAATTGTCATATTGTCAATTAGTTATAATCATTAAAGTTTTGTACAGTTAATTTAGTCGAACAGATCAATTCAAACTGTGCTTTTTGATTGCTCGTAGATACCTCCTGGCTGTCACTTTCATGCTTAGTTGTTTCCTGGTCCCTGGTTATAGTTTGCTGACATAACAAAGCATGTCCTTAAACTAACAATATGACCTTTGAACTAAAAATTGTCCTTGAAGAAAATTCATTGGCACATACTACACAGTACACAGAACCACTTATATAAATGTATCATGTAAATCTTGCTGAAGGCATTGGCACAAGCTATGCCGATAAGTGTCACTTGCTTTGACAGGTTGAGTGGACTCTCTGAGTTGTTTTTGAGTCCATTATTTTTTTAACAAAAAAACAGGGATGGTCGCTGTTCATATTACAGTTTAAGAAATAGAAATAGACTGCCAAACAATATCTTAATTGGTCATTTTCAAAAGTTAATTCATTACATGCTTATATATAACTTCTCGAGAAAACGGTTATTTGTTTGCTCATAACTATGGCTTTTGACTCGTCTAATGAGGATGTTTGGTCTGTGCATGCTCTATTGCTCAGAGATTACAACAGATTAGGTAGCTAGTCATGCCTCTGGCGCTATATTATAAGAGAAAATTATGTTACTCGAGACCAAATGAGCTGACCTGCCAGATGAAACAACCTAAAGGTTTTGGTACAGTAGACTCAACCAGCACAATACCAGTATCTACTTGCACATTCTGTTGGCGGAAAAGATCTTTTTATTTTTACTTTTAAAAATAAATTATAAAAAATGTAGCAATTGAAATTGAAAGTTCAGTCAGTGGTAGGGCTGCATAATATTAGAAACGGAGGCAAAACAAGGGTGTTTCGTTAACTGTTTTGTTTCGGCGACGAAACTGACTACTTTGTTAATCGTTTCACAGGGATGAAACGGTCAAAATTTACGTAAATTTCGCGATTTACACTGTGACAAAACTGTTTCGTTGATCGTTTCGCTAAACTAGATAAAATAAATTTTGTTTCGTTAACCGTTTTGCCAGCGCGACACGAAATGAAAAATGGTGAAACAATTAACCGTTTGAAGCCCTAGGCAGTAGTGTACTGAACTTACATAGTACGACATAGTTTGACAACATTACAAGTAAGGTGAGTATACACCGTAAAGTTGAACAAAATTGTGAAGAACTTCAAAAATCCGATGCTCCATCCTTTCGAGATGGGACTTACAGGATTTGCTCCTGAAATAGGAAGAGAAAAAAAGGTAAGAATGAGCAAACAGGAGAAAATTAATTTTATTACCCAGCAAATTAATCAGGAGAAAAGAAAGTTTGAAGAAACAATTAGATCGCTCTCTTAAATTTTTTACATCCATCTCTGTTTACTTAAATTAAAACCGATGACTAACTCAATTCCCTGGTCCCCATCCCTTTTATTCACCTCCTTTTGTTAGCTCAGGAGCAGAATTTTATTTTTAATTATTTTCAATTTGATGTCTCAAAAGTTACTTATAATTTGATATCTTTTCTTCAAATAAATAAAATTGCCTTGTTCGCACGCACCATAATGATAACATAACATTTACTAGTTACAAAAAAGGCATAGATATACAAAGAATTATAAAATGAAAACAGAAAGAAGCCTGCTCAGGAGAAGAATATATTAAACCCTTGAAACGCGAGGTCCCCACCTAATTTAAAATTTGTCCACTCAAATGAAAGTATGAAACTAAAACATAGTGACACCAAATCTAATTATTTGATCCATATTTTGCACTGATGTATGGATGGGAGGAAAATTTGGATGAGACATGTAGATAAGTATGATGCAGAGTGCTTGAAGCCGACATTAGTGCATATGATATAGTTGTATATCCAATACATTTGACGAAGGCAAATTTCTCCCAAGTCAATTTACAACAAGAAATTGTACGGTCATAGTGCCATATCTTGCTCTACCTACCGCTACATGCTATTCAACCCACACAAAGAGGGAACAAGGGATAGTTCAAACTAAGAAAGGATGGCTAACCTTTCTCTGTTTGCGTAGGATGACAAATACAGTGACGAATGACAATTTTCTATTTTTGAATAATTTTGTTTGAATGACGTACACTTCTCAGAAACTTGTACTTGATCCTGGTTTGGATTTAAATGTAGAGTTTTGTATCCAGACTAACGTAAATGTGGAAATATAGGCAGTGGAGTAATCATTAGTCAATCAATTTTTCATCAAAACAGAGCACAGATTAGAGCAAAAGTCTCAGCTCCACTGTTTCATTAACACTTCTTTTGTCACTTAAATACAAGCTCTTTAAACTCAGACAAACAAATATTACAATTTCTAAATGAACAAACGAAAGAAAAGTAAAAAGAAGGGAAAAAAAAATTATCAAATAAAACCCCAACCCCCTTTTTTTCAATGTTTCTCCTGTTCTTTTAGCTGATAGGAAGAGGCTCACCATTCCACTCCTTAAGACACTCAAGCAATGGGTCTATTAACTTACCCTCATTGATAGCCATAAACACCTTGTCACACTCTTCACCTGGTGACCTAACCTTCTCTCCAGTCAGGTACCCAGCACCCAACTCCTCTCTCACAAATTGGTACAATGGGTATGAGCGGCAATCCTTAATCCTGTTTGGTATCTCTGACTTGCCATTCTCCCATGCAACCCGTGTCGCCTCCATTTCCTTAGGCAACACCTCACTCAGCATCTCCTCAAAAGCTGTAATCCTTTGGAAAATAGAAGTGGCAGGGTTCAACTCATTCTCTCTGTTCCTCAATGCGTATTCAACCATCGTCTGCCTCAGCTTCTGCGTCAAGGGGTAGATCGGGCTGCAGGGGTCGTCAGCATAGCTAAAAACATATTCACGATCGATGACTTGCATCAACTCTTTCTCACCAAATCGTGTGTCCTGAAGCACACCTATTTGATCAACCAACATTTTCTTCTTGGTGACATGCGCAACCGTGTTTTTAACGGTGTACTTCAGATTCTCCTCCAAGTGCCTGAGGTCAATTGCCTGACAAAGAGCAATCATGTAGGTCGAGCTCATCAGTTTTAGGATCTCGACTGCCTCAGCGGTCTTGCGTGAAGAGATTAACCCGAGTGAGTTTACATCCTGGTTGTGCTGCTCGGCACTCTGCACATGGTTGGTGACTGGATTTCCGAGGAACTGGAGTTCTGAGCAGTATGAAGCCATGGCAATTTCGGCACCCTTGAAGCCATAATCCAAGCTCGGGTTGCGGCCACCTGAGAGATTGGATGGCAGCCCGTTATTGTAAAAGTCGTTCACCAATTCCGAGAACTGAGCAAACATGAGCTTGCCGATTGCGGCTATCGCCAACCTAGCATTGTCCATTGAGACACCAATTGGTGTCCCCTGGAAGTTGCCTCCATGAAGCGCAAGGTCTCGGGACACGTCAATGAGTGGGTTGTCATTTACTGAGTTGATCTCCCGCTCGATTGACTTTGTCGCTGCTCTAATGACCTCAATTTGAGGCCCCAGCCACTGAGGCGATGTACGGAGTGCATATCTATCCTGCTTTGGCTTTTGCAGTGGATCCAGCTCGTGTACTTTCGCCGCCATCTTCATATAGGAGCTCCCATCTAAAATATGCTCCATAATTGCAGCCGCCTCGATTTGCCCAGGATGGTGCTTCAATTTATGGGTCAGGTGATCGGTATACTCGGGCTTCCCTTGCATTACCTCACAGAATATTGCTGATAACACCTCAGCAAGAACTGAGAGAATGTTTGCCTCGTACAAAACCATTGATGCTAGACCTGAGCCGACGGCTGTACCATTGACAAGTGCAAGACCCTCCTTTGGTTGCAAGTCAAAAAAGTTAGGAGGGATTCCAGCAACTTCGAATGCCTCAGCAGCAGTCAGAGTTTTCCCATCAGGGCCAGTGGCCGAGGCATTGGGGCGGCCGGTGAGAAGACCAGCAATGTAGGATAGAGGTACCAGGTCACCAGAGGCAGTGATAGTGCCACGGAGTGGGAGGCAAGGGGTCACACCTGAGTTGAGAAATGCAGCCATGGTTTCGAGAATCTCGAACCGGATACCAGAGTATCCCTGCAAGAGTGTATTGATGCGCACCAGCATGGCTGCACGGGCAGCAGGCGCAGGAAGCCTGTTGTTCCCATCACGACCAAAGATACCAGCATTTAAGAACCTGAAACATATAGAAATTTTGTCAGATACTTTGACAAAATCCTGGTAAATTTGGAGTAAAGTACCATATGTTTTACGAAGTGCTATACATATATAGCAGCACACGAGTACTACATTAGATGCAGGGTTGATCTAATCTGGTTTAATTGATGCAAACTAGTTACGTTGAACTGTCTATAATTATATGATGCAATCTCCTAAAAAGATGCCTCTACTGGAATCGTGTATTGGGTGACAGCTTGCGTTCATGCCAAGGAATGAGTCAAACGCTTGGATCTTTGCATGCAACAATTACTATCAGTTGGTATAGTGGTATGCTACTATTTTTTTAGAGAATTTTGGATCCCCAACGTCGGTGAGCAATTAAATATACGAAAAGGTCCAAAGGTGTTAGTTGAAACTGTGTATTATCTGTTATTTTAAATTATCCAATTGGTATCATGCAATTTATCTCGGAGTATATACGAAGAACGAGTATTTTAATTAGTTTTATTTCAGTACTTGTGTAGTTGTATGAGTGTCAGGTTATGGTCCAAAATATGAATTTAATAAGCTCTTGGAATAATTTAATCTCCCTTCAGGTATTAATGAGGATCACCATTCACCCTACCTCATATGCTATTAGACCCACAAATCCAATTAATTTCTTGTAGAAAACCAAAAGAGATACCAGAAAAATTTTATTGAATCTAAAGAAATTAACCCAAGTTCTTACCATTTTGTCGTATTTACGTAATTACGTTGGTATATCCGTATATGTTTGTTTTTGTTTCAAAAGAAAAGAAAAAAAGAAAAAAAAAGGAGGTTGGTATATGTATGCCTTTCCTAACAAATTGTGAGTTTGTTAGGTAAGCCGTAAGTGGACCAGACAGTGGCTTGCAGGTCCTACAATAGAATTTTATTTTAAGATATTTTTTCTTTCCTTGTTCAAAAATAAAGCGCCACCAAACCAAGTGTCCTGAAAATTTGATAAAAACCAGAAGTGCTTCCACCGAAAGACGTGTTATAAGGCAGGACCATATAACGAAGTAAACTTGTGACCTTATTTCTTATAACAACCTAGAGAGTATGATTAATATTTCACATGCGAGATCCTCCTCTGTTCTTTGTGGTGTTTTAGTGCGCGCCTTTGACTAACTTGTAACGATAGCATGTTTTGTATGCTCATCATAGAATAGGAGACCTGAACAATCTGAATAGTATCTACAAATATATATACGTGGCAATTGTAGAATCCCAGTACTATTTGTGCGGGTTGGATCCAGATCATACAATATTATCTCCAACAAAAAATAAATTTTCTAACTAAAAGATATAGTCCTTTAATACGAGATTTATTACGGTCATAACATGTTTTCTATAATCCAGTAAATTTACTCTCTTGCCATTAAAAAAATTGGTGGCATAAACTGTAAAGAAGTCATATTAAGTATTAACTCTTCTTTGACCTGAAATAACAACAAAAAAATTTGACAGAAAATTTCATATTTTATGCGAGTGTTTAGTGAATTTTTTTTTTCTGTAATCAACAAAGAGCATGATATCTGTGATCCTAAAAAACTCCTGTTCTTGTTTGTTCTGCCCAAAAATATAAAGCAACACATTACTTTTAACACGAAGTCTGTTTGCAAAAAACAAAGAGGCGTAAATTATAAAATTATTATAATCATTTAAAACAAGACGGATGTGCTGATGTGCATGTGCATCCTTCCGTGTTGTGTCAAGAAAACGCCAATTAGAGTAAATGCACCTACCATCTACATGATCTACTCTTCTGTTTCTTCGCTGATGCGACTAACACCGAATTACCAAAAAATTAGTAGTTTAGTACTATATGCACGATGATCCCTTGCCATTTTTATTTGAAAAGAGGTAAAATCGAAATAAAAAAAAACCCAACAAAGTTGGATCTAAATCCAAAACTTCCTGGCATGGCAGCTCTTCAGGTATATGCTCGTTACAATTCAAATTCATCATTGAACTGCACCGACCCAACTTGACATAACCGTTGAGCTACCGGATCCAAACCCCCTTAGGTCCTATAAACTCAGACAGCCGATCCGATCGACAACATGACAAAAGGCACAGTTTAATAGTATTAATAACAGTACCTGATAAGTTCCTTCTGGAGACTCTCACACTGCTGGGTACGACGGTGAGAGGTGGCGCCGAAGCCGGTTGTCACTCCATAGACATCGATACCCCAGTTCAAGCGGTCCATGATCCATTCACTACTTGCCTTGACCCGGCCACGTGCTTCATCAGCCAGAGCAATCCTGACAGTGGGCCCAACTGCCACAGCAGCCACCTGAGCAATTTTGAGGGTAGCTCCTTCTAGCTTCACCTGAGGTGACCGGAAATCGTTCACCATCTTCTTCACCTCGTCCAAATGGCTGCCCGACAGCTCCTCAGCCGCTGTGCGCCAGTTCAACGGATCGGCTGTACAAAAGCCACTTGCATTGCTGTTCTCCATTGGATTGGGTTTGATTGAATTCTGATTTTGATTGCTTGCTTGGTTAGTTGGGGAGTTGGGGGTGAGTTTGGTTTAAAAGAGAGCAAATTTTCTCTACAATTGTGAGAAATTTGTCCCTGAGGAGAGGGAAGAGAGACAGAACCTTAAATAGAGGGGAGGATTTGGAGAAGGGGGTGGGTAGAGATGTGTTAGTTGAGAGGAACTACAAGCCATTGGATTTGTTAACGAGGTGGGTTTAGATGGTAACACCTGGCATATAAGAGCATGCCTCAAATTGCGAAGCATTCAGTCTCTTGTGGCACACCACAGTAGAAGAATTAAGGATTCTCTGCATCGGTAAGCAAAATGTACCAAAGGATCCAAAGGTTTTGGTTCAAACTGTATCATCCGTTATGTTAAATTTTCCAATTTGTATCATGCAACTTATTAGGGAGTACGAAGAACAAATACGTAATGGAGGTATGTGGTTGTATAGCAAGAAAAGTAACTTAATGCATACATATATTCATATTATAAAAATAAAATATTTTTAAATTTAATTTATTTAATTTAGTAAAGAACAATACTTATTTACCATACAATACATACCTAGGCCGTCTATTTCATATCATACAACTGAAATCTGACATAACTATTAATATTTAATACTAATCTTAAGAAAATGGGTGTGTTTGAATTATCTAAGAATAAAATTAGAATTAGTTATTTGGAGTAAAAAATATTATTCTTAAACAATCAAGAATAAGGTTTTGCGATCTAGAATTTTATTTTTAAATGATCCAACATCTAGATTAATGTAGATTAAGAAGTGGTTGGGACCACTTTTTAATTCGGATTAAAAAAATAATCTAAATATCTTAAAAATAAAAATTTAATCCGGATGTTGGACCACTTAAAAATAACACTCTAGATCTAAAAAAACAGATTCTTGATTGTTTAGGAATAATATTTTTACTCTGATAACTGTTTTTAATTTTATTCTTGGATGATCCAAACATTCCGAATAAGAAGAATATTAAAATAATACTAGATGCATAGTTGCGGCTCCGCCGCAACCATGACTAGGGGGTGAGCAAATAACTCGTAACTCGTGAGTTACTCGAACTCGACTCGAAAAAAGCTCATTGGTAACTCGAGTTAACAGGACTCGAGTTCTAGAAACTCGAGTTGTGCTGACTCGTGAGTTCGAGTTAGGTCCAACTCGAGTCGGCAACATATACATGCCGAAAATAAAAATATTATATCAGTGTATACTGTATAGTCCAAAAAAGTCTTACTCCCCAAATACCTTTGAGAAATGCTAGTGTCCTATATATAGGACGGATGAGTCCATCCAATATGATCGTTTTCACATTTTTAAATTTCAAATGACCGATCCGAACTATTCAATATGTACTTCATATTGAAAACTTAAAAGAAACCAATTTTTACATTTTTTTCGAAATTTTTTACTATTTTTTTTGGTATTTTTGAAAATTCATGATATAAACATTATGGATCGTCCAATAACAACGATTTTCTAAAATACCAAAAAAATAGTAAAAAATTTGAAAAAAAATGTAAAAATTGGTTTCTTACAAATTTTCAATAAGGAGAACATATTGAACGGTTCGGATCGGTTATTTAAAATTTAAAAATATGAAAACGATCATATTGGACGGAGTCCATCCGTCCTATATATTAGACTCTAGCGTTTCTCAATATCTTTCCTTCCAATGCACAATACAACTTGGTTTATGCACGGAGTTATTTGCTCACCCCCTAGTCATGGTTGCGGCGGAGCCGCAACTATGCATCTAGTATTATTTTAATATTCTTCTTATTCGGAATGTTTGGATCATCCAAGAATAAAATTAAAAACAGTTATCAGAGTAAAAATATTATTCCTAAACAATCAAGAATCTGTTTTTTTAGATCTAGAGTGTTATTTTTAAGTGGTCCAACATCCGGATTAAATTTTTATTTTTAATATTTTTAAGATACAACTTGGTGTATGTGCAGAAGTTTTTTTTTTAGATAATTATCGCATCTATTCACTATATTCATGAGTTGACTCGAGTCACAAAATGACGAATTCTAGTTAGTTCGGATAGCTCGAAACTGCATCCTGAACAAGTCACGAGTTGAAACAAGTTATGCCGAGTTCGGCTCGTATACAGCCCCGGTCCATGACCTAGACATTAGAGTAATTTGGTAGTAAAAAATATTATCGATAGCAATTTGTATGTGTCCTTTTGTGTTGGTATTTTTTAGTGCTTTATTCAGTTTTATTTGTATTAATTGGTTTGATTGATATATTTTTTGTCAGTCTGTAATTATTTTTCACATATTTGAATGTTGCATGTTAAGAATGGGAAGAAGGGAAGAAGGGAAGAAGTGGGAAGAAGTATTGGGAAGTGTGTAATTTTGTGAAGAGTTTGAATTGTTTAATAATAAATTTCTTCCCCACTTCCCTTATTCTCTTCTTCCCATTCAATCCAAACACAGCCAATCTGTTGAAAGTACGCATTTGTATTGTTCATCCTTGAAAAAAATATCCGCCACCTGGGGGAGGTGAAGGGGACATTGTCCCCTATGCACTAAAATTTATTTAATTTCTTTGCGTATTTTCAGAAAAATTAAATAATTTGTCCCCTAATAAAATATGAATAAGTAATTTGTCCCTACTTTCTGGCTCCGCTCCTGAATATATACCACCTCCATGCCACACGATGTATTGACAAGGTGCTAAGAAAATGTATTGTATGCTAAATACCTATTTCAACTCCGCAAGGTGCTAAGAAATGCAAGACAAGAAAATTTCTTTTCTTTTGGGCTTTAATATTTATAATTTTCTTAATATATATAAATCTAGGCCGTGTTGTTTACGTTAACAACTAATAAAATGTATAATTTCAATAACAAACGAATAAAAAGGCACATTCAACTAAGACACATGATTTCAAGTTGACAAAGAAATTCAATTAGTAAAATTTAAATCAAGCTGTCATTGAGGCAATATTCTATGACCCGTTTGTTTGTGACTTAAAGATGCATAACTTAATCTTTTAGTCACCAAACACATCTTACATAAGATGCCTTAAGGGTACATAACTTATGTAACCTAAATAGGTTGCATAAGTTATGCATGGTCCCCTTTAATTTTTTCCCAACAATACCCCTTAGAAATAATTAATAATATTATTTAATAATTAACAAATAATTAATAAATAATAATATTTAATAAGTAAAAATAACTATAAAAATCATAATTAATAATAAATATTAATTATTATAATTACTAAATAATAATAATTAATAATATTTTTACAAGTAATATTAATTATTAATAATTATAATTAATTAATTAAAAATAATTAATAAATAATTTTTTTTATTAAGTAATTAATAATACTTCATAATAATAAAATGATTTCTTATTATCATAAACAATTAATTTTTATAATAATTAATAATTAACAAATAATTAATATTAATAAATAAATAATAATAATTAATAAGAAACAATAATTGTTAAAAATCATAATTAATAATAAAGATTTATTATTATAATTAATAATATTTAATAAGTAATATTAATTATTAATAATAATGATTTAAGAATAATAATTAATTAAAGGCATGAATATAAGGGCATTTTAGTCTTTTGACATGAATATATGCATGTATTAACTTAGTCATCCTTACTACACAACCAAACATCTATTACATAACACTACATAAATATTTAAGCATCCTTAACTTATGCAACCCCTTACTACACAAACAAACGCCCCCTATGTAAACAGCAATTAAATCAAGCTTTCATCCAGATAGAATTGCACAACAATAAATTCATCAAGAAAATTATTTGGTTTCATCAAGGCTTAATTGAGAATAAGCTAAGTCAATTAAATAAAAAATATAAAATATTTGTGATATATGCAATCATATCATAATTAATTGTAACAACATACATAATTTTTCCTTCTTGGAACATGAGAAGAATCAATTGATAATATTAAGTTTTGTTTTAACCTTCAATTCCTCATAACATGACCTCAAGAACAAAAAGAACTAATATGACAAAGATGAAAAATCAGAAAAATTGAAAGAAATAAACTACAAACGGGAAAGTGGAAATAGTTAGGTGCATAAATGACCAAATAATTAAGGTATTAACTCGGTTTAAGAAGTAAAAGAAAAAAAATAGAATTCTCCTGCAACAAATTTAAATGTTAAGTTGTTAACAATTTGGCCGGTTGATTGATTCAAACATCTTCATTTCAATTGTGATTGTGATTTTTAATCTGAATAAATATATTAGTAGACATGGATCATGCTTATAAATAGAACACTATTCGTACAACTAAAAAGAAACAATTTGCAAATTTAATTGATCTGCCATGAACCATGTGTATGTAAAAAACTAATATTTTTAATGTCTTCACACTCATTATCTAAGAAAGCTCGGTTTAAATTAAATAGCGTACACCATTTAGGGAGGATTAGGCATGCAACAAAGATACATAGATGAAAACATTCACAAAATATGTCTATTCAATTTTACCAAAAAATATAGACGGTTGATATTTTAAAGATCCAATGACTAAAATATTTTTTTTGAAAAACAATATTGCACGCAATTGTTGTTTCCTCCAATTGAAAAAAACATTAATATATGTTTTAATTAGAAAAATAATTAATATTATAATATTATAACAAAATAATTAATATAATAATAATAATATTATAAAACTTAATTATAATTATGTAATACTAATAATCTGAATAATAAAATAAGTAATAAAAACAAATAATATTGTAATATTATAATATAATAATAATATATTATCATTATTATTATAATAATAAAATAAGTAATGGCCTTATAATTATAGTTTTTGTTACAAAATTTTTATTATAATAATAATATTATAATAAAATGAACCATATTCCTTCTTTCGAATAAGTAATAATAATAATAATGATGATGATGATGATGATAATAATAATGATTATAATTATAATAGTAATAGTAATAGTAATAATAATAAGAACAACAACAACAACAACAACAACAATAATAATAATAATATTATTAAAAAAATAATTACTATGAACTGCATTAGTGTTGGACATCGAGAGCCGGTGAGAATTAATTGAAGGGTACAAATGTCAAATGAGATGAATAAAACCTAGTGCATAAGTTATGAAACCACCTCAGATGTAATAAGTTATGCACACTTATATGTAACCTTATATGGATGTTTGGTTGCATAAGTGTTACATGACCTCTTATGCATGGAACAAACATACCCAGTGTTATTATTTTAGTACTTTTATTGGGAAACATAGGTGGAGCCACATTGATTAAATGGGGTGCAATGTCATTCATTTATTTTCTAGTTATGCACATTTACAACATATTTTTTTTTGTATTATATAGACATTTTTATTTATAAAATCATAGTTGACCCAATAAAAATATAAAATAATTATATTATTTACCCCATAAATTGTAATTTATGCTTAATATATAATTGTGTGTATAAAAATTAACATTCAATATTGTACTTGAATTCCATTACAATTTTTTCTGACCTCGCCTATGTTGGGAAATTATGATCCCTCAGACTAAATAAGCTATTGGTCTTGAGTTTAAATTTAATCTCCTACTAGTACAAAATGTATGATGATGATGAGTTCATTCCAAGTTGATAACTCAACCACGCATGCTAGTTGAGTCTGAGCCTCGGTATAAAGAGATACCAGTAAATTTTATCCCATTTAAAAAATTAAACCAAGCTCGTACCATTTCTATCATATTTAATTCAGAAATGATGAGTGCCATCGGCAAAATTGCCATCGCGCGTCATCGCTGAACAGAGGACGTGCACACTTGAGTCTCGCGTGACTAGCAGATGTCTGTTGTATATGTTCAGTTTAATAATCAAATGCATTCAGTTAAATGTGTCAACTGATGACTTATCACATACCATTACGCGTTAGATTTGGAGAGGGACACGCTAGGAGAAGAGTCGGAAATTTTTTTAGTTGAACCGCTCATGACTCCTAATTTTTTCATGTATTTTTTATTCGATTCGTGACCCTTCACTTATCATTGCATCTTTTAAAAAAACTAAAAATTAATACTTAATAAATTGAACATTTATATATAATAAACTAAATATTTTTCTTATAATATTTATATTTTTTATTGCAACTAAATGAACATTTATACTCAATTAACAAAATATTTGTACTTACCCAACTGAATATTTCTACGTACTAAATAAAAAATTTATACTTAATAAAATGAACATTTTTTTATTACATTTATATTTTTTTATTGCAACTAACTGAACATTTATACTCAATTAACGGAATATTTATACTTATATTGGGTGAGGAGATCATCGAGCGTTCGCTGAAGAAAGCGCCAGAGCAATGCCGCGCGATGATAAATCCATCGATATACCAATTTCCTATTTAATTTGGTATATGTATGTCTCAATTTCCTATTTAATTTGGTATATGTATGTCTTTCCTAACAAACTTGGGCTTGGTAGGTAAGCCGTAAGTGGACCGAACAACCTGCAGAGTGCCCACTGTAGAATTTTATTTTAAGAACTTTTTTTCTTTCCTTTTTCAAAAATAAAGCATCACCAAACCAAGCACGAGTCCTGAAAATGTGATAAATAAGATCACAAATAATTCCACTGAAAATGGTGTTGTGAGGCAGGATCATATATCATCATACAACCAAGAGAGCTTGTGAGATTGTTTTTTTCTTCTTTTTTTTTCTATTAAAACCTATAGAATATGATTAACGACCTTGTGAAATAGCATTTTTGTATGCTCAAAGCATTGAAGAATAGAACAATAAAAAAAATGTATAAATATATAGACTTGGACGTAGAATCCCATTACTATTTTTATGATTCGGATCGGCCAGGTCCCACTAGGTTTCTATGTACTAAATTATATATTTTTAAACAAAAGCTATGGTTCTTTATTAGAAAATTATTTTGGTCATAAAAAAATTTCTATTCTCCAAGTAAAATGACTGTTTGCCATTAAACAAAGTGGTTGAATAAAGGCCATAGCAATGCTAGTTTGACCTAATCAAAGAACAAACAAAAACCCGCGTTGGACCAAGATTTCCAACTTGTTTGGTCATGGCATGGGTTACTTAAACATTTTTTTTCTTTGGGTGCGTTTGGATCGTTGGAAGAAAGAAGAAGAAGAAAAAAAATTATAAACAATCCAAACTCTTCATAAAGTTACACATTTTCCAATATTTCTTCCCACTTCTTCCCTTCTTCCCACACCTATCCAAACGCACCCTTTGCTATTAATAAACAAGAATTGTTTAGTTCTTATGGAACAAGCCCCCCCAATAGTAGTAGTAATAATAATAAATATATAATTAAAAAACAAAGAAAGTCCATGAGAAAATATATTTTTCTGTGGTCCACATTAATTATGTTAATTGACTTAGTGCACGCTGATCGTGATCCCAAAAGGGTTGAAAACTGGGTCACTACGGAATTTGTATGGCAAGTAATTTGTTCTTAGCGATTTTATAAAAACAAAGGTGATTGATGGACCATGTGGCCTAATAGCTTAGTAGTAACTGGTAAGAGCATTAGATTGATTTTTTTAAGGTCAAGGGTTCAAACTCTACATGTGCGCTTTCATATTTAGAACAAAAAGCTGTTCTTTAATATATATATCTCTCTATATATAGAAAACATATGGTGCATACTAATATACGAAAATTTCGGTGCACACTGATCCAAACTCTAGGATATGCTTCAAAATGACCAATCAAAACCGTCTAATATAATCTCCCTATAATAATCTCTTTGTCCACTAAATTTTATATTTTTTCGCACGAAGAAATGTTCTCAGTCGGCGAAGCCTTAATGAAAATTATTAATCTATTTTTTCTGAATTGTTCAAAAATAGCAATTTTTAAAAATTCGAAAAAAATACTTGAAAATTAAAAAAAATGTAAATTTTGATCGGCAAGGAGATTTCAATAGGGAGATCATATTAGACGGTTTGAATCAGTATACACCGAAACTTCCATACATTAATATGCACCATAAGTTTTCTCTATATATAATAATAATATATAATTGATGAACTAAATATATCTTTTTAATGTGCAGTTTCAGTTTTGTCATTTTGATTAAACTAAAATTTTTACCTGGATGAGCTATCCTAATATATATTTTTTTTTTCCAAACTATTGATTCTTCTTTTTAGAATTCACGAAAATATGTACGAATGGTTATTATAGTTTAAAACTACTTCAATTATACATAATATTATGACACATATGATTTCTATAATCGTAAAAATAAAATGTAATCACAGAACGATTAAATATGTATTGACCAAGCTTTTAAATTTCACCGAAATAACATCGTTATGACTTAAATAACGATTTTTTGGAGCAAATCGCATCAACGTTACAACAACCAAGTACGTAATAGCGGTAGCGTTATATTTCTGAAAAATCGGTGATATAACTTAAAATTTTTGTGTTTGGCGACGTAAAAACGGATGTGTCATTCAACTTACAATATATATATATATATATATATATATATATATATATATATATATATATATATATATATATTGCTGAATACAAATCCATACTAAGTCCTAATTTATTTAGCTTTTACAACTTTGATTTTATCTATTTTGCTTTTTGACTTGTTAATTTTTTATATTTTGATTTTTCAAATAATTGATAAGATAGGCTAGTTGTATAATTATTTTTTTATACACACCGTTTTTCTCTATTATATCACCGATATAACACCGAATCACTAAATCAACTTTGTACCGTAATACCGATTTAACGAAAAAAATCGCATTTTAAAACCTTCATATAGACCAATTAAAACAATGCAAATATTTAGTATTATTGCCGTCATCAATTCAATT
Organism: Rhynchospora pubera; assembly: GCA_028095005.1. Classification (NCBI taxonomy): domain Eukaryota; kingdom Viridiplantae; phylum Streptophyta; class Magnoliopsida; order Poales; family Cyperaceae; genus Rhynchospora; species Rhynchospora pubera. The sequence goes on from CM051460.1 coordinate 325,963,639, forward strand.
TATTTAATTATAAAAGAACGTCGTAGAGGCAAAATCTCAATCCTTGTTATTTTAATCAAGACTTATGTTTAAAAAGCACAAAACTATGTTTTTTTTTCTGTCAAATTAAATAGCCGCTAATTTTATCGATTCATAAAATTCCTGCATGTTTTTCAACTAAAATTAATAGAGTGCTAACTATTCATGCCAACAAAAGTGCAGTTAGTATGTTTATTTATATAGACACATGGAATCTACTTGAAAGAAAATCTTCTATATCGGCAAGAAATCGACTCGTTGTCATACTTTTGTTTAAAACATGATTAATTGAATATTATTTGGTGAGGACAAATCGCATGTTGGGTACGTAATTAAATTGTGATATAAAACATGCACTACTAGAATTTTATTTATCTGTGTCGGACCACCGACATATTAGAGTCGCTAAATCAAGTAGCGACGCAGAAAGGAAAAAGCGGACGGGAGGGCTTTTACTGGGTGTCGATAGGCCGACACAGATAAGTTAAGACGCATAAATATTCAAAAGAGAGACGCTCTCAAATTCTGTATAGGGACGCAAATATGATGAATATATTCGCGTCAGTACTCCGACACGTATAATGAGAGACGCATAATATTTTTGGGTTTATTTCAAGATCCAACAACTCAAATCAGATGTAAATTTAGTTCAGTGCGTTGTACTGTTATAATATTCAGAACTTGATTTAATCTGAGTCTTAAATTTTCAAATTTCATCGCCTAATATTTTTGTTAGTTAATTCATATGTTTTTGTGCAACTTCTACTGCATGTTTGATTTTTATTCATAATTTAGTAATATTCATTAATTAGATGGAATTTTTTTTTAAAAAATCCTACAAAACCGTAAATTGTTTATTTTTTTTATAAGGAAAATTCATATAATGTTACATTCATGTTTAATGTACCCATACGGAACATATCAAAGCATTTTTACATTTATTTTAGTATTTTTATGGCACCACTTAGAAATTCTGTTAATAATATTCTTGTGGAGACAATTTAAATATGTCACAAAATTAATTTAACCGTGCTGCCGTAGAATATCATGACCAAGAGAAAGCATGGGCCCAAATGCACTAAACATTTATTTTACCTTTTCTTATTTTCTCATACGGTTTTCATAAAAATAAAATTTCTTTTTCCACAAATGGCGCCAAATATTTCAATTTTTTTTTACGATGGCGCCAATTTATTCTGCCAAAGTTTGTTACCATATTTTTATCCATACCATTTCAGTCATCCGTCCCATTACTATATGCACATTTTTTTAATTATAACTTTGTTACTAAAAGCATGTTCATGCGCATTTTTTATACCTTGTTTCCCTAAAAATATTAAAATCATATAATTAACTAATACGATTTTTGTTCCAAATTTTACTAGTAAAAAATTGCATATTTACTACCAAAAGTTCAAAAATTTTTTATTTTTCTAGAATTTATTTAATAGTTAAAAAGAAATAGAGTTGTTAAAAAATATTTTAATTGGTGAATTTTGGCTGATGAAATCAATCTCTCTAAATTTTTGTGATCACACTTAATAAGTATTCAAGCTCTTAAATAATTATAAAATTAAACTAATATAACTAATCTTACATTTGCTTATGAATATTTTCAATAAATGTAAACTAATATAGTATATACATTTATACCTTATCTTTGTTTCAAGTATCATAATATTCTTGTTGTTTGTCTTATTCTTAGAGCTAGTACAGTGGTCGGTGATTTTGTCATTATTCTTGAGGTAAGGAGTTTAATTCTCGTTGGACGCGGAAGAGAGATAAACTCTATTTCATAAAAGAAGCATAACTAAAAAAATTCTCAACTAATATTATGTAATTCATATTTTATTATCTAATCATTATATTTATCATGAAATATCAACAAATTATTTTTATCGGCTATAAAGTCAATTTATAAACTTTAATACAATATTTCTCAATTTTGTCTTCTAACGTTAAATAATTTAAAAATATATTTAACTATTTTTTAAGGAAAAAAATAAACTTTTGACACGTCTACACGATTGACATGACTATATTGTGTTGTGTCAACATTGTGTGTCAATCGTGTCGTATCAGTTTTCGTATTGTGTCGACTCATGTCAACACAATTGTGTATGAGATGACACATCGATGGCGAATCATCCATTGGCATTTGCAATCTTAGTGAGTGAATAGATTGAAAATGCAAATTAAAATATCATTAGATAATATTAAAATAATTGCACGTGATGTTTTGCCTTATTAAATATATTTTTCTTTTATGCCGCATTTTTCCAACCATATTCCATTGTATAAAAAAAATAAGTAATCTTAGAAACAATTAAATATTTTATATTCTTTTGTGAAACAATTAAATATTTTATATTCTTATTTATGAATTGACATATGCATATGAGTTTCACAATTGAAACTTAATTTTGTCACTTTTTCTTTTTATACAATTAACACGTCTTGTCATAACGCGTGTCGTGTTAACTATTTTTTTATTTTGCACGACATGACACAACGCGTTAAAAATATTAACTCGTGTCAACACGATAAGAGCTCTAACACGCGTGTGATATAATACGACACGACACGTTTACAATATCCTATTATTTAACCAGTATGTAACATATGTAATTTTTTATATTATTTAAAACCGTTGTCTTTTAGTGCCATTATTTAGAAACTCTTTTAATAACATATTGACAAACCATTTTAATATTATGTGGATCTAATTCAGTTAATTTAAACATGCCACAAAAATATAATTATAATTCAAGGCGTACATTTCATATAATTATAATAATTATAAATTCTAGACGTAAATTGAATATCTTTGTTTGATTATCATTACATTTAATCTAATTTGTCGAAATTGTTTTGTTGATCATATAATTTATATGCTTATGGAAATGAATATAATATTTGAAAAATAAATATAATAAAAAGTACCAAAAATAAATAAATTGAATTCTGATTAGATTATAATATAGGGAAAAAATAAGAATAATTCTAGAGTCAAACGAGATTTAATTTAGCAGTTCAGGATCGTCGTTGACTCGTTGTAATAGGGAAAATTGAGATTTGATTTCGGATTTTATTAATTTTAAGAGTTCAGAAATATATATATTTTTGTTGATTTACAAAGTTAAAAAAGTAAAAGAATATGAAAAATGAGCGATGCATTTTTGTATAATGTTTTATAAGTTCTGGAGTTTATTTGATATTTGATCAAGAGACTAAAAAAATGAACATGTTAGAATTAATTTGTTATAGTTAACGACATCTGTTTTTAGCCTTTTGATCAACTTAATTGATAAGCATAATTACTGTTCTTGTGAAAAATAAAAAGAATTACTTCCTAAATTTTAATCATTTATTGATATTAATAATTCAGCGGGAAAGTTAAAATTCCCCCCTAACTCATGTCATGAAATATTCTAACCAAAAATTAATTCAGCGGCAAAAAGATTTTAGAGAGCGAAAATTTTTTGGAGGCTATTTCAAATGATGGTTTCCGACTTCCCGACATCTAAGTTCATTGCATCAACAACACAAACTCTGCATTAAAATTTTCATTCGTTGGATGTTAAACTGACGATAAGATTTCTCATAGAATAATTCTTCGCTAATAAAATACCTCAATTAGGGCACTCCCTCCCTCCATAACCGCACACCCTTCTCTCAAATTGCATCCTTCTCTCTCGAATTGATCCCCACGCTGCCACGCAGAGTTCCGAATCAATCCCTCAGATCTTCTCAAACACAAATACTATTCCAGATCTGAACCCAAATCGATCTAGTTCGATTCCATCGTTGATGACCACTCGAGCGGCGCACTCCTCGTACAGAGATAGCACCAGCGAGTTTCGATCGGCCGCGAGAGCGCTAGGAAGCTGTTGAATTTCGGCTCGTCGAGCCCGTCGCCGTCGAAGCTGGAGGTCAAGGAGGACGACGAGTTCGATGACGGCAAGAAGCGCGTCACCGTCTTCTTAGGTACATAGATCGGTATCACCGAGGGCTTTGCTCACTCGCTGGAGCTTCGAGGTCAGCTAATCTCTCTTCCCCTTTTGGCCTTTTCTATATACAACCTTTCTTCATTTGGTTATTTGATATCTATCTCCCTCGTTTCTGTTCATAGGATTTCGAGTTCAATTATGATGTCAAATTTGGGATCAAGAGAGCCGCCGATCAAGACAGAGCAATTGATTTGGAGAGCTCTAGCAATGGAACTGTCAATTACAATTTCAAGAGGAACGCTGCTCATTTGGCCATTTACAAACAGTTTCAACAACAACAAAATGTTAGTCCAAAAGCAGCCATAAGTCATTTCCATTTCTGATGTACGTTTTATTTTAACTAGTCAAGTCATTGGATCTAATTTGTATCTACAAATACTACTCATATCAGTTCCCAAATGCTTTCTCATACTGTTAATTTCAGGATAATAAGACACAAGTGCAATCTAGGTCAATTTCTGATAGAGATGACCAAGTCCCGTAAGTTTATATCAGCTTATTTTTAAGTTTTATCTTTACATTGGTTTCTTCATATTAACTAGACCAGTACTTATGGTACCTGTATGAAGACTTATGTTTGGTATGTTATGTGAGTCACTTTTACATTTTAAAACCTCTTTCTATACTCTAGTGCAAGGACTAACAAATGTATACTGGCTTAATTACTAGCATGAAACCCAACCAACATGGTATAAGCTATACTCCTTTAGCAAACTTTACCAAGGAAAAATTTATAAGTGATTTGCTTTTGTTTTAATTGATTATGTAGACAGAATTCCCTAATTCCTCTATTTGAATCTGCTGAAATGCGCAACCTGGCAGAAGCATTATCAAGGTACACTTGGCTAAATAAAGTTCAAATTGATCTGTTTGGTGTACTTGTAAAATTATCAGATTTTCATCTCTGATCACACACTTAAAAAATTTTTAAAAAAATTGTATACCTACAAAAATGAAAAACATGTTGTATATCCTGAACTGGCATGTGAATATCTTCCATGCTTCTCTTTCATACTTTTTTCCCATCACAAACTGCCATTCTGTTGTAATCCTCATCCTGTAAGAAACAAAAAGTAGAAAGGGTTATTATGATCACTTTTGAATACAATAGAGAAAGAAGGGTTTTACGGCCCTCATTAGTGCCATCTACGGTTTTACATAGTATCTGTAATCTTTGTTACATAATTCATCATATGTCAAGTTGTCACAATTGACTTAGTACTAACCAGCATAACTTAACACTTTGATGTAATGCACAGTTATGGCGTACCCCCTACAAGATTTAGAGGGCAGCTTAATTAAACAATAGAGAGAGCGGTCAGAGAGGAACAATCAAGCTCAAGTGGAAGCTAATACTAGTGGAAGCATCAGAGATAAGTACGCTCTTTTATGGAATCGGCAGATGGAGAGGTACATGTTATTTTACATCTTTTAATAGGCACTAATCTCTTTGTCTTTTCAATTGTTAGTAATCTTTGTATATTTCATTAATATGAATACCTTTGATTTAGCACAGCTTGGTTTTGGTACCGGTGTATATAAAACACTTGTAAAATATTTAGTTGGTGTTCCACATGTAATCTATTTGTTGTTTGGTGTAATTATGTTATTTATTTTAAATTGTTTCGTCTGATTTAGTCATTGCATCATCCTTATTGTTTGGTGTAAGTTTGTAGCCGAATTCTAATTAAGATGTGCAGTTTCTTTTTTTCTATAGGCTCTTCTTGATATCAGAAAGAAGATAAATGATGAACATGGGTAAGATATTTTCTTCTGATAAATGGGCTCTTTTTTGTTAATCAAATCGGTTGAATTTGAATATTTGATTGACAAAAATATCTCTGTTGTCTTTTGTGGATCTTTAGTGAAATTTTCGATATAAAATTTCTTAAACTTTTGTTCATCAATCTTTTCCCAGTTATTTAAAAAAAAATTCTGAAACTTTCTGATAACTAGGACGATGGAAGAATAGAAGATTATGTTGTGGCCCATCTCTTTACACACTTACTAGGATGGTGTTAATGATTCGACTATTCATTCTCCTCTCTTGGACTTGCTCGAAAGGACAGAAAATGTTAGATCTCTCTCTCTCTCGCATGCATAGATGGACACATGCACGCTTATTTAGATTTTTCATTAAGGGAAAATTGGATATAACCCTTTCATTAATTGTGTATTGTATATTTTGTTGAGAGCAGGTTGCAATTTTATAGCGAGCTACTGATACTTACCACTCTGAGTTCTAGAAGTTCCTCTTTAGAAAGACTATCTGTCACGGCATCTTGACTCTTTGGTTCTTTGATTTTAGGTGCAAATTTTATTTATTTTTTTTGTTTAGACTGATTTAAATCTTCGTGTTATTTTACTTAGAATTATAGTTTGTATCAAATATATGCGTATGCTGTTTCTATTTAATGTGCTCTGAATATTGTTTTTTTGAGTTTAATAAAATTTAGAATTTTGTGTTCAATTTAATGGATATTTGTGTGATATATATGTGTTTGTGAATTGCAAATGGTTGTGAAGAATTAAAATCATATGTATTAAATAGTGGCCGTAAATTTTTTGGGTCAGTAGCAAAGATGTCGCTATCGACTTCAATAGATCGTGAGTTCGATAATTATAAATTGTGGGCCCCAATAAATTTTGACAATATATTATCTGTGTCACTAATCAAAGGCGTACGTATACCGACTATTATAAATTATGGGCCATGTTAAATTCTGACAATATATTATCTGTGTTGCTGATCAAATGTGTCGATATACCGACAAATATATTTTGCGGGCCCTGATAAATTCTGACAATATATTATTTGGGTCGCTTAATATAGGCGTCGGTATACCGACATAGTAACGTCTAAATAGAGACGCGCTTACTGTTTGAATAAGCGATCGGAGAACATGGTATGCGTCGTTATTCCGACACAGATATAGGGACGAGTTAGGTAATCCGCGTCCTCGCGACACAGATGTTTATTATTAGCGGCTAGAGTATCGGGGTCGCTTAGGTAGCGTCTTTAGGTGGACACAGATAGCATTTCGTGTCGGAATATGGACGCCTTTTTGCGAAGCAAATAATTGACATTCTAGTAGTGATGGTTGAGTTAGAGTTACCTTTAGAAGAAATTTCGACTTGAATCAAATACATTTGCAGGCAAATACTAGAAAAATTAAAAACAATAAACGGTAGAAAATTAGTATTATATAAACAAGTAACTAGCAAGCAAACAAAGTTACAATAAAAAATAGAATGTCATTTTACATTTGACGGAAGTTATCATTTTTTCTTGTACTGGTGAGAAATTTGGTTTGAATATATAGAACTAATGCAGTTTTTAACAGTGTTTTTGCTCTTTGCAAAGAATATAAAATGGTTAAGGCTAGTTTGAAGTTCCAAACTTTTTCATCTAATTTGTCGAAGCTTGATGATTATTTTATGTATTTATTAATTTACTCATTTATTTTCTCTTGAGATGTGCTTCAAGTACAGTCACAGATTATAGACCTTAAGGTAAAGGGCTTTTAATCCTCAAGAAAAGCATGGTAGGTTGGTGATCCAGCAAGTCATAATCTCCCACCAAACCCCTCCCAGAGATTTTAGTGGGTAGTTGGGAATTGCTTTTTAATTGAAATTCGGTTAATCTCAGTATCTATCGATTTCCTGAAAGCAACTGCGCGGCAGCAAGCGGGAAAAAGTTGAACCCTTCTACGCAATCAGTCGGCCCGCTACACTGATGTATATACGTGATTTGTAAGAGGGGATCGAAAGTTAAGAGGGTTGTACGTACTTGGTCTTGTCGGGTTTGGATTGGGTTCAGTTGGGTCGTTGAATCAGTGGATTTAAGTTTTTTTATATAAAAAAATATTAATATATTATTATTGTTGTCGTCATCATTATAACTAGTATCTTAGTAATAATATAATTGGTTTATTTTATTTTTATCAACTAATTTCTATTGAATATTATTGATTTTAACATAATAATGATAATAATTGTGGTGATTTTAAAAAGTATTAATTACACAATTACACCCATGATGCCAAGTCTTCCTTTAATGGATTATTAAACATTATTTTATGGAGAGTAGTTCGGCACATGGAGATGGTATTAGCAAAAGTTGGAACTAGAACAAGGATCCGATCTAGCAGTTGGGCTTGTTCTGATGTTTGGTTAAATGTTGTTTGCCTAGTTTGCGAACTGGGCTCATTCGCTCGCTTTCAAACACATCTATGTGTCCCAAAAATTAAAAATAAATTTACTGTTCACACGAATTTCAAAAATAAATACAAAAAATCTAAATTTTAAAACTAATGTCGTAGGAAAAGTTGCTAGAATCAGATTCTTGGAATCCGATCTAGGTTTGGAGCACCTTGTGGTGGGATCCACCTACGCGGCCATATTAATTGATTTAGTTCTCCAAGATTGACTCCTCTTTGCCGATTCTATTTTGATGCATCTTATTCCTAGCTCCAAATTACTGCTTTAGAAATTGTTCTTGCAACGACAATAGATTTTTTTTTTATTGCAATTTGAATTGTACAGTTTCAAAAAGGGGGAAAAATAATTTGATATTGTAGAAGCTTTCTCAGTTTCTTACTTTTTCTTCTTGCACCGTGCACGTTAAAGTCATTTAACATTTCAAAATAATATAATAAGAGGTAGACTAAAATCAGTCCTGACTGACAATGAAACCATCAGCTATGATGAAATTTCAATTTTTGAGATTCTAACAGTCGATCCGAACCGTTCAATGTATTTTCGATATTGAAATCTCATTGGAGACTAAATTTTATATTTTTCTGAAGTTTTTTAGCATTTGTTTGACATTTTATAAAATTTTTAATCTAAATAATTATAGACCCTTCAATAACAATGATTTTTCAAAATCTTAAAAAAATAGTAAAAAATTTTTGAAAAATGTAAAATTTGGTCTCCAATGAGATTTCAATATGGATAACACATTGAACGGTTCGGATTAGTCATTAGAACATTAAAAGTTGAGAAATAATCGCGGCTGACGAGTCCATCCGTTAGTCGTGGCTGATTTTAGTCTACCTATATTGAGGAATAATTCAATAATCTATTTTCTGCTTATATAAGTTGAACAATGTTGAAAAGGACTACACGTACTTTTTTTTATATCCCTAATAATTCAATAATCTATTTTCTGCTTATATAAGTTGAACAATGTTGAAAAGGACAACACGTACATTTATTTTATATCCCTAATAATTCAATAACCTATTTTTGCTTATATAAGTTGAACAATGTTGTAAAGGGGAAAATTTTTATCAATGATAAAAATGCCTCTAACAATTTTAAAAAAGACAAAACACTCTCTGAAATTTTAAAAAGAGCACAGTAATAACGGCAATAGCATTGCCGCTATAGCTATAGCGCAGTTGGATTTTTTGCCTATAGCGGCGATACTAATGCCGTATAGGAGTTCATTTTTTTTGCCTTTGCCGTTTTGCTTTGCACGTTAATTTCTTTTGTTTTTTCAATTTATTTTGTTTTCTTTTGTTTTTTCGTTTTATTTTATTTGTTATTTCACTTTTATTTATTATATGAGTAAATTGTAATGTAATTTTACATAATTTTTACGTATATATAATTAATAATTTTTAAATTGTTCAATTTTACATAATTTCTGACACGACACGACACGACACGAGTATGAAATTAGCACGACACTATCGTGTTATCGTGTCGTGTTGGTAATCTTGAAAAATTAATACGATTTGACACAACACGACTAACACGCAACACGAACACGAACCAACATGACACTAACACGCAACACGATTTGTCAGTCGTGTCGTGTCGTGTCGTGTTGACACGTCATGTTAGAAACTTTTCTTTACTTTTTTTTGTGTTAAAAGATTAATTGATGATTTTATTTTTCTAACTCATTTCTTTATTATTTCAAATATATTAAAAAAATAAAATGTTCTAAGCAAGTAAATAGACATTAAAAAATAAAAGTAGTAATATAATATTACATAATTTGCACGACGCGATGGTGTTATCGTGTCGTGTTGATAATCTTAAAAACTTAATACGATTTGACACGACACGACTAACACGCAACACAACACGAATTTAATTTTTAACATTACAAAAAATAACATCATAAACATATTTTTTAAAATTGTTTTCCTAAAAAAATATTTAAATTGATTTTATATTAAAATTCAAATTATAACGTACTTTACTTTTTTAAAATATTTTATTTTTTAATATGTTCAAACAATAAAAAAAATGAGCTACCAAAAAAATAAAATGATTGATTAATCTTTTAATAAAAATATTCTGACAATTTTATACTAATATATATACTAAATTTATGAAATAATCAAATAAACTGCAACTTGAAAAAATAATCATGTCATGTTAGTATTTTGTTGGTTCGTGTTCGTGTTGTGTGTTAGTCGTGCTGTGTCAAATCATATTAATTTTCAAGTTTACCAACACGGCACGATAACACGATCGTGTCGTGCCAATTCCGTAGTCGTGTCGTGTCAGTTTGAAGAACCCTACATACAAGTGAATTTGAACAATTTTAAAAATATTAATCATATATATGTAAAAATTATGTAAAATTACATTATAAATTATTCAAATAATAAACAAAAGTAAAATATAAACAAAATAAAAATTGAAAAAACAAAAGAAATTAACGTGCAAAGTAAAACGGCAAAGAAAAAAAAAATGAACTCCTATAGCGGCGTTAGTATTGCCGCTATAAGTAAAAAATCCACCTGCGCTATAGCGGCAATGCTACTGCCGCTATAGCTGTGCTCTTTTTAAAATTTCAGAAGGTGTTTTGTCTTTTTTAAAATTATGAGGGACATTTTTGCCATTGATAAAAATTTTCTTTGTAAAGGACTACACGTACATTTTTTTTATATCCCTAATGGCAATCCCAACGGAAGGAACTAAATTTTTTGACAATTCCAATGCAAGAGATTACTGTGTTTTATTATTGTTTAAGGGTGTGTTTGGATGACCATGGAATAAGGAATAAGGATAAAAAATTTCGATATGCGTGCTTATTCTTATTCTTGTGCAACTCAAACAACACAAGAATAAGGAATTTGGACCCTTATTCCTATACTAACAAAATCATGGTATAAGAATAAGGAATTTGGATAAGCACGCTAACCGAAATTCCTTATTCTTATTCCTTATTCCATGCTCATCCAAGCGTATAAGAGTTATCGTACATCAGTTATCGAAGTACCAAGTATTGGACAAATCTAAAAAAAGTCCAACTAATATGGAGTTATTATTTTTGTCAATAGATCTGTTTTCTTATTTAATAATTATTGCAATGCAATAGTAATTGCACAGACAGCTCTAGCTTTATTGCACACAACAGTAATTAAAACTATTATTTTGTCAATTAATTTATTAATTGTGTGTGTGAAATGCTAAATTGCACTACAGGTATTTTCATAATTACAAGGGGAATACATATCATCAGGGGTAAATTTATGCAGATTTGGGTTAAATTTATATCAGGGTTAATATATCACATAATTACTATATGTGATATATTTTGACACCATAAAGAACACAAGATAAAATTTGGAGATAAATATATATACCAAGGAAACACGAAGTGAAAGAATGTAAAATATAGGCCTAAATAAATTTATATCGTGATATCGTAAAATCAAACATAATAGAGAATAAGGACGTGCAAATATATTTGTACTGTGTGAAGAACAATAGAAGCCTCAGAAAAATGCAACACTATTGTGTTCTTCTACATAAATTATTGTGTGATTAATTGTGTTGTTCAGCATATCTCTCTAGCATTTTCAAAAAAAAAAAAAATGTATGTAGTTAAAATTCTATGGATAGAAAATTGTTTTATACAAATTGTTTCAGTTCAAATTTTTTAAGGTATTCGTCAATGGTTTCTTATGAAGGGAAGTCCGAATAACAAGCCTATATAAAATAAATAACAGTAATGTCATCCTAAAAATTTATGGTAGAGATAATCGAATTCTGAGAATCCGATCCAAACTTAGATCGGATTCAAGGAATTCAATCTTATCGATTTCTAGGATCGGACCCGACCCTACAACATTTATTTTAAAATCGTATAAACAGTAAACTTAGTCTTAATTTTTTCGGTCTATGTGTCTCGGTAGACCTATCAATATGGACCCGTTTTAACGTTTGGTATATGAGCCATGAAACATTAAACAGAGGAAAAAATAGTTTCGTTTTGTATAAGATCAAATATTTATCTCGAGCGCCAATAGCTCCCCTCTTTATCTCGCACGCTTCCTCCTCTCTCTTTCTATCTTTTTCTCTATCTCTTTCACACACTGTCCATGACAAAGGGCGTGGTGGTCAACAAGTATGAGCTGCGTGACAATGGCAAGGTAGATATTTGTACACTGTCCAAACCTTCATCAGTCATTTCTTCCGCCGTTTCTCTGTGAACCCTTGCCACTATCACTTGTCACTGTTGTCAGTCGTCACCTCTGATTAAGCAATAGGAAACAATAGATATCATTATTGTTCTTGTATATATGGATTGTGAAGGAAAAAAGGGACAAAAGAAAACAAATGAAAGAGATAAGAGTCATAGAAAAAAAGAAAGAGTGAAAGAGATATAAAGGAAAGGGAGCAAATCTTTGAAAGGTTAAATAAGAACTAAGATAAACATAAACATTTGAATGGATGTTTTAATTTTTACATTTTTTTTGTTGATTTTTCTTCATCTATTTATAATTGTTCTTTTCTTTTGTGTGTGTGGTTAATTTGATGCTTCAATTCGAAGAAGTGGTGGAAGCAACGCACAATTAATTTCTGTGTTAATTGAAAGTTGAATGTCTGTGAATTTTTTTCTAAATTGAAATCTAAAAATTGTACTTGTCTTTGATTGCTTATTTGCTATTAAGGCTTGTTAATTTGTGTGTTCTACGGCTTGTGTGAGGTTTGTGGTAGGATGCTTGACACCTTTGTACCTTGTACCAGGTCGGTACAAGGTTTTACTGTTCTAGTATGACTTCAAAGCTTGTAAAGCTAATTTGTAATAAATTTTTGGTCTCAGGGACCTTTCCATAAAGTTGTTTGAACTTGTATGAGAACTTGTTTGTGATAATTGTTGTTATTAGAGGGTGTCAAGTAAAATATGTTATTAATAACGTTTTTAACGTTTGTGACGTTTAAACAAATAAAACATGAAACGAAAATAAAAATTCCTTACTTTTATTAAGTGAAACATTAACATTAAAATAAAATTTTTCCGTTCCCTAAATAAAACATTAAGCGCAAGAGATTAGTTACGTGCATGTTATGCACGTTTGATAGATCTATGTCTCGGACTATCGGTCGATCGGATTCGAGTTAGTTGGATTTTTTACAAAATTGGACTCGATTTCAGATAAAATCGAGTTGGATGAGGTGTGTTTGGATGAAATCTAACGTTTCATATAATATCGTCCGTTAGAAAATGTTTCATCGCTAATATATAACACCATCTAAAGTGAGAATAAAAATTCCTTACGTACATTTTCTTTCGAGGCTGTGTTTGGATGAGGTGTGAGAATAAGAGAATAAGAAAATAAATTTATTATAAACAATCCAAACTTTTTACAAAGTTACACACTTCCCAATACTTCTTCCTACTTTTTTTCTTATTCCTTTTATTCTCACACCATTCAAACGGAGTCTGAGAACTTCATATATATGCACTGCATTCTTGGTCAAATAAAGTGAATTTTCAACAGACAACTTACATTGAAATTTTCTATTGACCTAATGGATGGCTTAATTCAGGAAACTCCCAATCTCCCAAGCTAATGATTGTCATCACAATTACCTAAAGTCCCAAACCAGGGGCGCATCAGTCCCAAATGTGTTAATTCTCAGAAAAAAACAGTTATTAAATTAGCAACACCGTATTTGATGTTTATATAAAGCAATACTTAAGGATAAAGCGCCTTTACCCAGATTCCTATCAAATCATGAATATATGCAAATCCATATTATGTGAAATAACCATACCCCAAACATGACATAACTTTTGTTTTTCTTGATATATTTATATATTAAGAATATGATAAGCGACTCCGTTTCGATGGTGTGGGAATAAGAAGAATAAGAGAAGAAGTGGGAAGAAGTATTAGGAAGTGTGTTTGTAAAGATTTTGGATTGTTTATAATAAATTTATTTTTCTATTCCCTTATTCTTTTATTCTCACACGTCATCCAAACACGGCCAGTAATTTTCTTTGCCTTCATTTTTTACAACTAAACTAAACTAATAGCTGAAAGTGTTGAGGTATAAGGAAAATAATTAGGTTTTTGTAATAATAAAAACTATAATTATAAGGCCTTTACTTATTTTATTATTATAATAATAATGATAATATATTATTATATTATATTATTACAATATTATTTGTTTTTATTACTTATTTTATTATTTAGATTATTAGTATTACATAATAATTACTTTTTAAAATACTATTATTATTAATTATTTTGTTAGAATATTATAATTTTATATTATTTTTCTAATTAAAACATATTAAAGTCCTTTTCAATTGGAGAAACAACAGTTGCGTGCAATATTGTGTTTCAAAAAAATATTTTAGTCATTGGATCTTTAAAATATCAACCGTCTATTTTTTTTTTGGTAAAATTGAATAGACATATTTTGTGAATGTTTTCATCTATGTATCTTTGTTGCATGCTTAATCATCCCTGAATGGTGTACGCTATTTAATTTAAACCGAGCTTTCTTAGATAATGAGTGTGAAGACATTAAAAATATTAGTTTTTTACATACACATGGTTCATGGCAGATCAATTAAATTTGCAAATTGTTTCTTTTTAGTTGTACGAATAGTGTTCTATTTATAAGCATGATCCATGTCTACTAATATATTTATTCAGATTAAAAATCACAATCACAATTGAAATGAAGATGTTTGAATCAATCAACCGGCCAAATTGTTAACAACTTAACATTTAAATTTGTTGCAGGAGAATTCTATTTTTTTTTCTTTTACTTCTTAAACCGAGTTAATACCTTAATTATTTGGTCATTTATGCACCTAACTATTTCCACTTTCCCGTTTGTAGTTTATTTCTTTCAATTTTTCTGATTTTTCATCTTTGTCATATTAGTTCTCTTTGTTCTTGAGGTCATGTTATGAGGAATTGAAGGTTAAAACAAAACTTAATATTATCAATTGATTCTTCTCATGTTCCAAGAAGGAAAAATTATGTATGTTGTTACAATTAATTATGATATGATTGCATATATCACAAATATTTTATATTTTTTATTTAATTGACTTAGCTTATTCTCAATTAAGCCTTGATGAAACCAAATAATTTTCTTGATGAATTTATTGTTGTGCAATTCTATCTGGATGAAAGCTTGATTTAATTGCTGTTTACATTGAATGTTGCCTCAATGACAGCTTGATTTAAATTTTATTAATTGAATTTCTTTATCAACTTGAAATCATGTCTTAGTTGAATGTGCCTTTTTATTCGTTTGTTATTGAAATTATACATTTTATTAGTTGTTGACGTAAGACAACACGGTCTAGATTTATATATATTAAGAAAATTATAAATATTAAAGCCCAAAAGAAAAAAAAATTTCTTGTCTTGTATTTTCGTAGCACCTTGCGGAGTTGGAATAGGTATTTAGCATACAATACATTTTCTTAACACCTTGTCAATACATCGTGTGGCATGGAGTTGGTATATATATTCAGGAGCGGAGCCAGAAAGTAGGGACAAATTACTTATTCATATTTTATTAGGGGACAAATTATTAAATTTTTCTGAAAATAAAAGAAAATACGCAGAGAAATTAAATAAATTTTAGTGCATATTCACCCCCCAGGTGGCGGTTATGTTTTTCAAGGATGAACAATACAAATGCGTACTTTCAACAGATTAACAAAATTAACATGCAACATTCAAATATGTGAAATATAAAATAAAAGAAAATACGCAAAGAAATTAAATAAATTTTAGGGGCCGTTTGGATCGCTTAGGAATTTGAAAAATTTTCTATTCCTAGGCATAAATTTATTGGAAAGTGTGTAACTTTGTGAAGATTTTAGATTGTTTATAATAAATTTATGCCTAGTCCCAAATTTCTCAAATTCTCACTTCAATCCAAACGGCCCCTCTAGTGCATGTTCACCCCAGGTGGTGGATATGTTTTTCAAGGATGAACAATACAAATGCGTACTTTCAACAGATTAACAAAATTAATTAACATGCAACATTCAAATATGTGAAATATAATTACAGACTGACAAACATTATATCAATCAAACCAATTAATACAAATAAAACTGATAAAGCACTAAAAAAATACCAACACAAAAGGACACAAACAAATTGCCATCGATAATACTTTTTACTACGAAATTACTCCAATGTCTATGCATGTAGTATTATTTTAGTATTTTTCTTATTCGGAATGTTTGGATCATCTAAGAATAAAATTAAGAACGTTATCGGAGTAAAAAATATTATTTCTAAACAATCAAGAATTAATTTTGTAAAATTTTAAATGTTATTTTTAAGTGGTCTAATATGCGGATTATTTTTTTTTAATCCGGATTAAAAGCGCACTCATCGTAAATGCACCCTTCTGTCCACAAGAGACTGAATGCTTCGCAATTTGAGGCATGCCCTTATATGCCAGGTGTTACCACCCCCTCTCCAACTCCTCCCCTCTATTTAAGGTCCTGTCTCTCTTCCCTCTCCACAGGAACAAATTTCTCACAATTGTAGAGAAAATTTGCTCTCTTCTAAACCAAACTCACCCCCAACTCCCCAACTAACGAAGCAAACAATCAAAATCAGAATTCAATCAAAGCCAATCCAATGGGGAACAGCAATGCAAGTGGTTTTTGTACAGCCGATCCGTTGAACTGGCGCACAACGGCTGAGGAGCTGTCGGGCAGCCACTTGGACGAGGTGAAGAAGATGGTGAACGATTTCCGGTCACCTCAGGTGAAGCTAGAAGGAGCTAGCCTCAAAATTGCTCAGGTGGCTGCTGTGGCAGCTGGGCCCACAGTCAGGATTGCTCTGGCTGATGAAGCACGTGGCCGGGTCAAGGCAAGTAGTGAATGGATCATGAACTGCTTGAACCGGGGTATCGATGTCTATGGAGTGACAACCGGCTTTGGCGCCACCTCTCACCGTCGTACCCAGCAGTGTGAGAGTCTCCAGAAGGAACTTATCAGGTACTGTTATTAATACTATTAAACTGTGCCTTTTGTCATGTTGTCGATCGGATCCGCTGTCTGAGTTTATAGGACAAACAGGGGTTTGGATCCGGCAGCTCAACGGTTTTGTCAAGTCAGGTCGGTGCAGTTCAATGATGAATTTGAATTGTAACGAGCATATACCTGGAGAGCTGTCATGCCAGGAAGTTTTGGATTTAGATCCAACTTTGCTGGGTTTTTTTTTTTTAATTTCCTTTTTACCTCTTCTCAAATAAAAATGGCAAGGGATCATCGTGCATATAGTACTAAACTACTAACTTTTTGGTAATTCGGTGTTAGTCGCATCAGCGAAGAAACTGAAGAGTAGATCATGTAGATGGTAGGTGCATTTACTCGAATTGGCGTTTTCTTGACACAACACGGAAGGATGCTGGATGCACATGCACATCAGCACATCCGTCTTGTTTAAAATGATTATAATAATTTTATAATTTACGCCTCTTTGTTTTTTTGCAAACAGACTTCGTGTTAAAAGTAATGTCTTGCTTTATATTTTTGGGCAGAACAAACAAGAACAGGAGTTTTTTTTTTTTTTTTTTGAAATAAAGAGCCCCAAGCATGGGATCCCAGAATTAATATTGAAAGAAAGAGTTAAGAGTCATTAGAAAATGACTCAGAGATACATCCAACAAAAAGAAAAACTACAAGTCTTAAAACTAAAACCAAACAACACTAACACAGTTAAGCAAAGGAGAAACAAAAACACACAAAGCAACACTAAGACTCGGTGTCATCCGGGGCATCAGTCACGTGCCCATCTTCTCCAGGACCTGGTTGAATAACCGCCAGAGGCACACCTGTAGTTGCTTGTGAATTTTCTCTTGCAAATTGAGTTAAGTTTGTTTCCAAACCCGTATTAAGACCTGTCCAAGCACACAAAAGATGAAAACATGATAAGCAAGTGAAGTGAAAGTTAAACTTCCTTTATCAGCAAAGAGATAACCATTACGAAAGTTTCAAACAGACCAACACGTAATGGCTAAAAGATTACCACAATAATTCTATCAGAGTTTAGGATCACAGATATCATGCTCTTTGTTAATTACAGAAAAAAAAATTTCACTAAACACTCGCACAAAATATGAAATTTTCGGTCCA
The DNA here is from genome assembly GCA_028095005.1 of Rhynchospora pubera. Classification (NCBI taxonomy): domain Eukaryota; kingdom Viridiplantae; phylum Streptophyta; class Magnoliopsida; order Poales; family Cyperaceae; genus Rhynchospora; species Rhynchospora pubera. The sequence goes on from CM051460.1 coordinate 325,982,059, forward strand.
ATTTCTTTGTTGTTATAATTATTTCAGGTCAAAGAGGAGTTGATACTTAATATGACTTTTTTACAGTTTATGCCACCAATTTTTTTTAATGGCAAGAGAGTAAATTTACTGGATTCTAGAAAACATGTTATGACCGTAATAAATTTCGTATTAAAGAACTATATCTTTTAGTTAGAAAATATATTTTTTGCTGGAGATAATCTTGTATGATCTGGATCCAACCCGCACAAATAGTACTGGGATTCTACAATTGCCACGTATATATATTTGTAGATACTATTCAGGTTGTTCAGGTCTCCTATTCTATGACTAGTGGGGAAAGTCGCGCGTTGCGCGATCTATGTTTCCGCTCGTAAATTTTTTTTCACTATTATAATATATTTTATAGTAGTTCAGTTTATGACACATCTATTAGCCATAGTGCAAAAATAGATAAATTATGAGAAAGGAAAAAAAAACAAATACAGAAAATTATATTATCAGTTGGTTGCAACAAATCGATATTCAAATCTCAATAACTGATTATCATTTGTAATGATAATTTTATTACTATACAGTGTGATCCCAATTTATAACAGCCTTCATTTACTCCAGCTTTTCTAGAATCTTTGTTGCCTCCCCTTGATTCAACCATTTCATTCCCTATAGTTTCTCTTCTCAATAATTGATTATCATTTTAGCTCTGTTTAAGGAATTTCTAGTTCAGATTAAAAAAATCGTAATTCATAATAGTAAGACTATTTGTATTATTCAACATTTACATGGATGTTTCAATCACTAAAATCAACCATAATTTGACTAATATTAAACCTACATACCTCAATTGTACAATCACATATTGTACAATTTGGCATAAATTTAACCTAAATAGGAAAAAAAATTAGTCAAAATTAATAACAAAAAGAGGAATACAAAGAGGAATATGTGATGGAAGCCAAAAAAAAAAGTGCTTGGGATTAATTGGTACGAATGGTATATTGAGTAGGAATGCTCCAAAACACACGCACCAGAAATTTTGATTTGATATACAATAGGCTACAAATATTTGGACCATAGAAACGAAATAAAGCGCTTAAAGTGTACGACCCAAATTAAAATGGAGCAGAAAATTGAAGATGACGCGTCGCACTAATATTAACTAAAACAGTCTCGACACCCACGAATTTTTATTTATAATAATACTGATGAGCATACAAAACATGCTATCGTTACCAGTTAGTTAAAGGCGCGCACTAAAACACCACAAAGAACAGAGGAAGATCTTGCATGTGAAATATTAATCATACTCTCTAGGTTGTTATAAGAAATAAGGTCACAAGTTTACTTCGTTATATGGTCCTGCCTTATAAGTTAATAACACGCCTTTCGGTGGAAGCACTTCTGGTTTTTATAAAATTTTCAGGACACTTGGTTTGGTGGCGCTTTAATTTTGAACAAGGAAAGAAAAAATATCTTGAAATAAAATTCTATTATAGGACCTGCAAGCCACTGTCTGGTCCACTTACGGCTTACCTAACAAACTCACAATTTGTTAGGAAAGGCATACATATATTAACCTCCTTTTTTTCTTTTTTTGTCTTATTTTGAAACAAAAACAAACATATACTGATATACCAACGTAATTACGTAAATCCGAGAAAAAATGTATGAGCTTGGGTTAATTTCTTTAGATTCAATAAAATTTTTCTGGTATCTCTTTTGATTTTCTACAAGAAATTAATTGGATTTGTGGGTCTAATAGCATATGAGGTAGGGTGATCGTCATTAATATTTGATGGGAGAATAAATTATTCCAAGAGCTTATTAAATTAATATTTTGGACCATAACCTGATACTCATACAACTATACAAGTACTGAAATAAAACTAATTAAAATACTCGTTCTTCGTATATACTCCGAGATAAATTGCATGATACCAATTGGATAATTTAAAATAACAGATAATACAGTTTCAACTAACAGCTTTGGACCCTTTCGTATATTTAATTGCTCACCGACGTTGGGATCCAAAATTCTCTTAAGAAAAAATAGTAGCATTCCACTATACAAGGGAATAAGGATATTATACTGATAGTAATTGTTGCATGTAGGGGTGTCAATAGTCTGCCGTTTCAGCCGTTTTCGTTCCGTTTCGTCCGAAACGGAATGGTAAATATGTTATGTTTTCAGAGACGGAACGAAAACGGAACAGGTTGTACTGCACGTTAGTGTTCCGTTCTACCGAAAAATGATTGAAATCAATGAAAAATAGACTGATATCAGTAGAAAATGAGGAACGGAACAGCTAACGAAATATTTTTTTATTCCGTTTTACGAAACGGAACGCAAATGGAATGGATTTAATATTCCTTGCTTAAATTGACATGATACATTTTTACGATATATCTGGGTACCATAATATTTATCTATTATATATATATATATATTAGTAGCATAAAAATTAAATTTTCAGTCAAAACACCAATATATTGAATTTATAAATTGTAATTATAATTCATTGATGCAACATTTTCTTATCATTAACAATTAATGTTTTTTAGCATTTTTTATTCAATCAAGTATTTTTTTTATTAAAGGCACTTTGGGAAAAAAAAAATTTTGAAGTAATGAAATCTAATATTCTCATGACTTTGACTCAGGGTAAATCAAGTATTTGAAGTATCGCATATGCAATTAATATTCAATTTCATCAGTTTCACCTATGCAATAGAATGACAAGAATTATCAGACTTTAAGTCAATTTGGTAACCAGTTTCATGGTCTAAACCGATGCAATAATTATTCAGTTGCATCAGTCTTTCCTTGGCAACAGACTAAAAATTATTGCCATCGGCCATTCCCACGAAATTATCTCTATTGTATCGGCTGTATTGATGCAACATATATGCCGATGCAACTGGTTTTGTATCGCTGATGCAACTAATAAGTGCCCATGCAACTGCTGCACTTTCCTGTGTTCCGCTTCCGTTGTTAACGTTTGACACCCTAGTTGCATGCAAAGATCCAAGCGTTTGACTCATTCCTTGACATGAACGCAAGCTGTCACCCAATACACTTATACACGATTCCAATAAAGACATCTTTTTAGGAGATTGCATGCTTGCATCATATAATTATAGACAGTTCAACGTAACTAGTTTGCATCAATTAAACCAGATTAGATCAACCCTGGATCTAATGTAGTACTCGTGTGCTGCTATATTTATAGCACTTCGTAAAACATGGTACTTTACTCCAAATTTGCCAGGGTTTTGTCAAAATATCTGACAAAATTTTTCTATATGTTTCAGGTTCTTAAATGCTGGTATCTTTGGTCGTGATGGGAACAACAGGCTTCCTGCGCCTGCTGCCCGTGCAGCCATGCTGGTGCGCATCAATACACTCTTGCAGGGATACTCTGGTATCCGGTTCGAGATCCTCGAAACCATGGCTGCATTTCTCAACTCAGGTGTGACCCCTTGCCTCCCACTCCGTGGCACTATCACTGCCTCTGGTGACCTGGTACCTCTATCCTACATTGCTGGTCTTCTCACCGGCCGCCCCAATGCCTCGGCCACTGGCCCTGATGGGAAAACTCTGACTGCTGCTGAGGCATTCGAAGTTGCTGGAATCCCTCCTAACTTTTTTGACTTGCAACCAAAGGAGGGTCTTGCACTTGTCAATGGTACAGCCGTCGGCTCAGGTCTAGCATCAATGGTTTTGTACGAGGCAAACATTCTCTCAGTTCTTGCTGAGGTGTTATCAGCAATATTCTGTGAGGTAATGCAAGGGAAGCCCGAGTATACCGATCACCTGACCCATAAATTGAAGCACCATCCTGGGCAAATCGAGGCGGCTGCAATTATGGAGCATATTTTAGATGGGAGCTCCTATATGAAGATGGCGGCGAAAGTACACGAGCTGGATCCACTGCAAAAGCCAAAGCAGGATAGATATGCACTCCGTACATCGCCTCAGTGGCTGGGGCCTCAAATTGAGGTCATTAGAGCAGCGACAAAGTCAATCGAGCGGGAGATCAACTCAGTAAATGACAACCCACTCATTGACGTGTCCCGAGACCTTGCGCTTCATGGAGGCAACTTCCAGGGGACACCAATTGGTGTCTCAATGGACAATGCTAGGTTGGCGATAGCCGCAATCGGCAAGCTCATGTTTGCTCAGTTCTCGGAATTGGTGAACGACTTTTACAATAACGGGCTGCCATCCAATCTCTCAGGTGGCCGCAACCCGAGCTTGGATTACGGCTTCAAGGGTGCCGAAATTGCCATGGCTTCGTACTGCTCAGAACTCCAGTTCCTCGGAAATCCAGTCACCAACCATGTGCAGAGTGCCGAGCAGCACAACCAGGATGTAAACTCACTCGGGTTAATCTCTTCACGCAAGACCGCTGAGGCAGTCGAGATCCTGAAACTGATGAGCTCGACCTACATGATTGCTCTGTGTCAGGCAATTGACCTCAGGCACTTGGAGGAGAATCTCAAGAACACCGTTAAAAACACGGTTGCGCAAGTCACCAAGAAGAAAATGTTAGTTGATGAAAATGGTGTGCTCCAGGACACCCGATTTGGCGAGAAAGAGTTGATGCAAGCCATTGATCGTGAAAATGTTTTTACCTATGCTGACGACCCCTGCAGCCTGTTGACCCAGAAGCTGAGGCAGACAATGGTTGAATACGCATTGAAGAACATAGAGAATGAGTTGAACCCTGCCACTTCTATTTTCCAAAGGATTACAGCTTTTGAGAAGATGCTGAGTGAGGTATTGCCTAAGGAAATGGAGGCGACATGGGTTGCATGGGAGAATGGCGAGTCAGAGATACCAAACAGGATTAAGGATTGCCGCTCATACCCTTTGTACCAATTTGTGAGAGAGGAGTTGGGTACTGGGTACCTGACTGGAGAGAAGGTTAGGTCACCAGGTGAAGAGTGTGACAAGGTGTTTATGGCTATCAATGAGGGTAAGTTAATAGACCCATTGCTTAAGTGTCTTAGGGTGCGTTTGGATAGGTGTGGGAAGAAGTATTGGAAAGTGTGTAATTTTGTGAAGAGTTTGAATTGTTTATAATTTTTTTTTCTTCTTCTTCCTTCTTCTTCTTCTTTCTTTCAACGATCCAAACGCACCCTTAAGGAGTGGAATGGTGAGCCTCTTCCTATCAGCTAAAAAGAGCAGGAGAAATATTGAAAAAAAGGGAGTTGGGGTTTTATTTGATAAATTTTTTTCCCTTCTTTTTACTTTTCTTTTATTTGTTCATTTAAATATTGTAATATTTGTTTGTCTGAGTTTAAAAAGCTTGTATATAAGTGACAAAAGAAATGTTAATGAAACAGTGGAGCTGAGACTTTTGTTCTAATCTGTGCTCTGTTTTGATGAAAAATTGATTGACTAATGATTACTCCACTGCCTATATTTCCACATTTACGTTAGTCTGGATACAAAACTCTAAATTTAAATCCAAACCAGGATCAAGTAGAAGTTTCTGAGAAGTGTACGTCATTCAAAAAAAATTATTCAAAATTAGAAAATTGCCATTCGTCACTGTATTCGTCATCCTACGCAAACAGCGAAAGGTTAGCCATCTTTTGACTAATGAGAAAGGTTATACAACTAGACAAATGAGAAATGAATGTTGGAAGTCAAATTACAACATATTATTTGAATAATTGTAAGCATGCAAAGATTCATCTTTTGACTCAAACTACAAAAAACAACTTTATGTCGGCTTTCCAACTACCAAGATAAACACCTTTTAGTGTATGAAGAGAAAACTAATCCATCCATCCAATAGTCTTTTGAAATCATTGCTTATTAGACCAAATAAGAATTTTGAAGATATGCAATAAGTTTCAACCGTGCTGTTCACAACAGATCCTAATTGGTTGATTAAGTTATCTACAATAATTGTATCTAATGATAAAGTATCTATGATGTAAGTTGTATCCTTTTACCAATTCAATGACGCAAGAGACAAAAGGTATATTTGGAAATGGAGGTTTGTCAAATCCTTGTTAGTAGTTTAGAGTACTTGAAGCGTGTTCTTGTTTTTTATGTTAAACCTATGGCACCCGGCACCCCTTTGAACCTCAATTTCGTATAAATCATTGTTACGTCAGAGGAAATAAAGAAGAGCAACAAAACTAAAAATAGTGCCCAGTTAACGAGTCAAACCACTTGCTTCCAAGGTGCCTGCTCCAACGATGGGATAGAAGGGAAATGTTCAAAGATGTTGCAGAATATTTGATAACGAATATCTCTTTTCTGATTAAGAAAAGCGAGAAATGGGAAGATGAATCGGTAAGGCTGAGGGCCGAGGGGTACTTTGGTCTGAAATTATTATAAATGATTTTTTATAATTGAAAAAAGAATAAAAGGGTAAATATCTATAGCTAATGTGTTTAGAGGGGGATATTTTCAAATATGAAGATTAGAGGGGTATATTTTCAATTAACAATGATTTGAGGGGTATAGGACTGATTATCCCAAAATAAATTAATTGTGGGCGTTGCACGATGTCCCACTAGTTGGATTTATTGGCTGCCAATTTGTCTCACTTGGCTTTTTTTTTTTTTTTGATGAACTTCTCACCAGGCTCAGATTGAACGAATCAACTAATTAAACCTTAAAAGTGAACGAATCAACTAATTAAACCTTAAAAGTGAACGAATCAACTAATTCTCTTTCCCATATCCATTATAATTCACGTTTCCATCTGTTCCACCTTATGTAATCTCAGATTGGTTTCAGTGATGCCAGGAAACCACAGAATTAGTTTACGACGGGACCAAACAAATGTTCGGATATCACAAAGATAAGTTTGTTTTAAAAGTTAGGTACTGCATGTTCCATTATAATAAAAGAATATATTATCATAGATTTCAAAATTCTGCTTCCATGTTTCTCGGAATATATATAGATTGTTTATTTATATCTATAAACTTGATTGGATTGATATAGTTAAATATTCAAGTTTAATTTAATAATTAGTTAATTTGCCTGCTCTTTCATTTAGACTTACTAAATATTTGGAAATAACAAGTCTAAAGATCCATTAGATTCCTCTACCTCCGAGGAAAGGCGTCAGAATCTGCACCTAAATTTATAGGAACATTCTCTCTTTGATTTTTTTCCCCTTCAATTTGGATCATTTTATTTAAATATGGGAGGACCAATTGATGATGTCATTAATGTACATTTATAATGTGAACATATCCTGTCCATTTAATGTACATGTATTATGTGAACATGTTCTGTCCATCTTATATCATATGGTTTAAATAAGATTAGTATATAATTTTATTTATTTATTTATATATACTAGAATAACGGATGAAATGATCTCCAAAGATTGCCTCATGAAATGGAGTAGAATTAAATATTTGAAATGGAGTAGAATTAAATATTTGAAATGGAGTAGAATTAAAGATTGCCTCATGATCAGAATTAAATATTTGAAATGGAGTAGAATTAAAGATTGCCTCATGATCTCCAAAGATTGCCTCATGAAATGGAGTAGAATTAAATATTAAAAAATATATAATTTAGTTGGCAACGAGATTTCAATGAGAAGAACAAAATACACACTATGGATCGGTCATTTAAGACTTAGATTTTGAAAAAGTATCCCGGAGTAAATGGATTTTTTTTACTTTTTAAACCACCGTAAATTCTTCCCAATTTAGTTGTATATTTTGAACATTTTAAGAATCAACAGAGCAAAATAAAAACGACAATAAACATGAAAATGAATATCATACTTCCTTGTGCTAGGCGATATGATTAAAGGGTAAAAGACTCACATGAGCATTTTTTTAAGATGTTAATCCCCTCAACCCTCTTTGTAGAATGTGATTTTTATGTATAAAGAAAGTGTATAATAAAAAGGTAGTTTTTGATGTCTCTGCTCGAAAAAATTCTGTAAGCAGGCTAGCAAATATTAAATATAAGCCGATAATAGTACGATATAAATATTGGTCCTCTATGGTGGCCCCTTACCAAACAATTTTGCACATATAATTTCATAATAATTTAATGGTCCAACTGATCAATAAATTAAGATTTAAGAGCGGAAAAGAGAAAATTGACCACCAAATCTTTTTATGGGAATTCAACAATGTGGAGTAGATGAAGAGTGCATGGTTCTCACCAATCAATGGAACTCCTACTCGTCAAAGGTTGTAATATATGACGTAGTTGAGCTAATCATGCTTTAGATACCTTAATCACCTCTATGCTTATGTTAGGTGCACAAATTATTGGAGGTGCTCTTAATTAATGTACTCCTCTAGTCTAAACTTTTCCTTTCATGGGTTTTTAACTTCGAATCCTCTCTCACTTTATAACTTCCTTTTTGTTTTATTTTAGTTTTTTTTTTTTTACAAAATATCTCTCTATAAACAACAGTCTTGCTATATGAAATTATGGGGCCAAAGACTGATGATGCGAGAAAGAGAGTCGAATTCGCTATTTCTCGATTCTCACCACTTAATGTCCGAATGAACCTTGCAAGACCACCTGAATATCGATGGAGAGGGCTCTAGAGTGCTCCAAGTCGAAGGATGACCAAAATCGATGAGTTCGCTTCAATTTCTGAAAAAAAATTCCGCCGAAAAATATGACAGCTTTATAAAGCAAACTTGAAATATAGAAATTTTTTTTATATTTCTATTTCAGAACAATAGTTAGTATAGAAATTTAATTTTATGCAAAGAAATTACTCAAAATAAAACCAAGCAAGTGCACCTAATTTTATATTAAAAATAAATTCAAAAATAGTAGAAATTCAGGGTATCACAGTTACTAGTTTAATCATCGTTACCTTTTTGTTGTTGTTGATATTGTATTAGTAGAAGAATTGTTATGGTCAAAGCGATATGGATGAAGAGTTACATCAAATCTGATTTGATGTAAATTGTTTTGAATTTCAAATAATCAATCAAAACTCTCAATTTGATTTTCATAAAGAAATCTCTTGGCTGACCAAATTTATATTTTTCGAAATATTTTACATTTTTTTTAGAATTATAGAAAATTCTCAAACTAATTTGTTCTGAACTCTCCAATAACAATAGTTTTTTAAAAATCTGAATTTTAAAAACTTGAAAAAATAATATAAACTTTGATTAGTAAGAAGATTTTAATATGAAGATCAAATTGAGTAGTTCAATGCGCTATTTTTTATTTTTATATTTGAGATCTAATACAATTTGAGGGAGAGATTCGTCAAATAAATATGACCATAATATTTGAGAAAGTTTAATATGCACCATAGTGCATAGGACATTCCGTGTACCACGAACTTTTTCGGAAATATTTTTGTAAATTGACAAATTTAATTTAACCAATCTAATCTACATATTGAAATCTCATACCAAACCAAAATTTACAATTTTTGAGATTTTATTACTATTTGTTTTAAATTTTTTAAAACATGCCGTTTTTGGAATGTTGTACTATTTACAATTTTTCAAAAATGGCATGTTTTAAAAAATTCGAAAAAAATAGTAATAAAATCTAAAAAATTGTAAAATTTGATTTTCTATGAGATTTCAATATGTAGATTAGATTGGTTAAATTAGATTTGTCAATTTACAAAAATACTCCCGAAAAAATTCGCGGTGCACGGAATGTCCTATGCACTATATTGCATATTAAACTTTCTCATAATATTTATCTATTAGTAGTATTACTGCTACTCTATTTTGTTATTGTTTCTATCTGAAGTTCTCAATTCATAAACTGAATTCAGTTTAAAGTCGTTTAAGTGAGCTCCAATGTAGGAGAGCTTCATGTCTTGTTCAAACTATGAGGGCTTTACACCTCTTGTTGTCTTAAAACTCAACATATTGAGAATTTATTTATCTTAAACCCAAAAAAAGTGTACTTGGGATCAAAAAGAAAATTATTTTTAACCATCCATAGCAACGTCATCCAGCGTCCTTCTCTTATTTTCTCTTAGCACATGTGCAATCCCCTCCTTCTCCCTCCCTCATCTAGATCCAACGTCTCCCTTCTGCAATTCTCTATCTCTCTCTCACTTTCTTTTTCCTTTCACTTCCTAATTCCTTATCTCCCTTCTTCTCTCCATTTCGCTCCCTCCTCCTTCTCCTCCATCTGCCCAATTCTTCCTTTTCTTTATCTTTTTTTCATTCTTTCTTCCTTCTATCATGTTTCTGTTTTGTTCTTCCCTCCCCATCGACGTTTATATATTTCTTTACCTTCGCCCTCTTGCTTCTTTGTCCTTATCTTTTTTTTTCTAAATGTGCATTCAAATCCTCTGTTTTATACCTAAATTGTTATAATAAGGGAGTAACTACTAAGTGTAAATATTCAATTAGTTGTAATAAGAGAGCATGTTATAAGTGCATTTATTATAAGGACTTATAATAAGGGTTCATCTTGTAAGTATAAATGTTCAGTTTGTTACAATAAGGGATCCTCTTATAAACCTATTATGATTAGAAATCATTTTATAAGTATAAATGATCAGTTAATTAAGATAAGGAAGCATCATGTAAGTGCATTTATTAGATATAATAAAGGAGTAACTAATAAATGTTCTTGTTCAGTAAGTACAATAAAGGAGTATCTTATATAAGTGTATCTATTATATTAGAGGTAGACTAAAATTAGCCGCGACTGACATGTGAGATCGACAACCACGATTATATCTTAATTTTCGAAATTCTTATGGCCGATTTGCGTTCAATATGTTCTCTACACTGAAAACTCATTAGGGACCAAATTTTAGATTTTTTGTAATTTTTTTATATTTTACAAAATTTTTAATCTAAACAATTCTGAACCTCTAAGAACTACGAGTTTTAAATATCTAAAAAAAATTGTAAAAAAATAAAAAAATTTGGTCTTCAATGAGATTTTAGTGTGGAGAACACATTGAGCGTTTTGGATTAGTTATTAAAACCTCAAAAATTGAGATATAATCGCGCTGACAGATACTGATTTTAGTCTACCTCTTTATATTATATTTGTTCATTTTTTTATTATTAATTGTAAGGAGGAGAGAAATAAAATTTTCGAATGGAGCAACGAAGAGAATAAAATGAAATGTGGAGTCAAAAGAGGAGAGGTCGAAGAGAGAGGAGATAGAGAACAGAGTCGAGACGAGTGGAGAGGAGGAGAACGACGTGAGACAGGAGTGGAGAGGGAATGGAGGCGGAGCCACGAGAGAGCATCAAGAGGAAGGCCTAGCATTTCGAGCGCCAAGAGAAGGTGACGGAAAGGAACGCTTCCATTTTTGTGATTAAAAATTACCGAAAACTTTCTCGAATTAGAAATGAATGGCGCAGATGGCATTTGGATGTTGTATTTCAGACTTTCAGCTATCACATTCCGATCAAAATGCGTACTCATTTACATTGGAGAATAAATTATTAGTTTTGTTTGCTCAGCCGTAGTGTTTTTTTTTTTTATATACCTTTGAACTCGTCCAATAATTTAATCTTTATTCAAACGAGGAATTAGGAGAACCGGAGAAGTGATTAACGATTTTTAAGACCATTCAAGGATGAAAAATGGTGGATTATTGGTGGTGTTTAGAAAGCCAAAATTTTAAAAACAATACTAAATTAATATAATATATTAAAATAATATCAATATAATAATATTTTTTTAAATAGTATCACGAGATCGGAATCCCAGATTCCGAACGCAAGATCGGAATCCCGGATTCCGACCTTAGCTAAGATCGGAATCCCGGATTCCGATCTTAGCTTTTTTAATTTTTTTATATATTATTTATTTATTTATTTAGTTTATTAATTAGTTAATTAATTTAAAAAATAGATAATATATTGTAAAAATATTGAAAAAATCAGGAATAATTAAATTAAATTTTATATGTAATTTAGTATTTTTTAGAAAATTAAATTTATTTTCTTTTAATTAATTTATTTAATTAAAAAATAAATAATTAAGTATAAATTTTTAATTAATTTATAAAAAAATATAAATTTTTAATGTATTTTCCTTTGCATATATTATTTCCATATTATATATTAAACAATCATGTCGAGTCTCATGATCAAGGAAGCACTTTCTGGATTGCGTTAGAAAGGAATCACACGAGGTTGATGTTTTACCGAGACGGAGAAGAAAGACTAAATTCACTTGATTTACTGCATTTCTCTTTTTAATGATTAATTTATGATTTTAAAAACTTTTTTAGTAGTTTAGAGTGGTTTTTAGGTTTGCAAATTTTCAAAGTGGATTTTAGAGGTCTAGAGAGCGTTTTTTGGCTCCGAAAATGGTCATTACGGGGTTTCACCTCGGTAAAACGTGTAGATCTCGTCTCCAGCATTCCGAAATGTGCTCGTTTGCCCCAAACGGACCTTCCTATCAAAAGTTATGCCTGTTTAAAATTTTAATGTTCAAGTTATGCCTTTGTATCCCTGCAAATGCAGAAAGGATTAATAAAACTTTGAACATTATGAAAGGAAAGGATTATGCCTTTGTATCCCTGCAAATTCATATTTTTTCAATATTTTATCTATTTTTCTAATTAATTAACTAATTAATAAACTAAATAAATAAATAAATAATATAAAAAAAAATTAAAAAGGCTAAGATCGGAATCCGGCTAAGGTCGGAATCTCGGATTCCGATCTTACGGTCGGAATCTGGGATTCCGATCTTGTGATACTATTTAAAAAAAATATTATTATATTGATATTATTTTTAATATATTATATTAATTTAATATTATTTTTAAATTTTTGGTTTAGAAAACGAATGATAACAAAATCGTTTCAGAAAAGTATCCAAACTAAAATAGGCCCACGATCCAAACAGAACACATCCAGCCCTAGTTCTTATTCACGTGCCAATTTACCTCCAGCCCACCTAAGGGGCTGTTTGGATTCATTTGGGATTTTGGGGAATTTCATCTTCCTACCATAAATTTATTATAAACAATCCAAATCCTTCACAAAGTTACACACTTCTCAATAAATTTATTCCTAGGAATTGTAACTTTCCCAAATTTCCCAAATTCCTAAACGATCCAAACGGCCCCTAAGCGACTAACATAAATAGGTCTGAAAACGGAAGCTCGTTTAACTGTTTTCCGTTTTGTTTCGCCGGACGAAACGTTTAACGAAACAATAAAACAATTTCGTTTGATTCAACGAAATGGTTAACGAAACAATAAAATAGTTTCGTCCATGTGTACACGAAAATTTCGTTAATTTCGATCGTTTCATCCGGACGAAACGGTTAACGAAATAAAAAAAAATTTCGTTAACGAAACACCCTAGTTTCATCACCGTTTTAATCATTTTGCAGGCCTAAATATAAACCACTTCAATTCTTAGGTCCTCAGTGTAAGGATCTCACATTGTATGTCTTATAGGAGAAGGAACAATTCTGTGTTTGTTTTCCTAATCCTAAATTGCTGCAATTCTGTGATTGCCTTTGCTTATGTAGCTTCTGTAGTTGTTAAATATTGGAAAAGAATGTATAATTGTGGAAAAAAAGAATGTCAATCAATAATAATCATTTATTCACATCGATAATCGTAATTAGGTTTTGATTTAAGGTGTTACTTCCCGGCTATCTTCCATAATCACCTTGTCAATAAGCTATTGAATATTGTTAAACATAGACTCTGATAAAATGATTAATGTAAAAAGAACATATCTGCTCGTAGTATTTCACCGGGCCAGACCTATGCCTAGCCGCATATACATTCAGAGCCCACTACTACTAGAAATGCCTTTCCATGTATCTAGGCCTAGGTACTTACATCTACGTCGCGAAAATGATTGGTGGGCTCTTTAGCAGTTTAGCTTATACATGTCCAAAAATAAAAATAAAATTAAATAGCTCAACCCATGTGTTTTTAAGTTGACTAAAGCAGTTTACTAAATTTTCCGTTTAATAACACGTTTGGTCAAGTAAATTTATTATGCTGGCATGGCCAAGGATATAGCTGAGAAACTTCAGTGTGGTATGCTTGTTTAAAATTATAAGAAAAAATTATACTCTTTTAAGCATATTTGCCGATTTCTGTGTACTATGAACCCAACATTAATCCATATCTCCCTGGACGCGCATCCTCAGCAGTCAAAAAAAAAAAAAAGAATCGATCCAAACAATCCTTTCTTTTTTTTTAATATTTAAAAGTTTTAAAATTCAAATGGGGAATTCAAATAGTTGATTTTTATTAATTTTTATGGGTGATACGTTTTCATATAATTTCTATAAAATTTGAAGTTGATTTGATATTAGATCAATTGGTCAACAAATGAACGAATATGGTTAGATTAATTATAATACGATCATAATTTGGTCACTTAATCTGATATACATTTGCCGCATGAAGATTCATGCTATCATTTTTTTGTTTTTTTTTAAAAAAAAAGAAAGTCTTTGCCATCTAACTTTTTCAAAAAGAAAAATGCATGCGAAGTTTGAATTCTTAATCTTTTTAAGACCAGACTAGTATTCTTACTACTGAGTCACCAGACGTACATGTCATTCGTTCTATCACTAGTGAAAGACTTAAAGAGTTGTCTTGGAATCGTTTAAGAAGGGGGACAATATTTTGAAGTGGACCGATGCTTAAATTAATTTTAAACTACATTATTACTGTCTTTGCTATGACTCTGTCTAGGTAGCCACTACCTAGTTTTTCTCAAATTAAAAAAAAAATGCAGTCTTTCATATGGAGATTTCAGGATTATGTAAACGTAGCATAGATAGTAGGAAATAAATGTATGCAGTTTAGGTGTTGATCTGCAATTTATCAGGACAAAATCAGTAGGTATATATAAATTTTCTCTGAACAGTGTAGATTTACTCTAGTTGAGTATATATTTTTTTCAATTGCTTGTGTATATACTACTACAAAGGGCATTGCTACAAAATATTATCCATAAAGAAAAAAAAGAAGATTATGATCCAAAGATCATAATCTTCTTTTATGAATTATCTCATGTAGGTTTGTCTCCTAACAAGATTAATTACCAGAATTTGTTAATTAACTGGAGTTAAATCTGTAACCTTATATCCAAGCACGTAGTACTTCAAGGCCCAAAATATATTTTCAATTATATTATTTTATTTAATCGCAATACTATAAGCGCACGGAGCTGGATTGCTGGAATATATGCTCTTTGTCTAGAGATAAATTTAATCAGTGTGCTTGTTGTTTGGTTAGCAATTGATAAGAAACTGTTTCCTCATGCTAAATTGGCTCTCGTATGTTTTGCCTCGCAACATCTTAATTATAGTATCTGGTGAGATGCCACAAAATAAAACTGTAATATATATCGGAAAGAGTAGAACAATCCACTAGTTCTTTTTTCATCTGAATATAGTATATTGAAGGGGCCGTTTGGATCGTTTAGGAATTTAGGAAATTTGGAGAAGTTGCAATTCCTAGGAATAAATTTATTGGGAAGTGTGTAATTTTGTAAAAAGTTTGGATTGTTTATAATAAATTTATGGTAGGAAGATGAAATTCTCCAAAATCCCGTGGGATCCAAACGTCCCCGAAATATACAAATCGTATATAAATTGCTCAAGTGGAAAACTGGGCCAACTTTTACATTGATTCTGGACTGATTAAATAAAAAGAGACAGACGCAGGTAATAATTTCAAATGCATTCCAGCCGAGCCAAGATTTAAAACTGAATAAATTGCTTAGAAAAACAAATTTGTAAATTGAAATTGTTTGCCAAAAGTGTCATCAAATATGACACAACTAACGCTCAATATTAAGCCTTTAACATGAACAAAACCCTGAAAGTAAAAGCATATTTACCAAAAAGCCGTTTTAATTTAATCATATTTAATATAAGTACTACACAGTACAACTTACAAATTAGTTTGTAAAATTTGATTCTTCAATAAAATTATTGAACGTTCGGTATGTTAAATTATATTATATAACATAAGATTCCTCTTCATCTTCATCCAGACAAGAGTATCGTGTTGACATCTTGTGTACAGACAGTCCGTTTAATATAGACCCAAAAATAGCTCAACCCACGAGTTATATAATAAGGCCGTACTAAAAAAATGTAATATGTATTTATATAATTTGGCTAAATAAGTTCATTATATGCACGAACGGGACAAGGATATAACTGAGAACCGTATCATTTGCTGGTCTAGACACAAATAAATAATCCAGCATACTTGTTTATTTTATCTGTCCTTGTATTATACCCATATCATTCCTAGTACATTGCTTGAAGAAAATATCATGAATTCTTGCTAAAGTCTCCATTTATATTTTCTATATATGTCAAGCGCATAAAAGGTTCCAAAATTTGATATAATATTTCCTCATTAAAATAATTAAAATTTTACAAAATATCAGATTTAGTGATCTTTGATTGAATATTAAATTGCATCCATATTGTATGAATGTGATGCACAAGCAGTTTATAATGCCAATAAGATGTCTATAGTATTTGTTTATATTTTGCAAATGATTTGAAAACATTGTTAAACTTAGCAAGTTAACATTATTAATGAATCCCATTCATTATTTTTGTTTATGTTATATAAGTTGCTTTCTAACTGGTTTAGTACCATATTTTTTAAATACTTTTCAGTCTTGTTTATTAGCTGTTGTTTAACATGTAGCCTTAGATGCAAGCACGTAGATTATCTAGATTCAACCATATCTCTTAAATGTTTTGTCACCAACCAGTATCATATTTCAACACAATTAAAACTAGCGCACGGGTGAGAATATATGCTTTCTGTCTAGAATTGAATACATAAGTACGCCGACTGTTTGCTGGACAAAGCCTCTCTCCTTTGTGCTAAATTAATTATTGTTTTCTTTTACGAAGCAAAATCATTTTTATGCTTCTGTCATAGATTTCGATTTGGCTTGTTCTATTTTTGTTGAATATAACAAAAATAAGGTTTAAACAATATGACTCCCGCAATTAATATCACTCAATACTGCTTTGGTACAAAGCGATCATTATTAAACTCTTTCGATTTTTGATTCTTCACTATTAAATGAGGTACATCATATTTTTTTTTTTTTTTTTTTGAAGATGTGGAAGCCCGTAGGCCAGTGTCCCAAAGCCCCATTGTACGAGGCCCAAAATAAAGAGAAAAAAAAATAAAAAGAAAATCAGATAAAAAAAGACTTCGGTGCTTCTTCGTGAGACAGCATCACTCGTCTTCTTCCCGTCCCAGCTCATCGCTCTGTTCACTTGAGTTGAAATTAAGCTCACAATATATCAATCAACCCTATTTAGCAATCTCTTCCTCCAAGCTCGACGTCTGTCATCTCCAAAGAGGTTCCGTCTACAAGATTTGGCCAGCCCCTAGCATTTTCCGATCTAGTGAAAAAGGACAAAATTACAGACATATCTTCTCCAATGGTTGCTGTACGGATCCCCGATGGTGGGTCTTGTATCTCAAGCTCGGCTACTCTTGCCTGGTTTGCCAGTAAATGTGCTGGATGAACCATTTCTCTTGGTACATGGCGGATTTCGAGATGGGGCCCATGGTCGTCAACCATCTGTAACAATTTTCGGAAATGTTCTTCGGCTCTCCAGCAAGGTATCAATGCATTCTTACCCTCTGTCAACGCATCGGTTAGGTTTTTGCAATCTGAGACAATGACAGTCCTAGTGTGATTATCATTTGTGTATTGTAGGACCTGTTGCACGGCCATGAGCACTGCAAGTGTTTCAGCATGGAAGGGTGAATATGCAAACACGTGTTTTGCTCTTCTCCATCGCAGTCTGTTGTCGGAGTCATATTTTAGACATGCCAATCCTGCATTGTTTGTTAGGTCCCAGGAAGCATCGACTAGAACAACATGCCATCCCTCGGGTAATGAACATGTCGTTTCTCTGTGTATTTTGTTTGTAGTTGGTAAACTATTGTGTTGTTTTTGGGTCAAAGTGTGAACCTGCTGCAAAATCGTGTCTATATCAGTGTGTTTCCCTTGGAATATTACTAGATTTCTTGCTTTCCATATGCACCAAAGCATGTTGCAGAATAATGGGAATTGGTTGTTATCCAACAGCTCTGTCAGAACTCTGAATGCCTCTTTAAAGTAGTTAGGTGTAAATTCTGTTCTAAGGCCGAGGGTTGAGGAAAACCATACCAATTTTGAGATTGTGCATTTGAGTAATGTGTGTATTGTTGTTTCATCCTCCTGACCACATAGAGGACAAATTGGATCCATTCGAGGAAAAATTCTATGAAGACGCTTGCATGTCAATAGTCCGTCTTGTAAGGCACGCCATATGAAGACTTTGACTCGAGGGAGAACATGTTTATTACTCCATAGTCTCATCCAATTGATGTCATGTTGCTCTTGGTGAGATACCAACTGGAGGTCCATGAGGAAATCATACCCTTCCTTTGCCGTATAGGTACCGCTTTTCGAGTATTTCCAAATCAGCCTGTCTGGTAAGACGGTTTGGTTGTCAGGTTTTTGACCATGTTCTTTGATACTTATGCAACTCCGAGTCCCTAGTAAGTCTCTAAGTATTTGATCATTCCATTGTTGTGTAGTAAAGTCAAAGGCTGTCGCTATCGATGGGTTGTGTATGAAGGGCTTTCTGTTTGGTCTATCCCACCCTGGAAACCAAGGCTGAAATTTGATAGGTATGGTCAGACCATTTCGAACCTCCCAATGGACCGTGTCTTTCAGTAGTACCTTAAGTTCTTGGATGTTCTTCCAAAGTTGACTGGTACCTTTTTTTATAGATGTACCCCATAAGCCCCTATCAGGGCAATACTTTGCAAGTACTAGTTGTACCCACGGCTTCGGTTTATTGCTAGTTATGTCCCATACTGCCTTCATCATCAAAGATTTATTGAAGGTGCATAAATCTTTTATAGCTAAACCACCTTGATCCCAGCTTGCTGTCATCCTAGACATCGCTATTGGTGTAAGGAATCTGTTTTGTTGTTTGCCCCAAAAGAATTTTCTAATTTGGGTATTAAGCATGCTGATTGTCTTTTTGTTTTGTAAAGAGACGGAGAAATGATATACTGGGATTGAGGCGAGGGTTGCTTTGATTAAAGTCAAACGACCCGCATAAGATAACAATTTTCTCTTCCAGCCTCCCATTTTGGTTATAAATGTCTGTTGCAATTTGTGATGAGTGATTGAATTGCATGTTGGGGGTTGAGAAATACTGACACCCAGGTAGGATTCTTGATTACTTCCTTGTTTAGCGTCCCATATTCCTTCAATTGTTGAGATAGTTTGCGGGGCACACGGGTGACTGAACCATAGATTTGATTTTGACGGATTAATGTGTAGACCCGATGCATTAGAGAATATCTTAACAATATCTTTTAGTTCTCTACATTCTTGATTGTCTACTTTACCAAACAGTACAACATCATCTGCATATAGAGAATGTGTGAGGCTTGGTGCTTGTTCTGTCAGTTTGATCCCAGAGATGTACCCTTGTGAAGTTTTCAATCGTAACAACCTAGATAAACCTTCCATTGCAATCACAAAGAGAAATGGAGAAAGGGGACAGCCTTGACGTAAACCCCTTGTAGGTGTGAGAAATGCTCCTTTCTGTATTTCTCCATTAATTTCCACAAAAATGGAACTGTCACGTAAACAATTTAGAATCAGAGTACATGTCTGTTGTGGTATGTTAATGGTTTCCATCATCTTTTGTAAGAAGGGCCATCTTACCATGTCAAAAGCCTTCCTGACGTCAGCTTTGAGGAGGTAAGCTTCTTCAGTGTATTTGGAAGATTGGAAAGAGTGCATGACTTCGCGGATCAGATGTATGTTGTCAGTAATGCATCTGCCGCGGAGGAAGGCGGTTTGTGCATCGTCCATGAGAGAGCTCATGTAGGGTTTTAGTCTGTTCGCGATGATTTTCATCAGCAGCCTGTAGAGCATGTTGCCTACACTAATGGGTCTATAGTCTGATGGTGTTATAGGATTGTCGATTTTCTTTATAAGGACAAGTCTGCATTGCAACCATTCTTTAGGAGCCTGATTGTTAATGAAACATTGTTGAACTTCTCTAGTTAGGTCATCTCCTACGATATGCCAAATCTCTTGGAAGAAACGTGTTGTGAGTCCATCGGGTCCTGGGGCACTGTCAGCTTTCATTGCAAATAAATTTTGTGCAATTTCGTGTTTGGTTGGTATTTGAATTAATGCTCTTGATGCTTGTTCAGTAAGACGTGATCCATTCCATAAGTTTACAGATTCAATGAGTTGACACAAATTTATATCATCCAGATTATTTGCTGGTGCCTGGGGTTCGGAATACAAGTTTCGGAAGAATTGAATAAATTCTCTCCTAATTTGCTCTTCATCAGTAAGTTGTATGCCAGCTGTTGTATGTAATTCACCAATATGGTTGTTTTTCCGCCGCACTGTGGCCATCATATGAAAAAATTTTGTATTCTTGTCACCCTCGTGCTCCCATTGTACTCTTGACCGTTGCCACCAGTATTGGGCAGCAAGATCTTCAGCAAGTCGTCTTTGTGTGAAAAGAGCTTGTTCAAGGTGTGAGTCTTGAAAGGTTGGGTGCAGTGTTTGCAGTGAAAGGATCCTTCTATCAATTTCCTTGATTTTCTGTTGAGGAGTTCTCATTTGTTTGGACCAGTCCATGATAGACCTTTTCAAGGAGCTCATCCTACCCTGTCATGTGTGTTGTGCAGAGGTCTGCCATGATCGATGGCACACAGTTTTAAAGTTTTCGTGTGAAAGCCACATATGTTCAATCCTAAAAGGCTCCTGTTTTTTCTTGAAACCACAGGTATTAAGCAATATTGGGCAATGGTCACTATGAATCCTTGGTAGGTGTTTGACAGCAGAATTGTGATGAAGAGAAAGCCAAGATGGGATTACCAGGAATCTGTCGAGACGCTCGTATATCGGTGTAGATGTGTGTTGTTTGCCAACCCAAGTATATGCTGGTCCAGTGAACCCCATATCCATGAGGCCAGTATTTGTGATGAACTGTTGGAATCTCCTATTGTCTGGGCCGAGGTCTTGGCTTCCTCCGTACTTGTCAGAGAGTGAGTTGATCGCATTAAAGTCTCCTACCAGGCAAGTTGGTGTGTTGAGATTAATAATTTCCTCAACAAATGACCATATATGTTTGTTATGTCTATGGCTTGAATCTCCATATATCCCAATCAGATACCAATTTTCTATGGTTGGAGACATAATTTTTGCCCAAATGTAATATCTTGTAATCTCAAGCACCGTCAAGTTTATCTCATTGGACCGAGAAGGGCTATGCCGCCAGAGAGACCATGGGCTGGGTAATGAACGTGGTTCGGCAGCGGCATAGAAAGGAGGATTTGTGATGCTCTCTGAGTGGAACTTTTGGTTTCAGAGATAAATGCAATTTCAGCTCGTGTCGAGTGAAGGAGATCCTTAAGGAACTGTTGTTTCCGTGGTCCTCCGAATCCACGGCAGTTCCAACCAAGGATACTCATTGATGACCCGGAGGCGATTCCGGGTTCGCCTCCTTCACCCTCATTTTTTGAGATGAAACAAATTGCTGCAAGTTATCAGTCAAACAGTGTGTTGTGAGGTTTGTGTGGCGTACTTGTTCCTGTGCCAGTGCTTTCAGTCTTAGGTCCTTTGTTCTCTCATAACATTCAAAATTGTCATGACCGAGGTAGCCACAATAGGTGCAGATTCTTTGGAGTTTTTCATATGTGACATGTGCTCTGAGTACTCCCTGGTTGTCTTGCTCAAATGGGATCTCATGTGGCAAGCTGTCATCAACTGAGATACGAACTCGTTGGCGGTAATATAGATCATACCCTTTAGCGATTTGCTTGATATCAGAGAGAGGGTCTCCCAATGAGTTAAAGAGAATTTGCAAACCCTCATCTGTGATTGTTTCAGTTGGAATGTTACGAAGCTGCACCCACACCTCCATTTTGTCAACTTGGGCCTCATCCAATTCAGTTTGATTGTATATTTGTTTGATCACAACAGGATCTCCATTAAGGTTAAAAATTGCTCGATCTATGGCTCGATCCAGGTCTTCTTGTCTGACAAATTGTACAGAAAATATGTTCGGGTTGTTGGTGGATTTGATTGTCGTGGAGTTGTGAGCTCGCCATGCTCGCTTCATGGAAGCTTCAAGGAAAGATAGGTCAGGAGTATGTTTGGATCTGACCCGAAGCAATGCCATAAGTGACCAATCATGCTTCTTGACAGTTTGGGTCGGTAGCTTAATAGGTTTTCTTACTCTAGGGTTGAAGGAATAGAGGGCAGCCACTTGAGTTATGGGTTCATCACTTTCTTTGTTTACGGTTGGGCTAATAGGCCTTAGGTGGGTAGGTGGTGGGCCAAGAATAGAGGGCTGACAACGATTGAAGGGTTTGTATGGTTCAGTCTTTTCACTTCTTGTGCCTGAAGTTTCTATATGTGCATTTATCCAATTGTTGGAATGTGTGTCATACTTAATGGTGAGTTTATGGTTCCTCGGAGAATTACTAAAGGTTAAAAATGCATTCAATTCATTCTCATTTGTATTGGAATGTCCAATAGATGTAGGTTTTGCATTTAATGACACTCCCCTTGGCACCTTTTCATCTGGATAATTATTGATTGGTACCTGAATTTGTGGTGCACTAGGTGTATGAATTTGTTCATGGACCGCTGTGTGCAAGATCGGCGCATGTTGGGTGTGTAGACACAAAGGTTGTACTGCTGCACTGGTGGCTTGTCCCTCGTCCTTGTATGTTAGCTAACTCCATATGGAGTGCTGAAATCATCTGATCTTTTTCTTTCACCAATTTTCGTAATTTCTTAACCTTTTCATTCAATGGAGAGGAGATGTTGTAGGGAACTTTTTTCTTCTGTGAAACAAACTCTTGCATCCTTTGTAGAGTAGGTTTTTTTATCGTGATTGTCATGCGATATTTATTAAGCTTACTTTGCTTTGATTTCAGGATCGCCTCGTGCACTAAAGATTTCTCCTCTAAGGCCTTGATCCTAGCGGCAAGGGCTGTTATGCATTCTTGAGCAACTTCCAACTCAGTTATAGCGAGGACCTTTGTCGATTCTTGATGCGGGGAGTTTAGAGAAGTAGGGAAAATCGGGGAGGAGGAGAAGGATGGATAGGAAGGAGAGCCGTCCAAATTCTTCAAGGCTTGAAGGGATGTAGAAAAAAGAGAAGCCATGGGAGGAGGAGAAGGAGCCATTCAATAAAACAATCCAATTACCTTACTCCTTCTACTATTAATGAGGTACATCATATAAGTCATTAATCTACATAAAAACGCTTTAAATCGAAATACTATTAATATAAATTGTGGTAACAAGGAAGAAATCACCGTAGCATTTCCCTCAAAAAAAGTTATTTGTACAATCAAACTTGTTTCATTACCATTGGATATTATACCTTAATATATGTTCCTGTTTTTGATAGTATATAAGTTCATATTGTATTGACTTCTAAATGAAACATGTTATCAATGTTGAAATTAAAAAAATAAGTTGGGGAAATTTTATATGCTTAGGACGAAACTAAGACTTCATTACGTTAAGATGTCGTTTTTAAAGTGATAGAAATTGAATCGCCCTTACTCATGACATGGCTTTCTTTCTTTTTTTCATTCACTCCTTTTCCTTGATGGTGCCATTACTAAATCTTTGTGATTAATTTTATTTAATGAAATTAAGTATTAGGAAGGGGACAGCCTATCTAATTGTGATGACGCAGTCCAAAATTTAGACCGTACCCTTCCCATTGGTCGATTGTATGGCCCAATGAGCCTAAAGCTGAAATTTGAGATATTCAAATTAATCCCAGCGGTATATTTTAGTAATCGGACGGTTCTGATATGTTTAAAAGTCGGTTACCTCACCCACTTAGTTATTTCCGTGGGAAGGATTTGACGAACTATCCTTTTATTAAAAAAAATGAAAAATGTGAAGAATAAGTTCAAGAAGACAACCGCGTCAAGCAACATTTAAAAAAAGAAACACCTGACTTCAGAGGTTGAATAGTAATGAAACATAACTTGAGAAAAGTACAACCATGAATTCTTATGTGGGGAACGCTGAAATCTCAGCAGACGAATTTAATTTATGTAATTGTATTTTTTTATCTGTATTTACCATTTATCCTTGTATGAAAATTGGGCACTAGCTTCTAGAATTTTTAAGTGAGAAAATCCCATGTACTTAAAAAACCCAATAATCCGATCCAATCGTCATTTTGTTAATGAAACTCTTAACTGAGGGTTTTGTGGACCAAGGATGCTTGATCTTATCACACTGGATTAATTTGTTTATAAAATTGAGAGGCTTTCACTTCATTCAGTTGTAACATGCAGTGTTCATTGCTAGCTCCTCACTTCACTTTTTATTTATACTAAGCAACTTCTTTTTCACTTTCATTTTCTTTAGCACCAAGTAACTCCTATCGCTTCCTGACTCAATCACTCAAAACTTTTGAATTGTCTCATCAATTTACGGAATTAGCTTCTTGTGCTATATTTCACTTTTTACAATAAAATTAAAGGCAGATGGAGAGCCTTACTGTTACATCTATTACAATTATGCAATTAAGGTCAAAATAATGAATTATTTGTTGTCTGCCAAATATCTTAATTTTTACCAATATTGAGATTTTGTTTTTTCTTTTCTACTGTTAGGGAGAATTTTTTTTTAAAAAAAATACAAAACGCTTACATTCAAATAAATTTTGTCTGAAAAGATTTAATAAGAACTTGCCAAAAAATACAAAATTAAGTACATATAACTGCTAAATTGTATTACATGAAACAGAGTGCGATGTGATCTTTTACCTCTTAATTATTCTTAAGAGTTTACGGTAACTCAATTGTCAGGGCTGGCTTAAAAGCTGTCCAGCAGCTTCAAAGTTGTTCCTGTGAGAATTGGACACCTCCAATTTTAATGTACTGGAGATTACTATCCATAAACAACAAATAATATGATAGTTGATCATAGTTCTGTATCATCCACAACAATTGATTTGACCTTACCGTAGGCTTTTACAACCTAGCCACTTCATTTCTTACATAAATAAAAAATCAGATACACATACAATTAAAATTAAATCTTAGTCTGAAGAAAAACAAAAAAAATTGAAAAGTTAATCCTTGCATGTCCAAGTATATAATCACTCAAAACTTAAACCATCCATCGGTCTCCCTCTCCCTCTCTCTCTACCCCGTGCTACGCATGCTTTTGGCTAAAGAAGAAAAGCAGAGAGGGAACATATTCTTCCACTCTCTCTAAAAACCTCTCCTTCTCTTGCTACCACCATCTTTCACATCCAAATATGTTTGAAAAACTGAGATTCTTATTCTGTGCAAGCGGCTTTAATGGAGCATGTTACAAGGACCGGTCTGACTGTATAGACCGGGTTCGTGGAAACAACCGAGTGGCCGATGAGCCGGAAATAGGAGAGAATGGGAAAAATCTGATTGCACGTCAGTTCGGTTGGACTGAGGTTGAGTCGATCACCGGTGGGTTCAATTCTGCTGTGATTGGGGAAGGTGGATTCAGTACAGTTTATTTGGCAAGGTTTTCGAAGCATTTAGGTGCCGTGAAGTTGTGCAGGAGCAGTGAGCGGTTGCAACGGCTATTCAGGCAAGAGCTTGACGTGCTCAGGACAGTAAACCATCCTCATATCGTCCGACTTCTCGGTTTCTGCGATGAGCGAGGTAATAACTGATTTGTAAAATCACACTTAACCAAATTTTTTTCTGCCAAAATTTCTATTGATTTTTAGAAACAGGGCTCGGTTTATTTGAAATATGAATGCTGGATCAGATTCTCAAAAAAAAAAAAAAAAAAAAAAACAACGAAAAAGAATACTGGATGAGCAATTGAGCATTATTGATGTTTGAAAATACGCCTTCATTTGCTGTTACTGTTAGTACCCCAGAAGGCCAGAAGTAAGACTTTCTATTGTTCCGTTCAACAAGACAGAAACGCACCTAACCTGAAGTTGTGTTCACACAAGAAGAATGAAAACTTGATCAACAATTTATTTCTCTTAAAATTGTCATTTTGCCTAATTATTTCTCTCGCCTTTGAACAGATGAGGGAGTCTTGGTCATGGAGTTTGTACCGAATGGCAATCTTCATGAGAAGTTGCACGGCACGCAAAGTAACCGGTCAATCCTCTCATGGCCACAACGCATGGTAATAGCATTTCAGCTAGCAAAAGCACTAGAATACCTCCATGAACTATGCGATCCTCAGATTATACATGGAGATATCAAGGCATCCAATATACTTTTAGATGGAAACTTGCATGCGAAAATTTGCGATTTTGGTTCTGCACGGGTCGGTTTCTCAGCCACCGTGCAGCCTCAACCCAGATCAAACCGAGCAAACCAGATATTGGGTTCACCCGGCTATGTCGACCCGCATTTCCTTCGTTCAGGCATGATTACGAAGAAGAGTGACGTGTACAGCTTTGGAGTGCTTCTGCTGGAATTGATCACAGGAGTTGAGGCATTTTGTACAAAAACAGAGATGAGATTGACGGTGTCGCTCGCCCCGCAATTAAGCAATAGAGAGAAGGGGTTGGGTGAATTGGTAGATGAGAAATTAGGAAGCCACTATGATGCAAAGGAAGGAGCCGACATGGTGGAACTAGCCATGTCATGCATCGGCGAAAACCCAAGTTTACGGCCATCTATGACAGAGGTCGTTAGAATTGTCAGAGAAAAGGTAATCGCATCAATAAGCTCTACCGATGAACGCAAATAATCAAGCCAAGATTTGGCCTCCATTTTTTTTTTCTTTAATATTGATCCTGATTTTGTAATTTATTAGCTAGTATTATGTATATATTAATTTAGGAATTGAGAGAGATTGTGTCAATATTCTCCTCAAGGAGAAAAGTACATTTTGGAATAAAATACGCTGAGTGCAATTGGCGTCAAATACCAACATAAAAGCGGTACAATTAATTTAAATGGTGGACGAAATCTGGTCACATGAATTGTATGTGCTTGTAACTCTTCCAGTCTTCCTGAAGCGCGCTTAATCAACAGTACAATACAACACTGTACACTAATACATCTGAACAGAGCCACAACTGTTACATAAAACGTACAGCATAAGTATTATAATATGGATACAAACATATAAATCTCAATTTTGAAAGTTTAAATGAACAATTCAAACCATCTAATATAATTTTCTATTGAACTTGCCGATCAAATTTCATAGTTTTTCAAAATTTGCAATATTTTTTTTCGACATTTTAGAAATTTCTATCTTTTTAAGGGTTCATAATAAATTATATTAAAGATTTTCTAAATTTTCAAAAATATTGTAAAAAAATTTTAAAAATATAAAATTTGATCGACAAGGAGATTTCAATAAAGAGATTATATGGACATTTTGGATTAGTCATTTGAACTTTTAAAATTTAGATCTGATGGGATTTAGTCGGAAGTCGGTCAAATCGATTTGAATGTATCATTTCTCAGAGAGTGGATTCAATCAAATCGATTTGACCAGACTCCCGGTTAAACTCCATCAAATTTCAATTTTGAAAGTTTAATTGACCGATCCAAACCGTCCATTATGATCACCTATTGAAATTTTCTTGCTAACCAAATTTTACATTTTTTCAAAAATTTTTAGAATTTTTTTTCAGATTTTCAAAATTTACTATTTTTTAAGGGTTCAGAACAAACTAGATTAACGATTTTCTAAAATCAAAATTTATGAAAAATTTTGTCGTTAATAAAATTTCAATAGAGAGATCATATTGGACATTTGGATCAGACATTTCAGCTTTCAAAATTGTGATCTGAATTTTTTTTTTTTTGAGATTCCGGTCAAATCGATTTGATTGTTCATTTCTCTATAGATTTGATGACACAAAGATATTATTATTATTGTCATTGTTATTATTATAGCATACGGGCATTTATGCTTCAAAAAGAAGTTATCATTAGTTTTTTGCAATAATATCCAATTATTCTTTTCCATGAACTACAGAATTTACGAGAAAGTGGTCATATAAATTATTCAATTAAAATGCCCTATACGACTTATAGCTTAATCACCTAACATTTATGCTGATCCGATGTTTTAACAACTGCCAATTCAGGCTATTTGTTCATGTTATCTCTAGGCATAAGACTTGGAAGTGTTCAATTAATTCAAACCCTGATAATTAACCTTTAATAAGTAATAATTAACTCGCATAAAAAAAGCCAAGGCACCGACGAAAGATAAATTGTACTTGGTGTTGGAAGCCGGTTCCCTTGTGAGAGGGTCGTTTTGGAGGTTTTGTGTGACAGCATTAAATGATGGTCTTTGTAGTGGTACCGCAGAGATAGACTGGTGCTTACATCAATAGGGATTGGGAAGGTTGGAGAGTCTTCTTCCATCATTGTTTGATCTCGACTTCGTTGTGGCGACAAACTTTCCAAATTGATCTATTTTTCAAATAAAATCAAAATGTTCAGACAGAAATTTGGTCGTTTCGGTTTATCTGGAACGTAAGCAGATTCGGAATTTATGATGAATCTTTAACAAAGATTAGCAGATTAATTTTCTGGTACAATGATGAATCTAGCTGAAATCCTGAAACAGATATGGATTTGTGTTTCGGCCGGAACAACCAAATATTTAATAAAATAAACTACGCCTTACCAAGTTAGTGAATTCAGACTGATTCCAATTTCTTCCTCTTCAAATCTAAGTTTTGCGATCTATTATGTGCTATGTATGAATAGGGATGAAAACGGATCGGATATGGAGCGGATGTTGGTCTTTCCATATCCGCATCCATATTTTTTTTCGGATAGGAATACGAATACGGATGTGTTTGGATACGGATACGGTTCGGATATTTAACGGACCCGAATACGGTTCGGATATTATCGGATACGGAGTCGAATACAAATATATATTGGCGGATACGGATCATATTACGATCAATTCTTTTTTTATTGATTTCTTTAAAACTTTTATTAAATTTCATAGTGCATATAATATTTTTATTAAATATTTTTTATATTAGGATGTTTAGCAACTTCGCCTTTGTTTAATTGGTTTCAACTTATTATTTTTTTATTTCAATCAAAATCCTAATAAGAATATGTTTGACACAAAAAAAGGACTACAAAAGTTTTTTTTTTTGGTAGTAAATAAAATAATGGATTAACAATATTATTCGGATAGTATTATTCCTGTAGCATTCGGAAAGTAAAATTATTATTTGATATAAAAAATTAGTTAAAAATATTGTATTAATGGATTCTGCAGTTTTGATGATGATGACAACAGCAAAGACGATAATAATAATAATAATAATAATAATAATAATAATAATAATAATAATAATAATAATAGTAATAGTAATAGTGATAGTGATAGTGATAGTGATAGTGATAGTGATAGTGATAGTGATAGTGATAGTAATAATAGTAATAACAATAACTGTTGGTTAAACATTTTCTCTCGATTTGCCGATTTGCAAAACAACACCGAAACTCTAAAACTAACATCTCCATTTAGTGTTTTATAGCTAGATTTTTTTGAAAAATGGATTAAAGCAAGTGTGGCAAATGGTTTAGAGCTTCAAGAGATTGCATTGGACTAGTTAGAATCAATAGTTTAGGTATAATTAAACTCTAAACTAATCTCAATCAATTTGCTGGTAAAATGCTCAGTTTTTCTGTACAGCGTTATACAACGCCAATTGTCGTTACACAACGCAGCGTTAATTCGCTCTTAAATTGAAAAATTTCTGACAAGGTTGGAACAGCGTTACACAACGCTCAGTAGCGTTGTGCAACGTTAGTTCTTTTGCTTTTTAACCTGTTAAATCTATTATTTCTCCTTGTCAGAACGTTGTGCAACGCTAAGTAACGTTACACAACATTTCTGCTCCTATGTTGTGTAACGCTATTCAGCGTTGTACAACGATAATCTGAAGCAGGCAACTCTGCACTGCTCAGACATCGCTCAGCATCGCTGCTGCATGCATGCAGCCATGTTCCATGCATGCATCAGGCATGTAAGTTGGCATTTTTACATGCAAAACTGCGGGTTCCGTTGGCCAACGCTACATAGCGTTGTGCAACGACCACGTTGTGTGACGCCCTACAGCGTTACACAACGTTAGTCTGAGTCATGCACCTAAACATCGCTCAGACATCGCTGCTGCATGCATGACCCATGTTCCATGCATGCAGCACGCAGGCTGCTAGCGTTTTTGCATGCAAAGTTGTGGGTTCCGTTGGCCAACGCTGGATAGCGTTGTGCAACGCCCTCGTTGTGTAACGACAGTCAGCGTCGTATGACATTCTGACAATATTGTTTGAGTTTGTCAGATCTGCCTTGATTCTTTTCTTGACTTCGTTGTGCAACGCTACTAAGCGTTACACAACGCTCTGACAAGTTCCAACGGAACTGTCGAGCTTCTGCTTTGGATTTTTGCTGAAGCGCTGTACAACGCTATACAACGTTACACAACGCTTTGACAACTCACAACGTTATTGTCTGTGACCGTTTGATTTTTCAACGGCTATTGCTGCGTTGTACAACGCCATATAGCGTTGTATAACGGTAGAGTCTGTTTTGACTGGTTTTTGGAGCTGTTGGCGCCCTCTATATATATGAGGCCTCTTGGAACTGTTTAGACACTTTTGAAACCTTTGAAATTCCTCCCTTTTGAGCTCCAACCAGTTAGACACTACTCTCTCTTGTGTTTGAGCATTTACTTAGCAAAATCATTGAGATTAGATTGTGCAAACCAATCCATTAGTATTAATTGCTAGATTTGTTGAGTGATTTGGTTAGAGCCTCAATCCCTTGAGTGTTTGAGCTTGTTTAATTGAGTTAGGCTAATCCACCTTGAGAGTGATTGTAGTCCCGTTCGATTTGGTTCGATTTTGTAGTCCCGTTCGTTGTGGAATTGAACGGAGCGCGTCCATTTCGAGGTTGCGGAACTCCCGGAGACGTACGACTAAGGCTAGCACTTCCTACCGGGTCGGAACTCCGTAATATATCGCGTGTCACTTCTTTTCTTCTCTCTTTACTTTCCTTGCATTGTGAATTGCTTGTGTCTTGTTGTTTTTGTTAGACCAAGTTTGAATTGAACCAAATATTGACCATACCGGTTTAGAACTTTGTTTTTGTGCCTATTCACCCCCCTCTAGGCCTTTAAATTAGGGACAACAATAACAATAACAATAATAACAACAATAACAATAATAAAATGATGATGATGATGATGATGATGATGATGGTGGTGATGATAATAAAAGAAACAACAGCAATAATAGGAATGATTATGATTAATAATCACAACTGTTACTTCAATTATCTCTAACTTGCTAGTAAAGTCATTTGCTAAATAGCAAATAGTCTGTTTTTGCATTATTACAACCATCTAATTTGTATTTGACAAACATCATAGTAAATTGTGAAGTATCTGAATGTGGGAGTTCAATATATAGACGGAAAGTGATACTATTGTTTATTTTAAGTAACGGATTCAATCCCCGTCAGACACAAAATAGAAAAAAAATCATTTTTTAGTAAATAAATGCCGTTAATTTGTTTTAACAAAATTGTAAAGTATCTATTTCTCTCTTTATAATTTTTGTGTAGTAATTATCCTTGAATTTTCCGATCGAAATTGCATACGATTTTACTGTTCTGCTATTTTAATTGCGGACAAACGAGTTCGTATTATTTAAAAAAAAATCAACTAATAAGTATATCATCACAACCAACAATAATTGGCCTTGTCACATCACCCTTAATTTATTAATAAAGATGGTCATTTAAGCACAAGTTCTGCTGCATATATGTATTTTTACATCGAAGTCCTGCGGTATGTATTTTTACCATATCATCACAAGTGCCATGACAGTGTTTTTATTTTCTCATGAAAAGAGCAACTTAATCAAATGCACTGATTTAGGATGTCAACTACAAGAACGCGAGAGTCCGGTACATATTGTCAGTGACTTCATTATTATCTTACAGGTAACTAGTTTGATTCTCACTTGATGCCAAAAATAATAAAACTCTATATTTCACATAGTAGATTATGCCTCTATAAATAAATAATCTTGTTAAAAAAAATATCTAGTACTATGAGATTTTCTTAGTGGCTCAAATTAATCAATTTTAATATCTTAGAAATGTAAAACAAAATACCTCTCTATCTCGAAAGTAAAGTAATTTATCCATAAGTAAATCTTATGTAGAAGAATCAATCTTTGATATTGATAAAATATGATGCTTTGGAATGGCGTGCGATTGCGTCATCAAAACTTGACTGAAAAGTTTATTAATTATAAAAATTTTAAGTTGGAAACCTTAATTCTTTTTTTGTTTTGATTAAAACATAAAAACACCACATTAATTCAGGTTCTATTTTTCCCACTCTAATAATAGAAAATATGATATAATATTTCTTTTTCAAATTTTAATAACAAATATTGCTGTTGAATGTGGATTATAATATACGAACTAGTGAAAATCAAGGGTTTCCATGGTTGGCTTCATTGTTTATTTCCTATTCCAATTACATGCTTGTGGAAGCGAAATTCTTTCATATGTGCAAAAGTCAGAATCCGCAGTTCCGCACTTCTCAATTGAAAATGTGCTCCATATGCTATAATAACCAATCCGGATTCGCTGTTGCGCGACACGCGGTGTAGCGCACTGCGAGCCATCTGATCTTGATCGGACGGTTCACTTTTTACGGGCCTACCAATCTAGGTTACATGCACGGGGCTCCCTTATCCATTGGATCTTAATCAAACGGCCAGCATACCGCGCGACACGCTGTGTCGCGCGGCAGCGAATCTCAATTTCTATAATAACTTCTATTTTATTTAGAAATTGGCAGCACGTCATCATGTCAAATGAAAGGTAACGGTTGTGGATGCTTCGTCAAAGAAAGAGAACTGGACGGAGACTGTTCGCCAGCTCAATCTATTAGGCTCCGTTTGGATGTGTTGAGAATAAGGTAGGAAGAAGGAAGAAGGGAAGAAATTTATTGGAAAGGGGTAAATTTATTGGGAAGTGTGTAACTTTTGTGAAGAGTTTGGATGGTTAGAAATAAATTTATTGATAAAAAGTGGTTATTCCTTATTCCTTATTCCGGAAAGAAGCCATCCAAACGGAGCCTTATTTATTCACTGATAAATGAGGTTTGGATTGTGACTGAAGCTATAACAATCACATAATACCACAAAGGACTTAAGGAGGCCACGTTATCAAGTATTTTAATTATTTAATTAATTTAAGATTAACTAATTTAATAATATAACTAAAATTCAATGCATCTTGAGTGAAAAGTCATAGGTTCGAAATCCAG
The DNA here is from genome assembly GCA_028095005.1 of Rhynchospora pubera. Classification (NCBI taxonomy): domain Eukaryota; kingdom Viridiplantae; phylum Streptophyta; class Magnoliopsida; order Poales; family Cyperaceae; genus Rhynchospora; species Rhynchospora pubera. The sequence goes on from CM051460.1 coordinate 326,015,363, forward strand.
CTGGAGGGTCTTTCAAAGACATTTAATTTAAAAATAAATTGAAAGGCTTGACCCCAATTTATTTTCCAAAAAATAATATAGCTAAAATTAATTTAGCTTTTAACTAAGTAACATTCATAAAACATAAATTCTCCCTTATTAAAACCAGTAAACTGAAGAGAGATAAAGCGCAGATTATAAACCTTTAATTTAATCCTGAAAATTAATTACTGAAAGTATTCCATTACAATCCTACCTTATTTTATGAACTTATCCCATAATTTTTATACATTCTTTGGACATTGTATTTGTTTAATAATTTATGTTTCATCTTTAAAACTTCAACCTTGTTTTCAACTTATTTTTCTGTCTATAGCTCAAATCCGAAAAAAATCCTGATTCAATTTTTCCGAGTGAGAAGTCTACTGGGAATACATGCAGTAATTTACCATAATTAAATTAAAGGTTTTGTAACATGCGTTTTATATCTTCAGTTTAAAATATTCTCTGTAATACGAAGTGGCTTTGTGGGTTGTTAATTAATTAAGAGTGGTTTTTTGCTTATTGGTATCTTAATTAAATAATCATCAGATGTATTTAAAGTAAAGTCTGCTTTTTGTTTGTATAGTTTTTCTTTATAGTTTAATTTGTATTTTAATTGCATGCGGCAGTTTAAGGTGCTTTGCGTACTGAGTGGTTGTCAACTAAGGGAAAATAAGTCAGAGATTTTAGAGTACCACTGGGTTTTGGAATAACGAATCTCCATTCTGGATGCTTTTTATGAAACGTGTCCATATTTACCCCAAATAAAAAAAGAACGAGAAAAAAAAGACAAAAGTAGGGTTGTGAATGAGTACGGTCAGGGGCGAAGTCAGGATTTAATGGCAACGGAGGCCGAGGTCAAACTTCGAGTTGCTCGGTCGACCGATCAAACTTACATATAATTGTATACATCAAAATTTTTTTAAAAAATGTCACTTTTTGTGTCATACAAGATGTAACAATGGAAGCCATAAGAAAAATATAAACTTCCGAGTATTGAAATATAGTCCTTAATAACTGATTCAATTTCTTGTCTCAAAAATTTACATCCGATTTCTATTACATCCAAAAATTATATATTTCTATTACATCATAATTCTAATAAAATCATAGTTCAACAAAAGATACATCATATTTCTACTACATTATCTATAAAATTACACCTCTGTTAATTTCACTTTAGCCCTACGAGAACCTATAAAATCATACAAATCTATAATCTCATCAAAAGTAAATATCTTAGCAATTTTCTTCTCAATATAAACAATTATATAATCATGAGTAATTTCATATTAATAGATACTAGTTGTGTAAATTGACATTAGTAATTTCATATTAATAAATACTAGTTGTGTAAATTGATTAAAATTAGAAAATTCAAAATTCAACCATGAGATGAATCACATAAGTACATAACGCATAAGGCAATAAGTACAACTTTAATAACTGCTTCCAAAGACCAAAGTTAGATTTTATTTCTCAACAACCGTCTATTAACATTTTAAGAATTTAAGATCGGACTACATAACGTAGTACCTCATCTCTGAAACCTAAAACAAAATGCTCTCGAATGATATGTGAAACGGTACTAGAAAGATACAGCAAAAAACTAAAATTACCTAACTAATATATTATATATACGGCGGAGCCTTGGAGGTCCCTAAATTTGAGCAGAATTATGGGTGAACTTTCCTTTTTCCGATTGAGAGTCAGAGAGGGTTGTAACAGATGAAAGGAGAATAGGAATAGATTTTTTCGATTTCAACATTTGCACTAACGGAGTAAAAAAATCCCATATGATAAGAGTTGGACCTTATTTTTGTTGGGGGGCCTAAATAAAAAAATTTCATATACTAAGCATTTTTTTAATAGTCGGTAAAAAAAATTTCAAAATCATGCGTGGGCCAGGCCCTCCATGGCCCCTGTGTTGGCTTCGCCATTGAGTACGGTACGCAGGTTTTTCAAAATAACACGACACGAGCGTGCTGGTACGATACGACGTGATATGATATGATGTGTCTATAGAATTAGCACGACACGTGCGTGTCAGCACGTCGTGTCAAAGTCGTGTCGTGTTGGAGATTTTCACACATTAACACGTCTTAACACGACACGAGTTGACACGTGACACGACACGACACATGACACGAGTTGACATGATAAAACGAGACTGAAAAATCCTTGGACAAATATTTAAAGTCAGAGAACTTGATCTCCTTATTTCCAAAAATATAAAATTTATTATTCTTTTTATGTAGTTCGATGAGCCTTTTTTATTTCAGATTAACGTCAATTATTAATTAAGGACGGCCTTTTAGTTTTATTGTGCATATCTTGTAACCAAAGCAACTTCTTCTTAGTTATACAGCAAATTACCAATAATGTTTTGCCCCTATTATGTTCCCAATTTACCTTTTTTCTGTAATCGTTTCTCCTTCTGAGATTGACCTTTAAACTATTTTTAGCACCCAAACGGCAAGCAAACAACTAATTGAAGGACCTACAGTTTCCTAAAGCATATCATCTTCTCACTGTTCCTCGGACACTCATCTATAGGCCTGTCAAACGTTGAAACGGAACACGGAACAGGCCTGTTCCGCTTCCGTTCCGTTTCAGTCGACGGAATAGAAATTGATTCCGTTTAACGTTTCGTTTCGTCAAACGTAACAGTTTTCCATTCCGTTTAACGTTCCGTCCTTTATTTACCATTGATTTCAGCGGAATTCCGTTTTCCGTTGTAAATGTGACACCCCGTCGAATACTGTAACATGACAACACGCGACGGAGTGCCCGCCGCGGATGCCTACTGCACCCGCAAGGCTTACTAATACTTAATTTACCAATTAATACTGATTCTGCTCAAATAATATACCGATTAATTAGAAATTTATAATTAATTACTTAAATATAAAGTAAATCCTATAAAGGCCTGGTATTTTGGATTACTAACCACAATATCCAATGGTCTGCTACTCATCTTGCTGTCCAGCACTTGCTCTGAAACCTGGAACCCACAACCAATAGTGGAAAACAATGCAAAAAGCACGGAATGAGATAAATAAAATTTATCTCAGTACGGTATTCAGTTCCAGCCACTTGAGTTTTGATTATCATGTGTTGGAACTAAATACAAGACTGAGTCAAATAAATTCCATATCAAATTTCCATTTCATTTTATTTCAAATAACATTAAAACTAGACTTTCGATCAAGCAATGCAATTAGACAAATAAATTCAGTATTATTCAAAATCAATTTTCCTTTCTTAAAATTCAAAGTATGACAATTAGCATTTCAATTACTTGAACAAATAATTAATAACATGTAATAACTAACGTGCAAATTAAAAGCAACCCTTACAACTTGTTTCCAATAAGAATAGCAAGGTCAAATCAATTCAATCAATGCAATATGAAATGTGAGCTCGGCATCAATTCCATAACAATTCAAATATCAATGTATAGCAAAAGCCGACTCATTTGGTTGGGCAATTACCTAATATGCAAGTCTGGTTTATCACAAGTCAATCATTTCAGTCATTTCCTTCAGATACCGCGAACCACCCTATAGATGGATGCCAACGGCCAATTCAATTCATACATAATTCAATCAATTAAATCATCAAAATGTACAAACAAGCTGGGAACACTCACACTCCGGTCCATTCCAGACTAGACCTACTGAGTCCCGGTACATAAGCGCTTATTACACGGTGCTTGGTAGGATGGGTCATGACTCCACCTCCAAACATTACGAGTGTCTATCTCAACCACACAAGTTGTACTTACCTCAATCAAATCACATTTCAATCGGATACCATTCAATATGTCATTTTCCAACATTTCAATCGGATACCATTCAATATGCCACTTTCCAATCATGCATCAATATACAATTTCACAAAATGATCTCATGAACAAAATTCCAATTATGAATTCAGAATGCATAATGATAATAATAATAATAATAATAATAATAATAATAATAACAATAATAACAATAATCAAAATACATATCACATATAATTAAAACTCAAGTGAAATCCGTACCTTATACTGCAAGCAAAATCCAAAGCATAAGCAAGTAAGCAAGCAAAATAATTCTACAGTGGCTCTGTCAAGTCAGCTGCTCCTAATTCCGACACATAACCACCCAACTCTAAAACAAATATAAATCTCCTTTTAATGTTTATAACAACTAATCTATGCTACTTATAATTTTTATAAATTAGATTAGAAACTATACTACCATGCATCATAATTATGCCATGCATTTACTAGACTCAATAATCATAAGTCATACAATTCACACTATGTCATCTCTACATTAATGATCATGTATGCCAAAGTAAATGGTTTATGCATCCTAATATGCCATGTGCCAATATATATATATCAAATAAAAGAATCATGTTTTTAGAAGATTAAACCAATAACAAGCAAGCTACTTTAATAAACTTTTCTTACATGCATGACAGTATGGAATGCAATAGTTAAATTCGCATTAGTCTTATTTAATAGTTATCTTCTAAATTTAGATACGTAAAAATGATCATGATATGACATGCCATTTGATTAGTACCATTGAGTACTAAATACACATCTAACCTTGCATACAACACTCATGTAAATAATAACATAATATTTAGTAGAACAAATTTATTTAGGTTTCTAATTCAATTGCAATAAGTATCACTAATTATTTTTGAAATCCATTTCTATCTTTAATGTATACATGCACACATGATAGATCATAATTTAGAGTTTATGACTAAATCCTAACCCAACCCAATATAATATCATTATTACCAATTCAACCCCTTGTACTCATAAAATCTATATTGTTACCTAATCAATAATTATTCAATGCAAAGCATGACATGGAAAATCTCATATTTACCCTTATATACATGCAACTATTTATACCAACAATAAATGCAATAATTAAATCCATGCCATATGCTTAATAATTCCTATCATGCATAAAATTCCCAAATGTCCAACATTTATCAAAGCAATCAATCCATTCATCAATTGGTGACATAATAACACAAGTATTCAATCCAACACAAATTCCCATTACTCAAATTACACATACTAATTAGATTTCGTGAACTTCTCGATAAACCCTAGAAATCCAACACACATGCAATTGACAAGAAAATTGCAAAGATAGCTATATATATACCACAAATCAAAGAAAATACTTACTTAATTTCGGCCAAAGACCGATGACGCGAGAAAACGAGCCGAAATCGCTATTTCTCGATTTTCACCACTTATCCCCGACAAAACCTTGCAAGTCCACTTGGAAATCGATGGAGAGGACCCCATAGTGCTCCAGGTCGAACGGCGGCCAAAACCGACGAGTTCGCTCCATTTCCCGAAAAACTTCCGTCGAGAAATACGACGAGGAGAGGCCATCAATCGACGATCCGAAGGTAGATAGTGCGAGAGGGTGGTGAGGCTAACGCGTGGGTACCTCAATCCGGTGAAACGGTGGAGAAATAGAGGTGGATGGATTTGGGGGGGGGGGGGCTTCGGTTTTGTTTCGAAAGAGAGGTGTCTCTCTGGTTTGTTTTGCGCACAGGAAGAAAGAGAGAAAGGTCACCTTTTTATTTTCCGATTTATTTTTTTTTTTTTTTTTTTTTTTTTTTTTTTTTTTTTTTTTTTTTTTTAAGGTTATCACATTCTTCCCTCCTTATAAAAAAATTTCGACCTCGAAATTTATCGAAATACATAGCAATCATACAATCCATAATACAATCAAATAGTACAAACATATTATGCAACAATTATCGATTTATGTAATGCAACTCAGCCCGACATTTTATTCAATACAAAATTAAAATACTAATGATAATACAAGAATGTCGGCCCAATCTCGGTACTTAAATGCAAGCATGACAATCCTAAGTCACAATCAAAGATCAATCAATTCAAAGTCAGATATCGCGAGTCTCTTTCTCAGAGAGAAACCAGCGATTACAGATATTCGGATACCGTGAATCACCTCTAAAGAGGGTTGCCAACGGTCAATTCAATTCCCTTTACAATTCAGACAATTCCATATCATAACATTATAACAATTCAAATAACAAAGTACTACAAGCAGAAAATACTACCACTTCTTACGTTATCATTTAAAAAACAAATCTTTCAATTCTTATAACTAGTAACATTTTGAAATGTCCAGTTATTTTCTTATCTTTTAGGAAGCACAGTAATATCAAAATTATTCTTGGCTGCCTTGGTGATCAGTCAAGGAAGTAAAAATAATTCTGATATTATTGAGATTCAATTAACAAGTCAGATGATCAGTCAGCTTGTTTGATCCTTGTGCCAACAAAAGATAAGAAAATCTTTACTCAAATAAGTTCCAAAAGTTTGTGCATACTATAGTAAATTCAGAAATCCTTAATATTCCAACCAAGCATTAATATAACATAGAACATGCTTACTATAATAACCAAAATCCTTTAACTTGCCATACCAACTCTTTTTTTTTTGTGCACTTATCAAAATCACTTTACATTTCAAACATTAGAAAATAAGCTCTATTAATTTCATCCACAAAAATTGTTACGACCTATTAAACATAACTTTTAAATTACAACACATATATAAAATAATCAAGCAACTATAAACAATTAATATATTAGATATATACAAATACAAAGCATCTGTATCCTATAATACTAATAACTTAGCTAGACAAATATTATTTTGCTAGCACAAATAGTAAGAAATCAACTTACCTACAAAACAACCCTTAAGACGTACCCATTCTCACGCAATCTATTGGTCTGGTTTGGTTGTTAAACCATTCTCTGATACCATCTGTGACACCCCGTCGAATACTGTAACATGACAACACGCGACGGAGTGCCCGCCGCGGATGCCTACTGCACCCGCAAGGCTTACTAATACTTAATTTACCAATTAATACTGATTCTGCTCAAATAATATACCGATTAATTAGAAATTTATAATTAATTACTTAAATATAAAGTAAATCCTATAAAGGCCTGGTATTTTGGATTACTAACCACAATATCCAATGGTCTGCTACTCATCTTGCTGTCCAGCACTTGCTCTGAAACCTGGAACCCACAACCAATAGTGGAAAACAATGCAAAAAGCACGGAATGAGATAAATAAAATTTATCTCAGTACGGTATTCAGTTCCAGCCACTTGAGTTTTGATTATCATGTGTTGGAACTAAATACAAGACTGAGTCAAATAAATTCCATATCAAATTTCCATTTCATTTTATTTCAAATAACATTAAAACTAGACTTTCGATCAAGCAATGCAATTAGACAAATAAATTCAGTATTATTCAAAATCAATTTTCCTTTCTTAAAATTCAAAGTATGACAATTAGCATTTCAATTACTTGAACAAATAATTAATAACATGTAATAACTAACGTGCAAATTAAAAGCAACCCTTACAACTTGTTTCCAATAAGAATAGCAAGGTCAAATCAATTCAATCAATGCAATATGAAATGTGAGCTCGGCATCAATTCCATAACAATTCAAATATCAATGTATAGCAAAAGCCGACTCATTTGGTTGGGCAATTACCTAATATGCAAGTCTGGTTTATCACAAGTCAATCATTTCAGTCATTTCCTTCAGATACCGCGAACCACCCTATAGATGGATGCCAACGGCCAATTCAATTCATACATAATTCAATCAATTAAATCATCAAAATGTACAAACAAGCTGGGAACACTCACACTCCGGTCCATTCCAGACTAGACCTACTGAGTCCCGGTACATAAGCGCTTATTACACGGTGCTTGGTAGGATGGGTCATGACTCCACCTCCAAACATTACGAGTGTCTATCTCAACCACACAAGTTGTACTTACCTCAATCAAATCACATTTCAATCGGATACCATTCAATATGTCATTTTCCAACATTTCAATCGGATACCATTCAATATGCCACTTTCCAATCATGCATCAATATACAATTTCACAAAATGATCTCATGAACAAAATTCCAATTATGAATTCAGAATGCATAATGATAATAATAATAATAATAATAATAATAATAATAATAACAATAATAACAATAATCAAAATACATATCACATATAATTAAAACTCAAGTGAAATCCGTACCTTATACTGCAAGCAAAATCCAAAGCATAAGCAAGTAAGCAAGCAAAATAATTCTACAGTGGCTCTGTCAAGTCAGCTGCTCCTAATTCCGACACATAACCACCCAACTCTAAAACAAATATAAATCTCCTTTTAATGTTTATAACAACTAATCTATGCTACTTATAATTTTTATAAATTAGATTAGAAACTATACTACCATGCATCATAATTATGCCATGCATTTACTAGACTCAATAATCATAAGTCATACAATTCACACTATGTCATCTCTACATTAATGATCATGTATGCCAAAGTAAATGGTTTATGCATCCTAATATGCCATGTGCCAATATATATATATCAAATAAAAGAATCATGTTTTTAGAAGATTAAACCAATAACAAGCAAGCTACTTTAATAAACTTTTCTTACATGCATGACAGTATGGAATGCAATAGTTAAATTCGCATTAGTCTTATTTAATAGTTATCTTCTAAATTTAGATACGTAAAAATGATCATGATATGACATGCCATTTGATTAGTACCATTGAGTACTAAATACACATCTAACCTTGCATACAACACTCATGTAAATAATAACATAATATTTAGTAGAACAAATTTATTTAGGTTTCTAATTCAATTGCAATAAGTATCACTAATTATTTTTGAAATCCATTTCTATCTTTAATGTATACATGCACACATGATAGATCATAATTTAGAGTTTATGACTAAATCCTAACCCAACCCAATATAATATCATTATTACCAATTCAACCCCTTGTACTCATAAAATCTATATTGTTACCTAATCAATAATTATTCAATGCAAAGCATGACATGGAAAATCTCATATTTACCCTTATATACATGCAACTATTTATACCAACAATAAATGCAATAATTAAATCCATGCCATATGCTTAATAATTCCTATCATGCATAAAATTCCCAAATGTCCAACATTTATCAAAGCAATCAATCCATTCATCAATTGGTGACATAATAACACAAGTATTCAATCCAACACAAATTCCCATTACTCAAATTACACATACTAATTAGATTTCGTGAACTTCTCGATAAACCCTAGAAATCCAACACACATGCAATTGACAAGAAAATTGCAAAGATAGCTATATATATACCACAAATCAAAGAAAATACTTACTTAATTTCGGCCAAAGACCGATGACGCGAGAAAACGAGCCGAAATCGCTATTTCTCGATTTTCACCACTTATCCCCGACAAAACCTTGCAAGTCCACTTGGAAATCGATGGAGAGGACCCCATAGTGCTCCAGGTCGAACGGCGGCCAAAACCGACGAGTTCGCTCCATTTCCCGAAAAACTTCCGTCGAGAAATACGACGAGGAGAGGCCATCAATCGACGATCCGAAGGTAGATAGTGCGAGAGGGTGGTGAGGCTAACGCGTGGGTACCTCAATCCGGTGAAACGGTGGAGAAATAGAGGTGGATGGATTTGGGGGGGGGGGGCTTCGGTTTTGTTTCGAAAGAGAGGTGTCTCTCTGGTTTGTTTTGCGCACAGGAAGAAAGAGAGAAAGGTCACCTTTTTATTTTCCGATTTTTTTTTTTTTTTTTTTTTTTTTTTTTTTTTTTTTTTTTTTTTTTTAAGGTTATCACAGTAAAAACGTTTATAAATTTCAATTCCGTTTCCGTTCCGTTTTCAGAAACGAAACTGAAATCTCTTCCATTTAACGTTCCGTTTGGACGGAACGGAACGGAACACCCATGCGGAACGGAATTTTGACAGGTCTACTCATCTACTACATGTTGAATATTTGGCACCGAATTTAAGCAAATAATCCTATTTTGACTGTAGCCTTTACAACACAAAGTCTGTTGTAAATTTCTCTTGGGAGAACCCATGTTCTGTTTACCCCTGTTTCATAATTGAATTCTCTTATTCACCTTCTTGTAGTTGAACTTTTATGTTCCTTACTTTTATTATTGATACAGTTCTATGGAGCCAAAGATTGTTCGCGACTGGTCATATTTAAAGTTGAATAGGATTAGAGGGTGCTTATAGATCGGGTTAGTTGAATTTTCATTATGTTTTCACTCCGATTTAAAGTAATCAAATTACGATATATTTAATTCATGACCGACTATAAGTTAAATTATCCAATACACTTTAGTATTTTAATTCATAATATAGCACACAAAGCAAGTTATTTAAACCAAACAAAAATAATAAAAAAGAGTAAACAAATTATATATAAATAAATTACACATAGTAGCAAATTTCGATTTATTTTTCGATATTTAGATGCTATTTATTGGATATACATTTATCTTTCATGTTAATGTTACAGCTAAAATTATTTTGACAACAAACTGGAGTGTCACAACCAAATGTTTTGATTCAGAATATACATTTTAAGATGAGCTATCTATTACCAGTAATTAATTTCAAACATAATTCAAATAATAAAATTTAAATTAAATAAAAAATAAAATTTCTAGAAAATAACTTCCATTGAATAACTTTTGAAAACAAGTAAATTAACATCCTTTTTGAAATACTAAAATCACGTCACATAATGATAAGTTGCGAAATTTTATGAGAGAGAACAAAAAAAAAATGTGGCACTTGAAAACTCGAGTGAAGTTTCAGTGCCCCATATTTAGGTGCTCTAAAATGTCCTCAATCTCATATTTCGCTGTTTTGTCAAAATTAAACATCGAATTTAAATAGTTGACCTTTGCTAAATTTAACAAGAAATTTCACTAAAACTTCACTCGAGATGTATATATACCCATCTCTAGTTTAATTTTTTTATATATATAGTGGATGGATACAATACACTCTAGTGTACGGATCGTCTCTCGTACACCAGAGTCATTTTTGCTATATATTATTATATTTAAAAAAAATTACAATTGGAGTATTTCAGACCCTCCAATTTGAAAATATCGTAATATATAGCAAAAAAATTCGAAAAAAACATAAAAATTGGTCTCCAAGACTTTTTCAATATGGAAAACAACTTGAACTATTCAGATTGACTGTTTAAATTTTGAATTTCGAAAATGACTCGGATGTACAAGACGATCTGTAAACCAAAATGTATTTTATCACTCCTGTATATGTATGTATATATATTTATTGTTGACAAACTTCCAAGGTTGCATCACATGATCAAATAAAAGGGCCCAAGCATTTCACATGATTTTGCGTACCTTAATATCGTTCGGTATTAGCTTGCCTAGTACTAGATTAGTTAACTAACTGTGCTAGATTGAAGGAGTTGACCAGGCCAGTGCGGCAGTGCCCATTATTTGAGCAATACCAAATTTTGTGGGGCTGAAAGAACATTCTATAATAAAAGGTGCTACCCTCTCTGGCCAACAGCGCCATGTTAGATCCTTAGAAGTGCCATAATGAATGGAGCCCACTGGACAGATGAACCCCATTAACTTATCGTTGCTTTGCTCCATTCTTTCGGTAATCTCCATCCACCTGTTAGAACGGCATATGTCCCATGAATTTTGGTCTACAAAGTTCATGTAGTCGTATATATATACTTTGGGTTAAGGACACAATAATGAATGTGTTATTAACAACAATTAGTAGCATACATTCAAAGATTCGTACCATACATAACGACAAAAGCTTGCAAATATTCACATCATAAAAATTCTGTAAATTAAAACATAACATGTTATCAATTTTACTATTGAGCATAATAGTTGAGAATAGCAACAATTATGATATAAGTAAGTAATAAGTAATTACCAAGTTGAAGTATCCGGCCAAGGAATTTGCATACTTGCGAAACAATTATAGATAAATATATTTCGTTTATATGCAATATTCCATTTATATGAAGATAGCAGTATCTCTTAGTCTGGGTTCGGAAATTATGTAACGAAAGATGAATTAAAACAAAGCAAATATTCCATTTATATGTTGATACTTCTTATTTTTAGTTGGGGGTTCAGAAATTATCAAATGAAAGATAATAAATTAAAAAAAGCATTAATTTAGCAATCGTACAAGAATCATTAATGGAGGAACATCCGTTAAAATAAATTTATGGGAAATTCTATAGTGGTCTGCAAATTTTAAATTGAGCTCGACTCCTAATCAATCATACTCTTCATATCATAATTTTAAATGTACTATCTAAATTTAGACCCGACCGACTTAGAAATACAGTCCACACAGAATTTACCTAAACGTAATATAGCTTTCTTAATTGATCTCTCTTTCGCAATAAGAGTTTCGAAAAAAATTTGAAATATTTAACAAAGAAAGGCCTAGAGGGGGGTGAATAGGAACAAAAAAAAATTCTTAAACCGTTATGGTCAATATTAGTTCAATTCAATTAAGGTCTAGTCACAACACAAAACCAATTGCAAGTAAATAGAGAAAAAAAGGAGAAAGAATTGACACACGATATATTACGGAGTTCCGACCCGCTAGGAAAGGCTAGCCTTAGTCGTACGTCTCCGGGAGTTTCGCAACCACCAAAGGGCGCACTCCGTTCAATTCCAAAAAGAACGTTTCTACAACTTCGAACCGAATCACCTTATTACAATTTCACTCAAGGTGGATCGGCCTAACTCCAACAAACAACACAAACTCAATTTGATTTAAGGATCTAACCAAAATACTCAAAAGATCTCACAATTAGACTTAGGGTTTGGTATATGCACTCTAATCTCAAATGGTTTTGCTAATCAAATACTCAAAAGCAAGAGGGTATTGAAACTAGTTGATTGGAGCTCAGCAAGAGTAATTTAGCAAGGTAAAAAAAGTGTCTAAGCAGTCCCAAAGGGGCTGCTATAAATAGAGGGCGCCAAAAGCTCCAAAACAACTCAGAAAAATCCAGTGCGTTACATGACGCAAATAACGCGTTGTGCAACGCACAACTAGCCATTATAAACAGGCCAAAAAGCTGAACTTATTGTTATCAGTGCGTTGCTCAACGCTATAGGCCGTTGTGTAACGCACAGATAAACCGTTATAATAAAACAGAACGGATAAGGTATCCGTTTGAGTTGTCAGAGCGTTGCACAACGCAAGGGACCCGTTATGCAACTCTTCAACAAAGACAAACTCAACGGCTAGAAAAGGTGTCAGATGCGTCGTGTAACGTGACGACGCGTGACATGACGCATAAAAAACTGCTCAAGGAAGAAAAGATCAAAGGCGCGTTACACGACGCCTTGGTCCGTTATACAACGCCTCATTAAATGCATTAAATGCTTGGATTTTTGGCTCAAAAATGAGTCGAAAAACTCCAGAGAAAAAATAAAGGAGCGTTGTGCAACGTACAGAGCGTTGTGTAATGCTCTGTTTAGAGAAACAAAGAGAGACGTTGCAGAACGGAGGAGATGCGTTGTATGACTTTCCAAGTGCGTTACACAACGTTTTAGAGCGTTATGTAACGCACTATCTTTTGCAAACAAAACAAATTTCAAATTCAGCAAAGTACTGGTGCGTTGTCTAACGCTATTTTTGTGTTATACAACGCACTGGTACTGAAAACCAGCATTTTGACAGCAAAACGATTTGGATTAAAATAAACCTTAAAAAGACTTAAAAAAGCTGATCCTAGCAAGTATAGAGAGTCTACTTGAAGTCCCAAATCTTGCGCTGAGCTTGCTTTAAGCCATCTTCACCAAATAGCAATTTAGTAGCTATATATTGTTACTGGTAGTCTGGCATATGCATATTCATTATTTTTGTTATGCAGTTCTTTTTTCTGGTTTGGCATATGAAAATATTCGTTATTTTTTTTTACGCAACAAATGAAATTGCATAACAAAAATAATCTATATCATATGCCAAACTGCCCGTAATGTTGTAAAGATAAAAATGTGCTACTTAACGAGTTAAAAAAAATTAAAAAAAAAAACAAAATGCACCTAAATCCTAATTCTTATCTTCAAAACCAAGATACCCCCAATTAGAAGAGAACTGGAGAGCAGTGTTTTCAAAACGTATTGAATACCGAAAAATTTTGGTAATATCGAAAACTAAAATAGTGATTGAAACACTATTATCCGATATAATGAAATAAAATACCGGAAATCTTAAAAAAAAAATACTAAAAACTACGGATTTCTTTCATATTCTTTTTTTCTAAATTATTTCTTTCTTATGGAGGTGCTGTACGGTATTAAAAACACCGGTGAAGAGCAAATTAATATTTCTTTTAACACCCTGCCCGGCACCATGACCAATGTATCGACCGAATCACTGACAAGTTTTTGAACCATCGTAAATCAGAGGAAATAACTATTAATTCCTATTCATAAAAAAAAAGACTATTAATTCCTCATGGCACCAGCTGTCCTCACACAAGTCTTTATCCACTTCTGAGTGGGACCCTGTGAAACATGTCATAGAATCTTAGAACAATTATTAAAAAATACATTACACAAATCAAAACCAACAGTATCGAATATGGATCGATGGTCTCAGAAAGTCTAGCTGGGATTCAACTGTAGTCGCTTTCTAAATTTGAAATCCTGGCGCGCTTTCTCACAAGTCACCACGCGTAACGGATCAGTTCATGAATGGTCTTTATGCCTTACAACGCATTTTGACATACTTGCATGTGGGTTGCATGTGAACATGTGCTTCCTCTAAGTTCTTTCTCCTGCACTCTTCCTTTTCTTTTCATTTTTCTTTTTTGTAATAAAGCAAGAGTGCCAGACTGCCAGTGGAAAAATACGTGAAAAATCCTGCCTCTCTTTCTGGTGGAAAGGATAAGAACTTGAAAAGGGGTAAGTGACCATAACTATACCTTTGTTTTGATTTACCTTCTTTTCTCAGGAAAAGCTGATTTGGCAGTTATTAAAAATCACAACTTGGATAAGATCGATTGCAACAAAATTATTTCACAGTTCTGGAATAGTATCTCTAGTTTTGATCAATTCGGTCTATAAAATTTGCATCCTGTTTCTACTATGGTTAAACGTAAAATTTGTTTGGTTTGTAAGAGTTAATCCCTTGAACAAAAGCTTTGTAAGAGAATGAAAAATTAATGTATCCTACAAATGTATCAGCGAATTAAAAAGCACTAGCTGCAATATCGCGCTTCGCGCGATCAAAAAATTTACTACCCACCATTGATTGTGGACGATGTAAATTACAATTAGATTCAAAAAGTCACTCACAATCAGCAAAATATGGTTGTTCCCCTTTCAACAAATATTAGAACAAAATTGATATTAATTACAATTAAGACGTCACCATTGAATAAAAAGCACCAAATTCTAACACCTCAACCAAACTAATCGGCAAGCTCACATGTAGAATAAACCATAGTCAAGGAATAGCTGGACAGATAGAAATGACGCTCATGGAATCCTGAAATGGTAAATCAACCACATGTTCAATGGAGTAACATGATAAAGTTCATCCTAACTTGATATGTTCCAGCTTTTGGCTCTGATTTATTAGCAAGACAATCAAAGGATCAAATGTACGTAAGAATTACCCTAAGGTTATCGAAACAGCACCCAATTTTCTTTTTTTTTTTTAATAAGGCAAAAATTGAATTTCTCAAAGAAAATAAAATACAAGAAATCAACAGAGCCTCGTGCAAGTAAATCAATTAAGCACATTGTTTGCTCCTCTATTGAGTCTATAATGAGCCTGTGAAAAAAGGGTGTGGTTGCCAAGGATTCAATAAACAGCAGTCTATCACCTCAGCTAATAGCCCTGCCACCTAATTCCCAGAATAGATAATAATAATAAAATAAGAATAAACAGTAGTATGTTCAAAATGAAACAAAATGAAAAAAAGCAATAAGCCACGTATACCTCCTCTACAGATGAATTATGGATTCATGAGATGCTTCCATTGGATAGTGCTTTTCCATTTATAGCAGAAATAAAAAAACACAATCTATAGACCAGAAAAGCTTAAATTAGAATGTCATTCTTAAGCTGCTAACAAAATTATCATGCACAACTTTTTACCACAGATGAAAACGATTGACCTGATTTTGTATGATAATTGAAAGAGATGAACTGAAGTAAAATAAAAGGTGTGATTGTGAAGAGACACTTTTCAACACGTTTATCCACACAGATGAATAATGTAGGTAAAGAATTCAAGCACCTAGTTCAGGGGTTCATAGAGGTAATCTGATTTTACCAATCTAACTTAGCTTCTAATAACTGGGCCTTCTTGTTAAATTAGATCCAATATTCCTAACATAATTGCAATTAGCACCCAAGAGACCAACACTTTCGTTAATAAATGTCAACGACAGATCAAACAAATAGAAAAAAGAAAGACCAAGCTCAAAGCAACAATAGTAAGGAAATCTAACAATCAGGAAGAATGACCGATGCTGGTTTAGAACAATACTCCATTTCAACATACGAAAAGCGTTTCCAATTAGTAAATATATAATCCAAGTTTTTTTTTTGTGCTAAGAACGATCATTATAGCATAATTATCGGAAACTAAAGGATAAAAAAAAATATTTGCAAGTACGTTATAATAAAATGTTGGTAAATTTTTATAAGTATAATTTTCTATTTCATTACCTGCTAAGTAATCACAGAAACATTTATGTCTCATCCAGCACAACTGCTTATATTTTCTGTTTGCAGTCCTTCCTACAAAATTACCCAAATCACAACTTATTTACTTAAAACCTTTCAGAGAGACCATCAATTCTGTAAGAAAGAATAAACATAACGATGCTCAATCAATTTTCTAAGTAATATGAAATAATAGATGAAAAAGAAAAACAAATGAAAAAAATTCACAGAAACAGACCCTAAAAGCCTAATAAATACATGAATATCGTCTGATGACATCTTGTTAGCATCCTAAAAAGTTTATTGCTTGTGCAGTACAAAAACATATTCAAGTCTCAGCAAAGTTGTTCTTTAATTAATTTCTATAATAGTACTCACGTAAAGAGAGCTGAACATGTGGTATTAAGTTCATTAGTGTGAAGTTAACATAAATCAATAAACTACAAAGTTAAAAAAAATCAAATAAAATCTAAACATGCGACTAAGTAGTACCTCAAATTAAGAACAACTGTAGTCTTTTTGTCCCTTGCCTCCTTTGTAATAAGATCAGCTGCTCAATACATGGATATCTTTTTTAGATGGCAGATTACCTGAATATCTATTGTATCAAATCGCTTCATACAAGCACTATTTATTTAAACAAATTGTACATGCACCTAGAGCTGAATGTTTATAATGCAAGTACAAATTGCATGGTACCTATAATGATGTATTGCATGACTCTCCAAGAGCTTTGGCTCTCACTTACAAAGTGTGAGGATTGAATTCATATATCTTTGATTTGTTTTGTCGACGATTAAATTATCCCTGTGATTCAGAGAAGACGGAGTAGAACGAACCTGAAATAAAATTTAGAAAACAAAAATGAGATTAAAGCATCCTGAAATAGCAAAAAATGTACCAGATACAGTGCAGAAAAGGAAAAGAGCATCATACTACAATGTTGCATACCGGAATATTGTCTGGTATCAAATCAGCTCGGGAAACATGTTGGACTCCCTGTCCTCATGAATGCTACCTCATTCTTCTTAGGCCTAAAAAAAGGGATTGAAATACCCAAAAACTATGCATTGCAGGGTTATTAATGCAAGATGCGAAACGTTCATTTGAGAAAATGCAAATTACAATCATCACATATAAAGCTTACACCTTTTTTTTTTATGGCCCAGTCAAAAGTTAGGCATCATTCATGATCTAACAAAAATTTAATAAGATAAAACAACTAAGATTAATTCAATAAATAAAATATTTCCTCTATTTACCATGACCAAATAATTCAATAACATATTTATAATAATTATTTTATAAGCTAACCTGATTGACATAAATGAGTGTGTGTGCCGTCAATGGTCGATAAATTGTGATCTGCAAGTCCCAGAAACTCTGTACTTCCAGAAAGGCTACTCCTTGGTACAATTATGAAGAAAGAAAAAAAAAACAATATAATTTAGGATAAAAATACACCTCAATAAAAAAAAAGTAAACAATATGGTCACGGAAATATTGTGGAGGTCAAAAGGAACACTAATTATTTTCATTATAAAAATATTTACCAGAAACATTAGTAGAGTAATTTTGGGCATCAAAGGAACTGTTTCGAAAATCAAAAGGGAGGGGAAAAAAATAATTCTAAAAGAGAGTCAATGAATCTGGACAAAATATTGTTGACACCTCTAGAGTGGTGTGACTCGCAAAGAAATTAGGAGCTAAAACATTCACAGTGGCACAAATTGGGACGGAGTGAAGGAATTGATGATTGCTGTCTCCGTCTCTCTCTCACACAGAGACCATAGCGAGCGATGTACCATGAAGAAGGAACAAAATGCATGCACACTAAAGAGGGGCGAGAGAGAGATCGCCGTCGTTTTTCTTTTTTTTTTTTCCCTGTTTTGTCAAGAGAGAGAGAGCTCGAAGAAAGGAGAGAAAAGAGAATAAAGAGGAACGACGGAAAGATCGAAGCAGATGACGGATAGATCGATGTCAAATTTTGATCCGATGATTCAGATCGTTTCAACAGACGGACACAACAAAGAAAAACCCTGACGTCATCAGGAGTACTGTAGAAAAGATTCCCAGAAATGGAGTATTTTTTGATGATTGATATAAGAATATTACTTGTTGACAAGATGGTACCATTATATTTTGATAAAAGACAGTAAAAAGGCGGATCCAAATTGTCACAAAAGTATAAACACAAAATCAAATTACATTTTTTATTTTATAAATTATAATGGAGCAATGTTCTAGTGCATCACGATACTCGGATTCTTTTGTACATTATAGTATCATTTGTTGAATTTGTTTTAAAATCGATAAATTAATCTATATATATAGAAATCTCATAGAAAACTAAATTTTATTTTTTTAAAATTATCTACTATATATATTTTTGCTGATTTTTGAAGCTTACTAGTTTTGAAATTTTTCTGCTATTTGTTTGCATGAAATTTTTTTTGTTTTAATAAATTGGAAAAAGATAAGAACCAACTCTTGGTTTACTAACAAAGTGCATTGCCCCTTGAATGAAAGACCATATGTTCAAAATCCGGCTCAGAGTCATTTATAGACATTTAATTTAAAAAATAATTTGGGAGGTGTGACCCAATTTCTTTTTAAAAAATAATCTGAAAAATAATAATTTTAAAATATATATATATATATATATATATATTTTTTTTTGGTTTGCTAAAATTTCAATAGATAGATTGAATTTATTGAACTAAATTTGTCAATTTGCAAAAATATTGACAAATTAGTTTTTAATACACAAAAAGGCATATGCATGATGAGGCACCAAAATATTATTATTATAAATTTTAGATAATTAAAATAATGAACTCTACTTGTCAAAATAAAAATATTATGAAACGCATATTCAATATGTGGGCACTTATTTGAATTTGTTCGTATTAACATTCATTCCTTATAAGGTAGAAAGGGTTTGATGTCCATAAGATAAATAAAATGGATCCAATAAATATCTCATTTGGTGCCTAACTAATTTAAGAGGAGAGTTTCAATGCCCACCATTTGATTGCCCCAAATGCCTCCAAATTTATTTTTTATTACTTTTTTCAAATATCAAATTCAAACATCAAATACAAACCGTTGATTTTTTCAATACAATGAATTGATACATTTCCATATAATAAAAGTTTGAATAATAAATGAATCTAGTTAAATATTATAGAGTAATTCTAATATGTTCATATTTCAAGTATCAAATATAAATTCTAAAATTTATAAAACTTATATGGAAATGCATTGCTCATTATATCGAACAAGATCAACAATTTAGGTTCCAGCCTTTGGCATTTAATATTTGAGAAAAGTGATAAAAAAAGTGAGTTTGGAAATATGTGGGCAACTAAATAGAGAAAGTTTAATATGCACCATAGTGCGTAGAGCATTCCGTGCACCACGGACTTTTTCGAAAATATTTTTGTAAATTGACAAATCTAATTTAACCAATCTAATCTACATATTGAAATCTCATACCAAACCAAAATTTACAATTTTTTAGATTTTATTACTATTTTTTCGAATTTTTAAAAACGTGCCATTTTTGGAATATTGTACTATTTACAATTTTCCAAAAATGACATGTTTTAAAAAATTCGAAAAAAATAGTAATAAAATCTCAAAAATTGTAAAATTTGGTTTTCTATGAGATTTTAATATGTAGATTAGATTGGTTAAATTAGATTTGTCAATTTACAAAAATATCCACGAAAAAGTCCGTGGTGCACGGAGTGCCCTATGCACTATAGTGCATATTAAACTTCCTCCAACTAAATAACGGGCATTGCAACCCTCCCGAATTTGTGCTCTTTTAAATTCGTTATTTCAATTTCAATGGGGCCGTTTGGATCACTTAGGAGGAATTTCATATTCTTAGGCATAAAGTATTGAGAAGTGTGTAATTTTGTGAAGAGTTTGGATTGTTTATAATAAATTTTTGCCTAGGAATAGGAAATTCCTCCTATTCCCATATGATCCAAACAACCCCAAGAGGAATAGCCTATTCCTAGGCGGAAAATATTGGGAAGTGTGTAATTTTGTGAAAAATTTGAATGATTAAAAATAAATTTCGGTCCGAAATTTGTTATTCTTGCTTATTCCTTACCCATCCAAACAGCCCCAATATATATATAAAAACTTAGCATTATTGGGAATTCTACAATTGTACTTCCAATTTTAGAGGAGGCCAAATGACCCACCACCAAACTTCATGGAGAAAACTCGTGACAGGTGGCCACCGCAGCAGGCAGGAATGAAACGAGATATATGTGTCATGCTTGTCACGTGACGTGGTATGACTTGCAGTTCAAAAAGCAAGGTCTCTTTGCTTTACTAGTCCAGCTTGGACAATGGACCTCTCTCTCTCAGCTTGATTGAAAGCAAGCAAAGCACATGTCTCTCCCTGCTTTGATTTCTTTCTCTGAAGCTTTGCTTCCAGCTTTGGCATCAGTTTTGTTTATTATCTTTTCTTTCCAGCTTGGCATTATTATATATAACGCAAGAATTATTGGGCCTCCTCTAAGTTCTAACCTTATCCAACACGCTTCCTCGTTGATTAATAAATGATGAATCCAATTTTCATCTAGCCGTTAGGATATCTAACTAATTTTTTTTGGTTGAATTATTGCCTTACGTCATAATGAATGATTAAAGCATGTCAAAAGGCTCGAATGACGCTCAGCTCTAGGCCTCTAGCCGGAAGCTTATTATTTAGTTGTTCGAAATGCCATATATGTAACTATGTAAGAAAAATAGCATGGACACACCTAGGGGTGTCAACGGCATCATTTTTGACGTTATGCCGTTTCGTTTATATTAAATTGAACGGTTTGTGGTATGAAATTTTATATCGTTTCCTAAACGAAACGGTATGTGGCACAGTTGGTTATACCGTTTAGACCGTTTCAATCACATTCCAAACCGTTTTATGTGTAATTTCTAAAGTGGAACGGTTGATAGCACAGAAATATATTTCGTTTAATAAACGAAACGGTAAATGGCATACCGATTTCGTACCGTTTTTAAGTGGCACGATAACGATAAGGGGCGAAACCGTGATCGTTAACCACGTTAGGCACCCCTAGACACACCATAAATGTTGATGTATCCATGTCGGACGTGTCATACACTAACATGCAATTGGATTTGGAGCTCCCGATTGGATTTAGATTTGGATGCGCCCGATCCAAACTAGGCTGGAGCGGCACACCGTACACTAGGCTCACCAATTGGATTTGGATGACCCCGATCCAAACTGTATTATTCTACCGAGAAATTAAGTAATTGTATTTGTTGTTTGTTTTTACTAAATTAACAAATTTTTTTAAATGAAAAATATTATTTTTTAACTAGTAAAATTTTGTTAAATCATGTGTCGGGTCCATAATTTCTGAAAAAAAAAAATCATGCCATGCTAGATATATATCCGCGTATATATCTGCGTAAGATAGACAACAAGTTTTAAAAGTTTTGAAATTATAGTGATGTGGTTCTGCACGTCGTAACATCTAAGAAGAAAATAAAAAAAAATGCCGCCTCGTTATAATTTTAGAGCTCAAAATCCTACATGTGGTACTATGCTCTGATTTCTTTTGCTTTTATTTATTTAATTTTTTAGATCTCTTTATAATTCATTAGTACCGAAACATTAACATATATTTTCAACTCAAACTGGCAGCTCACTTGTCAATTTTGCCACGTCGCTTTTTACTCCAATGTTCTCTGCATATCTCATCCTGACTTCATTGCTGACATGAATTGAAAAATGCATCCCTCAAAATTATGGGTACTTCAGTAGATTTAAAATTTGTAATTCTAATCGGATTTTATTCTTGAGATTAGTTTATATAGGCTAACACAAGTGGTTATTTATATATATATATATATTTTTATGATGACTAACGTATATCCCGACCTATGGTACCACAATTTCTATCTTAATAATAAGAAGCCTAATTTTATCGGTATTTAAATGTTAAAAATTACCTTGTTATGGAAATAAATATATATTTTTTGTTTCAAAATGATCATGAAAACCTGCCAATTTCAATCTTTCGATCCATCTTGAACAAAAAAAAAAAAAAAGAGTACGGTGCCTTGCTGTCCTAGCCCAAAACAAAGCACCTGATATGTTAAATATTATTGTCATTGCCCAAAATGTAGGACATGAAATTTTGCTGGGCAAGAATTGATTTCCTACTGAAACATAACATGGGTCTGGATTTTGTGTTTTATGCGCTCAGCCTCAAATAATTGGACTTAGACAAATCACATTGTTGGGCTTGGGTTTTAAATAATATACAGTGGAGTATTAACCATATGGGCCGAAGTTTACTCTATTTTTTTTTTCAGACCTAGACACCTAGTCCAAGTGTCCAACTTCAATATGGTTTATTGTCCGAAGAAGAGAGGTTATCGTTTTGTTTCGTCTATATTGAACGGTTAACGAAATTATTTTATTTTGTTTATTAAATGAAACGATTAACGAAAATGATCTCTTTTGTTTCGTTCATTTCCGTTTAACCATTTGTGTCATAATTTTTTGTATTTTTGATGTATTTTTTAAGTATTTATGAATAAATTTTGATGATACAGGAATACTTTCGTATCGAACTGGCCGGTTATGCAAATGAAATAATAAAATAGGTATAAAAATTAATTGTCAAAGCAGCGAATCGAACACAGTTGCATGCAAAATAGGAAAACAGTTAAAAATGTATAAAATTAATTGATAAAAAAATGATTGTTTTATTCGTCTTTTGAAACGAACCGGTTAATGCAAATATGTTTCGTGTTATAAACGAAATGGTTAACGTAAGAGTTTAATTTCGTGATCTTTATGCACGCTATACACCGTAACGCAAAGTAAAATAATTTTGTTTGGTTTTGCCGTCTTTTAAGTTGTGCACAAGATATGAGATCTTAGCTAGTGTCAATCTTAACAATGCCTAAGAGCTAGATTCTTTTGGAGTACTTTGCTGCAGTGATTTAGATTGTACTGGTACCGGTCATTTTGGTAGAAACTAGAATGTTTTGGGCACTTCGTGGGATGTTGATATGTGTATCAATATCTTTTGGAGCTTGTTCATTTGAGTTTATTCTGTATAATTTTATTTGTTTTCAACAATGAAATTGAAATTGGTCACCATTTTGCCAACTTTCTTAATAAAAGAAATAAAATAATTAATGCTATATATACTCAAATGCATCAGTAAGTCTGCAGCCATTAAAATCGATATATACCGCATAATAACAGAAAGAAGATCATGTTTTTGAACGAAAGAGAGAAGAAGAATTAACTGCGTGAAAAAAAATTTCGCAAGTCCGAGCAAATTTTTAGAATTACATTGGTTTAATTGGCAAATTGGCATGAGTTTCCGTGGTTGAGGTTGACGGAATCAACAAGAAGATTCCACCCACCTACCTTAGCCTTAGAAATGAATTCTCTCAACCAAAACTAAGATGGCCATACGTACACACAAGCATTATTGCAACCGATCATGGCCTAAGAGATTTAATAGGTGTCGCATTAAACAATCTTGTACCATACACCAGACCTCTGGAGGATAGTGAGCTTCTTTATTTTATTTTTCAACTAAAATAGAAAGTATGGGCATGTGCTAGTTTAATGAGCTATATATGAGAAGCATGTAAAGATAAGAACAATCAAGAATAGGCCGAAATGCCCAATCAGATGCCCATGATCTCATATCAAATATATCATATCTATAACATTATTGTACCTGCCTCTATAATTTGTGCAAACAATGAAATGTGCATTTAATTTATTCAAAATAATGAGGGGCATTTTTTAGTCTTCAATAGTTAATTAACTAGGTAAATAATTTATTTTATGAATTTATATATGTCTTTATTGGTGTGTTTGATTGTTCAAGGATCAGAAAGAGTAAGAAAGATAGAAAGAAAACAGAGAAGATGAAACATTAAGAAATATAAATCTCCTTATTCTATTTCCAATGTTCCACAAACATGTTTGTGCATAAGAAATATGAATTTCTCTTCCCTCTTTTCCACACCCTATATGAATGTCAAATTGTTCGGAAAAATCGATTAATTATTTGTATAATGATAAATTGCTCAGCAGTGTCCTAATCGTCCGCGAAGCACATACCATTTTTACCACACTGGTTTACTAGCATGTGGTATATTATGAACAGTTAAACAGAACAATGAGGGGCATTTTGGCAACGATATTTTGAAATGCAAAATAACAAAAAAAAAAAATATATTTTTACTCGATTCGTCATGCAGAATACAGAATAAGAATTATATTCCACAATCAAATAACATTTCACTCTTTTGAATACAAATCTACAACAACAACACCAATTTTCACTCGACCAAAATACTATTTTAATATTACTTTGTTTATGTTACTTTTTTGTTTTACCACACTACTCCTGAGAGAAACAAATCAAATCTCCGTGACGTTGATGGATTTTGTGAGACGTTCGACTCAACGACGTAACTTCAGAATCAAAAAGATATTTCTGTTGATGTAGACCCCAACTCCTTGGTTTTGGTCTCCTACGATACAACAGAACCTGTTAAGAGTTGCTCACCGGTGGGTTCCACTGCACTGGCCTCTGTTGCTTTCGGATCAGCCCTGCCAATGACTTTAGACTGTCACATGATAAAAATTGAAATCGCTGTTAATTGAACAGTTTACTCGAACTTTATCCAAAAGACATGTTTGTTATACTCTTGTTTAATTTGCCCCGAATAGGCAAATTTGGTAAAACAGAAACAACAAATATAAAAGTAATGCAGATCCTTCCGTTTCATGGTTAATTCTCAGCCCATGTGTTAGCTCGATTGGTTGATATCTCACTTTCAGTAATTAATCTTATGAACTCCTCTTGGCTTATTTAAGAAGTGATATGGGAAACCACAATGCACCACGTACTTGACTGAAATAGAACAGAGGAGACAAAATATGTGGGATTTGGAACTGGACAGTGTGGTTGCAGAGGCAAGAACAGCTTTTGAAAGTGGCAAAACAAGAGGCTTTGAATGGAGAAAGTCTCAACTTGAAGCTCTTCTCAGGCTTCTTCAAGAGAAAGAGGATGAAATGTGCAAGGTTTTGGAACAAGATTTGGGGAAGCACCGCGTTGAGGCCTACAGAGATGAGGTACTTCCATTTTCTGAAAATATGGACTAGATCGGTAAAACCCGAATGTGATGTGATCATATTTGATGACAAGAGAGAGGAAAAAAAAATGCACTTTCCGTTTATAAATTTTTTTCCCTTCTTATTTTGTGTTGCTTTCTTCATAGGTTGGCGCCCTGATCAAGACATTAGACAATGCGCTTCTTAATTTGAAGAAATGGATGTCACCTGAGCCAGTGAGTTATATTTTCCCTTTTTTTTTTGAATTAATGTGAATTAATTCTTTTCATCATAGATAGCTGATGTAAGCATTTCATATGTAGGTGAGTTTGCCACTTATTGCGTTTCCGACTGTTGCAGAGATTGTCTCGGAGCCGCTTGGTGTAGTTCTTGTGTTCTCGTCCTGGAACTTTCCCTTAGGTACTGTTACTAAATTAAACAGGACATCAGGTAAAAAGGGATAACATTTTAATAACAGAAAATTTCCATATAACATACTTATCACGCCATCGTTTGAATCATGATCATTGCATAGATGTTTTTGGTTGAATCTGCTAATACCACAATCGTCATGTCAATATCTAGTTTTGAACAATACATAAGAAAAAAAAATTAGTTAACGAATAACAGTTCTTATGCATTGTGCTGCTCTGTCAAAAGGAAAATGATGTCAGATTCAATTAAGCAGAGTCACTTGCAAAAAAGGGAATAAACGCAGAGTGGCTGGGCTGCTATAAACAAATAACAGGCTTTGAAAAGTGATGAATGATAACACAACAATAACAATAATAAGAAAAAAAAGGTTTATGTTATGAAGGTACACTTTTTTTGTGAGTAAAAAATGGGAGTAACGCCCTCATCTTTTCATTAAAAAAGGTTCAAGGTACAATTTAGCCAATGGCTAAAACAAAGAAAATACTTGCCTCTGATCTGCTGGATTTTTAAATTTTATGTCCATTATCAAGTTGAATAGACTAAGTTGATAACAGAAAATTGTGCACGGCTACATAAGGATTTAACAAAAATATATATAGTAGAGAGGAAAACTTTGGAATGAAGAGTCTGGTTAATCAGTTGTTTCTGCAAGCAGTGAACTTCGGCTTGGAGAAAATGTTAGGAAAAGTTTGTGGCAAAAGGAGAATACTTTTCTGGTGGAAAAGTTTGCAACTTAATTAATTTAATTAATACCACAATTCCGTGACCTAGCATATATTTTGTTTTGTTTTTGAAAATTTTATTATAATTTAGAATATCTATTGCGAACCATGATGCATAAAGAGCTCTGTGCACAATTACTGTTTGATTGGTGATTTTACAAATTGACAAATTTAAATTAACCAATCCAATATATATTATTAAAATCTCATAGCAAACAAAATTTTACAATTTTTTTACTATTTTTTCGAGTTTTTTAAAACTTGCCACTTTTTGCTAAAAAATACACTAATTTGTAGCAAAGAATGACAAACTTTAAAAACATCCCAAAAAAAATAGGAACAAAATTTAAAAAATTGTAAAATTTTGTTTTTTATGAGATTTCAATATATTGATTAATTTAGATTTGTCAATTTACAAAATCGCCGATTAAACGGTCATGGTGTATGGAGTCCTCTGCGCATAATGGTTCACAATAGATATTCTCTAAATTACATGAACAGAAATTGTTTACGTGGCACTCGACCTGCACGGCTGTACCAAAATTTAATGCATCTTTGCTCCAGACAGACAGACAAAGCTAGTTGCAATGGAAGTATGGAACCATATAAGCACAACTGTCAACTGTGTGTTACGAACCCATAGGGACCATGTCAAATAATAAAATAAAAGAGAGAACAAGATGGGACGCAATAACAGAAAACAAAACAGACAGAAAAGACGAAACAACAATCAACATTGTATGTAATGGACTTAGGCCTTTCCGGGCCTTTTCCATTAACTTAATTTGGGTCCAAGGCCCATGTTGCTTAACCTCATAACCTGTGTTTCACACTTTAGCAACAGTGGCAGTTTTTCAACATATGCAGGAATCGCTCTGGAGCCGTTGATTGGTGCAATAGCATCTGGAAACGCTGCTGTCTTGAAGCCATCAGAGCTGGCCCCTGCAACATCTGATCTATTAGCATCTGAAGTTCCAAAATATTTAGATTCTGAAACCATCAAGGTCATCCAGGGGGGGCCACAGGTCGCCGAACAACTCTTGGAGCTCAAATGGGACAAAATCTTCTTTACAGGTGCTGGGTTGATTTACTATAGTTGTGTTATGCTTCAGGATAGAAAATATAACTGAACTAATGTTAGGTATATATAGGGAGTGCACGAGTTGGACATATAGTGATGACTGCCGCAGCAAAGCATCTCACACCTGTTACTCTTGAACTAGGTGGAAAATGCCCGGCTATTTTTGATTCATTGAAGAGTCCAAGAGATAAAAAGGTACATAAAAAAGGAATCATTGTTAGCATGGGTTCTTACTTAACTATAGCTTGTATATCATAATTTAAATAGAAATTACCTAATTACTGCTTGCAATGATGTATTACTCTTAAATACTAAGCGTTCTTCTTGGCTGAAACTTAGGTGGCCATAGAGCGAGTGGCAGGAGGAAAATGGGGATCATGCTTGGGGCAGGCCTGCATCGGGATTGACTATTTGCTTGTGGAAGAGAAATATGCAGCAACTCTGGTACCTTTCTTTACTATTCTTCTAAAACTGGTGAGGTCTAATTCATGGAGAATTTTGGATGTTGCAAATTGGCACAACCACTTCAATATTAATATTCGAAAATATAAGATCCAAGCAACTAATTAGAAATAGTGATTCGTTTCACTTTAGAAAATGTTTTAGTTTGTTTCACACAAGATCAAGACTCATAAAATGAAGGGTTCAAGATTGCTAAATCGATAAGTTTTAGTGTGTTATGACCGCTTGATGTTGTTAATTAGATATCTCATGAAGTAAAACAAGTTCAATATTTATTTTATTTTGTTCTTCAAATATTCAAATATTCAAATATTAATGCAAAAGAAAAGCTGTAACAATTTACAGTATCATAGTTTTCCTCCTCTGAAATGTCTTCCAAGACTACAACAAAGCTCTCCTATAGTTCAAAACTTCAAATGTCAACAAAACCCACTTAGCAGTGTATAATATATTCATTTCTTGTAGGTAGAATTACTGAAAGAAGTTATTAAGGAATTCTTCAGCAATTCAGAGCATCTGGCGCGAATAGTTAATAAACATCACTTTCAAAGGCTATGCGACCTTTTGCAAGATCAATCGGTTGCAGACTCTATTGTGCATGGTGGTTCAGTTAATCCAGAGAAGCTGTAATCTCTCAATCATACATCCATCTTGGTTTTTTTTTTTTTCAGTTTCATGTTATTTACAAGCCATCTGACTCTAGCAGGGTTATCAATTATGATGGCACTATAGGTCAGTAATGTCCAAATTTATACGTAAGGTGATCTTTATGTTAAGTTAAGGGAATTTTTGTGCAGGTTCATTGAGCCAACAATACTTCTAGATCCACCACTAGATGCTGAGATAATGACGGAAGAGATATTTGGTCCCTTGCTCCCAATCATTACGGTAATAATATCACTCACTGTGGTGCCTACTAAAACAATTTATTGCTCTTCGGCAGTACATGTAGTAAAATTTACAATCAACTAATTCCTACTGACCGATAGTTAATGTAGTTACCGCTACGTATGATTTTGATTTACTTTCTCAGCTATTGTTTCTGAGTTTGTAACTTTTGTTTCACAGTTGAAGAAAATTGAGGATAGCGTAAAATTCATAAGAGCAAGGCCAAAGCCTCTTGTAATCTACGGTTTCACCAATGATGAGAAGCTGCGGAAACGAATTATAGAGGAAACTTCCTCTGGATGCATCGTCTTTAATGATGCATTGATACAAGTAATGTCTTAATTAGTTTTCTTCAAATTTTATTCAATTTCCTGCACGAGGGTTCACTATAACTTAATTTGACATTTTTTGTTTAGTATATGTGTGAAACAATACCGTTTGGAGGAGTTGGCCAAAGTGGTTTTGGGCAATACCATGGCAAGTTCTCTTTTGACAACTTCAGCAATAGAAAACCTGTGGCAAGAAGAAGCTTTATTTTGGAGCTCAGTTTCAGATACCCACCATGGAATGCAAAGAAATTCCAGTTGATTAGGCATATCCTTCACTTCGATTACTTTGGTTTCGTGCTTTGTTTGCTAGGTTTGAAGAGGCAGAATTACAGGTTTTCAGTGGAGTGCTGGTGACATTATTCTCATAAATATGTATGGCCTTTGATTTTATGTCAGCAACTCAGCATGCTTCAGGGAAAGCACTTTCTTGTAATGATTTTGATGCTATGTAATTACACAGGTATCTGTGGTAATTATATTGAATGTAGCTATTTTGCCTATAATTTACTTGTCCAAACTTCTCTGTAAATCTGATGCTGTACAACTCTCCTCTCCTTTCTTTTCCAAGGAAACTGAATCAATAAAGGGTTTTGACGAGCATATGCCCAAGTTTAGGCACCTTCGGTTAAAACTGCACATCAATCATCCATATTCCATGGCATAATTCCACAGTTCTGCGATTTTAACTTTGCCTCTGATGTTATCTAAGGCCGATATGCTATATGGAAACATTTGACTGTTTTCTATTGAGCATGTTTATACCCACAGATCATTATATACATCCCTAGTTCCTAGGAGTACTAAAGCAATAAGAAGAATTTACCCAAAAAAAAAAAGGCAAGAAGAGGGGTCCACAGATGTATGATATATGATATTTGTAACCCACAGTGGACGTAATCACGAAAACAAAAGCAATTAATATTGCAGTGGATCATCAGCTATTCTCCAGCTCAACCCGTCAAATGCTGATTTGCATCTTCTTACCCGCAATTAAGGTAGGCCTACATTCAACAGCCATAAAATTTCAGTTTCACCTAATTATTATGAGGACGCAAGTCAAAACTCAAATGCAATATTTGGGACAACTAGAATTAGACGAGATTCAAAAACAATATAACTATAAAGTAAGACTGACGGCAGAATCAACAAAATTGTTATCTAGGACGTAGATAACCTCCAAATTCACTTATTCAATAAAATACTCACCAATCAGGACAAGTCATATGTGCTGGAAGCGAAAACCATAGGTGAGATTATGTAAATTCTTGGGAACCTCTTTTTCAAGTTGTCCCCCATTAATCCTTTATAGCTGAACTGCTGCCCTTTTCCTTCATGGCCTCCTTTTCCATTTTCTTCTTTTCTGCTTCAGCAAACTTAACATTCTCTTCATGTGATTTCTTAAACATGTTGACAAATAGGAGCAAAATTGAAGTCACTGAAAACAAGGAAAATTTTCTATGTCAATTAAAGTTTTCTTGCAGAGAATTAGCCATGGAAATAAGACGTAAAATAAAACAAAACCTTGCTCAAAAGGACACCGAGCTGGATCTTCACCAAAATATTGGGCCAGCGAATCAGCATTTCTTCCCTGTTACAAAAACAAACTCCCAGTTAATTAGGAACAAAGACACTTGCTATACCAAAAAAATCCACGTGAAGTTCTGAACCCAAACCAGTGCCACCAAAAAAAAAAAAAAAACAACAAACCTAATTACCAATTAATCAAATCCAACCATTAAGCTAAATATGACCCAGCAGATGTCCAATAATTAGAAAATAATTCACATCACAGAATCAATTCCTTATTGTGCTCTTTTATTTAACCTCCACATACAAATCATTATGACAACAAACAGAAATGACACACTTTTACCAGAACACAACCTGAGTGAACAGGAAGCCCAAAAACCCGGAACAGAGATGACATCAGAATATAAGCCCAAAAGCCCAAAGTATATTGGGAAATTTTACCATAATAGAAGTTGAAATATAAAACTGTTTAAGTGGCACTTACAACTTCAGAATATAAAGCTATGAGAGACCTAACATCAGCCTCTGCAGTGTCAAGAAAGTCTTTCAGGGCCTGTATAAGAAGCATGAGAAAACTCAAAATTAACATTTGATCCTTTTATTTTTTGTTTTATTTCCTTCACTAGCTAGTATGTATCTGTTGGTATAAGATAATAATACTATCACATACTTTACGAAAGCTGCTGGAAATTGCGCCATCATTCTCTGATGCAGCCAGCTCGTGTTCAACCTTTTCAAGACCTTTGTTCACTGCTTGCATTTCCTCTGCAACTAGTTTTAATTGGATCTGTCCAGTAAATAGTGATGAGTATTGGTAAATTTTCAATATAATTCCAAAATTCAGAATATATATTTTTCTTTTGAGGAATGCTAGTATCAAATATATTGGATGGTCTGCCCAATACGATCGTTCTTTTGTTTCAAAGTTCAAACGATTGATCCAAACCATTTAATATGTTCTTCCTATTGAAAACTTATAAGTAATCAATTTTTACATTTTTTTTTTTAATTTTTTGTTATTTTTTTGGTATTTTAGAAAATTCATGGTATAAAAATTAGGATCCTCCAATAACAACGATTTTCTAAAATACCAAAAAAATAGTAAAATATTTCGAAAAAAATATAAAAATTGATTTTTTTTTTTTTTTAGTTTTCAATATGGAGAACATATTGAATGGTTCGGATCGGTCATTTGAAATTTAAAAACGTTAGAACGATTGTATTGGACGGAACCCATTCGTCCAATATATTGGACTCTAGCATTTCTCTTTTCTTTGACACGTAATGGTACCTTAGAGGCAGCTTCTAGGTGGACCAAATCCTTGTCAAAATCAAGAATTTCTGGCATTTTCTCAGCAATAACCTATAAAATTCAGCAGTAATGTAAGATATCTGGCATAGGTTTCTAGAAAAACAATTGGAGAAGTTAGATAATATACCTTGCACAAATAATGCATCAAAGTCATCTTGTTATTTTTGGCACGTGTATCTGACAATTTAAGAAGACTATCCAATCTGAATCCAACAGCAGCGCCTGTGCAATCAGACATAGTTTAAGCATAAAAGAAACCACTAAATATAGTTCTATCTATTCTCCTACTATAATTCATGCTTTTACCTCTAGCAGTGCCTTGATTTAATGCATTTCCTAATGTGAGGATAGTTTGCATTATCTGCCTTAGTTTTGCAGACTCCTTTATCTATATAAGTGAAGAGGTATGTCATCATAAGCTAAAATTCAAGGCAAAGTAGCTCTAGCACTGTCACAAATTTAACCCTTGAAAAAGGTTGGATTATTATTTCATGAAAAGGTACCTCTCGAGCTGTATTGTTGATTGTAATTAAATAAGTACGCAAATCTTGCACCTGTCAAAGCATGAAATTTCAGTGGAACATTGAAAATTCAAATAACGCCAAAATAAAATAATTTACATTCCAGACCACACATCAGAAAATTTTTTAAAAAAAAGCCAAAAGTTAAATTGCGCACCTGAAAGGAGAAGGTAATTCTAAATGCGAAAACTTGCAACTTCGACTCTACTCGAGGAACTCTCATCAGCTCCAGAAAAAACTGGAAACAAATTTAAAGTTTCAAGTGTAAAATCTACATAAAAAATTTAACCAATCTGGAGATTTGAGGATTAGTGAAATAATGGAAAATGGAAATTCTGAACAAAAACAAACCTGTTCACATTTCCCTAGCATTTCTCTGTTCCCAGTATAATTCTGCAAGATGAAAATTCAGAATGATGGCTAAATAAGCACAGCTAGTATGAGCTTAAGATGCCAAGGAAATAGCAGGCTTAACCTCAAGGACCATCAGATTGATTTCAAGAAACAAATAGAACAGTAAATTTTGATCTCCTTCAGGAGCCAAGCAATTTATGTTCCAAAAAGTTATTTTTCAAGTTCATTTTGTATGAAATGAAAATATTAGAAAATGAATTATTTTTGCGGTCAAAACAATAACCTCTCGAACTTTTAGAAAAAGAGCTAATAAAATTAAATATTTGGAACTTAAACAATTGGCTCCTTAGGTAGGTCAAATCAACAATAATTGGAATCCGTCATTTAAAGTTTAAACAAACCTACAGAATTTGAGGTTAAGATGGTGATAAATTAAAAGCAATCCTTAATTATTTTAATATTATAGAATAGAAGGAAGCTGGTAATTATATTATATATAATAAAAAACAAAGATTTTTATGCATTTCTGTTGCTAAATAGGACGGGATATAGTGGCAACCACATTTCTTTTACAATCGCAATAACAAATAAAACAGTTATTAAAATACAGAAAAGGTATAACTTTGAATACGCTCTTCATAGTAAGATAGTCATTTGGTCGCCAATCAAGTTCCGACAAACCTGATAGCTAAATTTTCAAAGTTCAAACTGCTTGATGGATGATCAATTGGTTTTCAAATTGCACCATTTCTGATACGCAACCTATCTCAACATATCCATACTCTTTGATCGATTATCGCAGTCACAGTTTGTCCAAATTAATTTGTGTCACACTATAACCTATCCTTTAGTAAATACCCTAAAATTTTATAAATATACAAAATTTGTTACCTTATTAAGCGATTACGAAAAAATGAGAAAAAAAATAGGGATACAATTTTGTTGAACAATCCA
This sequence comes from Rhynchospora pubera, assembly GCA_028095005.1. NCBI lineage: Eukaryota > Viridiplantae > Streptophyta > Magnoliopsida > Poales > Cyperaceae > Rhynchospora > Rhynchospora pubera. The sequence goes on from CM051460.1 coordinate 326,049,794, forward strand.
AATAATTGCATTTACCTTCAGCATCTCCACTTCTTCTTTGGTAGGGCAAAACTTGATGAGATTTTCCACTTGATCAATGTCTAACACCGTAGTGTCTAGAGCTAAGATTGCATTCTGAATTGATATAACAAGAGTAACCGCCATATTAGTACACATGCAGAAAGGAATAAAAAGAGGATAGGCAGTTAAGAACAAAATAAGTACATGATCATCGAAACTACAGTAACCATATAGTTCACATTGTTCTCTTTTGTAAGCTTAACAAAAAAAAAGGGCATGAATTGTTCTCGATTACCAAAACATGATAGAGCATTTAATTGAGAAATCTTACAATCATATCTGGAAGAGGCATTTTAATTTTGGTAAGCATGATCTCACAGTTATTTGCTCGCCTCATTTCAACCTGAAAAATCATTAAAAAGCAATCAGTATATTGCATAAGGTAGGTGAATCAGAAAATACAATTTTAATCTAGTAGTAACATATAAAAACAATCTCATACCAAATGAACAATCTCAGGTTTTTTTATTCCAGATCCACGAGCTGATCCACCTTTTCCAACTCCAGCTTTCTCTGTTGTAACAGCCGTTGAAAACAAGCTCTCCAGTTCATTAAAGTCTATCTCAGGTGCTCTATTCATTAAAAAGACCACAGCTTTTACATTACACCTCATTAATTAGATCCCAGTTATCTGAAGAAAAATTAAGATAGTGATTACACGTACTTAGATTGACCCTCTTGCTTCTGAGAATCAGCCCAGAGACTACCTTGCATAGCCCGTGTTACTTTAACCCAATGCAAAGGTTTCAAGGGAGTCTTTTTTGGAGCACTACTATTCTGTGCAGCTCCTCGACCTCTCCCTAGGCCTGGTGGGGCCGGTGCTCTTCCCCTTCCCAAAGTTGGGGGTGGCGGGGCTGGAGGTGCTGAGGCATTAGGTCCATTTGAAGATGGAGCCCCTCCTTTAACTGGAGCCAGAGGAGGCGGAGGTGGAGGGCCTTTAGATGATGGAGTGTGAGGTGGTGGAGGTGGAGCTCGAGGTGGCGACGGGGCAGCCCGAGGTGGTCCAGGGGGAGGTGGAGGAGGGGGAGGTGCTCTCTGTGATCCAGGAGGAGGTGGAGGAGGGGGCGCTCTGTGTGATCCAGGAGGGGGTGGAGGTGGACGTGGTGGTGGTGGTGGAGCTTGAGGTGGACCAGGAGGGGGTAAAGGTTTAGGAGATGCTCCAGGTGGCACTCGAGAAGCAGGAGGTGGTGGAGGTGGAGGTGGGGGTGGTGGTGGAGCTTGACACCGTCTAGAAGGAACTGAAGGCGGGGGAGGCGGTGGTGGTGGCGGAGCATGAGTTGGCAGAGAGGGTTTTGTAAGGGGAAGGCAGGCATTAGTGCCAGGTGCCAAAGGTGAAGCACTGTATAGCTGATTGATGGAGGTATTTGATTGAGATAAAGGGGGAGGTGGAGGGGGAGGGGGAGGGGGAGGGGGAGGAGGAGGGGATCTTTTGATTACTGTGGTTGGCAATGGTGGTGGCAGTGGTGGGGATGGGGGTGCAGGTGCTACGGAAGTTGTTGATTGTAAGCAAGCATCATCATCAGTTGACAAGGATGACTTTTGATGTGACAGATCTGTACAAGAAGGTGGAGGAGGTGGTGGTGGTGGAGGCACCAAACATGGTGCAGATGTTGAAGCTGAAGAAGCTGAATTTGGTGGGGGTGGATCAGAAGCTGATAAAGCTGTCCAAGTTGGTGGTGGTGGAGGGGATGGAGGCACTGATGATATTTGATGAGCTGATGCTTGTGGAGGCAACGGCGGAGGTATGATAGCTTGCTTTGATGGTAAAGGAGGTTCTGGAAGAGTTGTAGCATGCTGTAGGCATGTTGCCTGAGGACCTGTATTACAACCCCCATCAAAATGCTATAATATAAATTGCATATACCTCATAAGATTTGAAGTTACATTTGTGGTTTTCTATACCATTTACTGCAGTCTGCAGATATATACTTCATAAGTAAGCTAAAACATAAGAATCAGAAACATAAGAGCACATAGCATGAGTTCTTGTGCTATGTCTTACTGCAAAAAGAGAGAGAATAGCTCAAGCAGGAAAAGGAAGTTTACCATAAGACTCGCTATCTTCATTTGATGTCTCCTCTGAAATGACATTCGTACCGACAGAATCCGAAGTACTCGAATCCTTCTCTTCATCAGAATCCAAAGGTGACATCGGCGGAAATTGCAAGCCAGCTCTATTCTTCATGTCACTTAAAACAAGTTTTTGCAATTTTCCTTGCAAGGAATTCTCAGACAATTCTTTGAGCAACAAAAGAGCAGCATCTTCACCTCCTTCAAGCCATTCCATGCCACTAAAGAGCTCTTTGACCATTGAAAAGGCTTCGATTGGTAATCCACCTTTTTCCTCACCATTCAGTGCTGCTATTGGTGCTCTTGGAGGAGATATGCTCTCAATATCACAAAAAAGGACCTGCATTTTAAAATTTGGAGGTAGGCATTAAAAAAAATTGCCACGTGCAAGTTGTATGCTGACATGAATTACAGTACTACCTCGCACAGACTCTACATATCAAATAAAAACATGTAGCTCATAATTGGAATATCAGGATTGCAAAATCATGTCAGTTCAAAAGCATGCAATATCATTACTTGTTGTCCTTTCTCTGTTTTTTTTTTTGGGTGGGTGTGTCAGTGCAGGTGCAGGACCCAATCATTTAACTCGGTGCTGACGTTGATATAGAACGTGTGTAATTATTAATTTACCTCTGCTCGAAAGCCTCTTGGATACCGATCTCTCGAGTCCCAGAGTAAGTCCACATCATCAGTGTTTAGTATAAGGATATTTGACCTTATGAAAGCGGTATTGAACATTATACGAAACATCATAACCTCCTTTTCAGGATCCAAGTCAAGATGCACACATTCCAAAACAACATCTCCTTGAACTAGACATTGTATGTCTATTTTGATGACATCACAATCCCCCTATGAGAAATAACACTTGTTGTTAGTGAAGGCCTTATAAAAGCATGAATTCATAAGAAGGGTCAAGAAAAAAATTACCTGCCGATAGTGTCGTAAAGATTTCTTTCTAGGCATGGAGAAAAGCATGTCAGTGGAACCGCCTCTCTTGCCTAAAACACTTCTTCCAAAAATCCGTACCAGTGGACGGCAACCATTGACATTATCAAAGCTCGGCACAGCCCGCAGAATCAAACAATCCAAAGAGAGGGCCCGTTCAGCAGGTGGCCATTCGGGTGAGATGTTTCGCCTAGCCACGTATTGTAAGTACCTCAGCTGAGATGGCAACGGGTTGAGGGGACAAAACAGTTGTATAAATCCTCTAGGTGCTTCTCGGTGTACAATCTCTAATGTTTTTTGTTCCCCGCTATGCACCTTCCTAAAAATCAAGAGACAGGCCAGAAGAAATGCCAAAAGTGGCCACCCACCTCTCTCACAATGGATTAAAATAATGTTTTGGCTATTTCCATAAGTGAGCCAGTTGTCACACACCCTAAGGAAGTGTTGAATTAAAGAGAGAGGGAGAATTGGGCAGCCTTCATAGTGACGGGGGTACTCAATTGTGGTTATTTCAAATTCACATATAGCATCAGCAAATTGGCTTCTTTTGTTGCCTTCTCTGAAATTAAAAGCGAGAAAAGAAGAATCGGGAAATTCTTCATGCAATTCATTTATAATCTCATGTAAGTAGAGGTTGTAGACTCCAGTCGGCAGGACTTCAGTTGAGAAGCATGAATCAAATACTACATAGGGAAATAGATAACTAGTTAGAAACCAATTGACACCTTCTCTTCTTCAAAAAGGATTTGCATCTCCACTAATAGACAAGAAGATAGACCAACATCAAGCAGACAGTATCAAATCGAACTATACAAACTGTATTGGTACAATGGCAGTAAACAATAAGTACTCTCAAGCAATCAGCACCTATAGTACACAAATAAGTTAAATGCTTTACAGCACCTAACACAAATACCTCAACTTTGCAAGAGGAAACACAAAAATCAATAGATTTTGGAGGGAATACGTAAGATTAAAGAATATTTTCAGAAACGCTTACTGTAGACACGATCGATGAACTCGAGCAACCCATCGGGCGGCCTCTTGTAGAAGAATCTACTGAGTAGTGACATCTCATTCGAGAAAGGTTGTACTGAAAAGCACAGAAAACCAGAAAAAACTACTTAATCAGCTGAATCAGTGGGAGCTACCTTCTATACAGACGCAAGGAAACCCTAGCAAAGGAAAAGGAGAAGGTACCTTCTCAATTGCGAAGGTCGCGTAGAGTCCGACACCGGCGATCTCTTCGGCGAAGGCGAGGTTCGGAAGCTTCTGTCTTTATTGGGTGCGAATTTTACCAGAAAATGAGAAGCTAGTAGTTTCAGTGCTTTTGTACTGTAGCAGAAGGTCCGAATTCGAATGGTTTAGGCGTAAACTGGGAGCGTGATTACTTATATTATTACAAAATTTTAGGATATCGGATTTCGGAGTCCAGACGAAATAGGATCCGTTTGGATATTGGCGGTTCGGTTTGGATTTTGTGATCGCCTGGATTCCAACTTTATGATTCGGATTTCGGATTTTGAAGGACGCGCTCAAAATTCAGGTTTTTTTTTTAATTCACAGGTTTATATTTATTTATTTAAGTGTAGGTTGGCGTCAGAGAGCCCGTATTTGAAAAAGTAATTAATACAAGATTTTTTTTTTAATTGCAGTCGAGTCGTACGTTACTTGGCAAGATGATGAGGTAGCACCGGCCTCTGACAGTAATTAATACCAGATTTTTTTTTATCTTTTAACACTTCGATCTCTTTTAAATTTCTATAAGATCTAAGGGGTCGTTTGGATCGCTTAGGAATTTAGGAAATTTGGAGAATTTTTTATTTCTAGACATAAATTTATTGGTAAGTGTGTAACTTTGTGAAGAATTTAGATTGTTTATAATAAATTTATGCTAGGAATATGAAATTCTCCAAATTCCCCAAGGAATCCAAACAGCCCCTAAGGCTCCGTTTGGATGGCTTCTTTCCGGAATAAGGAATAAGGAATAACCACTTTTTACCAATAAATTTATTTCTAACCATCCAAACTCTTCACAAAAGTTACACACTTCCCAATAAATTTACCCCTTCCCAATAAATTTCTTCCTTTCTTTCTTCTTCCTACCTTATTCTCAACGCATCCAAACGGAGCCTAAATGAAGTTTCGAATGTACTTATAACAAATTTGCCAAATTCTGCCGTGCATACTTTATTTACATGGGCTTAAATCTAAATAATTTATTCCGAATGATAAATAGTTATAATTGATTACGACTTAAATGAATGGCCTAAATTTGAGCCCCATATAACAAAAAAGTATGGAGGATTTTTTTTTCTTCTTCCTTTTAATTTTTTATTTATGGCTCCATTTGGATGTGTTGAGAATAAGGTAGGAAGAAGGAAGAAGGGAAGAAATTTATTGGGAAGGAGTAAATTTATTGGGAAGTGTGTAACTTTTGTGAAGAGTTTGGATGGTTAGGAATAAATTTATTTAAAAAAATCCCTTATTCCTTATTCTTTCTTCCCACTTCCCACCATCCAAACACAGCCTATAACATTAATACATTATAAGCCCATTCCTCAAAAAGAAACATTAGAATTTTTTAAAATTTTAACGAGGAGTGAGGAGCGAGGGTTATAAATTTAATGGTAAAACAATAGGAGTCCAAAAGACAATATGATTTCTACAAAAAAAAAACACTAATTTCGTAAATATTCCTCCAGATTAATTTCGAAGTCAAAATCAAATATGCTTCAGACAAGACAAAAGTAAAATCGATTTATATTTCGTAATACGTCAATTATAATAATTGTAGGATTTGCTATGTCGTCCAAACTGATTAGAAGCATGAATAAACATCCACTCATCCAGATTGTGCTCTAGGTGTATTTTGACAAATTACTTTTCAGTGTATTTGATGTATTTTTCATAATTAATACAGATTCCTATAATAAGTGCAAGATCTTATTTGAATTATTTTTTTGGATTTTAGTAACAATATAACTCGTAGGGTTATGCCTCAAGTTGATGAAAGAAATGGTTTAAACCAAGGTTAGTACCATTATTAGATTAAGTCAAAATTTGATTATATTTTGGACATTACATGTTTGTTTTGGTGGATATAAGAAATTAAAGCAGACCAAATTAATAACAAATATAAAATGAAGCAACGCAACATAAAATAAATGAATTAAAATCACAATATTTTGCACATTATTAACATGTATCATTTATATGAATAGCAAAAATAATTCGTCTGAAAGTATTTCATGAAATCATCAGACAATATTTTACCTCTATAAGTTTTGATGAATTTAGGGCAAGTTTATGGCACGGTCCGAATAAACGCATACAAAAATTGTAATCAATAAAATTGTTTTGTACACTTTGACGTTTCATTTATAATCAAGTAATTAACAAAATATATTGGTGTAGAATGCCTCTTAGAATTTTTTGGATAATTTTAAAATTGCCTCATTGGTGTCCTCGAGTGAAGTTTACACAATACTTGCATATGAAGCACGATTACAGTCTTTCTTAAAAAACATAAATTTTTTTTTGGTAATGTTAAAAAACATAATTGTTGTCATGAATTTCGTCCTTTTGTTTTTATTTGTGGTCTCCTATCAGGAACTTTAGTCTTCACTACAAACAAACGATCCAGACCAGCAGTATCAGAGAAGACGGAGCAAATATGTTGAATGTTTCTATAATAAAAAAGAAACATTTTCTGGACTTCAAACTCACAAGCGAACAAGAACAAAGCATCAATAAAAGTAAATTACAAATCATTCCAGAAGGTAACCTTTTACCCTGTACCACTTACCAGTTTAGAGGGCTTCACTAGAATCATTTTTATCAAGAAGCTTCTTAAGTTGCCCATTTTGAAATGCCTTCGTGGTATCTGCCAGTTTGAGAAAGTAAAATTTTAGATAACAGATTCAAGATAATCACAACAGGCATAACACAGTGGTTCAAACCACATGGAAATTGCGATTTTTAGACCTAAGATTGAAATTTAGAACATTGCAAGATCATACTGATTGCTTCTATCCATTTCCCATCTGAGGGTTCATAGTTGGTACTATAGGAGCTACCAGTACATAACTCACAAGTTCACCAGTCAAACTAATAATGAAATTAGAAGATACAAACCATCACAACCACCGATGTGCTGGCCATTGATGAAAACTTGAGGCACAGTACGTCTGCCAACTAAATCTAAAAGCACATTCTGTATCGCACGACCATCCTCTGTATCAATACAAGTATAAAACACAATTAGGATCCACTGGGTCGGCAAGACTGCAGCATTTTTGCAATTCTGCCAAATAACTAAACTATTCAGCTTAGTTTTTCTTTCAATTCTACTCATTTGCTAAATCAACATATATCTACTTAAGATTTTTCTTATGTATCTGAGTTTTTGTAGCAACAGTAGCCTGTACTCTTTTTATCGCAAATCTTAAATATTCATGGTTCTTTGAAATTATATAAATCTGCTTACCAATCAATGATAACTTAGTTGTTATTTTTGTTTTTTTTTCTCATTCAATGTGGCTGTAACAGTATAATGCACCATGGCCATTGTGCTAAGTACAAAGCAAATACACAGTGTTCTGTACTGATGCCTCTATACATACTGTTAATATACAGCACCTAAACATGTTGTTAAAACAATTGATAGAATAAGAAGAACAGTTTGAGGTTGATGAGGTATTGGCAAGAGTTGTGGTCTGACAAGCTCAAGGAAGCCATTTGGAGCATGGCACCCCTGCTGGAGGTGTTGCCAGAACAGCTACTGGACTCACAGGGAGGAGGTACTGGAGCTATGATGGAGACACAGGGGTTGATTTGTTGGGGTGCATGAGATTGACACATAAATACTTGGGGGTGCTGTTTGATAAGTTTTGTTTGTTTGTAATAATGATGTGTGGTAAAACAATGTGGATTTTGATTTTCTTTAACCAATAATAAGGGTGCACTGGTATGTAGATTGAGGGTTGGTACCGGTGCAGATAAATGGGGTATGTTTGCTTTTTGGTGTTTGTCATTTCAAAATTGCAGTGCCAATGATGCAGGGGTGGTACCAGAGTGGTACAAATGTGGTTGGTACGTTTGCTGTTTTAGAGATAGTAGTCGTAGAGATCTAATGTTGTATTTGTAATAATGATTTTTGGTGGTTAATTTTGCTGGATACTCTTCATTTCATTGAAGAGTTGCTCCCCACTTATCTCCAAAAAAGAAGAACAGTTCAAAGGTACGGGACAACAAAAAAAAAATTCTTTATTAAGAATTTCGGAGTACGAGGAAATAGATTATTGAAATGAATCATTTGGAGACTATATGCAATATTTCCCCCATTTAAAGCTAGATATTTTGAAAATCAAAGACATCTTTCATAAGAGCATATACATTATAAACAGAAATTGGAAATGGATATGATGCTAAATGTCAGAATAAAAAGCTGATAAAATATTTATTTTTCTCACTTCCACTCATTCAACATTTGCCATTTGCTCTAATCAGCAAATGCACTACAATCAGTCTGGGTTAGCCAAAATCATTCAACCGCATTATTTAGAAAAGAATAGCTGGTGCATTATCACAATATCTAATTGATCTTAAAGTCTTGCTTGATAAAAAGGTTTTTAACTCTTTTGTGTTATGATGAGGATCAGATTTTTTGGAAAGGAAATGCAAACGGAATTTTTACTGTTAACTTCTCAAAACAATGGTCAAACTGTGAGAGTACCAACCATTTTCTGTTGAATAAGATATCGGACCCCAAAACACCCTCTAAAGTTATCTCAAATTGTATTAAAAAAGCAAGTACTTGATAAAAGATGTATGCTATTACCCTTTTTGCAGAAGAGTCAATATATCATGTATTCCTTTCTTGTCCTTGCATTCAGATAATTTGGAAGTGGCTAGACATGTATATGGATTGTTCTATGCATTTTGAATAAAAAAAATCTAAGATGTGCAGTTTTTTGCACTAACATGATGATATGCGTAAGGGAAATGTTATTTCTGTTAATTTATGCCATTTAATGGTACAACTGGAGAGGAATAAGCCCATTGCCACTGTTCAACATTTAAGTCATCAAAGGAATTAAGATGGTAAATTGGTTGCATCCCCACACAGGGATTGGATTCCCTTCTTAAACAACTGATTACCATGGTTAGCTTCTGTTGCCCACTAGATTTGCAAGGTGCATTTGTCATACGTGGTAACATAGTTCCATTCCTGTAAAATCCTGTTTTGATAACTTTTAACCCTAAAATTCATATATTGGTACAGGCCACATCACAGAATCCATTATAATCCTCTTTTTGATGGATGATCTCATTAGCATATTAGTAAATAATGAATGAAAACTCGAGAATGCATGAACAATTACCTCGCTGATCAAGTTCCACAACAAAAGGCTTCTCATTAAGTTCTTCGAATATCTTTTTGGCTCGCACGGAGTACCTACATAAATTAATATTTATTGTTTATAGCCCCAGCAGTAAATATTAGCTTGCTTCATCTAATTCCTTGTGAATACTAAAAACTGAAGGACCCATGGAATGGTGCATATTTACAATCTCAAAACAGCCAGAGACAAAGGGAGAGAGAGTCCATCTAATTGTTCAAATTCCAAGTATCGGCATAGTCATGTTAATACTCCTTTTGGCAACAATCTCAGACCTTGTAACTTTTTCAATTTTTTTCCCTCTTATTCTTTTGTCGAAAGGGAGCCTTACAATTTCATTTGCATCCTATTATTACCAAATCAGTTCCTGGACTTTACTAGACGAATGCAGTACACCATCTTAATTCTAAAACAAATTTAAGAAATTAGAAGTTGATAGTCTTAAGAGGAGAGAGAGAGAGAGAGAGAGAGAGAGAATTACGGGCAGTAGGTTTTGGAGAAGATAGCAATGCGGTGGGAGTAGATGGCGTTGTGAACGAAGGCGGAGGCGGACTTGTCTCCGTGCGCTGCATTCGGCATGCATCCCAACAGAAGCGTTAGGACAAATGCCGCCGTCACTAAGGCTGAGGTCGCCGTCAAACGAAGAGAACGGCTCCACATCGCGCCGCGCCAAACGAAGAGAACGGATTAGTGAGTTTTCGACGGCCAACCAACCCAACGACAACTTGCTTGCTTGCTTGCCGAATTCAGGTCATCTCAGGTATTCAAACCGTTCATTCCTTTTCCGTGAAAGCACGAACTCGGTGCCTACGAAACGAAACTATCTCGGACTCTCGAGTCGTTTCAGTGGTCTGGTCAAGGAGCTGAGCTTGGTATCATGGTATGGGCCGTATGCCACAGGTCGAACTGGGTTCTGCTTCTACTAAGACCAGATCAACTTCGTTGAGCCCATCAGTCAGTCCATTATCAGCAAAAGTGGTCCATAATAATCTTTAGTTGCAAATAATTCAAGATTGGGCCCAAAACCGTTTTAGTTGAATTATATTATTTATATACTTGCAACTTGCCTGTATGACATTTTCTGTATATAACAAGTATTTGGTTGTTTGTTTATCATAAATGATTATTCGGGCTTGCTTAGATCTCCATTCTCTTGCACTTAGAACTAGAAGTATCTCATTACTGTGCTCAACTAATTGGATGGGAAAAAGGAATAGCATATCGTGTCCTAGACTCTTAGTACAGGAACACGCCTGTAAGTTCCTTTCATGAAAGTTCCCTAAATTAATCATTAGATGCACATCGACTGAAAAAGGAAGAGGAGAGAAGATAACAATTTAGCTTTATAATCCAGACTCCGAGAGGCAAATGAAGAATGAAGAGCACAGTTGAAGCTCAATAAACTTGCATATTTTTTTAAAAAACTATTAACCAATATTTAAGCCCACCCTAGGATTTGAGCTTGAGTTGGTGACAACTGACAAAGTTTGTTAGTTCTATAAACAAACAGCCTAATACAAAAGGTGAGCAACTGAGCATGCTGCATGCAGTTAGTACCAAATGAAAAAGCCCATGCATGCAAACATTAAGCCCATCTAACCATGTTGAGTCGACAAGATTCAAAAAATCGCAGCAAACATGAATTTTGAAAAGAGAAGTTGATTTGCCACTTCTGAAAAAGTTTTACACAATTATTGGCTGCTTAACCTCAACTAGAACTTCTTCCTGCCGGAATTCAACAAATAAAGTTGTTTTGCTTTCGTTGCCTCTCTACACGATAGAAGGGTCTTTTCTATCTTTCTTTCTTGTTTTTCTTCATTTATATGAGATCTCTTTCCTGCCTTTCAGATTTCTTTTTTATATACATTTATCCTCGCATCTAATTCAAAACATTGTTCACTTTTGTTTTTTATCGTCTGTGAATCAAATTAGTGCTGCAATTCCCTAATGAAAACAACATATAGGAATAAGGAGTCCAGCGGAGCTCCTTTTATTTATTTATATTTTTTTGAGGGCCAACAAATATTGGGAACGCTTTATTGAACCCCAAAGGAGCCAATGATAATAATACAAAAAATTGAAATTGAGCAGTGCAGTCTTGTCTCCTCTTCTCTTCCTGTCCCAAACTCCCAATTAAACTACAGTAGCAGAGAAAAAATAATAAGAAGAAAGCGCAAAAAAGGTTACAAAAACGCTTCCAACCACACAGCGATATCCATGGTGCAAGCGCAAAAAAGGTTACAACTACAATAAGTTCACGTCCTTTGAAAAGGCTCCTAAGTTTGCACTTCAAACCAATAACTGATTGAACAACAAAAGTTACAAACAAAAGTGCAAATATAGGTGGGGCCAAATTTTCGGTCAGAGCTCCTTTGTCATCACTCATCAGTAATAAGGTGTATGTCTTGTTTTTGCGCCAAATTCAGTCTAAATTTGGGGCACCCATCTCTCTAGTGTTGGGTAGCTTGTGTCCATTTTGGGTGCAAATCCGTTGTGGAAATTTTGTTCTTGATTAGCCCAAATTGGGTATTCTTCATACATTCCATTTGGATTCATTTGTCCCTGCACACAAAAGGGGTACTGTCAAATAATGTATTAAAAGTATTGAAGTTTGGATATGAAAGGTACATGTAACCAATTCAATTATTGCTCAAGAGTCTTCTTCCATGTTCACTTCGCAATCACTAACCTCATAAAACCCATTGGATGAAATAGATGTGAATGGCGCGTTGACAGGTACACAACCGGTTGCTGCATCACAGCTAAAAAATTCCTCGACATGCCACCCGGGCAACATATTGATCAAATAATTAGATATGCTGCTACTGTTATTACTCATAACACTGCCAGTACAAGTACTCCCGGCCTCCTCTTGGCTAATTGCTTTGCCACTATAGCAATTGTTTTCTCTCGTAATTTGTTTATCTGTCTGCTGCACTTCAATTTCAGAAGGAGCTGAGCTGGAGGTTATCGGGGCTGAAGAGAGCCTCGCACCTGTCAGAAGAAATCGAGTGTGCTTCTTAGTTAAGTCGCTTGACGTGTGTATTGGCACGTCACAGTCTCGGCAAAGAATGGCTCTATCTTCTTTGCAGAACAGTAATCCTCGCTTGTCCTGTGCAAAAAAAATTCACAAACAAATGTTAGATTTCCAGGCCAAATGATTTGTTAGGCAAGCAATAAGACTTTCTCGTGTTGAAACCTTCCAACATTACATATAAGATATAAAAGTATGAAAGGACGCAATCTTCCTACATGTAAAAAATTGTCTGAGGTCTTATGTGAACAGGTATATAGATCGAACAGCTAATAAAAAGTTTGTAAAAATCCAACATATATAACAAACCTGGCAGATGTCACAGAGAGGAGGTGGCTGAGCAGAGGAGGAGCGAGAAGAAGGATGAAGAAGAGAGAAACGGCGGTGCTTGCTGGCAAGTTTGTTGGCCCGATGTACCCGGTGGTCACAGTTATCACAAAGTGCTGCCTCGTCGGCACAACAGAAGACCGAGGCTGCCTCGACGCCACATCCATCACACTGCACCTTCATCTCTGGGCCCTTTTTTTCTTTCTTTCTATCTTTCTTTTTCTTTTTTGTGATATCACTTTTTGGTTTTGGTCAAATGTTAGAGAGGAGATCGGCACAAGAGGTAGGAGACTAGGAGGAGAAAAGGAGAGGGGCATTTATACCGGTGGGAGGAGAGACCTTTCAGCCTTAATTTGTGGGGCATGAATTATTTTAAATTTCCCTTTCTCTAATAAGAGGCTGGGACTTGATCTGAACTCCAGGCCCTAGTTATGCAGAAAAGTGCATAATAGGAGTTATCTAGCTAATTAATTTTAATACATTTTTTTTTAAAAAAAAGAGGAATATACAGCTTTGTTATATGGTGGCACAAGAAAATTAAGCAATGTCAAAGTCATGCATACGCTGAATATTTTAACAGACTTCTATCAACTGTTTTCAAATCAGTGGGCGTGTGTTAATACTTTTTTTTATATTTGTGTGTTAATACCAAATATACAATTATCTGTTGAATTCGATCATTGTTTTAGTTATGTTATGGTCTGTACATAACACACTCCCACAGTGTTATATATATATTGTTTTATGAAAAACTGGGGAGATCAAAACCAAACAAGAAATTTAAGTAATAAATTAGCCTTTTTTTTTGGAAGTCATAAATCAGTCAGTTACCATTTCCAATAAAACCACTCTGCAAACTTTGTATAAGTAAAAACCAAACAGAGTGATGATGTAATTAAATGCGCATACTATATTGTCACAACTATTTTGAGCAATTTCTTTGCTAATGCATGCAACTTTGTTGCCGACATTATGAAAAAAAAAATGATGTGGCTAATTATATTGGTAATCTATTATTAATTATTTTGGCAGGCAACTATAGATATTAGTTTATACTAATCTATAAGTTAGTAGCTTCAGGGTGTGCTTTTGAGAGACTTCATGGAGAGGCAGGCGAAGGCGCATATCCAACTCTTTATGTCTTATGTTCTAATTTCGAAGGTGAATGAGCTAGGATTATTAGGGGTGAGCAAAAAGTTCATAATTCGTGAGTTCACTCGAATTCAACTTGTGAAAAGCTCGAGCTAAAAGAACTCGAGTTGAACTAACTCGGTTAACCGACGAGTTGAGATTGAGTTAGGCTCAACTCGGCTTGTTGACTCATGAGCTGACTCGTGACGTGATAAATTTTAATTTTTTGGAGATTTTCAACATGATCTATGAGTATTAATATTGAGTTTCAAGACATATTTTGTTTCAAATCAATGAAAAAAATTAAATTGATGATAAATTTTATTTTTTATATTATTGTATATATCAATTATCTTAATTTTGAAAGAATGTATCAATTAAAAAATAAAAATTTGAAATATACATACTGATATCAAGTTGGCTCATGACTTGTGAGCCAACTCGAGTTAGAGACGAGTTGAGTTTGAGCTAACTTAAAAAATTCGAAAGTATTTCCAACTCGACTCGAGCTAACTCGAGTTATAGCCAAGTTGAGATTGAGTTGGCCCCAATTCGCTCGAACTCGGCTCATATACAGCCCTAGCTAGGATGGATGGAGCAAAATAAAATACATCACTCAATTTATTTATTTTTTTAAGAATTGTTCCTTCGAATTTTGAGTGTAAGAAATCTAATCTCTCCTTTATTTTTTTTTTTCCTCCTTCACCCTCAAACTCAGAAGCAGAAACTGCAATCACCAGTTTATGACAAAGGATAAATATTTAGTTCATGAAGGTTGCCTTTTTTCAATATATTCCCTTTTTTCGAAAAAAGAAGATATACTTTCACTCATTACAAACATCGAATTGTGGGAATTACCTTATAAACTTTAAACTTGTAGTTGACAGTCTTAGATCCCCTGAGTTAAAATTCTGTAATAAAAATAAATTAAAATTTTTTGAATTATTAATTGGATTAAGCATTAAAACTCAGTTTTGTTTAGATCATGTTTTTTTAATACTATTCAATTGTCAAAATATCTACCCAACTTGTTTGGGACAAAAGACTTAGTTTTTGTTGTTGTATTCAATTGTCAAAATGTAATTTTCAGTTTTGACGTTTTTTTAAAAGTTAATTTCAAACTACATTGAATATTATGTGATTATGCTATTAAGAATAAAGATTTGTTTTGCATAATTTTGACGTCGTAAAAATAAAGCATAAAATTTATAGAAAATAGTTTAATATGATTTATCGACCGTTTTATTTCACTTACTCTAAACGTTTCATTCTTGCATAACGCCATATTAATTCATTAAATGATTTCTAAAACCTTAAGTTAATTAATACCGTTAGCTTTTTGAATGTGTGGCCAAACTGTTACTGAAATTTTATGGCTTAAAGTTTCTCGGAGGAAATAAAAAAAATTTAATTAATTTATGAAACAAATTCTATACAAGCCAAAAACTTCAGTTATGTTGACTCATTCTAGGTTTTCATTTGCCACAAATTTTCTTCTTTATCGTATATTATATCCTATAAACCATGAAAAGATGATAAAGATGGCCATATGGTGTGGTACTAAAAATAATATTTTCCCAAATATTGCCGACTTAATTTGGTGGGGCTACAGCATGGGATAGAAGTGGCTTTTTGTCCGGTTGGTAATCAATCTATTGATCATGCAATTGGGAAGTTAGAAAAACAATTTCAAGTGCTTTTGAGGTATCAAATTTTGCAAAGAACTGGTAGCGTACCATTTTAGGATAGTGGGGCTGGAGAATAACTGGCTCCGTTTGGATGGGAGTGAGATAAAATAGTTTTTTCCTACTTACAAATTTATTATAAACAACTCAAACTCTTCATAAAATTACACACTTTTTAATATTTCTTCTCTTATTCCTCTTATTCCCACACCATCCAAACGGAACCAGTCTGATTGGCCAATCACACCAACTTTGACTTCTATTAAATTACATTTTATCCTCTTCTTGAGTTCTATTATGTAACAAGATGGGTAACAACTAAGAGTAAGAACTACTGATATACATCAAGGCTTAGCATCTGGCTTGGGTTAATTTTATCTTAAAAAAGTTTGGCCCACAGATTCACCTTGAACCTTACACAAATCATAAAATGCAAAAGGGAAGTTCCAGGTAAGATAAGGGCGTATATCAAGGATAGTGACTTTGCAAGTTGACAGTATTAATAAAACCCAACAGGGACCATTTGTGGCATTATGGGCATGATCAACTTGCAAAGGGGACCCCTTTTATGTCAGTATGAAGTCTGAGAAATACACAAGCTGCTAGGCAGGAACCTTTATCTCTCTATGTACGTGAACTTAACCAGCCTTTTGCCGTTTAAAAATATTCAATATTCATCTACTTCAGGATTTATTTAATTTCTTATAATTTAATTTAAATGGAAAGAAAATATTGAGTTTGCATCGCTTTTTTGGTATGACTTTGATCTTTGAATGACATTTAAGAAGTCTAGAATTCCGATATCTTTTTGGTATGGCTATCAACACTTTTAGGTTTTACATTTCATCAACCTAGCAAAAATGCATCCAATATGTTGATAAATAAAGAAACAAAATAATATTAGATATTCTATTTGTATTTATTTTCTTATCTTGTATTTTTTATGTATTATTGTTATATTTCTAATTCTAACTTAGTCTAGATAAAAGATTTAAATCTTTTATCTCGTTATTGAATCCAAATCACTTATCTGATCAAATTTTAAAAATTCATGGCCTAAATTTGTGCATTTTAACATTTGGATATACATCTTTGGACTCAAAATTAAATAGACTTTTGGATTTATGACTTTATAAGTAGTAGAGATTTGTTGGAGAACTCGAGAAGCAAGCCTACATCTTCAAAGTTCATAATAGGGTTATAAAGTTGAGCTAGACTAAAATCAACTACGACTGACGGATGGACCGTTAGTCGTGATTAAATCTCAATTTTCGTGGTCCTAATGACTAATTCAAACCGTTCAATGTGTTCTCCATACTGAAATCTTATTGGAGACCAAATTTTATATTTTTTTAAAAAAAAAATTAACTATTTTTTGAGTTTTTTAAAATCGTTGTCCATGAAGGGTTCACAATTATTTAGATTAAGAATTTTATAAAATACCAAAAAATACTAAATATTTAAAAAAATATATGTACAAAATTTGGTCTAGTGAGATTTCAACGTTGGGAACGTATTGAACGGTTTAGATCGGCTATTAGAACCTCGAAAATTGAGATATAATCATTGCTAATTTTAGTTTATAAGTTGCACCTCCTGATTTATTTGTGTTTAATATTTGACTTAACTGGTTTTTTCTAACTCATATGTTCGAACTCTTCACATCATGTAATGATGATATTACTTGATTTAGAATATTTAGCTTTAATATAACATTAATTACTCACTTAGGTATAAATGTTGATCAATTTTTACCTATACATCAGTACTTTATTAATTAATTTACAATTCATTTCTTTAAGATAACATAAAATAAATAACTATTTAATTATTTTTTCTTGCATAATCGAAATGGATTCAAAATCAAGTTATATGAGCTAGATATTTGAATTTATTACAATCCAACGTATATAAATAAATTAATTAAATTATAACTAGAATAAACACATTTGAGCAATTGAGCTAGATTCATTCCGCACCCTTCGGCAAGATGCCTTACAACTACAAGTGACTTGGATTCACATAACTTCTCCGGCACCAAAGAGTGGGAGAGCCTTCCAGAGGAATCATTTCACCGTACTCGCTCTGCATACAGAGAGTGATAGAGTATTTTTTTTATTATTTTTTTTTTTGAAATTGCGCCCGTAGGCAGAGAGTGATAGAGTATGGCAACTTGTGTGCGCATATGTGGTTCATATCTTCTCCCAAAGCTCTGGACAGAGCACTGGCCTCAATTTAAAAAAGAGACGTTTCCTATTGCTTTAGCTTTTAATACCGGTCAGATGACACAGTAACTTCAGGTCAACGCTACATAGTTATCACCGGGTCAAAAGCTAAGAGTGATATGCTTATCAATAATTTGATCACCCAATTATGCAGTCAAATTTTCACTATTAAGTAATGATACTAAAATAATGGCAATATGACTGGTTATTAGTACTAAATATATAGCAAGTGGGTTAATACAATGCGCATAGACATGTTAGATGAGTTTTTCTCGGAAGCATATTTAAAAGACAAGAGACTAAAAGAACTTCAGCCCATCAAAATTGTTATGTCATATATATACATGGGTATGTTTGGAAGTGGTGTGGAATAAGAACAAGAACAAAAACAAGCTTATTTTTGTTCTTGTTATAGTTTCATGTTTTTGTTGGAATAAGAACAAGGTTCATTTTGTTCTTATTCTCCTTGTTTTAAATGGTGTCAAACAAAAAATAGCTTGTTCTTATTCTCTTGTTCTTATTCTATGAACTTCCAAACATACTTAAAATTAATGACCTAAATTGAAATGTAGAAGCATGTCATATGAAATAGTCCTTACAAACTCTAAATTTGCATCAGAGATTCAAAATCATTGATATTTTTTTATTCAATATATAGAGAAAAATACTTTCCTAAATTTATATAAATATATTTTAGCTAATAAGACATATAATTACAAAATTAAAAGCTATGTAATATGGAAGTTTGTATTTCCTTGTTATGTTACATATCTACTACGAAAACAGTTTTTGTCCTATTTAATTTAGAGTTTTTGTTTTCAAGCGTCGGTCCAAAAAAAAAAATTCTTAAAATACCTTATGCTTTTCAAAAATAATAATTTCATTACAAAAATCTTATATTCATGACATTAAATTTATTATTTAAGAGATGCTATGGTTAAATCGACTTTACTGATCGTTCTGTAAATCCTGAACAAATTTCAATTTAGAAAGTTTAAATGATTGATCCAAACTGTTCAGTATAATTTTTATATTAAAATATTCTTAGAGACTAAACTTATATATGTATTTCATATTTTAAACTATTATTTAAAATATTTTAATCGGAGAGTTAGTAACTAAGTAGATTGATGATTTTCTAAACCTCAAAACATAATAAATAATTTTAAAAATATAAGAAATTTCGGTCTCTAAAGAAATTTCAATATGAATATTCATATTGAACAGTTTGGAGTGGTCATTTGAAGTTTATATATTGAAAATCAATCAGGTTAATTTGACAATCTCTTTTGTCAAATCGATTTGAACGTAAAATTTTTTTTAAACATTAAATATCTATACAAAAAATTATATGAGAAGTCACACAAAAAAATTATATTAACGATAAAAAAAAATTGTGTTACTTTTAATAGTTTTACTTATTTTAAACACACTAAACGCAATTTTTTTAAAAAAAAAATGAGTAAAGACGTATGAAACAAGGAAGCCCGCCGGTTAGCCGGTTAGGATTGAAGATTAATGACGCGGATGGTTATAGTATGGTTAAGAAGCTACTAAATTTAACCTTCATATATATTTAATAATTAACAATTAATTATTTACAATTTATAATTGTGCAACAAAAGCACGACATTAACAGGATGGGCAAGAGTGGAGCAGTTATGGGTAAGAGAGGCAGATCCGATGGGATTTGCATATGGACACAAACTACTTGCCATCCAATCCGGGTCTGGCCTCGACAATAAAGACACATCCAACTTGATATTATTTTTATCCTTTCCCAACCTGTCCAATTTTATTTTTTGGATTTATATTAAAATTGTTTTACTTTGGCAGAGTAGTCAGGCTGCTTACGATGTTCCTGTGCCATAGGCAATTTATTGCGATTAGTGCAGTTTAGACTATATATTCTGGTCCACACATATCTCCGGAATCTTATTTGTGAAGAAGTATTTTAATTTTTCTGTTGTCTTTTTAAAATAGTTTGTTTTTAACTATTAATGAAGTTGTCTTCGACTTGTAGTTGTAGCACAGTTGAAATTTGACATCCTTTAAGCAATACTCGGACAATTTGAGCGGCCAGTCCAAAAGAAAAATGATAAAAAAGTATGTTATATGAATGTTTGTGCCATGGATAAATTTTTTTATGAGCTTAAATATGAACAAAAATTGATTACCGCCATTTGCAGTTTTGCCGTCTCCGCTATAGCTAAACAGAAAGTGAACATTTAAAATAGACACGGTGAACATATATAATGATCAAAGTGAACACATACAAACAGATAAGTGCAATAAAAATAAATTGAATGTGCATATAAAACTCTGAGTAAGAGATGTCAAAACTTATTTATTTGTAAGTGTTCACTTCGATAGTCTATATGTTTATCTTGTCTGTTTTATGTGTTCATTTTGTATTTAGCGATGACATGAATGACAAAATTAGAGATGACACTTATAATTTCTGAATCTAAACTATTCATTTAGAATGATTGTGACTTGGTTAATTATGACTTAATTGGATGGTTTAGATTTAAAATCCATGTAAAAAAAATATCGATAACAAAATTACCCTTTATAAAAACATAATGATTTTCACATCATTTATATAAAACTAAGTCAATTTTCTGCGAATGATAGAATTGACAAGACACTATTTTATAATTAATTCTATTATGTTTTTATTATGCACTTCCATCTCCACGAGTCTCTTCCTCCGTTTAGCAAGTGAAGAACAACGCAAATTCTTACGTCACGGAAGTTCTTCCAAATAGATGCAAATAGATGTTGCTTTAGATGAAATAAAAAAATTAAAAGCTTATAATTTTACTTGCTAAATTTACCTTCTCAGAAGGTTCACTAACTTTTTTTTTCCCCCAAAATTTGAATTCTCAATATTTATGTACCTCTATTTACGTCACTTATATTGAAGACAATTTAATCTTTTGTATCAATTTTCTACTTCACGTCGAAATATCAACAGCCTAAAAACTTGAAAGAATGAATCACTATTTGATGATTCGAATGTTTTTATTTCGAGAATATTTTTTCCTCCGTCAGGATTGTTAATTTTAGTAATGGAAAATTTTTAGCTTGCGGTCTCTTAAATTAAATTGAATATTTTTTTTCGTGAATCTATTACGGTCAAGGAGAAAAAAAATTTATAAATATTCGCAAAATATCTAAAATGAATAGGTCATTGGAATTTTCTTTTCATTTTGTAACTTTTTTTCTAATAAAAATTGGTTACCTAATTTGACCTCTTCTTAAAACAATGAGATTAATTTTAATGTAGCCGGATTAACTATTCTCACTTCTTATTCTAACATCTAGTCGGATTAACTATTCTTATTCTGATTCAGAATAAGCCCTTAATCCTAGACTATTTGGATTGTCTCTTAGTCTAGAATAGCTATTTAGTCCAGAATAACTCTTATTCCCGACTATCCAAACAGAGCCATTATTATTAAAAAGAAGGCTTAATTTTTTATATGGCCTCCAACTCTTTCTTATTTGTTTATTTCTCTCTCTATTCTTGTGTATTTCTTATTTGCCACTAAACTCTTCTAAATGATTTCTTATTTACCCTTCAACTTAACCACACATAATAAACTATAATTATTTTATAAAAAACTGGAAATTAATTTTGAATTCAAGTAGAAGGACAAAAATATTCTAAAATATTTTTTTTATTTTCCCTCGTTTTTACTCTTCTTGCTCCAGAACAGAAGAAGATGATTATATATTCTCGAAGGAATCGACGACCTAAACCGACAGTTAAACTTTTACGAACTACGTGCAAATTATATACACCCAAACTAGTAACTAACTTTACGAATAGTACTTGATTTCTAATCACATTATTCGAAAAAAAAATATATTTGTTTGTTTTCTAGAAGTACTAGTACTTCTTAATTTACTATTCATATTACATAAAATAAGGATTATTTTTATCGTATCGTATAACGAACTTTAAAGCACAGATTAAAATCATTTTCTTTTGTGGAATTTTATTTGATTAGAAATTTTTTTATCAAAATAAATGGATTTCATTTCATTTCATAGGAATTTTCATGTTATTAGATCCAACAAAATGGTAAGAAATCAATTATAATGAAATGAATTCCTGCATGAAAATTATTTTGATCAAAGTCTAAATATTTTAAATTAGTTTTCAGTTTGAACTTTGAACCTAAATTTTGTAATCCTTGGAACATGCCCTCATTAATTTGGCGGATTAAGAAATTGGCATTGGGCGGAATTAAAAATTTAGGCGAATATGTTTGTTTTACTTGTTATTACAACTTCAGCACGAGTACTATTTGTAAACCTCGACAAATCGAAACAGGTAGTTGGTGTTTCATATCTCGACTTTTAGAGTACAAATGTAAACCTCGACTTCAGCACGAAGGAAAATGAAAAATGTTCTTGGGGTAATTTTGTCTTCTACTTTATTCAAAATTAATTTTAAGTTTTTTAATTATAAGATAACCATAGTTTATTATGTATGGTTAAGTTGAAGGGTAAATAAGAAATCATTTAAAAGAGTTTAATGGCAAATAAGAAATACACGAGAATAGAGGAAAAAATAAACAAATAAGAAAGAATTGGAGGGTATAAAAAAATTAAGCCTAAAAAGAAAAGATAGTGAGTTTGAGTGCAACGATTCATATATCTTCTATTGTTAAAAATAAAAATACTGTAAGCAGTTCATACAACAATTTTATATATCCTTTTGGTCCCGTTTGGATCGTATGGGAATAGGAGGAAAATAGTTTCTTCCTAGACGTAAATTTATTATAAACAATCCAAACTCTTCACAAAGTTACACACTTCTCAATACTTTCCGACTAAAAATAGACTATTTTTCTTATTCCTAAGCAATCCAAACGGAACCTTACTTACTGAAGTAATGAGCATAATTGCACATCAATCAAACTAAGTGCAATTAAGCCAAAAAAAAAAAAAACTACATATTGTAGTAGTGTAAACCTACTTCTAATGTTTATCGTAACTACGGTCTACGGCATGCATAGTATATTTCGTAATGATTGTCACCTCTTCTAAGAGATGCTGATTCGAATTTTGAAATCAGTTGTGCACGGATTACATAATAGATATATAAGCTCTCTTTTAAAAAAATTGTTATAACTATTAAATATTTTTAAGAGCTAGTAAACATTTCAATAAGTTTATCTGATTTATAATAACTAAAATAAACAAGTGTTGATCTTGTGACAAATAACAATGCATCTCAAGTGAAAGGTCGCAGGTTCGAAATCCGACTGGAGGATCTTTTATAGACAATTAATTTAAAGATAAGTTGGGAATCTTGATCCCAATTTATCTAAAAAAAACAAACAAACAATTGTGCATCGTATAAACATGAGTGCATATGCGATCGAATTATGCAGTTTGTGCTGAAAAAAAATAATTTAGAGATATTTATGGAAATAATTTATTGGAAGTAATTATCTGATCCGATATGACAATTCTATCAATACTATATAAAGTATCTAAAACAAGATCATAATAATTTCACAAAATAGAGTTCAAACATTTGTTAACATTATTATAGACAGTTGATCTTGTGTGCAACTTGATCTGATGTACAATAGATCTGTATTTCAAAGAAAGAGTCGGACTCCCTTACAAAAAAGATAAAGGCGTTGGATGATTGTTTTCATTTTTTATTTTTTCTTTATTTGTGCGTACAATAAAGAAAAGAAAAAACCAAATCAACCGTCTTCCATCATACTAAAATTGCCGTCTAATAATATCGCCTTAAATTTTTTTTCTTATTACCACACGGTCGGATGGATTCATTTGCTAATAAGAACAAAATCTCAATGAATCGGACGTACATCAAAGTAATTAAGGTCATCTCTCATCTGTACTTATTAAGTACCTCATTAAGTAACTCATTAAATACCTCACTTAGCTTAATTGGCAACACAAAAAATTGCCACAAAACCTCTAATAACGTCATTGCTAACCTCAGTTATCATTTCGTCAATTTAAAAGGCAATGTTGTGTGATATATTTAGGACCAACAAAATGGGGCGGGGTCAGAAGCAACTAAACAAGCGCAATAAACGCATTACCTTTCCATGCATCAATTGCTAAAATATTGCGCACTTTTATCTTTTGCAATTTAAGCATTCGATCCATGGGGAATCGATGTTTCAGAATATTTTATACTGTACTCAATAAAAAACGTTCCAAAAAGTACTTCTAATTAATGTGCACCCCAATTGCAACCTCCAGCAATTAATGCCTTCTTGGTGAGAGCTTGCCAATAATGTCGCTTCGAAGTATAAATACTAAAAATTATGTATCAATAGAGTTCAACATATGCAATTTACAAAGACATTAAAAAAAAAAACTAAATACATATTATATTCTCAAGATGCTCATTATTATTTGGAGGGCCCAAGACCACGAAATGCCTACAATTATCATGGAAAAAAGTATTACAAGCTATTAAAAACGAAAAAGAAAACTCACATCACCGTCGTATACCGGTATGCTACAACGAGAAAACAACACACAACTTTCACCCAAATTCTTATTTAACTTCATATATAGGTACCACAGCGGTACACAACACACAAAAAAGATAAGAAGAAAAAAGATCGAGTTTGACCAAAATAAGATTTGATATTTTTATATATTAATTACATTTATTAGACCTTAATTTTTTTACTTCGTCTAGGCCTTCGAATTATTTTAGAAAGTTTTTAGCATAATTTTCTTAAAACGTGTATTTGTTATTTGTTTTTATTAATTCATTCAATCCATATTAGTGAGAACTCATGATTACTTTGATTCCTGCAATATGAGTAATAATATACGTTCAAGATTAATTTTGATTCCTGCATGAGTATTGAGTTATTCTTATCCCATCATTGACTATTGCTATGACATATTGGCATGTACACTTGCTAGTCAGCATGTGATTGCTAAAGCTTCCACCTTTTCGGCTGTTTCAGAGTTTATTTAGACAACTAAGGCTTGAGAGAATGATCCGCCGCGCCAAGCGATGTGCGAATCAATTCTGTCCACACTTATTTCACGGAAAAAAATATATATGTCCACACAGCCACACTTTTTAATAGTTTTTATTTCGACGAGATTTACCTAACAATTTATAAGTGGAGGGGTCCCGGTCGCACATAATAAGTTGATCCCCGAACTTATATCGTTGAAAATCAAAATATAATATTATCAGTTCGTACTTGCTTCAAAAAAAAAAAAATATTATCAGTTCATACAACACTATAAAGATTTTTAGGCTTTGGTATTCCTTAGTTGTCGGAGGAAAAGAGGCTCGCTGTTTCGATTCTGCACGGTAATTAATCAACTTTCCTTCAGTATATAGTAGTTACAAAATTACACTGACATAAGTATAGAGTAAACATATATATTTGTTTTAAAAACATCTTAATTTATAATTTAGCAGATCATATCTTACAATTGCAATATCAGTTGAGGAAAGGAAAAAAAAAGAATTTTCATGAAACTTAGGAAAAATATTAGTTAGCTGCATGAGTCAACTGTTAAGCAGTGTTTTCAATATCCTACCAGTTATCGAAAAATTATGGTAATGCCGGGAGTTTTACAGGCCGAAACAGCGGTATTCTATAAAAAGAGACAATTGAAAAATACCAGATTTCGATAAGGTATTAAAAACACTGCTGTCAAGTTAATTAGGTAAGTAAGATCATATTAGGCAAGTTTGATTTTCGCCTTTTCGGTCTACTCGTGTCAGATTGGTTTGGATCAGATCAGTTGGACGGCTCAATTTCAAATTGGACCGGACCTGGCATACTTTTACAGTTGAGTCAATTGGATTGGATATACTTTAAAATTTGAGTCATTTTTTAAAATTTTATTTTAACAAGAGAATCGAGTTTCCCGATTTCATTTTGAATTATAAATGTTCAGAAAAAAAGACTATTTTTTAACTCGCAACCTCCACTCTTGAGCAGAGCTGCTAATGGACACAATAGTCCAATGGACGATATGGACTCGATAATATTGGACTTTTATGGAATGAACTAGTTTTGGACTGGACTAAAATCCAGTTCAAGTCCAATTGCTAATATCTTTTTGGACAAATTGTGGAAAGTACGGACGAATTGTGGACGAATCGCGGAAACTACGGAAGAATTAATAAACCAGTCTCCGTTTACCACTCGACCTCTACCTCGAACACTCAGCCCAGATCCATCTCGTCTTCCCCACTCGACCTCAACCTCTGGCCATGGCGGCTCACCTCAAAACCCAATCGATGCTCGAGCGACTGTGCAGCGCAGCACCGCCTTTCAATTCTTCTCTTAGACGACGACGACGACAATCCTACTTCCACCAAGTCCGGCCCCACCGAAACCACCACCTCCTCTCCTCTCCTTCTCCCTCTCCCTTTCATTGTGCTATCTCCTCTCGTTGGATCGATTCTCGATGTTTCTCTCCCTCGCCACTCCAATCTTGCTTGCTCCTTACCAACTTTTCTGGTTAGTGACACACTGACACTAGTACTGTACATGTCCTTCTCTCTTGGTTACTAATTTACCATGACTATAAATTTCATGAATTAAATGAAATTTGTCCTTTTTAATGTATTTGGATAGGTTTGTATGGAATGATACTTCTAGAGAACGATGATGAATCAGAGAGGGTAATCGACAAAAGGTTTCAAATATGTATTTTTCGTTGAATACCAATTGTTGTTGATTTTATATTTTTCTTTAATTAGCTTGAATTTTGAGACGTAAGTTTAAATATGAATTAATTTTTATAAAACTAAATCATTGACTGTTGTAGTTATACTGGAGGTAATTGTTTTTATATTTATTTATACTTGTTGTTTCCTTTTCAATTATCTGATTTTGGTAATTTTTGTTTATTTTTTTGTCCATATTAAATTGACCTAATTAGTGTGATATAATTTCTAGTTAATAACAATATATTATCCATACGCCAAAGGCTGTGATATCAGAGTCTGACAGTAAAATAAATAAATAAATCCAGACTAGACATCAGGACTATGGGATCTATGAATTACTAGGACTAAAACTTATTTCTTTTAATTGTTCTTAAATTCAAGAGTATTAAACTATTATTTATAGAAATCACAGTTTTCTTTTTCAATACACACCAAATTATAATTAAACAGGTAATTTAATAATTTGAGTTGACATGTAATTTAATAATTTGAGTTGACATGTAATTTCTAATCCATTTTAATATCTTTGTAATTAATTATTTCATAAATTGGTTTCAACAATTTATTTGACAGTAGGAAAACTGCTCACAGTTACGACAATAATAAATAATAAATGGTGGCATATGCAAATGCGAACAAAAATATGAACTCAACTAATCTGTTCAAAGCATGTACGAGTAAAAAATAAAGGGGAACGTTTTCTCGGATTAATGTAAATGCTACCAGAGTTAAGCACAAACCTCGGTCCACATGGACAATTCATGGACAAATGTTGGACACTAATTGGATAGTAAATGAACTGGACGTGAACGGATTATTAATCCACATTGTGGATTAAATGTTGGTAAGTTCAAACCTCGGTCCACATGGACAATTCATGGACAAATGTTGGACACTAATTGGATAGTAAACCTCGGTCCACATGGACGATACATATATTGGTAAGTTCAAACCTCGGTCCACATGGACAATTCATGGACAAATGTTGGACACTAATTGGATAGTAAATGAACTGGACGTGAACGGATTATTAATCCATATTGTGGACGTGGACGTCAAGTCTTTATGATTGGATGGAGTTGGACGTCAATTGGAATCCATCCACTAGCACCTCTACTCTTGAGTATGTTACCTTTTGTCATTAAACAAGAGTTAATTCTTTAATTGAGTAAAATTTTTCACTAACAAGTCCAAGTTAGGTTCAAGTCAGACTGAATCAAAGTAGATCAATTTGACATTAGAGCATAACAAATTAGGGATTCAATCAAGTTGGGCCGAATCATATTTCAGATAGGCTATCTTCAGTTCATGACTGGATCTCAAGCATAGTAAAATCGGATCAAATCAAATTTGAATAATTTGACTTTTTAGCAAGTTTCTAAATTTCGGCGAAATAACAGAAATAGCGGTATTCTTTGTCAAACCGCATGAAAGTTATAGTCTTAATTGAGAAAATGACGTAACTGTTAGAAAGTGTGCTAATTTTCATTTTTATGCTAATTACCAATTAATTAACCAAGCAAACAAAGCACACACAAGATCTAGTACACAAGCTATTGAAACACACGAGAAAAAGGATTGGAAGTATACCTCTCTTGGTATCGCAACCAAGAGGCTCGTTCCAATGGATTGATGTCGGTGGCGTGCTCTCCAAACACCTCCTATTCACGGCGCCTCGAGTCCACTATGGTATTAACCAAGTTCTTCTCAATTCGTGCTAGCGAAGAGATGAACGAGTCTAATCCCAAGCGTTCCCTTTCTTCAACCAACGAACCGAACGATTTGTGGGAGAATGGGATGCTCAACACATGAGCTAGAGTGGAGAGGGGGAAGGGGGCGGCGCACCACAAAGGGGAGGCCAATAGTGGCGGCTAGGGAGAGGAGGAGAGAGAAGAGGGTCAAAGGAGCCTCCAATAGGTGCCTTATATAGCCTCTTAACCCTAGATAGGAGTTCACACAAATTACAATTGTGCCACTCCTACCTACCTCTTGTGGCCGGCCTCCTAGTGGGCTCTCTTGGCCCACTAGGCCATCTCTATTTGGTCCCTTTAATTCTATTAATTAAAGGCCCACTCATAGCTATTCAATTTGGACATTTAATTTACTAATAAATTAAAGCCCAAATAACTTAACTAAATTAAGTGTGTTATTTATAAATAATTATTAACTTAATAATAATTATTTAGAGATTAGACAATGCATTAATTTATTTCTATATGATCTATTTGACTTAATTAATTATAACGGTCCATAACGCTATTTAATTAATTAATCAATCTATCATATTTTGCAATACACATTATTGCAAATAAATAATACACATATGATTAAACACCAATTTTGTGTGACCCTTTGAGGATTTATGCTATGTTGGACATGGAATTAAATCGCTATTTAATTCCAATAATCATAAGCGGTATCTAGCAACACGTTATGATTCCCAATTCGCATAAATAGTGTACATCTACAAAATTCCAATCCTGCATAAGAGAACAATTATGTTTCTCTATTTTGATTCTTATGTCACACGATATCATCGTATAATCCAAGATAGGAACGTGTCATTCTTGCAGATTATACGTTTCTTGATCTAGAGATAATTGTATCAGTTGCTAGCAAACAATCTATCTCCATCAAGGGGCCCAAACAGATATCGTCACTCACTAAGTGAATTAATGAGGGACATACGGTTTTCTTGATAATTAGCTTTTCCCCGCACAATTCAAGAATACTTAAATCAAGTCCGTATAGCAGCCTTTATCAGGAATCAGCGGTAGACATGATTTATAGCATCTATCCTCATGTGGAAAAGATAATCATCTCAAACTTAGAACCAAAATCATAACGAAATAAATAATGACACGTAACACAATCCATATATTTATTTCGTGGGGTCCAGTCATGTACTATGTTCTATAACATATACATATGCAATTAAGTTGGTTACTCCTAACCTATGATTTATAGAACTTAATCATCACTTACTCTGCATACTAATCTTATTGATAATTAATGTTCTCTGTTAATTATCAAGATTATGGACTTTTAGATTTATCGTTGTCATTTACTACTAAATGAATAACAGTGATCTATAATTCAGATCCTCAACCTGAATGAACTGTCAACGAGTAAATCAAAGAACAAATGATCTGAAATCACCAATAACATAAACTATAGAAGTGGCCTAAATACGATTGGCTCCTAGGACATATCTCTAACAGTAACGCGTTATTTCAGTTATTTCGGCGAAATAACAAGTTGTTATTGCTACTGTTGTTAAATTGTGTATTCAATATTGAACTATTGTTAAATTGGTACAAGCTGCTACTGCTACTCAATATTGGTACACTACAGTATATTGAATTTGGTATGGCCGTATGCTATTTGTATGGAGTATTGGAGATGTATAAACATATAAATTGATAATTATAGAATTGATGTGTGTCAAACTTTGAAAAAAAAAATACTACACCGTTATATTGCCATTATAACATCGAAATAACATGGGGACCTGAACCGTCATATCGAAAAAACCGAAATTTAAAAGATTGCTTTTTAGAAAAAAAAATATATATTCAGATCGAACCGTGTTCTATCAAGCAAGTAGGACGAAATTTCAGATAAATAAGATTTTGTGACCTGTGAGGTTTAGCATTAGGGGATTGGAAGAAAAGGTGGACAAATATTTATACTTGAAAATAACTAACGTCATATTTTGTTTTTTTAAAAAAATCTAAAATCTTTTCTATAAATTCATTAATTGGCGGAGGAGTTTTTCCTCCAAATACTGAAAAGATATCCTTTTCTCGTTTCCTCGAGATATTTTAAAAAGACTAGTAATCAAGACGGCCTGCTGAACAAAATTGAAAATTAAAACAATATAATAATTTGGATCTAATAGTCTTTGGACTCGAGACAGTGAAAAAACTTCTAATAGTAACATGATTATATTATCATAATATACTCTCTTAAGATTACCTCATTTTTTCCAATTAAATTCACGTGGGAGAATGTTACTTATTTTCAGGTCATATCGTAAAATCTTATATTCTCTTATAATGTTAGCCACTTACCGACCAAACATCGTAGTATCATATATCTTAATAGATTTTAGAGATTTTGAGCAGATATGTTCAGGCTCGTTCAACCATCCAAAAATGAAGAGCACTTCTTGCGTCAAAGGCAAAAAGGGTTCCTTTGTCGTTTTCCCCAACTGGTTATGTGGCTTGAGATTGGTACACATCGGTTTCAAATTATAATCAAGCAATTATGTTCCTAATAACCAATCATACTCCCTGTTACTCTTTTTTTTTTTGTAATAATTCAAGTTCAAAAGGTTTATATTTAATTAGGAGTGTGGTCTCCATGATTCTGTTTGAAATGACGTATTGCAAACGTTAAGAGTGCGTATACGATTACGTTATGCTTGCAATATTTTAAGGAGTGAATTGCTTGATCATGATCACAGAAACTCAGAAAAATAAGCAAAACAGATCAACACGAGTAAAGTATTAATTTACTTCTTTCAATCAAGGAGATCGATTAATTAATATATATACTTTTGCATATATAGATAAGTATATAAAGTTATGTTATGGTGTTTTGCAAAGTAAAAATGTACCAAAGCTCCAACTTCAAAGTATTATGTTTAAAAATTTGAACAGTCGATTTAAATTGTTCAATGTGATATAGCTATCAAATCTTATTGCAAAAATTTTTATTTTCTTGTTTTTTGTTTCATAATTTGGGTATCCATTTAGGTCAAACATAAATAAGTGTATGAAAACAGATGCAACATCTAAACGACACATTAAGTTTTTACATTTTTTTTTCACAAATAGGTCTCTGAAAATTGAAAAAGGACTCGGTGTTAACTGTTTGCAGAAGGCCCCTTAAACATGACAGAAAACACAGAAACGTCCCTGGACCCTGTCAATACTCAATACGCAGAGAACTGCAGAA
The DNA here is from genome assembly GCA_028095005.1 of Rhynchospora pubera. Taxonomy (NCBI): domain Eukaryota; kingdom Viridiplantae; phylum Streptophyta; class Magnoliopsida; order Poales; family Cyperaceae; genus Rhynchospora; species Rhynchospora pubera. The sequence continues at coordinate 326,081,368 of CM051460.1, forward strand.
GGGTCCCTATTTTACCCAGAATTGAATAAAAAGTTGTAACCAAAATGCAATTTTACGTAATTACCCCTGATTATACCAGACCAATTCTTTTTTGCTAGGAATTAATAAATCACATGCTGTTTACTTGGAAGCAGAACAACAGTACTAAAATATTCAGAAATTTACCAGAGAAGTCCTTGGTTCGTCTGGCCACACAGGTATCCGTACCACAGCAGAATTAAAATTTAGAAAGAAGACCTCAAAGAATATCAGAAAATCTTTTATAACTGATCCAAACTTATTGGCAATGATGTTCAGTCATGAAGTAGGAAACAAAATGATATGCAAACAAACATTAAGCAAATGAGTGATACTTATATAAGGATACAAAGATCTCGGACAGCTAAATGCTAACCTCTGGAAAGTAATTGTAACAGCAAGGTAAGGAATATTATTGCATAATTTAATTATTTATTTCATGCATCTTGGATGGTTCAAGGTATCAAGACGCATAGATATTATGGCCATGATTTGATTAATCAATGCTTCAACTAAGTTAAATTAACAGGAAAATGATTCGATCATGATAATAACGGAACTTAACTTAATTTCTTATACATAGGAAATATATTACAATGAGGTATTAATAATAAGTGACAAAAGTTGATACGTGACAACTCCAAGCAAGTTTTTACAACAATCAATTTTATGATTAAATGAGGTATTAATAATAAGTCAAGTAAAAAATATACGAAGCATAAGAATATATGCTTTTGAATTTGATACCTTGCATTACATGAGGCGGACAAAAACTGCAACTTAACATACAAAATATCACACACAAAACTGTCCGAATATAATAGGCCTAGGCACAGGGGATCGAAATATGTATCCAATAAATTGACAAATATAGTGATTTAAATATTACATTTTTGAGAGTGAGATTGAAGTTACATAAGCACACACACGCTTCTTTTAATTTCGCAGAAATGGATTTGAGGATTCTCAAGTCATTTCTTATAAACAAACACCAAATTTTCAAAATTTCTCCTGGAACTAATTAATTATCATCTGTATGATATCATGTTTTGGTATTGCTACTTAATGAACAGTATAATGTTAATAAAATAAGTTAAAAGACATGAGAATTCAGAAGTTCGTTTTCTTTTGCCAGAAAAAAAAAACAATTAGTCTGGTACTGTTGTAGCATTCTCAATAAATTTTTGGAAGCTAAGGATTATTCAATAATGTCATATTCGTACACGAAAAAGAAGTATCGACATTTAAGCATTATCAAACAAAAAGAAAATGAAAGTTTCAATTCTTCAGAGAATTTATCAGAAATATATTAAGCAAAAAATCCCTAGGTTTATAAAAAGGAAAGAAAAACTGTGTGGCATACCGGGACTTGGGAAAAAAACTTGGAGGGCTTTCTACTTTCTCATGTTATATTGCACAACATAAGAAAACAAAAAGAAAAGAAAAGAAAACACCAGTCCATACCACTTAAACAGCCACCACAAGTCTCGCCTTAAATAACAAAAGAAAAGAAAAATGAAAAATGCTATACTGCTTGGTACCAGTCAGCATCAGCCTAGGATCCGCAGCACCAGTCCATACCACTCAGGTAAAAGTAGCTGAAATCAATCATCGACAGCCACCGCAAGTGTCATAACATGCAGTTGAGGTCATGATTACTGAGTCGATGGATCATTTTGCTGACTCTTAATTCATCTTTGAACTTTTGTTACCAAGAAAAAATGAAAAGACAAAGTGAAGAAAAAGAAAAAGAAATGCTTCCTGGGTTTCTCATAATTTATGTCGAAGGTTAGTCCTTAGTAGTAGAACTGTCCCTGCGAGGCCCAAACAGGGAACCCTTCATGCAAATCATGATGATTCTCTTGCCTTTGCTGCAGTGGCGAGGCCAGTAAGTGGCAAGCCTGGGCACTTGCCCAGGCTTGTTTTTCAAAAATAGAGGCCGATATATAGGTATTTCATTAGATGCCTAGGCTTGATATTTGACTGTGCCTAGGCTTGAGCTTTGAAACTAGATTTTTATAGCAATTCAATCTGTTTTTTCTTTTTTGACATTTAGTTGATCCGATCAATGAAGACACAAGAAAAGATAAAAGAAAATGTGAATAGCAAAAATAGGTGATTTATGGGCCCGCAAAACGTTTTTTTCCCCATAATTTCCTTAATATAACAAAAGATTAATGCAAAAACAATATAAATATAGTTAGTGTAGGAAAAATTGAATATAACCCTATAATCAAATAGTTAATTTGATGACAATAAAATTATTTATGAATATTATTTGTTATAAAACAATATAAATTATTTTAAAATTAGATTTAAAAATTAATATTTTATTAAATATTATTTTTAATTTTATATTAAATTTAATAATATTTTTTGTGCCCGTGCTTAAAAAAAGTCTGGACTCGCCACTGCTTTGCTGTACAGAGTATAAACATATTTATCAAGTCAACTACTGCCCAAATTTATCAGTCATGACTCGCCCAAATTTGCTATACAGAGTATAAACATATTTAAATAGCGGATAGCGGACTCGTAGCGGACATGCTAATATCATAGCGGATAGCGGATAGCGGGTATTTAGCGGGCGCTATCGGACCATAGCGGATTTGCACACACAAGTGCATTTTGAAGGTCTAGTTTAGTCTAAAATAAAAAATTAAAATAATTTCATGCAACTAATTAATGCTAACTAAAATTATATTTATTTTCTATGCAGATTTGAGCATTAAATTTTAAGAATTTGAAAATGTTCAAAACATAAAAATTGTGGCCACTTTTGTAAACTTTTCATAGAATTTTGAATCACGTCAATCGGAGTTCGTATGCGAAAGTTATACCCAAAATACTATTGTTATATCAGCAAATTATAAACTGTACCGCTATTTCCGCTATTATACCGCTATATCACCCGCTATTTCCCGCTATTTCACCGCTATATCCCGCTATTTCCCGCTATAGGTCGCGCTATCGGACGGGCCGCTAAATTTGTAGCGTTGTAGCGGTGTACCAAATAGCACCGCTATAGCGCCGCTATTGCGGCCGCTATTTAAACCTTTGATTGGTACTTTAGTACTTTTCTCAGACAACCCTTTAAAGCAAATTCAAGAAACCATGTTCATTGACCGGAATCGCGGTTCTAATTTTAGGTGAGAGAAATGTACGTTTCTCTGGGGTGTTCAATATACTAATAGTAAAGTCTGCTTATAATATATGTAATAAATGAATAAATTAATCGATCAATAAAAAGCTTTACCACCAACCTAATAATACTGGCAATCAGAAAAGGTCATGGGAGTAATTGTAGCAGTATTATTTGAGGTAGTTGGGAGATTGTTGAACAAATTTTCCTCCACATGCCAAGCATTTATGGAATACTCAGCATTCCTGCTATTAGCATCGCTGGTGGTCTTGGTGAGAACGGAGATGTCTGCCTCATCTTGGCTATACACATTGTTAATGGAACCATTTTCTAATTCATTGTCCACATTTGTCGGTGCATATGATGAGATAGGTGCCGATGACAACCGGACTCCAGTAAGAAGATAACGAGTGTGATCTCGGGTCAGATCACTTGCAGTGTGTATCGGCAGGTCACAATCTCTGCACAGAATTGCTCTGTCTTCTTTACAAAAGAGAAACCCCCTCCTTTTCTGAAGGATAAAGAAAGAGAAACAACATAAGTTCATCCTTTTAATTCAGATACCGGACTATTAGAAGTTCCAGACACAAGCTATGTATAATAAATTGATAAGATTTAAAGAGCAACGTTACAAGGAAAAATAATAGAAAGGCTCAGCTAATCAGTTTCCATAATTAAATCAACAAATTAAGAGTCTGTCATACAATAATATAATAAAGCGAAGATAAAAAAATATATACTTGATGTCACTAATTTACCTAGCAGATATCACAGAGAGGTGCTGGTGGATGTAACTGTGAGGCAGCCTGACCAGACAAAGGATGCACCAAGGAAAAGCGGCGGTGTTTGCTTGCTACCTTGTTGGCACGGTGGATCTTGCGATCACAACCATCGCACAGTGCAGCCTCATCAGCAAAACAAAACAAGGAGGCAGACGCATGATTGCAATAATCGCACTGCACCTTCATATCTTCTCAATTATTATTTTTTTCTGGGGAAGCTTTATATTTTTCCTCAAGTTCACTTCGATCGAGAATGAGATTTAGATAGTTCAAATAAGGTCTTTGGAAAATTGAAATAAAGGAGAGTATGGATTTATAGTGTTTCAAAGAAGCTTTTATTGTGAGAGGATAATTGAAAATAATTTAATAAGATGCGACATGAGGCGACAGAGAAAGCCAAAATGAGAAAGGGAAACGGGAACAGATATAATTTTTTAACAAGTCGGCTAACTACAACATAGCAGTGGCGTCGTCCTCTCTGTGACGGTAAAAAAACCCCATCAGTTATTCTTTCATGTGCATAAATGTCATTGATGGCAAACAGTTGAATTCAAAATCAAATGAAAAATGGGTTGAGATGAGAAAATTATAGTCTTCAAATACTTACAAGTTATAATAAAAATAAAAGAAATCAAGGATAAATGTATGTGTTTTAGTTAATGACACATAAGAGAATTAAAAGTCTTAATTGTGTAGTCATTTACACTAATGTTCTGCTTTGTTGATTGCACTAAACTGTTATTTTGATCCGATAATAGATGTGTAATGCTTCCGTTTCTTCATTTTATAAATTAAGTTGTTTTCATAAGTCTAAAGAGCAATATAACACTTGAAATAGTGATTATTTTGGGGTCATTAACATGAAATTATATCATTCGTGTTGTTTCGACACATATTTTTTGGTGTTTAAAAAAACGATGCTAATTTGCATTCACAATTTACTTACAAATATTTTCAATTTACTTACAAATATTTTTAAGAAATTGTTTCATTTTAAAATTAAATTAAAATTTCTTTCCAATAGATATTTATTATTTCAAAACAAAACCCAGTATATGACCTAGATAATTATTTTTTCAGAACGAAACCCTGTATAATTCAGCATATATGTATTTGTAATTTTGTACCTTTACCCGTGAGGCGGTAACCGAACATAACAATTTCTCTCTCTTTTTTTTTCTTTTTGGTTCTTTTTCAAGTTGATCAACGAGTTCAGTGTCAGATTATTAATATTATCGGATTGAAATTGTCTAATAAATCGACATTGAACCTGTCTTTAAGTTGATTTTTTTAAAAAGATAAATTGGAGGTCTAAGCCATCCAATTTATTTTTAAATTAAATATCTATGAAAGATTCTCCAGCAGAATTTCGAACCTGCAAAAGTTAGGTTTCGCTCTATTCCACCTACCAAGTGATCCTTGTTCGATTCACACAAACCAATCTTCAAAAAAAACGACAGCGAACCTGTCTTTAATTAATATGGATGAACTTGTATCTCTCCCTCAGATTGATTGACTTTTATTTTCTTTACGTAAATTAAACTTAAGTATATGTATTCTTTCTATTTCAAATTTTAAAAACAAGTAAAAATTGACCTAAGGTTGTTCTCCATAACCTAAATGGAGGGGAGATTAGGGAAGGTAAGGTGAGATTGAGACCCAGTAGATCGAACTTGTCCATAAAGTTAATCATGCTCCAAAACAGAATTAAAGCTGAGTAAGAAAGGGATGAGCCGAGATGAAACAGACAAATTTGAAAAGAGTTAATGAAGGATGTGTAATTTCCAAATTTTGGGGTGAGCCTCATCTCCTAATTAAGTCCTAACCCCCAACCTATCCTCATCCAGTCTCCCCTCTGTTCAGCTGTTTTGGAGCACAGCCTAAATTTTTCTTTGTAAAGATTATTCACAAGACTTATATAATTCTAAATATAATAATTGAATTAAGAATTCGTGGCTGTCGAAGAACATACACATTTTACATCGTCAATGCCGATAAAATACTTTTTACACCTCGGTTCTTAAACGATCAATTGAACTAGACGTGGTTTTTGATGCAATATAGTCCCCGCGCACACTTCACAAAAATGAGCATAACTTTGATGATCATAACCCGAAAAGAAATGAAGTTATGCTGCATTTGGCCAAACCGTCAGTCCGGATTTGCGATATGAACCTTCCTTGATTGACTTTTGGACCTTTCTTTATAATTTTGACAATTTTAAGGTTGTTTTAATAATTTTTCTTTCTAGGGTTTTCTGTATTGTCTATTTAAGACAGCCGTCATGACTTATGACAATTGGTAATATTTTCGAGAATTACAAGTTTATAAAATTCTGAATCTGTGTGATTTCAGAGCTAAAATCTCTCTGTTTTCATATTTTCCATCAATCTTTTTTATAGTTTGTGCATCAGTTTTAATTTTTTGTTTTCAAATTGCAATAATGATTAAGAATCATTAGCTGAAATAATGTTTGACTTTTTATTTTCACGTCTTACCAAGGAAATTCCGGTCACAGCTAGCTAACTTTTGCATATAGGCTCCGTTTGGATTCCATTTGGGAAGAAGAAAAGAAGGAATAAGAGAATAAATTTGTTATAAACAATTAAAACTGTTCACAAAGTTACACACTTTCCAATACTTTTTTTCACTTCTTCCCTTCTTCCCTTCTTCCCACATCTTATCCAAACGGAGCCATATGGAATAAACTCCTGTACATGTGCCGGCACTAATTTGGTGAAACAGACCGGTGCGTAATAACATACTCCAGAACATAAAACTATAAGGATGCAAGATGGAAAAGATACGAATCACTCTATAGAAATGGATATAATTCGTCCCTTCAGTTTTGGATTTTCGGGTGTAAAATTGCACCCACTTCTCTCTGACTTTGTTTGGATTCTATTTGGGAAAAAAAAAGAAGGGAATAAAAGAATAAATTTATTATAAATAATTCAAACTTTTTACAAAGTTACACACTTCTCAATACTTATTCCCACTTCTTCCTTTCTTCCAACACTTTATGTAAACAGAGCCTCTAATATATCCTTTTCCATTACATTTCGTTGCACTCCATTCAATTTTCTGGAGCAAAGAGTGTAAGTCTGTAAGAAGGCATGTTAATGAGAGAGTTCATAAAATTTAGACACTGACGGATTGGTATAGATAAGGATATCATGATTTCTTTCGTTCATTTCTTTTTCGAAAAATCTTAGTAAATCATTGTAGTACCCAAAGATTGAAATTTTTGTATGCAATAATTTTGCTCAGAAATCCTTTGGTCCTTCTGTACAAAGGGAAAAAATCAATAGAAATATTGGAGGCATACACGTTCTTATTCTCTTGTATTTATGAATTAAATTAGGGAAACATTGCCTAAGATACTGACGTAGTATTAAATTTTATTTCGTTTGGATGGCTTCTTTCCGGAATAAGGAATAAGTAATAATTACTTTTTATCAATAAATTTATTTCTAACCATCCAAACTCTTCACAAAAGTTACACACTTTCCAATAAATTTACCCATTTTCAATAAATTTCTTCCCTTCTTCCTTCTTCCTACCTTATTCCCACACCATCCAAACGGAGCCTTTGTAGAGTAGATGCTGATTCAAATTCAACTCAAATGTTTTTGCGTTTGATTACCTTTTATTTCCGTTTTTTTTAAGAAAGATGGAGATCTTTGTCATCCAATTTGAAATTAAAGATGCATGCGGAGATTGAACTCTTGATCTCTTGAAAACCAGCTTAGTATTTTTACCACTGAATTACTATGCCACATGCACTTTATTTTTCCCTTACTTTAGGGAAAATGATATTACCAAAATCATGAAATGATGAAATCTTATCACACATAATATAATAATAATTATTATTGTTAACTAACGTACCCAGCTTAGAGCTGTCATTCGACCCTTGACTATATGGCATGCTCAGTGATAACAAGTTGCAAGATGAATTGAATCAATCTTAGGGGACCATGGAGATTATGGGTCTGTTCAATTTGCAATTAGGGACCATCAATAATGTCATTTAATGTTTAAGGACAACTGAACAACTAAATCGAGTTATACTAATTGAAAATATTTCAGCGACCGCGTGATCGATATCATTCTTGATATTGTTGACGCAATTCAGTTTAATAGAGTTGCGGTTCGCTTCAATATCTTACAAGTTCACATGATTTCGATTATCTTGTTTAACTTATAACTAGTAATTTATAACTTATGTGGGTGCATTTAGTTGCACAAGGATAAGGAAATATATAGAGAATAAAATTTAAAGTAATAAAATATGTGACAAATGAAAAATAAGGTCCTGATCAAAATGTTTTTTTACGCGTGCTATTTTACTTTTTTTGGTAGCTAGGATAGTTTTCTTTTATTTTTCCTTTACTTTTTCTTGTAACCACTTTTTGTAAATATTTTTATTTATTATTATAATAGTTGGCGTGATACTTTGTCACTTGACCCTCAAAAATAAATATTTTTACGCATGATTTCATTTCATTTCAATTGATTTCACAGGATTTCGTTCGATCTAATTATATGATAACTTTAATTAAATGACACCAAATCCACTAATTTTGATCAAGGATTTTCCAACGAAATGAAATAAAAATGAAATCCCATTTTTAAAAAAAATGAAACTTCTATCAAGGCCTAAGTTTATTTTATTTTTTATTTTGACATGAAAACATGATATAAGAAATAGTCTACATACTCTCACAGTCACATCATACTGCTTATTGTGCAATCAAACAATCTGTATTATTAAGAGTTCCAAATTTATATATATAGAGAGAAGTCTAACTTGCCATCGATTTTCCATCGAGTCGTTGAAAAACAGGGACGGAGCCAGCCAAAATTTAAGGCTGGGCACCATCACAAATTAATAAATTAAATATTATTTTAAATAATAAAATAAAATAATTAAAGAATATTACCTTTTTAGCATAAATAAAGTATCATGTATTTTTAAAGACAATTGTTTATATTTTATTTTTTTCCATATTGTTTGAGCATGAATTGAACAAAAGTTGGAAGTTTCAACTCATGTAGCAACATGCGTTGATGCACGTAGTGGAACTGTGGAAGGAGAAAAAAAATAATCAAGAACAATGGTCTCTCCTAATTTTATCGTTTTCCTTTTTAATCAATGATGCATTAAATGTAGCAAACCCCAACAATAGAATAGTATAAAATACAGAAGAAAAATAAAAGAAAACTAGTCGTTTCATTTGGGAAGGAGAGCGCCTGAGCAGACTGTAGAGAAATCAGACCAAGGCCAAGGCACATGTATAATCCAAGCCCAGGCACTCTCAGTTCTTTCAGTTTTTTAATGTGCAAAAGTCTTAACTGCACCACAAATTTCGGCAAACAAGCCCAGGCACGTGCCTGGGCTTGCCCCTATGTAGCTCCGTCCCTGTTTTTCGAGATCCAAAATCAAATGATCGATCTAAAACCGTTCAAGTTGATCACCATATTGAAATACCCATGGAGACCAAATTTTATATTTTTAAATTCTTTTTTACTATTTGTTATGGTATTTTCAAATTGGAGGACTTCCAATTAAAATATTTTTTGAAAATATTATAATAAATAGTAAAAAAAATTTGAAAATAATATAAAATTTGGTCTCCGAAGTTATTTCAATATGATGAACAATTTGAACGGTTTGGATTGACCGTTTGAATTTTGAATCTCGAAAAACGACTTGATGGCACGTTTGCCTTTCTATATATATATTAGAAGAGTAAAGTTTCGCTACAAACCTTTCGGTTGCCCCCAAATATCAACATTTTGCTATTTAGTTATTTTTTAAAATTTTAAAATTCAAATGCTAAATTCAAATAGTTGATCTTATTTAATTTATTGAGTGATGTATTTTCATATAAGTTTTGAAAATTTAGAGTTTATTTGATACTCAATCAAAGGCTAAAGCATGAACGTGTTAGAACGAATCTATCATAGTTAAAAATGTTCATTTGTTTTTCTATCTCTTGATCGAGTATCAAATAAATTGTAAAATTTACAAAACTTATATGAAAATGCATCGCTCGTTAAACTAAATAAGATCATCGGTTTAGATTTAACATTTGAATTTTTAAATTTGAAAAAGTAACTTAGTAACAAAATATTAGCATTTGGGGGCAACCAAAATGTTAGTAGCGCAACCTTCCTCATATTAGAAATATTTGGTAGAGATTACCATATGGCGTATGAGCATCTAAAAGGTTGAATTTGGAACTTCAATGCTATCAAAATATAAGAAATCACATCTAAACGCAATTAGACAAACCAAAATTGAAAATGACTCAAACTTAATTTCATGGCATATTCTCATTATGCATTGAAAAATGCAGAAGTTACTCAGGTTGGTTATTTGAAAATTCCATTTGTAATTTTTAAGTATATTCTCTATATTTTATTTCAAGGTGGCTTGCAAAATTCTTTTTCACACCACACATATGTTACAAAATTGTCATAACTTAAAAATATAATGCAAGTATTTTAACTTTTTTTTTCCCCTTTTATATGAGCTTCATATTTCACTTTAATTTAAATTATCAATGTTTTCCGGAATAACTTGAATAATTTTGCAAAAAGAAACAAAAATGTAGATTTCATGAATGGCTTTTTAGTCTTTTACTAAGTACTTAAAAAAAAATTTCACCCCGCTGTACGCCTGTACCGCGCTCGCGTGCTACTAGATATTAGTTAAAACCATTTTTTTTTAATGAAAACATTTCATTTAATAGATGAGTCCTCCCAATGGAACTTCACAGAACAGCAGAGTGCAGAATGCAATTACAGATGTGCATCACCATCGATTCCACTTGCAATTGAAATATTAGGTTCTCCTATTTAATAATCGAATAATTGAAGCGCGTCCAGAGGTATATATAGTACTATTTTCTTTTGTACTCCGAAAAGTTCTTTTCTTTTTTTTAAATCATCCTGAGCAAATTTTCATTATAAAAATAGTTCTTGCATAATTGCAAACAAAGTAAACAAAAACTTCCGAACAACAGAGAAGTACAGAACTGACTTAGTTAAAACATAAAAAGTCTCCTTCCTTACGTCTTAAAAATTGAAAATTGGTGTTTCAAAAAATATATATATATATAGAGCGAGAGTTTTGCTATGGTGAGTTGCAACTCACCAAAGGGTCCGTGAGTTGCGCTAAAAATTTCGAAATTTAGTTCAAAATGACCGATCTAAACCATCTAATACGATCTCCCTATTGAAACCTCCATGTAGACCAAATTTTATAATTTTTTGAAATTTTTAAGTATTCATTTCGGATTTTTAAAAACTGTTGTTTTTGAACGGTTAAGAACTAATTAGATTAACAATTTTCTAAAATTAAAAAAATTATTTGAAAATTTCGAAAAAATATAAAATTTGGTCTGCATGGAGAATTCAATAGAGAGATCGTATTAGACGGTTTGGATCGGTCATTTTGAACTAAATTTGAAATTTAAAGCGCGACTCACGAAAGCTTTGGTGAGTTGCAACTCATCGTAGCAAAACTATATATATATATATATATATATATATATATAGAGAGAGAGAGAGAGAGAGAGAGAGAGAGAGAGAGGGGGTGGGCTAAAGTGCCATAGATGTTTTTTTTTTAGTTATTTTTTGAAGATCTGAAATGCAATCAGTTAATCCAAAACGTTCAAATTGATCATCATATGGAAATACCATTGAAGATCAAATTTTACATTTTTTAAAAATTTTTTTGCTATTTATTTTGATATGTTCAAAATGGAGGGTCTGAAATACTCTAATTATAACGTTTTTTTAAAATATCATAATAAATAATAAATAGCAGAAAAATTCGAAAAAATATAAAATTTGATCTCCAAGGGTATTTTAATGTGGTGAATAACTTGAACGATTCGGATTGAGCATTTGAATTATGGATCTCGAAAAACGACTCTATGGCACAGAACCCTCTGTGCCATCTATGGCACATTAGCCATTCTCTCTGAGAAAAAGCCTTCAATCAAAGCGTTTTGACCGGAGTCCCAGTTAAACCCCGTCAGATCTCAATTTTGAAAGTTCAAACGACCGATCCGAACTATCAAATATGATCTCCATATTGAAATCTCCTTGCCGACCAAAATTTTCATTTTTTTGAATTTTTTAAGTATTTTTTTCGGATTTTCAAAAATAGCAATTTTTGTAGGGTTCAGAACAAATTAGATTAACGATTTTTGAAAATCCGAAAAAAATACTTAAAAAATTCAAAAAAATGAAAATTTGGGTCGGCAATGAGATTTCAATATGGAGATCATATTTGACGGTTCGGATCGGTCGTTTGAACTTTCAAAATTGAGAACCGACGGGGTTTAACTGAGACTCCGGTCAAAGCGCTTTGATTGAATCCATTCTATATATATATATATATATATATATATATATATAGGGAAAATTGGGTGTATACCCCTCTAATCTTTGCTAATTGGAAATATACCCCTCTAATCTTTAAAATCAGTTATATACCCCTCAAATCATATTATTTTGGGATATTTACCCTTATGCTTACTTTTATTGCTTTTTTTATATTAAATATCAGTGTTATATTTTTGTGACCGAATTACCCTTCTCTCTCTAGCGATTTTTTATTTCTTGAATCAAAACCGTCTCTGCCATTATACTACTACATTGTGTTTGTTTCCTTTGGCATCTAGAGATCTGGCACCTGAACCCTCTCCCTAGTCTGTGCAGGTGCTTCATTGCTCTCGCCACTTTCTCTTACTCCTACTTGTGTTTTTGAATTGGGCAAGCAACTACGAAGTATAAAAGTATTTCAAAATTTCAAGTACCCAGAATTCTTTGTATAAGGCCTCCCTGGATAGAGTACTTACAAACATGGGAGTCAAAATAGACATGTACTAATTAAAAATACTTAAAAATTTCGAAAAAATAAAAAATTCGGTCTACATGGAGATTTCAATAGGGAAATCATATTGGACGGTTTGAATCGGTCATTTTGATCTAGATCTAAAAATTTTGGTCGCGACTCACCGGAGGGTCCATGAGTTGCGACTCACCGTACCTAAACTCTATATATATATATATATATATATATAGAGGATTGCTAAAATGCTATGCATAGCACGGATGTTGTGACACCCCGTCGAATACTGTAACTTGACAACACGCGACGGAGTGCCCGCCGCGGATGCCTGCTGCACCCGCAAGGCTTACTAATACTTAATTTACCAATTAATATTGATTCTACTCAAATAATGTACCGATAAATTAGAAATTCATAATTTATTTACTTAAATATAAAGTAAATACTATAAAGGTCTGGTATATTTGGGATTACTAACCACAATATCCAATGGTCTGCTACTCGTCTTGCAGTCCCGCACTTGATCTGAAACCTGGAACCCACAACCAATCGTGGAAACAATGCAAAAAGCACGGAATGAGATAAATAAAATTTATCTCAGTACGGTATTCAGTTCCAGCCACTTGAGTTTTGATTATCATGCGTTGGAACTAAATACAAGACTGAGTCAAATCAATTCCAAATTAAATTCCATTTCTTTTTATTTCAAATAACATTAAAACTCGACTTTTGATCAAGCGATGCAATTAGACAAATAAATTCAGTATTATTCAAAATCATTTAAAATTCAGAATGTACCAATTGTCATTTCAATTCCTTAGAAAAATAATTAATCGTTATGTATCAATTATCATGTAAAAACATTCACCTCTTGTTCAAAGCAGAATAGCAATGTCAAAATTAATTAAATCAATGCAATATGCAATGTGAGCTCGGCAATCAATTCCATAACAATTCAAATATCAATGTATAGCAAAAGCCGACTCATTTGGTTGGACAATTACCTAATATGCACGTCTGGTTTATCACAAGTCAATCATTTCAGTTCATTTCCTTCAGATACCGCGAACCACCCTATAGATGGATGCCAACGGCCAATTCAATTCATACATAATCCAATCAATTAAATCATCAAAATGTACAAGCAAGCTGGGAACACTCACACTCCGGTCCATTCCAGACTAGACCTACTGAGTCCCGGTACATAAGCGCTTACTACACGGTGCTTGGTAGGATGGGTCATGACTCCACCTCCAAACATTACGAGTGTCTATCTCAACCACACAAGCTGTACTTACCTCAATCAAATCACATTTCAATCGGATACCATTCAATATGTCACTTTCCAACATTTCAATCGGATACCATTCAATATGCCACTTTCCAATCATGCATCAATATACAATTTCACAAAATGAACTCATGAACAAAATTCCAATTATGAATTCAGAATGCATAATGATAATATTACTAGTAATAACAACAACAATCAGAATATATATATCACATATAATTAAAACTCAAGTGAAATCCGTACCTTAATAGAAAGCAAATTCCAAAGCTAAAATGCAAGCAAGCAATCAAACCGATTCTATGTCATGCCAACTGCTCTTACATTTCCACTCATAACCTCCTGATATCTAAACAGCATAAATTTTCTTTTAAGTTTCAAGACTCCAATAAATTCAGTTTTATTTTTAGAACAGCCCTTAATTTACAAATTTTACTCCAAAAATGCCCCTTAAATATTTCAATATCCAACACAGTTCAAAAGAGATATAATCACAGTTCAAAAGAGGTATCTAACTTCATCCTTTAGTATAGTCTTAGGAATATCTACTCATTCATTGTATAGCAATAAGACTGTGTGGTCTTCTAGATCAATTCACAACAAGCTTTCCTATGCTGACTATTAAATGCCTCAAAGGCCAAACAAGAACAGTTCACAGAATAATTAGATTGTATTGCTCACTGACATCGAGCATAACATGAAATACCTTTTCATTTCTTAAGATATATATTTGAGTATGCGGCATAAGTAAAGAATCAAGAATTGTAATGGAACACATCATAACTATAGTACTCTGTGCTTGACAGTGTGTACCGAACAATGCAAGAGTGGTACCAAATGGTGGTTAGAAGGCTGAAAATTTTCTGGTACAACCAGTGAAGGGTATTTCTGACAGTTTACAAAAATTATTTTTGTTTCAAGAACGGCTGAACGGAATCGAATGAAATTTTAACTGTGAATGAAACATAATAGGACTCATCTGCTGTAAAAGTTTCATGATGTTTGGACATACAGATTAATTATAGTGAATTTTCGAAATCAGACAGAATCAGGTTTCAGAAAATCTGTTCCAGCAAATCGTGCCAGTAAATACGTCTGAAAGTTCCTGTCTTGAAACCCTTCAAATAAACCTCTAAAAATTTTGTAAAAATTACAGAAGATGCCTCTGGATGTCTATTTTCATACCTAAAAGTTTCAAGTCTTAAATGCAAACAGAGGATAAATAAAAAAAATAAAAACCGCACTGGGTCTGTCTGTTCCAGAAAGCTGTTTTCCAAAACTTGCCCTGGTTTCAAAAATGTTGTAAAAAATACCAAATCAACTCAGAAAAATTCATATTAGATACCAAAATTTTCGTCTGAAAGTCTAGTTTCATACAAAATTTGTAAAAGCCTAAGAACTTTCAATAAACTGTAAAGATAATAATAGAATCCAAATATCCACTGTTGGTTTTCAGAAAATTCTCAAATAACTTAGGGAAATAGTAAGAACTACAATGACTTGTTCTAAATTAAAGATTTAGATCAGAAGTTAGTTGCTTACTTAGTAAATTTTCGTGGCCAATCGGAGGTACATAAAATCGAACAATCCCTTTTCCCGATTCTGCCCTGGAAGCGCTAAAGGACTGCTGCTCGCTGGAAATTTCTCTCAACCTTCAGAAAATTTTTAGAGAAGATTTGATGCACCAGTTGAAAGAGATGAAGGAGTTTGGGAAGAGAAAGAAGATATGCAAATGATGGAGAGAAGGGTTGTGCACAGGATATTAGGTGCGTACAGGAACCAGTCAAAAGATCAAAAGATATTTCTCTAAGTTCTATGCTACTCTACTTGCACATGTTGCATGGTTAGTCAATTGAACCAATGAGCATTACATGCAGGCTCCACATGACATAGATACACTATAAATAGGAACAAAATTACAAATCAAATAAATTGGAAAGGTGCTCTTCTTCCTTTTTTCACCAACGTGAGCCAATAAATCAAAATCATTATTGTTTACAGAAAAGTGCTTATAAAAAATAGTATAATATTTTTATACTGCAAAAATAAAAATTTTTAGAAGTTTTCACATTTCTATTCCAAGTAACAGCGATTATAAAATTTAAATTTCTGCACATAAATTATTCAAAATAAAACCACCAAGTGTACCCAATTTTATAATAAAAATAATTTCAGAAACAATAAAAATTTCGGGTGTCACATTCTTCCCTCCTAAAAAAAAATTTCGACCTCGAAATTTATCTAAATACATAGCAATCATACAATCAATAATACAATCAGTTGGAATGAACATATTATGCAACAATTATCAAGCAATTTCCAATTAATGCAATGCAAGAGAACCTGACATTTTATTCAATTCAAAATTAAAATACTAATGATAATACTAGAATGTCGGTCCAATCTCGGTAAATTAAATGCAAGCAAGGCAATCATAAGTCATAATTACAGGTCAATCAATTCAGAGTCAGATATCGCGAGTCTCTTTCTCAGAGAGTAGCTAGCGATTACAGATATTTGGATACCGTGAATCACCTCTAAAGAGGGTTGCCAACGGTCAATCAATTCCCTTTACAATTCAGACAATTTCATATCATAACATTATAACAATTCAAATAACAGAGTACTGCAAGCAGAAAATACTACCACTTCTTACGTTATCATTTAAAAAAAAACAAATCTTTCAATTCTTGTAACTAGTAACATTTTGAAATATCCAGTTCTTTTCTTATCTTTTAGGAAGCACGGTAATATCAAAATTATTCTTGGCTGCCTTGGTGATCAGTCAAGGAAGTAAGAATAATTATGGTATTATTGAGATTCAATTAACAAGTCAGATGATCAGTCAGCTTGTTTGATCCTTGTGCCAACAAAAGATAAGATCTTTACTCAACTAAGCCACTGAAGCTTTAAAATTACTCAAATCTATTTTTTTTTTGAAGTTCTTATCAACATGAATTGCTTACAACTTCTGTAAAAACCACATGCAAAATATATATCTTTACATCTTTAGTAATAGCAAAACTACATTTTCAAAATATCAATGGAGTGTTTATGAAACTGCACCAAGAAAACTAAAATTTAATAAATCCAAATTTTTCATACTAGATTCTTATGTTATCTTAATTCATACTATGCATGATAAAATGATTTATGAAAATCAAATTTATGCTCCCTTTAACTAAAAGGAGTCGTACTCGACAAACAATGCGCACGAAAGAGTGTATTTAATTATAATAGAAAAGATCATCTTGAGTTTTGACTTTAACTTGAAATTAAATCATACTACACACAATTTTTAGAACCAACATATACAATCAAACTATCAAAGAGTTTCGAACTAGCTCATATAAAATATTAACTATGAATTCATATATATACATCATAGTTAAAAGTAAGTTAGACAAATACAAAACATTCTCACATGAGCAACCTTATCAACAAGTTAAACAAATTTTAAATCTACCGTCACAAATACTATGAAATAAATCTACTTACAAGAACACCCATTAGACTTACCCCACTCACGTGTTCTATTGGTCTGGTTCAGTCGCTAAACCATGCTCTGATACCATCTGTGACACCCCGTCGAATACTGTAACTTGACAACACGCGACGGAGTGCCCGCCGCGGATGCCTGCTGCACCCGCAAGGCTTACTAATACTTAATTTACCAATTAATATTGATTCTACTCAAATAATGTACCGATAAATTAGAAATTCATAATTTATTTACTTAAATATAAAGTAAATACTATAAAGGTCTGGTATATTTGGGATTACTAACCACAATATCCAATGGTCTGCTACTCGTCTTGCAGTCCCGCACTTGATCTGAAACCTGGAACCCACAACCAATCGTGGAAACAATGCAAAAAGCACGGAATGAGATAAATAAAATTTATCTCAGTACGGTATTCAGTTCCAGCCACTTGAGTTTTGATTATCATGCGTTGGAACTAAATACAAGACTGAGTCAAATCAATTCCAAATTAAATTCCATTTCTTTTTATTTCAAATAACATTAAAACTCGACTTTTGATCAAGCGATGCAATTAGACAAATAAATTCAGTATTATTCAAAATCATTTAAAATTCAGAATGTACCAATTGTCATTTCAATTCCTTAGAAAAATAATTAATCGTTATGTATCAATTATCATGTAAAAACATTCACCTCTTGTTCAAAGCAGAATAGCAATGTCAAAATTAATTAAATCAATGCAATATGCAATGTGAGCTCGGCAATCAATTCCATAACAATTCAAATATCAATGTATAGCAAAAGCCGACTCATTTGGTTGGACAATTACCTAATATGCACGTCTGGTTTATCACAAGTCAATCATTTCAGTTCATTTCCTTCAGATACCGCGAACCACCCTATAGATGGATGCCAACGGCCAATTCAATTCATACATAATCCAATCAATTAAATCATCAAAATGTACAAGCAAGCTGGGAACACTCACACTCCGGTCCATTCCAGACTAGACCTACTGAGTCCCGGTACATAAGCGCTTACTACACGGTGCTTGGTAGGATGGGTCATGACTCCACCTCCAAACATTACGAGTGTCTATCTCAACCACACAAGCTGTACTTACCTCAATCAAATCACATTTCAATCGGATACCATTCAATATGTCACTTTCCAACATTTCAATCGGATACCATTCAATATGCCACTTTCCAATCATGCATCAATATACAATTTCACAAAATGAACTCATGAACAAAATTCCAATTATGAATTCAGAATGCATAATGATAATATTACTAGTAATAACAACAACAATCAGAATATATATATCACATATAATTAAAACTCAAGTGAAATCCGTACCTTAATAGAAAGCAAATTCCAAAGCTAAAATGCAAGCAAGCAATCAAACCGATTCTATGTCATGCCAACTGCTCTTACATTTCCACTCATAACCTCCTGATATCTAAACAGCATAAATTTTCTTTTAAGTTTCAAGACTCCAATAAATTCAGTTTTATTTTTAGAACAGCCCTTAATTTACAAATTTTACTCCAAAAATGCCCCTTAAATATTTCAATATCCAACACAGTTCAAAAGAGATATAATCACAGTTCAAAAGAGGTATCTAACTTCATCCTTTAGTATAGTCTTAGGAATATCTACTCATTCATTGTATAGCAATAAGACTGTGTGGTCTTCTAGATCAATTCACAACAAGCTTTCCTATGCTGACTATTAAATGCCTCAAAGGCCAAACAAGAACAGTTCACAGAATAATTAGATTGTATTGCTCACTGACATCGAGCATAACATGAAATACCTTTTCATTTCTTAAGATATATATTTGAGTATGCGGCATAAGTAAAGAATCAAGAATTGTAATGGAACACATCATAACTATAGTACTCTGTGCTTGACAGTGTGTACCGAACAATGCAAGAGTGGTACCAAATGGTGGTTAGAAGGCTGAAAATTTTCTGGTACAACCAGTGAAGGGTATTTCTGACAGTTTACAAAAATTATTTTTGTTTCAAGAACGGCTGAACGGAATCGAATGAAATTTTAACTGTGAATGAAACATAATAGGACTCATCTGCTGTAAAAGTTTCATGATGTTTGGACATACAGATTAATTATAGTGAATTTTCGAAATCAGACAGAATCAGGTTTCAGAAAATCTGTTCCAGCAAATCGTGCCAGTAAATACGTCTGAAAGTTCCTGTCTTGAAACCCTTCAAATAAACCTCTAAAAATTTTGTAAAAATTACAGAAGATGCCTCTGGATGTCTATTTTCATACCTAAAAGTTTCAAGTCTTAAATGCAAACAGAGGATAAATAAAAAAAATAAAAACCGCACTGGGTCTGTCTGTTCCAGAAAGCTGTTTTCCAAAACTTGCCCTGGTTTCAAAAATGTTGTAAAAAATACCAAATCAACTCAGAAAAATTCATATTAGATACCAAAATTTTCGTCTGAAAGTCTAGTTTCATACAAAATTTGTAAAAGCCTAAGAACTTTCAATAAACTGTAAAGATAATAATAGAATCCAAATATCCACTGTTGGTTTTCAGAAAATTCTCAAATAACTTAGGGAAATAGTAAGAACTACAATGACTTGTTCTAAATTAAAGATTTAGATCAGAAGTTAGTTGCTTACTTAGTAAATTTTCGTGGCCAATCGGAGGTACATAAAATCGAACAATCCCTTTTCCCGATTCTGCCCTGGAAGCGCTAAAGGACTGCTGCTCGCTGGAAATTTCTCTCAACCTTCAGAAAATTTTT
Source organism: Rhynchospora pubera (assembly GCA_028095005.1). Classification (NCBI taxonomy): domain Eukaryota; kingdom Viridiplantae; phylum Streptophyta; class Magnoliopsida; order Poales; family Cyperaceae; genus Rhynchospora; species Rhynchospora pubera. The sequence continues at coordinate 326,101,740 of CM051460.1, forward strand.
AGAGAAGATTTGATGCACCAGTTGAAAGAGATGAAGGAGTTTGGGAAGAGAAAGAAGATATGCAAATGATGGAGAGAAGGGTTGTGCACAGGATATTAGGTGCGTACAGGAACCAGTCAAAAGATCAAAAGATATTTCTCTAAGTTCTATGCTACTCTACTTGCACATGTTGCATGGTTAGTCAATTGAACCAATGAGCATTACATGCAGGCTCCACATGACATAGATACACTATAAATAGGAACAAAATTACAAATCAAATAAATTGGAAAGGTGCTCTTCTTCCTTTTTTCACCAACGTGAGCCAATAAATCAAAATCATTATTGTTTACAGAAAAGTGCTTATAAAAAATAGTATAATATTTTTATACTGCAAAAATAAAAATTTTTAGAAGTTTTCACATTTCTATTCCAAGTAACAGCGATTATAAAATTTAAATTTCTGCACATAAATTATTCAAAATAAAACCACCAAGTGTACCCAATTTTATAATAAAAATAATTTCAGAAACAATAAAAATTTCGGGTGTCACAGATGTCCTTCGTGCTACGGATTCGTTCTTGAATTTCATGCTTCAAACAACCGATCCAAACCGTTCATTATCTTCTTCATATTGAAATCTCATTAGAAACCAAAATTTACATTTTTTTAAATTTTTTTACCATTTTTTTCAGATTTTTTAAAATACTTAATCTAATAAATTTTGGACCTTCAATAACAAGTGGTTTTAAAAAATTTGAGAAAAATAGTAAAAAAATTTAAAAAAAATGTAAAATTTGGTTTCTAATAAGATTTTAATACGTAGAAGATAATGAACGGTTTGGATCAATTGTTTGAAGTATGAAATGCAAAAACGAATCCGTAGCACGAAGGAAATCCGTGCTATGCATAGCATTTTAGCAATCCTCTATATATATATATATATATATTGAAAATTGTAAGGTTAGGTGAGGCGAAAAAGCCTCCTTTTGGCCGTATCAATCCCTCTGTCTAGGAAGATACCACTTCAAAGTCTCAACCAACCACATGTCCTTTTTTCTCATTTTGCATGTGAATTTTCTTTAACTTGGAAGCATGGGACAGAAACGAGCCGCAAAATGGATGCTCTTTTCTGATTCCCTTCACACCTCTGTTTGACTACTATTTTATTTTGGTTAAAGATATTGGACACCATTTGTGGAAATGCAATAAGAGAAAATAGTTTTATTTCTCCCAATTTTTCTTTTTTTTTTATTGAGCAAGGTTCTAGTACCACCAATTTTAGTTGCCACAAGTTCATATTTTATTAATATTTTAAAATTTTAAAATTCAAACGCAGAATCCAAGCCGTTGATTTTGTTCAATTTAACAAGCGATGCGTTTACATATAAGGTTTATAAAATTTGGAGTTGATTTAATACTCGATTAAGTGATTAAATGATGAACGTATTAGAATTAATCAGTTATAGTTAATCAAATTCGTTTATTTATTGACCACTTGATCGAGTATCAAATTAACTCTAAATTTTATAAAACTTATATAGAAATGCATCTCTCATTAGATTTACTAAGATGAATGGTTTGGATTCAGCATTTTAATTTTAAAATTTTTAAATATTTATAAAATATGAAGTTGTGACAACTTGTGGTAACCAAAGTGGTGACACAAAAAACCTTCCTCCTTTTTATTTTATATGTTTAGAATTCTCTTTTTTTTTTTTAAGGTTAAGGCCCTTGGGCAAACTGCATTAAACTAGAAATAATAAAATTACATGGGTGTTACAACATAGCCGAGTAAAATACCAACCCACAAGTTCTACTTGCCACAGCAGTAGATTAAAATAAAAATTCTACCCCTAACAACCAAATACTAAATTAACAGAAAACACGAGAGAGAAAACTAAAAATCTGAAAATAAAAACATAACCCCATTTGAAAAATGAGAGCCCATCATGGTGGTCTATCCTGCAGCCGACAAAAGAAAGTACTGTCCAAAAACCTAGCCTCCGAAATAATATTCATCAACTGGGAACATGGCAGGCCTTTGTAACAGAGAGTTCCTTTTCGTGCATAATTTGCAAGAACATGAGCAGGATTAACAATAGCTCTTTTGACATGTTTGACCTCCATGGATCCAGCATATCGCCTCATTTCACAAACCACTGAGGCCACTGTGTCACAAGCTTTCCAGGAGGGTATGGAATCAAAATCCTGCTCCTTAACAGCATCTGTCAAATTTGAGCAATCAGTCAGCAACACTACACCCGACTTTGGATCCTCCTGAATATTCTCCTGCATGTACTGAACAGCCTCCAACATAGCTTGAGCTTCTCCCCAGAAGGCATCTGCCTCTAACTTGTGGTTTATGCCAACTCCCACAAGCTCCCCTTTTCTATAAATCAAAAATGCTAAGCCAGCTCGGCCATGGTCATCACAAGACGCATCCATCAACACCATCCATTCTTGTATTTCCATTCGATGGGCCATGCTTTCATGTCCCTCAATGATAACACGTGGCCCCACATCGTCCATCCTATTGGTATAATTCATGTGTTCATTTACCTTTTTCCAAATCGCTGGCGGCTCTACTTCCACAATTACAAAATTTACAAGTGTAATATAGTTAATAACTTGATCAGGATTTGAATTCTGAAACCCTGGCCTATTTTAAAATCAAGTGCGCTAGCCTCATGGATTTCTATGTGAGTAAATGGACATTAAAAACTGATGCTATAAATGTTTAAAGCCATGCATGTTGATATTTCAAATATCCATTTGAACAATTAATTGTCTCGGTTATATAATTGTATCATGCAAGTTATTGTATTTTAAAGAGTACAATGTGCAGATCCACTAAAATCATTTGATAATATTCCACATGAGTTTTCTTCAAAAGTTGGAAAGTTTTTACCTCTATTTTTTGTAAAAAAAGAAAATAATATTCCACACGCGCTCGATTAATAGTGAAGAAAAAGTGGGCTCCCTTGAAGCATTATAGAATGGGGGCTTGAATAGTAGTATTAGAAAATGATTTTTTTCCCCTTTTTTGTTTTGGGGGCTTTGCCCACTATTAATTGCCACTATAAACGGTGAATTCGTGCGTACATTTTTTTTTTAGAATATTGTTTTACTTTAGTTCTATTTACATGCACGTTTCCTTGTCAATAACCAATATAGATGCAGTTTATCAAAAGCTGTTTTACCTTCATCATGTACATTTATTTACAAATACATGCTCACAGCGAAAGTGAATTTTTAAAGGCCAACAACTATCTCATTGCAAGCTAAAAATCGGAAACCAACTAATCATCAATGGGGCTTTTTGGATCAAGTGGGAATTTGGAAAAATTTCTATTTCTAGGTATAAATTTATTATAAACAATCCAAACTCTTCACAAAATTACACACTTTCCAATACTTTATGCCTAGAAATAGGACATTCCTTCTATTTCTAAGCGATCCAAATGGCCCCAATTAGAACTCACTCTTGGAGAGAGGAAAAGAATAAACAAAAAATTTGGCTTGATTTTTAGATTATGTTAGCTTCTGTTAATCTCACATGAGTAAATACATTGTAATGGACTTATGAGAAAATAAGCACTGATTTCAATCTGCTTCCACGTTGACGGATAACCTTTTGTTTTGTTCCCTGGTCAAATTTCTAAGAATGCTATATTGTGGAGCATTTGGACCTATCATTTTGTCGAGTAAAACTATTTACATAGCTTAAAAAAATGAGAGTGATGCTGAGAATTGATTTGACTTGAAATATTGTTTTGAATTATTAAAACTTAGCACATATTCTTTTTTCTTCTTCTTTCGTTTTGTTTTATGAAAAAAATAGATGAAGAGAACCAGACTTTCCATCTTAATTAAATGTTGTTGTTTCTAAAACCCAACTAAATAATCACTTGCAAATATATAATTTTTTTCTTTTAATAAGTGGAGAATCTCCACCACTTTCCTTTAATTCAAGAAAAGCAAACTCTTACAAAACAGTACTACTATACAACCCAGCGGCGAAGTTAGAATTTCGTGTCAGCAGGGTCCGTAATTTTTTTTTTACTAAAAACATATGTATGATGTAACGTCTAATATGGACATAATATAATAATAAATTTAAAATAAATAACTCTAAAATAATATTACATAAAAAATTCAAAAGAAATCAAATATATATTATAATAAAAAAAATTCGAAAATAATATACTTAATACACAAAAATAATAATTCAAAAATCAAGACAACAAAAAAAATACAACAATTTCCTCTACATTTTTTTTCTCATAATTTTGCATAATAGGTTCATTAGAAATCTAATCGAACACTTATTTTTCTATATTATAGATATATAAAGATGTGAGGCATACGAAAAAGCTCGATCGCTATTCAAACCACAATATTTTTTATATCTTTGTGGCATTTGGAATTTTTTTGACATGAACAATATTTAGTATTTTTAGCGGCAGTTTTTATATAATATCAGAATTGTATTCTTGATCTTCTATGGTATCTTTTGTTTATAATGTCCTAACAAATCACGCAATGTGCTAGATTCGCGCTAATATATATATGCTACAAATAATTATTCATCCAAATATTTCATTCTATTCTAAAATTTGTCTTAATAAGATTTATTGGGGAGAAAGAAATAAGACGATTAGTCAAGAACAAATATATACTACCTGAGTCCATATGCGATTTTGTATGCGCCGTTATGCAATTCAAACCAAACACGGCATGTTCAGCTGGGTCCTTCAAATTTTTGAAATGAGTCCCTAACTTCTTATGATTTTTTTTTAATTACAAACAAATGCAAATATCGATTAAATTTTTTTTTGAGGTGGGTCCATGGACCCACCATTTTCTACCTGGCTTCGCCATTGCTACAATCAAACGTTTTTGTACGCATTATTGTTATTTTTTCTTTATCTACATATTGGTGCATCTATGTTGCCTAAAGACTCGAAGAAATAAGGGAGTGGCTAGTATCAAATATATATGACACATACACTTGTTCAATATAATAAAATTTTAATTTTAAGATTAGAATGACTGATCCAAACTGCTCAAATTATTATACATTATTAAAATCTCCATGGAGATCAAATTTTATATTTTTTCTCAAAATTGTTTACTATTTTTTTCGAATTTTTTAATATGCTCAATCTAAAAAGTTGCGAACCCTCCAATTTTGAAAATTTGGAAAAAAAAAAGTTAGAAAATTTGAAAAAAAAAATATAACATTTGATTTTCAAGGATATTTTAATATAGAGATCATATTGAAATATCTAAATCGATTTTTTAAAATTTTAATGGTTGACGTTTAGATTGTGTTTGACGTCATATATGTTTGATTCTAGCATTACCCAAGAACAAGACACTCACAGTGACATACCACATTATTGTGATTATTACATCTTGGGGTCACAAATAAAAAATTACAGAATTTCTTGTCAACTTCAAAACCCTCGTAAAAGTAATCTTTAAGAGCAAACTTAAATTCTTTCTTTCTCTTTGTTTACGAAAATAAACCTGACATTGCTCACCAATAAGTAGTCCAATCTTATATTAAAGTTGTGTCGTCATAATACTTATATTAAAATTATCTGACATTCTGACAAATAGAGTGAGATCATATTCTCTTCGCCTACCTATAGGCTATATCTAAACTATCAATATTGGTTCTAGTAAGACTAATTTACCTTGATCCATGTTATCATTAGTATAACCTCAACCATTAATATATCACGTACATAACAGTATAATTACATACTCAACCATTATCATTATCATTAGTGTTTACCACTTACCCAACGGGTCAAACCCAACCTATGATAAACCCGTGATTTTAGACCTATCAAGGATTTTGGCCAAGGTTTGGGAGTGGACTCATGTAAGATCGAACCGTGATAAACTGAAACCTGAATTTGGATAAGACTGGATCGAACCGGACCGTATGGTAAATACTATACACTAGAAGATACGCCCACCCAATGTGTGGACAAATTTGAAATGCAATTGCAATGGTATTTTTGTTCAAACGTATCGCTGCCGAGATATAATATTACATGAGGGCGAGATATAGGTAGCGACGCTCTGAACAAAAAAAGAAAGGCAGAGGAAAATGAGGACGTGTGATGAAGGGAGGGGGGCGCCTTCTTCTGTTAACCTTTCCTTTTCTGGCCGAGATGGGGGTATAGAGGAGGGAGTAGGGTGAGAAATAAAAAAAAAAGAAGGCTGCGTTAAAACACGAAGCAAGGGATCGAACTCACGTGCTTTAGACGCGAAACCAAGAGTCGAACCATCCAACGACCTGACTTATAAGTGTGTAGAATCGACTTCTTTTTAGAAATAGCAATACAAACTGTACATCATATTAATCAATGATTTATAATGATGTTAACAATTATTTTTACTATTTTATGTAAAAATTTACTGACCTTTTTTAGGGTGCTTTAATATGTAATATAGATACCTGACAACTTAACCTTAATCTATTTCACAGAATCAATTTAGATCGAAACGTACCAAAACAGATTTTACTCGTCAAATAAAATATCCAGTCAGATCCGGATATGTAGGAATTGCAACAATTTTGGACAATTTGGAGAATTTTAACTTAACGAATTGAATAGGATTCAAATCCTTAAACCCATTGACTAAACAAGACCAATTATGCAAACCCTCTTGCAAAATATGTACTCTAGTTGACAAATAGCATTTTAATTAAGTATTTAGTTGACAAAGGACATCATGTTGATCTAATAATTTTTCATACTGGCATATGTAACCTTGTCGAATCTCATAAATTCAGATTTTAATAATAGGTGGTGGGTGTGATCGAGCGATTACATAGCTGGAAATGCACTTTTCCCTGCGAGGATCGAAAAGGCAACTTTTGTCCTCTTCCTCCAAGCTGGTACTACGTTTTCTAATACAATAATAGGAAACATTCATAGATGTGATCTTTACGTATAATTATCGAGTTATAAATAAACCAAAGTACTTACAACTTGTCATTCTGATGAAATGGTGGCAAATATTAAACAAGTAGATGTATATTTAATTATTAATATATTTGTTCGGTGTCTCTAGATATTAATATTTTATTATTTAGTTATTTTTTCAAATTTTAAAATTCAAACGTTAAATGAAACCGTTGATTTTATTTAGTTTAACGAGTGACATGGTTTCATATAATTTTTGAAAATTTTAGAATTTATTTAATACTCGATCAAAGACTAAAACATGAACATGTTAAAACAAGCTAGGTTCGTTTGTTTATCTCTTGGTTGGGTATCAAATAAATTCTAAAATTCATAAAACTTATAAAAAACACATCGCTCGTTAAACTAAATAAGATCAAAATATTTGTATTTGAAAGCAAACAACGTATTGACATTGGAACGTCTTACTCCCAAAGGCTCCGTTTGGATAGGTGTGGGAAGAAGGGAAGAAGGGAAGAAGTATTGGGAAGTGTGTAATTTTGTGAAGAGTTTGGATTGTTTATAATTTTTTTTCTTCTTCTTCCTTCTTCTTCTTCTTCTTTCTTCCAACGATCCAAACGCACCCAAATTTATTATAAACAATTCAAACTCTTCACAAAATTACACACTTCTCAATACTTTTTCTCTTATTTTTCTTATTTTTCTTATTTTTCTTATTCCCCATGTGATATTTTCTTTATTAAGTGTGCGGTGTACCCATTAGATCATTAGCAGAAATTCAGATTATCATGCCAACTGATGTCTCGTGTTTCACGCCTTGACAGGAGTTAAAACTAAATTGGACCTAAAAACCAAAATCTAAATAACTATGCTTTAAACATAAACCCATTAGAAAACATAAAAAAGGCCCAATTAGAAATCGTAATCATTAATTAATAAATGGGCCTAATAAATCAACGGTCTTCAAATTTTACAGCCCAAAATAAGGCGTTCCATCTTCTGCCTAAAAACACGGTATCAGGATATAGATGAACGGTAGGGATCTCTCAAAGATGTATGGTAGTCTGAGGAAGTCACGGCACCTGTCGCTGGGGCCCATTTGTTCTCTCTCGTCTTCCCAAATGAAATTCGAACGCGACGAGATCTAAGGTGCATTTCAAACGCTTAACGCACAAGGACACCAACCAAGCAACCTTCTAACCAAGTTCTCTTTCCCTCTCCTTCTCTAATCTTCCTCTCGTCTTCTCCTCTAGCCTCGGATTTCCCTTTTCGCAAAGCGCGTATCTCGCGTTCCCCCTTCCATGGAGGCAATTTGGAAGCAAGCCTCCAAGCTAAGGGATCAAGTCGCTCGCCAGCAACAGGTTTCTTTCGATTTTTACCTTTTGTATAGTTTTTATGTTTCGGTAGATCAAGTGTTTCCGTTGTTTTCTGGCCTCTGTATTGTTTAATTTTTTAATAGATTTTGGGACCTCGAGCACAGTTGAGGATGGAACAAAGAAATTGTTTATGTAATCGATAGCATCTGAAGCTAATTTTGGTCGGAGCAGATTTCATTTCCATTGATAGTACATCCTGATTGTAATTTAGGCTGTACTTTCTGTGGAATACGTAATTCATCACATATTCCAACCATTCATGCTTAATTTGTCAAGGGTGGGCTTCAAATTTATAAGGGGATGAGTCTGGTTAATACTCCCAAATCATAGCAAGAAACCTAAGGGAGCTTCCTATTTCTGTACTGACACCAGGCCGTGTTTCAACCTTGGGAATTTGCTTAAGCTGTGGATCAGCTCCTAAACTATCCCGAACTTAAAAATGTAATAGTACTATTATGAGAATGTGTTCCTTGGGTCTTTTGATGATATGTTTATTTAATGACACTATGTGAAATTTCCGTTCATTATATCTACTGTCCAATATTGATCGTGCCCTGGCAAGGGGGTGTAGGTTGCACTTTCTGACTCTATCGGATACTGATGTCATGTATTTGCATGTGCTTTTTTTTGGTGACAGGCTGTACTCAAGCAATTTTATGGAAGTGACAATGTTTTTACTGATGAAACAGAAGTGAAACAACACCAAAGATTGGAGAAGCTCTACATCTCCACTCGTGCCGCGAAAGTTAGTTGCGGTGCTTTGTTCCTCATTCATTTTCCAGGTCTAGATGTGAAATATGACTTCTATTTTTTATTTTATTTCTTTCAATTATCATTGCACAGCATTTCCAAAGAGACATTGTCCGTGGTGTGGAGGGCTATATAGTCACTGGATCCAAACAAGTTGAGATAGGTATTATACCTATTTTGTGTATTTCTTTTATAAAGATTCATTTTCATTTTATTTTCTAAATATGAATTTTGCTATGTACATTTTAGTTTACAATCAATATATGTAGGAAACAAGTTGTCCGATGATAGTCAGAAGTATGGCGCAGAGAACACATGCACCAGCGGAAACACCTTATCCAAAGCAGCTCTAGCTCATGGTAGAGCCCGTTCTTTGATGGAGAAAGAACGTAACAACCTCTTAAAAGCTCTCGGAACACAAGTATTTTATTTTATTTTATTATTTTTTTTTTAGATTTTAAAGTTAGTTACCATTCTTGATTACCTTTAGATAGTTACATACATATTTGTGTGAATTGGCAGGTGGCTGAGCCTCTTAGAGCAATGGTCATGGGAGCACCTTTGGAGGATGCACGGCATCTGGCACAGAGGTATGATAGGATGCGCCAAGAAGCTGAAGCTCAGGTTTCTTTCTTTTAGTTTCCTTACTTTACCAAACATTTGTTTCAGCTATTATTGTTTCATTTTTCCTTTACTATAGGGAATAAATTTGAACTTGTTTGGGACTAAAGGCTTTGTTGTTGTTGTTATTGTATAATTGAAGGAATTAATTTAAAGTAAGAAAATGTTTGGCAAGAACTTAGTATTTTTTAATTGTCAAGGTCCATTGAAAATAGCTGACTTGCTGTTAGACGGAACTTCTGTTAATATCTTGATATCATTTTGTTTTCTCAGTTCAATTACGGTTGCCAAAATTACCCATAGTACACTTGTTAGTAGAGAAAGGTTTTATTTTTTATTGCCTCTTTTACTGAAAAGAAGGCTGCAAATTCTAAAAAGATCAATGGATTGTAGCGCGCAAGCTCTATTTAGGTTAGGATTCTTTTAAATCATGAACTAGTTATCACAAAAACCAACTATGATGCAGATGTTTATGCCGATATGGTGGACATTTCTATCAACTCCTTGTTGTGAATATATGGGCTAAGTCAACAGTGTTCTGCATTAATATAACTGTAACAACAGGCTATTGAAGTCTCAAAACGTCAGAATAAAGTGAGGGAGTCAGTCGGCAATGGTGAACTGATAACGAAGTTAGAAGCTGCTGAGCATAAATTGCAAGAATTGAAGTCAAACATGTCTGTTTTAGGAAAGGAGGCAGTTGCTGCAATGAGTGCTGTTGAAGCCCAGCAGCAGAGGCTCACTCTTCAACGCCTAATCGCAATGGTTCATGATCTTTCTCTACACCATTATTTCTCTTTCTTTAGTAATTTGGTGATTTGCAAATCAACCCCTATTTTCGAGATATTGTTGCGCCTATTCATCAGATCATTGTGATGGCATAGGCATAGCCAGTTTTGTTTTGCATTCTGTTCCTAGACTAGCATTTATGAAATGATAAATTTGGTTCCTCCTTAGCTGAAAAAAAAATAAATCATGCCAAGTAGATGTGGACTAGAGTTCAGAATTAAGATTATAAATGAATTGGTGAGAAGAAATCATTTAAAATGAACAGTGGGGCTGTGTTCACCTGTCCAGTCGTCTGCAAGGACTCATGGTTCTCATGGTCAAGGTTTCAAAAAGCCAATAGAACTATTCAGTACAACCGGAAGATATGGTTTTGGTTCAAATATTTTCCAAAAGTATATAAAATGTGGAGTTAGTGGAAATCAGGACTATAATGCTCACTGGTTTCGGTTGGCTTTGGATGTGTTCGGATTGTCCTAGGAATAGTGTTAGGAAGAGTATACCTAAAAGGTTGAGAAGAGTGCTATTCTGGAAAGAGGAAATATTATGTGTTGAAAATAGTGAAGAGGAAATGTTGTTTAAATGGTGTGAGAGTGTTCTTCCCAATCTTATTCCTATAAACGATAAGATAACTATTCTGCCCTTCTTTTTATTGTGTTTGAATTGCTTCTTAATCCAGAATAGCACCTTAATCTGGAGGAGTGACTTATTCCAACACATGCAAACACAGAGAATTAATATGTTTATTGTATTGAAACATACAATAATGGAATATATTTGGTCACTAGAAAGGTAAAAGATGGTTGATTTCGGGATGCATCTTCTTAAGTGTAACACAATTTAAGAAACTATGCATTGTATCTAATCATCTTTCGACTTTATTAAATTAGCTCCAAATTATGAAACTAGGCATTTTTTTTAAGCATTTGATTTACCATGGAACTGCACTAGCTGCAAATCTGTTATATTCAACATATACTTGTTGCAATGTCATGAAACACAGTGCTACAGTTTCAATGTTTTATAGTTAACTCTTCTTAGTAAAACAAATGCTGAGTTCCTCCTTTGCTGTCAATGCAAATGACAAGAAGTCTAACATATGGGATGAATTGTACTAGTTTTGTATTATCTTCTCGTCTAATTTTATATTATTAGTATGAACTTAAAAATTTAATTGAATAATAATAACTTTTTATTAATTAGCTTATTGATTGATTAGTCAATCTTCTCAAAGAAAAAGTTATAAAAGCAAGCAAATGCAAGTTTTTTGTGGTTTCATGTGAGTTTATAGCATGCACTTATACTTGCAGTTTATCATAATTATCCATGATAAAAAAAAATAGTGCTTGGAGATTCAATTTTAACATTGTCTACCTGGATTTTTAACATTTTTCTTTTAATAGTTAGGTGTTAATAAAAAAGTGTGAGAAAGTAATGTTGGTTATTTCTTTCAAGGAAAGTTACAGGCTTTTCTTTTAACTTTTAGACTGACGCCATATGACTAGACTTTTATTTGGTTCAGATTTAGCTTATACTTTAGCACTAGTTCAGATGAGTTGGTTACAGTTGGCTCTGCAAACTTCAAACTATCGCCGTTGAGGTCCATTTTGATTTTAGTAAGGTTGTACATGGATGCCACATGGGAAATTAGAATGCAACAAATAGAAACAGAGAAGATGGAGGAAAAAAAGAGGGGAGTAGTAATCAGAGGCTTTTCTATGTTTTTAATTATTTAAAAAAATATATTATCGCCGTAGACTCTTAAATTCTTACAGAAATTTTGCCATAAAACATTTACAGATTACTGTAGCATCAATGAACATAACATAAGAATACTTGATATTACGACTATTGATTATTTTTAGACTTTTATTTACTACTACCCTTGCTGTATTCTAGACTTAGTTACTAAGACTATTGATTAATTCATCCAATTAAAACTTTTCGAAAAGAACCTAAGAAAACTGGCAATAGTTGTAGCATCAATGAACATAACTTTTCTCGGAATTTGCCCCCTGTTGTATAGTACTTAGGTTGCATCGATGTTTGGTTCTTTTTGTTGACTTAAAAGATAAATGTAGAAAAAATGCCAGTTGAAAAGTCACTAACCTAAATTTGATGACAGCAGATATTTATGCATGATGACTAAACGTGTAATTTAAAGTAACTTGATGTATACAAACATCAACCAGTGTCAGTTTTGGCCATATTGTAGTATAACCTGGCCAGACCTGAAGTTCCCTGATGTGCCGTGCCTTTGCCTGGTTGGCTGGACTTCTCATGCTTTGCTGCCTTTTATGCCCAAGTAGGGATGAAAATTAATGGTACCACTAACAATTTAAGGCAACAGAAGCTAAGTTAGTTTTTTTCTGAAGGATCGAATGCTTGTTATTGGATGGTACTGGAACTTTTGGCTGTGGTGGATTGGGTGGTATTGATGAGAATTATTGAGTTGTGAAGGATGACTTAGGGGGATAATAGATTGATAGGGGAGGTACTATGCAAGGAGTAAAAACTGGTCTGCTTATCACAATCTATATAATGTCCTTTGCTCGTCTCATTATTGAGATACCATACTAGCCAGCTCACTCAAATTACTGCTGTGTCTGCAAAGACTGAACAAAATCTATAAAGTATAATGCTTTAATGGAAACAAAAAAAAAAACAGAACAGGGACCAAACTGACAGTAGTGGAATAAATAAAGGACTTAGAATTAGACTTGAATCTTGTCAATTTGTTTGGTATGGCATTGACACATTTACTATATTGCATTTTCCTCGTTGTCATGTGCAAGACTCAATCTGATTTGATAAGATACAGGCATACAGCACATAAAAGAAGCAATACAATAGTAATCATGCTATTAACTAATTTTGTTTAATATTTTCCATGCTACAAGGTTGAATCTGAGCGAGCCTACCATCAGAGAGTTTTGCAAATCCTTGATCAACTTGAAGGAGAGGTCCATTATATACTCTATTTTACCATATCTTACATTACTTTTGGTCCTCGTATACTCATTTCGCTATATCTTTATGCTGCAGATGGTATCAGAGCGCCAAAGGATAGAAGCATCTCCAAATTTGCCAACCGAAAATGTAATGCAGCCACCACCTTCGTATGAAGAAGTTAACGGAATGTTTGGATCTCCAAGAGTTGATGAATTAAACGAATCTATAGAGTACTTCTTAGCAGAGGTAATTAATCTTGATATCCTACTTTATTTGTTTGAGTGATTGAATAATTGAAGTTTATTGCTATATATGCAGGCAATCCAGTCATATAGAGCTGAGAGTGAGGTTGAGCTTGCCTTGTCGGCCGGCGATATTGTTGTTGTTCGGAAGGTATTTGACTTTTTTTTGTCTTTATTTTTATTGATGTCAGTATTCTGTATTATGTATATAATTGAGAAATTTTTGTCAGTATTGCAGTTTATTAACATTAAAAATAACAGGACTAGCACATAAAATGCCTTGTTAACTTAGCTGGAGATAAAATTGCATGCAAAAGTATTATACTTGGCAATATTTGTTGGTTGCAACATATTATTGGAATTTATGAAATCATGTGGACAAGCACCTTTCTTTGTTCCTTCTTTTCTATTTTTTTTTCCGTTTTCATGTCATCTTGATAGCCGCTACCTAGCCTCTCTAAAAAAATATCAAATCTGGCTTGCATGTAACAAAATCTTTTTCCTTTTGGTTGATTGTCATTTGCTTATGTTACATACTACTATCTTCTTAAATTGATACATTCTCTCACTTTATGGTGTAGTTGTCAAATAATGGCTGGGCCGAAGGAGAGTGCAAAGGAAAAGCAGGTTGGTTCCCGCATGCATATATTGAAAAACGGGACCGTGTCCTTGCAAGCAAAGTTGCTCACATTTTCTGATATTTATATTTGTTCTTTCTTGGGCGGCTTTCTTGTCACTTGTCTTTTTAAGATCTATACAAGTAGAGTAGCGATGTTGTACTATCTAGATCCTTTTTGTTGACCCCATTCCGGTGAATAGTGTTGTTCATGTATGCTGTGCAAAATTAAACAAACATGCTGTTGTAGATGCGGTTCTCCACTTGTACAAGGAATGCTTAATGATCTCGCTTGAGGATGGCTTCTTTCACCGAAAGAGTGCTGCCTTCAGGCCTCAGGGTTCTAGCAAGATGTAAGAGTCTCGGATTTCTCATACTGAGTATTTAAAAATACCATGGTGGTCATTCTTGTCGGCTTCCGTTAGTATGTGAGTTGTATCCGTCCCAGTCTTATTTTATCCAAATGCGTGACCCTCCATGTGCCATGACATCTAAGGTGGCTAGTGTACGTCACAAGGGATAAAAGAAAGGGAACTGAGTGAATTGTACTCTTTTTAGTTTGTTTCATATTAGTCGAAAACGGTGGTATGCCTGCTTAACAGAAAATGTAACCCTATTTGAAAAGGCACGGTTTGCCAACCTTACAAGAAATTACAATGCCTATGTGGAAACATGATATATTAACACACTAATAACCAGACAAAGTTGTCAATTGCAACTACCCTGAAAATCACATTCAATCTTCTGTATAGTTGCTGTCTGTCTCTATAATAATTAGTCATGGTAATTATGTATTAATTAGTCAGGTTTTAATTAATGCAGCTCAAAATTAGCTGTATGACACGATGATTCGATGTAGAATCTATACTCTGTTTTTTTATAGGCCTGAATGTTATACAATCTAAAAAAAATTCCCTGTTTGGTCAATACGCGTTGATATAGCATTCTTTTTTTTATTTTTACTAATTCCTTTGACCCAAATGTACATATTTCTGAAGGAATTAACTTGAAAAATTTTAATTAGAACCCTTCAGCGGAACACAACAAACAAACAAAAATACTTGCAACAGAAAGAAACAAACGAAATGATACTAGTTGAACGGTATTGGTCTCTCGAGCCCCAAGCGAGAGAAAATTACGGGTTGCAGTGTAAAGAGACTCCTCTCCTTAGATTAAGGCAAAAAGGTGTGGTTCTTTTATGGGATTGTTAGGCCCACTTCTGTCTGCTTATCAAAGCCTTCACATGGGATGGGAACTTTTCAACTGAAAGGGGCACCGAACTCCATAAATTTCCCTTTCTTAACAATTTTATTGTAGGTATATATTAACAAAATCCTGCCTATAACTGGATTACTGGTACTTGGCAGCCGCTGCCAAGGGTTTCCAAAAAAAAAAACTGGATTACTGGAGTTTAAATTTTAGTTGCAAGCAATAGGCTTACAATCAACGGCTTGGGATTGAAGTAGTACTTAGCAGGGACTCTGAAAATCCTACCTTTTTAATCCAATGATAGTATTAGTTAGCCTACATCTAACATTTTGCTGCCACAATAAGGTTTACCAATTATAATCAAGAAGTACTAGAAGATTTTCTTCTTCAAAAAAAAAAAAAAGTACTAGAAGCTATTACAAAATTATGGAAGTACACGTCTTACAAAATAAAATGTTATTTCAATATATATTTTGAAATTTTAAAATATAAACATAGCATAAATATTGAAATAAATCTCGATTTCCTAACAATATTACATGAAACTCACATTAAAAAATTATCGTTGACTGAAAATGCTCTAATCCGCATCTATCAGGATTGATACAAAATGATAAAAGTAAATACAACTATACAAGTTTAGCATTAATAAAATTTGAACATTCCAGTCGCTAGATTATTAACTTTATGCTTACACGTCTTACTGAATTTAAAACCATTGCTTTATCATGTATGCCGCTCTGTTTCTATAGTTCTTTTTTAGTTCCACCAAAAATAGTACGCTAAGAGAACCTAAGCTAGTCGGATACAATGATCCACTACGCCATTTGTGTTTCTATGTAAATAGAAAACATTTGTTTGCTTAGTAAATAAAATTTCGGAATAGCATTTTTTCTATTTTTTTTTTCCGGAAGAATTCTTTCTTGATTATTCTCAAGCAATCCAAACATGCCCGACTAAGCCACTCGTGTTTCTATGCAACCTGGAAGATTTGTTTGCTCGGTAAATAAAATTTTACGGTACCGGGTCGGGTCGACTTACTCTACCTCAAATGATTAAATATGGAGTTACTGAGATATTATTTATCAACAATACACCACCTTTTTTCCTTTGATTTTCTTAATGTTTGACGTATTGAGAAAATTTAGCAGAAAACAGAATTTACATGAGGGATTGCACATGCGGGAGCCCAATCCGAATTGGTCAAACAGACGAACAAATAAAAAAATTTAAAAAAAAAAGGAACGTAAAATAAATCGCAATAAAATAAAATTGGGGTGTTCCGAGAATCGAACTCGGGACCTCTCGCACCCGAAGCGAGAATCATACCACTAGACCAAACACCCTCGTTGGTAATTCTTTCAATTGGGGGCATTTGGATGAGATTGAAATAGGTGGGAATTGTAAATTTCCGGAATTTCTTATGCCAAATTTATTATAAACAATCCAAACTCTTCACAAAGTTACACACTTCCCAATAAATTTATGCCTAGAATTGGCTATTCCCCCGATTCCCAACCCATCCAAACGGCCCCAATAATAATAATTTAATAAATCAGTATTTATACTTACTCATCTTTTTGTTCAAATCCTTCTCAAATAATTCGTCTTCCAAATTCTGCGGCTATTTTATATTTTGTTTATATTAAATCTTTCCATAACCAATTCTTCTATCGTGTAAAGAAAGGACCCTTCCGTAAATAAAATTATAAGAGAAATAATTAGATAACTATACTTACTATATATTAAAATCCATGGCCGCATTGCATTGGTTTTAATGCGGTCACGACTTTAATTTTGTTAAATTAAAAATAGTTTATCTAGACCGCATTAGTTTAATTAAAAAACGGGGTGATAAGGATCATCCCCGTATTTCATCATCCTCATCATCTCCAGCGATACTTCATTAATAACAGACGCGTTTTCTAAAAATTGAAAAAAATTCTCATCCCCATCCAGCGATATCCCATCCCTCTTTCCTTTTTGTTCTCTCTATCCCTCTGTACGCGTTTTCTAACAATGAAAAAAAATTTCATCCCCGTCCAGCGATATCCCTCCCCTCTTTCCTTTTTATTCCCTCTGTCTCTCTGTTTTCCTCTCTCCCTCTCACATTAACTACAACAACAACAATTACTAATACTAACTACAACAGTTAGTATCCGACCTACAACATTTACTCATATTAACTTCAACAGTTAATATCTGAACTACAACAATTACTAATACTAACTACAACAGTTAGTATTCGGACTACAACAATTACTCATATTAACTTCAACATTTAGTATTCGAACTATATCAATTAATCATACTAACTTCAATAGTTAGTATCCGAACTGCAACTGTTGAAATTAATATATATAACTGTTACAGTTATATATGCCAACTTCAACAATTTAAATATGTTAACTTCAACTATTACCTTCAACATTTAAATATGTCAATTTCAACAATTACGACATTAGATTCAACATTTATGAATATTATTCAACGGTTATGAAGTGTGTGACAGGGGAGGGGGGAGGGTGGGGGGAGGGGCGTCGGGGAGGGAGAGGGGGAGCATACACGGGAGAGGTGGGGAGAAGTGAGAGCATACGCGGGAGGGATGGGGGGAGCAGTCGCTCTAGCGCTCATCATCTGGACTTCCGAAAATGGAATAGACATTTCAAACGCGGTTTCTAAAAATGGAAAAAAATAAATGCATCCGTAAAGGATGATGGGAATGATAGAAACGATGGAATGATCCTAAGCAATTCCGATTAAAAATAGTTTTTTTAAATATATTAAAATTAGCGGAATTGTTTTCCGTCATCCTCCTCTCTGTCGTCATCCCATCATCCCCTTCCATTTTTAGAAAACACACTTTCTAAAAATGAAAGAGGATGATGGAATGACGGAAGAGAGGAGGATGATAGCAGAGAGGAATAGAGGGAGAGTTCAGAGAGCGAATCATAGGCATGGGGAGGGGAAGGGGTAGGGGAGGAAAGAGACTGAATCGGAGGTATGGGGAGGGGAAGGGAGAGAGGAGGAAAAGAGACTATTCTAGTTATATTTTTAACTAGAACAGTTATATATATTAACTAGAACAATTAGATATAACTGATCTAGTAACTGTTCTATTTATATATATAACATATAACTGTTCTAGTTAATATATATATTAACTGTTCTAGTTAATATATACAATATAACTAGAATAGTTACGATTTTAATTAGAACAGTTATATATATTAACTAGAACAGTTATATCTAATAGTTATAGTTAATATATATAACTATTCTAGTTAACGCCTATGTTTCTTGTCATTCTCTCCGTGTCGCTCCCTCCCTCTCCTCTGTGACATGTTCTCTTTCCCTCTGTGTCGCTACCTCCTCCTCCTTTGTGACACGTTTTTCAAAAATAGAAAACGCGTTTTGAGGATGATGGGGATGCTAGGAATCGGGAATGATCCTTATCAGCCCCAAATATTTCTACCAATCATTATGTAATTAAGAATTAATAAATTTGAAAATCAAAGGTAGATATATTTGAAAATCTAAAGTAGTTCATGCGTAATTTATTGAAAATAATTATCACCTCATACAACATGCGATCTAGCCCTATAATTTTCGTTGATTGATCAATCTAAATATATGCCAGAATTTTATCATTCTTAATTAGAAGTCGTGACTGCATTGACTTTTAATTAAAAATAGTTTTTTTTTTGCTAAATCTATTAAAAATACGCATACCAATCATTATTTAATTTAAGAATTAAATATATTTAGAAATCTAAGGTAGATATATTTAAAAATCTTAGTTCATACTTAATTTATAGAAAAAAAAAATTATCCCCTCCTACGACATACGATTTGAGCCTCCAATTTACATTGATCGACCGATTTAAATTTATGCAAGAAGTTTACTCTTCTTATAATTCTTATAATTACCCTTCTAAAAAAAACTATTTTTAATCGTAGAAAATATGGTAACAACTTCTAATTATGATTATAGAAAACTATGCTTTTAGAGGTTACTTTTAATTTATGTCAAGTTTATATGACGATTTTTTATTGTAGAAATTATTTTCAATCTAAAAAAATATAGCGCAATGAAATTGCGATTGTCATGTCTATTTAAAATAAGAAAGCGTAAATAGAAATTTGAAAGCTCCCCGATGAAGAATACTTGTATTATATTTTCACTTTCTATTGTTAGCACAACTTTGCTCACATTATTTTCAAGAAGAAGATAGCCATCTGTGCATTGTTGTATTTTTCTACTTTTAAGGGCTTGATTGTCTGGCATGAAATAGTGTACATACATCCAATAATAGACCCTGTAGAATATATAGTATTGAAATCGAAATTCTAGTAGTCCTGGCTAAAACAATCAGTATTTAATGTTATCACTTCAAGAACGTCAAAACTTTAGAAACTTCTCACATCGTCTCACATCGTCCATAAATTGGCCATGGATTTTTACCTAATCACATTGTTTTCACTTTGACATAACGAATTAAGGGTGGGTGCATTTATTATCTTGAAAAGGAGGCATTTAAATTTAGAATACAAATCATCTAATCTGATCTAGACGGATATTATTATTATTACAATGTGGTTTGATGTTTGTCGATATAAATTAGATATTTCGAATTATAAAAATATAAAAATCGTATTTTCTATTGCAAGGCAACAGCGTAAATAAATCAAACGAAGCAATGATCAAATAATAGCCAATTTACAAAACGCATGACAAGTTTAATTTTTGTTACTTAGAATCATGACAACTTTAATTTTTTTCTCTAGAATACTTATTGCATATGCAAATAATTATTAAATTAAGGCTAAGAAAATATCATCCTACAACAAATTTTTAATGCATTTATTTTATTTTTTTTACATTTATTGTTGTTCAATTTTTTTTAATCATAAAATTTTAGTTACTTTTGACGTTCATCTTTTAAATATGATAGGGTGTATTTGGTTGGGAAGGTATAAGATGAAATAAGGTATAAGAATGCTTATACCTAATTGTAGACTCATCCAAATACAAAAATAAAATAAGGTATAGTCCTCATTCCCTCTTTCTCCATAGATGAGGTATAAAGAGGTATTAAGAGAGAACGCATAACTCTAATACATTGTTATTCATCTTTATACTCATTATTGAAAAATAAAATATAACTCTTATACTCTTATCAAAACTCAAAAGTTATCCTCGCTCTTTTTTTCTTTCTTTTTTTTCTATTTTTTCTTATACTTGTGCAACCAAACACACCTGTTTGTTATTTTATCTAATTTCAAATGTACCAACTCAATTATGAAATTTAATATCATTTAATTTTTTTGAATTACTTAAACGGCAATATTATACATACAAAATTTCAACTTTTAGTTTAAATCGTATCAAAAATATCAAATTGATTTAAAAAAAAAATGTGTAAACAATCAATGGTGCTGCTGGCCGGGGTGCATTTATCAATATCTAGAAAGTGTGGTTGTAAAAAGCCTTACCTCATGGTTTGATACAGAAAATCTCGTTTGGTAACATAATAAATTGTGGGGTTAGAACCGGTCTTACCTCACTTGTTAGCGGAGCAACCAAATAATTTCCGAGAGTGGGTAAACCCACCCCCATAAAATTCGAAAGAATCGACCCCTTAAACGGCTAACGAGTAATTGACAGAGAAAGGAGCATGGGGTTGCCATCTGTAAACGCAACCCCAACACGAGAAAGCTATATGCTTTTATTGATTCCAGCCCATGTCATGAGTTCCCTCCCATCAACCTGCCAACAGTGCGTTGTACACATACAAATAGAGAGAGTCAGATTCACTGGTGAGTGGTGAGTAGTTGGGACTGACATCGTCTGAGATTCTGGCACAGATGAGGTCGCATTCCCTTGCAAATCTGACTTGTTCAGTGTATATCCAAACTATCCTAGCTACCAGTACAAACAGTTTTTGACTTGTAAAGAAACTTTTTTTAGTACGAAAGATAGATAGTTAAATTGTAATTAACTGGAGTTAGTATGTAAAAAATATATATAATATTGGAATTATCAAAGGGTGAAAAGCTAAAAATGGACGAGTGACATTTCTATAATCCTCCCTACTAAATTCCTTATGAATAGAGAGGAATTTAACCTATTATAAGAGCTTTGCACACCTTGGAAATTTAGCTAATTTACTATTAAGTTTTAATTTTTCAAATCCGGTTAATCCAAAGATTTAAATGTACCTTTTCGTATTTAAATCTTACAGAAAAGAATTTACGTTTTTTTTTTCTTTTTGGGACATTCAGCAGTTCACTTTTTATATGCTAAAATAATTTTAAATTTAAAATTACTATTTGTTTTAAATTTCACAAAAAAAAGCAAAAATTAAATTATACAATATGTCGATATATATATAGAACGCATTTGCACACCTCGGAAATTTAAACATAAAATAGAGTTTGACCTTTAGCACTTTCATCGATGGTAATGGATAGTTAGATATATAGTGCATGGATCATGTCTTATTTACAGGTGTCCAAATCTGGAACATCAGATTTCTATCATATGGATCTTAGATAACTGCCGGTGTGAATGGGTCTAAAAAGTTGGTAGCCGTTAGGGACCAGAATTTCTATAATTTTTTAGTGTATCAGCTGATGTACGAGTATTTATATTGTTCCTTGTTCATTTTAGTATTTTTTTTTTTGACCTATAGCGAGATGTCACCAAGGGGCCAGCCACTTTTTTTTTTTGGATAAATTGAGAACGTTGACAAATTTCAGTTCATAAGATCTTCAATCTTTTGACTTTGCATTAGTTTTAGTGTTACCTCAAAGCTTGTTCGTGATACGAGTAAAACTAATCAGTGGGAGGTGCTTTGGGCAGCTGAGTTTTCGCTGCGAGCAACATTATTATTTTCTAAATGACCAAATTACCCTTCCTAAATTCACTAGTCTTCTTCCGACTAAACCTCTTAGAACTCTCCTCCATCTCTACTGATTCGAATGACTTCATTCTCTGCTCCTTTCACTAAAAAATGACAGCTTAGCTCTCACGATAATTTATTTGCTTCACCTCCACCTCTACTTCCCCTTTCTCCATCCCTTCTCTCAATCAAAGATCTCTCTTACTGCTCCTTTCTCCTCGATATCTTCGACTTACAACAGGACATGTAGTGACGAACGAGGTGATGTGTTTCATGGCAAAAGGAGCCACCCTAGAGGCGACGAGAAGGATCTCCAGTGCCAAGTGTCTCGTCTTGTCTCATCTACCCTGCTTTTAAATGATTAACTCCTTTTCCGTTCAAGTGATTAATTCCGTCAAAATGGACAATTGCTTTTACCTTGATAATTTTTTATTCTTGTAACGATTGACATATTTTTTTATATATTTCTCTTTTGTACAGAAAATTGCTATAGCCCGTAGTTTAATTGCATTAATATTGTGTAGAGTTCAATACATAATTCATAATCAGTATGATTATAGAACTAAAGATAGCAAAGATTTTTGAAAGATGTTATCCCATGAATGATGGATTTTGCAATTGTGCTCAATTTGCCATGAATCAACCTCCAATTTTCATCTTTTCATGTATTAAAATTTATTAGTTTCTTTGTGTACTTCAAGCATAGTTTGCTTTAGGAATAATTTCGTGAGTGATTTAAGCAAAATGGTTTGTGGATGAGTCGAGAGGGCTGCCAAAAAAATGGTTAAGGAAGGCATTGTAATGGCCCATTTTCCCGTGGCCTTGAGACTAGGTAAGAGGCAACAGAAAGCCAGTGATGACAGTCTGATGATGCACGACTTGGAATTATTTTCACAACCGAACTGCAAATGCAGTTTTTAAAATATGACGGCGGTACGAAGTCTCGAGAGGAAGAATACTCGTCTTTTTTTAGTGGGAAAGAGAGAGAAAGAACAATTACTATTAGGTAATAAATTTTAATTGATATAGAGGATAATTTAGACATTTAAGAGAAAAATATGTTGCTCTAAAAAAAAACTCGGCTGCCCAAAGCACCTCCCCTAATCAGTAGAGCCAACCCAATTGTCCAATTTGAAAATCCAGTTATGCATGCGACATTCTGTGGTTGGAATTTTACCTAAGTATCATCCTCTTTTTTTAAATCAAAAAGGATCTGACAATGGAGATCACCGTTGCATCTGTTGTACCAAAAATTTTACCGAAGTACCATCCTCTTTTTTAAAATATTTTTTTTGTACCAATCTCACTTTCTTTTTTATCTTAATTACTATTTTTCAAAAATGAGAAAATCTAATTGCATAAATTATTTTTAAGAAAAAACTTATTTGATATTTCTCATGCAATTTAAATTTAAGTCCAGACAAAGTTCATCAAAATCAGTAACTGGACTATATAGTTTTCAAACAATAAACTCAACTACTTGTCTCAATTTTTTATGTTTGAATCCGCCTACGGCATGAGCTTATTACTTTTCAATATTTTCTTATTTGTTTTGTATTTTGTCATTTTGATGTAGGTTTGTGTATTTATATTAATTTTGGCATTAGCCACTAATTAAACTTGTACTTATTTCATAGTTTATAGTTATCTAATGAAAGATATATAGGGTTGAGTTTTTTTCTACAAAAAAATATATATATATAAATAGAGAAACTGAACGACAAACCTTTTACTTTTGTGGGACCAAAACCCCAACCACAGGAACAGTGACATAGATACTACCATACATGACTCACACACACACACGCAAAAGAAGAAGATATCACCATATATACGTCCATACGGGGCCACGAAAGATGTAGATAGGTGCAGTGGCGCGCATGAAGCAGCCTTCATTTGACCCGGTTATACAATATACATTGGACGCATGCGCGCGCATTCTTCTCTAAACTGTCAACGTTTGAGCGTTGGCTTTGATGTGTGCCCGCGTTGGGAAGAAACCTCCCTTTTGCTTGGCAATTGTATAGTTGCTCCTTGTGTAGTCTTGACAAGACAATTAGACAAATGTTGATCGTGAAATTTTTTGGGCGCTGTATGTTCTCATTTTTTTTTATAAAAAAATAGGTCACGGAAACCTGACGGTGCACTTATTTAAGTTCAATATCATATTCACGAGGGAGTTGAATGAGCATAAACATGAGAATGAACTCAATGAAGCGTCTTTCCAGTTGAGCAAAAATCATTCAAAATGACAATAAGGGTAAACTAGACAGACTTAAATTGAAAATTGATTACACAAATATATAGAATCTCGTTTTCCTATTTCGTTATGAAAGTTGATACGTTATACCATATATTGTTGTTCTCAATATATTTGAGTTGTCAATGCTTTGTTCGGCATATCTCACTTATTCAATGTTAATTAAATATCCCAATTAGTTTAAAATAAAATTTAGTACTTACTAATTTTCAAAATAAATCCAATATACCATATTTATCAGGACAGGATCGACCGATGGAGTCAATTCGACAATGGAACAACAATTTTATATCCATATCTTATTCATTTAATCATCGGATTAGATATGTCAAATCAGTCGAATTAATCATTCACATCAAGTTGAAATTAGACACCCGGGAGATCAATTTCCTTAGAGGGATTCATTAAAAGAAAAAAATTTAGAGGGAAAAAGTTCACATGCGAACAAGTGAGCAACTGGTGGGGAGTGGGTGCGAGTGTGATTTGTGAATTGTGATGCGTTTCATTTTCTGTCGCTCCTACAGACCACAGTTTCTCTTTTGTTGCGGTACGGTGGGTGCAGCACACTGAGATCCCACCCAATTCCCTAAACCTTGATCCATTTAATTTGTTAGAGCTATATATGTTTGCCAATATGTTGTCGTAATTTTGTATTTATAATATGTAACATATTCTTGGCCTATAGATTAAATCACGCTTAGTTCACAAATGGATCATTATTGTGATTAATTTTAATATCTCACGAGGTCTTTATAAATAAATTAAAATAAATAAATATTTGAACAAAGTAACATTTATTTGGCTGATTATATTAGTTCATTTTTATCTAATAAACTCCAACTTGATCGGCTAAGATGATCTAAACGCGTGTCTGATAAAGAAAGTGATATCTTTGACTTCAATACCATACCAGCATGGTGACTGAAATCTGATATTTTCTAAAATCTTATAGTATTTTCTCTCACATAACCAAATACTTCCATTTCGATCACTGTTCCAGTACCTGATATTACCAGAATTTTCCGATAACCAGTAGGTATTGAAAACACTATTTGAAAGAAACATGTCCATAATTTGATAATTTGACTCTTCAAGACGATCAGTTATAACGGTGACTTTTCTAGAACAATTATTGATCAAATTGATCTTGACAAGATCCAAGCACAATTAACTTACAATAAAGTTAACGTCTCCACGAAATCTGATGTTCCCATACCACTTGTTTAAAAAAAAGAAAAATTGATGTGCATAAGAAAAAATCATCGAGCGGACAAAGGTGGGTGGCCTAACAGTGCTGGTCCAATTACTATGACTCTCACACTCATGTGTGCTTGGAAGCAGCCTATGAAAATTATATTTGATTCAAAGAATTTTGAAAGGCCTAGAAAAGCGCTACCAAAAAAACTTATAAATATATTTTTTCAGAGAAATAATTAAATGGAAAACGCAGAGACATAATTTTTAAAAGGTTGACATCAGTGTTTTAAATATTGTACCGGCCTGGCCGATTTAACCGGTAAATTGGAAATCGTACCTCCGAATATTCCAGTCGATTCCGTTGATCGAAATCATCATCTATTGCCCTCTCTCCTTGCTCTCTTGCTGCCACTCCACTTTCCAGCGGCCGGTATTATTGGCAGTTCAACCGAACCAACCAACCATATAAAGTTCTCAAATGGTGGCACGACCGGTTCCGACCAGTATCATGCCAGCATTCGGTCCGAACCTTCCGATCTAAACTCGATAGAGTATAGACAGATTTTTAGAGGCCACACGAATCTTGACGAGCCTGATATTAATCACAGGACATCTATCATTGATCATACAGTTCAAATCAAAAGTTAGCAAAATTCAGCAGTGGATGTGATTCCCTACCGGTTCAAGTGCCCAAACATTACATAAGCTTCCTGATACAATTGAAAGAGCCGCAAAAAATCCTGACCTGTCTATTTCATATCAAACAGTCCGTGTTACTCCAAACACACACTACACTTTAATACGTGGACGTCCTGATCAACTAAAAAGCACTTAGAATTTTGCTACAATTGCAGCGGATCTTAACCCAACCCGTGCAAACCTTTACAAATACTTTCGGCTGATAAACATATCCGTTTCAGTGGCGTTAAGTACTGTTGTTAAGGTGGGTAAAAAAATAGGCTCGGGTCTCTAAAAATTCCATCTGTTAGCTAATGATTAAGATTAGAAATGTTAACTTGTGAGATGACATACATGATTGGGAACCCACATGGCGTGCCTCTGGCTCTAATTGAAATTCCTATCCAATACACCCAAACTATTAAGTTCGCATGTCCTAAAATGATATAATCTTTTGCATAAAATGAAGATAAAGATACAATTACAAATATTTTTAGTATGCTCTATTTAATTAATATATAATAAGAAAACTTATGGGACTACTGGATTAGAGCATCTAAATCTCAAGTTGGCCAGAAGCATTTTCCTATTTCTTTGTGTGAGCAATTTTCAAAATATCACATCTATAATTTCTTCTATAGTTCTATGTGGAAATTAGGAGTGCAATGCGACTAAATGAAGAAAGGCATCCCATACCATGCATGTGCACCTGGTATCTCCGTGACTACGACCTGACCAAGAAGGATAAGTACCTTAGAATCCATTTTTCTTTCCTTTTTCTTATTTTATTTTTTTGGGGTTGAACCAAATCAAGATTTTTTTAAGTTCAAAATTCTAACAAGAAAGCACGTGCCGACACTGGGTCCCAAGGCATGTGAGCTCTTGCCATGTATAATAATACGTATCTGCATCTACTGATAAGGCCTACCCCACCACCATCTCCTCCTAATCAATTGCCTAATTCCATTAGTTATTATTTAAATTAGCAAAAGATACTCTTGTTTATATAACTGCACTACATTTGTCTATTGGAGCTAGATCACAAGGAAAAGAGAAGCACTAAATGCTGACCCACTGATAGCTAGAGCTCTTTTTTATTTGATATAAGCGAATTTTGTAGGAAATTAGAATAAGTTCTTTAAGAAATTCATCATTTTTCTCCAGAGAAAGAAAGAAAATTCAGAATTATGGTAGCGTAACACATGTTAATGACGTCACCGCTTTTTTTTGCACTTAGCGAGAACATGCGCCAAAGGCATGACAATCCAAAACTCAGTTGGCAAGAGAGGTATCGCTTTTCTATTACTCAACCGCAATTTTGGTTTATTCAATTTCGATATTCACATGTCCAAACGTTGTCAACAAATATGTACACACAGGTACATACCTTTGTTTTACTGAATCCTCTCAAAAATAGCAATTGAAAAAAGCATGAGAAGGAGAGAGTATGGATGATTAGTAGTAGGTTAGGATAACAAAGTCATGGAATTAGCGTGAGATTTTGGTGAAGGCGAGTGGGACAAGTTAAGGAGTGTGTTTCAAGAGAACACTTCCCACTACTCACTTATGCACGCTTCCCTGGCCCACCCCATTTTAGGTTTTGGTTTGAAATTGGTTAGAAGTTGGGTTGAATTTGTGTCATCAATCCACCTCAAAACAATTCAAATCGACCCAACCAGAAATGACTTATTTGACATCACATCCCATATGCAATCCATTTTCAAACTCCACCACCTATCTTAATTCCCTGCAAACTTTCACATGAAATCTAGTAGTTCAAATAATACCAACCGCATTTCAAAACAAAGGGTCAATGCACTGAAGTGTCCTTCAGGTTGGAACCTTCAGTCTTCCCAGTTGGATTTTCTTAAACCAAATTATACTGAAGCAAAACTTCTTTGTAATTACCATAAATTTTCAGGGGCAAAGCAGAAATGACTGTGTATTGGGATTGACATAAAAAAAAAAGTTTTAAATCTCAAGAACTTTGAACTTTTAAACCATAGACCAAGTGCACATGATACCACTAGAAGTGTAGAGAGAGGGGCATAGACGCATAGTATGATATCTATCTGTATCCTGTACTGGCTTCCAAATGTCTAAATATTGACAACTCAGGCAAAGACCAAGTCAGTAGTGAACCAGACTTAAAGCCTGGAAAAGAGCTCCGTTCCATGGAATCATTCAACTCAAAGCAGGAACAGAAGCAAAAGAACAAATTTACAAGGAAAATTCAACAAATGTTTCCCATTGGAATGACCATATCTCAGTTTAAACAAATTCCAACTCAACACAAACAAACCCAATACACAAAAAACCTACTATGTATACAGTTACCATCTGCACTTATCTACTAGTGCTGCTGCTGCCACCTATCATCTCCCTCTCTATGCACTAACCATCTCTTCTAAGTATAAGCATGGCTTTATACAAAATGATTAAGCTCTCTCTTGCAATTAATCTCCTCTCCTCTCTTCCTAATCTCATCACTGACCACTACTGAGTTAAAAATGAAATAAATTTAGCAGTCAGTCCTGCCAACTAAAAAAAGTCTAAAATCCCATAAGAACTAAATTCAAACTCTTTTTTCACCGCCCCTATAAACCTAACCACTAACTAAAACTAATACTAACAAAAGCAAAGAAAATTATAAAGTAATAAAAGTCTAAATTAAAGCTAAAACTAAAGCTGAACCCCCTACAACCTAAACCATAAAAAAAATAGAAATAAAAAGTACCAATAAAGTAAAAAAAAAAATCTAATAAGTTACAATCTATAGCTCCTGAAAAACTCACTGAACCCGGTCCATTGGAAAATTATATACCGCTTCTGCCTTGAATGAACCGAATGAAAACCCGCTGGGGAATTAAAATGAAGCAACCGCCGGTGCAGAGACCTCAACCATGGTTGACTCCTTTTTGCGGCGCATCTCGAGAACCTTCCTATGCGAATTCGAGTGCAATTCAGAGACGAAAGTCGGGCTACAGGCAGGCCGGTACTCAGGCAAGAGCCGGCCTGACTTGTAACGAACACCACACGCGTTGCACAGGGTTTTAGCACCTTCAGGCCCAGCTCTCCATTGTGGGGTCTTGTTCACCCCACAGTGGCTGCACCTTCTCTCTGAACCACTACTGGTGTAGTACAACGGGTGGATGTAGTTCTTCACCTTGGGCTTGCGGCCACGCTTCTTCGGTTTCTGTTTTTTCGCAGGCGGGCCAACTGAGTCATCTAGCAAAAATGCTGGGGCATCAGCCGAGGTGATAAACGGCGAGTCATAGAACAAAAACGATGATGACGAGCATGAAGAGGTGGTCGAACTGGATGAACTGGAGTTGTCCGAACCGGATAAAGACCAGACTGCCGCACGAGACCGCTTGCTTCTTCGTGCCTTCACCGGCACAAGGGACTCAGTCGACAGTGCGCACAGAGTCGGTTTCAGCTTGGTTTCATAATCCTCCAGCTTGACTGGTACCCGTGGCGGGTACAGGGTTGGTCTCAGCTTGGTTTCACAAACCTCCTGTTTGACCGGTACCTGTGGCGGTAAAGCGGTACAAGTCGCCGGTACCTCAGAAAGGGAGTCGTCCATTATCAACGACACCCACTCCAGCTCCTCTGCATCATGGGCCTAAAATATTCGGAACAAAAAGGTTTAGAACAAAAACCCCACCTCAAAAATTGCAAAACAGCCCTTGTATTTTTCAAATATTTCGGCCACTCACGGGAAGGTCGATAACCGAGGGAGGAAGAGGGAGGTCGAAGGTGACGCCAGAGTCGTCAGAGCTTTCCCTCTTGACTTCTCTAGCTTTCGACTTCTCCTTTTCAAGTTCTTTCCTTTCATGCGAGGTTTCGAGTTGGTCTGAGAACCCACCAAGGTCGAGGAGCTCCTCAACAGAGAAAGCTTCACCTCCAGCGGCGCCAAAAAGAGTGTTGTTGCCTCTCTCTCCGACAAACACACCTTCTTCACTCTGTTGATGCATGAACACGTTCTTGAAAGGCTCCATGTCAGTCGCTGTCGCTGTTTCCTTCGTTGCCTGAGGAAAAACCCACAAGTAGAAAAGAGTGTGAAAAAGAGAAAGAGAAGGAGAAAGACTCCCTTGTGACAGTAATAAATACACAAATAAATAAATGAAAAAGAATTAAAGAGGTGGTGTTATGGTTGGTGGTGTACCTGAGGAGAAAGGGAAGAGGAAGAGGAAAGGGAGAGAGGGAGAAGGAAAGAAGAGAGGGGTTTGGAGAGGTGAGAGGGAGAAGAGAAGGTGGGAGATAGAGAGGAGGAGATGAGCGTTTGGTGAAGCATTGAATGGCTGCCAAAAGTCCGTGGGTGTAACAAATGCACTGTTTTTTCTTCTCTCTCTTTTTCTCTCTTTCTTTCTTTCTTTCTTTATCTCTTCTTCGGTATATCTTCTCTCTCTCTCTTTCTCAATTAATTTACCCTCTTTTGTATGAGCGTTGCTGGGCCGACCCGCTTCTCTTTTTCAAAATATTGAAAAGTAATAATAAGTAATAACCAAATTTAATTTGCGTTTGGATTCGCTCCTACGCAAAGATATACTCACCCCCGCGTCCTCTGTTATTCCAACAATTTTACGGATTAACTATTCTATGATTTGACTGACGGTTTTGTGCAATTGAACGATCTAATAATTATATATAGAAATAATTTTGCCTTGAATTGAAATTGGTTGACCTCTTCAATGGACAGATAATAATCTGTTGGTCTTAATTTGCTTTTTATTTTGGTAGTGAATAATTGAATAATTGTACGGTTTTACGATGCAGGGAAAAATAGGGAGGAGAAAGGACGCTGCTAAGGTGCATGCCTCTTTACATGACAAAAGGATGCAGTGCGGTGCATGGCGGAGATATGGTGACTGTAATACTGCGTATAAAAAGCGTGGGCTGGGGTGGTGAGATTAGTGGGGGCTTTAATTTAAAATAAATGTAATAAAAATGAAAATGATTTAGTGAAATTAGGAATAAAGATACTTGGTGAGGCATGACTGGGTTTAATTATTGGTCTAATCATCATTTGTTGGAATTGGGTTATTTTGGGCCATTTGAGTGGCACCAGGTCCACCTTGGATTCCAACCATAGTGCAATATTTTACCAATAAAATTGTTCAAATTTAAAAGGAAAATTCTGCCAAATTCTACACGTGTTAAATTTATTTGTTACTGACTTATTATTTCCTCACTGTGTATGCTATATGTAAAATTTCACAAGTTGTTAATATAAGGAAATTTGTCCTATTTTGAATTATTATTATTATTGTATTGCTACCAAATTATGTCTAGCCCAAAATATCTCATAGAAATATGCATATTTTCATGTTGCTAGTTCAGGTATATCCAATACTTTAACTTGTATCCCAAAGTGGTAACGTAAATTTATTTCTCTTCACATGCCAAAATAACTCAATTAAGAAATAAGAATCACAATAGGCGTTTATATATTTTTTTATTATTGATCCAGCATAACATATTTATTTATTAATTTAAATTCCGCCGTTTCAGTATTTTTAAAAGATATTCTAAAATCTCCCTTGACGCACTACCCGGTATTTTCCAACTTACGGTCCAACGCGCACAAGGAAACCGTCAACTTTGACCCCACTGGTACGATTATTCTACTGTTTTAGATAAAACCCTAATTCCAAAAATACCCCCGACGATACCCTCTCTCGTTCACCTGCTCCGTTTCGCAAATGTCACTGCAACCTCTTTACGAGGGCAAAAACGGAAATAGGTTGCGTCAAGCGGAGGAGTCTTCTCTGAAGCAACTTGCGAATTGCGAATTATACCGTCTCCATCCTGGCGGCTGATTAACGCGTCAACGCTCCATCGTGGCGTGTCGTAATTGGTTTGGAGCCGCTTCTGCTATCCAACTGGCATCGGGTTGGAGACGCGAATCGGGTTTGTTAGTTGAATAATGGGTTTGAATTTGAACCTCTAAAACTCGTCCAAACTCCGCACGGAGACACGACCGTTTTAGAAACGGATTCAAATTTTGGATGGCGCCCATCCGCGTCCGGTCCACTAATTTAATGCGGGGATTTTGGTACGAACTTCGATCTTCTGTGGTCAGTACTGATGTACAAGTTCTGTGCAGTGGGACTATGTGTACCTTATGCTTGACTGTTTTGCAGTGTGATATGTTGGTCTACTAGGTAAATTGCATATAGAATCAGCGAATCTGGATGTTGATAAGATGTCGTGCATCTCGCTCAAATTGAGATCCGCTGCCGCGCGACACAGCGTGTCGCGCGGTATTCTGGCCGTTTGATCAAGATCCAATGGACAAGGGAGCCCCGTGCATGTAACCTAGATTGGTAGGCCCGTAAAAAGTGAACCGTCCGATCAAAATCAGACGGCTCGTAGTGCGCGACACGCGGTGTAGCGCAACAGCGAATCCGGATTGCGCTCTCCCTTCTCTAGGTTTTGTAACCTTGGACGGTGATTGACCATTTTTCTTTAAGAGGGAATCTTATTTTAAAGTAAAATTTCGGCAGCATTTTCTTACAATGAATTACACTTGGTTCACCGAGTTTAATAACAAAGATACGGAACTTCAGTTTTATTTATTTTTTTAGGGCGGCAAGGTCTGCCATGTATACAATCAAGAACAATTATTATTTAAAATTGTATCGTACTATTTTAAGAGTAAACTATATTTGTTATTTTTTAAAATCTCCAACGTAACTATATATTTTAAACTTTTAATAAAAGAATTTTAATATTAAATAATAAAATATAATTAAGATTAATTTATATTATTTTTATAGCAGCATCAAATTCTATAGTAATTCGATTTTATTTTTAATTTTATTCGTAAATTTGAATAATTAACATGTAGCAACTGTCCACAAATTGTGTTGAAAATTCTAAGGCCTTGATGTAAATAAAAACTAATTAAGTTGAAAATTCCATTTACGTGTATATATATATAGAAAACATTGTGTTGATAATTTTATGTTATTGTTTTAATGTTTTTTGTGCATAGCTCCATAACTTGCCAAAACAGTAATGCGCCACAAAAATTCATTTTCCAAAATATCTAGACATCTCTTACTACAATTTTTTACTGGTATATGCATCGAACTTGAGATTGTCAATATATATATATAAATTCAATCTCTCTATTTTACTTTTCAAACATTTTTTTATTATCGAAATCGGACTTGTATAAGACAGTTGTGCCCAAAAATTGTTTTAGATTATTAAGCAGACTCCCCAAAATGCAAAAACACAATTTTTTTTTTGGGCAAATTCTACGTAGACTAAATTTTACGACTGAATCTAAGATATATATTAAAAACCGTGGCCTATATTTAAACTTGAAATATCGGTAAAAAATAGAGTTAATTTTTTTTTACACTATTATTTATATAAATTAAAAATAGTTTAAAAGTTAAATATATTTGGAAATCTAAGGTAGATATGTTTGGAAGTCTAAGGTAGTTCATGTCTAACCTATAGGAAAAAAAAATTTATCCCCTCATACGACATGCAATCTGAGCCCTCCAATTTTCGTTGATCGATCAATCTGAATATATTCTAGAAGTTTACCCTTCTTAATTAAAAGCCATGATTGCATTGGCTTTTAATTAAAAATATTTTTTGATTAAATATATTAAAAATAATTGTACCAATCATCTAAGATAGTTTTTTTTTATATATAAAGTAAATATAAAATAGATATATTGGAAACATATATTTCTTTATATATTGATAGATTTAGCCATCAAAATTTATCAAATGGCGGCGAAGCCGCCTACCCCTCATCTAGTTTAAATTCATATCGTTCATTTAAAGCAATAAATGATCAGGATTCGTTTTTGTATTGTTATTTTTTACCTCATTATCTATCTCCATAATGAACCTCTCAACACACATCCCTATCGACCCAAAATGATCATGTTAATTACACATCCCTGTCGACCCAAAAAGATCATCTTAAATAGTCAGACGATAAATCCAATTTGGATTCAAAATACCGATATCATTATGAGAATCACATAAAAAGTATGATTTATATAGCTAACTAATGGCAATCAACAATGAAACAATAGTCATATTTTTTATGGGACTAAATATGTATATATATTTTTTTTTCTACTACATGTGTAATAACTAAATGTACTTTATTAATACACTTGAATAAAAATAAAAATAAAAAGGGAGATATTATCTCCCATTTAAATCCACTAACGTCTTAGTGGCCTTTCTATAAATGGAGACTCCTATTCCACTATCAGATTTTCATAATAAACGTCTCCAGAGGCTAAGACCCTAATTCACATTGCTGACACTTCACGCACCACTACTATAGAATATCATGGCAACCCATGAAAGCTCCCAAGGCAAGGGCCCGGTGCTTTACCAGGGCCGTATCAAAACTAATTAAATTGTTCACGGTTAATGTCTGGTCATTTGTATGGTCCAGTTATTGAATACAGACCAAGTTTGTCTAAAGTGTGTAACATATATATAGATGGTTGATCTTGGTTTTTTTTTAAATAAAAGTTCATTTATTTATAGAGGCATAGCCCACTCAATAAATTAGAGTTTATTCTTCTTTCGCTCCCAGCATAAATTGAATCCATTATCTCTAAAATAACTGCGGAATCACTGACTATGTACGCTGGAATCCATGTTCTTGATCATGAAGTCGTTTCTCCTATAAAGGCTGGTAATTAAGCTGAGAAAGCGAATTATTTCTATATAATCTGCTACTGTACTACAAATTAAACATACTCAAGTTCAGCAAATGGCAAGAATATGCACAGTGGGACCCACCTTTTTCCATGATAAACTGCGCATGAGCCGGAGAGACTCAACAGTGACGGAGACTTCTTTGGCCAATGCTCCAGGAGGAAATGATCAATTACAGAAATTGGGGGTTAGATTAGATGATCTGCTGACCTAAAAAATACATGTCACTTATATTTTATAGTTATTTTTAGTTTAACAGATTTGATTGCTAGGACTTCTATTTGCTTGGAAGGCACCGCTTCATACCTCACAGATAGTCAAAACGGCGTGGATAGTGGGGTTCATTTTTGTGCATGATTGGGGGAATGGGATCCACCTGGGAGAAAATGGCAATCAGATCATCTAAATCAGCGCCTGATGCAAGCAACTTTTGTTGGCTTTCCTAAAAAATAAAAGAACAATAGAAAGCAGGTTTTGTTTGTTACCTTGATATGCACCGTCTAAATTTGTATACTTCATTTATTTATTTATTTCTGAAGTACCATACAAAGATACAATTTTTTCAGAAACAAGACCAGCAATATTTTTTCTTTTAATTTCATAAGATCCCAAAATCCGACTACATTATTAAATATAAAAAAGCGACTCAAACCAATATAATCCTGTCTGTTGACTGTTAGTTACCGGTTTGGTCTTGCCAGAAAGTTGCATTTCATATGATCTGCTCAGGCTAGTGTTAAAACCATGTCCAAGTTTAAAAGAAAGAAAGAAAAAAGAAATTATCCAAGAAAAGGAACAAAATTAAAGCACTATAATTCTATTATTCTCATTCCGCTGTTACCAACGGATGAACGGACCGATACTAACAAGCAAAGAATAAAATTCCTGTCAGAATGATTTAGGCCTGATCAAAATTCCATTTTTTTTTAACATGGAATTTCATTTCATTTTATTTCGTTGAAAATTCTTGATCAAAATAAACAGATTTAGTGTCAATTGGAATTCCCAGGTAATTAGATCCGGTGAAATCTTGTGAAATCAATTAAAATGGAATGAAATTAATGTTTTAATATGTGATTTTTACGGTAGAACAGTACATAGTTGATTTAGTTATTTAGTATTATATCAGTGATATAACGGGAAAAAACTGTGTATAAAAAAATATAAAATTGTCCTATCTTCAGTTACTTAAAGATTTTAAATATAAAAAATTAACAAGTAAAAAACCAAAAAGGACAAAATCAAACTTTATTAAGCTAAAACAAATTAGGGTTTAATATGGATTTGTATTCGAGTAAAAAAAAAAATTTGTAAGTTGAATGACCCATCCGTTTTTAAGTTGTTAAATGCAGAAGTTTTTTTAGTTATATTGCCAATGTTTTTGGAAATATAAAGGTAACGTTATTTTGTGCTCGATTGTTATAGCGTTATATGTTTTGCTTCAAAAATTAGTACTAGTGGTGTCGTCGCGCGTTGCGCGACCTATTTTTTTTAGATCTTATTGTCTCAATTTTTTTTCCCAGATCTCATTGTCGTCAAGAACAAAGATGTAAAATAAAATCACGGTTCAATTTACAAATTACATAATAGAAGGAAAGAAATGTAAGATAAGATTTAATATGTTTCAATACAACAATAATCAGTTCTATTACCTCTACTAAGCAGAACCAGAGAATGTAATTGCAAATAATATTAGAGCTCGAAATAATTAAAAATGACAAAGTACGCTTAGATTTTGAAGTTCAAAGGACCCGGAATAAAACTATGGTCCAAAGTTCAAAGAACTCCAAACAATCCAAGTCACATTTTACCTCTTCGACCTTCATAACCTGAGAGTATATATGCACTAACGTTACTGAAAAATGAAAAATCATCATCCAAAGTGTTCTACCAGTGGTACATCAGTGATGGCCAAGACAAACGCCTAACAAATTTTACCTGTATGATACCAATGACAGGTACCAAACTCGAATTTGATATCACAGAAGTTTTCCATGAGGTTGGTCGATATAAAAAGACAGCAAGATTGACGTAGTCAATATTTATTGTTATTTGGACCGTACTTAGCACTTAAAATAGACTCAAACCAATAAATTATTTGATAAATTGCTATGTTTTTCCAGGATTTGGTTCTGCCGTCGTTTCTTCTCTTCTATGTACAGGTTTTTGATGATTTCTGATGACTTTGGAGCGTATAGATGGATTCCCGACGTATTACGCACACTAGATGACTCATTCCTAGCATTGGAGGCTTTATTCTCTCTTCTGGTCGACCCAAACAGATTTCTGTTCGAATCGACCTAGACTCATGGCTATCAGGCGACATCTCTCTCCTGTTCGATCCGACTGACTGGCTGTTCGATCCGACTGGACTTCACAGTGGCATGCTTGCGTGGCTGCTTTCTCTCTCTCCTGTTCGGTTCGACTGCCCACTTGTTCGATCCGACCAGGTTGCCGCCATATCACTTATGGTAGCATTTCTTGTATGGAAATTGATCGCTATGGCAACTTCTTGCGCCCTGGTGCCCTAGCCTTCCATCCTTGCGTCCTGGAATATCTATATATACCCTGGAGGCCTGAAGAAAAGGGGATTCGCATCTCAACACCATCTTCCACTTTTCTAAGGGTCAAGTACTTTCTTCTCCTTGGGAATCATCATCCTTTTGACGACGGCAGCAGTGTTTCACGTGACATCTCCATCTAGCATCACTCCATCGCCTTGAAGATCGTGATCAAAAGCATAAGGAGTATTTGGTTTTATTTCTTTATGTTTTTATCTTGTGATTTGATGGGCTTGTATCTTTATTGTTGTTTAACTCTTGTTGTTTGCTTTGATACTATGTTAGGCTAGACCCTTTTATAGCCTTAGGATTAGGAGAGTAACTCTATGTTTGGATGAAGTTAGTTTGATATGCTATGAATTGCTATGTTTTGAGACCTAGTCTATTATGAATTAATTAGTTGCTTGAGTTAATTACTTGTTGAATTCTCTAATTACCTTCTAGTTGAACAGCTGCTTCTAGTAAGTCTAAGTTAGGAATAGCAAGTCTAATTGATTTAAGTATTTGGAGTAAATCTTAGAACCGAAAGGGGAGGTTAGTCTGCATCAAAAGTGCGACTTTTAGATTAGTACAAAAGACTTCTAAATACTCCTAAGAACTCTGATAGACTGGTTTAACTAATTGAATTCTATACCAAAAGTTGTGAACCAATCAAGTTAATTAGGTTAGATTGTGAACAAACCAGAATCTGTTCCAACAAGCGAAGGCTGAGGTTTAGATTAGCTAGGTTCGTCCATTTAAACCTATCTCAAAACATCAGTAAACATAGTAGACAAACCCAACGCACCCTTACCCTCTGGTCGAACCGAACAGAGATCTGGTCGAACCGAACAGGACACTGTTCGAATCGAACAGATTGGTGTTCGAATTGACCAGAGGGTTAATTGTAGTTAAATTGAGAAATTCAAATGCGAAAGTATTTTGAGTTTCTAATTTAACAGCCAAACATAGATGAAATCCAATTCCTAAGGCGCCTTAAATTCTGTTAAGACCTCAAAAAGACTTTACTTTAATATTTTACTTAGTTTGTTTGAACATTTTATTCCAAGTCCAAAAATAACCAAAAACATTTACAATTTAAGCATTATTTGATTACTAAAAATTCCATAAAATATTTTCATCTAGATTTTAAGAAAAGACAAGTCCGGTATTCATAGATCCGTCCCTTGGGTTCGACCCTAAAGCTATATTCTGAACGATTAGTGAGGTTAGCTATAGGTTACAAATTTATTTGATTCCTAGGTTAAATTCCTTCATCAAATTGGCGCCGTTGCCGGGGACGGTGTTGATATTGGATCCTTGTCTTAGTATTGAGAGACTAGATCTTTTCTTTTTCTTTTGACACGTACGTTTTCTTCTCTCTTAAATTTCAGGACTGGCAGAAAATACACAAAGGAAGAAGTCCCCTCCTCCGAGGATCAAAGATTTTCTCCGAAGAATAAACGAAGAAGCCAGATTCTCCTCCTTTAGTCCTGTTCGAACCGACCAGGGCTCTGTTCGATCTGACCAGCACCCCGAACAGCGAGAAGAAAACACTGCGATGGCCGACCAACTCACTCCCGAGGCCATTGCCCAGCGCACACAAGAACTGGAGAACCTCCGTCTCCAACTCGAGCAAAGAGAGGCTCAACTCGCAGCAGAGCGGGACGCTCTCACAGGACAACGAAGGGAATTAGAAGACGAGCGTCGCCGCTGGACCCAAGAGGACGAGGCTAGCGTCCACAACTCTGATGATGAGGATGGCCAAGGCCGTGAAAGGACACTTGGAGAATACGGAGCCCCGAATGCCAAAGATGTGGGCGGGCCCGTGTTGATTCCGGGCATCACGGCCAACAACATGCTAATCTCTCCAAATCATGTCTCACTAGTCCAA
This sequence comes from Rhynchospora pubera, assembly GCA_028095005.1. NCBI lineage: Eukaryota > Viridiplantae > Streptophyta > Magnoliopsida > Poales > Cyperaceae > Rhynchospora > Rhynchospora pubera. The sequence continues at coordinate 326,141,408 of CM051460.1, forward strand.
CAGACTCCGTTCTACGGAGATGACAAAGAGGACCCTCATGCTCATTTATAAAATTTCATTGATTGCACACGTTTGATTAAAATTAATGGGGTTTCTCAACAAGCAATTAGGCTGTTACTGTTTCATTTCACCCTTAAAGATAGTGCCCGCAAATGGTATAAGACTTTGAAAAAGGGTTCAATTCGGTCTTGGGATCAAATGGCACAAGTTTTTCTAGAAAGATATTTCTCAACTGATAGGTCTGATACAATTAGGAGGGAATTGAACAACTTTGCCCAAAAAGATGATGAAACAATGAGGGACGCTTGGGAGCGATTTAGGGATCTTGAAAACTCATGCCCACACCATGGCATTCAAGACTGGCTTTTGATTAAAAACTTTTATAGCGGTCTATATGACAATATCAAAATTAATATTGATTCACTTTCAGGTGGGGCATTCAAACGGCTTGATGCGACTCAAGGGCGAGACCTACTCGATCACTGCGCACGGAACTATACGTGGTATCCAATCCCCAACCCCCGCCGCTCTGGCCATGCGAAGCACCAAGTGCATGAGATCACTACTAGAGATGAGAGGATTGCTGAATTGGAAGCCAAGCTAGCATCTTATCAATCCGCCCAAGGGTCTCATCTCTACTCAAACGAATGTGGTGCTTGTGGCGAAGAAGGGCATAAATCTCCCGATTGCCCCCTTGCTAAAATCAATGATGACATGGCTCAAGTGAACTCTTTGAATAGCGAACCTTCCTATTACCCGAGACATATTTTCAACCGGAGCTATTCACTGGATGAGGGTGAGCAAAGAAATTGGGAGCACATGAATGACCCAAATCTGAAGAATACAATGCAAAAATCCACTCTTGACCGGCCCTACCAACCCAAGTACAATTACAAGGGACAGAATCAGCAGCCCCCTAGGCGAGATCAGCAACCTAACAACTCTAATGGACCGTTTTCTAGGAAATCAGTCTATAATACAGACGGGGTTCCTCCGGTTGTCCAAGAGTTCATGCATCAGCAAGGCAAATTCAACCTGATGATGGCCGAGGGGTTGGATGAGCTCAAGGCGACCACAAATGAGTTAAAGGGTAGTGCCGCTTTCTTGCAACGCCTGGAGCGAATGATGGAGCAACAATTTTCTAGACCTCAAGGGAAGCTTCCAGGGCAGCCTCTAGTCAACCCAAATGCTGAAATCAAAGCCATGCACGTCTTAAGGAGCGGACGAGAGTATCAAGACCCTCCTATGCCGGCTGACGAGCAACACCAGCTCTCTGGTCAGATCGACCAGCCCCCTGTTCGATCCGACCAGCCCATAGTAGAGCCCGACCAAGCTGCACAAGGCCATGTGGAAGTCCAGGAGCCTGTTCGGGTCGACCAGACCACCGTTCGGTCCGACCAGGAGGCTAAAAAGGCACAACCTAAGGATAAAAGCAGTGCTGAAACACCAGTGCCTGCTTACCAACCTCCTGCACCTTTCCCTCAGCGCTTGGTAAAATCCAAAGAAGACGCTCAGTTTAGAATCTTTTGGGAGATACTCAAGCAAATGCAAATTACAATTCCTTTCACCGACGCAATTGCCCACGTGCCCATTTATGCCAAATTCTTGAAAGAGCTTTGCACGGGCAAAAGGTCCATGGAGGAGCTGAAAACGGTGGCATTAACATACAAGAGCAGTGAGGCTTTGAAGAACCGCATGCCACCCAAGCTTGAGGATCCAGGTAGGTTCGTCCTTCCTTGCACTATTGGAAAAGCCACTGTTATGCAAGCCTTGTGTGATATGGGAGCAAGCATAAGCCTCATGCCTAAGTCGGTGTTTGAAACGATTGGAATTGGAGAGCTTACACCCACGAGCATGACCCTTAAGCTCGCCGATTCCACGACCCGGCTACCCTTGGGCGTTTTAAAGGATGTCCCTGAGCAAGTTGGAAAATTCCTAGTACCCGGCGATTTTGTGGTCATGGAAATGGAGGTCGATAAAGAAGTACCAATAATCTTGGGTCGGCCCTTTCTTAGAACAGCCGGTGTAATGATGGATGCCCTGGAAGGGACAATTTTGGTCAGAGTGGGGGGGGAGCGTCTCCTATTTTCAATAGATCATGCTATGAAATGCCCCGACCCCGCGAAAACTTGCTTCATGATCCAAGAGATACCCGAAATTGAAGAGTCTCTTGAGGACCAGTACCAAATAGCTCTAGAAACTTACCAAGCCTTCCTATGTGACATGCAAGAGTCAATAGGGGTAGAAGAGACCATGGAAGTCGAGGAAGAAAGCAACGACACTCTCAACATGGCCTGTTCGACCACCTGTTCGATCCGACCAGACTCTTGTTCGAGTCGACCAGAGGCTCGACCAGGCATAGAACCCCAATCTGGCGACCTGTTCGATCCGACCAGAGCCTGTCCGAGTCGACCAGAGCCTCCAACAGTCGAGTTGAAACCTCTTCCCGCATCGTTAAGGTACGAATTTCTTGGCCCAAGTCAAACATACCCAGTTATTGTTAACTCAGAGCTAGATGCAGGCCAAACGGAGAAGCTTTTAATGGAGCTAAGAGCCTATAGAGGTGCAATCGGCTACTCGATTGAGGACTTGAAGGGCATTGACCCCTCATTTTGCACACATCGAATTCTCATGGAAGATGATCATAAGCCGACTCGAGAGGCACAAAGGCGACTAAATCCCAACCTCAAAGAGGTGGTCAAGAAGGAGATTCTCAAGCTCCTTGATGCGGGTATCATCTATGCAATCTTCGATAGCAAGTGGGTGAGCCCGGTCCATGTGGTCCCAAAGAAAGGAGGCACGACGGTGGTCAAGAATGACAAAGGCGAGATGATCCAAACCCGCGTAGCAACCGGATGGAGGATGTGCATCGATTACCGCAAGCTCAATGCGGCGACTCGCAAGGACCATTTTCCTCTTCCTTTTGTTGACCAAATGCTTGAAAGATTAGCTAATCACTCGTATTTTTGTTACTTAGACGGTTATTCGGGTTTCTTTCAAATACCAATTCATCCAAATGACCAAGAAAAGACCACTTTCACTTGCCCATATGGTACTTATGCCTACAAAAGAATGCCTTTTGGTCTTTGTAATGCACCCGCAACCTTCCAACGTGCTATGATGGCAATTTTCTCTGATTTTATTGAAAAAGAAATGGAAGTGTTTATGGACGATTTCTCTGTGTATGGTACTAGTTTTGATTCTTGTCTTGCTAACCTATCTAAAGTCTTGCAGAGATGTGAAGAGGTTAACTTGGTTTTGAACTGGGAGAAATGTCATTTTATGGTGCAAAAAGGTGTAGTACTAGGGCATGTGGTGACATCTCAAGGGATCGAAGTTGACAAAGCGAAAATCGAGGTGATTGAGAAGCTTGGAGTGCCAAAGAATGTCAAGGACGTGCGAAGCTTCCTAGGCCATGCCGGATTCTACCGCCGATTCATTAAAGATTTTTCTAAAATTGCCAAACCATTAAGTAATCTTCTCGTTAAAGACAATGATTTTATTATTGATGAGGATTGTTTGAATGCGTTTCACAGATTGAAGGAAGCCCTTGTCTCTGCCCCAATCTTGCAACCGCCCGATTGGTCCCAACCGTTTGAGCTCATGTGTGATGCGAGCGACTTCGCGATTGGAGCGGTGCTTGGGCAAAAGAAAGACAAGAAGCCGGTCGCCATCTACTATGCAAGCAAGGTGTTAGACCCGGCTCAAGCAAATTACACAACCACCGAGAAGGAGCTCCTTGCAATTGTTTTTGCTCTGGACAAATTCCGACCTTACTTAGTGGGTTCTAAGGTGATTGTCTACACTGATCATGCGGCCATTAGATACCTTTTGAGTAAGAAAGATGCCAAGCCGCGTCTCATACGATGGGTTCTTCTCCTTCAAGAATTTGACCTTGAGATTAGAGATAAAAAGGGCACGGAGAACTCCGTTGCAGACCATTTGTCAAGGCTGCACTGGGAGGAAGGTCAAGATGCTAAAATCCCAATTGATGACTCTTTCCCACATGAGAAATTGATGAAAATCGATGCCTGTTCGGACCGAACAGCACCTTGGTCGATCCGACCAGCTGAGCAGGACCAATTCTGGCTTGACCTGGCCCACGAAATGCTGTCCATAGAGCATTGGTCGAACCGACCAGATGCTGGTTCGAACCGACCAGATCCTGGTTCGAGTCGACCAGATGCTGGTTCGAGTCGACCAGAGCCTCGAATGATCAGGAAGATGGCACAGAATCAGCACCCATGGTACGCTGATTTAGCCAATTACCTTGCAAGTGGTGCCCTACCTCCTGAAATGAGTTGGCAGGAGAAGAAGAAGCTCAAGACGGATGCCAAGTACTACTTTTGGGATGAGCCGTACCTCTTTAAGCTTGGGATTGATGACATTTATAGGAGATGTGTCCCATACGATGAAGTTAAAGCGATCCTAGCGAGTTGTCACTCATCGGCCTATGGTGGGCATGCCTCATTCTCCAAAACAGCCGCCAAGGTACTCCAATCCGGCTTCTATTGGCCCTCTCTCTTTAAAGATGCACGATCTTTTGTTATGACATGTGATCAATGTCAAAGAACGGGCAATATTTCAAAGAGGAATGAGATGGCCCTTAACCCGATTCTTGAGGTTGAAATTTTTGATGTATGGGGAGTTGATTTTATGGGACCGTTCCCAAGTTCCCATGGTTATGAATATATCTTGGTTGCCGTCGACTATGTCTCTAAATGGGTAGAAGCAATTCCATGCAAGTCCGCGGATTCCAACTCAGTGATTAGACTCTTTTCTAAGGTGATTTTCCCGCGATTTGGGGTGCCTAGATCGGTAATTAGCGATGGTGGAAAACACTTCATCAACCGGAACTTTGATAACCTCTTGAAAAAGCATGGAGTGATTCACAAGGTAGCAACCCCTTATCATCCTCAAACAAGTGGTCAAGTAGAGGTGTCTAATAGGGAGATCAAGAGTATTTTGGAGAAGACGGTCGCTCGCACCCGTAAAGATTGGGCAAACAAGCTTGATGATGCATTGTGGGCCTATCGCACCGCCTTCAAGACCCCCATTGGCATGAGTCCTTTCAAGCTTATCTATGGGAAGCCGTGTCATCTCCCGGTTGAAATAGAACACAAAGCATATTGGGCAACCCGAGCAATCAACATGGATCTCCTCAAGGCGGGTGAAAAGCGCATACTTGACTTACATGAGTTGGATGAGATACGCCTGAACTCATATGAAAGTGCCAAATTGTACAAGGAGAGGACGAAATTTGTGCATGATAGGAGGATCTCAAGGAGAGAATTCAAGGAAGGGGATTCGGTGCTACTATTCAACTCTAGGCTCAAGCTTTTTCCGGGCAAATTAAAGTCAAGATGGTCCGGCCCTTTCCGAGTCGTTAAGGTTTACCCCTTCGGTGCCATTGACATTTGTGACAAAGACTCGGAGCCATTCAAGGTTAACGGACAACGCTTGAAGCACTACATCGCTAGTGAGGTTCAAGAAGAGATTCAAGCCATCAAGCTAGGCGAGCCAACTCTACGCAAAGACTAGAGAAGCATGGTCAAGCTAGGGACCGTAAACAAGCGCTTCTTGGGAGGCAACCCAAGGATTTCTCAACTCTTTTCTCTTCTTTATTTATTTACTTTGTCATAAAAAAAAAAAAATCTAAAATCCTTGAAAATTCGAAAAATAAAAAGAGATATTTTACAAATAGAGTTTAATGATTTGTATTTGTTTGTTGTAGGTAAATTACGAAGTCTAAACGAAGAAGGATGCGTTCCATGCAAGAGCACCTTGGGTTACGTGAGCCAACTAACCCCGATCGACCTCATATGGACTGCACAACACCTCAAGCAATGGAGAAATGCCATCCTGGACGAAGCAAGAGAACAAGGAAGTACAACAGCATGATGACATGAAGAGGATCAATGAAAATCACTTCCTGGTCAAGTCGAACAGACCTCTGGTCGAGTCGAACGAAAGCTGGAGAGGGACCTAAGCAGGAACTAAGCCTGTTCGAAGCGAACATAAGGGTGGTCGAATCGACTGAAAGGAGCGGTGCAAGGAGAGCCACATTTGGTTGCTGTTCGGATCGACCAGTGTCTTGGTCGGTTCGACCAAAGCAAATAATTGGGCCTGTTCATTTTGATTTTGGGCTGATAGTTGGTTTTTGTCTATGTAGGGCCCATTATGCATCAATGGACGCCTCCATTTTCTGAAGGGGCGCCTTTTTCATAGCCTGAAGGGACGCCTCCATTCAAGTGCGTAGGAGACGCCCCAGGGGTCGCGACTAGACGTTACAAAGGGGCCGTTACCACCAAACCCGACCCGAAACCCATTAAGCCTAATCAAAACCGTCCCTTACCTCTCTCCTTCCCCCACTCAACCCATTTTTCATCTCTCTCTCTCGTTCTCCTCTTCTCCAAACCGAACCACCTCTCCCAAAATCTCAACTTCCTCAATTCTCCACCATTTTAAGAGATCTAAAGCCCAAATTGCTCTCCTCTCTACTCTCCTCTCACTACTGTCCTTAGTTTTTGCTATTGAAGTTCCTTCGCGACGGGTTTTTCAAGGCACGCTCCACGAGGTTTCAAGCGATTTTGCTATTCTCTCAATTTCTCTCGTGGGGAAGTACTCCAGGGCCCTCTCCTTGCCCTAAGTGCACACTTGAAGGACTCAAGTTAGGTTTGGCCGAAGGGACACCACTACGGGACCATTCCGTCGTTGTTGGGCGCGACTCCGGCTTCTCTTGCATTCTTTCTTCTTCCCGAGCACCTTTGCACACTTCTCTTGCGCCACAAAGTCCCAAGGAGTGCCGGGAACCCCTTATTGCCGCTGCCCCATTTCCAACCACCGCAAGTTTGGGAAATTGAGGTTTACAAAGGTCCAATTACTTCTACTTCCTTTTCTTTTGTTCAATTGTGCCTTGTATTGGTTTGTTTGAGGGTTTTGCAAGTTTGTACCAGCGAATTTTGAGGTGTACCAGTGAAACGGGTCAACCCGTGCCAGAACCTGTCAGAACCAACATTTTACCCTCTCTGGTCAGGTCGAACAAGACCTTGGTCGGATCGACCAGAGCACATCTTATAGCGCCAACCCTCTGTTAAACCACTCTGTTCGGTTCGAACAGCCCCCTGTTCGGTTCGACCAGAGCACCCAAACCCTGCAATCACCTCACCTCTTGTCCCTTACCTATGGCACCCAAACCAAGAACCCGTGCTAGTGCACGCCTAGCAGCCGCTGCTTCTTCTTCTCAACCCCAGCAACACCCTATCGGGCCTGAGATCGATCCGGACTTGGTCCGTAACCCCGCTGCAGCACCATTCGAAAGGGATGCCAACTTTGAAATGCCTTGGAACTATATGTTTGAAAACTATCTAAGGATGCGAGATAGGGTTTTTGAGCACACGAGGTTCATGGATATGGAGACATTAGAAACCTTTGGGGTAGCGGAGCAATTTTTGGAGATCACGAGCAATGCCGGTATTACCCCCGCCTTTTGGGAATTCCGAGAGAAGGCATACCAAGTCTACACCCAAGAGTTTCTCTCTTCTCTACGACTCATGGAACGAGATGGCCGGGATTACATTTGGTTCCGGCTTGGAAACAATACTCATAAAGCATGGCTTGATGACTTGTCCGTGGTTTTCAAGTTAGAAAGAGGGGAGGTGGAGGAGACTGCTTGGACAAGGGATCCAAATGATGTTGTTTTCGGTAGGCAAGTGTGGGAGAGGCTCACGGGCTCAACTGCGGGTAGGCTTCAATCTAGGCATGTGCAGCACCCTACCCTTCGAATCGTCCTACGTGCCATTGCCTCTACAATTTTTGCACGAGGGGAGACGGTGAATATCACCAATGACAAGGAGATTGGCATCCTATGGCACGTGCTTCAACCCGAACCCCCTAAATTGGATTGGATCAAGTTAATGGTGAAGCACTGGATTTATCAAAGGGATATGGAAAACGCTAGGGGCAAAATAACTATGGGTTCTTTTGTTACAATCCTAGCCAAGCGCATGGGCCTACCTTTACTCGAGCAATCCTTTTGCACTGGCTACATGTTTTATGATGATGATAGGTTCCGAGCCGCTCGCTTCTTGCAAATCTTCCGCGAGAGCCGGGACATATCCGAGCGATACTTGTGGGTGCGTGACAAGGGGAGCAACTTCTTTCTTCCATATCCTCATCGGGTAGATCTCTCTAACTCTCTCTCTTGGCTAATTCCTCATGATTATGTGACTCCTAGGACAGCGGAGGAATTGCAACACCCAATTCCTAGGATCATCCCCATGGAGACCGATGAAGCGGGGCCATCAACAAGGCCTAACTCGCCACCACGTGTACCCTTTCCTCAAGGGAGTGAGCCACAACCACAATGGGCCAACAATCTCATCCAAATGGTGGACAACCTCACTCAACTTCATTTGGACACACGGGATGAGATGCGCAAGGGCATGGCCGATTGCACCAAGAAGCTTGATCGTTTGAATAGGAAGGTTAGCATGGCCTATGACATGGCATTTGAGAGTCGTTTCTATTTGCAACGAGGGTATTGGCCACGTGATGATGAAGATCCGATCATGAGCCCGGAAGCCCAATCGGTTCATAGCCAAGCATCACCACTTCCTCCTTCTCCACGGCAAACCTTCTCCGCTCACTCCGACTATGGGTTTTACCCATACCTTGGAGGGCAAGTCCTAGAGCCACCACAGCAGCCCATGCCACCACCTTTTGAGGGACATTGGCGCCCTGCAAATTCCGACCCAAGCTACTATCCATCTCTGGGCGACCAAGGAGGGGAGCAGCAGCAGCAGGAGCAGCAAGGCGATTTCTTTGGCATTTTCCCAAGCTATGATGGTGGTTTCAACCAAGGCTCTTCCTCTAGGAGCCTCCCTCCTCCCTACTAAAAGGTAACCATCAATTTCTCTCCTATTTGCTATTTCTGTGTGAAAGTATGCTTGGGACAAGCATTTGATAAGTTTGGGGGGGGGGCATATAGGAGATAAATCGATTTGTGGGATGAAAAGGTTGTTTTTCTGTGAAAATGGGCAATTTTTCTCGAATTTCTCTCTTCTCTGGTCAAGTCGAACAAGCACTGGTCGAATCGAACGCCCCTCATTTGGAATTTGTGCATAATTGTCTTCTCTGGTCGGTTCGAACGGGTACCTGGTCGATCCGACCAGTTCATAAAAAACTTGATCTGTTCTACTCTTCGTTCGGTTCGAACAAAGCTTTGGTCGACTCGACCAGAACTTATATTCTGCACAATTTAGTATGATTTTGGCTTTGAAATAAGTTGATTCTGCCTATTCTCTCGATTTGGATTTTAAATGACAACTCTCACACTGCTTGAACTTGTTTTTGAGTCAAACAAAAAATTTTTCAAATGACCCTAGAATGTTTTGATATCATACTTGATCTTGCACCAATGGACCCAAACTGAAGTATTTTCTTTGAGATTTGAATTTGATGATGGATGCCTAGAATTGTTATTTCAAACTTAGTCAATTCTCACAAGTTTTTACCGAGTGAACTGATTTGTATTTGACAAACTTTTGAAAGAAATTTATCGACTTTGAAAATTAAAAGATGAACTTTGTCTTGTTGAAATTGCTTTTTAATCGCTCGAATCACCAACGAGCAACAATAAATGGGAAGTTAATTCAAATAGCGGTGAAAACGAGGACGCACTGAGGCCTTCTCCACTAACTTAACCACAAATTGGAGGGTATTGGGTTAATTACAAGCTGTCAGGAATTATAACTCAAAGTTTCGAGGTATAATTGGGGAGCTTGTAATTAATTTCTACCGGACCCGGTGCGAAAGCATTGGTAAAGGAGTTGTTGAGTATTATGGCCCAAGTGTACCGTGGCCATAGTCGAGCAACACCCGTCCAACCTCCCTAGCGCGACATGTGCTAGTAGCAAACTTAAGGCCAATGATACCGCATTATCCTCTAGGGTGTAAAGCCCCACTGCTCGACTTGCATAAAAAAAAAAAAAAAAAAAAAAAATTGGTGAAAAATTGAAATTGTTTTAAGAAAAGTTCATTATAGAATTTCTGGAGTTGATAAAGGCTTTTACAAATTTTTGAGAAATACGAAAAGGAACGGGTGATTGAAATTGAGATTGCTTTTGAAATATCAAAGAGGGGCTAGAGTTCTTAATTTTGGGAAAAGATTTTACTTAGGCCCAAGAGTTGTATTGATTAAGTTGTGAACACTTGACTTGGTTTATTGTTAAAATTATTGTTTGACTCATTTGTTGAAAGTGTGAGAAAATTTTAGGCACGAGCAATTGATTTCTATGTTGATTTCTTGGTTTGAGATATGACTTGATCTAGATTTAAGTACAGTCTAAGAATCTAAGCTTAGGGCGATGCTTGAGGACAAGCAAAGTTTAAGTTTGGGGGGATTTGACGTAGTCAATATTTATTGTTATTTGGACCGTACTTAGCACTTAAAATAGACTCAAACCAATAAATTATTTGATAAATTGCTATGTTTTTCCAGGATTTGGTTCTGCCGTCGTTTCTTCTCTTCTATGTACAGGTTTTTGATGATTTCTGATGACTTTGGAGCGTATAGATGGATTCCCGACGTATTACGCACGCTAGATGACTCATTCCTAGCATTGGAGGCTTTATTCTCTCTTCTGGTCGACCCAAACAGATTTCTGTTCGAATCGACCTAGACTCATGGCTATCAGGCGACATCTCTCTCCTGTTCGATCCGACTGACTGGTTGTTCGATCCGACTGGACTTCACAGTGGCATGCTTGCGTGGCTGCTTTCTCTCTCTCCTGTTCGGTTCGACTGCCCACTTGTTCGATCCGACCAGGTTGCCGCCATATCACTTATGGTAGCATTTCTTGTATGGAAATTGATCGCTATGGCAACTTCTTGCGCCCTGGTGCCCTAGCCTTCCATCCTTGCGTCCTGGAATATCTATATATACCCTGGAGGCCTGAAGAAAAGGGGATTCGCATCTCAACACCATCTTCCACTTTTCTAAGGGTCAAGTACTTTCTTCTCCTTGGGAATCATCATCCTTTTGACGACGGCAGCAGTGTTTCACGTGACATCTCCATCTAGCATCACTCCATCGCCTTGAAGATCGTGATCAAAAGCATAAGGAGTATTTGGTTTTATTTCTTTATGTTTTTATCTTGTGATTTGATGGGCTTGTATCTTTATTGTTGTTTAACTCTTGTTGTTTGCTTTGATACTATGTTAGGCTAGACCCTTTTATAGCCTTAGGATTAGGAGAGTAACTCTATGTTTGGATGAAGTTAGTTTGATATGCTATGAATTGCTATGTTTTGAGACCTAGTCTATTATGAATTAATTAGTTGCTTGAGTTAATTACTTGTTGAATTCTCTAATTACCTTCTAGTTGAACAGCTGCTTCTAGTAAGTCTAAGTTAGGAATAGCAAGTCTAATTGATTTAAGTATTTGGAGTAAATCTTAGAACCGAAAGGGGAGGTTAGTCTGCATCAAAAGTGCGACTTTTAGATTAGTACAAAAGACTTCTAAATACTCCTAAGAACTCTGATAGACTGGTTTAACTAATTGAATTCTATACCAAAAGTTGTGAACCAATCAAGTTAATTAGGTTAGATTGTGAACAAACCAGAATCTGTTCCAACAAGCGAAGGCTGAGGTTTAGATTAGCTAGGTTCGTCCATTTAAACCTATCTCAAAACATCAGTAAACATAGTAGACAAACCCAACGCACCCTTACCCTCTGGTCGAACCGAACAGAGATCTGGTCGAACCGAACAGGACACTGTTCGAATCGAACAGATTGGTGTTCGAATTGACCAGAGGGTTAATTGTAGTTAAATTGAGAAATTCAAATGCGAAAGTATTTTGAGTTTCTAATTTAACAGCCAAACATAGATGAAATCCAATTCCTAAGGCGCCTTAAATTCTGTTAAGACCTCAAAAAGACTTTACTTTAATATTTTACTTAGTTTGTTTGAACATTTTATTCCAAGTCCAAAAATAACCAAAAACATTTACAATTTAAGCATTATTTGATTACTAAAAATTCCATAAAATATTTTCATCTAGATTTTAAGAAAAGACAAGTCCGGTATTCATAGATCCGTCCCTTGGGTTCGACCCTAAAGCTATATTCTGAACGATTAGTGAGGTTAGCTATAGGTTACAAATTTATTTGATTCCTAGGTTAAATTCCTTCATCAAAGATCATAAAATTGACTTAAATAGTAAAAAAGAAGCATACCTTGAATACTTTTTTTTTTTAATCAGGAAGCAAAGAATAGAAGAGAAAACTATATGGAACAATGTAAGCGCCACTGGATATGAGAAATTGATATTATTCCATGACACTACTCACTACAATAGAGAAAACTATATGTAAGGGGCAGAAATTAAGAAAAAAATAATAAAGGAGTTTATACATTAAGCACTGATAATAGAGATAAAAATATCAACTTTGAATCAGTCTCTGAACTTTACTGTTTTTTGAGTTCTGACAAATGCAAATTGCTAAATAGTCCCAATTGTATGTTGCTTCCCACATATGAAAAACTTCGTAAAATGAACAGCAGCTTTAATTAATTATTACTGGATATACAACAATACATGACATCAGATCAATCATAAAAGTAAAGACAATTTTGTCTGCGTTCGAAATTTTATTGCTCTTTTTTGACAATGACAGTATCAACCACATAATCGATCGTCACAAACTCACAATTCCACGCCATGGACTAATTCACAAATTATTAAGATCTAACCAAGGAGAAAGAATTGGTGAGAGAGTGACAGAGGAGGGGGACCTTATTGAAAAAGGTCTGGCCACTGGAGTGACAATGTAGAAGAGAGAAGGTAAAAGTACGTAATTTTCCCTTCCATGCACTCTTTCGACTTCTTTTGTTCCTCCATCGATGCTTTTTTCCTTCTTCAAATTTACACATGTGACTGAGAGAGATCTTTCATGCTTCTTTCCTTCTACAGATTAACGAATGTGAGTAAGAGCTAACATGAGGTATAAGAAACAATGACAGAACAAACACATACATCCACCTCCTAAACCAAGCCACAGATCTGATGGACAAAAGGAACATGAATAATGAAAAATTGAAAGGCTAACATCCTTTATCTTTGATTAAAACTACCACATCATTTGATTAGAGATAATAAGCTTAATAAGAGAAAAAGACAGTATGACAAACATGGCTAATTGGATTGAATTTCTTAAGCCTTAGTTTTTTCCCAGTACACTCGAGTACCCTACATAGGTATGCATATCTACCCCCATATTTGTCAGTTATGTAGTCCCCTTGACAGTTTCATGAACATCACAAATTTTTATCTCTAATATATTGGTATATGCAAATATCATATTTATTTACATGCTAACTCAAAGTCCATGCTATTGTTATACAATTTAATTTAAATAAACTTAATTACCATGTAATTGTTAGTAAGTGGAGATAGAATGAGAAATGACATCTAAATCAAGCATGCCTTCCGGTACATGTGAGTAATGCTTAATTGCAAGAGTAACTCCAAATAACGTTATTGCCATGCAGATTGACCATTAAGCATGTACATAGAGAAAGCAACAACAAATGAAACACAATCTGCAAAAAAAAGAGAAAATGTATAAAATTAATCTGTAGTGTGAAATAGAAAAACATCACCATGTTTGGAAAAAAGCTGTGAATTTGTAAAAATTATTAATGATCAAAAGAACACACCTAATATGTTCGATTTTAAAACTGATTGCTTGTTTCGAGCAGTTTTGTGGCCATGGTCTCAGTTTCTACCAGAAACCTGTTTGCTGGTATAGAGTGAGAGGTAGAAGTACAGTTTTAGAGGAACGGCAAGAAAATAAGAAATAAAATCGAAGAAACCTTTCATTGAGGAGCCAAACAACTTGGTCAAATCTTACTTATAGGTTGGTAAGTTGCTTTTATCCCCATGCTGCATATGCACACTGGTTTCATGTAAAATAGCCAAAGTTAAATTCACCATAAAAAATAAAAAACGGTACGCAAAAGATGACTTTTAATATTTTTTTCTACGTGTATAATTCTGCAATTCAATAGTACAGTTCATGATTCAAATTAGAACTGAATTCACAATCTAATCTTAAAAATTAATTTATAATAAATTTAGAACTTGTAAGAAAAAGTCATATATAATTTATAACACCTATTGATCTAAATCACATGGAATTTATAACACCTATCGATCTAAATCAAATGAGGGAAAAATTGAACCAATTTTTGAAACTACTCGTCCCTGACAATTGAACTAATTTTTCAATGTATTGAACATGTGAAATTTCTAAAGGAGGGTAAAAACAGCTTGTATAACCTAAAAGTTGAAAGGATCAAAATCTTACATGAAATTAGCTGCTAGCAGCATAGCTCAGTTCCCAGCATCATAACTACTTAAAGGATGAAAACTTATCTGATACTCCTTACTTCCAATTGTTTTGCCCTGCCACAACAAAATATAAGTTCCAGTAAATATTTATTAAAGAGAAAACAAAATGAACAATAGTAAAATTGAAGCCTAAGTAAAAAGAAGGTGCACTGAGCTGTTCAAACCGCCAATGAGGCGAAGAACAAAGGACCCAAGAGCATCATCAGCGATGTCAATTTTTGAAAAGCAAACAATAAGAACTCATTTTTAGCAGCCAATAATACAAAATCAGTTAGAAAAATCGTTTACAATGAACAAAGCAACATGCAAACTCAATTTGCATCTAATCAATCTGATTTTATTATATATATATTTTTTAAAATCTATGAAGCACCTATATCAGAATACATTTCTAAAACTAATTAAACGATAAGGTTTTCAATTGAGTTCTAAAACTGATCATCAACTTTTCAACTTGCTGAAATAGGTGAAAATTCAAAATAGAAAAAACCTGATCGTCGAGGGATCTACAACAGCACCGTCATCAGATCACTCCATAATGAGCAATAAAGAACGATGAAGCGCGGAAGCATGTTCCGATAGTTCTCCGTACAGCGGCCACACGGAGGACAGGATGGAGGCAGTCCTTCGCAACCCCTCAGAAACTAAAGCGACATACTAAGCGGGAGGGGAAAAATCGAGGCGGAGAGGAAAATACCTGCGGAGAGAGAGCCGACACGATAGCAGATGCAGATCCTCCTATCTGTCTGCTTCGTTGAGTGCATCAGTCTTAGAGAGAGAGTAGTGAATCGGAAAAAGCTCAGAGAAAGAAAGAAAGAGGGGTCGGAAGAAGAAGGAAACGGGTGGAGCTGTGGATGCGGATGCGAACGGAACTGTAGATGAAGCGCTGCCACTGCGGATGCGGATGGAATTGTGATCAAGCGCGGCCCCGCCAGTCAGTCAGACTGTTTCAAACACTGTGCGCGAACAGTAACTTCGGAGGCGGATCTAATTCTGCCGAATAATATATGTTTTGATTTAAGTTATAAAAGCTTTTATTTCAGTGAAATTTAAGAATTTGAATGAGATAAAATGAAATCATGCTTTAAAAACATTTTGATCAGGTCTAAGTTTTATACAATTATCCCAAAGAGATGTTAGGTTTGTATGATTGACTATGTTCTTTTTATTAATGAAAGTCCTGCCAAAAATTTTCTCTTTTTTTTTTTCAACTTTCAAGTACAACCTGCAATTAGTCCTTTTGTTTTTATTACATAATAGAATTCCATTCACTTACAGGTTATAATGACTTAAATCAAGTGTCAGAAAAAAGTTGCTAGTACTTAATATTCTTTTTATGAGATCGCAATTGGGCGTAGCTAAGACTTTATGTTAACAAGGTCCATAATTTTTTTTTGAAAACAATGTATATAACATAATGTCTAATGCAGATATAGTATAACAATAAATTCTAAAATAATGTAACTTAAAAAAATTCACGAGAAATCAAATATATATGTAATAACAACACAAAATCTAAAATAATATATCCAATATCACAAATAATAATTCAAGACAATCAATAAAGTAAAAATTACAACAATTCCTTACGAGTTTTCATTTTCTGATAATTATGTGTAATAGATTCATTAGGAATCACATTGAACACTTCTCTTTCTATATATATTACAAAGATGGGAGAAGGCAAACAGGTGACTCGGACAAAGAGGAAACAAATTAATTTCTAATTTCTGATTTTCTGAGATAGGCCCTCTGAATTTTTTAATGGGTCCATGTAAATTATAAGTGTCATCTCTAATTTTGTCATCACTGCTAGCGCTAAATACAAAATTAACACATAAAACAGACAAGATAAACAAATAAATTATCAAAGCGAACACTTACAAACAAATAAGTGTTGTCATCTCTTGTTTAGAGTTTTATATGCAAATTCAACTTATTTTTTATTGAACTTATCTATTTGTATGTATTCGCTTTGATCACTATATGTGTTCACCTTGTTTATTTTAAGTATTCACTTTCTGTTTAGCGATGACAGAGATGACAAAACTGCAGATGACGGTAATCAATTTTCAATTTTTATATTTACAAATAAGTCCTACTTGAAGTAAAATATGTTTTCAAGGTGGTTTCCTGGATCTACCGATCAAGTGTGCCCTGAGTCTGTTGCCAATATTATGACCATTGCATGTTGCACTAATGCACTTGAAGAGTTGCATATCCTTCGATTTGCCTTGAAATATTTCCTGTCATGCTATTTGTTTCTTGGGCCATAAGCCGTATTGTTGTTTTGCCCCGGTATTCTAATTTGAGCTAAATACAAGAAACTAAAAGGCTAGAAATTTATTCATGAGACTAATTTGTCCGGGCCGAATATCGGGCTCTTTTCTGAAAGGCCTTAAACGCCTTTCAGACTATCAAACGGAGTTACTTTGGGAGGAGAATTGCTTTGAGCAATCAGAGTCGCGACTCCCCTCACCTTTCTTCCGGAGGTGACTACAATCAGAGTTTCAGCCAATCACGCAATCAATATCTATTTTAGGTAAGTACGCTATCCAGTTCCATCCGATAGTTTTCATTTTCGCTTCACCCTCTCACCCTCACCTTCCGTTCCCCTCGTTCACGCGGGTTTCCCTTCGCACATCGCCTCCTATCCCACACAAAACCTCCTTTCGCGCACATAGCCTCTCTCCCATCCCGTCACATCGCCTCCCATCGTTGTCGGCGTCGCCCAACCCTGCCGTCGCCGTCGACGTCGCCCATCCCTGCCGTCATCGTCGTGCAGCCCTCCCGTAGCTGTCGCGTAGCCTTGCCTTCGCCGTCATCCAGCCCTGCCGTCGCAGTCACATAGCCCTCCCGTCGCCGTCGCCTAGCCCCGCCGCCACCGTCGCCGTCGCGCAGCCCTCCCGTCGCCCAGCCCAGCCCTGCAGTTATCAAAATCAGAAATAAATATTATTTACTCCTTGCACTTGTATTAAATACTCTCTTACTATCAATTAATTACTCCCTTATAGCTATTTAGTTACTCCCAAACAATAGCAGAATCAGATATGAATATTATTTACTCCCTTACTAGTATTAAATACTTTTTAACTAGTACTTATTTACTCCCTTATAGCTATTTAGTTACTCCCAAACAACAGCAGAATCATTTATGAATATTATTTACTCCCTTACTTGTATTAAATACTCCCTTAATACTACTTATTTACTCCCTTATAGTTATTTAGTTACTCCCAACTACAGTAAAATCAGTTCTTAATGTTATTTACTCCCTCATGCATATTAGATACTCCTTTTATACTAGTTATTTACTCCCTTATAGCTAATTAGTTACTCCCAAAAAACAACAGAATCATATATGAATATTATTTACTCCCTTATACATATTAGATACTCTCTTATACTAATTAATATCATCCCTTATAGTAATTTAGTTACTCCCCAAAAGACAGTAGATGCGAGGAGACGAGAGGTGGAGGCAGATGAAGGATTTCATGATGCGAATCGGGTAATTTTAAAAACTTTATTAACCGATAACATCTAAGATCGTTCTTATTATCACTAACTTTCCTATATTATATTTGCATCACAATCACATATATTCCTATAAGAAGGATTGTTGAGACATACCTATGGTCTCTAACGAAGCTTTATTCCTCTTCGGTTCACCTTGAATCCGAAACAAAAATGACAGTTGAATCCGTGCTAGCGAACTCCCCGTCAACAGCTAGCTCCACCACCCGTGTCTTGATCGATTGCTTAATCGATAGAATATTTTAACAAATATTTTGAGAAAGAGAAAGCCAAAGTTTCAACACATGAAGACTTACTTGTGTGTTCAATTTCTGATCTGTTTTACCTTTAAAACATCAGAATAAACCTTTCAAATTCGTATAGCATTTAAAACCACTAATCAGAAATTAAAACAACACTTTAATTTCTGATGTTGCAGCACTAAAACAATGATAACTCTATGTAGGAAACTCCAAACGACATGCAACTTGAACCATTGGATTCTACACTTCCAGGGCTATAATTTTCATATATCATTTGTCTAATTTGGTTATCATTTGCTATACTAATTGTCTGTTTAAAGTTGGCTCAAATTCTGACCCGAATTTAAAGCCTTCTTTCTCTCTTCATTTGTTAAATAATTGGGCTTGGGCTTTAAATAAATTTATGCACTCTATAATAATATTCATATATTATTATAGTATGTGAAACACATATTATACTCATAATATTCACATATCAATAAATTTATTCCTTTCTAGTTAATCACGTCATGTGATATAATTTTCTATTTGTACACTTTGTTTCATACAACATGAAACCTTGTACATAGAAAATATATTTCTTGTTTCCCATTCAGTTGGTGTGACCTATATTGAGGATCCATACTATGTTGGCAATGGAATAAAACATTTTATTCCATAAACTGTAAGCGGTACTCACAATACAGCTACCCAAATAATATAGATGTTTAGCAAATCCTTTTACGAAACACGATCCTTCTAGTAATATTATTAACATTACTTGTGTCTATTCCTTGCCATATGATATTATGATTATTATACAAAGTAGGGCTGTGTCATCTTCGTATTATAATCTTTTCTTGGTCTCAAATAAGTAGGATTATATAATTATAACTGCACTTCAGTTATATTGGATCCATTTATAATCTTACTTTACCAAGGGCCCTTTATAATATCGTTCCTCAATTCATGAGTGACAATTAGCTATTGACATATATATTTCCCTCCTACATAAGTTATATACAAAGAACTATTACTTTTATCACCACAAGCTTCAAATGGTTTTAAGTAATAATCACGTTGCATATTTCATATGTGAAAATATATCATATCAATCTTAGAATTAATTGCACAATAAAAATATTAATGACACAAACACAATCCATATAATATTTTTATCAATTAGGTCTGTTCAATTATATGAAACTTTTCATATACTCGTGTTATTAAATGATAATCCTTTATCAACGTTTACAGAACTACAACGCACTTTTAATCAACACGACAGTCTTGTATGACATATTAGTGTTCCTGCTAATATCCAAGACCTGTGAACATTTTAGAGATATATATTCATTTTATTTAGAGTTCTGCGGTTCAAGACCAAGAGCATCTTCTTGAACACTTCTAAATACGAATATAAACTCATGGAACAAAATGTAATAACATCCAATTCATAAATATAACATATAAAAGTAATCACCATAAGATAACTTTTAGAACACAATTCCAACAGCAGATGCGAGGCAGATGAGAGTTGAGGCAGAGGAGAGGTTGAGGCGGAGGATTGGCGGAGGCGGAGGAGAGGAGAGGCGGAGGCAGATGCGAAGCAAAGGAGAGGTTGAGGTGGATGAGAGGTGAGGCGAGGCGAAGCAGAGGAGAGGCTGAGGCGGAGGAGAGGAGAGGCGAAGGAGAGGCTAAGATGAGGCGGAGACGGAGGCGAGGCGGAGAAGAGGCTGAGATGAGGCGGAGACGGAGGCGAGGCGGAGGAGAGGAGAGGCGGACGTGAGGAGAGAGGAGCGAAAGAGGAGGTGGAGATCTGGATCGGATTTGTTTTTGTAATTGTGAGGAGATTGAATAGAGGGAGAGAGGAGACCGAGCGGAGAGAGAGTAAAAGAAAGGAAAGGTGAAATGAGGGAAGCGACTCTATCTGATTGTTTGATTGCGCTACTCTCTGATTACAGGAAGCAATTCTCCCTTTCTTCCTCACGCACCTCACGTCCTTTTTCTCCTCTTATAGTCGTCGTTTTTTTCTTCTCTTCACCTCGATCTATGGCTCCACCTCCTCCGTCTCTACTCTCCTCACCTTCTTCTTTTCTCTTGCTTCTCTCTTTACTCTGTAAAATTCTTTCTGTTGATTTTGTCCAATTTAGTAGAGGAAAGACACGAAAAATATGAAGAAAAAATTTTAAACAAAGTTGTACGATATAATTTATGTAAGGAAGTCACTAAAATAGTATAATAGAGTATTTATTAAACATAAGCGAGTAATTAATAACTTTTCTGTGTACATTTATTTGGGAGCAATTAAAAAAATATAAAGAGAGTAAATAATTTGTATCAGAAAGTAACTAATAAATATAAATGAGTAACTAAGTTGTTATATGTATCTCATTGAAGTAATGACTAATGTTTTTAAGGGAGTAACTAAATATTTTTAAAGGAGTAACTAATAAGTTTTAAGAGAGTATCTAATATATATAAGGGAGTATCTAATATTTTTATATCATAAGAAAGAACATCATTGTTTCATTATGGAAGTATATAATGGAGTATTTTATTTGTATTATGAAAGTATTTATATTTTACAAGGGAGTACCTAATAAGTTTAAATGAGTAATTATTTTATGTTTTGTTATGGAAGCATATAATTAATAATAAGGGAGTAATTACTTATAAGAAGGGAGTATCTAATAAGTTCAAATTAACAATTATTTATGTAAGTACACCCTACAAAGGTTAATTAATAGGTGCAAGGGAGTATTTTAATTATCGTCAGGAAGTATATATTTTTTCATTATAGAGTATTTAATATAAATCATATAGTTATATACCATAAGTGTGACACTATGATTTTTTTTTTTCCTTTTTTCTTTTTTTTTCTGTTAATGAATTTCATGTGAAATTTTTGAGTGATTTTATTATTATTATAATTTTGAATAGAAAATAAATGTGTGTTTTTAATCCTTTGCCGCTGTAGAAAGAAAAGGAAAAGTTCTTTATGTTGCAATTGTAGGGTACTCTTGGTTTATGGTAATGTCCATTGTTGACATGTAGAGCCCACTTGTCAAGACAAGTATGTAATTCACTTAATTTGTCATACCTAGGATTTTTTTTAAATTATTTTATTTTATTTAGTCTTTAAAATTTTGTTGATTAATAATTAGTACTTGAATTATGTTTTGAGAATTTCATCTTTTTTTTTAGCCTACTTTTCAGCTTGAATTTAGAAAGTTCTGGTCGCATATTAAAGATATAAATGGATTTTATATACCTTAATATAGTTGGGATGAGTAATGTGACTTATTTCCATGTTCCGTCCATGACTTTTGCATTGACTTACATGTCATGCTTAAACCTAAACAAATTGGAGAAACGTAGTGTACCAATAATGGTGACATCGACAAATGGGACCCATATCTTTGTGTTGTATCTTGTCCAAATAATTTAGGTACACCGTGTTCATTTTCTTTTAATACAAAATTTCCCTCAAATAGTTTTCTAGTTCCATCACTCTTTATACTTTTTGACCAGCTCACCTTAGATACATCACTGTACTACTTCCTTTCCCAATTTACCAAATCCCTTGCAACTGGTTCCAAGGAGAAGGAAACGAAACAAGTGGAGGAATTGTGTAAATCTATACAAAAAAAATTCTGTGCCGAAACACAAAACCAATTGAAACTATGACTCTTAACCCCAAACTATATAGCGAATTACGTGTGGGAACAGAAAGAGAGAGCAGAGAACTGGTACCAAGTTGCGATGCACTACCACAAATACTCAGTTTTTGAAAATAGAAGGTAATCATGTAAACTCACTGTTCGGTTTTCCTTTTTCCTTGAATTTTATCACAAAATTCTTTTAATAGCTGGAATTTATTTGATGTTGGAATTTCATTAAGATCTTCACAAACCATTTGGTAACTTGTATCATGTCCACTTATGTTTGCAAAATTATTGAATGCTGAGATTTGTTAAAATGGTTATAATCGGCCTTGTTTATTTTGACAGTTATAAAGCTTATACTAATTAATAGTCAGATTGGCTTTTACTTGACCAGATTGGTTGCTTGGAATTTTTGTGCACAATAGGAACTTTATTAATTTAAGTCAATCCGATTGGTACAAATAGTGATGTTTGAATAATTATGAGAACCATGAGATCTGATTGGCAGCCTAGTTAATTAGTATAGAAGTATAATTAAATAAAGTATGGTACACTTTTTGGTACTGGTTTGGTACCAAATGATATTTAAGTATAGAAAACAGTCTTAATATGATGATAAAAATTAATTTGGAGTTATAGAGGGTGCTAGTGAAAAAGTGTAAACTATGGTTTAGCAAACTCAAAACCGACTATACTAATAGTCAAAGGTTTATGGATAAATATTTTTTTTTTATATAAACTTGTTACTTTAAATTTTGTTTTGGGTCGAGACTTAGGACTAGAACTTGTTCTTGTATTATCAGGACTTGTGTCGGTGTCAAAGATGGTCGATACTGTTGATGAACTTTAAGATTGCTTGTTTGTTGCTTGCTTATTCTATTTTGATTTCAGGTACGGATTTCACTTGAGTTTTAATTATATGTGACATATGTTTTGATTGTTGTTGTTATTACTATTATTATTATCATTATGCATTCTGAATTCATAATTGGAATTTTGATCATGAGATCATTTTGTGAAATTGTATATTGATGCATGATTGGAAAGTGGCATATTGAATGGTATCCGATTGAAATGTTGGAAAGTGACATATTGAATGGTATCCGATTGAAATGTGATTTGATTGAGGTAAGTACAACTTGTGTGGTTGAGATAGAAACTCGTAATGTTTGGAGGTGGAGTCATGACCCATCCTACCAAGCACCGTGTAATAAGCGCTTATGTACCGGGACTCAGTAGGTCTAGTCTGGAATGGACCGGAGTGTGAGTGTTCCCAGCTTGCTTGTACATTTTGATGATTTAATTGATTGAATTATGTATGAATTGAATTGGCCGTTGGCATCCATCTATAGGGTGGTTCGCGGTATCTGAAGGAAATGACTGAAATGATTGACTTGTGATGAACCAGACTTGCATATTAGGTAATTGCCCAACCAAATGAGTCGGCTTTTGCTATACATTGATATTTGAATTGTTATGGAATTGATGCCGAGCTCACATTTCATATTGCATTGATTGAATTGATTTGACCTTGCTATTTCTATTGGAAACAAGTTATTAATTATTTGTTCAGGTAATTGAAATGATAATTGTCATTTTTTTGAATTCAAAGAAAAGAAATTGATTTCTAAGAGTATTGAATTTATTTGTCTAATTGCATTGCTTGATCGAAAGTCTAGTTTTAATGTTATTTGAAATAAAAAGAAATGAAATTTGATTTGGAATTGATTTGACTCAGTCTTGTATTTAGTTCCAACGCATGATAATCAAAACTCAAGTGGCTGGAATTGAATACCGTACTGAGATAAATTTTATTTATCTCATTCCGTGCTTTTTGCATTGTTTCCACGATTGGTTGTGGGTTCCAGGTTTCAGATCAAGTGCGGGACTGCAAGACGAGTAGCAGACCATTGGATATTGTGGTTAGTAATCCAAATATACCAGTCCTTTATAGGATTTACTTTATATTTAAGTAAATAAATTATAAATTTCTAATTGATCGGTATATTATTTGAGTAGAATCAATATTAATTGGTAAATTAAGTATTAGTAAGCCTTGCGGGTGCAGCAGGCATCCGCGGCGGGCACTCCGTCGCGTGTTGTCCAGTTACAGTATTCGACGGGGTGTCACAGATGGTATCAGAGATTTGTTTAGCAACCGAACCAGACCAATAAAACACGTGAGTGGGGTAAGTCTAATGGGTTGTTCTTGTAAGTAGATTTTATTTCATAGTATTTTTGACGGTATATTTAAAATTTGTTTAACTTATTGATAAGTTTGCTCATGTGAGAATGCTTTGTATTTGTCTAACTTATTTATAACTATGATATAATAATGATGCATTGTGTTTGTATATATATATTAGAATATATATTGATTGATTGCTTTATGTTTGATTGCCATGTTGCTCTAGTGCTTTAACTAGTGCTTACTTTAGCAACTAAATTGGATTCTTGAAAACTTTCTTTGATAATTGTTCTTTTTGTGTGTTGAGCAATTGGTTTAAGTTTGATGCTTGTATTGCATAGTTTTAAGCTGTAACATATATGAATTCATAGTTTAATATTTTATATGATGTAGTTCGAAACTCTTTGATAGTTTGACTGCATATGTTGGTTCAAAAAAAAAAATTTTGTGTGTGGTACGTTATAATTTCAAGTTAAAGTCACAACTCAAGATGATATTTTATATTATATATTTAAATACACTCTTTCGTGCGCATTGTTTGGCGAGTGCGACTCATTTTAGTTAAAGGGAGCGTAAATTAGACTTTCACAAATTGTTTTATCGTGCATAGTTTGAATTAAGATAACATAGGATCTAGTATGGAAACTTTGGAATTTATTAAATTTTAGTTTTCTTGGTGCAGTTTCATAAACACTCCATTGATATTTTGAAAATGTAGTTTCGCTATTACTAAAGATGTAAAGATATATATTTTGCATGAGGTTTTTACAGAAGTTGTAAGCAATTCATGTTGATAAGAACTTCAAAAAAAAATAGATTTGAGTTATTTTAAAGCTTTAGTGACTTAGTTGAGTAAAGATCTTATCTTTTGTTGGCACAAGGATCAAACAAGCTGACTGATCATCTGACTTGTTAATTGAATCTCAATAATACCAGAATTATTCTTACTTCCTTGACTGATCACCAAGGCAGCCAAGAATAATTTTGATATTACCGTGCTTCCTAAAAGATAAGAAAAGAACTGGACATTTCAAAATGTTACTAGTTACAAGAATTGAAAGATTTTGTTTTTAAAATGATAACGTAAGGAGTGGAAGTATTCTCTGCTTGTAGTACTTTGTTATTTGAATTGATATGATGATATGATACGGAATTGTAAAGGGAATTGATTGACCGTTGGCAACCTTCTTTGAAGGTGATTCGCAGTATCTAACTTTCTGTAATCGCTGGTAGCTCTCTGAGAAAGAGACTCGCGATATCTGACTCTGAATTGATTGACCTGTAATTGTGACTTATGATTGCCATGCTTACATTTAAGTTACCGAGATTGGCCGACATTCTAGTATTATCCTTAGTATTTTAATTTTGAATTGAATAAAATGTCAGGCTCTCTCGCATTGCATTTATTTGAAATTGATTCATAATTGTTGCATAATATGTTCATTCCATCTGATTGTATCATTGACTGTATGATTGCTATGTATTTAAATAAATTTCGAGGTCGAAATTTTTTTTTAGGAGGGAGGAATGTGACACTATGATTTTTTTTTTCCTTTTTTCTTTTTTTTTCTGTTAATGAATTTCATGTGAAATTTTTGAGTGATTTTATTATTATTATAATTTTGAATAGAAAATAAATGTGTGTTTTTAATCCTTTGCCGCTGTAGAAAGAAAAGGAAAAGTTCTTTATGTTGCAATTGTAGGGTACTCTTGGTTTATGGTAATGTCCATTGTTGACATGTAGAGCCCACTTGTCAAGACAAGTATGTAATTCACTTAATTTGTCATACCTAGGATTTTTTTTAAATTATTTTATTTTATTTAGTCTTTAAAATTTTGTTGATTAATAATTAGTACTTGAATTATGTTTTGAGAATTTCATCTTTTTTTTTAGCCTACTTTTCAGCTTGAATTTAGAAAGTTCTGGTCGCATATTAAAGATATAAATGGATTTTATATACCTTAATATAGTTGGGATGAGTAATGTGACTTATTTCCATGTTCCGTCCATGACTTTTGCATTGACTTACATGTCATGCTTAAACCTAAACAAATTGGAGAAACGTAGTGTACCAATAATGGTGACATCGACAAATGGGACCCATATCTTTGTGTTGTATCTTGTCCAAATAATTTAGGTACACCGTGTTCATTTTCTTTTAATACAAAATTTCCCTCAAATAGTTTTCTAGTTCCATCACTCTTTATACTTTTTGACCAGCTCACCTTAGATACATCACTGTACTACTTCCTTTCCCAATTTACCAAATCCCTTGCAACTGGTTCCAAGGAGAAGGAAACGAAACAAGTGGAGGAATTGTGTAAATCTATACAAAAAAAATTCTGTGCCGAAACACAAAACCAATTGAAACTATGACTCTTAACCCCAAACTATATAGCGAATTACGTGTGGGAACAGAAAGAGAGAGCAGAGAACTGGTACCAAGTTGCGATGCACTACCACAAATACTCAGTTTTTGAAAATAGAAGGTAATCATGTAAACTCACTGTTCGGTTTTCCTTTTTCCTTGAATTTTATCACAAAATTCTTTTAATAGCTGGAATTTATTTGATGTTGGAATTTCATTAAGATCTTCACAAACCATTTGGTAACTTGTATCATGTCCACTTATGTTTGCAAAATTATTGAATGCTGAGATTTGTTAAAATGGTTATAATCGGCCTTGTTTATTTTGACAGTTATAAAGCTTATACTAATTAATAGTCAGATTGGCTTTTACTTGACCAGATTGGTTGCTTGGAATTTTTGTGCACAATAGGAACTTTATTAATTTAAGTCAATCCGATTGGTACAAATAGTGATGTTTGAATAATTATGAGAACCATGAGATCTGATTGGCAGCCTAGTTAATTAGTATAGAAGTATAATTAAATAAAGTATGGTACACTTTTTGGTACTGGTTTGGTACCAAATGATATTTAAGTATAGAAAACAGTCTTAATATGATGATAAAAATTAATTTGGAGTTATAGAGGGTGCTAGTGAAAAAGTGTAAACTATGGTTTAGCAAACTCAAAACCGACTATACTAATAGTCAAAGGTTTATGGATAAATATTTTTTTTTATATAAACTTGTTACTTTAAATTTTGTTTTGGGTCGAGACTTAGGACTAGAACTTGTTCTTGTATTATCAGGACTTGTGTCGGTGTCAAAGATGGTCGATACTGTTGATGAACTTTAAGATTGCTTGTTTGTTGCTTGCTTATTCTATTTTGATTTCAGGTACGGATTTCACTTGAGTTTTAATTATATGTGACATATGTTTTGATTGTTGTTGTTATTACTATTATTATTATCATTATGCATTCTGAATTCATAATTGGAATTTTGATCATGAGATCATTTTGTGAAATTGTATATTGATGCATGATTGGAAAGTGGCATATTGAATGGTATCCGATTGAAATGTTGGAAAGTGACATATTGAATGGTATCCGATTGAAATGTGATTTGATTGAGGTAAGTACAACTTGTGTGGTTGAGATAGACACTCGTAATGTTTGGAGGTGGAGTCATGACCCATCCTACCAAGCACCGTGTAATAAGCGCTTATGTACCGGGACTCAGTAGGTCTAGTCTGGAATGGACCGGAGTGTGAGTGTTCCCAGCTTGCTTGTACATTTTGATGATTTAATTGATTGAATTATGTATGAATTGAATTGGCCGTTGGCATCCATCTATAGGGTGGTTCGCGGTATCTGAAGGAAATGACTGAAATGATTGACTTGTGATGAACCAGACTTGCATATTAGGTAATTGCCCAACCAAATGAGTCGGCTTTTGCTATACATTGATATTTGAATTGTTATGGAATTGATGCCGAGCTCACATTTCATATTGCATTGATTGAATTGATTTGACCTTGCTATTTCTATTGGAAACAAGTTATTAATTATTTGTTCAGGTAATTGAAATGATAATTGTCATTTTTTTGAATTCAAAGAAAAGAAATTGATTTCTAAGAGTATTGAATTTATTTGTCTAATTGCATTGCTTGATCGAAAGTCTAGTTTTAATGTTATTTGAAATAAAAAGAAATGAAATTTGATTTGGAATTGATTTGACTCAGTCTTGTATTTAGTTCCAACGCATGATAATCAAAACTCAAGTGGCTGGAATTGAATACCGTACTGAGATAAATTTTATTTATCTCATTCCGTGCTTTTTGCATTGTTTCCACGATTGGTTGTGGGTTCCAGGTTTCAGATCAAGTGCGGGACTGCAAGACGAGTAGCAGACCATTGGATATTGTGGTTAGTAATCCAAATATACCAGTCCTTTATAGGATTTACTTTATATTTAAGTAAATAAATTATAAATTTCTAATTGATCGGTATATTATTTGAGTAGAATCAATATTAATTGGTAAATTAAGTATTAGTAAGCCTTGCGGGTGCAGCAGGCATCCGCGGCGGGCACTCCGTCGCGTGTTGTCCAGTTACAGTATTCGACGGGGTGTCACAATAAGTGAGTATTTTTATTTTGACAAGATAGTATTTGAATTTTCACAAGAGAGTATATTTTGTAACGGTGCGAAGAAAAAAGAGGTGAAGTGAGGTTCAGAAGAGATGAAGGAGAGAGCGAAAGGTGGAGAGGAGGGAAGATGGGAGGAGTGAGGAGGGGAGACAGAACATGAGGGAAGACATGGTGTTGGGAGGTGAGGCGAGAGTGAGGGGTGATGCACTGGGGAGAGCAAGAGAGCGAAGAAAAAGGAAGGGGGAGAGGAGGTGAGGTAGGGGTGAGAGGTGAACGTAAGACACGTGAGGGATATCCATGCAGTTTTCATATTTGGCAGGGAGATGATTAGCGTTTTTTTCATTTTTAGACTATGATTGCGTGATTGCCTTATTGCTTGATAGCGATTATCAGATCTGCCTTGGAAAAGTGATTACTGCCATATGCAATTTTGCCATCCCTTGTCATCGCTAAATTGAAAGTGAACATATAAAATAGACATGGTGAATATATATAGTGGTCAAAGTGAACACATACAAACAATTGTTTCAATAAAAATAAGTTGAATGTGCATATAAAAAACTGAACAAAAGATGACAACACTTATTTGTTGAATCAAAGATTGATAATGTTTAGAACAGATCAGTTTTATAAATCATAGATCATAGATTATTTTTAATGTATGAAGAAGATCACAATGAAAGCACCACTAATTTCAATGATAAGATTTTTTGAGAATTTTGTACAATTCGATGTCTGGTTGAAGCAAATCAAACTACAATATCACATTAGGTTTAAAATTATATATAGAGAAATGGCTAATGTGTCATAGATGGCACAAAGGGTCCCGTGCCATAGAGTCGTTTTACGAGATCTAAAATTCAAATGCTCAATCCGAACCGTTCAAGTTATTCACCATATTAAAATATCCTTGGAGACCAAATTTTACATTTTTTCGAATTTTTATGTTATTTATTATGATATTTTTAAAAAACTTTATAATTGGAGCAATTCGGACCTTCCAATTTGAACATATCAAGATAAGTAGAAAAAAATTTTAAAAAATGTAAAATTTGGTCTTCAATGGTATTTCAATATGGTGATCAATTTGAACGGTTTAGATTAACTGATTGAATTTCGAATCTTCAAAAAATGACTAAAAAAAGACGTCTATGGCATTGTCATCTATGACACTTTAGCCCACCTATATATATTATAGAATGACCATATCACAAGTGATTTCTTGATATAATTAACTTCAAGTTTGAAGCATATGTAGTGTTATTTCATTTATAACTTAAGATCAGTTTCAGTTTTGTTTTTAGAATTCTTATTTATTTATCTTTGTAACTATAGTGTTTTTTTTTTTTTGATATATTGTGTAAGGGTGCAAATATATGTAATAGGAGTATATATCAATTATCAAGATGATGCATTATTAGTCAGTTATGTACATGTCTTGTAGTCAAAAAAATATTGGAAAACAAGCTTCATCTATTGGTGTGATTAATTGTATAAAAGGACCAAATTGTGATTTTTTTTTATTTATTTTGATGGTCCAATTTTTTTTGTTTGTTGTGTCAAGGAACAATATGCAACGGTGGATCACCTGTTACATTGTGGGTTCAATTATTTACATAAGGGAGTATATATTTTAGATTAAGGGAGTAAAATTAAGGTAGTGTCACACTTCAAGTCACTTTTAGATAACTCGCGAGTGCATCTTGACAATCTGCCACGTATTTCTACGCAAGGTGAAACATACATCACATACATACCAATAATTTTATACATAAAATGCCACAACACTTTATTTATTCAATAATAAAAGAATTTGATAAACGACAAGGACTAACCTTGTGAGTTAAAAATGAGACTCCCATACTAGTTCAATGTATCAAAATGAACTACATAAAAGCAAATAATATAATCAGTGACATTTATTTGACTCGCTTGTTTTCCTCTAGTATCTTACAAAAGTTTTAACACAT
This sequence comes from Rhynchospora pubera, assembly GCA_028095005.1. NCBI lineage: Eukaryota > Viridiplantae > Streptophyta > Magnoliopsida > Poales > Cyperaceae > Rhynchospora > Rhynchospora pubera. The sequence continues at coordinate 326,171,907 of CM051460.1, forward strand.
CATCTTCAATACCTGGAATCCATATTAAAATGGAAACGGATGAGAGATCGGACACTCTCTTAGTGTGGTATTTAGTTCCAGCCTGGAGATTTTAAAAATTTACCAAATAGACTAGTAACATGAACAAGTACCTCTATGAGATAATTATGTGCAATGCAAGAGACATCACAATGTATGGTGCATCACTTATGCAAATCATTAAATGCAATGCATATATCAATAAGCTGTAAAGACCATTCATTGTATAACAATAAAAATGCAATAAAACGCTAGCATGCAATTAATTAAATTTCGGATGCGATTTTATATATATCACTTTCATTAGGGTAGCAAGTAGTTCCTTCGTTAGCTATCCTTATAGGTCTATTATCACTTATTCTTTTACATTAGGTAACACGTCCCACTTACCAAGTTCACTTGATTGACTACACGATCACAAAATCAGGAAGCATACTTATCCGTCGCAAACGGAGCGCGCTAATACTAGAGCTCTCAAACCAAACACTTGGTACAACGATTATCATTCATTTCACTTAACATTCATGAAATCACGGTCTACTTTTTTACGATTAAATTAACAATTATAAGATGGGTACGCATTCATACACTCTATGCCATGTAATTCAACAATTAAAAAGGATAATAAGCACTATCCAAACGATGTCCAATTCAACATGTCATCTAACAATAGTTTATGATTGCAACATGCACAAATAACATTGGTAATAAATTGTACAAATAAGTCCAAAAATCCGCACCTGATAAGACAACGAACTCACCGACGATCGTTCGAACTAACCCAAAGCTGTTAAAATTCTCAAACATCTTATCTTCTATTCCTATTATTCAATTTGACACTTTAATATTCCATTTAATAAATTCTGATTTAAATAATATCTGATCTTACATCAACAGAAAGCTATTTTTAGAACCCAAGTACGCAAAAAAAAAAATAATAATAAAACAAAACAGATTTATGATTTTAATATAATTTTGAAAATGTGGACAACATGTTATACTAGTATTCAGGATATCCAAATTAATTTCGGATTTAACTTATTTCAGAGATAACAATATAATTAACCAACTTTTAGCAAAGAGAACACATATGCTAAATAGATTTTAAATGCCCCGAAACAGTGCTCAAATAATAAATACCTTCTTATTTTCATGTGTTTAGGAGTTGGAAAGTTGAGATAAATGAAAAAAAATACTTTATATTGGTTGAAGTAAACGGCAAACCCTGATTAGATGACCAAATTTAATGTGAACTTAAATCATACAAGAAGAGAAGTCAAATGGACGATTGTTAAGTAATAAATGAAAGATGTAAGAATACTATTACCGAATTGAAGTTCAAAACTTCCAATCACAATTGTCTTGTGCGCTTTCAACAGAGAGATCCATAGTAGAAATAGAATCAATAACATGGATTATATATTTCGGAAGGAAATCAGAAAATGGTTCGGTTAGGGAAAGAAAATGTGGAATGGCAAGTCTGAAATGAAGAGGAATATATAACTGATTGTGAATTGTATCTAAGAACTATATATATAATATTGGCACCTCTTGGATAAAAGCCGACTCACAAAATCAAATAACTACCTCTGTTAGCTCCTCTTAATAACTGTCTTAGATAATGACCAATCCAGATAAACCAAAATAACTATTGACTCAAAAATACGAAAATGATTAAAATACGGGCTCATTTAATTAAAAGTAATTAAGTTCTGTATTAATCATCTAACAACACTAGTTACTCATTTTAAAATAAGTTCTATAGCTTGAAGTTAAAAATAACAACAAATAGACTTTGTATAATTGTTTCATGTAGGGTCCTAAATCCAATAAGAAATTAAAAGGCCAGCTCCGTAAAAATAGATAACATAAATTTTTAGAAAATAATATTTAAAATTTATAATTATGGCTATCAAACGAAAATAAGATATTACATCATGCTAAAATATTAGGTTGTTACATTCTTCCCCCCTTAAAAATATTTTTTCCTCAACTTTCAAAAAGTAGAACAAAAAAAAAATCAATTTCAAATATATGTATACCATTTATATTCATATAATAAATTCTAAAATAATAAGACTACATCCTTCCACCTAAAATAAATAAAAATTCAATAAAAACAGATTTCATATACAATATTTGTATGTTATACGTATATTAATTGCTTAAATAATAAAAACAAATTATTTCCTACACAAGAATTAAATATAATAAATATATGCATGAACTTGATTAGACAAATAAATTTGAAACCTTTATACGGCACATGTTAGGAAAAAAAAATCACTTTTATTGAAGAATTAATATTTCTAAATTAGTTAGAGAGAATAAATCTTTCGAAAGAAGAACAATGTTAAAATATCCAAGATAGTTGTTATGGATCTATAAAATTCATAAACAAAACATTGAATAAATGAGTTTCTGTCAAATATTCTAATTTTAAAAAAAAAATAATCTATACAATAAAATACATAAGAACACTCTTATAACAAACTAATATGTATAAAACTAAAACCATGTTATATCCCTCCCCATTTAAAAAACTTTGTTCAGTCCTCTAAACATATATAAGTAGAGACTAAAATTTGAAATATATTCTCAAATACCTAAGATCACTCTTAGCTGTAAACCAACTCTATTAAGCTTCCGCTGCGCAACTCTGATTTCTTATAATATAATTCCAACTTAATAAGTTGTACTTCTAAAGAAAATTCAACAGCAGCAGCTGAGGAGGGGCACCTCGTGTATCGTTGCCCTGGTGTATCGACTTGTCTTGGTTTTAGACTGCTTCTTGAGAGGGAGAACTGAGACCTCAGTAATCAAGGTGGTAAGGTTGGCAGAGACAATAGCAAAGGAGGAGAACTTAGAGATAGGGATGGTTTGGAAGAGTGAAAGTCAAGTTTGGTAGAGAAATCGGTAAAAACTGAGAGATAGAGGGATGAAGAGGACCGAAGTAGAAGGGCTCTAGAGGTCAAAATCAAATGGAGGGTTGGAACTAAGAGAGAGTTTCGTAGTTTTCCTTAGGTTGGGGGGGGGGGGGGGTAAAGAGAGAGAATTGATTCAGATCGATTTAAGTTCTCTAAAGGAGATAAGGGATGAGTAGTATATGATTCAGATCACCAAATTTGTATCTAACGTGTTCAATTTAACAGAATCAATTGGAATCGTAACAGAGTGATCGAAATCAGACAAAATCCAAGTTAGATGACTATAGATGGACAAATTAAAATTTAGTGACTAATTATAGACAATATATAAACTTCGGTGACCCCCTAGAAAATTTACTCTTTGAAAAACCCACCTAGAACGGGTTTTTTTTTTTTTTTGCTTTGATCATCTAAAAGGTTTATGTATTTTTTTTATAATTACCATATGTTTGTCATTAAAAATTGAACATAGCCCGATCCTGGAATTCTCTAATATTATAAATAAATGATATCTCATGGTTATTAATTTATACATCATTAAAATTCTAGGAATATTTGTACATGAAATAACGTGCAATAATAGAAAGTAACAATTCATACAATTTATAAATGTTTGTAATTTATTTCATAGTACATACGAGATCATTATACTATTCTAATAGAAAAATAAAATATTTTCATATCATTATACTATTCTAATAGAAAAATAAAATTTTGGAACTAAGATAAAAAATAAAGTACCGAGTCTCTTCAATAATGACTAGAAGGAAGACCATGCCAAAATATTTTGAAAATTTTGAGACTGCTAACGAATTTCTCAATGAAAAATTTGGCTATCAGCTACGAAATTGCCATATGAAATTTTATAATTAAATTAAGAGAGAATTTAATTAAGGAAACTAAATGTGATATAATCACATTAATTGCCCGAGGAAAAAGGGACAGCTTTTTTTTTTACGAGGGTATATGCGTCAAGAAAATATTAGGAGAATGCTCCCACCGTTAATTTCCGTGTCCAAAGCAACCCTTACTCCTCTAGTACTGTATGTTACGGTTATTTATTTATTATTTGAAAAATAGTCACCAAAACACCGGTGACCTGTATTTTTTACTGATGCAGAAGTTTTACACAAAGTAACATAAAAGATCACTAGAGCTGATCTAAAGCAGTAATACGAAAAGGAAAAAGAAAAAAAATACCAACCAAACAGGGGCTTACAAGTTACAACCAGGAACAAGCCATAGCCTAACAACAACCATCTACAAACCACACTGGTAACTGAAGATACGGGAATCCATGTACGTAGTTATTGATTTTATATCCTGAAAGTTCAGTAACAGTGTGCAGTTATTGACTTATAGGTTAGGTTTTGGATAATTTTGCATAATTTCCTGCCTTTTAATTTTCTTTTTACTTTTTAATAGTGGCAGTTTTGGATCTTGATGAATGGTGAGGTTGCTCAAAGCGGGCAACTACATCGACTCTTAACCACTGTTCTGTGCCCCAAGGAAAACATTCTATTGAGCTTGTTGCAAGCAAAGAGTAGGCCTTAGCACAGGTGCATGTGTAATTAAAGTCTAATTTTCTATCAAATATATAATAGTATAAATTAATGTCGCAATATCAGCTGATAGTTCTCAAAAAACTTTTCACCAAATATAGAAGTACTTTTAGATTTTTAATTATGAGCAAGCGTAGCCAACTAGACTTTCTCAGTTTAGCACCATGCACTTAAGCCTCAGTTGTACAATTAAATTTCATTATGAAGAATCCGTATATAGACAAAGCAGGCAGCTCACTAGTATTGGAAAAAAACTGGGCTAGAAACTAGAAAGGAAAACGAAAAGAAGGAAAAATTGAAGATAACTAACTGTCTGATCGGAATGGTTATCATCAAGAGTTCATTTCATTTTAATATATAGAATAGAGTTCAAAAGAGATGATTTCAATTGAAATTTTGTGATCGGAACAATTATAAGAAGAATTGAAATTTGACTATTGGAAACCATATGAACATAAGAGGCATTTCTTGACATTTGACTATTTTGCCCTCCTAATTATTTCTTTGGGCACAACCATTCTGTAAACGACATTAACCAGCATATGAACCCGCTAATCATTAGACTTGTAGTGAATTGAGCATGCAATTGCTAGTTAGGACCAAAACCAACACTGAGGATACTGGTATACTCCTATGTACCAGTAGATTTTTCCACTTATATTTTTCACAATCACCAAATTCCACAACAGATTATCAACGATAGTGTCGCCACAAGATGATTAGCCGTAGGGCTGACCCTGAGACAAAACACACAGTGCCACTTGTGAAGATTGTCAACCATGTCAATTAATGAAACAAATTAAGAAACCAAATATTAATTTTAATTCAATATTAAGGTCCATGACTGAGGAAAACAAAAAGTAAAGATTAATTGTAAAACAAATATGGACTAAATTTTACCCTACTAAGAATCATCTAGAGATTTTACTTTAGGCCAAATACATTTTTGTATCACCTTTTTCGGGGTGAATCTGACCTTCTTTCCAATGCATTTCTTAGGGCTTTCGGGTATGCCACGTCGCATTCCTGATTATCCAGATGCTTACGCTTGATGTTATGATCTTTGATTGAAAATTTTCTAGGAAATTCACCTAGCGCTTACTTCCTTAGAGAGAGAGAGAGAGAGAGAGAGGGTGCTCGCTTACGCAAGAGAGACTGATTGAGGATGGTCAGCTGTTGAAAGAGGCAGAAGCAGCTGTGAGATGACAGTACGGTGTTGATGAGATAAGAGTATCGAAAGGAGAAGGGCTATTTGGTCAGAGCAACATGAGTAAAGTAAGTGCATTGCTTAGCGGTGCCAAATTTCTATGTTTTCCACGGGAATTGGTTGGGCTGATTTTTTCTCTCCAAATCGCAAACAATGAAATCCTTTCGGCACCACTCATCCATTCCGATCAGGAGAAACGGTTAAAATAAAATTCTATTTCTAATTCTCGTGGTGTTTACTCCGTTCCGATCAGACCCTAATACTAGTACTCAATGCTTGCAGGTTGCTCAGACTATTCATGGGAAAACATACTCTCGACCTCCTCAGTTGGTGATGCAGCAGATGGTTGCATTGGGTCCATGCTGATTGAATAGAATAAACTCTTTTTATCTAGGATTGGTCTTGATATATAGTGTGGTTGAATTGTTCGTTGTAGTTTTAACCAAAGCACAAGAAAAATGAAATATGTGGTTCACTGGTTCTCGTATTGGCTTTATCGTTTGTTAGAAAACGGCATGAAGTCTTTTGTTTGCTGGTGTGTAATATTAAATAGTATAATAACACTTTGTGTTAATTTACATTGATTTTGAATTTAATATTTTGTAGCGTTCTCTTTGTAATATTGTGTATAGAATCACTTATGTTTTATATAATAATATTATGATTTTATTTTGTGTAAATTATCATTTTATTTTGTGTTAATGTGGATGAATAAAAATTTTTAATGTTTGCTAATTGTTCCATTTGTTGTAGCCAATAACGTGTCAATAATAATAAGAATTTCCTTCTGTAATTTGATGCACATTTAAAAATTATTAACTAGATAATGGGTCTTGCAAGTTGCAATTATGGCTGTCAAACGTTAATAACGGAAGCGGAACATGGTGTTCCGTTTTCCGTTCCGTTCCGGCACACGGAAATGAAATCCATTCCGTTTCCGTTCCGTTTCATAAAACGGAACAGAAAACTGTTCCGTTAGCCGTTCCGTTCCTCAATTTTAACTGATTTCAGCCTATATTCCATTGATTTCAGTCATTTTTCGGTAAAACGGAACATTAACGTGCAATACCGCCTGTTCCGTTTCGTTTTCTGCAACGTAACCAATTTCTCTTCCGTTTCCGTTCCGTTCACCGGAACGGAAACGTTCGAAACGGTACCAAATTGACACCCCTAGTTGCAATGGTTCAAGAAGATGGTTAGATGGGTGTTGCTAAGTCGCAAGACCACTTTGTTCTTTACCAATATAGGAAAATCACCTTGCTACAACACCTCGCTGCACTACTTATGGCAACTTGAAAATCTCTCTTGCCAAATAATTTGGCAAGGCATATTTGGGTGTATGGGAATTGGGAAGACAGTTATGTGTTGCCATATCTTTTAGTTGTAGTATCATATTTTTCAGTTATTTATAATGACAGAACCCTTTTCTTATTTTCAGTAATTTATATTTTATTGACTCGCTAAAAATGAATGCATACCAAACCAATATTCATCAAACAAAAAGTTTATTCCTTGAGCAGCTCATCTGTCAGGTTGATTAAGATTAAAGTGCTTAGTATACTATCCACTAATCAAAATTAAACCCGTTGATTGGATAGCTCTCTGTAACTCTGTTTTCCATCCATTAACACTGGACCCGCCTCTGTTCCCTTAATATTCCTGGACTGTAATTGCGAAAGAGAGATCTCAAGATGGACTCAACCACTAAGATATTTCTAGTGTTTATTCCTATACTTCCAAGCCAAAATAGAAGGGGAATGGCAGATATAGACTGCCAACCTAAGTTATGTCGAACTTGTTAGATACTAAAAGGGTGCTTTTTATTTCAGTCGCGCTCCTTTCTTTACCTACTTCGCCTGTTAGATCAACTTTGGCATAAACTAAGCTTATGCTTTAAGTACAACTATTATTTTGTAAAGTACTGTTATGCTGAATTTAGAATTAAAAGCGCAAGTTTAAATAACGAGATAACATGTTAAATTATATTAAAAGACAAATAATTCAAAGAAGGATAATGTGACAGGCAAACCTAAAGATAATATCATAACTTGGCATCCAAGCAAAGAAACAAATTAGGCTTTGAAATATATATTTTTTGCACTGTTCTGCTCTCTCTCTCTTTGTTTATTTATTTATTTATTATTATTATTTTTTGAAGATCTGCCTTACCAACAGAAATTATTGAAAAATTACAGAGCAATTACATTTACACATTGAAAGAGAAATTAGAGGCAGTGGCATTAATCAAAAGAAAAGCAATAATAAATCCACACTCTCGCACCTTCTACTCGATCTTAAACGAGAAGCTGCAGGTCACTTCTACAACGTCCATGCACTGCTCTGCCAAATTAATATCGACTCCCCAACCAAAAGATCATGCCGATTTGTTCCCAGTCTGAAAACGCCAGTGCAACAAACAGTGAAATAAAGGAAAGCAAGTTATCAAGTCCACCTAATTTACTTTTCTAGCAGACAATATTCAGTTTTTCACATGAGCATCACAGAAATATTTCAAAGAATTGCAAGCAATGAAATGCCTTAATTGGATGGGAGTTGACATATACTAACCTTTTTTGAATAAAAGGAAGATAAATACCGACAGAAATATCAAACTTTAATACTTTACTTTTATTGACTCGAATTATTTTGTATTGCAAAGCTCTATGACTCGATAGGAACGGACACAAAAGTTATTTGTTGAATCGGGTTAATATTTCGACCAAGTCTTTGTGTTTCACCTACCATGCATAATTGCATACTCGAGCAGCCTCTTTTGAAAAGAGCATATAATTAAGATCAACATGATCATTTTCATAAGACTGGTGACTACTACGGTAATAAGTTTAGTAACTAGGGTACTGTTATAGATAAAGTAAGAAAACGTACTGAAAATAACAAAGAACAGAAAGGAAAATTTCTAACAATCTGCATTAGTTCTAAAAAAAGGCAAAACAAGAAAAGTAATCAGGGTCGAGAAATAGGAACACTGCTAATGTTTTAGTTCTGGTCGTTTGGGTTACTTAATTATGTAACTCTGTTACCTTTGACACTAGGTAGTCTCCGCCCAGTTTCTCCAAAAAAAAAAAAAAGAAAAAAAAAAACTCTGTTACCTTTGTAGTTCTAAAGTTCTAGGTGATATTTAGGTCAACTTTCAGGATACTTTAAGTATAATTTATTTTGAACAAAATTTGTTGTTCCGGCAATCCGGCATCGAACCTTAGGGAGAAAAAAAAAACGTCTTATCTTTGATCACATTGCAATACATTTTATTAGATTCTTTGCTTTGTCATGTTTAATGATCTCAATTGGGATCAGCATAAATAGTACAGGATAGCTAGCTTGTTTTTTTTTTTTACTTGATTATTACTCCATCATTGTAGTGTTGTATAAACATATAGTCAAGCTCAATTTGACATAATCACACATCATGCTGACTCTTAAGTAAGAATCTGAAATTGATTCTCTGAAGTAAATTTCATATCATATTATGTGTTATTCTAGCTAGCAAATAAATTGAGCTCCTTGGAATCGAATACTTGCCAGAAGCAAAATTAAATGTCCATTATTTAAACATTCTCGTTTACAACACCCGCAAAAAATCAATGTTAAAATCCCTTTAGCACTTTTATTAGCTCATATGTCATACTATCTGTATAGCTCTTTACCCCCGCTTATTACAGACGTCAACTTTAATATATTAAAACACCACACGACGATCACTGTTTTAATTAAATTTATACTTTCCTTGATGTGCTAGAGTGCTAACTGCCTTCCTCCATCAAAATGTACAAAGAAATAAATAATTAACTTACCCCAGAATTATTGAAATGGAAATAAGTTTTGTCGAAGTAACCAAATATATATCATTGTGCATATTGAATCGCTGCACTATTATTATGTTAGAAAATCCTTAGAGGAAAAAAAAAAAACTTACATATTTATACTTTTAGGTGTATGTTTTTCAGTTTATGTGGCTAAGAGAGAGAAACATAGCTAGAACAAGACCCATGCGCATGAAAATTCGTGGAAATGTTAAAATAAAAGTGACAACCGCGCACAGAAGTAATTTTCTTTTAGGTGTTACAATTTCTAGCCATTATACATATGCACAAGATTTGTCCAATTTGGAAATATCTTTTAAGAAAGGAAAGGTGATCATAACTAGCTATCATTCAAATAACAAAATTATCATTACAGTAGAAGGGAACAATTATGATAGACAGCTTTTGTTCACGTGGTAATTATAGAGATGTTTCGCCTTTCTACACCGGTAAATATTGTGGATTAGAAACAAAATACAATTTTACTACTGAAGCGAATTAAGGGATATATTGATAATTAAATTCTTAAATGGTTGTGACATTGAAGGTCAAAATTAATATATATAAGTTTATACAAATTAAGTATATATATTATTTATCATATTTATTCTAATTTATGATTCATTTGATCATTGGTTACTTAACTTTGAAGATTAAGATATATAGTACCAAATAATTAATTGATAACTATATACTAAACTAAACATACGATCTAGCTATCAAAATTATAAGAAAAATATATTCAACATTTTTTTGTATTTTGATTTTGATTTAAAGAAATTACTTCGTTTAAGAGAAAGCATATTGTAATATATATCGCTAAAGAAATATTATTAACAAATTAACCAGATAAAATTTATAAGGATTTATTAAACTGTTTCCTATCTGATATGACGCAATTCAGAAAATCCGACCTCTGTCCCGAATGGTAGTTCGGTATCGACAATATCTGATTCTGACTTCTGAGCCTTAAAAGGTATCCCCACAACGAAAGGACATCATTCACACGTCAACCTCGTTCCGTCTCCAATCACACCTTTTGCACTATTTTGTGCGCTTCTCGATCGTATATAAACTCGTCTTCTCCTCTTCTCCTCTAGGGCTTCCGAAAGAGTAAAACAATTAACAAGCCCTTAATATTATAGTAATTTCGATGGAGCTGCTTAAAGACCCTTTTATCCTATTTATATTATCTTGCTTTATTTTTCTTATTCTATCCATGAACTGGCGGCGCAAGCGGCCCCTACCGCCCGGTCCACCTGGTCTACCAATCATAGGGAACATGCTCACGATGGACCAGCTCACTCACCGAGGCCTGGCCCGTCTGTCGAAAATATATGGTGGTATATTCCATCTTCGCCTAGCTTTTTTACATGCCGTAACAATCTCAACCCCTGAAATGGCCCGAGAAGTTCTACAAGTGCAGGACAACACATTTTCCAACCGACCTGCAACAATTGCTATAACGTACCTAACCTATGACCGTGCTGACATGGCGTTCGCTCACTATGGTCCATTTTGGCGCCAGATGCGCAAATTATGTGTCATGAAACTTTTCAGCCGCCGTCGCACTGAGTCATGGGCATCTGCACGTGATGAAGTTGTATCAACTATCAAAATTGTGGCTTCGAAAGTTGGTGCACCAGTCAATATTGGCGAGTCAGTTTTCAACCTAACAAAAAATATAATCTTCCGTGCAGCTTTTGGTGCACAAATTAGCATTGAGGATCAAGACGAGTTCATATCCATCCTGCAAGAATTCTCTAAACTCTTTGGTGCATTCAATATCGGTGATTTCATACCGTGGTTGAAATGGATGGACTTTAATGGGATCAATAAGCGATTGAAGAATGCACGAGCTGCGCTTGACCGTTTTATTGATCGGATCATTGATGAACATCTGGCCAACCCAAAGGAAGCTGATGCACCAGATGCAGACATGGTCGATGACATGTTGGCGTTTCTGACAGAGGCCTGTGGAGCAAAGGCAGCTGATGAGACGGGAGATTCACAAGGTTTTCTTAGACTCACAAGAGAAAATATCAAGGCCATTATCATGGTATGTTTTCTGCTAAACAAGAACATTTTTCGGCTTTACAGTTTTTTTCTTCAAAGGCCGGTTATTGATTGCCAACGTACGGCAGGAATTCATTAAAATAAAAGGCTGATATGTATTAATTACAAATTAAGGATTAAAGACTATAAAAATGCATCAGTGTGACTTAATTAAAACGAAACAATTAGTTTCCTAAAAACGGAAAAACAAGTTCCCTAATCTAGGTCAGAGCTGCATGCAGCTAGAGGTGAATCATCTCCTCAACGATTGGCTTTACACTGGATGGTTTTAAATTTTCTAAGTATATCATTAATAGATACTAGATTTTATATAGCAGGGAAGTTCGGTCGAGTGTCACTGAGCATGTATTTTATTCTTTTCATAACTGTCAATTTATTTTATTATTATAGCCGCTCGTCTTGTTAATTAGCTTTAGAAAATGTTTAATTACGAGGCATTCATACAGAAACGTTAATGGTGGATCCACTAGCGTAATATATCACATACATCATATCAAATAGAAACACGTTCCGCATTAAAGAGATAATTACCTTTTATTTATTAGCACTGATTGAGTGTTTTCTGCATTGCATGGGATTTATTAAGTCAAACAATACATCAAATTTCCACATTTTCTTCATCAACCAAATCCATATTGTTAAATTACTTATAATCTGTCACTTTTAATAATCATTTGTGTGCTCTATCATGACATCGTTATTAAACAACAGAAGTACTATACATAAAACAAAGACGTCATTTTGTTTTTTCCAAATGAGAAAATGGAATTGGGTAAAGGAAGAAACCTATCACAATAACCCTTTCAATTTTACATATTACATATTATTTTATTTTCAAGGGGACCATGTGGTGAAATCTAGACACATATATAAAGATAGCCAAGACTTAATTAAAAATCTTGTATATTGTGTTAACTCCTGCCATTATAATAAGAAAAGTTAGGTGTTGGCATGGATTACACATAATAATTTTCACTACTAGAATGTCAATTATTTGCTTCGCAAAAAGGCGTCCCAATTCCGACACGAAAAGCTATCTGCGTCCACCTAAAGACACTACCCAAGCGACTCCGATACTCTAGCCGCTAATAATAAATATCTGTGTCGCGAGGACGCGGATTACTTAACGCGTCCCTATATCTGTGTCGGGATAACGACGCATACCATGTTCTCTGATCGCTTAATCAAACAATAAGCGCGTCTCTATTTAGAGGTTACTATGTCGGTATACCGACGCCTTTATTAAGCGATCCAGATAATATATTGTCAGAATTTATTGGGACCCACAAACTATATTTGTCGGTATACTCACACCTTTGATCAGCGACACAGATAATATATTGTCATAATTTAGCGGAGCCCATAATTTATAATAGTCGGTATATCGACGTCTTTGATCAGCGATCCAAATGATATATTGTCAGATTTAGCAAGGTCCACCATTATTTAATTCATATAATTTTAATTATTCACAGCTATTTAGATTTCTCAACCATACACATTATTCACATTGAATTAAACAAAAATCACACAAATATCTATTATCAATTGATAATCAAGCTCGATAGCTTCTGGATCTTTCCTGCTCACGAGGTAACAAATCTGAAATGGAAATAGAAAATGCATAATTAAGAAAGAACTACTAGCATATATATAATTTACCTTAAAAAATAGTAATCTTACTCCCTTTCCTGCAATGCAAATAATTTGTTTATATTAAGTGTACCTGACATAAGGATGTAATAAAAGACAACGTATTGTAAAATAATTGAAAATATCTCACTTCTCATGAATTTTCTGGTGTTTCTACATCATCAACATCCAAAAGAACCACATCTGCTACCTAAACTAAGAAAAATTCAATTTAATAAGCAATAGAACATGATTTCTAAGTCCTTTTCTAAAGTTGTGAAGACAGAATGCATGGAATTATTACATTGGAAAAAAAATAAAAATTAAAGTTGAATCACCTTTTCTGAGTCAGAATCAAGTGAACATTCAGATATTTTCCTTCTACAATTATAATATTAAAGTATTACAAACAAAATTTCACAAACATATATCAAATTTTGGTTTTTTCACATAAATCAACAAAATATATATATCATAAGACCATGGAAGTAATATTGACAAAAATTTCAAATATGCTTCGGACATTGACTACAAAATTCTAAACTTCATGCTTTTATTTTGGAAATAGTTACGCAAGTCATCTGCATACCTTTGAAAAGAAGGAAGGCTTGTTGCAAGGGTTCCTTTCAGGGGTGCGTACCGGCTCGGTAAGAAGCTGTATGGGCTGGCTTTCGTAGCTTTTTTCTTTTTCTTAAGGTTTTTAAATTGCATGGTATATCCTCCTGCTGGTGTTAAGTTTATATCTTCATGTTCATCAAATTTTATCACACCATTAGATCTTTTGGTATAATGAATTTAAATAGAAAGAAATGTCTAGAGTATAAATACTTTGGATACATAAATTAAGTGGATTAGAAAATAACTTTTTTTTAAAAAATTCAAAAAATAACCTTTCTTTATTAATCGGAATGCAACAAATCCATGATTGTCATCCTCCCACATGTACACTGGTGAAATTCCTGAAGCAGCTTGCAAGAGCAAATTAATATATGACAAGTTTGCATATGACAAGTCTCTTAACAAACAAAAATAGTGATACTTGATGCATTTGTGATATTTATTTTAGGACTGCCATTATTCAACCAGTTTCTCTTATAACAATGTTCATATATAATAGAAATTGACACTGTTTGCCAAATGGGAAGTACTTAACTTAGCATGCAAATCTCTCTATATCTTTTACGTTGTGTCTGTAGACTTCTCCGTTAACTTTGGATAAAATATTTCCTACGTAAAATAAAAGAAACATACTTATAAACAAGATATTAACATGTAAATAGAACCAATGTGTGGATAGAACTAACAAGTGGATAAAAATAAAAGAAACATACTTTGTTCCTGTAGAGTTTGGCCCAAGAAATAACATGTGGATAAAAAAAGCAAAGAGATTAGACAAGTATCAACACACAACATATAATCAATCAAAAATTCAGATTACGGACATAGACATACACAGATCAATCAGATTTCATAAATTCCACAAGTTACACAGATACTCAGATCATTCAGATCACAAACCCTCAATTAAATTACATCCTCACAAGAGATTAGACAAGACTTACCAAGGACAACAAGATGGAGATGAGAATGGTCAAGGAGTGAGTTGATACTTGCTGGCTGGCCTGAAGCCTATCGGATCAAATTTTGGAGCGAATTTCAGATTCGGATGAGGTCAGGGTTTAGAGGTGGCTTTTGGAGTTGCAAGCGGTATATGAATGGAGGGGTTGAGGCCACGAAGGTTTAGAGTTACAAGGGAGGTGGACCGATTTGGGGCTAAACCAATGGAGGAAGGGATTGACAGAGCTCTCATGGGCCATGGCGAGGGGGCGAGTCAGCCGAGAAGGAAAGAAGAGAGGAAGAGGTGAAGGGGCTGAGTAAAAGAGAAAGAGAGGAGTGAGTTGAAGGGGTGTGGCCGGGTTCGAGGGCGTAGCCGGTGCTCCGGCGCTGTATAGAGGGAGGTGGCCGAGAGAGAGAGAGAGAGAGAGGGGCGACGGCAACAAGGGGGTAGAGTGGGTACGGAGAGAGAGCAAGATAAGGGGGAGAGGTTTTTAGGTTTAAGTCCCGTAAATCCCTTCTAACTTATCTGTGTCGGCCCACCGACACCGAGGAAAAGCCCTCCCGCCCAATTTTTTCTTTCTGCGTCGCTACTTGATTTAGCGACTCTAATATGTCGGTGGTCCGACACAGATAAACGAAATTCTAGTAGTGTTTGTTGCAATATGCTAAAAGTGAATACATCAAATTATATATATGAAATCGTAAGATTCCAAAAGTGGTTTTCCTCGACCTCGAGTGTTATTTTAGCGGCTAGCCTTCGGCATAGCTCGTTTGGTCTAATATCAAAATCATTCATGTAAGGGTAAATTATACTAGCAGAAAAGGATGACTTTAGAGTGCATGCATGGTCTTTATCTTCCAAAAAGTGCTCAACACAAAGTTTGTCTGTATTCAACTTTCCAAGGTTCCTTTCCTCAAAATCAAAGGAGCTTGACTCAAAGACTCGAAGAAACAACTCACGAGGGATTGCTTTCTCTCTCCTGTTTCTAGAAATTCAGTTTACGACCAGTCATAATGGAATAACCACAGCATGTGTTTTTCCAAAATTGAAGTCAAATTCAGAACAAATGGAAACTAAAACAACCATGCAGATTGAGGTATTTTTCAAGAAAACTAAAGATGCAGTTGTTGATGCAACTTTATTTATCCCTCCCAGTCCGATGCAAAATATGCTGAATCTGGCATGGTCTCCGTCAGCATCAGGGTTCGACAAATGTAGATATAAGAATATTATTTTACATAAAAATAAGGGTTATAGCCCTTATATATATATATATATATATATATATATATATATATATATATATATATATATATATATATATATATATATATATATATATATTTTTTTTTTGAAGGCCAGGTTTGGCTAGTACCACACACCGAAATGAAATAAAATATTTACATAAATAAAATTTAATAAATAAAATATTTATTTATTTTTAATAAATATAATATTTACATAAAGAGTAAGAAAAAAGAAAAGAAATGAAAAAGAAAACTGAAAAATTTAAAAATAAACTAAAACCTATAAAACAAAAAACATTTACCACTATGCATGTTTCTTCCAAGAATCCACGCAAGTACAAATATCCTTGAGTAAAAAGCTAGACAGGGTGTCCAAAAGTTCGTGAAGATAAGCCCTTATCTTTATCATTGAAGATAAAAAAAAAAATTCAAAACGGAAATTAATGAAATTAAGATTACAAGGATGAAATTATTAAAAAAATTAGCCAGGAGAATTGAAAAAGGTAGAGAGAGAGAGCATAAAATTGAAAAACCTGCATCAAAGCCTAAGTTTATAAAATCAGGGAGGTTTAATTTCTTCAGATTATAAATGTTCTACTCAGTCGAAATCTAGTCTATCAGGTTATAAGAACATTTTCATTGCAAATAGTCAACTTTATTAGAAATAAAAACCTTTCAAATGGAATTATACTAATTACTATCATGGATTTTTTTTTTTTTGTAATGAACTAATAATTGTTCTCTGCTCTGAGTACCGGCTCACTAAGGCTAATACAGAAGTAATTTTCAGCTCTATATACTTACCACTTTACCAGTACAACTTTGTACTCACAAATATAAAATCTCATCCTTTAATTTCTTTTTTTCTTTCTACTGTACTGTGATTAGGATATTATGTTTGGAGGAACTGAGACAGTTGCCTCAGCAATTGAGTGGGCCATGGCGGAGCTAATGAAATGCCCGGAGGAGATGAAGTTGGTTCAACAGGAATTGGCAGACGTGGTTGGAATGGACCGCACAGTACAGGAGTCAGACCTTGACCGCCTCCCGTACCTCAAATGCGCCATAAAGGAGACACTCCGTCTCCACCCTCCAATCCCTCTCCTCCTCCATGAAACTGCTGAGAACTCTGAGGTTGCTGGATACTTCATCCCGAAGCAGTCACGTGTCATGATCAATGTATGGGCTGTCGGCCGTGACAAGTCTGCTTGGAAGGATGCTGAATCGTTCAAGCCTGGCAGGTTCGCACCTGGTGGGGATGGCGCGAACATTGATTTGAAAGGGAATTTCTTTGAGCTCTTGCCTTTCGGATCGGGAAGGAGGTCTTGTCCAGGCATGCAATTGGGGCTGTATGCATTGGAACTGGCTGTGGCAAATTTGATGCATTGTTTTGATTGGACCCTGCCAGATGGGATGAAACCAGCTGACCTTGATATGGGTGACGTTTTTGGGCTCACTGCACCAAGGGCTGTGCGGCTCGTTGCTGTGCCATCACTGCGTCTTAACTGTCCAGTGGTTTGATCGATGATGGGATGGTTTAGTATTTGGGTTTCTTTATCCGAGTGTGTGTTTAGAAAATGGAGTTCGTCGAGTAATTGTTTTGTAGATGAAATAAGTGCCTCGCGAACAGTCCCTAATAAAATTTGATAAATGTTCCCTAAACTGAAAAATTATTAAAAAACTATCATAAATAACCTTCTAAACCCCTTAATTACGGTCGGCTGCTATATAGTAATGGCCGCAGTTGTAAGCAAGAAGGCGGTTTCAATTAGGTCGAAGGGCTGTAAGTTTTTTTTTTTTTTTTAAAAAATATGTCACGAAGGCTCAAGGGCTGTATATTTCACAGTTTGGGATTGATTTTTCTTTTTTTTTTTTTTGAGAAGCAGTTTGGGATTATTGATTGTCAAAGTTAATCTTTTTGGCTTGTTTGCAACCACCTATATTGCAAAGCACTATTATTTGCAAGTGTTCAGGATTAAATCACTTGTATGTTTATTTTATTATTATTTTTTTTTTGCCAATTGTATATGATATTTTTATGGCGTTTGTTGTAAATACTTTAATTTACCAGGAGAATTATTCTTAGTTGACGATTTGTTCAATGAGTTGTGCGGTTTAATCTGTTAGTTATCAAACCTTCTTCAAAAGTAGAGCCCACTCTGAAGAAACAGTGGTGTCTTTTATGCCTTTTATTTTTTTAATTACAATTGGTCCGTGTACTAAGACTTTGATCAAAATGTGTTTTACGGCGAGATTTCATTTCATTTCGTTGTAATTATTTTTTTCAAATTTTATTGAATCTAATACATGAAAATTCCAGCTAAATAACATCAAATCTGTACATTTTGATCAAAAAATTTATAATGAAATGAAATAAAATGAAATGTCGTGTTAAAAGAAAAAAAAAATTCAATCAGGGAATAAGTTTTACAAGTCATATCATAAATAAAATAAAATAAAGAGGCTGTTTGGTTTGTTAAATTTAAGAGTTACCGCACTCAACCCCAAATCCAAAAATTAAACTTGCAGTATTGTTAACTCCTAATTTTTGTATTTGGCCGACGTCACAAATATATACAATATACTGCTGCAGGCAGCAGCTTAGTATTACTTGTAGTTCTAAGTTGACTGTTGAATGCATCCAGTTGTTCCCACTTCTCAAGATTCTGTTTTCTTCTTCAAAACGACAAGCTGACCCTACATTCAGAGTTCTAATCCTCCAATTAAGTCATGCTAATGTGAGATTACCAGATCCGTTAAAATCATGCTACATTACCCCCACATCCCTCTCCCTCTCTATATATTTTGCTCCATTATTGGCCAGTCCGGCGATGGCAAAGAACTTAGGCCCTGATCAAAATGGTGTGGACTTGGGATTTCAATTCATTTCATTGGATTGGAATTGATTGGAGATGATTTTCAATTGAAATCCCGTGATCAAAACTAATAATGGAAGAATTGACAGGAATTGAACTCTCATGATAAAAAACCATTTAATATAAGAAAGGAAATGATTTGAATTCCAAAAACTGACCATTTTGCCCTCATGTGTTTATGATGTTCTGTTTCACTGTTTTGCTCCAATTTTATTTTTATTAAATCCTATACATGTGCTTTGAACCAAATATGGTACAGTCTATATCTAGCTGGTATACTACGTCCAGAGTAGCAACGAAGTTCTTTTTTTTTAAGTATAAGATAAGATGAGATGAGAATTGAAGTTTTTAAATCATCTTACTGTTTCGAGCAAGCAACGTCCTAAGGAAATTAAATCAATTTTATTCAGTGTGGCCCCTCAACTTTTGTTTATTGTCTAAGGAGCTCTTGATTGTTTAACTTTTCAATTGTTCTATGTGCAGTTATAAATCAATTCAGTTTCACCTACCCCGGCTCCCTCTCTCTCTCTCTTCAACAATCCCTGCACAAGCACATTTTCACCATGGCTACAAGCTTCGACGAAGAAGAGGATATCATGCTTCTCTTGTCGGAAAAACCTTCCTCTCCAGTCCGACCCAAGCTAAAACGTTTGAAAAAGACGTCCGAAAAGCAGCTTGTAGTTCACCTTGCCGATCTACCACTAGTAAACCAAACCCTACCTCCTAATTCAGGCCGCTTGATGGAGGAATTAAGGGTATTAACATCTTTTCCACTTTTCCCCTCTGTCCCCTCTCGAAATCCGACCAAATTTCATCCTAAATCCTAGGATTTCAGGGGCCTCTTTTTTTCCGACAAAATCTGATGCAATGAAATGAAATCCTACTGTTTATAAGATTCTGATCAGGAGATTTTTAAATCATAGGAATTCAAAATCCAATTCCCATGAAAGAAGTTGATTTTGATCAAGGCCTTAGTTTCTGTAAGGCTGTAATCATTCCCCCTCACTTCTCAATTTCGGGTATTATGCTCTCTCTCTCTCTCTCTGACTCTCTCTCACAGGTAGTACCTGCTATTCCCCTCTTTCAATGCCCCTTTCTAAAACTTGAGACCAATTACAGAATTCGGTTCAGATTTGTACTTGGGACGACATTAAATTGAATTTATTCGTAGATTAGTAAGTTATGGCTCTGTACAGATTTTTGTAATGGGTACCTAAATTGATAATTTTTGGTTTGTTATATGGACAACTTAATTTTTTTTCCTTCCATTTTCAATTCTTTGTCGAGCATATTATTGCCAGTATTCACAGGCACCAGCAAGGGCAATCAATCGTTGATTTAAGCTCTTACTAGTTTTACAGTAAGGTTTTTATGCAAATTGTACTGAAAGGACTAGCCCTTGCGCTAGTGTTTACTGGTACATCTGGTACTTGTAACATTCTGGCATATTCAGAAACTATATACATTAATTGGAGTTCTATGTGCATATATATATATATAATGCATACAGTCGATCCGAAGCTTTCAAATTGTTCTCCATATTGAAATCTCCTAGGAAACTAAAATTTATATTTTTTCAAATTTTTTTACTATATATTATGCTATTTTAAAAAAACATTGTAAAGGAGTTGTAAAGGAGTATTTCTGACCATTCAATTTTAAAATAGCATAATATATGGCAAAAAAATTCAAAAAAATGTAAAATTTGGTCTTTAAAGATACTTTTATATGGAGAACAACTTGAATGGTTTGGATCGACTGTTTGAATTTTAGATTTTGAGAAACGACTCCAGCATACGGGTTTAATCCGTATGTTGGAGTATACTTTAGCCAATCTATCTATCTATCTATATATATATATATATATATAGTTTTGCTATGATGAGTTGCAACTCACCAAAAGGTACATGAGTTGCGCTCAAAATTCTGAAATTTAGTTCAAAATGACTGATCCAAGCTGTCTAATACGATCTCCCTATCGAAATCTCCATGTAGACCAAATTTTATAGTTTTTCAAAATTTTTAAGTATTTTTTTGAAATTTTAGAAAATCATTAATCTAATTAATTCTGAACCATTCAAAAAGAGCAGTTTTTAAAAATCTGAAATAAATACTTAAAAATTTCAATTAATTATAAAATTTGGTCTGTATGGAGATTTCAATAAGGACATCATATTAGATGGTTTGGATCGGTTATTTTAAACTAAATTTTGAAATTTTGAGCGCGACTCACGAACTCTTTGATGAGTTGCAACTCACCATAGCAAAACTCTATATGTATATATATTTTGGTACAACTGCTTCTGCCAAGGATCTTCTAAATTGTGGGAAAAGGGTGCAAACTGCAAAATCTCCCAGGTGTATCTCCGTATTAATGATTCTGAGTAGCTTTAGAATAACATGTAAATTGATTATTTATTGCCTATCTACATGATTTGTTGGTTAGTATAGTAAATACTGACTTGTATGATGGTTATTTTTACAGCAATATCTGTATGAAACTCTTTCTGCTATGAATATCTAAACAATGTATATGCAGTCTGAGACTGGCATCAACTTAGAATCGTCTTTGGTACAATGATAACTGTTTATTGGTACCTAATTTTACTGTACATCCGGTATTTGGTTGCTGTTGAACTCAACCCGTGGCTTTCCCATGCTGAAGTTCAGGGTTCGGGCATTCATGTTGTATTTGATCTCCCCGTCATAAAGCAATTTGCATATGTAGTGCTCTAAATCTGACCCAATTAAACGTAGTGTGTATTCTGTCAGTGGGGCCCCCTACAGTGAACAAAGAATACTTTCATGTATTAAGCATCAACCATAATTTTAATTTCCTTTTGATTCTTTAGCTTACCTCATAATGGTCGATAAGCTCTTGGAAATAGGCATAAACCATCTGACAAGTGTCCGGAGTCCAGACAAACTCATCGGTAGGGTCAAGTAGAAGAGTCAATTTATCCATTTGTGTCTGGTCCATTGCATGTGTTATTGGGTCTATGTAAGCTGCGTAGATTCTGACATGGCGGGTACAGCAACTCAGCCACTGTCCACCATACTCTCTGCTCATGTTCTTACTCTTAGCAAGTGGCTGCAATGGTTGTGACTCAACCCTGGGTCGGGCTTGCTTTGGTTGTCGTGTGCTCGCCTCAGGTTTCTCTTGCGTAGTTTCTTCTGTTTCTTCTTGAATTACCTCCTGTTGCTCTGTTTGAGCACGTGTAGAGACTCTTCCTATTTTGAGATTCACTTGTGTTTTCCTACAAAAAGTGTGGGATTGAATTGATAACCGAGATGGAGAAAGGAGTGAAGCAGTGGCCATGGTGATTTAATTTTCTGTCCTTTGATAATGAATTTCTGTGTTTGTGTAGGTCCTGCTATGCAGTTATGCTAAGTTTGGTTCCTTTTCTCTGGCTCCTGGCCGAGTTTCTGAGCACCACACATGGTACTGTTATACTCGCTCCAATTTTGTGGATAACGTTTTACCTGTAAATAACTTAGCCTGGAAGACTCTAGTTTATGCTTGGTTTCGTATTTGAAGTTGTTGGGTCCAAATTAATTTATCCATTTTGATTAAATTGGGACCTGGGCCACATTTAATTTTATTGGTGACCCACGATAACCCAATTTGTCTACGAGAACTTATTACAGCAGGTTAGCTGGATCCGCATCTAACGAGCTAACTAGGGTTGCATAATGTCTAAAACGACCACAAAAATGGTGTGTTGTGTTAAACGTTTCGTTTTGGATACGAAACTGACTACGTGTTGTGTTAACCGTTTCGTTTTGAACGAAATGATCGAAATCACGAAAATACACATGGACGAAACTGACTATGTGTTGAGTTAACCGTTTCATTTTAAAAACGCAACCAAAATCTTTAACCGTTTCGTTTCATTTTTAGACGAAACGAAATGAAAGAATGATTAAAACAATCGCCGTTTTCACCCTAGAGCTAACCAGAGAAATTTGAAACCCGAATAATTTAAAAGCCTGTTTTTTCCCAACAAAAGAATTTTCTTATAACAATTCTTACACATTACAATACATTAAATCAATAAATTCAACATTTTGTCCTTCCTTAGTCTATTTCAATGTATGTTTAGTTTTTACAAGAATTTACATACAAGTTTTAAAGAACGTCTATACAACAGAATCTTTTCCTTCAGTGTTTTATTTTATAATTACAAATAATTCCAACTAATAGTACATGGAAAAGAATGATCAGAGCTAGATTACATATTTACATTACACTCTTTTGCTTAGACGGAATCATGGTTTAAATGGTGCTTCGGATAAAGCGGTACTACCGGCAAGTTTTGACAGTTACATATCTCGATTGTATTTCCATCTGGATCGTGGAAAAATATTTGATCAACCAAAATGCCACCATCTTTCACTTCTGCGCATACATATTCCTTCCCAATTTCTCCGAGCCGCTCTTTCACCGTGTCAATATTTTCACACTGCAATTTAGATAAAGTTCAGTCAAAACCAAGCAGAAAGTCATCTTCACTAGGGTCCCGTTTGGATCGTATGGAAATAGAAGGAATAGCTTCTTCCTAAACGTAAATTTATTATAAACAATCCAAACTCTTCACAAAATTATACACTTCCCAATACTTTTTGTCTAGGAATAAGTTATTCCTCTTATTCCTAAACAATCCAAACGGAGCCTAGCAGATGACCACTATAGAAAGCTGTTTAACCTGAAAGGAAATGTGATTGCTCTTCGGATTGATTGCTGATTGTTTATTTGGTGCGCTCGAGTCTCCGGTATCCTTTTGCAACAAGTGGATGCTAATACCATACTTATGAAGCCTGAAATATTCAAAGTTTGAAGTGTTAACTTGAGAGAAAGGATGACCTTGAAAGGGAGTTAAATCTTAGAAATAAACATTCTTACCATGCGCCTTCAAAATTTAAAGATGCTGGCCTTTTGATGAGCTCAAAACCAAGTACCTCTCGGAAAAACTTAACTGAGTTTTCAATTGACATGCACGAGAAGGAGATATGGTTAAGAGATGAGAGAGGCAAAGAAAGAGTTGGAATCTCTTTTTTTTCTAAACCCATGATTGACCAAAACAAACCAACAATGAATCTTTTGAGTGGCATTTACGAATTATGACATCTATATAAGGGTAAGGTGATGGATACGGATTCATGGAATTTCTTGGCAAAGATAACATGCATTAAATTACGGAAATGTTTGACCTTGAGGTTCCTTGCTATTATCTTATAGTTGCTGGATCTGAGTCACCTGAAGTTTTAGGATTGGTTTGAAACTTTGAATTACCCCGCCGAATTTTAGAATAAATTTTCATTTTATGTATCTTCCTACGGGCTTAAAGGGGAACAAGAAAAAATTGGGCCGAAATGTCACCAAACAATGGCGGCCTAAAATTGTTGAAAATCTAAATACAATGTACCAACAAAAATATTTTTTTTAATTATTTGATTGTAGTTTAATTTTTTTATTTAAGAAAGATACTAGTTCTCTGATTAATCGTCATTGCATCTTCAAAGAAAGAAATATAAAAAAATGCATAGTTTTTGTAATGATAAAATGCATAATTTGACTATGAGACAGATGACCAATTTATATACTGCTTGCTTATAGGAGGAGAGAATTATGAACTGGATAAAGTAATCTTATCTTGATTTCTTCATTGAACGAATGATGATGTTATCTTAGATTAATTGCGGGGTAACCGTGTCATGTGGATATTTTATATTGCAAATAATGTTGCTTAAGGCTGGGAAAACATTTTAGACTAGACTTGTAGCTTATTCAAGGAAGTTTCCGTGCAAGAGCTCCTTTTACGGAAGTGCAGGTACACTTCAGGAAAAGGTTCTCTTTTCCGGGCGGGACCGTCCTCAGAAAAGCAGAGATTGTTCGTATTATTAATTTCTTGTTATTTTCTTCTCCAGTCTGTTTCAACGCCGTAACGTCCATTGCTGCATTTCTAATGCTGAGTTGCTGACCACCAACTATTTTTAACCACGGATGCTACCGTATGATGTCATTTTACGTGGAATCGTGAAAAAGAGACATGCTATGCTTTATCAAATCAGAAAATGAGTGCTTGTTTAATGGGAATATGGGATACAATAGTTTTTTTTAAGAGACATGCTATGCTTTATGTCATTCTACGGAAATTAATAAGATGGTTTATTGGTATTGAAATGCAAATTATAGACACTTTGTTCGTTGTTTAAATAGGATGCATATTTAATTTGGTGCATTTAGAAAAAAATTAATCCCTTAACAAGTAATTTTTTTTTAATTGATTTCTTTAACTAAGTAATGATCAAATGATTCCAAAAGTTCGGTAGAATTTGACGGGATCACCGCAACCCGTCTAAATTACATAAAATATATTCAAATAAATTTATATTTTTTATTTCTGATAATTATTTTGTGAGTTGTTAAATTCTCAAATTAGGTTTGTTGCCCATGTTCCCTTTACCTCTACTAAATAGCAATCCTTGGTTAGTTATCAAAAAATGATTGAACTAATTACTTCAACTCATGTATATATATTATTATTTATTTATTTGCACAACTTTTTTTTGAAATTTTGAATGGCAAATCATATATTTTATTGAGGCTACCTATGTACAGTAGCAATTAGCCAGTGATACGGCCCTATTTTAACTTTTCTCCTATCCAATGAATAGTTAAAAATATTTTTTTAAATGTCAGTTACTTATTTATAAGATTTTGATGTGCGTACGGTGTATTACATTTAACGGTCGGAACAACTTTTCAAACGATGTAAAATCAAGATTTGAAGTGGTGCAGACTTCAGCCAATTATATATTTTTCATAATAATCACATGTAATATCATTATATCAACGAAATATTTTCTTTTTGAAACTGATTATATTTACCGTATATTAAATTAAGGCTTTGTTCCGGAAATTTTCTTTGGAAGAGAAAGGGAGCTATGGAAAGGGAAGAGAGTGGTAGAGAAGGAAGAGGATAAAACTTGTCTTGCTCCAAACTTTAAAAATTTCATTTGCTGTTGAACTTTTTCACTTTACTTTTGGAAATATAGTGACCATAATGTCCATACCTTAATATCTATCTCATAGAATGAAAGGAAATCCCCAGGGTAATATCAGAAAAGGTTTGGTTATGACTTAAAAAGATGCATAACATAAGGTATGCATCACTAAGTCACCAAACACTCGTTGCATAAGATGCATAATTTATTCAATCAAAAGAGGTATCATAAGTTAAGTTAGTGGGGACACGTTTGACGTAAGAAATAAAAAAGTTTTTTTTTTCAAATTACCATGACAAAAATATTAAAATTTTCTATTATTAATTATAATTATCACTAATATTATCATTAAGTTTAATAATAATTATTATTTAATATTTTTATTATCATTCATCTTGTGATTTTAACTTAATAATAACAATAATAATTATTTTTAACTATATTATTTATTTATTTATAATAATTTGTAATTGCAATAACATAACAATAATAATAATAATTAATATGATAATATAATATCATTAAATTATCATAATAAAAATATAATAATAGAATAACAACCTATGTCATCATAAGTTATTCATCCATCTATGCTAAAATCAAACACCCATTACATAACTTGACAATAAGCACTTATGCATCCTCCTATCGCATAAGTTAATAATTAAATTTACAAAATTTCAAAAGACAATAATGAACTGTTAATTTTGTTTTATGTCACCTATCCACATGCATTCTATATGCATCAAGAAAAAATTAAGCTTGTTTAATGCAAAATCACCACCATGAAATTCCATCCCTGTGTTGTGAACTTGTTGATTAATTTTATGCATTGAACTTTTCTCTTATTATTTTATTAATCATTTTTGAAGAAAAATAGAGGTCTAGCCCTATCTTATATTAATATAAAGAGTACAAAGTGTTTAGCCAGTAGCTGATTAAATAACCAAGAAACAAAAAAATAGAAATATAACTTAAAATCTAAAAAAGAGGAAGAAAAAAGACTTTCTTTTGAGTGTTCTCCACTCCAAAAGAATCTTGTGCACTAAATCCAATTCAGAATTGAATTTCTTTTTGAAAATCCGATTACATCTCTCTCTCCAGAGAATGAAAAAAGCAATTCCAAAAAGGTCTTTAATCTACTCCTTTACAGTGCCATGAAGAAGAATGTCAGTATGCACTACTGGAGTAGCAAAATGACCAGCAACAGTTAGGACGCAATTTCTTGCCACTAACAAAACCCTAAGATGTTGATAAAAGATGCATGAATTAAATAAATGAACAACAGATTCGACATCCTTGAGACATAAGGAACACCTATTTGGTAGGCTCCAACCTCTCTTTTGCAGGGTATCTACGATTGTAATTTTGTTCTGAAACTTTAGCCACAAGAAAATCTTAAACCTGGGAGGGATTCTCATCTTCCAAATCGGCAGCAAAGAAGACGAATGTGAAGGATGAAGTTTGATAAGTTTGTAGATAGAGTTGGTAGTAAAAGAGAGAGAGGTTGTAGACAAATTCCAGCGTAGAGAATCTGAAGAAGAAAAGTCAAGTTGTATAGTAGAAGCAATGAGCAGAAGAGAGTTTAATTGACCAGTTGCCAGCCGAGAAGAAGAAAACAGAGGTGAGAAATTTGAACCCCAAGATTCTCTTTCCTGAAACTCCATGCTATAAAAAACTCTTCTCGCAGGTATCAATTCTCTTAATGACCCAAGTAGGCAATTTGAACACAGCCATAAAGTAAATTGGCAAAGAAGACAAGGTTGAGTTAATGAGGACCAGTCTACCAGCTCTTGAGAGGAGAGAAGCATACCACCCTTTTGTAGTTTTTGTTGAAACCTATTAAGTTGAGGTAGGTAATCACTCTTCTTGAGTGACTTGTTAGACAGTGGTAGTCCCAGATAAGTTATAGGAAAAGAAGAAATTCTGCAACCAAAGATAGCAGCAATAGATTGAGTGCCAGGTGTATCACAAAGAAGAGTCACCAAGTCAAATTTAAGTGGGTTGAGAGCCAGTCCAGAGATAGAAAAGAATGCGCCAAAAATCACCTTGATGAACTTAGCTTGCTTAAGAGTCGGTTTAAAGTATAATAAAGCATCATCTGCATAAAAAAGGCATGGATGCATTCCCAACAGAGGCACTGGCAAAGCACCCAAACCAGATAATCGAGCTGGCCACCTTGAGAGAAAGTCAAAGGCCAAAATGAAAAAATAAGGTGAGAGGGGATCACCCTGCCTCACCCTTCTCCTTAAAATTAACTTCTTCCCAGCGACCCCATTCAAGATAACCCTAGAATTACCGGTGAGCACACAATTCAAAATAGTGGAAATGAAACCTTGAGGAAAATCAAGAGCTTGAAGAACATTTGAAATGAAATGCCAGCTTAGTGTATCAAAGGCCTTATGAATATCAGCCTTTAGAACAGAAATTGGGGATTTAGATTTATAAGCATGACATAGCACTTCCTGTGCATAAAGAAAATTTTCAGAAATAGACCTCCCTTGTAAGAAACCAGTATGGTTTTGAGTAACCCAATCAGCAAGAAAAGGTGTGACTCTTGAAGTCAGAATTTTTGAGAAAATTCTTTGAACAGAGTGAATGATGCTTACTGGTCTGTAGTCAGCAACTGAAATCGGAGAGTCGCTCTTGGGGATAAGGGCAATGAGGGAAGAGTTGAGAGGATCCAAAGAGCCAAATTGCATAGCATGATTAAGAACAATAGTGATTTCAAGACCTAGTTCTTCCGCAAAAGCTTTGAAAAAATCTCCCGTAAAACCGTCCGCTCCTGGTGGCCTATTTGAAGGCCAAGAACTGATTGTTTGTAACACTTCAGCTTGAGAGATTGGTGATTGCAGGGAGGAGAAAACTACGGCAGGAACAACAGGATAAAGCATGACCAGATAACCAGATCATATATCAAATGATCTTCAAATTTATCATTTTGATAATCAGATAACCGATTCGAAATTTTTTTTTTTTTCAAAATAAAAAACTAGTTTATTTGATAAATGTATTCTTAATGGCTCCGTTTGGATAGGTGTGGGAAGAAGGGAAGAAGGGAAGAAGTATTGGGAAGTGTGTAACTTTGTAAAGAGTTTGGATTGTTTATAATTTTTTTTTCTTTTTCTTCCTTCTTCTTCTTCTTTCTTCCAACGATCCAAACGCACCCAATATGAGTTAGGAGAATGAATCGTGAGCTATTACTTTTACTCACTTGGCAGTCGCTGCAAATTTTTTTAAAGAAAAAAAAACTATTACTTATACAATTGCATTTTATCCGAAGTAGTTTCGTGATCGTATTGGTTATTCGAGAAAACTTCTGACGTTCAATCAAACAAAACAAACAAGTCAATTATCTCAGAATTTTTATATAAAGAAAAAAAGTAATTGTTCGAAGAAATATCAATAGAATTTATTTATTTTATTTTTTTCTATAGGTGGACACCACACAATTGCTTTCCAGACAGACCGGAGAGAAGAAAATATGATAATATGGACTCCTCTTTGATTAGAGTGGAAGAAAAGCACTAGAGAACTCTTTTTTTCTCGTCTACCGCTTGCAATAATTCAACCATGTTGTATCATGTGTAAGAACCAACCGGCATCTTTACTTTGCCTGCTGCCTCGTGAGATTCGGTAACAGGAACTTCTGATTGCACAATTGGTGGCCTTTTCGTTTTCCTCTTCTTTGATTATTTTGGTTTCTTTTCTATTTACCCTTTTACTTTACCAATAGAGAATTAATTAAAGATCAAATCCATCCATACGCAGTAATGTAGAGGACCACACCTGTATAATGTGTTTAGATAGACATTAGGCGTTGCATATTCTACCAATAAATTCTCCATCACCAATCACCAATCACCAAAAAAGAGAGGAAAGATCAGTGCTTAATTAAGAAAAGAAAAGGTTACTAGTTAAATGATCCTTCCATGCCTGCCTGCCTGCCTGCTTGGAGACCCCCGTTGGGTTATTAGAATCACAATAGCTAAATTATTTGTAATCTCTACAATATCCAGTTGTGATGGAGTCTGAAATTTGTAATTGCAGAAATAAGTTAGTACTTGTAAAATTTTCCCAATTTTTAATAAGGATGACTATATGATATCTGTCTATTTACAAATAAATTGCTAAGTACAAAGGATATAAAAAAAAATGCTTCTTTAACTTATAGGTGGGAATGATATAGATGTAGCC
This sequence comes from Rhynchospora pubera, assembly GCA_028095005.1. Taxonomy (NCBI): domain Eukaryota; kingdom Viridiplantae; phylum Streptophyta; class Magnoliopsida; order Poales; family Cyperaceae; genus Rhynchospora; species Rhynchospora pubera. Next base: position 326,202,036 of record CM051460.1, read on the forward strand.
CTCTTCTCTTGTCCCGTAATAATTCCTGTCATAAATAACTGCCACGTGGATTCCACAGAACTTTTTAATTTTTGGGACGATAGATTATACAAATATGTTAGAACAAGTCTTCTGCGTACAATTTTTATTAATCATTAATTTATAATGAAAATTATATCAAATAGTTTGTGTAATAAAGACTGAATATGTGCGTCTCGTGAGCTCCTTACTGATTGTTTCATCGTGAAATATGAAGTTTTTTTTATTTCACAAGAAAAAATATATTATATTTCAAGCCATTAGAGGTGTTCAACGTCAACCAAATTTAATTTGATTTGTACAAATGTTAACTTAACTAATAATATAATTTGGTCAACTAACCAACTAAAGGACGCAGGTGGAACTTTCATTTGTTTGTTTGTTTATTTATTTATTTATTATTATTTTTTGGATAATGATGGAACTTTGATTCGGTTAATTTAAATAGTATAAAATATTCGAACAAGCACAAAAATCATTAATGTGTATAATATCATAATGCTAAAAAATTAACTAGCGTTTAGGTACACTTAATTGGTTCTATTTATTTTATTTTTAATAATCAAAACTGAATAAAAAATTCAAAAGTAAACTAAAAAAGAAATTTGAATTATATTATCCAAAACAAAAATGGAGGATTAATTAAAATAAAATTAAGACAACCATTTCTTTCAGTCTGAATGGACGACTGGGATTTAATTTTAAGTTGACTAATTGATAGTGCATAACTGTGTACAGTTTCAGAGCATCCGTAACCGTAAGCAACCCACAAATTGAAATTTTAGGACCACTGACGCGCTCTAGAACTGCAAACCAACTGCCACGTTTCATAGATGGTCTCAATTTTCAATTCTCACTTTAATCCATGACCCCGGTTCACAACACCAAAATAGGATCTACATAAAAAAAAATTAGTGGGTCCCATAGTATGGAGAATTCTGGTGTTTTCCTGACGTGGAGTCCTTGGTGCATTGAAAATATTTTCAGGTCTAACGTTTCTTTGGGTCCATTGCCCGAAACGGACCGGAACAACCGACAAATTTTTCAAAAAAACAATAAACTCCGACAAGAGTGAGAGTCTCACCATGCTGCACCTCTCAGATTTTGAGAACAAAATCTACTATTTAAAAATTTCTGAAATAAATAATCCCAAGCATGAAATTATCAATTCTCGCTGCCTTATCTGAGTATCTGACGAACATTCTGTTAATTTAATAACGTTTTATTTGATTTTATGACACTGAGGAAGTAAGCAAGGATTGAACTTTGATTAGTGATTAAGATTAAAATTTTGATTGATTAATGTAAACCGCAAATCAAGTTTCTTTCTTCCGTAAACCTGCAAAAGTCGAGAATATAAGATTTTGAAAAGTGTAATTACCCACCCAAACCACTCATGATCGTGACAACTGCGCAATTCGGAACGCAAAATAAAACAAATCGAAGCAACAAATAGAAAAAGTTAAAATTTTCTCGAGAAAGATGTTAAATAAGATGATAGCTCCAATCAACGAAAGTCGAAAGATCATCGGATTGGAGGTCGTTTACAAAATGTCAAAATTTTATGCTTAAACACTCCCATGAAGTTACTTGATTTTTTCAATGCAGTCCCAAAAAAATATTGAGACGAAATAATAAATTCATAGAATAATGTTTACTCAACGGTTACCGTTTCAGCCCAAATTTCAAAGTCGATCATTTGAGACTAGAAAGAGTTCTGTTACAAAATAGTGTGCATCCCTTGACAACTATAGTCAGCTATTGAAAAAAAAAATGATTGTGAAAATGCTATATATATATATATATATATATATATATTTATTTATTTATTTGTTTGAGAAGAGTGCTATTTCGGATCTCAAATCTTTTCCGACAAAATGTAACAAAATCCCTTTTCTCAAAATCCAAGGATAATAACTCTTCTATCAATTTTCCGGATGTTTTTAGAATCGCACTATAATTCAAAGGAGTGCCTTAATCTAGAAGAGTACCTTATTACAACAGATTTAAACACAGCCTTTAATTCTTGGATGACTTTTCTGATCTATTGCTCTATTAGACTAAACCTACAGCAGAGGACTTTGTGTCCTTGATTTTGTCTCTTTTATAGGCATATCTTAAGTCACATGCAAAACTAAATAATTGTTTATAAGATAGTACAAGGAATTCACCTCAATTTATTAGTGCACACAATAACCATATGAACATCACACAAAGTAACTTATCTTAAAACCCAAAAAAATTACATAGCAATTGGAACGCCAAGCTGGGTTGTTTGATCCAGTGATTTCGCTCTATTCCGTCAACTAAGTGGTTCTTGATTCGATTCACGGAGAGAACATATATTTTCAAATTTCTTATAACAAAATCGTTAATTTCAAACCAACCTTAAAAAAAAAAAACAATTGGAACGCCAAAATGAACTTGATTAGAAGCCAAAATAGTTCAAAACTTTTCGCCCTTAAAATACTTTCGTGATGGGAAAAAGTTACATGCCATGACGTGATTTGATAAATTGAAGAACATGAAATGATACGATCATATATAATTACACATTATGCGAGACGGTCATTTCATACTTAGGGTGTGTTTGGATCGTTGAAAAAAAAAAAGAAGAAGAAAGAAGAAGAAAAAAAATTATAAACAATCCAAACTCTTCACAAAGTTACACACTTCCCAATACTTTTTTCCACTTTTTTCTTTCTTCCCACATCTATCCAAACGCACCCTTAAAGATAATCAAGTGTAGTTACGCCACAACTAGGGATGAAAACGGATCGGATACGGAGCGGATGTAGGTCTTCCCATATCCGCATCCATATTTTTTTCTCGGATACGGATACGAATACGAATGCGTTCGGATACGGATACGGTTCGGATATTAAACGGATACGGATACGGTTCGGATATTATCGGATACGGAGTCGAATACGAATATATTTTGTCGGATACGGATCATATAACGATCAATTTATTTTATTTCATTTCTTTAGAACTTTTTTTAAATTTCATATTGCGTATAAAAGTTTGTTATATATGAGAGTAGCTGAAGCATAAGAAAATTTTCATGTCATGCAATAAGTTATATTCAAACAATATAAATTATACGATAATAAGGTAATAAGGTAAGCAGTGTACAAAATTTATTCTTTCAACCAATTAAATCCAAAATTTCATCAAAATATTATATATAATATGTATAAATTAAATTATTATTAACATTATTGGTTGGATTCTCAACAAATATATTGGATTCAATAAATCACATATATAACCGTAATTATCAAATTTATGAATTAATCAATAAAATTGCGAGCACCACATAAGTACAAATTTAATAGAATTGATCAATAAATTCAGTCTTTCCACAATTTGAATTCCAACGGTATATTTAACTATTCAATGTCAAATCATATCATGTTACCTTAAATGTCATCATACATTAAAAAAGTATATTAATCATATGTAATCAACATGATTAGAGAAAAAAAATTAATTTTAGTATTATTATCATATATAATCGTCTCAATATTAAAAAATAAAAATAATTTTATGTTCCAAATAAAAATATTATTATAAGAGAACTTATCTAATAAAAATTAAGCATTATATAATTAAAAGTATTCTCTAATATAGATAAGTAATTATATTAATTATCTTATACCGTTAAAAATACGGATAAACGGATTAATATCTATCGGATACGGATAATATCCATGTCGGATACGAATACAAATCGGATATTGTCAAAAAATTCAAAACCATATCCGCATCCATATTTTTTTGGCGGATACGAATACGAATACGGATATATTCGGATACAGATACAGATCGGATGTTATGCGTATTTTTCGGATTCGGATACGGATCGGAGCGGATTTTATCCGCTCCGTTTTCATCTAGCCACAACTCCAGTTGCATGACCATCACGGTGTGTCATACATGACTGACAGTCACTTTTTACTGTTTTAGTGATGATTGCACAAATAGGGAAAAAAAAAGTATGCTCAAAGTTGCGAAAAATCGAAAAATATTTTAGGGGCCGTTTGGATCACTTAAGAATTTGAGAAATTTGGAGAATTTCTTATTTATAGACATAAATTTATTGGGAAGTGTGTAACTTTGTGAAGAGTTTGGATTGTTTATAATAAATTTGGATGTAGAAATTTGAAATTTCCCAAATTCCTTGTGTATCCAAACGGCCCAAAGAGGAGAGGAAAAAAATGGAGAATTTTTTTAGTAATATTTGTATTTACGAAATAAATTTGTAGAAAAATTTTCCGTTTGAATTTTAAAATGATGATATGTTGAAAAAATTAAAAAAATGAGCTATGTCGTGACCGCACATGATCACAACTTCACAAGTATGTTGTATGTTATAATCATTCGTCATTAATATTATATGTCATATATAATGTACTATATATGACACTTAATGTTACTTGCCATATCACATCACATGTCGCGATATGCATCTCAAATTTTTTTTTGCCTAACAAATATGCCATGTCAAATTTAACAATCCTAACACAACAATAACGTATTAAGGTTTGTCATTTTTAATTATCTATTTCTTTCAAAATGACATTCCTGTTTTGTTTAATTAATTATCAAAATACTTTTAACGATCCTAATATAACGATCAAGTATTAAGTTCAGGAAAAAAGAACCAGCTCTTGGTCTAGTGGCAAAGAGCAATGCATCTCAAATGAGATGTCGTAGGTTCGAAACCCGGCCGGGGGTTCTTTATAGACATTTAATTTAATTTAATTTAATTAATTTAAAAATAAGTTGGAAGGCTTGACCCCCAATTTATCTTCAAAAAAAAGTTCAGGAAAAAAAAATGCCTTAAGGTTTGCCATTTTTAGTTATTATCTATTTCTTTCAGAATAGCATGACTGTTTCGTTCCATTAATTAGCTAAAATACTTTTACTTCGCAACGAGCTGCTTAAAGTGAACCGGACGAAATTAATACTTTGAGTCTTTGATGCAAGAAACTTTGTTAAATGGACATGCTTTAGTGACCACACGAGGGCTTGGATGTATTATGAAGCTGAGTGAACGTAATATCTAAATTAAAAACACTAGAATGATTTGACCAAAAGATTTATTAATTGTGTATTTTTCTGTAGAGAAAGAAAATGCAAACGAAGATAACGAGAGTTAGACCAGAGATTAGAAACAATAGTTAATAAGCTTAAAGATATGAACACATATATATGTGGCAGTCTTTCTTTATATTTTTAATTTAATTTTAGAAAAGATGGGAATCGGATCCTACAATTTTTAATAAAGCAAAAGCTGTTGAAGATGTATCAAACACTAGATCTACATGTGTGCTTAAGCTATAAAATCTTTCACAAAAATAAGCTATGCAGTTGTTCAAATCTAATGCTTTTCACTTTTTCAAGTTCTAGTTGATCCTTGATCTTAGTAATTATTTATCAAGGTTGTCAATATTTTGAATCAAGTAGCAATATATTGTAACTTCGTAAGTTCAAACTTCAAATTTAGATGCCGTATTTAAGGAAACAAATAATTATTTTTATTGATTATTGAATTCTTTTTTGTTATAATCTAAAGAGTGCATTCAAACAAGCATCATAATAATTCAGTAAAAAATATTCAATAAAAAATCTCCGTTTGACAATATTAATTACCGCACATATGTAACAGTTATTTTATCTGAATTATAGCGTTTTAATCTATTAAATATTTTAGAATTATATATAGTCTAGGCATGACAATCGTAGTTTCGCTGCGCTATATTTTTTAGATGATAACAATTCAGCATGAACTAACTTAGATTTATATATATATTTAATTTATAAATTAGATAATGAATGGTATGATAATTTTTAATATATTTAACATAAAAAAAATTTAATTATAGAAATAATGGTCAATTATAGGAGAAAAAAAACTATTTTAGATTGCCAAAATAGTGCATATTGAATGGATGATATAGAAAACAGAATTGCGGTCAAAAATAGAAAAAATCATCGCGACTTTATTAATACTATAGATTAATATAATTTATGTTCTTATTAGCTTATAGGAAAAATATAATCTCTTACAAAGCACTAAATTGGACCAACTACTAGAAATAAAAATACGAACACACCTTTGACACTTTTCAGTCAATTCCTGGGGAGAAAGTGTGAGTACGCCTAAGAAACATCATACAAAAGTATTAAAAGAAGAGTTGAGAGAAGACAAAAGAACGGTTCTCCTCCATGTATAGAAGAGAGGAAAAAATAAACAAAACCGATCACCGCCTCTCCCAAAACGGGCACTAACAGAGTAGTGCCTGCTACTGTGGTGGTTTCTTTAACTTCTCCTCTCTTTCCCAGCAAAAAGAAAAAAGAAAAAGGAAGGAAAAACCTGAGATCTTGCAATGGCGTTGCGCCACTGGACACGCAAGACTCAAGCTTTCATCCCAGCTTTCCTCTAGGTAATAAATAAAGTTCCTTGTTTGTATTTTTCCTGTAGTAAAGGGTACTAAATTGGAAGGAAGCAAATAAAACTAGTTATTTATACCTCGGAAAAGAAAAAAAAAAGCTATTTTGTACTTATATTGTTTCAACATTTTTTTTTTGTTTTTACTATTCTTCCACCGACTAGAGCAAACTATTCCTCAATCGCTGTCACAGAACCTAGTCAGATCCATTGATAATAAGTATGAAATTAAGTTTCATGAACAGCTTTTGTTCTGTTCCACTTAAGTCAGTTACAAAATCAAACGAACTAATGGTGAATTCAGGCCACCTTTCCCTCAACATTTCTTCTGTCAATCTCAAATGGGATTGACAACTCAACTACCAATTTACAAAATCCAACCCCCTACCACCTCTACCTACAATAACAACCCACCAACTGTTATTTTTCCAATTCGCCGGACCCACAACAGGTTGCATTCTGCATTGCAATTATCTATCAAAAAACATATCTTTGATTAAGAGGCACTTAAGGTTGTCTTCCCTTTTTGGCCCATTTGTGGTATGAGTGGTGTCTTAACTAAACTTAAAATTAGGAGGTTGTTCTTCAATACGTTTTAAAGTGACTCAAGCCATGTAATAATATGCAATTTTCCTTCTGTGCACTTAAAAATTTGTCTTTTTGCACTTCCCTTACATTTGGAGCTTTGTTTTGTCCTTTAAGCAGATGATTTAGAGAAGGGAGAGGGGTACAGAGAGAGAGAGAGTAAAAAAAAATTAAGTGATGGGATCAATGGGTGCTGATGAGCTGGCACAATGGGAGGGGGGAGGGAATCAGGAGAAGATTCTGGTATCAGTGAGGCTAAGACCGTTGTCAGAGAAGGAGATTGCAAAGGCCGACCCATCAGATTGGGAATGCATAAACGACACCACCATCATATTTCGCAACAGCCTCCAAGATCGCCCAATGGCTCCCACTGCCTACACCTTTGGTGAGTTCTATTTTTTCTGTTAAAAAGATGAATACAAAAGTCTGGATTTTGTTGAAGCTTTAATTTTTAATTTTTATTATTTTGTTCTTTAATATATGCATGTGCTTCTATTAGACAGAGTATTTCATGCCGATTCCACCACAAGGGAGGTATATGAGGAGGCAGCAAAGGAGGTTGCGTTGAAAGTTCTTAGTGGTGTTAATTGTAAGTATGGTTAAAAGTTACTTCCTTTTCCCTTATGCCTTTGAACAATGCATCCAATGTGATGAAATTTATCGGTTACTTTTTACAGCAAGTATATCCATTCAATGTGATGGAATAAATTTTTTTTACAGCAAGTATATTTGCCTATGGGCAAACTAGCAGTGGAAAAACATACACCATGACGGGGATTACAGAGTACACTATGGCAGATATATACGAGTATATCAGCAAGGTAATACCTATCTATCTTACAGTGCTGTGTTGAAATATTTGATATTTTTATTATCTGGCTCCTTCATTTAATTTTTCTTACAGCATGAAGAGAGGGCATTTGTTTTGAAATTTTCGGCAATTGAGATCTACAATGAAGTTGTGAAGGATTTGCTGAACCCTGAGAACACTCCTCTTAGGCTTTTGGATGATCCCGAGGTGATAGGAGCCTTTTCTTTTGCTCTCTTTCTGGGAGTCCAATAGGAATATAGAAGATCATTTTTAATGTTATCTTATATTGTGAACATGAACAGAAAGGAACTATTGTTGAGAAACTTACTGAGGAGGTTTTGAGGGACTGGAAGCATCTCAAGGATCTAATTTCAATTTGTGAAGGTGGAGATCAGTAAATTTTATTTCCAAAAAAAAAAAATACTAATAATGCTGTGATGTATTATTTTTCTTTTTAATTTTTTGCTTTGTAACCCACCATAAATAAAATGCTATTGCATTTCTACATGAATGCACTGTATTTCAATAAATGAGAATCAGAAGATTGATTTGTATGTTAGCAGCTTCATAATTTGTGGAACAATGTAAAAAGTCGGAAACAATGTTTTTTTTTTGTTTTTGGAAATGATTTTCTGTGGGTAGTGAAAACTTGTACTTTGTAATTAATAATTTTAATTGTTAACAAAATATAATTAGGGAAGTGGTTAGTTTGTTTAATTTTCTCTTTCTACAGCTCAAAGGAAGACTGGTGAGACCTATCTTAACGAATTTAGTTCCCGATCTCATCAGATTCTCCGATTGGTTAGTGCTTCTTTTTTTGAACTTCTTTCCTCAAAAAGATATGTTACTCAGAATTTCTAGTTGGAAATAAACTTAAATTATTGACTGTATGTAATTTGCCCATTTATTTTTTATTAGACAATTGAGAGCTCTGCCCGTGAATTTTTGGGCAAGGACAAAACAAGCACGCTGGTGGCCAGTGTGGTAAGTATATTTGCTTATAATTTCATTATGGTGTTTCTTCATTTTCAATATGCAAGCAAAATTTTTGAAAATTTACTGTGTTATGGAACGATTTCCATCTTTGTGAAATCGCGAAATCTGGAAAATTTTGTCATTTGATATTATCTTTCTGCCTGCAGAATTTTGTAGATCTGGCTGGAAGTGAGCGTGCATCTCAGGCATTATCTGGTGGCACTAGGCTGAAAGAAGGGTGTCATATTAATAGGAGTTTACTCACACTAGGCACTGTGATCAGGAAACTTAGGTTAGCAATTGTTTATTCTCTTTTTTTTCTCCCTTTATTGTTTTTTCTTTTGGCTTCTCTAGTTGTTGATAATATGCCTCTTGATCTACAGCAAGGGAAGAAATGCACATATCCCCTACAGAGAATCAAAGTTAACTCGCATTCTTCAACCTTCACTTGGGGGCAATGCACGCACAGCAATTATATGTACAATGAGCCCAGCACGGTCCCATATCGAGCAGTCCAGAAACACACTCCTGTTTGCCAGCTGTGCAAAGGAGGTGGTAACCAATGCACAGGTGAATGTGGTCATGTCTGACAAGGCGCTGGTCAAGCATCTGCAGAGGGAGGTTGCTAGGCTGGAGAGCGAATTGCGGGTCCCACATTCATACTCAAAACTTGAGGCTCTTCTGCGTGAGAAGGAAGCCCGGATCCAGAAGGTTTGCATTTATTTTCTTTTTTCTACCAAATAGTTTGTCTTTATTATATTAGGTAAATGATATAGAATCCTTTCTGATTATTAGATGGATAAAGAAATGAAGGAGCTGAAACAGCAAAGGGACCTGGCTCAATCTCGGCTTGAAGACCTATTGCGTGCCATAGGGGAGGACCCTTCATCAAAGCAATTGGTTAGGGAATATGTCTTTTACATGAAGTCGTTTTTCTGTTGCCATTTGTACTGTTAGTTCCTTCAGTTATCCATGTTTTCTTTTACTTTGCTGGAAAATGGTATATAATTTCAGTTCTGTTGTTTCCTTATATCATCTATTTCAGGGGAGCTCTGAACAAACAGGTAACTCCTTCGCACCATACTCATGTGAGGACGAACAATCAACTGCTGAGTCGTCAGAAGTTATTGACCAACATTCAACTCCCCGTTTTACAAATGTTGTTACTTCAAGGAACAAAGAAGACATTTCCATGTCTCCCTTTGACTCTATGGGTAGCCCCACTTTTGGCTTAGTGGGGCCATACCACAAAAAAAATGACTCAGAAGATCATTGTAAAGAAGTAAGGTGCATTGAAACAGATGAAACAGTTCAGGCTGATTCAAACACCAGATCTGGGATTAATAATACAGAACCATTGGTTGTCACTCCTGGTTCATCTGCTGTCACTTTGGAACAACATTTAGAGAATGTTCGAAGAAACCCTATTAGCAACAGACGGGAAGTAGCAGGTTTTAAGGGATTTCAACTGGGTAGAAGCCAGAGTTGTAGGTATGCTCAGAGGGGTTCCTCCAATGAGTGGTTAGAAAATGGTGATGAGTTCACACCACCAAACAGGTGTTTGATGGATTTCCCTGGGCGACCTGAGGGGTTTGGTCAGAGAAGGGGCAGGGATGCAATAAACTGTGATACAGAAACTGATGTGCTGTCTCGAGATGAATCAATGCTCTCAGAGTCTGCAGTCACGTCCAGGAGCCTGGCTAAGACGCAAAGTGGCACAGGGACGGCCGAAGGGGAATTCACTGGGATTAATGATTTTGTGGCTGAACTCAAGGAGATGGCTCAGGTCAGTTATCTGTGTAATATAATATTTGTTGTTACCATCATAGCTGTCATCTTTTTTTATCAAATACTAAATAAATAATTTTCTATAGTAGTTTACAAGGAGATGCTACTGCTCTCCAAGTTCAGTAGCATTGTTCAAATTGTATTAATTATTCTAACTATTTATTTAACCATTACTGCAAATAGTTCTACGTATCTTTATAATTACTTATTTTTCTTAAGAAAAGCTCGTTTAGAAGCATGACACGCAAGTCTCAAAATATTTGTGAATCAAAGGCTTAAAGCCAGTCTTCTAATATTATATATGCACCTGCGCTGATCAAATTAGATGAAAGCTGAACCCAAGGTGCTCTGTGATATTGGCATCTCTACGAAGCTTTTTATTTATTGTTTTAGTTAGTGATAGCATTTTTCTTCATAAACCAATAGTTTCTATCAAGTGCTAATTGTAAAGCTTTGATCTCATGTAGAATGTGAAAGAGGAACTTGGGCCTGATGGAGCAATGAAGAGCTTGAGTATCATGCAGTCACCTTCACGGTGGCCACTCGAGTTTGAGAAGAAGCAACAGGAAATTATTGAACTGTGGCAGGCATGCCAGGTGTCGCTGGTGCACCGCACATACTTCTTCCTCCTGTTCAAAGGTGACCCTGCTGACTCCATCTACATGGAAGTGGAGTTGCGCCGGCTATCTTTTGTGAAAGACACGTACATCCGTGGGAGTCTTGATGGAAAGGGTGTGCTTCCTGGTGTGCCGAAAACATCCCTTGGATTGAGGTACTCTTTTCAGTTTCTGTTTCATTTATCCTTGCATAAAAAGCAACAAAATGGAATAGGAAACATTGAGAAAAGAGAAATAGAAGGTTCTGGTGCCATAAGTACACAAGTTACCACCTTTATTTTGTATTAATATATTAATTTCAAAATCCAAATGACAAATCCAGGTTGTTCATCTTGTTCTTTTTTTACCAGGGATGGTTTTGTGTAAAGTTGTATAATATTTTGAGTTAATTTTGGATAAGGTCAACAGTCCATAAAAAGAGGGATCTAGTGAATTGTGGTACATAGATAAATTTTAGTGTGCCAATATTTTGAAGTTTTGATTTTCTACAAGTTAACCTTTTTAAAATTTTAAAATTTAATGTACACATCGCTTGGAAGGACAACAACGTCAATGGTTTGGATTCACTATTTTAGATTTTAGGATTTCGAATTATAAATGCAAAAGAGTGACTGTGGCACTGGAACCCTCTATTATAAAATCTAACAAAGCTTTATGTTGTATGTCTTTATTTTTAAAGATTACTAGTACTATATTCAATGCCTTCTAATGAGGAAAATGAACTGTACAGGCTAACTGGCTAAGCATTTACAATTTTGAGAAACTGCATAATCAAAGTGTCCAGAAAGTCGCTTCATACATTTTATTCCCATATTTTGTATGTTGTTTTTTATTTTTTTTAATAATTGTGAGAAACAGACATTATATTTTTATTGCAGATAGTAAGGGCTTCTCTGAAATTGTCTTAACAACTGATTATCGATGCTTAAATAATAGCTCTGGAATTGATTTTACTATTTTTACATTGTGTAGCTCAAAAAAGCTTCAGCGTGAGAGGGAGATGCTGTGCAAACAGATGCAGAGAAGACTGACATATGCAGAGAGGGAGAGCATCTACACCAAATGGGGTATTTCATTGAGTTCAAAGAGAAGGAGAGCTCAGCTGGCACGGCTACTCTGGACTGAGACTAAAGACCTAGAGCATGTTAGAGAGAGTGCCTCTCTCATAGCTAGATTAATCGGGCTTCTTGAGCCGGGCCAGGCCTTGAGAGAGATGTTTGGGCTCAGCTTTGCGCCTCAACAATCCTTTAGGAGATCTTACAATGGCTGGAGATATAATACTCCTCTGTTTTAGTGGCTGTTTGTAAGTACTTTCTAGTTGCTGCTTGTTTTTTGCTGGTGGCTAGAAGCTTGTGGGTTCTGATGAAATGTTTTGAGTTATATATACAGTGTTTTCAACCCCTCCTGTTGCTGCATTAACTAATTAGTGGAGGGAAAAAAATGTCATTGAAAAATTACGATAATGTTTATATTTTAGTTCGGTTTGCCATGGGAGAAACGGATGATGCAGTAGTTTGTGACTTCTCGTGATAAATTAACTAAGTTGCATTGATATCTAACTTCAATATAGTTGCATGCATCTAACTAAAATTGTATGGACCAATCTGATATTTATGGTACCCATGTTCTACGATGACCTGCGTCAACATCAATCCATAAATCATAACACAGCGGACATATCAGGGTCTGAATTGACATGTTACTGCTGGAATGAATTTTGAAAGAGAGAGCATTTCATTTAGTTTGAAGTACAACTAATTTGGGAGTTACTAATTGAGAAAACCAATAATACAGCTCTTGAAAAGATGTTATATTCAAGATCCAAAAGAATATTTGCATAAAATACATTACCTACGTCATTCTATGTCGTTTTTAATGCAAAGAACTTCTCAAATTTACTTTTACTCTCTTATAGACAAACCGAGAGAGCTTGAATCATTTGGCAAACCAGTAAGCTATCAGGAACAATGTACATAGGGCGATAACTGCAGAGAGAATAATATTATCCTTTGATTTCTTGCGCTTGATTGCCCCTGCATGAAAAATGAAAAAAGAATCGGCAGTGATATACAACTGGGTATGAGAACTTGTATGCGATGGACCACATTACTAGTAGTAATTGCATAAAAGAGTACCTAGTGTTGCACGTATTGCAGGAAATTTATCATTTAGGTGCTTCAGTTTTCCCTGGATTTCACCGAAAGCACTTCTCTGAACTGTCAATGCTGATGATCTTGTTCCTTCAGCTTGGTCAATGACCTCATCAATCTACCCAAGGGCATACCATAGTTAGGAAAACTAGTTCCCTTGAAGCAGCTATTACATATGAATTTGTCATACTACCTGGGTAAGACTTCCGTGTATGGCAGCACGCTCTCTTAGTAAATTTCATTTCGGCTTGACGCTGCTCATTGCCTGTGCTTTTGTTCGGTAGTTGGGTTATTTTTTTGATGGAAAAATACATAAAAAGCTTATGAAATATTTTGTTTTCATGAAACAAAAGACACCTTATGTTCGTTGATGTCATTACGAACAGACGTAAGAAGCTCAGCATGCTCCTTTATGGATAGCAGGTTCTTTTTGGTGCGCTTGAAATCCTACATGGTTGATTGAACATACCATGTAAACAAATTTAAATTAAGAACATGATGCAAAATGTCGATCTGTAACAGTAAAATCAGAAAATACAAAGTGTAAGACAGGAAGTGGATGAGACCATGGAGAACCTTGGTCAATTCATGAAGGATTTCTCGATGCCTAGTAAGCCTCTGCATTGTAGCAGTGTTGGCCCCCACCACTGCAGCTGAGGCCCATTGGCTCATGTCCTCATTGACTTCGGTCAATTTCACAAGAAGCGTTTCAATCTCCATCTCCTGTGTCTTCCATTGTGTATCATTGGACGAAACCCTCTTATCAGAAAATTCTATTTCACATATTAGTGAAAAAAACAGAAAGAAAAAAATTCGAGTTAGAAAAACAAATTTGGTATATTGTATTCATATTACTTTCCCTAATGTTAAATTATTCATGAGTCAACCCGGCAGATATTAAAAAAATTTCAATTAAAAAAAAATGTCAGCTCGAGTCTAAGATACCAAATTAAGATCAGATATATCATTATTGGAGGAAGTCAAGTTTATTTGAAGTGAGCAACTTACAAGCATTTGACAGATAATCATTATAAGGATCGATGTAGATAAAAGATGCTACTGCATACCACTAAGCTTTGCATAGGATGAGAGCCGGACATCTAGGTCGCCTTCAAGCTTGCGAGCTACTCTCCGTAGATCATCCCAGTTGCCGGTAGTGGATTCATCAGAAGAAGCTGAGAGATCGGTTGCTGGTAAAGATGAGGAGGTGGAGACGACAACGGTGGCCATTGGACAGGGATATGGAGGGGGGTAAACCCAACAAATTTTAAAGTTTAAGATGTGCAGAAGTCAAACCGCTACTTGATTTGCGTTGAAACAATCAACCGACGTGTTCTTTGTGGGTGACCATTTTCTAGTGGATTGGGCCTCTACTACGGATAATGGGGCTAGTAATTACTACTACGGACCACATTACTAGTAGTAATTTAAGAAGATATCAACCGACGTATTTCAAAGTTTGTGGATCGCCCCATTATTTAAGAAGATATTTCAAATTTGGGAGCCATGATTTCGTTTACGTTGGTGTCAAATATTATTTTAAGACAGATTAATGTTTGACACTAAAAGATTAACAGTTCCTACATTTATAGCATATTTCTTATGCCATTAGTTCACATCTACCTGCTTATATATCTTGCACGTTAATGCATCCAGCTTTGTCAACTTATATCAGTTGCTTAATTACGATATCATTATTATGTTATTATTATATACGACTTTTCAAAATTTCAGATCTAATAAGAAATATTCTAAAAACATTAAAGGATAAATTAAAAGATTTCGTAAAT
Organism: Rhynchospora pubera; assembly: GCA_028095005.1. Lineage (NCBI taxonomy): Eukaryota > Viridiplantae > Streptophyta > Magnoliopsida > Poales > Cyperaceae > Rhynchospora > Rhynchospora pubera. The sequence continues at coordinate 326,217,230 of CM051460.1, forward strand.
AAAGTATCACCTACAATCAGAGGCCGACTTTGTTTGTAGCTTGTGTAGGCTTCAGTGAAAAATATCCAAACAACCTTTAAATTTATGATTTATTGTAAGATTTTTGAAGAAAATATTCCAATATATTGCAAAACCCAATTTCCAATATTGCAATCCAGACAACCGATTATCATAACTTTAGTTTAATGTGCTTACTTTGTATATTAGGATTATGTGCAATGGTCTTCTATTAATGAGATGTGATATACTCTGATAAGATAATTGAAGGAATCTATGGAAAGGTATATGATGACTTCTACTTGATTTGCATATACTGGTATACACTACGCCATATTTCATTATTAACACCGGTTAAATTATGGTCTTTAGCACCGGATAGGAAGTGGTGCTAAAGATGAGTGGTGTCAAAAATCTTTACTACTTATAAAAGCACCAGTCCAAAGGTCTATCCAAATTTGAGTCCAAAGGTGCAAACAATTGTTTACCCAATGCAATATAGACCATGGATTGATTATGATCTAATCAGATCAGTGGTCTGGATTGAACAACGAGTTCAAAGGTTTAAACCTTTCATATAGAGCTGTTAACTTTCGCTAGCGGAGCGAAATTGCGTTGGTTTTAAACCGCGCAGCATGAGGGTTCGATTCTCTGTGTTTTTTTTTCGCTTTTCATGTTTCGATCTTTTTCATTGTTCTGATTTCTGATCTCTTTCCTAAACAGGAGAACTTCCCTTTCCCTCCAAACTCTGTGGCGTCTCCGCTATAGGGTTTTCAAATAGCTCCAGCCGTCCAACGAAATCGCTGATCTGGCAAGATATCTTACCGCCTTTCCTTCAAAATTTCGTAGAAATTAAAAAAAAATTAGCGCCGCTCTGGCAAAAATTTTGGCTAGGTTTTTTCTAGCAAACCCTAATTTCTATCGATTTCATTTTGAACTCCCTACCGCTGCGCCTCTTCTACTTCGATGACAACGAGTAGATTGAGCCTCCTTTGTTCCTAAAATTTTTTATCTCAGATGGAAAGAAGAACACCATTTCGCATTTCGATCCTGTAGATCGATTACTCCTCTTTTGATCCCCGCCTGTCTCTCTCATTTGGAGCTTTTTGCAACCTAGCAAGGTATAGGATTTTCACGCATAAGACTGACGACGACGCTCATTTCTCTCGAAAACATATTTTTGTCCAGCTGATCCCTTTCTCTTCGCGAGGTTAGGATTTTGGCTGACAACTGATTTGTGTGCCTCCCAATGAAGCTGTTGTCTATCGATTGTACTCTTCCTATTCAGCACAATTTCAAAGCTCCTCAGACTGTTAAAAGATCAAGTTCTGAGGTTATTTTCTTCATCTTTTTCTTACCTTTATTCAAATGTGAATCCAAAATATGTGACCATATTTTTAAAATTTTGTTAGATCTTTCATCATTAATTTCTTTTTATCTTCTATTTTCTTTGTATTTTGGCGTCATTGCGCTCAGATTACTCTGAACCTTCATTCTGTCTTCTTATTCTACTCAGTATCATAAGAACATGGTTGGTTTTCTTTAAAGAATTTATGTGGTTGATGCTTTGTTTTTTTTATTTGGTTGATGTTTGCAGAAGTATTTTAGGTTACAAACAAGTATGGACCACAAGATCTTCCAATTGATGTCATGAATTGAGACCAGGTTCCAGATTTTTTTTTTCATTTACATGGTTTATTTATTATTTTTTCTTATAATTTTGGTGGCTCTATGTTTGCACAAATGGAAATAGAAGTAGATATTCAGTATTGAGTAGAGGGATAGTGTGTGTGCAAATGGAAATAGAAGCATGTTTCTCTTTGAAGGTAAAATAATCAAATTTCATATAGTAAAATACCAGTAAACTAAAGAATAAACTAATTTCATATAGCTTTTTCTTAGGTTTACTCTGGTGCTACCAGTAATGCTTTCTTACCACACACTATGTGTTGTTGTCCTCGGGTATGCTTTCTTACCAACTTTCAGGACAGAAATCCGGTATAAAGAAGAATGGGGCAGCTAAGATCATATAGGATATGCCTCCAATACGGGGAATCATAGAAAGGGTAATATTTCAAATTAGAAAACTCAACTTGGTTTGCTTCAGTATCATAGATAGATTCACTGGTGCCTTTTTTCTTCTGTTATCTTCTCCTTGATTTTTTTTGTCTGCTACACCTGATTCCACTTCATAATTCAGTTTTAAGTTTCAAGCAAAATGACGAGCAATTTCACAAGCCACAACCAGCTCAATTTGGTCTCTGATGGCATCCAACAAATGTCTTCGGCTTCGTGCACAAAGATGGTGGACCCGACATAACGGTTTCTCAAGTGCTTTCTTGATGCTGGAAATATGCAGGGCAGGCTTTCTTCATCCTTGGAATGTGGTTAGTCGTTAGCAAGAAACACTTGGAAATTTACTGGTGAGAAATATAAATTGACGTTCCATGTTTACTAGGCCTTTTCATGTTGATGTAAGTTAAATAGAATGATTAATAAAATGACCCAAGAAGAAAAGAAAATCTTTATTTTGGTCTAAATAGCAAGCAGGAAGTCAGTTCTCTAAACCGTGTTCATTGAACTGTTTTATTGCTGGTCCAGTTGTTTGTGATTGTTATGATTTTGGATCGATTATGATTATTAGACCACAAATGGGTTAACGTCAGTTTTAATTATCAAACCAAAAGCGGGAAAAACAATTTAGCGTTCTCAATTAGATTTTCTCATCTCTGGTTATCGTCTTTCCAAACTTATGATTTAATTTTTCGTGATGGGTAACTATTTGCTAATCAAATTGCATTTCAGTAAGGTTTGGTGGCTGGTCATTGGACTGCGATAAATGAAGATTTGTTTTGTCAGGTATTGTTCGTTTATTTGTCACAATACTTTTAATTTTTGCTCCAAAGTAAATTAGGATATAGTTCATTCTGTTTACCTGGTAAAGTAAGAGTTTACTGCCTACCTCATTATTAATCAACATGTTGTCAGTAGTTCATTAATATATCAGCTACAATCTGTGCATGTAAAAAATAGTGTTTTGCCAGTTCCAGTCAACGCATGAACTTACTTATCAGACATGTGAAATGCATGAGAAAACTGTCCAATTGTTTCGACATAAAATAGCTAACGTTATATGTATGTTTCTTATTACTTGGTTATATATATTTCTCTAATTATGTTCTTGGCTGCAAAATTTTACCTAAACTGAACAATTCTTTCGTCAGTATTACAGGGGTGTGTTGTTCAGAAATTTGTTTCACTCGGCTTTCTTTGTTTTTAGTTAGATGATGAAAGGTTATTGTTGGTGCTACTAATAGTACAATCAACAAAGCACTCGTCATAAAAAGGTACATGTTAACTATTGGTTCCTCAATCTCATCTTAAAAGCTTATGATTCTCAGTAAGCACTGTGCATGCTACATATTATTACTTTCATGATATTTTTACTCCTAAAAATTGATATTTTTCATTCGAATTTGCTGAACAAACGATTTTGTTTTCTATGGATTACTATGTGACTTTGATATGTCAGTAGGAAGGCTGGCAACTAATAAGAAACATGCTCTCTTGGGATAGCTACCTAAAAAAGATGCTCTTAGATTCATCCTATGTCTTATTAGACCTAACTACCCAACTAATATTTGCAGAGCTAGCTAGCTAAAAAGAACAACTAATATTTTAGTATTTTCTTTTTGAATTAATAAAAATCCAAAGGAGATGCCATAGGAAGAGACTGGAATTCATATATTGTGGCGACGCTGGTGTGTTTGCTTCTAAAAAAAGTTGCATCAGCTTTTAGAAGGTCAAAACAATTTAGATTGTAGAATATGTTTGTCATATTGAAAAATTATCATTTACTTCTCTATTAGATAGCAGTACTGACAAATCAAATATCCTTTTATCGTTTGACAAATTTTAATTTGTGGAAGCATTTCATAGTTAAAGTTTGTTAGTGTGGTCATTGTCTATATTTGGATTGGCTTCATCTCTGTTTGCAAATTTTAAAAACAACTTTTTGTACTATATATTAGTCCATACATTTTAAAAACAAAATTTTGTCTATATTTAGTTGTTTTGTAAAGATTTGCCCATACATTTGGATGGGCGTATATGCTAGTATATAAAAAACCGGTGTTAAAGGTGCAGTGCTAAAAACAAGCCAGAATTTGGAGCGGAAATGTTACGCATTATTAAGACCGGTTTTTAACTAAAAACCCTTGTTAACATGTTATTATTTAGACCGGTTATTAAGCTAATAACCGTCTTATATTTATGATTATTTTAGCAATGTTATTTTTTGGAATATTATTTAGACCGGTTATTAAGCTAAAAACCGGTCTTACTAGAATCTTTAAGACCGGTTTTTAGCTTAATAACCGGTCTTAATTTTGAACTAAAAAAAATATATATATATATATATATTTTTGGCTAGTCCCATTTTTGCTAGCCAGAAACAAGATAATATCATTCAATTTACATTGAATGATAGAAAGCAATAATCATTCACATAATCAAAACATCACATAATCATCAAAATAGAAAGCAATAATCGAAAATCCTCAAAATTCATTAATTATAGTTATCTAACGATGTACAATTCTCCGTACATAATCGTAAAACTCATCTAAACTACCATTAATGTCTTTGTCACTATAAGGTCGACCCTCCGGCTCCAAACTCTGCATTAATTCAATTAAACTAATTTAATTAATGAAACCTAATCATATTGATTTGAAACACCAAACTTTTATTTTAAGTAGTAATCCATACCGCTGGCAACTCATGGTAGTTCGAGTAATGCATCAGAATCATATGCAGGTTTCGAATCGCATAGAACCCGCAATCCCGATCGTTGGGCTGACGTGGACTCTACAAATACGAATTATATTTTTCACGTTAATATTAAATTCAATAAATTAATAAAAATGAACTGAAACTATTAGTTCGAGCTATATATGTACCGGAATATTGTCAATGTTGAATTGTGTACCTAGCTTCATTCTGGATAAAGCACTGCAACATTAAAATATGAAGTTAGAAGCATTAATTAATTTGTATCTATTGGATAATATGCATATATATATATGTTGACTAAAACCCTAAAATTACCTGTTATATGAATCTAAAATTGGAGAAAAATAATTCGGTGGATTTAGCGAATCCACTGTTAGGAAATTGCCCAATTTTAATTTTGTGACTAATTACTATTAATTAATCCAATTAAAACACAAGCAACACGAGATCTAGTACTTTAAGCAATAGACACAAAGAGAAAGAGGAGAAATCGATACCTCCCGCGAAATCGTATTCGCGGGGCTCGACCAAAGCATGGGAATCGATGGCGTGCCTTCTCCACCGTCTCCACCACGTCTCGTAACCGCCCTCGAGTCCACCAAGGAGGATTAATCACGTTCTACAAGGTACGTGCTAGCATACCCAAAGAACAAGTCTAATTCCTATGGTTTTCTCTCTTGCATCAATCAACAACCTTGATTTAGTGGAGAGAAAATAGCTCAACACATGAGCAAAAGAGAGAAGGAGAGGGTGAAAAATGGCGGCCTCATGGGAGGAAATGAGAGGAGAGAGAAAAGCTAGGTGGAGGCTCTCATAAGTGGTCCTTATATAGAGCACAAAACCTAATTGACCTCTTGCATAATTACAACTATGCCATCCCACCTACCACCATAATGGGCAGCCACGAAATGGGCCTTTATGGGCCATTTAACCCCTTCATTTGGACCATTAATTCATATAATTAAGGTCCCTCAACTTTGCTCTTTAATTGGGCTATGTATTTGCTATTTAAATAACGGCCCAATTAATCAATATAACTATTTATATTAATAAGTGTTGAACTAAATTAATTATTAACTCATTAATAATTATTTTAGGATTAGTTAATGCATTAATTTATTTCTATATGATCCATTGACTTAATTAATTATAACGGTTCGCAACGGTATATAATTAATTAATCAATCTTATCATATTTCCACAGAACTTACTGCTGTGAATAAATAAATAATGCACTGTGTGATTAATGTCCTATTTGTGTGACCCTTTGAGGATTTATGCTATGTTGGCCATGGAATTAAATCATTATTTGATTCCAATAATCATAAGTGGTATCTAGCAACACGTTATGATTCCCAATTCGCATAAATAGTGTACTGCTACAATATTTCAATCCTGCATAAGAGAATAAATATGTTTCTCTATTTTGATTCTTATGTCTCACGATATCATCGTATAATCCAAGATAGGAATGTGTCATTCTTGCAGATTATACGTTTCTTGATCTAGAGTTGATCGCTTAGTTGCGCGCATACGATCCAACTCCATCAAGGGGCCCAAACAGATATCGTCACTCACTAAGTGAATTAATGAGGGACATACGGTTTTCTTGATGATTAGCTTTTCCCCGCACAATTCAAGAGAACGTAAATCAAGTCCGTATAGCAGCCCTTAACGGGAATCAGCGGTAGACGAGATTTATAGAACCTATCCTCATGTGGAAAAGATAATCATCTCAAACTTAGAACCAAAATCATAACGAAATAAACAATGACACATAACACAATCCATATGTTTATTTCGTTGGGTCAAGTCCTGTACTATGTTCCATAACATATACATATGCAATTAAGTTGGTAACTCTTTACCTATGATTTGTAGAACTTAATCATCACTTAACTTGCATACTAATCTTATATGATAATTAATGTTCCTTGTCAATTATCAAGATTATGGACCGTTTAGATTTATTATTGTCATTCTAAAGAATGATCCACAGAGATCTACAATTCAGATCCTCAACCTGAATGATCTGTCAATAATAAACCTAGGAACAGATGATAAAATATCATCCAAAACATAAACTAATATTTAAGTCATTAAATTATTGACTTCTAGGACATAACTCCAACAATCTCCCACTTGGCCTAGAGTCAATCAGTAGTGACTTCTAGCCAACGAAGAATTGAGAACAATGTCATATATCTACATATATACATGTCTCGGACCTCAAAAGAAAATAATACGCTTAAAGCTAGTTACTCATACGTCCATCACGTATGGATGCATAACTGCATCTTGTATACTGCTCAAGGTAGAGGTCATGCTGGAGTGTTCGCTGTGTTCGCGAACCTATCCAAATTTATTTGACCCTATATATATATACTACTATATATATTTTCTTGATCATCATCATATGATATCAAGTGATATCGTTATAGATCATATTTGAATCTCCAATGTAACATTGGGTTCTTTAGGAGTAAGTTATGGTTCGAGATGCATAGAACCATAATAACTCGACTAAGAACTCGATCCTAAATAAACTTCTTTTATTGCTTCACAAGTTGCTATGTATTTTGTTTTGGTGACGGAAACGGTTGTAATATTCCATTTAGAACACTTTCTAAACTTACAACACCACCTTTTAAGCAAAATATGTAGCTCAATCGTGATTATATCAATCCTTTGAAAAATTTTATCAGTGTAACAACTTACACGAGATTTCTTTCATCTTAAGAGATGAAACATTATATCACTCTTTCTCATAAGGTACTCGAGGATATTCTTGATTATCGTCCAAATGTGTCTCTCTTGTATCCATTTGACAACTGTTTGTCATATTCTTTGGATACTACACATTGGGGCATATGCATAATTATGGCGTACGAAATGAAACTAATAATGAAAGAATGCTTGAACTATTTCATGCACTTTCTTGAATTGAGTTGCAATAGACCGAGTTAAACACTCAAGTCATGCCATGTGGCGTACAGTTAGACATTCTTTCTTGGAGTGTAACTTTTGTGTTTCTAGAACACTTCGTCAATATATGCATATTTGCTCAAACCTAACATCCATCATAATCTATCTTCATAGATTTGTTTCCTAGGATCAGGTGATTTCGTCCAAGTTCTCATTTGAGAAAGCATTCTCCAAAGAGATCTTGACAATATTCATTTTTCTTAATGTTATTCCCAATTAATGAATTGTTATCTTGAACAATACAAATAATACAATTATGCTCCCACTGAATATCTTGTTTATACAAGATACTTTTTGACGAAGTTCAACTCCTTGACTTCCTTGTCAAAACTTTTATTCCAATCTCCACAACACTTGCTTTAATCCATTAATGGATCCTTGAAGCATGCGTATGTTTTTAGCAATACATTAAATAAAACCTCGATTTGTGTCAAATGCACAACATCTTCCTTCATTCATACGAAGAAGGCGGTTTTATGTGTTTTTCCATATATCAATATATATGAAATACAATTATTGCTAGAATGATCTTTATTGACTTATACATAGCCACAAGCAAGAGGTTGTGCTTTGTACGTAGTCAATTAGTCATCGACTTAGACATAGCTACAAGCGAGAAGCCGCGCTTTGTACATAGTCGATTTGTTATCCATGTCGATCTTTTCTTTTGAAGATCTAAACGTTCTTGATGGATTGCTCCTTCATGAAAATCAACCAAGGTCTATACCTTGTTGTTATACATGGATTTTATTTAAAGATCATATGAATTCGAACCATATATGTGGAATCGGATCGTTCCATCGTTTCTTTGTTTATCAACGGATTCTCATATGCTTAGTACGAGAATGTTGTGACAACCTATGCATCAAACGGCTTAGGAAATCAACTCTCGTTGATCTTTTGTAGGATTGGTACTTGAGGTTCATGAATTTCTTCCACAACGATTTGTTGAACGAGTTCTTGACTCCTCATATATTCCATGAGTTTCTCAAACATCATCAACTCGTGAGATGGTTGAGTCCTCATTAGAAGGAGCATACTATTAAACTTCTTTCAAAACAACTTGTGAATGAAGTTTCTCTTAACTCCCACTAAGTACCATGTATGGAGTGACAAGTTTCCCATAAGAGTACTTCTTGTAGTGACGCATAAACTATTTTAATGCTCACTTTACTCCCACTACTTCTTCTTGAGAATTTCAATTCATCAAGACTACATTATGATTAGCAACAACTACTTTGTTCTTATCATGTTTGTAGAAGTAGTACCTTTAGGTTAAGTTAAGATATCCTACTAATTTATAGTGTCTTATTTGGTTTAAGCTTACAAGTCGACAATACTTGAAATAAGCTTCTCAACACCAAATCTCGAGAAGTATTATACTTAGAGATCAAAATCTCATAAGATATCTTCTTCAATAGACTTCGATGGAACATTATTCAGTGTGAACAATATTGTCCTCAAACATAATTCCCTAATACGAGTCGAATAAGTCAATTTGATTTATTACCGATCGAACTATACGAAATATTGTTCGATACCTCCATTCTTGGACATATTATTCCTCATGGAGCGAGTTGTGAAACCACTTTCATACTCTTTAGATAATATTTCAAATCATGTGACTTAACTATTTACCATGATTAATTATAAGACTTTTTCTTTCTCTTGAACGGTCTTTCAACTTTACACTTGAACTCCTTTGAACTAGTCAAAAGGTTCATACTTATACCTTATCAAATAGATATGTTAATATCTACAATGATCGTTGGTTAAGTAGTAAAGTATCAACAACCTTTCATTGCACAAGTACTTATAGGTCTTTATACATCGATATGTATAAGTCCTAATTAATTCACTTGTCCTTAAACCTTCATAGGTTAAAGGCGCTTTTGTCATTTAATAAACATGATTCGCATATCAATCGATTTGAAATCGAATTGAATTACGAGCTCTACGTTACGGAGACTCTCGTAATGCGATTCTCGTTTATGTATGTGACTAAGCGGTTATATATAATATGAAAGTCAAATACTTTATGTCAAGTCTTATGCATCCTATTTGTCATTCAAAACTTGCTTATCTATTTCAAGCAAATTCAATCAAGATGCATGAAATCATATAAACAAATCCAGAATAAAAGAACTTGTCTTTTATTAAACATAATCATCCAATTCATCGAATATGAAGTGGAGATGTTTTGAGAAATTAGGATTAAGGTATGCAACCTTCAATTCCTAAACAAACTTTTAATAAAGATAACTCTACGTATTCAATGGTAATGACTTAGACGAACAAGTCATTGCCTATACGGAGTTTACTTTACATCTCTCAAACATTCTCTTATTCTTCATTGCTAACACATTTCGTCAAATGCGAGCATATGAACTAGTATCAAGTTACTAGTTTAAATTAGAGATAGTGAGATAATTTGAACGACAAATACACTTTAGGATTAAAGCATTACAATTATGGTATTTCGGACAACCTTTCAAAATGCCTCCAATAAACGGCAAATGAAACATCTCATGTGATACATAATCACAATCAAGAGTCTCGAAATTTCAACTCATACCTTGACGAAGTATTTCTTGAATACTAAACCAATTACCTTTTGCATCAACAAGTGTGCGAAGAAGGTAACATTATATCCTTTATAATTTCAAAGAGATCGTATGACAATATCAATAATCCTTGATATCGGAGATCAATATCTCTAGTTATCAATTAGCTACTTAAATCTTTCGATTTGTAAGCCAATGAAACGTTCATGTATAAAAGAATCTCTTTGTCAACTCATACTCTTTATACTTGATCATAAATGATGGAGTTAATATCTACTTTCTCCAAGAACACTTTCTTGAGTAAGTGGATAAGAGTGTACGAGTTAAATCTAGTCCATATGAATTCTCTAATTCAAAGGTCTAGAAATTTCAAATGAGGATATTAGCCATACGCTTTATTGAATAACTTTTCGCCAAAAGTCAATCAATCATCGCGTTGCTACGTTCGGGTAGTTTGAGAAAAGTTTTGGGAATTGACATACTCAAATTTCTTTTCACTAAGATCGTGTCTTAGGAATCAGTATTACTTCTTTAAGTAAATACTTTTAGAAACGAGTTTGTTAATTTTTCAAAGATTGATCGCAACAAAATCAACAACTTTAACATCTATAACAAAATCAATTTAAGGTCATTTAGTTTATGCAATTGTTTTATTTATAACAAATAAAACTCCCACTACATTTATTTAATGTCCCAAATGTAGTTGGTTTTTCAAGATCCCGGTTTTCATCAAGTAGAGCCTGCTATGGCACGTCACCCTACTTAATTAGACAAGGTAGGTTCTCCAACCAATCATATCGTTCCATATGATTCTTGGTTTGTGAATATCTAAGTATATTTACAAACTTCGCCCCGATGTCCAAACTCTAGTTGGGTCCATCGAAAAGTAACTTCTCACTATTTGCTCCTTGCAAATCTTAGCTATTTGCACCCCGACTACCGAATTGGCAACCATGACGTCCGCTTGGGCGGACCGCGCCATGAGTGACAATCGGCGTGAAGGGGATAGAGAGAAGGAGGGCGATTTAACTTAATCGAGTTTTAGTTGGGACTATCAATCATATGACACTTGTTTGGTGGTCGTGTAAGCATACACCCATACCTAGCCTATGACAATTCATAGCAATCACAAGCAATCACATATAAGCATCTCATAGTTGTGGGTTTGTATGGCTCCCGCTTGCATTAGTTTCGCCACATCGTCCATGGAGCAAAACTAATCTAATCCTTGCCCCTCCCACTAAATTCTATAAGGATCTAAATCCTATATAAAATAAAGGTGCAAAATACATGTGAAAACATCCTATTCCCATCCTAACCTTAGGGGCATGCAAGCCTCACAAGTTACATAAAAAATTAATCAACAAATTAATTAATTAATGGCACCAAAGGCCGCATTACAAACATTCACACATGCATTCAAATACAACCACAAGGCATTGAGTCTTGAGCCATACTAAACCCACTATCCACCTACAAAACAAAGTTAGCACATACAAGCACTTTGTTTCCAATTAACGATTTTCAAGCATCTTTGCGATTTGTTTGCCATAAGTAAATTCCGTGTACAAATTCTCAATTTTAAACAACAAAACTTGTTTAAATTCATTTAGAAAGTTCTTTCAACATCCCATAACTGAAAGGAGATCAAACAAGAAGTTTTCTAATTGTTTTCAACTAATTTGAATACTTAGAAAAACAGTAATTTATTAAAAACGTAACTAATGGAATTCAATAAAAACAAAGGTTTTAGGTCTCCAAAAATTCTCAAATAAATTACTTAAGCTCCTTATCATAGTTGTGAATACCAGTAAAAAATTCAAGAAGAGATCTTAAACCATCTGGGAGAATCAAAAATGACAAATCTCTTACAAGTGCACGAAACACCGTTATGAGATTTTCAGCTTATCCTCTCAACCATTTGGTCTGTAAGACCACCTTCTATCTAGTTTTTATATATACAATATACACAGAAAAACTAGTTTAGACTATAGGCTAGCTATCCATGAAAAGAAAACCACCAAGTTCAGTTCAAAAGGTTCGAGTTACATGCTAAACAATCAACAAATTCTGTACTGGAACAGACTGTCGATCGAAATGATTTAACCTAGTTGAAGGTCCAAACTTCCACGAAAAATTATGAAATTAATTTTTCTGGAATCCTAACTCTCAAAAGAACAACTCCATTTAAACAGAATTTTTAAAGGAGTTCTCAGTTGGTACAGTTTATTAGAACAATCGATTTGCTCAACAAACTGGATCTGACGTGATCTTCCTTTTCATACTTGAAAACCCACAAATTAATCTGAGTCATGCAACAATTTACACATGCTCAGAAAGAGCTTCAAGTCCTCTTTAAATCTAGCCATAGAACGCTGGTACTTATATTCAAAATATAAATCTTTCAAGCCATTCAAACAGGACAGTACGAGCATAAACTGGTTCTGCGCACTGTCGCCATTTTATTCACAATAAATCCATAAAATTTCAGAAAAATATGAATCTAACGCCAAAAGAATCACAATCAACAGATCTACAACTTTCATGTAGATAGAAAAAACTTCCAGAGAACTTATCAAAGCGAAAAACGCGAAACAACACAGAAAATACCATTTCCAGACAGCAAACAAACGCATCATCTCTACTAATCCGTTAATTAGCCAATTTCTCTTAATTAAGTGTCAAAATAGCTTAAGTACGACCATGTGCTCTGATACCACTGTTAGGAAATCACTCAATTTTAATTTTAGACTAATTACTTTTAATTAATCCAATTAAACAAAGGGCAAGAAGATCTAGTACATAGCTAATTCGACACAAAGAGATAGGGGTGGAATTTATACCTCCCGCGAAATCGTATTCGCGGGGCTCGACCAAAGCATGGGAATCGATAGCGTGCCTTCTCCACCGTCTCCACCACGTCTCGTAACCGCCCTCGAGTCCACCAAGGAGGATTAATCACGTTCTACAAGGTACGTGCTAGCATACCCAAAGAACAAGTCTAATCCCTATGGTTTTCTCTCTTGCATCAATCAACAACCTTGATTTAGTGGAGAGAAAATAGCTCAACACATGAGCAAAAGAGAGAAGGAGAGGGTGAAAAATGGCGGCCTCATGGGAGGAAATGAGAGGAGAGAGAAAAGCTAGGTGGAGGCTCTCATAAGTGGTCCTTATATAGAGCACAAAACCTAATTGACCTCTTGCATAATTACAACTATGCCATCCCACCTACCACCATAATGGGCAGCCACGAAATGGGCCTTTATGGGCCATTTAACCCCTTCATTTGGACCATTAATTCATATAATTAAGGTCCCTCAACTTTGCTGTTTAATTGGGCTATGTATTTGCTATTTAAATAACGGCCCAATTAATCAATATAACTATTTATATTAATAAGTGTTGAACTAAATTAATTATTAACTCATTAATAATTATTTTAGGATTAGTTAATGCATTAATTTATTTCTATATGATCCATTGACTTAATTAATTATAACGGTTCGCAACGGTATATAATTAATTAATCAATCTTATCATATTTCCACAGAACTTACTGCTGTGAATAAATAAATAATGCACTGTGTGATTAATGTCCTATTTGTGTGACCCTTTGAGGATTTATGCTATGTTGGCCATGGAATTAAATCATTATTTGATTCCAATAATCATAAGTGGTATCTAGCAACACGTTATGATTCCTAATTCGCATAAATAGTGTACTGCTACAATATTTCAATCCTGCATAAGAGAATAAATATGTTTCTCTATTTTGATTCTTATGTCTCACGATATCATCGTATAATCCAAGATAGGAATGTGTCATTCTTGCAGATTATACGTTTCTTGATCTAGAGTTGATCGCTTAGTTGCGCGCATACGATCCAACTCCATCAAGGGGCCCAAACAGATATCGTCACTCACTAAGTGAATTAATGAGGGACATACGGTTTTCTTGATGATTAGCTTTTCCCCGCACAATTCAAGAGAACGTAAATCAAGTCCGTATAGCAGCCCTTAACGGGAATCAGCGGTATACGAGATTTATAGAACCTATCCTCATGTGGAAAAGATAATCATCTCAAACTTAGAACCAAAATCATAACGAAATAAACAATGACACATAACACAATCCATATGTTTATTTCGTTGGGTCAAGTCCTGTACTATGTTCCATAACATATACATATGCAATTAAGTTGGTAACTCTTTACCTATGATTTGTAGAACTTAATCATCACTTAACTTGCATACTAATCTTATATGATAATTAATGTTCCTTGTTAATTATCAAGATTATGGACCGTTTAGATTTATTATTGTCATTCTAAAGAATGATCCACAGAGATCTACAATTCAGATCCTCAACCTGAATGATCTGTCAATAATAAACCTAGGAACAGATGATAAAATATCATTCAAAACATAAACTAATATTTAAGTCATTAAATTATTGACTTCTAGGACATAACTCCAACATCCACAACCCATATCATTTTTGTCGAGGGTTGTGCAATAATAATCACAAAATGAAACCTGCGGTTACATATTAGACCTTGTTAGTAAAATTAGCATTAAACCGCAAATTATAAAAATTGAAATCAAAATAAGAAATATTCCAACTTACGCGTTCTGATGTATCAAAACATGAAAAGCAGCTTTCTTTCTGGCGAAGTTATTAATCAAGTAAGATGTTGTGCCTGGCACATCCATCATGGCATCACTTCCCGAGCATCTTTCTGGATCCAAAAACTTGAACTGCTTGATTAGAAACTCCTGACAATAATTCCTAGCCCACCTGCATGTCATTTATCAATTGCTAGTCATATGTCATATATTAATCATCAATTCAATCAATTATTATTAAGTTCAAAAGATACTTACATTGTCCAAAGTTTCATGACTTGAACATATGGCAAGTCCCTATTGAACAAATGGGCGATGTCTGAAAAATTGAGCATGAAGTAATCCAGCTCTACGTGGTCGAACTGGGCCGGAATTTTGAAACTGGTAATTTCTGGATCCAGCGCCATGATGTATCTATGTAGTGCCTGTGCGGTAGGCCCAAGCTGTTGCAATCTCTGAGGTGTGCAAAGCGGCTCTCGTGTCTTAAATTCTCCGCCATCTGCAAAAAATTGATTTGCATCGAAATCGTCATCGTCCTCGTCTTGCTCATGTTGTTGCTGCTTTGCTTTCTTTTTCTCCGGAGATTTTGCATGTGACGTAGGCCGTTTCGTTATTGGTTGCCTCAAATGCACCTAGAAATCAATATATTAGTGAAGAAATTATATTATTTAATTGATTTAACAACAATTTAGAAACGTTTGTAACATTTACCAATTTTGACAAATCGAAATCCACAAGATTACTCGGCCATCTTAGAAATGAACCCTGCAGAAGCCCGAGCTGGTCATCTGCATTGGGAGGTGGAAAAGGCACTACCACTTGCTTCGCATGATCAGACACTTCTAAGACTTGCACCTTAACCTCCTCCGGGCCCACTAATTCTCTGTGTACCGTGACATGTACGTGCGAACGCGCAAACACCATAGCTCTCGCGACATATAACAGACTAAATCCATCTAGAAGGACGAGCAAGGCTTCTGTGGATTCCTGCAATTATAAGCACATAGAAAAGAAGTTTACATAGACAAAACCCTAAATGAAATAAAAATAAAAAACTTTCAAGTAAAGATGAGAAATATACCTCAATATTAGGGCCAGGAATCGGATCTGGTTGATTGTTGCTTCCTTGTGATATCATAATCAAGGCTTGGTTCAAAATTGGATCGAGATTGTGCGATGTTTGACCTTGCGCGAATAACCGCGAGAATTGATTTGCAAGGCCTTGAGGATCTGCATTCTGCGGCATTTGCCCTAGCGAGAACAACCGCGATAAACTTTCCTCAACCTGTTTGGCTACTTGCTTGCTCACTTCCTCTGGCAATCGCCGTTGTATTCCTTCGTCCACCAATTTATCAATTTCCTCTTGGTTATGCCCCTTTGATTTCCTCGTACCCCTGCCATACACCTGTTTCACGCCTGAATATATTGGGTATCCTCTCAACCGTCCCGGATGCTCTTGGGTCCCAAGAGCAGATGTCAAGACATCATTCTGACGAACCGATTGAACCTCACCTGACTTGACTAGAGCAACCTGTCACAAAAAAATTTTCAAATTTTCGAATTTTTCAAATACATGTGAAACTAAGTTTGATTTATTTGTGTTGTCACACGTACCGCTTTGTCAAGGATCTCACAAGCCTTAGGATCTGTAACCCTAAGTTCATCCGTCACTGAATCCGTTGTGGCACGTGCCCTACACCACCTGTAAGACCTGTCATCATCACCCATGGTAATCGCCGAGTTCGAACTCTTTACCACATCCTCTTTCTTCCATTTCTTCTCTGCACTTATGTAACCGCCCGATCCAAGTGTGTGTGGCATGTCCTTCTTTGCGGCATTTTCTTTTCCTATTTGACTCTTTTTCTATCATCAAAATCAAATTACTGATAAGCATAAGTATATGGAAAAAAGAAGTTAGGAAATGTGTTTTCGTACGATGTTTGCTTTCATACCTTAAAGTCCTCACTTTTATGATGTTCCTCGAATTGTTCCCATTCTTCCTTTGAAATGTTGAAAATATCCCATGGCTTCGGGTCACCTTCTTTCGCATCTTCAATGAATTTTTTATGCTGCAATGAGAAAGAATATATATGTTATAACTTTAGTTAATCGAGCATTAAGCCTTAGAATTGATGTTATAAGTATAATCTCTTACCAAGCTGGTTTTCCAAGCCCTCCATCTAGTACAACATGCTGTTAAAATCTTCTTCTTTATTAAAATCGGAATGTCTTCCGGGATATTCCATGCCTTGGCTATATGATTGTACAAATCATTTTTCACATCTTTTGGCACGGACGGCCAAGTCTTATAATTGCATTAAAACCAATTAATGATCAATTTACATCCAAATCTTTTGTATACATTAATTCTTATAATTTGTACCTGATTTTAACCAAGTCTTTTGTTTTGGTTGCCAAATATCGATTAAATTCAATTGCATTGTCACCGCAAGGCTGGCCTTTCTCGTTGAAGGTGATCTCCAACGGAATGTTAGCAGCTATCATTTTTGCCGTCTTTAAACATTTCGCCGTTGATCTTTTCCCCCTTCTGCTAACATTCTGACTTTCCTGATTTACCATCAAATCCTCGTCCTCATTCAACTCATGATCATCATTCTCATCCAAGTGGGGATACTCAACCGAATTCGACATGACTGCAAATAACATAATTGAAACATTAACAATTTAAAGTGCAAAAATCTAATTTAGATAATAATCCAAACATATATTCAATTCAAACATAGATAATAATCCAAACATATATTAAATATTAAAACATAAATTCATACACAATTCCTAAGTTAATAATTAAAACATACATAAAATATAAATTAAAGTTCATACAAAATAACATAAATCCTAGAGAGATTAAAGTTCATAGAAAATATAAATTAAAGTTCACACAAAATAACATAAATCCTAGCACAATTCAATCCTAATTCTTCTCCTCCTCCTTATTCTTCTGCCCCTCCTTATTCTTCTCCTCCTCCTTATTCTCACTAGAACCCTCATCTATTTTAACCCCCATACTAAAATCAGGGCTCCTGCCACAACCTGGAGGGAGACGACGTACAGCCGAGACGGCCCTTCTCTTCGGAGGTCCGTAGAACGGGACCCTTTTCGCTACCACATTAGGTGTTCCCTCCCCCACCTTGGATGTTTCCTCCCCCACCTTATTATTGTTTTGATCCTTCTCCATCTAATTTTCATTTTAAATAAATTACACAATGCATATATATATGTAATTAAATTAAATTATAATTGACATTTGCATATTAGCCCCCGTATTTCTAAAATTAGTCCCAAATAATGCATATTAATTCCTAAAACTAAAGCACAACAAATCAATTCTCAATTCACCAATAATGCATATTAGTCCCAAATTACAATGCATATCAGTTCAAGTATGCATATTAATCCCTAAAATAGTACAAGCACAGTTCAAGGATGCATATTAATCCCTAAAATAGTACAAGCACAATTCAAGTATGCATATTAATCCCTAAAACAGTACAAGCCCCATATTAACCTCAAATTATGCATATTAATCCCATATCAAGTAATAACATCCTCATCTATTCCTAACATAGTACAAGCACAGTTCAAGCATATTCTCAAATCAATTTCAAATTTCAATTCTCAAATTTTCTAATTTCAATTTTCAAATTTCAAGCACAGTTCAAGCATATTCACAGTTCAAGCATCGGTTTCAATTTCAAGAGAGAGAGACTTACTTGCGAGAGAGGCGACTGTCGGCGGAAGAGAGGCGAGCGAGAGAGGAGGGGCAGAGAGGAGGCGGTCGGCTAAGAGAGAAAGAGAGAGGAGTTAGAGAGTGAATGAAGGTGGAGAGAGAGAGGGGGGACGGAGGGAGAGAGAGAGAGAGAGAGAGACTTACTTGTGAGAGAGGCGGCTGTCGGCGGCAGAGAGGCGAGCGAGAGAGGAGGGGCAGAGAGGAGGCGGTCGGCTAAAGAGAGAAAGAGAGAGGAGTTAGAGGTGGGACGGAGGGAGAGAGAGAGTCAGCTAAGAGAGAGAGAGGGGGGACGGAGGGAGAGAGAGAGTGAGACTTACTTGCGAGAGGGGCTTCGTGGAGACCGTCGGCGGCAGAGAGGCGAGCGAGAGAGGAGGCGCAGAGAGGCGATCGAGTAAAGAGAGGCGCCGAGAGGAGACGCAGATGTTAGTAAATGTGTAATTTTCAATTTTATGCTAATTACCAATTAATTAACCAAGCAAATCACACACAAAGAGATCTAGTACATAAGCTATTCATTCACAAGAGAGAAAGGTTGGAAGTCTACCTCTCTTGGTATCGCAACCAAGAGGCTCGTTCCAACGGATTGATGTCGGTGGCGTGCTCTCCAAGAACTTCCTCGCCGTGCGCCTCGAGTCCACTAAGGGATTAACCACCTTCTCAAATCAATTATGCTAGTAATTGAGAGAAGTGTGTCTAATTCCAAAGCTTTCCCTCTTCAAGATTAATTCTCCAATTAATTTAGTGGAAAAGCTTGCTCAACACATGAGCTAATAGGTGGTGTGTGGAAGAGAGAAAGGGAATGAAAAATCTGAAATTTTTCTTCCCTTGTGGTGAGGTGCGGCCAAAGAGAGAAGGAGAGAGAGAGGTGTGTGGAGGCTAGGGTTTGCTCCTAAGGAACACCCCTTTAAATAGACCTCATGCCCTAGCTCTTCATCCAAATTTTGGAGGACCAAAATACCCTCATGTAGCCGCACCCTACCTACCTCCTTTGTGGGTTGGGCCTCAAGACAAGTTGAGCCCAATAGCCTTCCATTTTATTACACCTTCCATTTGGCATTAAATCAACTAATTAATTTAAGGCCCAATTTGCTCAATTTATTAAATGTGTTGATTATTATTAATTATTAACTATTTAATAATTAATATGGAATTAGTTAATGCATTTAATTATTTCGATATGATCTATTTGACTTAATTAATCATAACGGTCCATAACGGTATACGATTAATTAATCAACTTATCATATTTTGCAAAACCAATTGTTGCAAATAAACAATTAATGCACGTGTGGTTAAACACCTTATTATGTGTGACCCTTTGAGGATTTATGCTATGTTGGACATGGAATTAAATCGCTATTTAATTCCAATAATCATAAGCGGTATCTAGCAACACGTTATGATTCCCAATTCGCATAAATAGTGTACAGTTACAAAATTTCAATCCTGCATAAGAGAACAATTATGTTTCTCTATTTTGATTCTTATGTCACACGATATCATCGTATAATCCAAGATAGGAACGTGTCATTCTTGCAGATTATACGTTTCTTGATCTAGAGATAATTGTATCAGTTGCTAGCAAACAATCTATCTCCATCAAGGGGCCCAAACAGATATCGTCACTCACTAAGTGAATTAATGAGGGACATACGGTTTTCTTGATAATTAGCTTTTCCCCGCACAATTCAAGAATACTTAAATCAAGTCCGTATAGCAGCCTTTATCAGGAATCAGCGGTAGACATGATTTATAGCATCTATCCTCATGTGGAAAAGATAATCATCTCAAACTTAGAACCAAAATCATAACGAAATAAATAATGACACGTAACACAATCCATATATTTATTTCGTGGGGTCCAGTCCTGTACTATGTTCTGTAACATATACATATGCAATTAAGTTGGTTACTCTTAACCTATGATTTATAGAACTTAATCATCACTTAATCTGCATACTAATCTTATTGATAACTAATGTTCTCTGTTAATTATCAAGATTATGGACTTTTAGATTCATCGTTGTCATTTACTACTAAATGAATAACAGTGATCTATAATTCAGATCCTCAACCTGAATGAACTGTCAACGATTAAATCAAAGAACAAATGATCTGAAATCATCAATAATATAAACTATAGAAGTGGCCTAAATAAGATTGGCTCCTAGGACATATCTCTAACAATCTCCCACTTGGCCTAGAGTCAATCAATAGTGACTTCTAGCAAGTGCATAGTACTCAATGTAATATCCAAAATATACATGTCTCATACTAAAGCCTAGTAATAAAAGATACAACTCAAAGCCACTCAGGCATACGCCTAATCCCCATGGATGCAACATGCAACTCATGTGCGGCTCGAGATAAAGGCTTTGTCAGAGGGTCCGCTGTGTTCGCGGCACCGTCCACCTTCTTGACCTTGACCCATCCATCATTGATCAACTGACGGATGAGATGGAATCGTCGTAGAATGTGCCTAGTCTTTTGGTGAGACCTAGGCTCCTTAGACTGAGCTATGGCTCCCGTGTTGTCGCAGTAAATATCCACTGGACCTGAGATGCTTGGAACCACCTCTAGCTCGGTCAAGAACTCCTTGATCCATACACCTTCTTTCGCTGCTTCACCAGCCGCTAAGTATTCTGCTTCGGTGACGGAATCGGCCGTAGTATCTTGCTTGGAACTCTTCCAACTCACGGCACCACCATTAAGCAGAAATACGAAGCCGGACTGTGATTTTGAGTCATCTCGATCGGTTTGGAAACTAGCATCGGTGTAACCACTTACAACGAGCTCTTGATCTCCACCATATACGAGAATGCTATCCTTTGTTCTCTTGAGATATTTGAGGATATTCTTGACTACAGTCCAATGTGCCATGCCAGGATTGGCTTGGAATCGACTAGTCACGCTAATCGGATGTGCCACATCAGGACGAGTGCATAGCATGGCATACATAATCGATCCGACCACAGATGGATACTGGAACTTCTTCATGTATTCACGATCTGCATCATTGGTCGGACTTTGAGACTTGCTCAAGAAAATGCCATGTGACATAGGCAAGAATCCCTTTTTGGAATTTGCCATGTTGTGTTTGTTCAACACTTTGTCAATATATGCATCTTGGCTCAAGCCTAACATCCTTCTCGATCTATCTCTATAGATCTTGATTCCTAGGATATAGGCGGCTTCGCCCAAATCTTTCATTGAGAACACCTTCTTCAATGAATCCTTAACTGCATTCAACTCGGGGATATCATTCCCGATCAAGAGGATATCATCAACATATAGAACAAGAAACACAACCACGCTCCCACTGATCCTCTTGTAAACACAAGGTTCCTTTTCGCTTTGAACGAAGTTCAATTTCTTGACTTCTTCATCAAAGCGTTTGTTCCATCTCCTCGATGCTTGCTTCAATCCATAAATGGACCTTTGAAGTTTGCATACCTTGTTAGCATTCTTTGGATCCACAAAACACTCGGGTTGTGTCATATACACATCCTCTTCCAAATTTCCATTTAGGAAGGCGGTTTTGACATCCATTTGCCATATTTCATAATCATAAAATGCGGCAATTGCTAACATGATCCGAATGGACTTGAACATGACGACGGGCGAGAAGGTTTCTTCATAGTCAATACCATGGACTTGTTTGTAACCTTTCGCTACGAGTCGTGCTTTGTAAATGGTCAAGTTGCCATCCATGTCGACCTTTCTTTTAAAGATCCATTTGTTCTCAACGGGTTTCACTCCGTTGGGAAGATCAACCAAGGTCCATACCTTGTTGTCATACATGGATTGCATTTCGGATTCCATGGCCTTGAGCCATTCCTTGGAGTCTGATTTTCTTTTCATGTCATCAATGGTCAAAGGCTCATCGTTCTCCATGACGAGAACGTCGTGCAAACCTAAATATCTTATAGGTGGACGACTTGGCCTTGCCGATCTTCGTAGGGTAGATGCTTGAGGTTCTTGAACTTGCTCCACAACGGTTTGTGGGCTTTGTTCTTGAACTTCAAGTATAGGTGCGTCCTCAACACTATCGACACGCGATATGTTTGAGTATTCATTTGAGGGAGCTTGTTCTTGAACCTCTTCTTCCACAACAACTTGAGGAATAGGTTCGGCCACAATCTCATTTGGTGCAACCTCATTTGGCACTATGTTTGGAACAACCACATTACCTACTTGAGGTATGTTTTGTTGTTGTGGTTCTTGAATTTCTTCAATAACCACGTTGCTCCCACTACTTCTTCCTGTGAGAAATTCTTTCTCCAAGAACACACCATAACGAGCAACAACTATCTTGTTCTCGTTGCGGTTATAGAAGTAGTAACCCTTCGTTTCCTTAGGGTATCCTACGAAATGACATTTGTCCGATTTGGGTCCAAGTTTATCGCTCACTAGCCTTTTCACATAAGCTTCACAACCCCAAATCTTGAGAAACGACATGCTTGGTTTCTTTTTAAACCAAAGCTCATAGGGCGTCTTCTCAACGGATTTTGATGGAACACGGTTCAGAGTAAAAGCTGCGGTTTCAATTGCATAACCCCAAAAGCACATAGGCAAATTAGTTTGGCTCATCATCGATCGAACCATGTCTAGCAAAGTTCGATTCCTCCTTTCGGACACACCATTCCATTGTGGTGTTCCTGGTGGAGTGAGTTGTGGAACTATTCCACACTCCTTTAGATAATCACCAAATTCATGGCTCAAGTACTCACCACCTCTATCGGATCGTAAGGCCTTGATCTTTCGATCAAGTTGGTTCTCAACTTCACTCTTAAACTCTTTGAACTTGTCAAAAGTTTCAGATTTATGATGCATCAAGTAGATATACCCGTATCTACTATAATCATCAGTGAACGTGACGAAGTATGAGAAACCTCCACGTGCACAAATGCTCATAGGTCCACATACATCGGTATGTATGAGATCTAACAATCCATTTGCCCTTATCCCTTAGTTGGGAAAAGGCGCTTTGGTCATTTTTCCCATCAAACAAGATTCGCAAGTGTCAATTGGCTCGAAAGCGAATTGATCCAAGAGACCAACGGATTGTAGTCTCTTGATGCGTTTCTCGTTGATATGACCCAAGCGGCAATGCCACATTAAAGTCGCATTCTCATGTGAAACCTTACGTTTCCTTTTGTCATTTTCAACACTCAAAACAAATCCATTCGAATCAAGCACATAAAGACCATTCAATAATTGTGCATCACAAAAACGAACTTCATTACGAAACAAAGTCAAACACTTGTTCTTTATTACAACATCAAATCCATCCAAGTCCAAACAAGAAACGGACACAATGTTTCGAGTGATACATGGAACTACAAAAACATCCTTGAGTTCCAATACAAAACCAGTAGGCAAAGTTAGTTCCACGCTCCCAACGGCCATAGCGGAGATGCACGTGCCGTTACCGACGCGGAGTTGAACTTCGCCTTTCTCGAGCCGCCTTCTATTCTTTAGTACCTGCACATTTCGACAAATGTGAGCACACGAACCAGTATCGAATACCCAATCTGTGTGAGAAGTAGCGAGAAGGGTTTCGATGACAAATATACCTGAGGTAGAAGGTTGGACAGTTCCCGCCTTCTTGTCAGCTAGGTACCTTGGGCAGTTTCTCTTCCAATGGCCCTTGTTGCTACAGTAGTAGCAAACGGTCTCGGAAGTGGCCGGGTTCTTCTTCTTCTTAGAACCCACGGGAGCACCCTTGGCCGGACCTTGGGGCGTCACCGGGCCTTTGCCTTTTCCTTTGCGGCCACGCTTTCTTATCTTCTTGCTTTTTCCACTCACCGCAAGAACATCCTTTGGGCCCTTCTCTTTCTTCAAACTCTCCTCCGTCTCAATGAGCATGTTTTGGATGTCATCCATGCTCTTGTCCATGCCGTTCATCCGGTAGTTCACAACGAAACCGGTGAAGCTTGGAGGGAGAGAATTGAGAATGAAGTCTTGAATCGCCCCCGAAGGGAAGGGCGTATCAAGCTTCTCAAGCTGCCGAAACAACCCCGCCATCTTCATGACGTGTGGCCCGACATCATGACCTTCGGCCAAGCGAGTGTTGGCGACGGCCTTGATGAGACGGGCCCTTTCGGTGCGGGCCTTAGTTTGGAACATGTTGGATAGGCGAGTGATCATAGCGAACACTCCATAGCCACTATCCATGAACTCCTTTTGGAGTTCCGCTTCCATTGTTGCCACCATCACGACGGACATCTCCATGTCCTCGTTTTCATGCTTCGCAAAGGCATCCTTTTCCTCTTGGGAAGCGGTTGCCTTTGGAGCCGATGGCATGGGAGTGGTGAGGAGATACTCTCTTTTCTCATACCTAAAGGCAAGCCTTAGGTTGCGATGCCAATCCAAAAAATTGGCACCGTTAAAAGCGAGTTTCTCTCTCTCAAGAAGAGAACGTAGCGTAAAAGATGAGGAAGACATCTACAACAATTATCAAATTTAAAGGTCAATTAGTTTTATGTTTTTAGTTTTAACAAAAGTAAAACTTTCACTACACTTTAAAAGTCCCTAAGTATAGTGATTTCCAAGACCCCTATTTTCATCAAAATGGACCTGCTATGGCACGTCATCCAAAATGATTAGATAAGGTAGGTTCTACAACCAATCATCTTACCATGACTCTTGGTTCGCATAAGCGAACTTCGCCCCGATGTCCAAACTCTAGTTGGGTTCATCGAAAAAGTCACTTCTCACTATTTGCTCCTTGCAAATCTTAGCTATTTGCACCCCGACTATCGAATTGGCAATCATGACGTCCGCTTGGGCGGACCGCGCCATGAGTGACAATCGGCATGAAGGGGATAGAGAGAAGGAGGGCGATTTAACTTATTCTTTTTTAGTTTGGGACAAACAATTCATATGACACTTTGTTTGGTGGTCGTGTAAGTATACACCCATACCTAACCTAACAAAATAATCATATAAGCATCTCATAGTTGTGGGTTTGTATGGCTCCCGCTTGCATTAGTTTCGCCACATCCTCCATGAAGCAAAACTAATCTACTCCATGCCCTCCCACTAAATTCTATAAGGATCTAAATCCTATATAAAATAAAGCTACAAAATACATGTGAAAATATCCTATTCCCTTCCTATCCTTAGGGGCATACAAGCCTCACAAGTTACATAAAAAATTAATCAAAAATTAATTAATGGCACCAAAGGCCGCATTACAAACATTCACACATGCATTCATTTACAACCACAAGGCATTGAGTCTTGAGCCATACTAAACCCACTATCCACCTACAAAACAAAGTTAGCACATACAAGAACTTTGTTTCCAATTAACGATTTTCAAGCATCTTTGCGTATCGTTTGCTATAAGTAAATTCCGTGTACAAATCCTCAATTTTAAACAACCAAACTTGTTTAAATTCATTTAGAAAGTTCTTTCAACATCCCATAACAGAAAGGAGATCAAACAAGGAGTTTTCTAATTAATTTCAACTAGTTTGAATACTTAGAAAAACAGTAATTTACCAAAAAACGTAACTAATGGAATTCAACAAAAACAACAGTTTTCGGTCTCCAAAAATTCTCAAATAAATTACTTAAGCTCCTTATCATAGTTGTGATTACCAGTAAAATTTTAAGAAGAGATCTTAAACCATCTGGGAGAATCAAAAAAGACAAATCTCTTACAAGTGCACGAAACACCGTTATGAGATTTTCAGCTTATCCTCTCAACCATTTGGTCTGTTAGACCACCTTCTATCCAGTTTTTATATATACAATATACATAGAAAAACTTGTTTAAACTACAGGCTATCCATTCATGAAAAGAAAACAACCAAGTTCAGTTCAATAATATTAAGTTACAGCCTAAACAATCAACAAATTCTGTACTGGAACAGACTGTCAATCGAAAGGTTTTAACCTAGTTGAATGTCCAAACATCCACGAAAAATTACAAAATTAATTTTTCTGAAATCCTAACTCAAATTAGAACAACTCCATTTAAACAGAATTTTTAAAGGAGTTCTCAGTTGGTACAGTTTATTAGAACAATCGATTTGCTCAACACACTGGATCTGACAAGATCTTCCTTTTCATACTTGAAAAACCCACAAATTAATCCGAGTCATGCAACAATTTATACATGCTCAGAAAGAGCTTCAAGTCCTCTTTATTTCTAGCCATAGAACACTGGTACTTATATTCAAAATATAAATCTTTCAAGCCATTCAAACAGGACAGTGCGAGCAGAAACTGGTTCTGCGCACTGTCGCCATTTTATTCACAGTAAATCTATACTAATTTAGAAAAATGTGAATCCGACGCCAAAAGAATCACAATCCACAGATCTACAACTTTCATGTAGATGGAAAAAACTTCCAGAGAACATATCATAGAGAAAAATGCGAAACAACACAGAAAATACCATTTCCAGACAGCAAACAAACGCATCATCTCTACTAATCCATTAATTAGCCAATTTCTCTTAATTAAGTGTCAAAATAGCTTAAGTACGACCATGTGCTCTGATACCACTGTTAGTAAATGTGTAATTTTCAATTTTATGCTAATTACCAATTAATTAACCAAGCAAATCACACACAAAGAGATCTAGTACATAAGCTATTCATTCACAAGAGAGAAAGGTTGGAAGTCTACCTCTCTTGGTATCGCAACCAAGAGGCTCGTTCCAACGGATTGATGTCGGTGGCGTGCTCTCCAAGAACTTCCTCGCCGTGCGCCTCGAGTCCACTAAGGGATTAACCACCTTCTCAAATCAATTATGCTAGTAATTGAGAGAAGTGTGTCTAATTCCAAAGCTTTCCCTCTTCAAGATTAATTCTCCAATTAATTTAGTGGAAAAGCTTGCTCAACACATGAGCTAATAGGTGGTGTGTGGAAGAGAGAAAGGGAATGAAAAATCTGAAATTTTTCTTCCCTTGTGGTGAGGTGCGGCCAAAGAGAGAAGGAGAGAGAGAGGTGTGTGGAGGCTAGGGTTTGCTCCCAAGGAACACCCCTTTAAATAGACCTCATGCCCTAGCTCTTCATCCAAATTTTGGAGGACCAAAATACCCTCATGTAGCCGCAACCTACCTACCTCCTTTGTGGGTTGGGCCTCAAGACAAGTTGAGCCCAATAGCCTTCCATTTTATTACACCTTCCATTTGGCATTAAATCAACTAATTAATTTAAGGCCCAATTTGCTCAATTTATTAAATGTGTTGATTATTATTAATTATTAACTATTTAATAATTAATATGGAATTAGTTAATGCATTTAATTATTTCGATATGATCTATTTGACTTAATTAATCATAACGGTCCATAACGGTATACGATTAATTAATCAACTTATCATATTTTGCAAAACCAATTGTTGCAAATAAACAATTAATACACGTGTGGTTAAACACCTTATTATGTGTGACCCTTTGAGGATTTATGCTATGTTGGACATGGAATTAAATCGCTATTTAATTCCAATAATCATAAGCGGTATCTAGCAACACGTTATGATTCCCAATTCGCATAAATAGTGTACAGTTACAAAATTTCAATCCTGCATAAGAGAACAATTATGTTTCTCTATTTTGATTCTTATGTCACACGATATCATCGTATAATCCAAGATAGGAACGTGTCATTCTTGCAGATTATACGTTTCTTGATCTAGAGATAATTGTATCAGTTGCTAGCAAACAATCTATCTCCATCAAGGGGCCCAAACAGATATCGTCACTCACTAAGTGAATTAATGAGGGACATACGGTTTTCTTGATAATTAGCTTTTCCCCGCACAATTCAAGAATACTTAAATCAAGTCCGTATAGCAGCCTTTATCAGGAATCAGCGGTAGACATGATTTATAGCATCTATCCTCATGTGGAAAAGATAATCATCTCAAACTTAGAACCAAAATCATAACGAAATAAATAATGACACGTAACACAATCCATATATTTATTTCGTGGGGTCCAGTCCTGTACTATGTTCTGTAACATATACATATGCAATTAAGTTGGTTACTCTTAACCTATGATTTATAGAACTTAATCATCAC
The DNA here is from genome assembly GCA_028095005.1 of Rhynchospora pubera. Taxonomy (NCBI): domain Eukaryota; kingdom Viridiplantae; phylum Streptophyta; class Magnoliopsida; order Poales; family Cyperaceae; genus Rhynchospora; species Rhynchospora pubera. The sequence continues at coordinate 326,245,993 of CM051460.1, forward strand.
TTAATCTGCATACTAATCTTATTGATAACTAATGTTCTCTGTTAATTATCAAGATTATGGACTTTCAGATTCATCGTTGTCATTTACTACTAAATGAATAACAGTGATCTATAATTCAGATCCTCAACCTGAATGAACTGTCAACGATTAAATCAAAGAACAAATGATCTGAAATCATCAATAATATAAACTATAGAAGTGGCCTAAATAAGATTGGCTCCTAGGACATATCTCTAACAATCTCCCACTTGGCCTAGAGTCAATCAATAGTGACTTCTAGCAAGTGCATAGTACTCAATGTAATATCCAAAATATACATGTCTCATACTAAAGCCTAGTAATAAAAGATACAACTCAAAGCCACTCAGGCATACGCCTAATCCCCATGGATGCAACATGCAACTCATGTGCGGCTCGAGATAAAGGCTTTGTCAGAGGGTCCGCTGTGTTCGCGGCACCGTCCACCTTCTTGACCTTGACCCATCCATCATTGATCAACTGACGGATGAGATGGAATCGTCGTAGAATGTGCCTAGTCTTTTGGTGAGACCTAGGCTCCTTAGACTGAGCTATGGCTCCCGTGTTGTCGCAGTAAATATCCACTGGACCTGAGATGCTTGGAACCACCTCTAGCTCGGTCAAGAACTCCTTGATCCATACACCTTCTTTCGCTGCTTCACCAGCCGCTAAGTATTCTGCTTCGGTGACGGAATCGGCCGTAGTATCTTGCTTGGAACTCTTCCAACTCACGGCACCACCATTAAGCAGAAATACGAAGCCGGACTGTGATTTTGAGTCATCTCGATCGGTTTGGAAACTAGCATCGGTGTAACCACTTACAACGAGCTCTTGATCTCCACCATATACGAGAATGCTATCCTTTGTTCTCTTGAGATATTTGAGGATATTCTTGACTACAGTCCAATGTGCCATGCCAGGATTGGCTTGGAATCGACTAGTCACGCTAATCGGATGTGCCACATCAGGACGAGTGCATAGCATGGCATACATAATCGATCCGACCACAGATGGATACTGGAACTTCTTCATGTATTCACGATCTGCATCATTGGTCGGACTTTGAGACTTGCTCAAGAAAATGCCATGTGACATAGGCAAGAATCCCTTTTTGGAATTTGCCATGTTGTGTTTGTTCAACACTTTGTCAATATATGCATCTTGGCTCAAGCCTAACATCCTTCTCGATCTATCTCTATAGATCTTGATTCCTAGGATATAGGCGGCTTCGCCCAAATCTTTCATTGAGAACACCTTCTTCAATGAATCCTTAACTGCATTCAACTCGGGGATATCATTCCCGATCAAGAGGATATCATCAACATATAGAACAAGAAACACAACCACGCTCCCACTGATCCTCTTGTAAACACAAGGTTCCTTTTCGCTTTGAACGAAGTTCAATTTCTTGACTTCTTCATCAAAGCGTTTGTTCCATCTCCTCGATGCTTGCTTCAATCCATAAATGGACCTTTGAAGTTTGCATACCTTGTTAGCATTCTTTGGATCCACAAAACACTCGGGTTGTGTCATATACACATCCTCTTCCAAATTTCCATTTAGGAAGGCGGTTTTGACATCCATTTGCCATATTTCATAATCATAAAATGCGGCAATTGCTAACATGATCCGAATGGACTTGAACATGACGACGGGCGAGAAGGTTTCTTCATAGTCAATACCATGGACTTGTTTGTAACCTTTCGCTACGAGTCGTGCTTTGTAAATGGTCAAGTTGCCATCCATGTCGACCTTTCTTTTAAAGATCCATTTGTTCTCAACGGGTTTCACTCCGTTGGGAAGATCAACCAAGGTCCATACCTTGTTGTCATACATGGATTGCATTTCGGATTCCATGGCCTTGAGCCATTCCTTGGAGTCTGATTTTCTTTTCATGTCATCAATGGTCAAAGGCTCATCGTTCTCCATGACGAGAACGTCGTGCAAACCTAAATATCTTATAGGTGGACGACTTGGCCTTGCCGATCTTCGTAGGGTAGATGCTTGAGGTTCTTGAACTTGCTCCACAACGGTTTGTGGGCTTTGTTCTTGAACTTCAAGTATAGGTGCGTCCTCAACACTATCGACACGCGATATGTTTGAGTATTCATTTGAGGGAGCTTGTTCTTGAACCTCTTCTTCCACAACAACTTGAGGAATAGGTTCGGCCACAATCTCATTTGGTGCAACCTCATTTGGCACTATGTTTGGAACAACCACATTACCTACTTGAGGTATGTTTTGTTGTTGTGGTTCTTGAATTTCTTCAATAACCACGTTGCTCCCACTACTTCTTCCTGTGAGAAATTCTTTCTCCAAGAACACACCATAACGAGCAACAACTATCTTGTTCTCGTTGCGGTTATAGAAGTAGTAACCCTTCGTTTCCTTAGGGTATCCTACGAAATGACATTTGTCCGATTTGGGTCCAAGCTTATCGCTCACTAGCCTTTTCACATAAGCTTCACAACCCCAAATCTTGAGAAACGACATGCTTGGTTTCTTTTTAAACCAAAGCTCATAGGGCGTCTTCTCAACGGATTTTGATGGAACACGGTTCAGAGTAAAAGCTGCGGTTTCAATTGCATAACCCCAAAAGCACATAGGCAAATTAGTTTGGCTCATCATCGATCGAACCATGTCTAGCAAAGTTCGATTCCTCCTTTCGGACACACCATTCCATTGTGGTGTTCCTGGTGGAGTGAGTTGTGGAACGATTCCACACTCCTTTAGATAATCACCAAATTCATGGCTCAAGTACTCACCACCTCTATCGGATCGTAAGGCCTTGATCTTTCGATCAAGTTGGTTCTCAACTTCACTCTTAAACTCTTTGAACTTGTCAAAAGTTTCAGATTTATGATGCATCAAGTAGATATACCCGTATCTACTATAATCATCAGTGAACGTGACGAAGTATGAGAAACCTCCACGTGCACAAATGCTCATAGGTCCACATACATCGGTATGTATGAGATCTAACAATCCATTTGCCCTTATCCCTTTGTTGGGAAAAGGCGCTTTGGTCATTTTTCCCATCAAAATAAGGAGCCACAATGGCGACTTGTTGTAAGATTTTAAGATGTGCTTTTTCTCTCTTTTCAAGGTCCATTGTAATTATTTTGAAACCAAGTATACCTTTTCCTAGGAGTCTACCTTCGTGCCGATTCTTCGGCAGGCCAATAGGTGTTAGTCCATCTACATAATCTGTATAGAAATCAATAACCTCTTCGGCCACATATCCTTCGACTATGCTTCCTTCGGGTCGAGATTTGCTTCGGACTAACCTTTTCAATTGTCCCATTGCTCTTTCAAAAGGGTACATGTACCTCAAAAATATCGGACCACACCACTTAATCTCCCTGACTAAATGAACGGTCAAATGCACCATTATAACAAAGAATGATGGGGGAAAATGCATTTCTAGCTCGCATATGGTCTGATACGCATCAATTTCTAGCTTAGTCAGTTTTTCAGGATCAATCACTTTGGAGCAAATTTCATTGAAGAAATAACACAACTTAATAATGGAGTTCCGAACCTTTTCCTTAAAACATCCTCGAATTGCAATCGGTAGCAACTGGGTCAACAACACGTGATAATCGTGCGATTTCATTCCAATCAATTTCATATCCTTGATCGATACCTTCCTTGAGATATTAGAAACATAACCGGTCGGAACCTTAATAGACTTCAAGCACAACAATAAACTGAGCTTCTCTTTTCTTGACAGAGTATAAACTGCATCAGGTAACCAATCTCGTTTCTTACCGGTATCTGACTTTGCGGCTAGGTCAATTCGTATCCCCATTTCGACCATATCTTTTCTCACATTAGCATTGTCTACTTTTCCCTGGTTATTTAAAATCAAAGCAATCAAAGCTTCACATATATTCTTTATGATGTGCATCGCATCCAAACAATGCCTAACATCCAAATAAGTCCAGTATTCAAGATCCCAAAATATAGACTTTTTCTTCCAGTTGCCATCTGGAATTTTCTTCGCAAATGGTTTACCCAATTTGATTTTAAGTTTCTTCACCTCTTCGTACATCTGTCTTCCGCTTTTTGGTATCGGTGCCCTTCGAGTTTCGGTTTTGCCATCAAATTTGGTTTTGTAGTCAGTCCGACGGTATGGGTGATGACGGTTAAGGAACCTCCGATGTCCCAAATAGACATTCTTCCTACAATTAGATAACCATACAGAATGTGTTTCTTCTTGACAAATAGGACATGCCTTATCTCCTTTGTTCCTATAACCTGACAAGTTTCCGTACGCGGGAAAATCATTAATCGTGCAAAATATCATCGCCCGTAGGTTGAAATAACTTTTTGAAAAAGCATCGAATACCTTCATCCCGTCTTTCCACAACTTATCAAGGTCTTCTATTAACGGGACCAAGTACACATTTATATCATTTCCTGGTTGTTTTGGATCGAAAATCAGTAATGGCATCATCAGATATCTTCTTTTCATGCACAACCAGGAAGGAAGGTTGTAAATAACCAATAAAACTGGCCATACACTGCGATTGCTGCTCATGAGACCGTAAGGATTCATACCATCCGTGCATAGTCCCAATCTCAAATTCCTAGGTTCACTACCAAAATCATTGAAATTACTATCTATGTTCATCCACTAGGGCGAGTCCGCAGGATGTCTGAGCATTCTATCTTTCTTTCTGCCTTCTGCATGCCACCTTAATAGTTTAGCATCTCTTGAATTATTGAAGAGACGCTCGAACCTTGGTATTATCGGCATATACCACAATGTTTTCGCAGCTGGCCTTTTTTTACAAGTATCTTCATCATCTTCCAAATCATCGTCCCTTAGTTTGTACCGTGATGCATTACACATTGGACATTTATTAAGATTCTTGTACTCGTTTCGAAATAATATGCAATCATTCGGACATGCTGCAATCTTCATTACTTCCATATTCAATGGACATAGTAACTTTTTGGCCTTATAACATGTATCCGGCAATGTATTTTCTGCTGGAAGCATTTCCCGTAAAAGACCAAGCAAAGATGTGAAACTTTTATCGCTCCAATTATTCTTGGCTTTTAGGTTATAAAGTTTAAAAACCGTTTTATTTTTTGAAAATTTATCCTGATTACAACCGGGATATAATGGTATATGAGCGTTTTCATACAATTTTTGAAAAATATCTGGAACCTCATCAATAAAACCATCTGGTATTTCATTCATCATCTCATCAAAATCATTTCCTCTATTATCATTTTCACAATATTGGTCTTGACTTACATTTTCATCTACAAATACCTCATCCCTTACATCAGTCCCCCAATTATCATCTACAAATACATTTTCATCCACAAATACATTTTCATCCACAGATACATTTTCATTGCTAGTCCCAACATTTGAACGATCTTCCAACTTTTCCCCATGCAAAACCCATTGGAGGTATTTAGGAGTTGTCATCCATCCACGCTCAATCAAATGTGATCTAATTTTTATACTATCATGTCTCTGCAAGTTAACACACCGTTTACAGGGATATAGAATCCTGGGTTTTCCGGTCAACTTTCTATCTTCTTCTGCACATTTTAAGAACTCTTCAACAACTCCAACAAATTCACCTGATATCCTTGAATATTCATACATATACTTCTCCCTCTGATCCATCTGTATAGAAAGAAAATATATTTATTCAAAAGTTATACCTATGAATTTATAGGTTCAATGCATTACATTAGGTTTTTGGCCTGGTTACCATCCTAGCCCGCTCTTTGGATACTCTTGTCTCATTAGCGAGCGTACGTTAGATCGATGCAATTTGTTGCCTGAAAAAAATTCGGCAGCATTTCTCCTTATGTTCCCTGAATACGCTATCACACGATTGCTCGTGCGTACGTATCCGTGGGAAACATAAGGAGAAATGGCGTCGAATTTTTCTCAGACAACAAATTGCATCGATCTAACGTACAACTCGCTATCCTAAATGAGACAAGATAGTATCCAAAGAGCAGTACTCCCAACCGGGAGTACTATCCGAGATTAATCCCTAATGGATTAATCTCGGACGGGCACGACCTAAAATAGTACAAATTCCGGCAATTTGGTCCTATATGACAATACAACTAATATATGCAAATTAATGCCAAATTATGTATCTATATATGCACAAAAAAAATTGAAACTAAAGAGCGTTAAAATAGAAAATTACCGAAATTGTCTTCTCGATCTTCCACTACGATAGACTAATCTTATCGATCTTCCTAACTCTTCCTTTTCCACTTCCTTTTTATATTCATTATCAAATGAAAAAAAACTCAATAATAAACTAAAATTGCAAAATTAATTAACCATAAATAAAGTTCAGAAAAAATATAGAATATACCTATGAATTTTTTTAAATCCTCTGTGATCTCCTTTGCTTTCTCTCTTGATTTTTCAATTTTTCAGAATTTTTTGGAATTTTTAACTATTTTTTTTGTGGAGGTTTTAGAGAAAGAAAAAGTTTCGGTTTTTAGAGATCAGAAGAAATGCATATATGGCGGCTATGAACAGTGAGAGAGAGAGAGAGCGGAAGTCTTTATTAAATATGGTTACCATTTTTAAGACCGGTTTTTTATACAAACAGGTCTTAAAAAGATAACGGAAAAAAAATTCAGATTCTTTTAGCACCGGTTTTTATAAAAAAACCGGTCTTAAAGACTTTTAAATTAACACCGATTTTTTATAAAAAAACCGATTTTAAAAAAAGTTAACGGAAATAAAAAAATCAGTTTCTCAGTAGCACCGGTTTTTATAAAAAACCGGTCTTAATATAGTAAAATTTAAGACCGGTGCTACTAAGAAACTGATTTTTAGGTTTATTTTTTGGAACTTAATTGGACCGGTTTTTTATAAAAACCGGTCTTAATGAAATTTCTGACAATTACAAAAATGCCACGGGATATTTTTACAACCGGATTTTCAAAAAATCGGTGTTATTGTGGCGGTGCTAAAAATCAATTCTGGCGTAGTGATAATTAGAGCGGTCAAACATTCAAAAAAAGCACGAACTATGTGATTTCATTTATGTTTCGTTCCAGTAACGAAACAGACATAGTATTTCATTTCCGTTCCTTTTCAGTAAACGAAACAAAAAACTGTTTCGTTTGCTGTTTCGCCCTTCATTTTCCACTTATTTCAGCCCATTTCGTGTTCAATTTCAAGTAACGTTTATAAATCAGCGTTTTGTTTCTATTCAGTTCTCATAAACGAAACAGACGAAACCTATTTCCTGTTTCGTTCACTGTTCCATATGGACGGAATGGAACGGAAACGATTGAAACGAAACCATATTGACAGCTCTAGGTATAATGGATAACCGTTGGAGAATAAATAGAATATTCTTATTATTAATTTAGCGAATAATAGTCATTTTCTATTTGTATATACTGGTATTTTACTTTTTTATTTTCTTTAGTCTGGAGTTGAAAAATATCAGTATTTTGAGTTTATTTTACAAAAAAGTATATACTGGTATTTTACTCTATCAACATGTATTACAAACTTAAATAGGTTGGCTATGCTCGTCTAAATCGGGAAGCTGTAGAACATTAGGCCTTAAAAGAAGCATGCGAATACTTACTAGGAGCCTAATCAAGCTTCGCTCGATATTTAAATTATTGATAAAAAAGACTTGCGTAAATAATTTAAAAGTTGCAAAGATTAATTGATGAGTGGATTTTATATGCATATTCAGGTACCATTTTGTCTCCAAACTAAGCAAATTGTCTTGAGTTTACATAGTTTACATAGTTTAGATAAGTTTAGGTTAGTTTAATTAGAGTTTTGTGTCAAGAATGAGTTACTATCATAGTTTCTAATTTTATTGCAGATTCTGGACAAGAAATGACTTGGATGAGTCCATAAAGTTGAAGAGCTCGTTCTAAGCTTTCCAACTGATCTTGAATCACCTCAAACGAAGTTCGGATGAAGGAGATATGCCCAAAATACTGACAGGACGCAGTGCTGATATTTTCCTGCGATCCGCTGAAAGTCCCAGCGGCCCGCAGACCGGGAACTGCCAGATTTAGCAGAATCGCCCGATTTAGCAATTCTATATTTGGATGGCGGTTTTTTTTCCGACTCCAGGTGCATCTAGAACACGTCTTCAGTTATTTCCAGCGTTTCTACACCTTCCCAATGCCTATTAAAGACCAGTTTGAGGGAGAACAAGGGAGAGAACAAGAAGGAGATCAAATCAAAAGTCAAGTTAGGGTTAGACATTGAGTTATTTGAGAGTTAGGTCTCAAGTCCAGATCGTGGCAGCGCCAACCAGGTCATTTGCGACAGCAAGAGACGTGTTTGATAGGAGATTTCGACACACGCAAGAGCAATTGGTTGTAATCTTTCCTTATTCTCATTTTCTTTTGTGTTTGTATGATGTCTTTTAGTTGTTGATTGTTTGTTTTAGGGCTATGGTTGTAAACTCGAATTCTTAGTTGTTGATTGCATGTTTATTTAGTTTATTTGATATCTTTGTGTTTTATACCTTGCTTAAATTGCTTGAATTGATTATGCCATGATTGTCTAAATAGATTTGTTTACACCCGTTAAGTAGAGCTCGCTTAATTGCTAGGTGGTTAAGTCCAAATAAACTTAGATTATTAGGCATGATTATGATTAACATGAAGGTTGTAAACTGAAAGGTTAAACCAGGACTAATTAACGAGAGTTAAGTCCTTTCCAAGAGTGAAAACTCAAGGATTTCATAGGTTAGAAAGGTATAAACTTGTAGAAACTAGACCAAGAAACGATAGTTGAAATCTAGATTCTATACGAGGGAAATTGGGTTAATTAATTGATAACCAGACCTAAAACGAGAGTTTGATCTAGGAACCTTAATTAAGCCATTATCCCTACAATTATCATCTGAATTAAGTCAATTTGCAATCACATCGCTAATCCTAGCGGGCCGCTGAGTGATTCAGCGAGGTTGTCTATGCTCGCCAAGTAGCCAGCGACCAGTCTAACAGATTAGTGACCTAAGTTCTTTTAGCGGGCCGCTACGAGAGTCAGCGGACCGCTGGAACTGGGACTGAGATGAAGTGTTAGCAATCAGAAACCCTAGAATTTCATGACTTGTTGAATACCTCTTATTAATTCTTGTTTTACCCTTGAAACTAGACTTAGGATTTAGACCCACCTTCAACCCTTAATTCACATAAGAGTTGAACCGTCTAGCTAGTTTAGTAAAGTAAAAGACTAATATTCCAACACCGTCCCTGTGGATTCGACCCTCAAGCTATTCTACAAACGATTAGATCGGTAGACACGAGATTTTTATTTTGAGACTTGGTTTCCCCCTTCGATCATTAATGTTTAAATTTTTATTTATGAATGTGAATAATTTTATATGTTTTTTATAGTTAATGTATGTTGAGTCGGTAGATAAAGTATTTTTTCATTATATTTTTATAATTTAGATATGTTTTGAAAACTATGTTCATCTTTAGATGTACAATTTAGTAATGTTTCAATTTTATTACCTTTATTTCATTTGAGAATGTACAGATGCATATTATTCGAGATTGTCTCCTATCATTTGTAGTTTTGTACAATGTGGTTCACTATTTGTTGGATGATAAAATTATAAAATAAAATTAAGAAAAAGATGGTATCTAAAAACTCTTTTGTTTTGTTTTGTGTTGTAAAATAAAGTGGAAGAAAGAAACAATGTATCAAGACTCAAGAGTAAATAAGACTATATGCTCAATATAAATTTCAGAATTTTATTATCTCATTCCAACCCAGTGGCGGAGCCAGGAATTTCATTTGAGGGGGGCAAAATTCATATGTAAAAGAAAGAACGAAATAACATAATAAAATAATTTAAAAATAATATTACTAATTAAATAAGAAATATTTTTTTTTCACAAACTGTTCATCTTAAGATGAAAGAATACATTATGGTTCCCAAAATTATATTAGAGAGAATTAATGGATGATTTTGTTTATGTTATTTGCGTAAACTGTCTTTAAGTGAATAGTATTTTTTATCATTTTTGAAGAAATTATAATGATAAATTGATACTATAGTTGTAGCAGTACATGGAATTTCATCAAATTGCAAAAATATTGAAATAAATTAACAGTATTTCTTTTTTTTTTGAAAAATGAAATTAAGTTCTAAAAAAAATGTCATTACATTTGTTTTCTTTCAATCAATATTATAATTCCTGTCTTTTAAAACAAATAATTAAAACCTATTTGTCTATAAAAAATTGTATTGAAAAAACATTTGAATTATGAAATTAATTAGCATACCTATTTGTCTATAAAAAATTGTACTGAAAAAATATTTGAATTATGAAATTAATTAGCATACTCAAAGGTTTAAATAGCGGATATCGGACTCGTAGCGGACATGCTAATATCATAGCGGATAGCGGATAGCGGGTATTTAGCGGCCGCTATCGGACCATAGCGGATTTGCACACACAAGTGTATTTTGAAGGTCTAGTTTAGTCTAAAATAAAAAATAAAAATAATTTCAAGCAACTAATAAACGCTAATTAAAATTATATTTATTTTTTATGCATATTTGACCATCAAATTTTAAGAATTTGAAAATGTTCAAAACATAAAAATTGTGGCCAGTTTTGTAAACTTTCCATAGAACTTTGACTCATATCAATCGGAGTTTGTATGTAAAAGTTATGTCCAAAATACTACTGCTATATCAGCAAATTATAAACTGCACTGCTATTTCCGCATTATACCGCTATATCACCCGCTATTTTTCGCTATTTCACCGCTATACCCCGTTATTTCCCTCTATAGGTCGCGCTATCGGACATGCCGCTAAATCTGTAACGTTGTAGCGGTGTACCAAATAGCACCGCTATAGTGCCGCTATTTAAACCTATGAGCATACTAAATTTGTGAAATAATACTTGTACTTATCCAATCGGCCAATCAAAAAATATAATAAAGAAACAAAAAAATTGAGACAATACCTCAATGTTCCAATTGAATCTAGAAAAAAAAAAAGAAACTATGGACCTAGTATGAGAGCGAGACAGGATTAATTGGGCTTCCATTCTAATTGGAGGGGCAAAAAAAAATTTTCCAAAGAAATTTCTTTCAAACAACAAAATTAGTGCATAAATCAGTATTATAAATAACTATAAATAAAGATGCTTGGGAGTCGGAGATTAATTTGTTAAATGCAGTCTGACACTGGTTCCAGTCCAAACATTGTTTACCATCATTTTTTTTCGAATTATACAACATGATACTCTGCAATTATTTGTGTGGCGGGTATTATTGATTATAAAACTGATCTGATTCATCAGTAAACATTTAGTTCGGAGCGTATTGTTTTGTTTTAAGTTTTTCGTGTCCTTTTTATTTTCAATTCTGAACCGTCTCTGTCTCCGTCTCTCACTTTTGCCGCTCGAAACCCTCTTATGCCTTATCTTCTCTTCTCCTCCTCCAATACAGCTCTCATTCAATTGTTCCTAGATCAAAACGAGAAGACATATAAACCAATATCTTCATTATAGAAGGAAATCAGATCACAATCCAGGTTGCCTCTTTTCTTTAATTTTTTGTTCATTTTGGCAGCATTTTTAATCAATTTGATTGTCCTGATTGCTTTCTTTCTTGCGACAGCCTCTCTCTCGCTCTCTCTTTCTCTCAATCAACTTGCCTCGCCGCCTCCGTATTGCCACGTCCCCTCCTATGCACGATTGATTATGGTCACGTCCGTCTCACCCCCCATATCTGTTCTCTTCTCCACGCGTATATAGGCACCGCAGTTGAATTGGGTATCCTCTTTTAGTTTTAGATCTCCATTAAATTCTAGGGAATGACACGATTAGGTATCCTCTTTTACTTTTATATATATTTTAGATTTTAATTAAATTGTTCAGTGAATTTAAGATTGAATTAGAAGTCAACACAGAGACCAACAATAAAAATTTAAAAATGTGAATTTTTTTTTACTGAATTTTTATTTTCAACTATATGATTTTTTTATTTAGAAAATCTAGATAGTGGTTATCTAGGTTGCAGCTATATAATTTTTATTAATAGCCATGGCTAAAATAGTTAAGAAATGCCAATGTGCAGATTTTGAAATTCCTTAAGCAGTAAATTTCTATTTGTGTGAACTTCTCAAAACTCAGTTGCATATTATGTTACAGGTTAACAACATTTAGTGCCAGTATTTGTCATTTAAACAGATAAAATTATGCATAAATATATGGAATTTTATTGAAAAATATTGAAAATTAAATGGAATCTGCTTCTAAAAATGTCTAAGAAAGAAAAGGTACTTGATCGTAGTTTGCAGCTGAATTTTTTAACATCTTGATTATGGTGTGCTGATATGGATCGAGGAAGTTCCACAAATTACATCTTGAAAGCTCAAAAAGATAAACCGAATGTTACATCAAGAGATTTCAAATAATATCAACGTTTATTAATTTATTATTAAGCTAATCTATTAATTTTTTTCCTTTGAAATTTCTTTTACTCATTTCATTAGGTGTTCCACAAAGAGGCTCTTGCGCCGTGCAAATTTACTGTCTTTAAGTAAGCATATTGCCCTTCCTAATTTTCAATTGTTATTCCTTTAAAACATTAATTAATCGATCATGGTTGTTTCCACAATATTGGACATGTTTTAATTTAATTTACATTTGATGCCAGAAAAACAAAGAAAATTTAAAATTTATTGCTAATATTGCGAGAAGTCTCGAGATTTACAATTTAAACACTAAAGCTCCAAATTGATTTAGTAGATTTACCAGAGATATGATGCCATGACCGACACTGGTGCAATATCAGAGCTCAGGCAGTGCCATGTCTATTTTATTGAAGAAATCAATTGCACACTAATTAGTTTTCTTTTCCTCAATTGCTAATTAGTATAGCATGGTTCATTTGATCTTTGAGGCATTCTGACAAACAAGTTGTGAACATTGATTATTTATCCCAAATGCAGATAAAACCTTATTGTATACAATTTTGGAAAAAAAAAACCACTAATGTTTGTTGAAATTTATATCCCTCAATTGTTTAATAAATTGAGTTGGGGGGCATTGTTTATTCTATGGCTCCGTTTGGATAGGTGTGGGAAGAAGGGAAGAAGGGAAAAAGTGGGAAGAAATATTGGGAAGTGTGTAACTTTGTAAAGAGTTTGAATTGTTTATAATTTTTTTCTTCTTCTTCCTTCTTCTTCTTCTTTCTTCCAACGATCCAAACGCACCCAAAGAGCCGTTAATTGGGTCCCACTGTTAATTGGAGTTTTCAACATAAATGTATGGAGTTTTCAATTTGTCCCACTGTTAATTGGGTCAAGAATATTCTATTTAATATTTTTCAGACGATCTAGGATATCTGTTAGTGAAAAAAAAAATATGAGAGACTTGACTTGTATTATTTTATTATTATTATTATTATTATTATTATTCTGGTTGTTGTTGTTGAATGATTAAAATGCCCGTAGGCCGTAGGCAGGTATGCTTGATGAGACCCGTGCTCCATCAAATCAACTTGTACAAACCACTTAATTAAAAAGTGGGTTCGAAATAAAAAAATCTTTGCACGGCGTTGATTTATGGAACAAGTTGACACCTTAATTTCAAACATTAATCCAAAATTAATCTGACTATTTTTCTAACTCTGCCTCCATCTTGAGGTGATCGAAGCATTTTTTATTCATACACACATGCATGCATGCATACATACATTTTTTGCATATTCTCTCATGAGTTATGATCAATTAACGAATTTTATCTTAATAATTTTGTCAAATTAAGTTTTTAAAATAAAGTAAAAAGATTAATTCGTAAATTAATTGGCAATTTAACCTTTCAATTTTTTGTTGTTATAGATTTAAAAAGTGTAGGATTGTGGCGTAAAGAAATTAAATCCTCGTCTACTATAAAACAATCTCAAGGTGTATGTATTTCAATATTAATAGTTCCATTTTAATATATTGAGAATGTTCTCTTTGGAATTATCATACTTATCTTTTTTTCATATATATAAAAGTCTGTTTATATTACAATATATATTTTTTATATAAATGACTGTTATATTACAATATAATTTGGAATTATCATACCTATCGTTATTTTTTAACACCATATGACATGCCTTCCAAACAAATAGCACGGTATCCGCCGCATACGTTCGTAACTAGAAATTATCCTGCTACTTCGATTTCAAAATAATAGGTTGACTTGAATTGCTTCTAAAGAACGGGAACAATTTTATTGCTTGACTTATTAGTTATTAGAACAGCAATTGTCAGTCAACATGACTTCTTTTGTCTTCTTTACGAAAGTTATAGTGACCGAACAAATTAAGTGCAATTTCTTTTACGGTTTTAATATCCGATAGAAATTCTTTTACTATCTGCATCAGTCATCTAATAAGGCTCCCAGAGATGGGAAAATGAGCAAAACCAGTAGCTTTCTACAGGAAAAATTAATAACCTATCAATTCTGACAAAAAAGTTTTCATCTAATACGTGCAAGACATACGAAGTAGCCATCAAGATGATTTTATTTTATCGCGTCTTAAAACACAAGTAGAAAACGACTAACGAAGAACGATAGCCCTTTTCAATATCTAGCTCCAGAATATCATGATACAAGTATAAAATTTTGAAGATTATCTGATCAATTACGTGGGTAATTTTTAGTCAGCTGCATTATCTTTTTTCCGGTTTAACCTTACGGGAAAAAAGTAAACCAAAATAGAGTGAATGGGGAGTAGTTTTTATTGTAACTAAAAATGTTCCAATAATTACACCTTATCATATACCAAAGGTTTCGCTCATTAATTGCTGAAAAGAAAGGAATTGACCATTATTAATTTTGAGTGAGTTTAACAATTAAAAGAAATTACCCACATAATTGATCAATGTTTTTAATCCGAAGGAAATTTTGAGTTTTTTAGATTCAGTGTTTTTTAATTGTCGTTAATAATAATTAGCTTATGCTTTCAAAATTCTATGAAAATAATTATAATAATTAAAATTAGAGTGGAAAATATTTTCCTTCAAAAAAAAGTGTAGAAATGAACGGTGTCCAATCAAGCTTGCTTTGAGAGTAAGTTAGGCGGTTCTGCATGTATACATCCTAGATTAACCATGTATACATTACCTAGCTCTATTGCTTTGATTGACATTAACACTTCAATAAGAACCGTTGAATATTTCGATGTCATCAAGTACAATTATAGTTAACATCCAACCAACTAACCAAACCATTGAATCTTTCAAAGTCATGAAGTACGACTATTAACAGGAAGGCTCTGCTGCATTGAGTGATCGAGTGGACTTGGCTCTCTCGATAGCATAATACCACACGACATTACTACTCCTATAAATTGTCTTGCCACTAGACAGCTTAAGTTCAGCTCATTAGAGATAATTTTGCCTCATCAACGCTACTTTGTTTACCTTTCTAAAATGGTTTCCACACTTAAGCTCCAGAGCACAATTCTAATAGTCCTTCTATTGTTCTCTCAATTATCTCTCTGCTTTGCCGAATCAAACTCCCAAAATCCTACAGACCGTGAAGCATTACTATCAATTAAGACCAAGATAACCAAAGATCCTACCAATACACTGTCTTCGTGGAATGAAAGTTCTCCATTATGTCAATGGAGCGGTGTTCATTGCAATCAGGACAACAGAGTCTCCACCTTGAATTTACAAACACTAGGCTTGACTGGTTATATCAGTCCTTATATCGGAAATCTCTCGTCCCTTCGTTACTTGTACCTCCAAGGCAACCAACTATCAGGCAGCCTTCCTGATCAACTAAGTCACCTGAAGCTATTGCAAATTATGAATGTAAGCTCAAACCTCATCCAAGGTAATATCCCCTTAAACATAACCATGTGCACCGACCTGACCATCATGGATTTGTCTGTCAATAGGTTCTCTGGTCAAATACCCGATGTGATAGGAACACTTTCGAAACTTGAAATTTTAAATTTTGCCCATAACCAGCTCACTGGACCTATACCACGATCCATCGGAAATCTCTCTTCCCTTGTCACGCTTAATTTAGGTACCAACACTCTCCATGGAATGATTCCCGATGAACTTGGCAAACTTCACAAACTAGAACAACTACAACTAACTCTTAACAACCTCACAGGGACTGTACCTTCATCCATTTACAATCTCTCTGCTCTTGTTAATTTTAATTTGGCGTCCAATGAACTTTATGGTGAGCTCCCTTCTAACATCGGGTTTCTGTTACCAAATCTCCTAATCTTTCATGTATGTATTAATTCATTTACTGGTGAAATACCTCCCTCGCTTCACAACATAACCAAGGTCCAGAGCTTACGGATGTCCCACAATTACTTAGTTGGATCTGTTCCACCAGGGTTAGACAAGCTCCACGATCTCACAATGTATAACATCGGGTACAACCAATTAGTTGGCACTCTAGACTTTATCACCTCTCTGACCAATAGCAGAAATCTCACATTTCTTGCCGCAGATAGTAACTTATTCCATGGTTCTATCCCTCCCTCCATAGGCAATCTTTCATCAACTCTCTCAAAAATATACTTAGGAGGGAATCAAATCTCTGGTACCATTCCAAACTCAGTCGGGCAACTAAGAAGCTTGACCTTGCTTAGCATAGGAAATAACATGATCTCAGGTGAAATTCCTCGTGAGATAAGCCATCTTGAGCAAATTCTAGAACTTGATCTTGCTAAGAATAACCTAACTGGCAAAATTCCAGACGCCCTTGGAAACTTAAGCCGAATAACCCAGCTCAATTTGAATGAAAATAATCTAAATGGAAATATTCCAACCTCCTTTGGTGCTTTTGACAACTTGCTTTTGATTGACCTGTCAAACAACAACCTCGAAGGAACAATACCAAACACCATTTTCACCCTTACCAGCCTTTCTTCCCTCCTCAATCTATCCCATAATTATCTAACTGGTCCTTTGCCTAGGGAAATAGGTTTGCTAGGAAAGATCGATGTAATTGATCTCTCAGGCAATCACTTAGTGGGCAACATTCCTGATTCAATTGGTCAGTGTGAGAGCCTACAGGTCCTATCATTGTCAGACAACTTATTTTCTGGTAATATACCTAATGCAATCGGTGACCTTAAGGCCTTGCAAAGCTTAGACCTCTCTGACAATAAGCTTACTGGTTTGATCCCAGATGTCCTGGGAGAACTCCAATCGCTAGAATTCTTGAATCTATCTAACAACGATCTCAGGGGAACAGTACCCACAGAAGGTGTATTTAAGAATCAGTCTGCCTTAAATCTACAGGGAAACCCTAAGCTTTGTCTCTCTTTTGCTTCTTGCGCATCTCATCGTAAGAAATCCAGAGTTATCATTATTACTGTTGTTTCCTCAATAAGCCTTGCACTTTGTTTTGTAATTGTTCTTTTGTTCTGGGCACTATTTATGAAGAAGAAAGGAAAAGATGCAAAAGTGTCATCTATGAACAACTCGATCAAGGCAACACATAAGATGGTTTCTTATGATGAGATACTGAAGGCAACAAGAAATTTCAACCCAACATGCCTAATAGGAACAGGAAGCTTTGGTACGGTATATAAGGGAAATTTATGGGATGGCATGATTGTGGCAGTAAAAGTACTAAACCTAACCATCAGAGGGGCTTCAAAGAGCTTTGTAGCAGAATGTGAAGCTCTAAGAAATGTTAGGCACCGTAATCTTGTCAAACTCATTACTCTGTGCTCAAGTCTCGATTTCGCAAATGATGATTTTCAAGCTCTTGCGTACGAGTTCATGGAGAATGGAAGCTTGGAGGAATGGATTAGAGGACGAAAAAGATATGAAAATGGAGAAATGCTAAGTGTTCTGGAGAGGCTTAATATTGCAATTGATGTAGCCTGTGCCATGGACTATTTGCACAATGATTCTTCTGGTACAATTGTGCATTGTGATTTAAAACCCAGCAATATTTTGTTAGATAAAGAAATGTGTGCCAAAGTCAGCGACTTTGGCCTTGCTAAATTGCTGTTTAACTCAAGCGGAGAAACTGAGACAATTAGCAGCACTGGCGGACTAAGAGGCTCCATTGGTTACATACCGCCAGGTCATCTCTATCCATTTTATTTTAAATCATGTGTTTAATGTTCAAATAAAATGAGTTCAACCTTTGCCCCCCTTTACTTCAACCAACAATAGCAAATTTATATGCCTTGAGCGATGCCAATGGAGCAAGTTGGGGAGAGAAAATAATTTGGGGAAACAATTTATTTTTAAGTTATAAATTTTTAAAATATTTTTCTTACCAAAACTAACTAGTTTACCTTTGTTATAATACAAATTAACATCAGCAGAATATGGATTTGGCGGTAAACCTTCAACAAAGGGAGATGTCTACAGTTATGGTGTTATGTTGTTGGAGCTGGTTACAGGAAAGAGCCCTACTGATGAATTATTTGTTGGAGGCCTGAGTCTGGAGAAATGGGTCCGAGCAGCATTCCCTGATGAAGTGGAAAAACTTGTTGACCCTGCACTTTGCACAAAAGGTCACACATGCTCTCCTGAATTAAGCTTAGAGAGTCAGATGAAGTGCATGGTCTCTATGGCAAGAGTTGGCCTCTCTTGTACAATAGATACACCAGATACTCGTTGCACAATGCAAGATGCCTTGCATGAATTGAAGAGTGTTAAGAAAATACTTCTCCAATCGTTGTAAATGTATTGTGGCAGTTATAATTTAGAGGGAAAAAATACGGCAGCATTGAACTCCTATTATTACCAATATGAAATAATTGTGTTTTCTTTTTCTATTTTGTTTTCCATAATCTTACCTGAGATAACTCTTTTAGATCAGTCAGGTATGGTCGCAAAATGTAGTATGGGTAGTCTTCACGCCTTAATACTTGCATTAATGTAAATAATTCAAATTTAATAAAATTTTGTGGATTCTATATATACGTATCTATAATCAATAAAAAATTGATAATTTACATAGGAATATGTACTTAAAATGTTAGCATATTACGAATTATATTATATTCCGATTATGTTAGGATTATTTTAGTTAACCATATGAAATAGCAAAAGAAAATGCATGACAGATGAAAATAGATATTCTCTATTCTCCTAAAAAAATCATAATTTCCTAATATTGTTGGAGGTTCAAAACAAACATCACTTGAAATAATAATTAAAGGTTTCAAATAAATTTACTTTCTTTTGAACTTTTTCCACTGATGTCCCAATAACTTTTGGCCGAATGCTATTAATTATAAAGGAGTCCAACAAAATTTATGGAATAGGCATCAAATAGAAAATCAAAATATGAGATGTTATCTGAGAAGCTTACAGCACAACCTCTTCTAAAATGGCAATAATTGAGCTTTTAAGTTGATTGGAATGATGAGCATTTTCTGGGTAGCTTACCCGATACTAACAGGGTGACTCAGCAGATATTGATCTCAGAGACATCTCACAATCAATCAATAACAGTGTTTTTAAACACCCATGATCTGAGAGGCGATAATCAACATCTTAAAGAAAATCCAAATCATAGAACTACTGTAATAAGGATTCTACACATTCTCTGTTTATAGTTGTTTGGGTTGCTAAATTAGCAACATCTTAGCATTCTGTCAAACAATAAAACTAGCCAATGGTCATGTGCATACCACAGTCATTGATATTCCTATATCAGGATCAGTAAAATTCAACTCAATCAACAGGAAAAACAGGAATCGAATTCAAGAATTCTCTTCAAATTCAAACAATACCTCACTAATGTGTTGCCAATACTGTACTCACCTTCCTGCACCTCCCATACTCCACCTGAAAACCTTACTAGAAACTTGTTAGATTTCTTCTCTTCTGATGATTTGGATCACCGACTAGTAGACTATTTACTATTTAGGGGCGAAATCCAACTTCTGATTAATTGAGTCTAATGGAGAAGGTATTGATATGTCTTCTGCTTACTTGATTTTGACCAGCGTCCCTTCTATCTCGTCTTTCCTGAAAAAGAAAAAACAACGGAAAGAATTCAGAACTGTACAATTCGTTCGCGGAGCTTTGCCGAATAATGCGTCAGAGAAATGCAACAAAAAAAGTGGCCCAGAATTTAGCCGACGAATGGCCCAGTGACGATATGGGCCTCCAAGGCTCTTTTCCAACGAAACCGCCAAGAGCCTAACTGCCTAAGACATCAGCGAATTCTGATAGAAATCCTTGTTGATTTTGATTTTCGTCTCTTGTATTTCTACAATTCTACTCGGAAAAAATGTTTCATTGTCATTGCACAGAATACTAAAAAGGAGAGGAGACAACCTCTCTGCTATAGACTATTTTCTTTTGATTTAGAAAAAATAGACTGCTTTTCAGACTTAAAAGCGATTCGTCTTTCTTTTGCTGTTTCTGTGTCTGTGTCTGCTTCGCCACTGCCAGACAAGTGAGACAGAGCATGTCAAGCAATGCTTACTCTATTCTTGTTCCTGACAAAGTTACTGACAAATTCTAACTTTATTGAATTATGCAATAGTTTCTATACCTGTTAAATAAATAAAGGGAAATCCTCGATTGAAGATACTAATGCTGGGTTTCCTTTTTCTCTTCTTAATCTTTCAAATTTGTCTTTTTGTGAAAGTGGATCTGAAGTTAGTGCCTTAAAATAGGATTAGTAAAATTGTCAGTGATATATTAGATCGATAACCAGGCAAGGTCTGGTTTGCTAATTCTTAGTATGCATAATAATATAGGCTCCGTTTGTTTGTGACTATGCATCCTTAACTCATTAAATACCCGTTGTATAAGAGGCCTTAAGAGTGTATAAGTTATACACCGATCTTCTGAAATTTTTTTTTTCAACAATACCCCTTAGAAATAATTAATAATATTTAAAAAGTAATATTCAATATTAATAATAACGATTTAATAATAATTATTATTATTTAAAAATAATTAATCAATAATAATTTTTATTATTAAATAAATAATAATATTTATAATATTTAATTAAAAATAATTATTAATATTTAATTAAAAGTAATTATTAATATTTCAAAATAATAAAAATGATTTATTATCATCATTAATAATTAACTTTTATAATAATTAATAATTAACAATAATTAGGCAACAATGTATTATTTTTTTTTCGAAACCTTAACAGTAGCTGTTAAGTAGGGCAACAATGTATTATTAATACATAATACTAATTCAAATTTAAGTACATTTTAGTCTTTTGACATGAATATATGCATGCATTAGCTTAGACATATTTACTACACAACCAAACGTCCGTTACATAACACTACATAAACACTTAGGCATCCTTAACTTCAACCCCTTACTACACAACCAAACACCACCCATAATATAAATCTTTAACGGTTTAATTATCAGATTCTGAATTGTAACTCGTTACTGTATAACCGAGACTTCGATCAGATTAACAGATACCGTTGATGTTCGATTGGTCATCGACTGATGGAGTGATGGCCCTGTGTGATTTCTTCTGTTTACCGTAGGCTTGGAACAAAAGATTTCAATTTAATTGACTATGAAAATAAAAGCTGTTAAGCTCTGAAAACAAGAATCAATTGACTATCAGAAAAAAAGGATTAAATTAGAAGAACAGCAAGAAAAAATATCTCATAAATATTCTCTCACTGAATGCGCAATCCTCTCTCTCTCTAACTTACTCGCTCCATTGTCAATAAAACATACTAAACTAGTAAACCCCAGTCCATCTCAACCCAAGCAAACCAAACCAGCTATGACACCTCAGCCGAACTACACCAGCACCTCCTCTTGGCCCCAGCCTTCTCCATCTCCCCCTTCCAAATCAGCTCAGGTCAGCAAGTGGGGCCCCTCATAAAACCCGAAAACCTTCGATGCAAATATGTTGATCATTCTAATTATCCTTGCATGCGCCGCAGCTCTCGCCTTTTCTCTTCATGCTGCCGGACGCCTCATTCTCCGACTTATCACCCTCGTTCGACATTCTGCCTCTGCCAACAAAACTCAGAACGGGTCCACATCGGAAGCGACATCGTCTCCAATAGTATTCTCGGCGGAGATGAGACTGGCACGTGCCGAGGCTGAATGTGCCATCTGTTTGTCAGAGTTCCTCGAAGGAGAGAGGGTGCGCGTGCTTCCCAATTGTGGCCATGGTTTCCATGCTATCTGTGTTGAGGAGTGGATTGTCACACGGTCCAACTGCCCGACTTGCCGGACAACTTGCCATGTGGGCAACCCCACATCAGAAGAACCCTAGTCGCCTAAATTATTGTTAAATAATATTCTTTGTTCTATGTTTAGTTTGCATCATCTTTTTCTTTGTTCTTTTTTCTACTGCTCTGTTTCTATCCCTAAATTTTCTCGGCGCTATAATTGCAAAAAAAGAATTATGGTCATTCAAAATATTGAAATCAGAATTATTTGTCTATTTTTTTTTCCGATTTTTTTCATTTGTCAAGTTGCAAAAAAAAATACACAAAATAGTGCTGTAAATCTCATCCACTTTAACTTTAAATGAGGTTTTCAACTTTTCGGACCCAAAAATATTTTAATAATTTTCAGATAAATAAATAGTTAAAGCATTTCTTTTCAGGACATGCTAGCGGCCTACCAGCTGTTCTGTGGCATCACAGCAATATAACGGACCAATTTTCATTAATTTTGTGTTACGATTCAAATTCGCACCCCCAAATATTACGAAGGATACGTGACGTATCATACGTCTGTGTCATCTCTACTAAAGTGGTCAGATAGAGTGTCAACCAAAGAAGGGACATTGGAAATTTGGAATTGGTGGGGCTAGAGTGGTATTGGTATCAACTATCAAATGCTGCTCGAGCTTGGAAAAAGTAGCGTAGACTGTGTCGCCTAGTTTGGTGTGACCACGCCTTCAAGTCGGGTGAAATATTGCTGTTGCGCGACACGCGGTGTAGCGCACTACTAGCCGTTTGATCTTGATCGGACGGTTCACTTTTTACGGGCCTATCAATCTAGGTTACATGCACGGGGCTCCCTTGTCCATTAGATCTTGATCAGACGGCCAAAATGCCGCGCAACACCATGTGTCGCGCGGCAGCGGATCTCATTTTCCTTCAAGTCTGGTCAGGTTTTTGTTGCCTCTTTCCTTCTCTTTAAATCAGCATCCTATGTGGAGTTAATTTGGCTCATGTCCCAAGTATTTTATTTATACAAGTCGGAGGAATCGATAATATATGTTGAATTCGTTTAATTACACTTTCTAATCTCGTTGCGTTTGGATAGGTGTGGGAAGAAGAGAAAAAGGGAAGAAGTGGGAAGAAGTATTGGGAAGTGTGTAACTTTGTGAAGAGTTTGGATTGTTTATAATTTTTTTTCTTCTTCTTCCTTCTTCTTCTTCCTTCTTCCAACGATCCAAACGCACCCGTACATAGTTTTCTACCTTGGATTGCCTGATACTTGTTTTTGTTTTATTGGCCGTGAAGTGCTTTCACTGCTGACGTGGTTAGCATGCATCTGCAGCTTGGAACCGCATCTTCGGAGGAGATCCTCTGTTGAATTAGTGTTTACCAAAAATCCGCCGGGTCGAACCCGTTCCGCCCCAAACCCGCCTCATGGATCGGACCGTCCCGGACCGTTCATGGACCGCGATGGACCGAAGGGTTAGAACGGGGCGGATCTTCGACGGATTTGGGCCGCCCTTTCTAAAACTATCCGTGTTAACCCGCCCCGTCTTAACCCGTGGACCGAACCGCCCCGCCCCGTCAACCCGTCCAAAACCCGTGCTAATCCCGAAAAAAACAAGGAGGGTAACTTTATATAATTATATTCAAATTTTTTCATCTAATAAAAAAATTACAAATCAAATATAAGAAAACAAAAAAATAAAAACAGAAAAGATAAGTAAAAAAAATAAAGAAAAAACGTAAAAGTAAAAAATAAAAGTAATTAACGAAAAATAAAAGACAGAAAAAAATATTGAAAAAACAAAAAAAGTATTGAAAAAATAACACACAAAAAAACAGCAAAAAAAACGTTATAATGATTATATATGTAGTTTAATACTAAAGAAAAATAAAAAAATAGTAATAATAAAATAAATAAAAACCCGCGGATCGGACCGGACCGGACCGTCATAACCCGTGCGGGTTACATGGGGCGGGTTTAAGAAGGGTTAGGGCCAAGATTTCTAAGATGGACCGTCCTAACCCGCCCCGTCTTAACCCGTGGACCGTCCTAACCCGCCCCGCTCTAACCCGTGGACCGCCGCGGGTTTGACCGCCCCGCCCCACCCCGCCCCGTTTGGTAAACACTAGGTTGAATACAACCATCGACGTTTTTCGATTCGAGCCGTCTGATTTAGTCTCAACGGTTAGAGTTTTTCGGGCCTATCAATTCTGATATATTATGCACAGGACATCTGTAGCCATTGAAATTAAATCAGACGGCTGAGATCGAAACCATCCAGCGAAGTCCCGCATCTTCTGCTGTCGCTTAAAATGACAGCAGAGTTGTTGTCGCGTGATACGATCCGTCGGATCGAAATCGAAGGGCACCAATGTTTTAAAAAGGGGACCAGACTGGACGGTTCGACTGGCTCAACCGCGAACCGGACCACAGTCCGGTTCAAACTGAGTCGGTTTTTAGTGCGTTTGCAAATTTATTATTTTTAAAATTTTTTTTTTTTTACCCACCATGGTTCTCTAAGATGCCGACTATGTGCTCCATCCTCTAGGCTATATGGCCCTTTGTGTTTAACTTATGAATTATTTATATAAATTATATTATTCGATTTTTTTAAAATCGGTTCAATCGGTTGAACTAATTAGACCATCGATCCGATAGCTCTACTGGTTCGATGGTCGGTAGACCTGTCAAACGTGTGAAACGGAACGGAACAAGTTTGTTCCGTTTAACATTTTGTTTCCGTAACGGAACGAAATTACTCTTCCGTTTCCGTTTCATTTCGATAAACGAAACAATTTTCCATTCCATTCTTCATTTTCCATTGATTTCGGCACATTTTCGTATTCTGTTTCAGTAATGTTTACAAATTAAAATTTCGTTTTTAGAAACGAAACTGATTTATCTTTCGTTTAACTTTCTATTTGAATGAAACGGAACGGAAACGTTCAAAACGAAACACAATTGACAGGCCTAAATTGGTCAGTTTGGTTTTCAAAACTTTGAACGGAACACAATCAGTGAAGGAAAAAAATAATAAAAAACTCAACCTGCCCTCAATTAGACGAGTTGCCCGAAACGAAGAAAACCCTCTCCCTCCATCCGCTCCGCTCTTCTTCTCACCAACCCTCCGCCTCTTCTCCAAGCGAGCTTTTGCACGGCATGGATACTATGTTTGTGTACCTGTAATTGTAATCTGTTTGAGTAACTGTGGCATGGATACTATGTTTATGTACCTATAATCTGATTGAGTTTATGTACCATTGTTTACATAAATGACCATATTCAGATTGGAAAATAAATGAGCATATTTTGCATTTAGCAATTATAGAGGGAACTGTCAATAGTACAAGCTCCCGACTGCACTGGATAACAAGTTCCTCGGTACTTTTGACTACAACTACAAGCGCCTTACTACAAAGCTCCTGACATTTTATACTTGTCTTTTGCAATTTTCGCCCTGCAATTTTTAGTTTATTACTAATTTTAATTATTAAGAGAAAAAGTTTATACTGATATAGAATCTTGATCATATCCTGATATGCTTTTCAGTTTTAGAAAGCCTCTTGATATGTGTTTCATAATAACTAAATAACCATGAATGTGTCTACAAACTCGTACCTGTACCTATTGTACCCGCATGCGTTTCAATTTTTTAGTATAACCATAAATAACTTGAGTATACAGTCATAATGTGTTTACACAAACAAATAACTTGAATGTGACTAAATAACCATAATAAATAACTAAATAACTTGCCATAATGCGTTTCAGTTTTTTGAGTATACAGTCAACTAAACTTCAATGAACCAAAAAAGCAGAGATTGTGCCAGAAGGGCATAAACCCATTCAGTTCCTAAACTAAACCTCAATCAATCTATAAAACACAATGTCCAGATCAATAAACACAAACAATCTGTAAAACCCATTTAGTTTTCATTAAAATACAATTTTTTTCATCATAATAACTTTGCTATTTCATTTCCAACCACAATATTTAGATATTTCTTTCATTTACAAAATGTTGCCAACTGATTAGCCCACCATTTCTTTCATTTACAAAATGTTGCCAACTAACTAGCCTGTTATTTCTTTCATTTACACAATGTTGCCAAAAATAAAAATTGCTCTAAATCTTGTCTAGTCTTCTGTAATTTGCACATTGCTGCAAAAAAAAAAAAAATTATAAAGACAATATTTTAAATATCATATTTTGTTAAGATGTTTAAATGCACCTACTATATATGAAATGACATCTTTGAATAACTCTACATTTTTTTTTGCACAATCTAACAATTTGCATAAGCAATTTTAAATTTCATTCATTTCCAAAACACATCTAGTAAAGTCCAAAACATAGCAGATGTTGATTACTTAGTGCATATGTGTTAGCATTAGTACAAAACATGGAAAATATAAATTAACCTTACTGCAAAGATTTCAAATTTATTATTTACTACAGTCTCGAGTGTACTTTTTCAATGCTTGCAATCACTAAGATTTTTTATCACTGAAGTTTTTTTATCGCTAAGATTTATTTCTTCTACATCCAAATCTATCAAAAATCTCAAATTTTAGTTATTGTTACAGATTCATACTATTTTATAACCAAAAAAAGAAAAAAAATGAAATATGAAGTTACTGCTATTGGACCTTTGTTGTAGCAAAAGTGGACCTCCAAAAGCCTCAGACCCTTGATCCAGCCCTGGCAAAGTCCTTCTAACACAAAGGGTAGGCCCGATAGAAGGGGCCAGGGCCTAAAAAGCTAGACTTTGGAAGAAACAGGGCCTAGAGAGGTCATACTTAGGAAGGGCCTAAGGTTTTAGAGAGACCGAAGTTATGAATAATCGCGTACAATCTCAAGTGAAAGTTAAAATCCTATATGATCTAATCTAAATTGAACAAATCATTTCAAATATTTAAATTTTTGAATATGATGCTAAGACAAATTATATATATATAGAGTAAATCTATTGTGAACCATGATGTATAGAGCGCTCCGTGCACCACGACCGTTTGATCGGTGATTTTGTAAATTGACAAATCTAAATTAACCAATCCAATCTATATATTGAAATCTCATAACAAACAAAATTTTACAATTTTTACTATTTTTTTCGAATTTTTTAAAACTTGCCATTTTTGGCTTATAAATTAGTATATTTATAGCCAAAAATGGCAAGTGTTAAAAAATTCGAAAAAAATAGTAAAAAAATTTCAAAAATTGTAAAATTTTGTTTGCTATGAGATTTCAATATATAGATTGGGTTGGTTAAATTAGATTTGACAATTTGTGAAACCACCGACCAAAACGGTCATGGTGCACGGAAGCTTATACGAACCATGGTTCACAATAGATTTACTCTATATATATATAGAGAGAGAGATAATGGCTATAATACTATCGGTATGTAAACTGCTCTTGTAGGCTAGTTTTTTGTACCGTTAGATTGTTTCAAGATCCGTGCACAGATCTGATTTAGCGGCTCAGATAGAGGCGCTCAGCTCTTAATTTTTTCCGTCGTCTGCTGTTAAAGCGTCCGTCTCCGTCACTGATCTCTTTATTTTCTGTTCTCTCTTGACCAAACGTTGCTATTCCAAAGGAGATCTGCTCGCAACAAAAAAAAAAGAAAAACGCTCGCCTGATCCCAAAAAAGGGAAAACCTAAAGCTAAACCTCTCCTGTTCGACTCGATTTTCCCTTTCCCCGCCTTCTCTTCGTTCAGTGCTCGACGCTCAACTTCTACTTACTGCTCTCTGTGGCGAAGGTGGGCCCGGCATGCAAGACCTCCCTACAACGACTAATGCTCCATATTCAATCTCCTTTACTACTCGTCAGTTCAACCATTGACAGACCTGTCTCAGCTGTACGTCTCCATTTGCTTTGAGGAGCTGCTGACGACCCTCTAATTCAGGTAATTTCCTTGTCCTTTTGCGTATCTTCAGTTTGTTGGTATGTTTGGGAATAAAATTTCTCAATTGGGCCTCTAATGATACAACTTGACTAGGTTATAATGTTATCGTTTTACAAATGTCAAAAAAAAAATTAGGAATACACAGCATCGCAGAAGCAAATTTCATAATTCCAATTATCTTTAATTGGGTTTTTGATGATTCCATTTATATTTTCCATTTCAGTCATCCTGCTAGTGGATTGGATAAGCACAATTTAATCTTCTCTACCCACCATCACTCACTTGCTGAGTTTTCAAACCCTTTTCTTAATTGTTAAAGAAAGTATGTAAGGAGACTAAATGGTGCTTAATTGTTTATATGGTCCTCAATAAAGCATAATTGTACAGTTTTAATCACTAATTTAAATTTACTTAGGCATAAATTTACAGCTTTATGTGGGCCTCAATAAAGCATAATAGTAGAATAATATAGAGAATGGGTAATTAGTTACTGATACCAAATTTTGTACCTGTGAGGAGCAATGGTAGTTGTTTACATACTTTTAGAATCGTAAAATGTATCGTGTATCGATGGATTTAGTATCGAACCGTGTATCGTGTATCGTAACGAATCGTCAAAGATACACTAAGCTATCCATGAAATTAAGTAGAATAATTAGTTAGAATATATATTGGAAGATTTATCATTAAAAGGAAGATTTAGTAAAGCACTATATCATTATTATAATCATTTATCCATCTACGCATCATTAGGTGTAGTCTATGACTATTGGTTATTACTTATTACTATATAATCTATCTAATTGTTTTTTAGTAACATCATATGAATAAATTATAAAATTAGATTATAAATTATTGTATTTTTATTATCATTATTATATTATATTTACTATATAAAATATAAAAATTGTAGTTATTCATTATGTTGTACTTGTATAATATTATATTATTATAATGTTCATATTCATTATTAATTATTATATTGTTTATAAAATATTATACTATATAATATATAAATTATAATTATCATAATCATTATATTATTATTATTATTATTATTATTATTATACTATATAATGGAAATTATACGGAAAAGAGAAACACAGGATAGAGCCCACTTGAGCCCATTTCATGTCAAGGGTCCCACATGTCGGTTTCTTCTCTTTCCTTTTCCCATTCACATTTTACCATCTCTGGCGCACGATTAGTCGGCACGAACAAAGGACGAAGAAATATTTTATTAAAAAAGTTGAACGCCACTGTGTATCTTGCGCTCTGATTGGTCGATAGCGTATCGCTCGTATCGTACGCATCGATACGATACGCGAATCGCACGCCGTCGCGCTCACGATTCCAACGATACCAAGGGTCGGCGATACAGAGGCACGGTTCGTCTCGATTGGCCTTTGACTCGTACCGCTACATACGATTCGCTACGTGAATCGTACGATACTAAAAAGTATGGTTGTTTATATTATGTGTCAACCCTGATTGTTTCTAAATGAGAAATGTAGCAATGTCACTTTTTTTAAATAAATTGGAAGTGCTTTAGTTTCGATGTAGATCAAAACTAGTGTTGAACCTTTCTAATCAGAAGCTTGCTATTTGTTTTTCGATGCAGATCAAAACTAAACAGAGAGGAAAAATGAAAATGTATAGTTGATTTCAAAACTCGACAGAAATCGGACCCATTAGTTGAAGATGCTGAAATCAATCGGACCCATTTTGAATTTGTGCAGGTGGCATGGGGCCCAGGAACGTACACCGGTGATGTACTGGTGGCCACTGGTACGAGTCTGTACCAACCTTGGTTTATGTACTGGTATGACGCCTCCTTTCTCAAGGGCATACAGTGAACATTAACTCAAATATTGTTTCAACTTTAGATTTTGGTTGGGGCTGATGCGGTTGAAGCCAAGAAGAAGGCATGGTGTCCAAATCAGCAGTTGTGGAAGATGAAGGCTTGGAATACGTTTTGTAGTGTTTCAAATTTAGTTTTTTGTAACTGTTTTCTTTCCAGAATTGAAACTAAGGCATATACTTTTCAGATTTATGCATGTTCCATCTATCGTGCCAGAAAGTTGTTGATTAATTTTACTTATCATGTATCAACATTTGCTAAGATCAATGCATGGAAGCAGTGCATGGTACCACAACTGCCTGGTACCTGTGTTAAAATCAATGCGTGCATGCACTGCATGGAACTGCATTTAGGCTCATCAGTTGTTATAGATTGTTTATAGGAACCAACTGTTATATACAAATTGTTTAGGCGCATCAGTAAATATACAACTGTTATAGACTGTGTGTTTGTTAAACTCTGATTTTGTTTAGGTGCATCAGTAAATATACAAATGTTATAGAGAGATTAGAAATCTTTGTTGTATCAAGTAAACATTAGACAAAAAAAGTGGTATCCATATCGTAGCCAAAAATTTTTTTTGCATTTACACATGTAAACATATTAACACGCTTATTATTTACAGCATGTAAGCAAAAAATAAAAATAGTCAAATTTGTCTTAACACTGCAAAAAATAAAAAAAATTGTCAAAATTTTTAGACATGTACACTAGATAGATTACTGGTACACTAGAGAGATCACAAACCATGAACACTTAATGTCTGGCTGCTCTCTGCTTGATCTTCAATGATACCACCTCTCAAATGTATGACAAAACAAATATTTTTAAAACAAAATGAACAAGTCTGAAAGTGCAAAACTGAAAGTCTGAAACTACTGATCATGCTCTGGACCATAGGTGCAGCTTCAATACATTTGAGATCACATTTCAGTCTTTTTTATTTCATTTGATATTCTTCAGCTTCCTTGAAATTGAATTACTTCATCTGTTCCTATAGTCAAAAAAAAAAAATTTTAAATGTCATTTTACCTAATTAATATCAGATACAGCAATTTTTCCTAAATTCCATTGATAGAGTTAGGAATTTAACTCAAATAAGAGAAAGGGGAAATTGTACAAATTCTTTTTTTTTTTTTGAGATATGACATTTGCCCAGGTGTATTTGTATTTATAAAAAAAAAGGAGTTTATGTACAGCAAGGGGACGAGAAAGTCCCCAAAAATTAAAAAGAAAATAAACCAAAACTAAATTTTTCAAAATCAGTTTTGCAATCGGAACCATGGTCACAAAGAAAAGAGCATGAAAGAAGTACCTCCGACCTTCTACTATTACAAGAGATCCTCGATCGACTGTTCGTCGGTCTAATTGAGACGCCGATCTGATCGAGTTGCTTCGAGAGAGGCGATCCGGCGGAGGCGAAGGCGTAGAAACCCAGGCTAGGGTTCGCTTTTCTTTTATTTTTCGGCTGGCTGATATGTTGCAAGGGTGGGGGGGAGAGAGACACGACGTAATTCATGAGAGAGAGAGAGAGAGACGGAGCTTAACAACAAGAGAGACGGGAAAAATTAAAGTAAAGGAGGAGGGGATAGCGCTTATATCTAAGCCGTTCTTTTAGATCTCCGCACGGATCTTGAAACAATCTAACGGTACAAAAAACTAGCCTATAAGAGCAGTTTACATACCGATAGTAGTATAGCCATTCTCTCTCTATATATATATATAGTTCTCATTTTTTATGCTACATTATTTCATATATTTGTAATTTTAATTCATTGATACGTTAACAAAACTGTTTTTTTTTTACTTTTTCTATGTTATTATAATATAACCAATCTTAAACCCAAATTAAAGATGAAAAATAAAAAATATTACATATAATAAAAAAATAAATGTGTATAATTATATTTAAATAATTTATGTCATTTTTATTATCTTTTACAAATAAAAATTGTTCATTTTAAATATAGTTTAAATAAATATTTAAATAAATATATTATCTGTTTGTCGACCCTTCAAGTCTGGCCTCTTAAAATTCGGAGAGTCTAAAACGGCCAGGCTTGAGAAGGACCAGACTCAATCTTTATATTTAGGCCCTTCTAAATTCGGTCCTTCCAAAAGCCTTCCTAAGTTCGGTCCAGTTCGATCCTTGAGTAGGCCCTTTTAGACCCGACCTCCCGAGAGCCCGGTCCAGCCCTGAAAGACGTTCACTAAGTGGACCTTTCTTTTAGTACTTATCGATGGCCTTCACAATGTTTCATACAATATTTCTCATATTACAGCTAGCAATTAATCTAAAAAATTTGAATAATTGATTTGCAAATAGTCCTAATTTACTGGCCGTTAGCTGTATTTATGCGACACTCGGACAATGGAAGGAGAGAGAAGTACCCAGATTGGTATGATCATGGAGTACCAAGATTCATTGTTGCTGTGCGAGAAATTTTGACCTTAAACACTGATTCTCCTTCTGAAAAGTCTTTCCAAAGGAGAAAGAAGTCTATGAAAAAAATGAAATAAAGTAACTAATACATGAATTATCTTGATTTCGTGTTCAAAACGAAACGGTTAACGCAACACTTTATTTTTGTGGTTGTTTTAGATCTTATGCACTCCTAAGCATCATGCACCTTGCCACTTACAAGTTTAGTTATTGTCCGTTACAAAGCCCGCAAGATAAAAGGGCCCTTGCCCCTTGTAAGAGTCACATGGATTGGGAGTTGGGACTACATATTTTCAAGTTCTACTCCATTGCGACGATTTCTTAACCCAACAATGCTGGTAGAAGGCTTTTATTAATGTTAACCCAACAATGCATGCACAGTTTAGAACATAGTACTATAGTAGTACATGTTCATGTTCTCTTAGATGAATCTGAAAGTGTCCAAACAAAGACAAAGTACATGTGAGGACCAATGTGTTAATTCTCTCGTAATTACAACATTAAATATTCTTAAGTTTTAAAATTGTTTTTGCCTAAAATTTTTGTAGAGCCACCATAGCAATATTATATTCTGCAATTTAAGACATGTAGAGCTATTTAACACAATTCTAAGTATACGCCATTGCGTGGCTAAAAAATTGACATCGCCAAAATCTGACAAGTTTCGAAATAAAATAAATAATATTTGAGAAGTTCACAAGCTGTAACGCTAATGAGAATTGCACATTTGCAATGCGTATGGGAAGACTAGCATACATTAATTCGTAACAGGGACGTAAGACGGTATATTTTATCTTCTTTTCTCTAGTTACTTCCACGCAAATATGTCCTAGTTAGATAAGAGAATAGATACTACATGACGTGTCCAATTTGTTCCTTCCTTGAAATAACACAGGGATATGCATTTAAACGTTTCATTTTATTTCTTTGCTTGTTAGATTGTTTGGTAATAAGATTTACACTCTCCGTGTTTGACTTCTTCCCCAACTTATACGTGTTGCTTGTTTAATTTTTTTTTTAGGCAAGAATTTGGAGAATCAAGTATGCTGTATGCAATCCCCTAACATCAGTTTGACCCAATTGTAAATTATGTCGTAAATATAATCTATTCGTAAATTGTTTTTCCCCCCAACGAGTTTTGCAATGTAAAATAACGTAACTTTTCAATTAAGGCTTAGACTTTCCACCAAACATATAATAAATATTTGCCTTAGATTGCCAGGGTAAGAACTTATTTCCTTTCTAGCGTAAAAGTCCGACACAACACACTATCTGGTTTTGCACGCAAAGAAATAATTAAAAAAGAAAAAAAATCCACTAGTAATTGGTTCCAATTGATTCTATCCAATAAATTAAGATGACAAATTGACTCTATTTCCGCGCATTATATTCCTATATATTCTAAATTTGCGGATCCAAAACCGAACCCGCCAGCCCAACGGCCCAACACAAACCTTCATACTGCATTCAAACTCTTTTCTATTATAATTATAATATTCAAATCCACGTCCTCATCACTTCCCTCCCTCTCTCATAAATTAATTTAGGTTCAAAAGTCGTTGCAAAAAAGAAAGAACAACGATATCTTTTCTTATATAATACTTCCAAAAAATACTTCAAATAAGCGAAAGAGAAATTTACAACGGCATAGTAGATCTAACGGATGGCTTTCATCAATAAAGAAAACAAAGACCAGGATAATCGAAAAATATATAATACTTCCAAAAAAATAAATGTTTACTGGCTCTCTTGACTATAGTATATTACCCCCCCCACCCCCCCCCCCCCCCCAAAAAAAAAAAAAAACAAAACAAAACAGGAAATTGGGAGAATGCTTCAGAAATACCAGTATGCCACTTGCATACTCCAAAAGGTCCCTATCTTGAGATTCTCCTGTTTTTTTTTTTTTTTTGTTAAAAAAAAAATCTTGAGATTCTCCGACATATCATTTTAAAATAGCCATTAAGTTTTTATTTTTGAGTTTTGACTCTGCTATTCTACTTTTGTCACAAGATTAACCAAAATTCCTATGAATTGAATTTTCCAAGCATCGTAAAAAAGATTTCTATCAAAATGTTGTTTCTTAAGCATCATAAATTTTTAAAATTAGTAATGACAAAAAAAATGGGTGATTTAGATTTGTGCCACTATAAAAGTTAGAAATTAGAGGTATGTCATCACTAAATAACAAATTATTTTTATGCCAGCATTAAATGATAATAATTAGATTTATTTCATCAGTCAATTAATTTGACAATTTTGCCACTATAAAACATTATAATTAGAAATCCATCATACCAATGAATAATACGCCATCACTATAAAATGTTTAAATTTCAAATTCAAAATTTTAAATTTAAAAAATTTTAATTTAAAATTTCAAAATTCGGAATTTCTTTTTTTTTTCGAAATTAAAAATCTAAAATTTTGAATTTTAAATATCTACTTTTTTTGAATTTGAAATTAAAAAGTTAATATTTGGAAATCTAAAATTAAAAGTTTGATATTTTAAATTTTCAAATTTTTTTTGTTGTCAATAAATTTTTTTCAGTTCTCAATAATTTAATCTAATGGCCATTTGGACATTTTGAAAATGTTGGAGTGTCATTTCTCTAATAAGATGACATATCTTTAATTTTGACAAAATATAATGGAATAAAAGTAATTTTAACCATTTTATACTGACACAAAACTAATCTATAATTTAAGAGTGACACATATCTAATTATCAATTTTCATAGTGGCATATATCTAATTATTTTAAATAGTTCTTGTTTTTTCAAGGAACAAATATATCATTTTCTGAAATTATTCAATACATTACAACTTAACTTACAAGTTGAAATATATATAACTTTCTTATTGACCTGAAAAACAAAATCAGGAAGCCCAGAAAAACATAAAGGTGACGACATGTTAACACAACAATTTACATCTAATAACAAGAGTATCATTCCCTCAAACAAACTAACACCATTTCTCAAATTCTCAACTTTTGCAGTTTTTGTATAACACGGTCTCTGCCTTGCTAAAGCGAGAATAACATCTATAATTAGTCAAAGTTGTTATCTATTATAGTTCAATCCATACTAATAAAACTTACAACATACAAATATATATAACCGGAAAGACAAGATGCACAAAATTAGAAATAAAAAGGAAACAATTGACAATGACTAATCTTAAATTAATAATCATGAACAACTTCACGTATCAACTTAAAAAATTTGAAATTTCAAAATAATTTGTATATATATGTTGTTAGATATATAATTAGAGTACTAGGTAAATTTCATACATTATGATTCATTTAGCGATGCATTTAGAGCTGTTAATTTTTTAATTACTAAATAATTTAAATTAATTGGTATATAATAAAAAATTTAGAGCTGTTAATTGGAATATTATAAAAATTATACTACCAATTTATGATTTTTTATATATATGATATGATATTTGCACTAATCAAATCGTTCTTGTAATATTAGATTCTCAATTTTAACTTTATTTTTGGTAATTTCAAGTGATCATTTCTTAAAAATGAGAAAAATAGAACATTATCCTATATTTGCAGATAAATTTTTTTGTTTTAATTACATTAATTATAAATAGTAGAATATAAAATGCACTTAGGACATTATTAAAAACGTTTAGTAAATAATTCATAATCATAAAAGTGTATATATATATATATATATATATGTGCATTGAACCCGGACACCATAATAAGAAATGAAAAAAAAAAAAATTAGCACAAACTCTAAACAAACGGAAAAGGAAAACTGAAAACCCAAAACACCTAATTATATCCAGTAACTAGATTAGCTAAGCCGTCCCGCTGCTCTCCAACAAGTCTCCATTTGTAAATATTTGGTTGTGATTATCGTTATCCCCAATCAGCAATCAATCATGCTCCCATCAACCCACGGAACACAATCATGGTAAAACACTCCTCCTTCCCATGACGCCACCATAACAACGACCCTTCACCCCCAATCCCCCTCCCCTCTCCTCATTAACCGATCCTGTATCCCTCCTCCTCTCTCAAATCTCAATTCCACCAATCCCTCTTCTCTTCTCTCAATTCATGCTTCCCAATTCCCACTCCCCACTCTCCGCCCCGTGGCGCGGCTATGTGGGTCCCATCCCTATTCACCCAACCAACCCGCACCATTTGAGTCAATAATCCGATCCCACCCGCACCCCGATGGCCGCACACTCCGACTCGGGCCGCACCACTGAGCAGATCGTGTCGCAGTTCCTCTCCAAGGCACTCCACGCCATTCTCGCCGCTCGGATCCCCTACATCCATGGCCCTACGCCTCCTCCGTCTCGCCACCCGCGCAAACGCGACCGCTGGTTCCACCTCGCCCTCGGCGACCCGCCTCCTGCTTTGGAACACCCTTCCGGCCTCATCCCAAACGGCGTCATGGAACCTCTCGTCGTCGATATTCTCCTCTCCCCACGCGACGACCCCACCATGCCTGAGGCCATCGTCGAGCGCTGGGTGGCCCAGTGCGAAGCCCCTGCCCCCTGGTCCCCACTGCATTCCCCCGCTGAAACCTCCTCCAATTCCTTCCTCGTCAAACGAACCTACAAGAAATCTATTATTCTACTCCGCTCCATCTACTCCGTTCTGCGCCTCTTGCCAGCGCAACGGGTTTTCAAAATGCTTTGCGCCTCCAATCAGTCTTACAACCATGACTTGACTTACCGGGTTTCTTCTTTTGCCGAGCCTTTTTCCAGGAAGGAAGAGGCTGAGTTTCAGTACCACTGCTTTGCTCCCGTTGAGACCCAATCCGGACAGCTGGCCGTTTCGGTGCAGTATAGACCGAGCCTGTCGCAGTTCAACCTTGAGATCTCGTCCCTTCTACCCCCTATGCTAATTACTGATTATGTTGGCAGCCCGGCTGCCGATCCGATGAGAGCGTTTCCTTCCTCTCCATCTGAGAGAACCGGCACGCGGTCTTCCACTTCATTTCCTTTGAGAGGGTCCCAGCATGGCCAACCTTCTACTTCTGCACCTGCTTCTGCTCCTGTATTTTTCAATAGGCCCCACAGTTGGACCGGTGGCCCTTCCGAGGTGCCGTCCAATCGGGCCCAACATCCAAACCACCCACCTACTGGCTCCTATAGAAAGCCGGCATTCAATTTTGATGAGTTTAAATTCTCTCCACCATTTTACATGTCCCCCACACCATCACCTCCTAAATTTAGTGGCAGTTACATGCAGTCTCCCTTGCGGTCCGAGACTGCACCTGTCAGCATACCACAATCTGGCTCGAGTAAGGTTAAGGTGCTCCGTAGCCCGAATCTGTCGGACCCGACACGCAATTTCTTGCCGCCCCCTTCACCAAGGAGTGCGAGAACAACAGACCCCTCCAGTCAGGATTCAGATAGTAGATCTTTCCGAAGACCTGACGGATTGAGGACCTCTGATGGTTACTCCAATATGTATGGCACCCCCAAGGTAATTGTTATGTTATGGGTTCATCTTTTGTCATTTTACAGCACAGAAGGTATCTTTATTACCAGTTACCCCAAGGTAATAGTTATGTTATGGCTTCATCATTTGTCAGGTGACAGCATAACATATAGTTGGTATTTCCTTATGTCCAAGAATCATGCTTCATTTGCTGAAAGGGCATTTGGAATTTCTAAGGCAAGAGTATTTTTTGGTTACTTAAAAGAGAAATGAAATTAAGGAGAGTAAAATTATGTGAGGATACATCTGACAAATTAGACTGCACTATTATTATATTCCATATATCTGATATGATTTGTGTCTAATTGCCGGAGCTTTGAAGTGTGGTCCAACCTAGTATTTAAAAAGCTAAAATGTATACTGAGATTTACTGAGTTTATTTTTGCTAGGTTGCTAGTTGAAATAGGCTCAATTCCGATTGTATGATTTAACAGCATCAATTATCTCAGATTTTCTGAGTTTATTTCAGCAATAATAATCAAAAGAAGGCAGACAGGTCTTAATTGTTATTTCTGATTTAAAGTTCCTGCATGACAAGTTGATCTAAGGCCTTTTAATGTTAGAAAAGCTTGGCAATGGCTGTCAAGTAGGTTGATCTAAGGCTTTGATTCTGAAAAACTCATAAACCTGATGTTCTCTGATGTTCATTGGTGTTATACGCTGGTACTAATTTTATCTAACTTTTGATTGGATTGAATTGCAATGGTTCTAGGGTCTGAAGGATGGTAGGGATGATTCTGGAAGATTCTCATTGAGTGGTTCTCCCAGGTTTACGTTTTCAAGGAGTTCGAGCAGAATATCGGTACCTGATGACCTTGATGACCCTGATTTTTCTTATCCATTTGCTGTTGATGATGTTGATTCCTCTGACTCTCAAGCTAGGTAGAAATTATTTTATTTTGGAAATTAATTTGTTCCGACTGGACTATTTTTATGTTTCTAAACACCCTAGGACCTGTAATACTGATACCCTCCTTTCTGATTTGCTTGGTATACCTTTTCACTATTATATTTGAACCCACTAGCTCATGTTTGAAAGAATTGTGCCAACCGCATGAACCTAAGATGGTTTATTGTCATTATACATGTAGTTTATTTTACCTTATATCATCAAGTTATCTGTTTATTCATTTTAAATGCTCTTATCGGCCTTATGCTTAGTATTTGGCAATTCTTTAGGTTGGTGAGCTTATTTTACCACCCACTGACCACAAAGCTCATCACCAAAATGGGATAATGTTGGATTTTCTTATAATTTATTAGTGGTGTCAAAGCTTTTTCAAAGAAAGTCAATTGTTAAGGATATGTAATTCTTAAAGGAAGGTCCCTGAGTATATTCTTGTTTGCTCCCCTGTAACTAGCTATATTGCCTCTTTGACATGAAAATGCTTGACATGACTAAATTTTTTATTTGGACCCAATTATTTATTCAAATTTTATTAGGTCGTATATGTTCATTTTATCCATATTTTAGTTTACCCTCTGCAAATAGTATAATTGCTGTGCTTCTAAATTGCAACATCATATGTTATTTCTAGGAGCAATGACGGGAAAGAAGTGTCAGATTTCGGCCATGCATCGTCGTCCCACAAATCTCAAGATGCTGCTGTTGGTGTCTTGGTGCACATGCTGAGAACAGCAGCGCCACTTCGAGACTCTACCTACTCATCTCAGTCGTCAAAATCTGAACTGCAAGAAGAAGGCCTAGGCAGCACCTCTAGTTTTTTCATGTCCCGCAAGGCATCTGACGCACTAGAGGAGCTGCAGAGCTATAAAAGTATCAAAGAGATGCTTCTTTCTCAGAGCAAAGGCAAGCTGCATTGATCTTTTAGGAGGAACATTTAGCTAGCCTCTTTGTTTCTGTATATAGATTTGTTGGGATAATGGCAGATTTGTTTGTTTGTATTTCTACAAACATTTGTAAAACAGGGGTTGATAATTTAGAGGACACGAATACGTTCTACTGAATCATCGAAGCGAACTAAACCAAGTATGTAGTGATGTAATGCTGGCAGATTAATTAGTGAGTTGTTCTTTTGTTGTTGTTAAATTCAAGATACGGATTCATTTGTTCTTCATCCGCACGTGCATTCCTTTATTTTTGTTCATTAATTTGGTTGTTTTTTAGCACATGGATGTACAGTGTAGCAATAAAATGTCTACATTCATTCTACCTATAGAAAAAGCAACACAATATCTATTATATGATAACAAAAAATGTCTATATTCATTGTACTTTCGAAAATTAACCCAGTATCGGTAATCGGCTTGACAATGTCTAGATTCATTCTACCGTAGGATTTAACGGACTAACGGTGTATCTATTTGTAGGTAAGCAACTCTATTTGAACTTTTCTATTTTGTGTCTGACTACAATATTTTTACTGCACAACTTCTCATAAGGTTCATCTTTCCTTTTAGAAAGTATAAATCTCACCGTTTAAATCCAAATCTTTTGACTGTTAAGTTAGTACGATCGGGATTTGTTACATAAATATATCATACTTATAAAGTCAACCCAACATAACGGTGTTTGCACGACACAGCAA
Organism: Rhynchospora pubera; assembly: GCA_028095005.1. Taxonomy (NCBI): domain Eukaryota; kingdom Viridiplantae; phylum Streptophyta; class Magnoliopsida; order Poales; family Cyperaceae; genus Rhynchospora; species Rhynchospora pubera. The sequence goes on from CM051460.1 coordinate 326,286,423, forward strand.
AGCTTTTGATCATGCAAAACAAAAGACCTTGAAATTGTTTGCCTTAATTTGACATAAAAGGAGATTTGAAGTTCTAGATAGGGTCTAACCCTTGGGCTGTGTATACAGAAGACTAGAAGAGCCTGAAACAATAAAAGTTGTAGATAGATAGGGTCTAGCCCTCTATCTAATAAGGTATTAAGGTTTGTGGTTTGGACTTGGGTCAAGACCATCATCCAAAGAGTTTTGCTTTCTGTATAATTATCGAGAAATTGGGCCAATAAAAAGGTCATTGGGTCAGGCCATATAGTTCTAAACTATAAATGGATGTCGATTTTTATTGTCATTTGTCAAGATCAGGTACAGGAAATTCTCTGTCCGCTCGCTCCTTTGTAGTTTTTCTTCAAATGATTATCACAGTCACTGTCAGTTCAAGGTTTTGAAAGTAAAAAAAAAATATATATATATATATTCCTTTGCCGATATTTATAATTGGAATCAATTTATAAAGTTTACTTGCTGTCCTTTGGTGTGCTTGATTACACAAGAATAAGAAAGTTGGGGCAAAAAAAAAAAAAAAAAAAGAGTTCTTATTACTATTCAAAAAAAATCTTATTCTTCATTTTATCCCATATTTGAATGTGGCATAACTTTTCTTTCATTATTTCTCTTCCATTCTTGTGCAATCAAACAAAAGTATTTGTTGTGCTTCCAATATTGAATTTGTACTTGTTGGTGTAAAAGTCAAATAATAATCCGGATAGTGTCGATATAAGTAAAAATAAATAAATAATTAAAATAGTTTTATCCGAATCGCGCTAGACGTTGTCCTTAAGCGTATTCCATCTCAACGTGCGATGAGTAATGAATTTTAATTTCATAAAAGAATACAATGAAAATACTCATCAGCAAAATTATCAAACGAAAATAAAATTTTGAGTTTATTTTCAACATATGTTTCAACAGTACTTTGCTACATCTCGCAAAATAAATCTATTGACTGGTGTTCGGTGAGAAATAAAATTCTTCAAATATCCGACAACCTTCATCTTGGGGCTCATTACCAAAATTACTTCCACTAAATTAAGTTTGGGGGGATTTAAATTGGGTGCACTGCAACTTTAATGTTAATTAGACAGGAAGTTTTCTGTATTATTAAAAGTTAAAACAATAACTTCAGCTGAAGAAACTCAGAATATGCCTTCCGGAGTTGTCACCAGCAAGCAGTTAGCCAGTTAGCAAAGATAATTGAGAAAACCTAGAGAGTCAATGACGACGACGCTCGTCCCAAATCACCGGTCCGCCAGTGGAGGCCGGCGATAAATGGTTTAGTGGAATTAGAAAACACAAAGAAATGCTAAATAGCAAAGAGGAACTCAAAGAGCCCAAAGGGAAATTTCATTAATTAATCAACTAAACTGTTTACAATGACAAGCACCCCTTTATATAGGGAGGCGGTGCCTTGGGACCCAATCTCATACATTTTCGGAAATAGTAACCTAAAAAGGAAATTTACGGAAATAGAAAGGAAATATGAAAATTACAAATATAATAATGTCCTAAAGTAAATCTACGTCGGAATCTGAGTCAAACTCGGGTGAAACACATTCGGGTGAAGTATCTTCGGGGGAGGGTAGTGAGATATGTTCGGGTGAAGCACCTTCGGGCGAGGGTAGTGAGATATGTTGGGGTAAAGCACCTTCGGGCGAGGGTAGTGAGACATCCTCGGGTGAAGCACCTTCGGGCGAGGGTAGTGAGATATGTTCGGGTGAAGGTAGTGAGATATGTTCGGGTGAAGGTAGTGAGGTACCTTCGTCATGCTCCCCGGGTTGAGAAAAGCTTGACCTCAAGCTTGTATTTTCACCATAGTACTTGTGAAGATGACGAACATTAAATACGTCCGAGATGTGCATATCCTCGGGCAACATGATTCTGTAGGCATTCTCCCCGAACTTTTCCAGGATTGGATAAGGTCCGAACTTGCGTCGTGTAAGTTTATTAAATTCACCTCGCGGATAGCGATCTTTGCTCAGATAGACCCACACAAGCTCTCCCACCTCGAATTGTGCTTGTCGGCGCCTTTTATCCTCGTAGGCTTTATACTTTTCATAAGCTGCCTTTAAATTCTGGTGAACTTGAGCATGAATCTCTTGTAGATCTCGGACCCGAGAAGTTGCATCACTCGGACCTTTGTTTGGAACGTCCACTGGTAATAGGTCGAGAGGACCTCGGGGAATGTATCCGTAGAGCACGTAGAAAGGAGCAAATTGCGACGAGCGGTTGACAGAGCAATTGTACTCGAACTCAATTTTTGACAGGAGAGTATCCCAGGTTCCAAATGAGGTCACTTGAGCTCGCAACATATTCGCGAGACTCCTGTTCACCGCTTCAGTTTGTCCGTCTGTCTGTGGATGGCATGTGGTGCTAAACTTCAGCTCGGTTCCAAGACGAGACCATACTTCCTTCCAAAATATACTCATGAACTTCACATCTCGGTCAGAAACTATGGAACTCGGTAGTCCATGATGGCGTAGGACCTCGACGAAGAACAGTTCGGCAACTTTTCGCGCATCAATTGTTGTTTTGCAAGCCGCGAAGATGGCCATCTTGCTGAACCGATCTACAACCACAAAGATGCTGTCATTTTTCTTTTTGGTTGTTGGTAAACCCACAACAAAGTCCATCGATATGTCTTTCCAAGGTGCTGTTGGAATAGGCAGAGGTGTGTATAGCCCTTGGTTGGTGTCGGTTCCCTTAGCAGCTTGGCACACTTGGCAGCGCTTCACAAATAGTTTGATGTCTTTTGACATGTTCGGCCAGAAGAACCTCTCTCGAATCAAGCGAAATGTTTTCTCAGTTCCAAAATGTCCTTGCTTGTGCAACTCTTGAACTATGAAAAATCGGAGTGAGGTGTTCGGAATACACAGCGAGTTTCCAAAGAAGAGGTACCCATTGTGAATAAGATAATCATGTCGGGTCTTCAACTCCACTGCTTCAACTATGGGTCCGAATTCAGCATCTTCTCTAATCTCGCGAGGTAGCTCTTCGAACCCGAGAACCACATTCTTCATTGCCGACATCAAATTGACACGGCGACTTAAGGCATCAGCCGCCTTGTTGCTCACACCAGATTTATGCACGATGGTGAAGGTGTATTCTTGTAACATGATGAACCACTTGGCATGACGAGAACTCAGTTTGTTTTGATCTTGTAAGAACTTCAGGGCTTGATGGTCAGTGTAGAGGAGAAATTCCTTGGGGAGGAGATAATGTCGCCAGTGTTGGAGGGCCCGAACAATGACATAGAGCTCAACATCGTAGACCGAGTAATTCACTCGCGGCCCACCAATCTTCTCACTGAAGTAAGCAATTGGCCTCTTCTCCTGAGATAAGACAGCTCCAATGCCAGTGAAGGAGGCATCACACTCAACTTCGAACACTTTATCAAAGTTCGGCAAAGATAGCACAGGGGCGTTAGTGAGCACACTTTTGAGCTGTTCAAATGCTTTCTGAGCCTTTTCGTTCCAAGCGAAGTCTTTCGCTTTGAGTAAGTCAGTGATTGGTGAGGTGATTGAGCTGAAACCTTTAATGAACCTCCGGTAGAAACCAGCGAAACCAAGAAATGAGCGAACCTCCCCTATGGTTGTTGGGCTTGGCCAGTTGCGGATGGCTTCTACCTTGCTAACATCTGGACTCATTCCTTTGCTCGAGATGATAAAACCTAAGAAGGTGAGGCTCGGAACCATCCACGAACACTTCGCTGGATTGGCGAATAGTTGGTTTGCTCGAAGTGTCTCAAGCACTTCGCGTAGGTGGTGCAAGTGCTCGGTCTTGTTCCGGCTGTAGATAAGGATATCATCGAAGTATACCACCACAAATTTGTTGAGAAAGGGGCGGAGTACTTGATTCATCACTCTCATGAAAGTGCTTGGAGCATTTGACAAGCCAAAGGGCATGACAACCCACTCGAATAGTCCGTCCTTAGTCTTGAAGGCTGTCTTCCATTCGTCTCCAGGTTTGATACGGATTTGGTGGTACCCGCTCTTCAAATCGACCTTTGAGAAGACCATAGCTCCGCTTAGTTGATCGAGCATGTCCTCGAGTCTTGGAATGGGAAATCGGTACTTGATTGTGATTCGGTTGATGGCTCGACTATCCACACACATTCGGAACGTGCCATCTTTTTTCGGAACGAGTAGCGCTGGAACAGCACACAGGCTTATGCTCTCTCGCACAAAACCCTTGTCAAGCAATTCTTGCACTTGTCGACGTAGCTCTTCGTGTTGATCTGGGGACATTCGATAATGAGCTCTGTTAGGAAGACTCGACCCTGGCACCAAGTCGATTTGGTGTTGTATGTCCCGGAGAGGTGGGAGTCCATCAGGAAGCTCTCCGAGAACATCTCTGTATGTGGCTAGGATTGGCTCAACCAATCCTCGTGGTAGTTCGCTAGGCTCGTGTTCTGTGAATGAGGTCGAGGCCACGATCCAACACATTCTCTCAGTTTCAAGTTCGGTCTCAAACTCATCTGTGGGCACACAAAATATCGTTTTTCCTGTGTTAGAGAAATCTTTTTGCAGAGGTAAAATGTGTACCTTCTTGTCTCCCAACTGGACTGAATAGAGATGCTTGCAACCATCATACACAGCATGATTGTCAAATTGCCATGGTCGCCCCAAGATGAGGTGCGATGCATCCATCGGAACGACATCTGCTCGAACAGTGGTGGAGTAGTTCGGGCCGATTGAAAACTCGACTTGACATCGTCTGTTAACCATAATCTCGGCGTCCTTGTTGACCCATCCGAGCTTATAGGGGTGAGGGTGTGGTGTAGTCGCGAGGTTCAACTTCTTCACAGCTTCTTCGGAGATTATGTTCTCCCAACTTCCAGAGTCAATGATTATGTTGCACTTCTTTCCTTGGATAGAGCACTGAGTTTTGAAAATGTCGTGCCTTTTCCAATTCTCCTTGGTGGGTGGTGCAAGACATAACCGTCTGGCAACTAGGCTCTCTCCTCCGACATCCTCGGGACTAGCCTCGTAGACCTCTTCATCAGCTGCAACATATCCCTCTCCATCCTCGAAATAATCATCTTGATCAACAGCATACTGAACTCGAGATTTAGGACACTCATTGGCATAGTGTCCAAGAGAGTGACACCTATGACAACGAATGTTCGCTTTACGATTGTCTGAGGGGTTGTTCGGATTTGGCAAGGGAGGTGTGTTGCGGGACGGATAAGTGTTCGGATTTTCCGACGGAATGACAGTTCTTGTTGCCTCGGATTGAGTTCGACCCGCGGTTGGTACATGTCTCGGAGGCAAGCTACGACTTCGAGCTTGTTGTTGCTCTACTGCCTTCGCCTTGGATTGGGCCTCGGAGACATTGTTGAAGGTCTGCACAGCAAGCACATCTTGAATCAAGCCGCGAAGTCCATGCAGGAATCGAGCAACTCGTTGATCTTCGGTCTCATTCAGCTGGTTACGAGCTTCCAGCTGATAGAACTCGAGAGTATACTCATCAACACTCCTCGGTCCTTGCCTGAGTGACTGAAACTGCCTGAACAGTTTCTGTCGATAGTTGAGAGGTAGGAATTCTCGGTTCATCTCACGTTTGAGTGCGTCCCAGTCATTTAGAGGTGGAAGGTTGTCAAGATAGCGACGATACTTAAAATTCTGCCACCAAGCGGCTGCTCGGTCTCGAAATCGGATAGTAACTAAGGGCACACGCTTCTCAGGGGGAACTTCTTTCAACTCAAAGACCTCTTCTACCGTATGCGTCCAGTCTAGGAACTCCTCGGGTTTGAGACTCCCAGTGAAGTCAGGAATCTCAATTCGGAGACCTCCTTCCCAGTTACGATCTCGGGTGTTGTTCCGGTCTCGGTTTTCAGGATTGTTGGGGTTGGGATTAGGGTTGCGGCCCCCACCTCTTTCGTCATTAGGGTTTAATCGTCCCATGAGTGTTGTAATCAGTTCTGTATGGCGCGCGGCGGCGTTATCATCCATACGCTGAAGTAGGGTTTCTTGACTCTTCTGCATTCGTTCGAGAATAGCGATGATGTTAGGATCGGCCATGGATTCCGGCGAAAAGATGGAAAGTGAGGATGGTTGGAGTGATTAGATCGCAGCGATCGGCGACGGCGGCGGATGTTGGGGATACAGCTTCACGCAAGCGCGAAGGTGGATTGTCGGAACCTGTGCTCTGATACCACTTGACGACGACGCTCGTCCCAAATCACCGGTCCGCCAGTGGAGGCCGGCGATAAATGGTTTAGTGGAATTAGAAAACACAAAGAAATGCTAAATAGCAAAGAGGAACTCAAAGAGCCCAAAGGGAAATTTCATTAATTAATCAACTAAACTGTTTACAATGACAAGCACCCCTTTATATAGGGAGGCGGTGCCTTGGGACCCAATCTCATACATTTTCGGAAATAGTAACCTAAAAAGGAAATTTACGGAAATAGAAAGGAAATATGAAAATTACAAATATAATAATGTCCTAAAGTAAATCTACGTCGGAATCTGAGTCAAACTCGGGTGAAACACATTCGGGTGAAGTATCTTCGGGGGAGGGTAGTGAGATATGTTCGGGTGAAGCACCTTCGGGCGAGGGTAGTGAGATATGTTGGGGTAAAGCACCTTCGGGCGAGGGTAGTGAGACATCCTCGGGTGAAGCACCTTCGGGCGAGGGTAGTGAGATATGTTCGGGTGAAGGTAGTGAGATATGTTCGGGTGAAGGTAGTGAGGTACCTTCGTCAGTCAAGATGCTCTTTTAGATATATAAATCCATATCTATTGGGAACTGTTCCAGATATATTCAGCCCTTATTGTTGTTTAATTTTTATTCTTTGACATTTATTATTGTTTCATGACTATTTCAACTGTTACATCATAAAACAAAGAAAACTATTGATAGATAGAGATGTGCTCCAACAATGCACGACTCTCGTGCCATTTCTTTAATCCCAACTTCGGTGAGTTGCTTTGAATACCGGTTTTCTAGAGTCGATTGATTGATATTTCTTGTGGCGGCCACACTCCCTCCAACGGTTTAGAGTTGACATTATAAACATATATATCAGCGGATAAGCTGGACGCCTATAAACAATTATAAAGAACAAGTTTTTTGAATCACGGGAGAAACATTTAAGCATTAAAAATTGGACATTTACAAATTACAACTGCTGTTTGAATTAGCAAGTCCGACCTTCCCTGGTAGAGCTTTTCTGAACATGTCATTTGGGGCCCAGTATTACCACAGAATTGAAGGAACAAAAATTTCTCTCCATCTCTATCAAAATTTCAAGTGCTTATAAATTAGGGTCCCTAATAAAGGCGTGTGTCCACCACACTCTTCATCTTAAACCATCTCAATTCTCAAATCTAAGTCAGTAAATACAGCAATGTCTTTCCTCGTTAACCCAATTGCTCATGCAACAACCAGACAAGTGCATGCTGAACAAACAAACACTAATTTACCTGACAAAAGCAAGGACCTCGAGCTTGGCAAAACTGATGACAAGATTGACTACCTGGCACGTGCCCAGTGGCTCCGTGCAGCAGTGCTTGGCGCCAACGATGGGCTTGTATCTGTCGCATCACTGATGATTGGTGTTGGTGCAGTTAGCTCAACTGCGAAGGCCATGCTTGTCAGTGGCCTCGCTGGCTTGATAGCAGGGGCATGCAGCATGGCAATTGGAGAATTTGTTTCGGTCTACACTCAGTACGACATAGAAATGAATCTCATTGAGCAAGGAAAGGTGAATGATGAGGATGAGGATAAGGAACCTTTAGCAAATCCTTTGCTCGCTGCCGGTGCTTCTGCACTCGCATTTTCAATAGGTGGTATCCTGCCATTGCTTGCAGGGGCATTTATTCAATCCTGGGGGGTGAGGCTTGGCGTGGTTTTGGCTGTTACTAGCTTTGCTTTGCTCGCATTTGGTTGGCTCGGTGGCCGTTTTGGTGGTGCAAAACCATACAAGTCTGCACTTAGAGTTTTGATAGGGGGCTGGATGGCTATGCTTGTTACCTTCGCAATTCTCAAAGTTTTTGGTTTAATTTTCCATGTAAAAGTCAACTCATCAAGCTAAGTCATAGATAAATCAAGGATAATTAATTACCATGGATTAATTGCTAGGTCTATGCCCGGTCTGCAGCCATTGCAAAAATATCCATTTTGTGCATGAAAATTACATTTCTTTTCTTTTTAGTTGTATATGTCCATATGATCATGAGATCCATGACATATGAAACAATAGCAAGTTGCTTATTATTTGCTCCATAATTGACATGTCAGTTCATTAGTTAAAGAGGTTGATTTTGAAACCATGGCGGCACATCCTCCTCCTCCTCCCTAGATTCTGCACTACAAATCAAAATGTCCGGTCCAATTTTTAATAATAAGCCTTCGAATTTAGACGCTGCCCTTTCTCATCAGATACTCCAGATCTATTTTACCTCTCGATTGACATCTCTATATCTATCTCTAGAGATAGAGCAGAGGAACCCCAAAATTACTACATCCATACGGACCATACGACCATATACACATGCTTATTCTACCACTTCTTTAGAGACTCAGTTTGGTAAACTTTGGAACATTGTAATATAAAAATTTTGTTACTTTTGAATAGAAACCTATAAATCTAGCAGTAAAGTACTAGAGATAGAAAAGCCTTGTTTTGGTATAATTTGAAAGAGCAATAAAGTTAGTTGGCAAAATATAAATTAATGAAATGATGGATTGTAAATAAATTTTAGCTGCACTATTCTTTCACATCTACTATTCCATCAAAGTAAAGACAGCAAAAACAGTCGGTCAACATTTTATTTCGCATAATTTAAAATAGCAATATTAGTTAAACCTAGTTTAAAAAAATAACCAAGGATGTTGTTAAAGCAGCTATTGATCTTAGTCTAGATATTTAGATTGATCAGATATATATATATATATATATATAGAGAAAGCCTTCAATCAAAGCGCTTTGACCGGAGTCCCAGTTAAACCCCGTCAGATCTCAATTTTGAAAGTTCAAACGACCGATCCGAACCGTCAAATATGATCTCCATATTGAAATCTCCTTGCCGACCAAAATTTTCATTTTTTTGAATTTTTTAAGTATTTTTTTCGGATTTTCAAAAACAGCAATTTTTGTAGGGTTCAGAACAAATTAGATTAACGATTTTTGAAAATCCGATAAAGTTAAATCCACGCTCCCAATGGCCATAGCGGAGATGCACGTGTCATTCCCGACGCAGAGTTGAACTTCACCTTTCTCGAGCCGCCTCCTATTCTTTAGGACCTGCACATTTCGACAAATGTGAGCACACGAACCGGTATCGAATACCCAATCAGTGTTAGAGGTAGCGAGAAGGGTTTCGATGACAAATATACCTGAAGAAGAAGGTTGGACGGTTCCCGCCTTCTTGTCGGCAAGGTACTTGGGGCAGTTTCTCCTCCAATGACCCTTGTTGCTACAATAGTAGCAAACGGTCTCGGGAGTGGTCGGGTTCTTCTTCTTCTTGGAACCCACGGGAGCACCCTTGGCCGGACCTTGGGGCGTCATCGGGCCTTTGCCCTTCTTGGTTTTACGGCCTCGCTTCTTGATCTTCTTGCTCTTGTCACTCACGGCAAGAACATCCTTTGGGCCCTTCTCCTTCTTGAGACTATCCTCCGTCTCAACGAGCATGTTTTGGAGATCATCCATGCTCTTGTCCATGCCATTCATCCGGTAGTTCACAACAAAACCGGTGAAGCATGGAGGGAGGGAGTTGAGAATGAAATCTTGAATCGCACCCGAAGGAAAGGGCGTATCAAGTTTTTCAAGCTGCCGAAACAACCCCGCCATCTTCATGACGTGTGGTCCGACTTCATGGCCCTCCGCCAAGCGAGTGTTGGCGACGGCCTTGATGAGACGGGCCCTTTCGGTGCGGGCCTTGGTTTGGAACATGTTCTTGAGACGAGTGATCATTTCGAACACTCCATAACCACTATCAATGAACTTCTTTTGGAGTTTCGATTCCATGACCGCAACCATCAAGTCCGACATCTCCATGTCGTCATTGACGTGCTTCTCATATTCCTCTTGCTTATCCTTTGGAGCGGTGTCCGCGGGAGCAGAGGGAACCGGAGTGGTGAGGAGATACTCCTTTTTCTCAAACCTAAGGGCAAGCCTTAGGTTGCGGTGCCAATCCAAGAAATTGGCACCGTTGAAAGCGAGTTTCTCTCTCTCAAGAAGAGAACAAAGCGATAAAGAAGAGGAAGACATCTTCAACAATTATCGAATTTAAACATCAATTAGTTTTATGTTTTTAGTTTTAACAAAAGTAAAACTTTCACTACACCTTTTTAAAAGTCCCTAAGTATAGTGATTTCCAAGACCCCTATTTTCATCAAAATGGACCTGCTATGGCACGTCATCCAAAATGATTAGATAAGGTAGGTTCTACAACCAATCATCTTACCATGACTCTTGGTTCGCATAAGCGAACTTCGCCCCGATGTCCAAACTCTAGTTGGGTCCATCGAAAAGTCACTTCTCACTATTTGCTCCTTGCAAATCTTAGCTATTTGCACCCCGACTACCGAATTGGCAACCATGACGTCCGCTTGGGCGGACCGCGCCATGAGTGACAATCGGCGTGAAGGGGATAGAGAGAAGGAGGGCGATTCAACTTATTCGTTTTAGTTTGGGACTAACAAATCATATGACACTTGTTTGGTGGTCGTGTAAGCATACACCCATACCTAACCAAACACAAGTAATCATATAAGCATCTCATTGTTGTGGGTTTGTATGGCTCCCGCTTGCATTAGTTTCGCCACATCGTCCATGGAGCAAAACTAATCTAATCCTTGTCCCTCCCACTAAATTCTATAAGGATCTAAATCCTATATAAAATAAAGGTACAAAATACATGTGAAAAATATTCTATTCTCATCCTAACCTTAGGGGCATGCAAGCCTCACAAGTTACATAAAAAATCAATTAACAAATTAATTAATTAATGGCACCAAAGGCCGCATTACAAACATTCACACATGCATTCATATTACAACCACAAGGCATTGAGTCATGAGCCATACAAAACCCACTATCCACCTACAAAACAAAGTTAGCACATACAAGCACTTTGTTTCCAATTAACGATTTTCAAGCATCTTTGCGTATCGTTTGCCATAAGTAAATTCCGTGTACAAATTCTCAATTTTAAACAACAAAACTTGTTTAAATTCATTTACAAAGTTCTTTCAATATCCCATAACTGAAAGGAGATCAAACAAGGAGATTTCTAATTGTTTTCAACTAGTTTGAATACTTAGAAAAACAGTAATTTATCAAAAAACGTAACTAATGGAATCCAACAAAAACAATAGTTTTAGGTCTCCAAAAATACTCAAATAAATTACTTAAGCTCCTTATCATAGTTGTGAATACCAGTAAAAATTTCAAGAAGAGATCTTAAACCATCTGGAAGAATAAAAAATGACAAATCTCTTACAAATGCACGAAACACCGTTATGAGATTTTCAACTTATCCTCTCAACCATTTGGTCTGTTAGACCACCTTCTAATCAGTTTTTATATATACAATATACATAGAAAAACTAGTTTAGTCTATAGGCTAACTATCCATGAAAAGAAAACCACTAAGTTTAGTTCAAAAATTTCGAGTTACATACTAAACAATCAACAAATTCTGTACTGGAACAGACTGTCGATCAAAATGTTTTAACCTAGTTGAAGGTCCAAACTTCCACGAAAAATTATGAAATTAATTTTTCTGGAATTCTAACTCAAAATAGAACAACTCCATTTAAACAAAATTTTTTAAAGGAGTTCTCAGTTAGTACAGTTTATTAGAACAATCGATTTGCTCAACAAACTGGATCTGACAAGTTCTTCATTTTCATACTTGAAAACCCACAAATTAATCCGAGTCATGCAACAATTTATACATGCCCAGAAAGAGCTTCAAATCCTCTTTAAATCTAGCCATAGAACACTGGTACTTATATTCAAAATATAAATCTTTCAAGCCATTCAAACAGGACAGTGCAAGCAGAAACTGGTTCTGCGCACTGTCGCCGTTTTATTCACAATAAATCCATACTAATTCAGAAAAATGTGAATCTAACGCCAAAAGAATCACAATCCACAGATCTACAACTTTCATGCAGATGGAAAGATCTTCCAGAGAACTTATCAAAGCGAAAAACGCGAAACAACACAGAAAATACCATTTCCAGACAGCAAACAAACGCATCATCTCTACTAATCCGTTAATTAGCCAATTTCTCTTAATTAAGTGTCAAAATAGCTTAAGTACGACCATGTGCTCTGATACCACTGTTAGTTAAGTGCATAATTTTCAATTTTTTATGATTAATTACTCCTAATTAGCCATAAGCAATCATGCACAACAAGATCTAGTACATAGCCATCCACTCAAAGAGAAGGTTCAAGGTATACCTCTCTTGATGTAGTAATCAAGAGGCTCGAACCGGCTAGGTTGTAGGTGGTTGTGCTCGCGTCTTGCTCCTCCTTCGTGCCAAGCTCGTCCTCGAGTCCACCACGAAATTAACCAAGACCTACAAGCTTTGCTAGAAGCTACAAGGTCTAGGCTAATCCCAAGCTTTCTCGCCTTCTAATTAACTCTTTAATTAAGTGGAGAGAATGGAGCTCAACACATGAGCATTAATGGTGGATGAGAGGGGATAGGTGGCGGCCAAAGAGAGGGAGAGAGGGAGGTAGTGGCGGCCTAGAAAGAGGAAGAGAGAGAGAGGAGCAAAAGGCCTCCACAAGGGTCCTTTTATAATGCTCAAACCCTAGCAATAAGTTCCCTTTATTTACAAGTGTGCCACCTACCTACCACCTACCTACATGGCCGGCTACAAAGGGGCCTTTTTGGGCTTCACTCAATCCATTAATTGATCCACAATCTAATTAATTTGATCCACCATTAAATGCTCTTCATTTGGGCTATTTATTCAATAATAAATATCGGCCCATTAATTTAATATAACTATTTATATTAAATTGTGTTGTGTTTAATAATTATTAACTAATTAATAATCATCATGGGATTAGCTCATGCATTAAATCATTTCGATATGATCCGTTTGAATTAATTAATTATATCGACATATAATCAATTAATCAACTTATCATATTTTCGCAAAAGCACACTGATGCAAATAAATGATTAATGCACTGTTTGGTTATATTTCGATCTGTGTGACCCTTTGAGGATTTATGCTAAGTTGGACATGGGATTAAATCGCTATTTAATTTCAATAATCATAAGCGGTACCTAGCAACACGTTATGATTCCCAATTCGCATAAATAATGTACTGCTACAGTATTTAAATCTTGCATGAGAGAATATTAGTGTATCTCTATTTTGATTCCTACGTCTCACGATATCATCGTATAATCCAAGATAGGAATGTGTCATTCTTGCAGATTATACGTTTCTTGATCTAGAGATAATTGTATCAGTTGCTAGCAAACAATCTATCTCCATCAAGGGCCCAAATAGATATCGTCACTCACTAAGTGAATTAATGAGGGACATACGGTTTTCTTGACTATTTAGCTTTTCCCCGCACAATTCAAGAGAACATAAATAACGTCCGTATAGCAGCCCTTATCGGGAATCAGCGGTAGACGATATTTATTGAACCTATCCTCATGTGGAAAAGATAAATATCTCAAACTTAGAATCAAAATCATAACGAAATAAATAATGACACATAACACAATCCATATATTTATTTCGTTGGGTCGTGTCCTGTACTATGTTCAATTAACATAAACATATGCAATTAAGTTGGTTACTCTTAACCTATGATTTATAGAACTTAATCATCACTTAACTTGCATACTAATCTTATTGATAATTAATGTTCCTTGTTAATTATCAAGATTATGGACGCTTTAGATTTATTGTTGTCATTTACTATTAAATGAATCACAGTGATCTATAATTCAGATCCTCAACCTGAACGAACTGTCAACACATAAATCAAGGAACAAATGATATAAAATCATCACTGACATAAAACTATAGAAGTAGCCAAAAAGATTGGCTTCTAGGACATGTCTCTAACACAATTCATTTAATTAAATAAGTTATAAAAATTTATATTTTAATTAAATAAATTAATTAAAATGAAAATAAATTTAATTTTTCCAAAAAATACTAAATTACATATAAAATTTAATTTAATTATTTCTGATTTTTTCCATATTTTTTCAATATTTTTACAATATATTATCTATTTTTCTAATTATTTAACTAATTAATAAATTAAATAAATAAATAAATAATATATAAAAAAATTAAAAAGCTAAGATCGGAATCCAGGAATCCGATCTTACGTTCGGAATCTGGAATTCCGATCTCGTGATACTATTTAAAAAAATATTATTATATTGATATTATTTTTAATATATTATATTAATTTAATATTATTTTAAAAATTTTCGGTCTATCTAATAAGGTATTAAGGTTTGTGGTTTGGACTTGGGTCAAGACCATCATCCAAAGAGTTTTGCTTTCTGTATAATTATCGAGAAATTGGGCCAATAAAAAGGTCATTGGGTCAGGCCATATAGTTCTAAACTATAAATGGATGTCGATTTTTATTGTCATTTGTCAAGATCAGGTAGAGGAAATTCTCTGTCCGCTCGCTCCTTTGTAGTTTTTCTTGAAATGATTATCACAGTCACTGTCAGTTCAAGGTTTTGAAAGTAAAAAAAAAAAATATTCCTTTGCCGATATTTATAATTGGAATCAATTTATAAAGTTTACTTTCTGTCCTTTGGTGTGCTTGATTACACAAGAATAAGAAAGTTGGGAAAAAAAAAAGAGTTCATATTACTATTAAAAAAAAAATCTTATTCTTCATTTTATCCCATATTTGAATATGGCATAACTTTTCTTTGATTATTTCTCTTCCATTCTTGTGCAATCAAACAAAAGTATTTATTGTGCTTCCAATATTAAATTTGTACTTGTTGGTGTAAAAATCAAATAATAATCCGGATAGTGTCGATATAAGTAAAAATAAATAAATAATTAAAATAGTTTTATCCGAATCGCGCTAGGAGCTGTCCTTAAGCGTATTCCATCTCAACGTGCGATGAGTAATGAATTTTAATTTCATAAAAGAATACAATGAAAATACTCATCAGCAAGATTATCAAACGAAAATAAAATTTTGAGTTTATTTTCAACATATGTTTCAACAGTACTTTGCTACATCCCGGAAGTATCGCAAAATAATTCTATTGACTGGTGTTCGGTGAGAAATAAAATTCTTCAAATATCCGACAACCTTCATCTTTGGGCTCATTACCAAAATTACTTCCACTAAATTAAGTTGGGGGGATTTAAACTGGGTGCACTGCAACTTTAATGTTAATTAGACAGGAAGTTTTCTGTATTATTAAAACAATAACTTCAGCTGAAGAAACTCAGAATATGCCTTCCGGAGTTGTCACCAGCAAGCAGTTAGCCAGTTAGCAAAGATAATAGAGAAAACCCAGAGAGTCAAGATGCTCTGAGATATATAAATCCATATCTATTGGGAACTGTTCCAGATATATTCAGCCCTTATTGTTGTTTAATTTTTATTCTTTGACATTTATTATTGTTTCATGACTATTTCAACTGTTACATCATAAAACAAAGAAAACAATTGATAGATAGAGATGTGCTCCAACAAAGCACGACTCTCGTGCCATTTCTTTAATCCCAACTTCGGTGAGTTGCTTTGAATACCGGTTTTCTAGAGTCGATTGATTGATATTTCTTGTGGCGGCCACACTCCCTCCAACGGTTTAGAGCTGACATTATAAACATATATATCAGCGGATAAGCTGGACGCCTATAAACAATTATAAAGAACAAGGTTTTTGAATCACGGGAGAAACATTGAAGCATTAAAAATTGGACATTTACAACTGCTGTTTGAATTAGCAAGTCCGACCTTCCCTGGTAGAGCTTTTCTGAACATTTCATTTGGGGCCCAGTATTACCACAGAATTGAAGGAACAAAAATTTCTCTCCATCTCTATCAAAATTTTAAGTGCTTATAAATTAGGATCCCTAATAAAGGCGTGTGTCCACCACACTCTTCATCTTAAACCATCTCAATTCTCAAATCTAAGTCAGTAAATACAGCAATGTCTTTCCTCATTAACCCAATTGCTCATGCAACAACCAGACAAGTGCATGCTGAACAAACAAACACTAATTTACCTGACAAAAAGAAGGACCTCGAGCTTGGCAAAACTGATGACAAGATTGACTACCTGGCACGTGCCCAGTGGCTCCGTGCAGCAGTGCTTGGCGTCAACGATGGGCTTGTATCTGTCGCATCACTGATGATTGGTGTTGGTGCAGTTAGCTCAACTGCGAAGGCCATGCTTGTCAGTGGCCTCGCTGGCTTGATAGCAGGGGCATGCAGCATGGCAATTGGAGAATTTGTTTCGGTCTACACTCAATACGACATAGAAATGAATCTCATTGAGCAAGGAAAGGTGAATGATGAGGATGAGGATAAGGAACCTTTAGCAAATCCTTTGCTCGCTGCCGGTGCTTCTGCACTCGCATTTTCAATAGGTGGTATCCTGCCATTGCTTGCAGGGGCATTTATTCAATCCTGGGGGGTGAGGCTTGGCGTGGTTTTGGCTGTTACTAGCTTTGCTTTGCTCGCATTTGGTTGGCTCGGTGGCCGTTTTGGTGGTGCAAAACCATACAAGTCTGCACTTAGAGTTTTGATAGGGGGCTGGATGGCTATGCTTGTTACCTTCGCAATTCTCAAAGTTTTTGGTTTAATTTTCCATGTAAAAGTCAACTCATCAAGCTAAGTCATAGATAAATCAAGGATAATTAATTACCATGGATTAATTGTTAGGTCTATGCCCGGTCTGCAGCCATTGCAAAAATATCCATTTTGTGCATGAAAATTACATTTCTTTTCTTTTTAGTTGTATATGTCCATATGATCATGAGATCCATGACATATGAAACAATAGCAAGTTGCTTATTATTTGCTCCGTAATTGACATGTCAGTTCATTAGTTAAAGAGGTTGATTTTGAAACCATGGCGGCACATCCTCCTCCTCCTCCCTAGATTCTGCACTACAAATCAAAATGTCCGGTCCAATTTTTAATAATAAGCCTTCGAATTTAGACGCTGCCCGATTTCTCATCAGATACTCCAGATCTATTTTTACCTCTCGATTGACATCTCTATATCTATCTCTAGAGATAGAGCAGAGGAACCCCAAAATTACTATATCCATACGGACCATACGACCATATACACATGCTTATTCTACCACTTCTTTAGAGACTCAGTTTGGTAAACTTCGGAATATTGTAATATAAAAATGTTGTTACTTTTGAATAGAAACCTATAAATCTAGCAGTAAAGTACTAGAGATAGAAAAGCCTTGTTTTGGTATAATTTGAAAGAGCAATAAAGTTAGTTGGCGAAATATAAATTAGTGAAATGATGGATTGTAAATAAATTTTAGCTGCACTATTCTTTCACATCTACTATTCCATCAAAGTAAAGACAGCAAAAACAGTCGGTCAACATTTTATTTCACATAATTTAAAATAGCAATATTTGTTAAACCTAGTTTTAAAAAATTAACCAAGGATGTTGTTAAAGCAGCTATTGATCTTAGTCTAGATATTTAGATTGATCAGATGAGAATGGCTAACGTGCCATCGATGGCACGGAGGGTCCCGTGCCATCAAGTCATTTTTCGAGATCTAAAATTCAAACGGTCAATCCAAACCGGTCAAGTTGTTCTCCATATTGAAATATTTTTGGAGACCAAATTTTATATTTTTTTCGAATTTTTTTGCTATTTATTATGATATTTTTAAAAACATTATGATTAGAGTATTTCAGGCCCTCCAATTTGAAAATATCATAATAAATAGCAAAAAAATTCGAAAAAATGTAAAATTTGGTCTCCAAAGGTATTTTAATATTTTGATCAACTTGAACGGTTTCGATCGACCGTTTGACTTTTGAATTTCGAAAAATGAGCCGATAGAAAATTGATGGCACGTGCCATCGATGGCGCGTTAGCCATTCTCTTGATCAGATATATATTCAGGATTATTGGGTTCCCACCTCATGTAGTTTTCCTTTTATGTCCTTTATAAATAACCTAGTTCTATAGGGTCTTTCTTGAAAATTGTTAAACTCAACTGTGATTAATAAAGGCAGAAAGAAAAACGGGTGCTGTATCGCCCACCAAAACTTTTTTGTTCTTCTCTCTTCTGGCTTTCTGTGCGCACGTATATGTGAGAAGACAAAATCCAGCATCTGATCTCTTGATCTCTTTGTACCAATCTCAGTACCGCTCTCTCTGTTCTCTACTCTTAACAAGGATTAAACAAAATCAATTTTTTTTTATCCTATATATTATCCTATCAGCAGTAAATAAAGTAATAAATAACTATATATTTACTAGGCAATTAGTCTGTTTTAATTAACACCGATTCGTTAAGCCTTCCAAACAGAAAGGTAATATTATTAAAAAATGATTCTTTTTTAAACATAAATATCCCCAAGTTTAAGATTTTTTTTTGTAAAAAATTTATGAACTATATTTTACTTCATTTTTGTATCCTAGTTTGTGGTTAAATTCTACCATATTTTCCATAAGGTTTGCCATTGAAACCACATAGACCAATCCTAAGAGATCTTTGAAAGTACTTACGGGGCCGTTTGGATGAGTTGGGATTTTGGAGATTTTCTAATTCCTAGGCATAAATTTATTATAAACAATTCAAACTCTTCACAAAGTTACACACTTCCCAACAAATTTATGCCTAGGAATATGAAATTTCCCAAATTCCCTAAATTCCTAAACGATCCAAATGGCCCCTACATGAAAAACACTCTCTATACTTAAATTTTGAGTTGTCCCGGAGTCTTCATGCAAACGGTCTTTCCTGTCCCTGATCATGGCAGTGCTAGAGATCGGTATGCTTTCAGAAGAAAACTGCCTACTCATTGACTTTTTTGTTTTGTTGTCGTCGACATTAGGGCTGTCAAACGTGGCCGAAATACAAGAAACAGGCCGTTCCGTTTGTCGTTTTGTTAAGAAATACAGTACAAGATATCATTTTGTTAACCGTTTCGTTTTTTAAACGATATAGAATTTCGTTTCGTTATTCGTTTCACTTCAAAAAATACACATAAAACAGTTTCAAATAAGACTGAAACGGTCGAAACGATATGATTCTGCATTTCATTTACCGTTTCATTATTGGAACGGAATCAAAATAGAATTTGTTATTCGTTCCATTTCGCTTAACCGAAACAAAATCACGTGCTTTTTTATCATGTTGACAGCTCTAGTCGATATCATTGTCATTGTTAATTTTTTCGCTGCCAAGTCAATTCTAACTTGCGTTACAGCATTAATCAATCTCCTCTTGGTGGCACAACTTGTGTTCTAACTTCCGATAAAATTTGTGTTGAAATCTCATAGTATTTTCATATTTTGTATTTATTAACTATGTTTTTCTGTTTTAGATGGATTTATTCTTGAGGATGCATAGTACGGATGGTCTTCGTGCTATGAATTTGTTCTTAAATATAATGCTTCAAACAATCAATCCAAACCGTTCAATGTCTTTTTCATATTGAAATCTCATTATAAACCAAATTTTACATTTTTTTGAATTTTTTTACTATCTTTTCAGATTTTTGAAAATTGCTATTATTGGAGAGTTCAGAATTTATTAGATTAAGGATTTTCAAAAATCTGAAAAAAATAGTACAAAAATTTTAAAAATTATAAAATTTGGTTTCCAATGAGATTTCAATATTAAGAAGATAATGAACGGTTTGGATCGATAGTTTGAAACATGAAATTTAAGAACGAATCCGTAACACGAAGGTCATCCGTACTACGCATAGCATTTTAGCAATCCTCTTTATTCTTCCATCTGAATGGAATAATTTTTCGCTATTGTCGACATTGATATTGATAGGTACATCCATTACCATAATGCAATAATTTAAATGTTCACTCCATCAATTAGCACAATTTAAATCTGCACATTTACAGAAAACTTGGAGCACCGAGTTGGTTGCCGGGACCCCCAATTTATTCCTTTTTCCATCTATGCTTCCATTTGTATGTTCTCTTTTGCCATTTTCTGTTTTCCTTCACCTTCGGCTGTGTTGTGAACTTGTGATGTTGTCTACGCATTCAACAATAGTAGCTTTTTTAGATGCCTTGTGTTATGCCATAAAATTGCCAATTTAACGTACCTTTGGTTTCTTGACTTTCAAAAAGGCTGAGTGATGCTGGCAGCATCTGCATGTACACATGGAGTTTCAGTCAGTTTTCACACTAGGATTTCGATTTCTATAGGGTGCGTTTGGATAGGCGTGGGAAGAAGGGAAGAAGTAGGAAGAAGTATTGAGAAGTGTGTAATTTTGTGAAGAGTTTGGATTGTTTATAATTTTTTTTTTCTTCTTCTTCCTTCTTCTTTTTCTTTCTTCCAATAATCCAAACGCACCCATAGTTAGTTATTTTAGGTCTATAATGATCTGTTTATCATGTTGGGTTACGTTGGAAGTTGTTTCCATAATTTAATCAGTGACTACACATAAATAAGTCTGGATTTCGATAAAATAATTTTGAAAAACAAATTAAATATTTTTATTAATTAGTTGAAGAATATAAGTCAATTAAATAGAATAAGTGCGAGCCAAGTTTGGATTATGTGTGCACCGAGTAATAACTGTCTTAAGAAAACGCCGTCTTCTCTACGGTTGCACTTCGAGAATCAATGGATGTTTTATTTAAAATTTAAAAATACAAATTAAATTGCTTCGTTAAGATAATATAGAACTTATACAATTGATTTGAAAGAGAACATTTCTTTGATTTTGTGGAGATTTTAGAGGAAACATGAAAGGGCTTGTCAAAGCCCCCAAAATGTTATTTGATAGGTCTAACAAGCATAGCACTTAATTTTTTGGTTAACCTTTTACAGTTAAAGCCTAAACAAGTCTAGTTAAGGAAATCCGTGTTGTCTCTGCGTTGGAAATTACTAGGCATCCTATTTTGATCCAAAAATCTAAGTGGTCACTGACGTATGATTTCGGGGTACGTTGATAAGGATCATCCTAAATATTTATCATCTCTATCATTCCCGTTAGCTATTAAACGTATTTTTTATTTTTGGCTCTACGCGTTTTTTATTTTTGAAAATTTTTATCCCGCGTATTCCCTCCTTCTCGCGTACATTGTCCCCCCTCCCTCCTGTCGCTCTGTTTCCTCCCTCCGCGTACGCCCTTCCTCCTCTTCTGAGTATAATTGTTGAAATTAATATATAAAATCGTTGAAGTTAATATCATAATTGTTGAAATTAATATATAAAATCTTTGAAGTTAATATTGTAACTGTTGAAGTTAATATACATAAATGTTGAAGGTAATATCGTAACTGTTGAAGTTAATATACATAAATGTCGAAGGTAATATCGTAACTATAACAGTTAGGATATTACCTTCAACATTTAACTATATTAACTTCAACAGTTATGAAGTGTGTAGGAGGAAAAGAGGGAGGGTGAGGGGACATCGTACGTGGGAGGGAGGAATGGGGGGGGGACAACGTACGTGGGAGGGAGGAGGGGGTACAGCGTACGCGGGAGGGAGGAGGGGGGACAGTGTACGCGGGAGGGGGAGGGGTTAGTTCACGCGGGAGGAGGGGGGACGGTGTACGTGGGAGGGAGAGGGATTAGTTCACGCGTTTTCTCTTTCTGAAAATCGGGGATGATGGAAATGATAGAATTTTTGAAATGGTCCTAAGCAATTCCGGTATGATTTATATTAAACGATCGAACAGACAGATATTTGATCCGGGGAAAATGAAAATAGGACTGTAAAAATTTAAGAATCAAGTTGGCCCGACAAAGTTTTGAGATCTAAAATATTATTTGTAAAATAATATCTTTTCTGCCGGATCAGGCTGGAATATAGAAGAATTGGGTTAACGATACAGATTGTTCATTTTTTTTCAACTAATTATTCGTTTCGCATAAGTAACTAAAAGATATTTTGGTGTGTACAGAATGAGAATCAAGCTTAGCAAACCAAGACAAGGAGCTCGGTAAAGCACAGATAGATATACACAAAAATCATTTATGAGTGTTTTTTTCAGCCCTTGATGGGTACCAAATTAAAACAAATAATGTCATTTTTATATATCGAGAAAGTGATATAAATATTATTCAACTATTTAAGTTTAACATTAATATTAGTATATTCGAAGGATACTGCTTGTTAATAATAATTAATATATATTATGATTAGCGAAGCCATGACCTGGACTAATGGCAGCCATATAAAAGCTGCTTAATTTTAAATTAACAAATAAGAAACACTGTTAAGTTTTAATTCCTCTTTGGGCCACATTCACGACGTCATTCCTATTTAATAAGTAATTAATATGTTGATAGGTTTAAACAGAAATGAGATCTGCTGCTGCGCGACACCGCGTGTCGCGCGGTATGCTAGCCGTCTGATTAAGATCTAATGGACAAGGGAGCCCCGTGCATGTAACCTAGATTGATAGGCCCATAAAAAATGAACCATCCGATCAAGATCAGACGGCTCGTAGTGCGCTACACGCTGTGTCGCGCAACAGCAGAGTCGGATTGGTTTAAACAGACTGACGACTGTTCCTTGCAAAGAATTGTTTAATGTCAATTCTCAGTGGTACATTTTGAAAACCGTTCCCGGAGAGTAGATACTTCGCGTGGTGGCCACGCGCCCACCTTTATTTAAGGTTCTTAAATTCCCAATGTCTTATATTTAAGTGACTTAATTCGAACTTTCTAAATCCAAATGTTTTTTTTTTTGAATAAACTATTTGACAAAGGGAATTTTTTTTTTAAAAAAAAAGTGTAGACAACATGGAGTTGCTCAAGTCCAAAATTTCAACCAAAACTATGTCTGATTTTTCATCTATTTTTTGCATGTCTGATATTAAGATTTTGTCATATATATGATTATGAAAGAAATTTGTAAATTTTATTAATTCGTTTCCTTCAAAATCTCGAAACCAAAAGTTAATAAAATTTACCTTGTACATCTGTTCTTGATTTTCCGTGAAATTAACTTGAAAAAGAAAAAAATTTTTTTGCGAACTAAACGTAAATTGTGAATTTAAACAAGAATAATTATTTTGATTTACTTTTTGAGCGTGAATTCTAATCGAAAACGGGAGCTCTATCATACAGGGAAAAAAATTTATCTATTTTCCTTTTTGCAATCTAACTTATTTTATGCCCTTCCAGTCCTTTCCACACAAGATGTAATTAAAAAAACAATTAAAGAATTTAACAAATACGTCTGTGACAACACCTGCCCCCTGCAATAATTCAGCTATATCATATATATTATAAGATAATTTAATAGTAAAAGTACCGTCAATGTAGCCCTACCCCACTAACTCCCTCCCTGGCTTGAACCTCAGCACCGAACTCCTCGTCGGTTTGCACACGGGGGAATGTGGTGCGGCCAACAAAAAGTAAAACAGAAATAAAAAGTTAAAAAAACATAACCATCCTCATATCAAAATTCCCACTTTTCCTTTTTTTTTTTTTTGCTTTTGAAAAATCGCTCTCTTGTCAAATTGCAGAGTCCAATAGTCCATAAATAGGGGATCACGAGGCGTGTGCCCTCCATACTCCCAAATCCATTCAAAGTCTTTGCATCCTCTCATTGCTCTATTTCATTCTCTTAAGTTATCCTAGTTCTAAGTTATAACTAAAGACAACGACCATGTCTTTTCGTTTGAGTTCGATTGTCCCCACAGCAACCACTTCAACTGAAAATTCCATGAATCCGATGCACCGGGAACCAAATGGCAGTCTCCCAACATCTGACAACCCAAACAAAGACCTTGAGCTCGGGAAAGATGCCGATGACACAACTGACTACATGCAACGGGCCCAGTGGCTACGTGCCTCTGTCCTCGGGGCCAACGATGGTCTTGTGTCTGTAGCTTCCCTGATGATTGGTGTCGGTGCTGCCAGCTCAACTAGCAAGGCTATGCTGGTCTCTGGTTTAGCTGGTCTTGTAGCTGGCGCATGTAGCATGGCCATCGGCGAATTTGTGTCGGTCTACGCTCAATATGATATAGAGAAGACTCTGATCGAACGAGGCGAAGCAAATGATGTAGAAGAAAACAAGGAACCATTAGCAAATCCGTTGCTGGCTGCTGGTGCGTCGGCTTTAGCATTTTTGGTAGGCGGTCTGCTACCGTTGCTTGCGGGGGCGTTTATCAAATCCTGGGGTGCACGGCTGGGTGTTGTTTCTGGGGTGAGCAGTCTTGGGTTGGTCGTGTTCGGTGCAGTTGGTGCGCTTCTAGGTGGTGCCAAACCGTATAAGGGTGCGCTTCGAGTTTTGATTGGAGGGTGGCTGGCTATGCTGATTACTTATGGAATTCTTAAAGTTTTCAGTGTACTTTTCCATATTAACATCAACTCATCAGGCTAAAGTGATTAGAGTTTATAATTATTTTAGCAACTATAAGCCTAGTGCCTGGCTGGGGATGAAGCCAAGCCTATGTTTTATTATTGTGCTAGTAATTAAAGCTATGAGGGTTTTATCTGTTTCTTTGTTTCTCTTCTGATAATACAGCAGGGATTTCAGAAATTTAACTTGATGTTGTGTTATTACTTCATAATCATGTCTAATATTATCTTTATGGTGATTAATGCTATATTATATGTAGAATTCTAGTTTGATAATTCTTGCTTGTTTTCTGGAATTCTGGTATTTTTATTTTAAACTTTGTTTTAGAGTTTTAGCTTCTGCTCCAATAATTTGTTTGATATTAAATAGTGTAGAGAATTTAGGACTCCTTGGACTTCACTCTAAAAAAATCTTTCAAATAGTTTACAGCTTGTATATTTACGTTTTCACCTGATTTAAGTAAGCAGTTACCGGGAGTAACCAATAATTCGTATAAGAATATGTCTAGGATTAGAGTCATATTTTAACAGAGCTGTTGCATCGGACATAGAAGCTAATTTCACAATATATATATATATATATATATATATATATATATATATATATATATATATATAGAGTTTAGCTACGGTGAGTCGTGACTCACGGACCCTCCGGTGAGTCGCGACAAAAACTCCTAGATCTAGATCAAAATGACCGATCCAAACCGTCCAATATAATCTTCCTATTGAAATCTCCTTGTAGACCAAATTTTTCATTTTTTTGAAATTTTTAAGTATTTTTTTGAAATTTTAGAAAATCGTTAATCTAATTGGTTCTGAACCATTCAAAAACATCAGTTTTTAAAAATCCGAAAAAAATACTTAAAAATTTCGAAAAAATAAAAAATTTGGTTTTCACGGAGATTTCAATAGGGTGATCATGTTGGACGGTTTGGATCGGTCATTTTGATCTAGATCTAGGAGTTTTGGTCGCGACTCACCGGAAGGTCCGTGAGTCGCGACTCACCGTAGCTAAACTCTATATATATATATATCATTGCTTTTGAAGGATCGACATTGGAATATGTCCGTCAAATATCCATAGATAGCCATAGATAAGAAACTGGTTATTGTGGGTAATATATTGATCATTAGAGGATGGGAAGGTGACCCTATTTATAGCTACTGTGCAAATTTAGAGACTGTTGATCATTTGATGTTTAATTGCCTTCAGAAGTGTGCAGACTTGGAAGTGGTTTTATAAAAAATTAGATATAGAGGATGTTTTGAAACATAGCAGGCAGATGAATAAACAGAAAGCTTACATATATTGGTCTGCAGCTATACTCTGGACAATTTGGAAATGTAGAAATGAGTGTTTTTTTTTTTCAACATATATATTAGACCTCATTCTATGCAGATGTGAAACACTTGCTCAAATATTGGGCTGGGATGTGGAAGATAACACTTAAGGAAGAAGTGTGGAGCTTGTGCCCTGAAGATGATACAACTTCAATTCATCTGATTGGAGGAAGGACCTTCAGAAGTTCAGATGATGCAATAGGAGCAGTGGAAGTAGGTTGGGCTGCTTGATCATACAGAATGGAAGAGATTCAAAGGGTGAAGGGGATGACTTGTGTTTGAACTGATCATGGTTTGAAAGGAAAAAAATAAATAAAGAAAGAAAATTTAAATTCTGAAGTTTAGAGGTCTGATTTGAATTCTAGTTTTGGTATGGACTTATTATTTTTACACTTTCTTAGTTGTTCATTATGTTGTTTGGATGCCTTCTTTAGTTGATTGTTAAGCTGTTGCCAGAATAAATGTCTGATAAGGAAAAGAGAGATTTGAGTGTTTGGATGGGCGTAGAGATTGGGTGGTTAGATAAGCATTGATAGGATTGTTGCTTTTTGTTTGTTTGAATGTAATAAACGATTACGTTTTGTAATGAAAAGTGGTAAACCTTGTAGGCTTACTTATTTCCAAAACAAAAAGGAAAATTTGTGGGTAATATATTGATGGAATTTGAAATTTGAAATCTTGAATCCATTGAAACCAATTTAAAAAGTGTTACATAGATTCTGAACTACGTGCCTGTATGGCTGTATTCAGTCTGTTGTAATGGTCCACTGGATACAATAAATAAATATTCTTTTAGTGCCGGAAGAATTTGAAAGCAAACTTTGGAAGATGCAAGTCTCCTTTCGAGTAAACTTGAATCATGTGACAGCCTAGCCTGCCTATTGATCAACATCTAGTCAATTATGGCCGTTACAGATATTCAAAAAAAGAAATGGTGTAAACATTTACTTCAACTGAATGGTATCAGGTATAAACATTTACTTCGTATACAAAACGAGATGTATACATATCGTGCCTTTTCAGCTATCTTTTTAGACTGTCAAGGAACGCATATTTTCTTTTAAAGAGACGGATCGAGATAGGTGGGCAAATTATTACATAAATAATCATATATATATATACCTTAGGCAGCTTCAGCGATGGGAAATTTGGCAACAAATATCATTTTGCTTTATAAAATTAACTTATTACACACAAAATTATTTTCTCTGGATGTCAAACAATTAATTGAGGGTATCCAAGCCCCTCGCATCATGTATCCTAAATTCGGTACCAAAGTTTGTAACATATCTACTAGTTTATGGTTGTAAGCTGTAACACATTATCTGGTTTAACTGTTCAAGTATACATTATTCCTCATTCCTGGGCTGAATTAAGATGACATCTCTTAGGATTCACAAACTTTTCTAACATATCTCGTCTCTTCCTAGATTACTTGAGCCATTCCGATCGATTCTTGCTTTTCTAGTGAGCTTCAATTAATGCTTATCAGGATCCGACAAAACAATTACCTGGTTTTCTTGATGTTCCGAATGAAATCGGCACCATATTCCAAAAAAAATCATAAAAAATGCTTTACTCATATAAATTTCTTCATTTTCTTTAAGGTGATATAACTAATAAGCACTTCTCATACCTTTTAATTTGTCGATCTGAAAACATCTCACATTGTCAAGGGAGGATTATAATGTATTCATATTGGGCCGATTGATTAGGTACTCAAATGAAACTTTTTTGGGGGTTTGGCCCAATAGTTTGAAAATAAATTGTTACACATGACATACCTGCTAATCAACAATCACTGACAAGTAAATATTTTTTTATGGAAATTGATTAGTGTCATCTTCTATTCTACCATCGTTGCCATCGTTCCCTCCGAAGCGCTCTCCTTTCCACACCTAGCGAAACGCTCCCCTCCCCTCTCCTCACCCGGATACGCTCCCTCTCCCTTCTACGCACCCTCCCGTCTCTCTCCCTTTCCTCTCCCTTCTGTGTGTCAGACTTTGTTCACTTTGTTTATTGCATCTGTTCAATTTGTTATTTTAAGTGTTCATTTTTTTTTTGCTGTGCATCAAACTTCTATGTTTATTTTATACGTTTCACTTTATTGGTGTATATGTTCACTTTGTTCATTCCTATGTTTAATTTGGTACTTTTATGTGTTCAATTTGTTTTGTTGCGCGTCAGACTTCTGTGTTTATTCTGTATCTCACTTTGTTGGTGTATATGTTCACTTTGTTAATTCATATGTTCAATTTGTTACTTTTATGTGTTCAATTTATTTTGTTGTGCGTGTGTTTATTTTATGTCACACTTTTTTGGTGTATATGTTCACTTTGTTCATTCATATGTTTAATTTGTTACTTTTATGTGTTCAATTTGTTTTACATTCTTACTATTTTATGAAAATGAATCATTGATGAAGGAGACAGAGGGAAGAAGATAGAGAAGAGAATGGAAGGCGTGGAGGTAAAAGGAGAATGAAGAGGGACGGAGGGGAGTGTGGCAGAGGAGAGGAGAGAAGAGAGGAGGCGGAGAAGAGGTAAAAGGAGAATGAAGAGGGACGGAGGGGAGTGTGGCGCTAGGAAAGGAGAGAGGAGAGGAGGAAAGGAGAGTGCGCGTGAGAGAAGAGAGCGGAAGGAGAGCGCGCGTGAGAGAAGAGAGCGAAAATTCTATTTTTGGTTCAGCGATGGTAGCGATGGTATTTTTACCGATGGTGATTATAATTCCTGTTTTTTTTTGTCAAGATATATTGCACACGCGCGAGTATATGACAAATTTATTTAATAATTCTGACAAGTATAAGAATTTCTTGAAGCAAAAGAAAAAAAAATTGATGGATATATTCTCTATTAAGATTGAATTTTTTCATTGCTTAAGTTATATAAATATTTAGTGATGACAACCTACGATGTACCATTGAATATATCAAATTGCATCAAAACTTTTACAATGAAATGATTTTGAAGTTCTTATGATACCTGCAATTTAAAATATTTTATTTTGTAAATATTTTTATGGTAGACGTTGTCAACATAATATAGTCCTCAAAATGCATGCTTACACATTTATTGATGTTTGTGCTATTTTTTTAGTAGTGCACTTAGAAAATAAAATTCCAAAACTGTCACGACAAAACAAGTGTTAGGTTCTGCAACCTTCCAAGTGATTGTCGCCAATTAAGTGTACTCTAGTCTACGGGTGCACAGGAAGCGTAACCAACATGTGTACGTAGCTGTTCGAGAAATAAATCGATCGAATCAATTCTGATAATTTATAATTATTTTTTTACGAATTTGCATTTTACCCGAAAATTGCTTCTATATTTTCCGACTGCTCAGCAAATTTTTTATTGTTTTTGAATTAACGGGATCGTTCTTAATTATTATGCATATAATAAAAATACATGAATGGTTTGAAAAAGAGGCAATTGAAATGATGACACAGTTATCAGAGCATGTCATCGATCTAAGGTCCCGTTTGGATTGTATGAGAATAAAAAAAATAGTTTCTTTCCAGGCTTAAATTTATTATAAACAATTCAAACTTTTCACAAAGTTACACACTTCTCAATACTTTCCGCCTAGAAATAGACTATTCCTCTTATTCCTAAGCAATCCAAACGGAGCCTAAGATATGTTTATATTGAAAAAATGTTATATAATGCACCTCCCCACTAAAGAATGTCATATAGAGAACGCATATAAAAGATGACAACGAAAGATAATCTATAAATTATATGAATTATTTTGATTATAATTTTCATTCCATAAATCACTAATCATACTTGTTGAATTTTCTACCAACATATATATATACATTTTATCTTGCATCCAATATACACATTTTATAACCAATATTTTAGATGTTGCATCGCTCACAAACAAGATACTCATATTGTGGTTAGAAATACTTGCAGCATGAATTTCATTCTGATGGATTATAGAGTAAAACTTCTGTTAGTCTGACATGTTAAATTGATATTGGCCCTGATCAAAATGGATAGGACTTGGGATTTCAATTCATTTCATTGGATTGGAATTGATTGGAGATGATTTTGAATTGAAATTCCGTGATCAAAACTAATAATGAAAGAATTGACGGGAATTGAAATCCTATGATCAAAAACCATATAAATATAAGAAAGGAAATGATTTGAATTCTAAAAACTGACCATTTTGTCCTGATTATTTAAAAAGAATGTTACGGCTAATTTGCTCTAGGTAATGCTCGTTCCAACGGCTAATTAATAAACAAGTAATTTTACATGCTCGCTCCTTTCAAACACGTCTATAGTTTAAGACCATCTTTCCTAATTCTTCGAGATTTTCAAAACAAACTGTTATATATGATTTTACTACTTTGAAACCATGATTCAGAAACAACTCTTTATCCTTCATATATAATTTACACGGACATGCAAGGCTATATTTAATGTATGTAATTCGAAAGGAGGCACTTTATTGCTCAACTCCATAAACTTGAGAGTCAGAGAAGCAATTTTAGGGTCCGATAGGGCCAAGTTTAACATCTCTTTTCTGAAGAACCAACAATTTACATTTGTTTACCAGTAAGCCCCAACCATGTCTGACCATGTAATAAGAGTTCTCTTAGGCATTTTATCGAACACTTTCCGTGCATCTTCCAAGCTCCCGCATTTTGTAAACATGCTCACCATCTTGGTCTCCACATCACATTTTGTGCCTGGCAACAGTCTGGCGCAAGAATGGAGCTTTCGGCCGAGTTCGATGGACCCCATGTCGGCGCATGATTGTAGAAGAGACATGTAGGTTTTGGGTTTGACAGAGTCGCTCTGTTGAAGGATAAAGATGGCTTCGTTTAGCTTCCCATGGGAGGAGAGCTCGAGCAATCAATTTTTGGTTTTGGTTTGCATGTGGAGAGAGTGTTCTCCATGGGAGAGAGAGAAAGAGAGAACATGGAAAGTAGCTTTGTTGCTTCATTTTATTGGACTGGAGAAAAAGTGTGATTTAGATCTGATCGAAAATGGTTTAAAATCGGAAGAAAAGAGGAGAGATCGAGGGTATTGTTGTCCTTTTACCATCAACGCGTATGATCTAACTTGTTGGGTCCGGAGGCGATGCGTAGCGACCTTCCGAAATCCGACGAAATTTCGACTCACATCGCAGGATTTCGGAAGCCTCTAATTCTCCGACAGAATCCGATAAAATCAATTGAAATCCAAAGTTTTACTTGATAGTGATCAGGGAACTATAAAATCGTAGGAAATCCGAATCCAATTCCTATGGAAAAATTTGATTGTTATCAGGGCCATTGACTTAATATTGATTTATATTTTGTATGTTAAAAGATTTATTAGTTTCTTGATGTATAAAGAGGTGCTATGCAATAATAATCGTCAATGGACCGTGTAGTTGGGATAAATTCGTGAGGATATTCTGTGGCAATTGTATCATTACTGTGTTTTCAACCTAAAAAAAAGTATGCTCCTTGCTCCAAATTGGAAGTCGCTTTGGACATATTTAGAGGGGCCATATAATTATTGACTTATGAGTTAGGTTTAACAACTATTCTTTTCAGAATTAAGGTTAGAATTTTGATAAAATTAACCATTTAAAACAGTTGGTATTTTTTTTTCCAATTAGATATGGTGGAAGTAATGTAGATTACTGGTTTTGATGATGAAGTGGCTTTTTACGCATGTTAAATAGTCATCTGAGGATTTTTTTTGTCCGCTAAAACTCAAAAGCAAGATCGAGCTCTGATTTTCATTTAATATGGGGGCTTGACCCCCCCCCCCCCCATTTTTTCCTTCAAAAAAATATGGTTTTAATTAAATTTCGCAATATTTCTTCTTACGATTTTGAAATAACTGTAATATGTGTATAACAATAATTTTAAAAAAAATTGTGCGATGTTGGACTTGTGTGTTATTTTTTAATAAGAAGCGGCACAGTATGTCACCTATTTTATTCCATGAAAAATGTCAGCTCGCATTATTCGAACTATGTAGCGTTATATATCACGTGTCCAGTGTCCTGATCAAAATTAATTCCAGCTTGCATTACCTAATTTACAGCGTAATTAATGGTGCATAGCGCGATGTGAAACGAGGTCGCCATGTGTAGATTCTGTGTGTCTCCATGTAGTTTGCATAATTAATAGAGACTACAGGCCTAAGAAGCCTTTACCTTCTGCACATGCCCCCTGATATTTAGGCTTGTTAATTAAGACATGAAGCTCTGATCTAAAAGATGCTCTAATTCCATATTTCTTACATATTGCATGAAAATAATACTTCCTGATGCTCCTAGTAGACGTACCCATTTATCTTCGTATGAAAAGAATATAATCCCAAATAAACCAAAATCAAAACGAATCTTTTATCTACGTTTTCTTTCGTAAGAAAAGTTGTCGTAGTTGTTGATAATGGTACTTGCCGTGTCAAACATGTCTTCTTTCAGCTTTGTCAAAGTGATTTTTCTTATTGTGACCACACGCCATTTCTATAAATTAATCGACTAAATACCTCACATCTTGTCCTTTATTGTTTGTTTTTGCACCCGCTAGCGTGGTAGCCACGCGCCTCTTATTATTTCAATACCTAACACGTTGTCGCCTTTGTCATGTTGTAGCACTTTTCTAATGGTGGACACACGCCAGTGCTTAAATTAATACGCATTTAATGGAAGGGTTAGCTGGATGCAGTGAATTAATCCACTCTTCCCAACCACTGAGGACATAAGAAAAAAAGGTGAATGTTGACCATTGAACGGGTCTTTCAACCCCTAACAGCAAATAGCTAGTGTGTCAAGTGGTGTATTAGGTTAGATGAACCCAATTATCTCTTATAAATTAGAGGTCGATTCAGGGATCGTCTCATCTGTACTCCTTAATTGCTCTTCCTTTCTCTAATCCTCCCAACTTGAGATAAGTTCAAAAACTTCAGGTAAGTTATCTAGACTACCGCAGTTTAGCACTCCCATTAATGTTTTTTAATCTTTTCAACCATTTCGAAATTAATTAATTAAGCAGCTGACCCGAATTTATAAATTAGTACTAAATTGTGATTTCATTTTGTTCTTTCTCTGTCAGAGCAAGCTCAAGCTGCTCAATCGGCCGGCTTTAGTTACGATTTAACATGCAATGTAACAATGTGAAGATTAATTTGCTTTTTAATTTGTGTATATATAGCAGAATAATATGCAGCGATCAGGACAGAACAGAATGCTTAGTTTCTCCCAAAATGCATTAGATGGAACATATGGCGGTGAGAAGCAATGGTATTATGATCCGGGTAGTTCATCGAATGGCGGTAGACATCCTACAAAGTCATATTGTAGAAGCCATGATAAAGAGCACAGAGTGGCACAGAGAAGCCTGACAAAGGTGAGAAAAGAATGGATGAAAGTGAAACAGGAGATGGGTTATGCTAAATTGTGTGGGGAACATTTGAGTGAGGTTTTAGTTGAGACAGATAAGAAAATAGCAGCTATGTTAGCTGAGCTTGATCAGACTGATAAATATATGCAGGATTTAATTGCTCAAAATGAGGAACAGGAGTACTGAACAGTGTAATCAGGTGTAATAATAATAGGACAATTTAGGTTAGGATAGAGATATATGTATGCATGGTTACATTTTTGGTTTTTATTTTTTTTTTCCAGCCACTTTGTGTATTAATGACATATGTATTATGCATTTGATTAATAGCATTAGATATAGATGCTCATGCATTATTTTCCTCAAAATAATCCTTAGTTTTTTTTCCCATTTTAAAGCCTGAAAAAGATCTGATATTAGTCTCAAAGATGCTCTGACAAATCACTCATTATCGTTTGAATTATGGACAGAAGTTGAAAATTGATGTTTATGAAGGCTATATACGGAACCCAATAAACGTTTCGTCAATTGCAAAAATTTAGAAGTCAAAGCCCCGGATCCGCCTATCTAAGAGTTATAAACCACTGATATAAAATATAATAAATAATCAAAATCTAGCTATTTGATTATAGGTGGAAGTCAAAAGTTACGTGATACAATGGGTATTGCAGTTTTGGTGCTTTGCACATGGTTTTCTTCGGGTTTAATAAAATTAAAAATTAATTCTGTGGCTGACACGGAAGTCTAATCCATTTAACTAATCAATTTTATTATGTTGAAAAAAGCCTGTCAAGCTGAGCTGGATCAATGAACTTGGGCCATTAATTTGTTTGATGCAAGTACATATACTTAAATTAACGTTGACATATTAATTGAGAAATGATAACTCTCGTCTGCAGTTTTGCCATCGCTTGAATAAAATAATCACATAAAAAAGATAAAATGAACATATAGATGACCAAAGTGAACAACGTATAAAAAAAATAATAAATTTTATCATTCCTTATTTAAATTTTTATATATATAATCAACTTATTTTTATTGAACTTATTTACTTGTATGTGTTTATTTTAATCTTTCATATGTTCATCTTGTCAATTTTATAAGTTCACTTTGTTTAAACGATGACAAAACTACAATGACAATAAATTGAGCCATCTGTGCCATATTAATAGTTATTTTTAAAACCTCGGCACTGCCAAGTCGAAACATATTACAATACCTACAATATTGCTTAGAACTACATAAGCCCCCTATTAGTCTAAACTAGAGCTTCTAAATAATATCAGTCGACTTGATTTGACTCCATTCTAAATCATACAGTTCAGACAAACAAAAATAAACAACTAACAAGGACAACCTCACATAGGAACCCTCAAATACCATACGCATCAAATAAACGTAAGCAATGACGTGTTTTGCACACTATATTTTGCTTCTCAATTTGTTGACAATTTCTCTATTCGGTCTTGTTCCATCGAGAAATGGAGGAGAAGAATTTCACTGTCTTGCATCCATCAAATTTTTAGGCCTTTTCCTCCGTTTAGCCCAATAATTTGAGTTTCCGAGCTAATAGAAGCCCATATGATTCAGAGCTTCATATTTAGTAGTTGAACTTGGGCCGGCCTGGCAATGTAATATGTGAAGCCGTATTCAGCACAGAAAATAAAAGGCCGCAAACACTAAGCCCATCGTAGGAAAATAAATTGAATATTAGCTTTTTAAATTAAAAAGGTAATTGATTATCGCCATCCGGTAATTTGAGGCGCTACTCTCAGCGAGCACTCGATGGTCATCTCACCCAGCGCACTTATTTCTTGTTCAAATATTCAGTTAGGTAAGTACAAATATTCAATTAATTGAGTATAATGCTCATTTAGTTACAATAAAAAATATAAATGTTATAAGCAAAAATATTTATTTTATTAAGTATTAATGTTTAATTTAGTAAGTATAAAGGTTCAGTGTACTAAGTACAAATATTTTGTTATTTGAGTATAAATGTTTATTTAGTTGCAATAAAAAATATAAATGTTATAAGAATAATGTTCAATTTTATTAAGTATAAATATTTTGTTTAGTAAGCACAAATGTTCAGCTTAGTAAGTACAAATGATTAGTTTATTAAGTATTAATTTTCAGTTTTTATTAATAGGTGCATGAAACAATACATGAAAAAATTAGAAGGGATCATGAACCGGTCCAGTTCAATTAAAAAAATTCTGACTCTACCTCTAGCATGTCCCTCTCCAAGACTGACGTACTAAGATATGTAATAAAATCATCAGTTAACTGAACGTATTTGATTATTACACTGAACACATTGGTTATTAAACTGAACATATATAACAGACACTTGCTAGTCACGCGAGGCTCGCTCGCGCACGTCCTCTCTTCAGTTATGACGCACGATGGTAAATTTGCAGATGAAACTTATAATTTCTGAAGTAAAAATTGTATTAAATTGATAAGAATGGCAACTAAATAAATTTCAAACCATCAAAAATTTAAAACTCAATCTATTTAAATTATAAAATATTTTTAGATTTTTCTAATTTAAATAATTACTTCAATCGTGGCTTACAATTAGTTACAAACCGAAGTTGAATATAAAGTCAGTGTACAAATAAATCATTATGTATAAATTAAATAGTAGTTACCGATATTTCTATATATATAGGGACAGTTAATTGCTGCTTCAAGAAAAACTAAAATGAAAATTTCAGGTTGACAAAAATATTATGGACATTGAAAAACGCGTAATTAACAGATGAATTTTGGTATGGTCTATTTGAAAAGAAAGGTAAAAATTATTATTTGTATGGTGGCTGATTAATTACCAAAATTACGACGGAAACACCTCCATCGAGAAATAATTACGCACACAATATGATGAGACAAAAGATATTGAATAACTAAATTAAATATTAAGTGATCAGTAATTTTACCAAAATTAATTAAAATTTGGCTGTCATGTTTGCTTAAAATTTGCTTGTAATCCTTGTTTGTCTGCTATCTGGGTTTTTAAGCGAGGAGTTACTCTTATCTTTAGATTTTGGCATACTGGTTTTTTAGTTGGTTTTAGTTGCGACTAGACCTGTCTAACGTGTTATATGGCATGGTATTGCGTTATATCGTTACCGTGCCATTTAATAATAGTATGAAACCGGTATTGTCACATACCGTTTCGTTTATTAAACGAAATAGATTTATGTGCCATCAACCGTTCCACTTCAGAAATTACACATAAAATAGTTTGAAATGAGGTTGAAACAATCGAAACGGTATAAACAGCTGTGCCACATACCGTTCCACTTAGAAAACGGTATAATTTTCTATGCCACAAACCGTTCTATTTCAGCTGAAACGTGATGACAAAACGGCAAACGGCTACCGTTTACACCCCTAGCTAGTTGCGACTAAGTTTGCTTGCTTTGTCTGTATTTTTGAGTCATTGTGTTTTGACTTCAGACTCCTTTAGTTTAATGAATTTTGGTACCCCATGGGGTTCTTTCGTTAAAAAAAAAATTTTAATAAATAAAAAACTCCGACAACCAATTTAATTATGTTACTATATATAAAAGTTCTACTATTAATTACACAGAAAAATAAAGAATAACATGGGTAACACATCTCATCCTTTTCTTTTTCTAATTAAAAATCACATTTAATTATCTAAATTAGCGTCGGATAAGTGAGCACCTCCTGGCCCTTTTACGTCTTGCATATAAAATATCATACAAATACATGATTGCTTTTAGGCGCAGGTTAACTCTTCACATCCAAAATCAAAAGGGCAGTAACATATACATCTCAAACTAGCTAGTTTCTTCCTTTCCTAGCTTACAACTTTTACGTTTAAAATAACAACTAATTTTGCTTAACAAACATCCATACAGTAAACTACATGGAAAAGAACAGTGCCTAATTAAACAGTACCTAATTAAACAGAGGCCTTCCAAACTTCTCCAAGTTCTCAAGTTGACCCAGGACCAATCATGGCAAGAAGCGCGAGTGCATTGCTGGTACGTTGCATGGCATCGTTAACCTTCTTCTTCAAGACCTTTGCCGCAGCCTTCTCGCCACCGGTAAATCCAAGTGCACATGTATTCTCATCTGTCAAGGCCGCACTTACCCATGTCTTTACATTGTCCATCTGCATCCAATCTCCTGCTAACTTCCCTTCTGTAGTAACCATTGTATCCAGTGCTTTCTGGAGCACTATGACACAATCTCCCATTGTCGGCACGCAGTCACGAACAGCAGATGCCTCTGATGGAGTCAAGCCAGTGTTTGAGGTCAGTCGAGTTACGAGAGTCAGTGCTGACTGAGCTGTGTCTAGGCTGACGGAGACCGAAGCTCTGGCAAGGTGAACAGTGCTGTTTTGTATAGTGCTAATGTAGGGGGAGAGGGAGGAAACACAGACCTGAGGATATGTCGTTTTAGCGCACATACTGTCTAAGAAGTTTGAGTTAGAGGCGCGGAGTCTAGCTGCATCTGTCTTTCCGCACAGAACAGCTGTTAAGAAAAAAGTGAAGATGGTGGTTATAGAAACTACTTTCAGGACATTCATCTTTCTAATGAGGTTTACAATGGATGCAAGTCACTTGGCGGCGTTGTTTATATATAGGTAGATTTAAGTTTGTTTTGATCTTGGGAAGGTTTCATTGAAGTATTTTCTGGAGTCTTCTGGACCGACGACACACTAGTGGAAGTGCGCTATATATAAATGCGTGCATGGCATTCATGCTTGTTTTGCAAGACTCACCAGTGTGCTAGCTGCCGCTGTTTCCCACGTTATTTTCTCTCAACCATATTTAAAATAAATTGAATTAAACGGCTTCGATCGATCGAGGTGAGCATGATATTGTATTTGAACGGTTTGGATTGAATATTTGTTGAAACATAAAATATATAGTAGAAACTTCTGCGAAAGTTATCTGGGAACGTCGTGGAAGATACAATAAGGAGAGGTAGAGCTAGGATGATCATCCTTATCTCAAGATGAACCTTATCTCAACTAACGATGACTTATTAGCTGGCGCATTAGGAGAGCATCAATAATAGCGCCTTAATTTTGCCTATGACTTGGTGCCTCTGGGAACTTGGGAAGGCGAGAATTGAAATGATGAACCCAAGAGGTACAGGAAGAATGCGCGTGTGAAGCTGGCAACTTAGCTTTGCGAGAAGTGCACAAAAGTGATAAAACAGCGAAGAATACATTAATTATATTTATTTTATATTTATTTGGTTGACCAAGTACGCACGAATTGCCAAACGCGCTGCTAGGCCTGACGAGTAGGGCTGTCAAACGTTGAAACGGTACACGGAACAGACCTGTTCCGTTTCCGTTCCGTTTCAGCCAACGTAACTAAAATTAATTCCGTTTAACGTTCCGTTTCGTCAAACGTAACACATTTCCATTCCGTTTAACGTTCCGTCCATCATTTACCATTGATTTCAGCGGAATTCCGTTTTCCGTTTCAGTAATGTTTATAAATTTCAGTTCCGTTCCGTTTTCAGAAACGAAACTGAAATCTCTACCGTTTAACGTTCCGTTTCGACGGAACGGAACGGAAAACGGTGGCGGAACGGAATACTGACAGGTCTACTGACGAGTAGTCGATCGTTAACGTCAGTTTTTCGTGGAACTGATAATTACGGTACACTTTTTTTTCATTTTAAAAACGAAACGGATTTCGTCATACACTTATGTGAAAATATGTTTCAAATTTAGTCGATCTGTTCAAATGAAACGGCTAACGAAGTTTTCAATATGTACCGTTTTTAAAACAGAATGAATAACAGAGATAGATATATTCTATAGTTGTGGACGTCAGACAGCCCTACATGCGCATGGGAGTCCAAGTGTATCATGTAAAGTTTAATTAATTTCCTGCTGAAAATATGAATTTCTAGTATATTATTTCCTTTAAAATATCACTGCGAAACCAAAGAATTTATAAATTGTATCGAAAAATATGATTATGCATCCAGAATTACTCGATCGTACTTTGTCAATTTAATTTGCTGATATATGAGGCTAGTTCCTCAGTTTTTTACTATGTAATATAGAATGCAGACAAAGGGAGATAAGTCAATCCTTCTTTTATAATGAGATTTGAGGCTATTAATTTTTTATTCCAAATTTTTTAATATCCATGATCTCATGCCACCGCAAGTTGATTTTTTTTTTTAAAAAAAAATGTTAGGTGGCGATTGCCACTTCGACAATTTCATTAATCAAAGAAAACAATTACAAATTAAAAGAAAAGAAAGAGAAAAAGAAACAAAGATAGAAGAGAAATAAACCTATTTTACAAAACTAAAAATTAAAAGGAAAATAAGAGAAGAAAACCAAAAGAAGGACATTAAATCCCGACCAGCAGTGGAGCATCTAAGTATTAACTAAGGAGATGATATCCTTGATAATGAAATGTGGAGGTCTTCTTTTAGCGATGAAAACGCATATCAAATAAACTCTAAAATTTATAAAATTTATATGAAAACGCATCGCTCGATAAACTAAATAAGATAAATAGTTTGAATTTAATGTTTGGATTTTAAAATTAAAAAAAATAACTAAACAGCAAAATGTTGGCATTTGAGGACAGCCAAAATATTAGTAGCGGAACCTTCCTCATTTATTAGTTGAATTTTAAAATAAATTACAAAATTAATATACTCTATTTTACTAAATAGATATGATCCGTAGGCTATATAAGTAAGAATTGCCCTAATGCATGTATAACGTCATGTGTGAACAATTGGACATGCATGTTGAAGTGATTTAATTATTTTTCTTTGCAGCTCCGTAGGTCACCTCGTCTAAGTATGACCTTTGGGTCAAAGAATCCATACGGCGATAGCTGTACCAATAATTAATCTAGCCGTTAGATATCTTCAAAATGTGTTGTAATATATTCCCGGAGGGTGCACCGTGATTAGGCCTGTCAAACGTGAAAACGGAAACTTTACAGGATGAGAAAGGAACAATTTTGTTTTATTTGAATTGATTTTCTTGTATTCATTACACAATGCCTATGCCTCTTTTATCATATCAGTACATGACAATTAAGTAAACCTATACAAGGATTCTAAAATATGATTCCATCTATGACATCCAATATAATATATCATGCAGATTGTTTGAATAACATTTCCTTTATTGCATTGATTGTGATATCAGAATAATCTGTATTTCCATCAGCTGCGCCATTCTTCCTTTGCTGAATCAATTGTAATATCAGAGGGATTTGTATTTCCATTGTTTGTGCTATCCTTCCTTTGTTGAGGAGATATGTTATCAGCCCCCCCCCCCCAAGCGAACTGGGTCGAAGTGACAGTGAGCTTGTCTCGCAAAAACAGGAACCTAGGAGTTGAGAGAGGTTTAGTGAGTCCATCAGCAAGTTGATCCTTCGAACACAGAAAATTTACCATAAGTTCCTTGTTTTGTACACGTTCACGAATAAAATGAAAATCAATTTCAACGTGTTTTGTACGGGCATGGAACATAGGGTTGGAAGCTAGAAAAGTTGCTCCAATGTTGTCACACCAGAGGATTGGTGAGGAAGGGCACGAGACATGAAGTTCATGTAGGAGATACTTGAGCCAAATCAATTCAGCACTTGCCATTGCTAGGCTGCGGTATTCAGCTTCAGTACTGGAACGAGATACCGTCGATTGCTTCTTGGAGCTCCACGAAATCAGATTAGGTCCAAGAAAAATACAAAATCCGGATGTAGAACGTCGATCATCAGGACAACCAGCCCAGTCTGAGTCACAATAAGCATGCAATTGGAGAGAAGAGCTGGTTTTTAGACATAAACCATGATCAAGTGAACCATTTAAATATCTCAAAATTCGTTTAAGAGCTTCCCAATGAGCAGTATTTGGAGATTGCATGAATTGAGACATTTTGTTGACAGCATAAGCAATGTCAGGTCTGGTTATTGTAGCATATTGTAGAGCCCCAACAATCCTTCGATACAAAGTTGGGTTATCCATGGGATCGCCAGTATGTTTAGACAAAGTGAGGTTGGCAGCCATTGGTGAGGCACACGGTCTGGATTGGAGCATATTAGCTCGTTTCAAAATATCACTGATATACTTGGTTTGAGAGAGGAGCAGACCTTCAGAGTGCTTATGAACTTCAATGCCAAGAAAGAAATGTAATGGCCCAAGATCTTTTATAGCAAATTTTTGTTGAAGGAATGAAAGAACCTCCAAAATTAAATCATTATGGCTGCCAGTAAGAACTATATCATCTACATAGACTAAAAGCATTGTTGTTTTTCCATGGGAAAGGTATACAAACAGAGATGGTTCATAACTCGAACCTTTGAAACCGAAAGAGAGCAAGGCAGTGCTCAAAGTGTTGAACCAGGCACGTGGAGATTGCTTAAGACCATAAAGAGCTTTATGAAGATGACAAACATGGTTTGGTAAAGAGTTGTCCACAAAACCAGGTGGTTGCATCATATAAACGGTTTCATGTAAATCACCATGGAGAAAGGCATTCTGAACATCAAGTTGACGAAGAGACCAGTTATTGTGAATTGCAATAGAGAGAACTAACCGAATTGTAGTGGGACGAACCACTGGGCTAAAAGTCTCGAAAAAGTCAACCCCTTCTTCTTGAGTGAAGCCTTTGGCGACAAGTCGAGCCTTGTGACGCTCAATGGACCCGTCTGCCCGACGTTTGATTTTAAAAACCCATTTACAGCCAACAATGTTCTGATTTTCAGGAGGAGGAACCAAGGACCAAGTTCTATTTTGAGCTAAGGCATTGATTTCAGTAGCCATAGCAGCACGCCAGATTAGAGAGGCATTGGCTTGAGCAAAATTGATCGGTTCTGTTTCAGCAGTAGATGTGGAAATAAGAGCAACATGGTCAGGAAATTGGCGAGGCTTTCTGGTGTGATCGCGTGATCGAGTGACCATGTGGTGAGTAGAGACAGTGGAAGATGTAGGAACTGCACATTCTAACACAGGTGCATCCGGAGCAGACACTGATGCATCCTGAGACGATGCGGGTGCATCCTGACATGATGTTGGTGCATCCTGAGACGATGCGGGTGCATCCTGAGTTGATGTTGGTGCATCCGGAGACGACGCAGGTGCATCCTGAGGTGATGTTGGTGCATCCGGAGACGATGCAGGTGCATCCTGAGGTGCACAGAAAGAGGTCAGCCAGGGCGCCACACTATGCTGAAATTCAGTCACCATCGAAGATTGTTGTTGAGCGAAGTCAGAGGAAAGGTCGTCCTTGAAGGGAAAACTGTTTTCATCAAAAATAACATGTCTGGATATGTACAAACGGTTAGATGATAAATGTAAACATTTATATCCTTTATGAGCAGGACTATATCCAAGGAAGACACATGGTGAAGAGCGAGGTTGAAGCTTATGATCATTGTAGGGGCGAAGGTAAGGAAAACATAAGCACCCAATGATTCGAAGAAAAGTGTAATCTGGTTCTCTATGAAATAGTTGAGTGAATGGAGTCTTTGTGGATTGTGAGCTTGGTAGACGATTTATGAGATAGATAACACTTTCAAAAACATGATCCCAAAAGGAGGTGGGTATGGATGCTTTGTTCATTATGGCAAGGGAAAGTTCAATAATATGTCGATGTTTTCGCTCAGCAAGACCATTTTGTTG
The DNA here is from genome assembly GCA_028095005.1 of Rhynchospora pubera. Lineage (NCBI taxonomy): Eukaryota > Viridiplantae > Streptophyta > Magnoliopsida > Poales > Cyperaceae > Rhynchospora > Rhynchospora pubera. Next base: position 326,329,321 of record CM051460.1, read on the forward strand.
TGGTGTGTAAGGACATGAAAACTGATATGTAATTTGAGGAAACATTCGACACAAAGGTTTGTATTCACTACCGCCATCAATGCGCAAGGTTTTTATCTTGGTGTTGAATAAGGTTTCAATTTGTAATTTGAATGAAGTAAAAATGCGCACAAGTTCATCTTTAGTTTGAAGAAAATACATCCATATGAAATGAGTATAATCATCAATGAACAAAACATAATAACGAAAGCCTTGATTGGATAACATAGGGGCAGGACCCCAAAGATCTGAGTGAACAAGTTCAAGAGGAGAAGAAGAATAAGAAGTGATGGAAGAGAATGACAATTTATGAGACTTAGCCATTTTACAATCACGACAAAAATTAAAATTTTTACTAGAACAAGGTAAATTATTGGAAACTAAAACATGAGAAGTAATTTGTGGAGAAGGATGTCCTAAGCGAGAATGCCAAATGTCAGCCGACACCTTAGCACCTAAGTAGGCTTGTGGTGAATTGAAGAATTGAAGAGTGTAGAGACCATTATGAGTTGGAGCTTGAAGGAGGATCAGCTTGGTGAGGCGGTCCTTAACAACACAAAAATGAGAGGAAAATTCTATAAGTAAAGAATTATCTTGAAGAAGTTTTGAAAGACTCAAAAGATTTTTGGTGAAGGAAGGAACATGTAAGATATCATTGAGTTGTATAGAATGAGAAGAAAGGAAAAAAGAAGATGAACCAATGTGATGAATAGGCATGCTCGAACCATTGCCAATTTGGAGCGCATCATTTCCTTCATATGTCACATAAGCAGACAGGTTATTGATGTCATTGGTGACGTGGTGTGTAGCACCTGAATCGAGAACCCAGTTGTTGTTGTTGGTGGATGTTTGATGTGTGGGTAGCGCCACATAAGCTTGCATGGAAGGTGATTGATGGCCAGAGGATGTCGGAGCAATTGGAGGAGGTGTGTTGATCCTGTTACTGAATCGATGCCAGCAAATAAAAGCAATATGGCCACGTTTTCCACATATTTGACAAGTTTCATATCTGTAAGGGTTCTCAGTTTGTTGTACAGAGGGAGTGTTGGTGGGTCTGGTTTCAGTTTGGCTATGTGGCTGATATGACTGTTTGGGTGTTTCTGAATTTGTGGACTGAAATGAAGGTTTGTTTTGAGGTGTACTTTGAGAACGTGAACTAGATTGTTGGTAGTTTGGTTTGTAGTAGCTGTTTTGGTTGTAATTAGCTTTTTGTTTTGGATTTGAGTTAGAGTAAAAGGCAGATGGATTTGGCGAAATTTGAGAGGACAGAAGATTCTCATGTGTTGATAAAAGAGATGCAAGTTCATCAAAGAAAATTGGTTCAGTGCGTGCATTGATTGCTGCCACCACAGAATTATATTCAGTACCAAGATCAGTAAGAAGGTTCATTACCAGTTCGTCATCATTCATAGGACATCCAATAAAAGCAAGCTCATCGGCAGCAGCACGAACTTTTTGTACATACTCAGCACAGCTCATCCCACCTTTGCTTGTGTTTTGTATCTGACGTCGAAGTTCCGTGACTCGAGCTTTAGAAGTAGAGGAGTAATTTCGCTGGAGAGAGGCCCACAACTCGGCGGAAGTCGTGGCTGATATAACCTGTGCCAGTACAGCCTCCGTCAATGAGGATCGGAGCCATCCTAGCACCATCTGATCTTGCTTACGCCATTTGACATATTCAGGGTTGGTGTTTGACTGTCCTGCGGCAGTGGTGACAAGAACTGCAGGTACTGTAGAGGTAGGATCGATAAATTGATATAGATCATAGCCATGAAGTATAGGAACCACTTGGGATTGCCAGGACAAATAATTGTTGCGATTTAATTTGGTGGAGATCGGGAGGTTTAGAAGTATTATAGATTCTGTTGGGTTTGAGGATACAATTGCTGTAGACATGGTGACAAATGCTTATGGCTCTGATACCATGAAACTTTACAGGATGAGAAAGGAACAATTTTGTTTTATTTGAATTGATTTTCTTGTATTCATTACACAATGCATATGCCTCTTTTATCATATCAGTACATGACAATTAAGTAAACCTATACAAGGATTCTAAAATATGATTCCATCTATGACATCCAATATAATATATCATGCAGATTGTTTGAATAACATTTCCTTTATTGCATTGATTGTGATATCAGAATAATCTGTATTTCCATCAGCTGCGCCATTCTTCCTTTGCTGAATCAATTGTAATATCAGAGGGATTTGTATTTCCATTGTTTGTGCTATCCTTCCTTTGTTGAGGAGATATGTTATCAGGAACACGAAAATAGTTTGTTCCGCTTTCGTTTTGTTCCAGTCGACATAATAGAAATTTATTCAGTTTTCATTATGTTTCGTCAAACGGAACAGACTTTCGTTCCGTTTAACGTTCTGTCCTTCATTTTTTATTGATTTCAGTCTATTTCCGTCCATTTCCGTGTTTCGTTTACGTCATTCCGTTCATTGTTTTATCCGTTCCGTTTTCAAAAATAAAATTGATTTTCTGTTTCATTTAATGTTTCATTCGGATGGAACAGAACAGAACACTAGAGCGAAACGGAATATTGACGGGCCTAACCGTGCACCTTGATTCAACATTGTAAAAATTTCCCTCCGTGTGTCCTCATGGAATGAATTTGGATTCGGCCTCCACTGGTTAAGAAAGTTGTTGACCCCAATCACTCTTATATTAAAACGTGCATATATTTCGAGACATTTTTTATTATTATATTTGAAGTGATGTTAGTTTTGATTATTTTACAATTTTAAATGTGACTTCAATTGACTAAAACATTGATTTAATTACAAGCATTCTTGTAGAAAGTCTTACATGACATAGTATATTTAAGAATTTATTAATGAATACAGAAACATCTTTTAGGTCATATTTGGAGCATACCTTCCTGATTTGAGAAATTAATGTGAAGAAATAATTCTTCCATTTGACTAAAAACATTAATTCCTAAATTGTACTCCAGTTTAGTTATTTACCCAAACTAGATGCATCATCTAGAAATATATCGTTCTAATAAACCCTGAGGTATATTTTGACTCATATGTGAAGTATGATTTACAACTTTGTGACTTTATTGCTTAAATGAGGTTTTAATTAATTAAAAGAATTCATAGATAAAAATAGGCGTATTAATTATTAGAGAAAACCTATGGTGCATACTAATGTACGGAAGTTTCGATGCATACTGATCCAAACTCTAGGATCTGCTTCAAAATGACCGATCCAAACCGTTCAATATGATCTCCCTATTGAAATCTCCTTACCGACCAAATTTTATATTTTTTCGAAATTTTAAAGTATTTTTTTCGGATTTTTAAAAACTGCTATTTTTGAACGGTTCACAAAAAATTAGATTAGCGATTTTCTAAAATTCGAAAAAATACTTAAAAATTTCGAAAAAAATATAAAATTTGGTCAGTAAGGAGATTACAATAGGGAGATCATATTAGACGGTTTTGATCAGTCATTTTGAAACAGATCCAAGAGTTTAAATCAGTATGCACTGAAACTTCTGTACATTAGTATGCACCATATGTTTCTCTAATTATTATTTGTTGTTGGACACTTCGAACAAATGTTTCAGACTAAGGTGTGATTATTAGTTTGAGATTTTATAACATTGAATTAATGAAGCTTCAGTTGGCTGAAAGCATTCAAAGATGCAAACAAATAAATTCATGGCATTCCCACAATATTTTTTGCATAAAAATAAATTTATCATTTTGAATTTGATCTTCAAAACTTTGACATATATATTGAAGTATGATTATTCGGAGGTATTGTTTACACCAAAATATATGCACTGTGAGATTTGTTCTTATTTGAAGTATGGCTTTATTTTTTTTCGTAATTTGTAATTAAAACTACAGTCTCAACCGAATAGAAAATTTTAGGTGCATGGAATGCAATTTAAATCCATGCATTTCAACCAATTTACTTGCACAAAAAAAATTCGGAAATACACTGCCGCTTTAAGGTGTCGTCAAAAAATAAAATTTAATTTTTTCTTGGAAAAGAATTGCGTAGATAAGCACAGGTACTTAGAGATACTTGTCAATAAATAGAAAATATAAGATCCTTCAAAGTCATTATAGATTAATTTGGATTTTTTAATTTAATAAGCGATTAAACGATAAATAATATCCAGGCGGCATTGATGTATTATTCAATAAACGACAATTGAGTATGTTCATGTAGGAATAACAAAATCTTTCATTCAGAAATTGTTATTAAAAATTAAGTTATCAAATTCTTTTTTTTTTTTTTTTTTTTTTGATGGGTGTCAATTGAGAGCGTCGACACTCTCCGAGCCAGTATTTACTTTTGTGCCGCAAGACAGTCCAACCAGTATGGTAGGTCCATGTAACTTGTAACTTTTGTGAGCCATCAGTTATAGGATTTACTGTTTATTAGAAATATCAATGGGCCAGTGGTCCATTCGTTTACGTAGAAGTCCATCAACAAGTATTGTACGGATCAGCTGAAACCCAAAACGCAAGCCATCTGCGGCCATAAGATTGACAACGTGGCCTCATTCCAGCCCTCGTTGCTTTCCTTCTATCCTATAAGGCTATACCCTTGGAGGAACTAAAAACTAAAATATCTTCATAGAAAGTACATTGATAAAAAAAATAATATCTTTATGGCAAGTACATTAATGCAAAATAAGGCAATCCAAAATTGACACTACAAGTGAAAAAAATAAATTATTTTAATCGCATGAAAAATTAAGAATAGAGCCTCTGTTAAATATGAATCAAATATTTTATATTTTATTTATTTTTCAATACAGAAGGAAACATGGAAAGTGTGCTCGTCAGGATTGCTGTGGATTTTCAATGATCCTTTTTTTCGGGGCAATATTTAATGTGTCTAATCTTCAGTAAACTTAAGTTGTCAGATGTTGCGCTGAAATGTGCCGCATTGCACTAGATTCCAATTTGAGTAATCAGCGTTTAATAGATTTTTTTTTTAATATTTTACAAAATTAATTGTTGGAGGAACAAAATTCTCAAAAAAAAATGTGAAATAACATACTTTTAACTTTTAAGTTTGACGGAAGCTAAACAGTACACATATTATATATTTGAGAAATCTGATCATAAATAAAGCAAATTTAAAATTTCACCTTACGTAATTTATGTCAGACGGATTTTTTTTTTTAAAGAAACCCGATATTTAAATTTAAAATACGCCATTCCAAATTCTGAGCTGTGGTGTGGCGATGGCATTCCTGATATAAACAGAAGTATTCGGGGCAAACCAAAAAGTAATTTCCTTTTCCCCGAAAATAAAATAGCGGCTCTGAATTATCTCAATATTTCTAACGGGGCCATAAAGAGCAGCTCTCGTTGGCCGCAAACTCTGCGTTATCTCTTGGCGCCACTACTGAGCTCTTCCAACTTCTAACACAGCTCAAGTACTGAGAAACAGATAGGAGAGAGAGAGAGAGAGAGACTAAAGTGTAAATAATAATGGCGTCAGAAACAATTAGAGGAGCAACCATAGCACCAGCGAGATGTTTACCCGGTTCCCGAGGACGGACACCTGTTGCCTCACACCGCTTCCTCGGGCCCCAATTCTTCTCTTCCTCCGGCGTACAAGCTTCGTCGTTGCGCCGAGCATACGCTTCTCACTTCCTAGGGAATATGCGTGCAAGGTCGAACGGAGTAACTGCTAAGGAGGGCAAGCAGAGGATGTCAGTCATAGCTATGGCCGGAGAAGGTTGGTTATTTTTATATATCTTGTGGTTAATCTCTATTATGTATGGGAATTTGGGAAGAATTTGTTGATGTTGAGTGGTGTTATTTGCATACAATAACGGTAACGGGATTTATACAGAGATGCGAGTTGGTATCGGTTTTGATTCATTAGTGTCATTGGACTTAGATTTTAACACATTGAAGAATCCAAGTTTGCTTGTTTATGTCTGTTTTGTGTAAGAAAATTGTTTCATATGGTCAGTTGTGGTTGTTCGGTTGCACTGGACTACAGTGCACACAAGTTGTTTGGTGAAATGACTTTACAGGAAGGCTGTTCTTTATAAACATATATAGATACACATTTCTCCTTTTTTATATGATGCTTTAATAGTTTATCGTTTCTCTCACATTGTTGTAACTTAAAACCGTACTTTATTGAGTTATCGGCCTGAAAATATTTAATTTTATCTTATTTTTTACTTCAGATGGCAAGCGTGCAGTGCCCTTAGAGGATTACCGCAACATTGGTATCATGGCCCACATTGATGCTGGAAAAACCACCACAACAGAACGTGTCCTCTACTACACGGGCAGGAACTACAAAATTGGGGAGGTGCACGAGGGAACAGCCACGATGGACTGGATGGAGCAGGAGCAGGAGCGAGGCATCACCATCACCTCTGCTGCCACCACTGCATTCTGGAACAAGCACCGTATCAACATCATTGATACCCCTGGCCATGTCGACTTCACCCTTGAGGTCGAGCGTGCCCTTCGTGTCCTTGATGGTACCATTTGCTTATTTGACAGTGTTGCTGGGGTTGAGCCCCAGTCTGAGACTGTCTGGCGGCAGGCTGACAAGTATGGTGTCCCTAGGATATGTTTTGTTAATAAGATGGACCGGCTGGGTGCTAACTTTTACAGGACAAGAGATATGATTGTTTCAAATTTGGGTGCAAAGCCATTGGTCATCCAGTTGCCCATTGGTGCTGAGGATGCATTCAAGGGAGTTGTTGACTTGGTGACAATGAAGGCAATCGTATGGAGTGGAGAGGAGTTGGGTGCTAAATTTTCATATGAGGAGATTCCTGATGACTTGAAGGATAAGGCACAGGAATATCGAATGCAATTGATAGAGACCGCTGTTGAACTTGATGACCAGGCAATGGAAAACTATCTAGAAGGAGTAGAACCTGATGAGGCGACAATCAAGAAGTTGATCCGGAAAGGCACAATAAATGGTAGCTTTGTGCCTGTTTTGTGTGGCTCAGCATTCAAAAACAAGGGTGTACAACCGTTGCTGGATGCAGTTGTTGATTATCTCCCTTCACCCCTTGACCTACCGCCCATGAAGGGAACCGAACCCGACAATCCAGAGGCAGTAATGGAGAGAAAACCGAGTGACAGTGAGCCATTCTCAGGTCTGGCATTCAAAATTATGACTGATCCGTTTGTGGGTTCACTTACTTTTGTCAGGATCTACTCTGGCAAGGTTGCTGCTGGTTCTTATGTGTACAATGCAAATAAGGGGAAGAAGGAGAGGATTGGGCGACTTTTGGAGATGCACGCGAACAGTCGAGAGGATGTAGAGGTGGCATTGACAGGAGATATTGTGGCGTTGGCAGGACTTAAGGATACTATAACCGGTGAAACACTTTGCGACCCAGATCAGCCAATTGTGCTGGAACGGATGGATTTCCCTGACCCAGTTATCAAGATTGCAATTGAGCCCAAGACTAAGGCTGATGTAGATAAGATGGCTAGCGGGTTGATTAAGCTTGCCCAGGAAGATCCATCATTTCACTTCTCTAGAAATGAGGAAACAAACCAGACTGTTATCGAAGGGATGGGAGAGCTGCATCTGGAGATTATTGTCGATAGGTTAAAGAGAGAATTTAAGGTCAGTAATTAGCTATTGCTTACAAATAACAAGAAATTAAGTTTTGTGGTATTGCCTTAACCCAAATCCTGCATATACAGGTTGAAGCAAATATTGGAGCTCCTCAAGTGAACTACCGTGAGAGCATATCAAGGACAACAGAAGTACAGTACGTGCACAAGAAGCAATCTGGTGGGTCAGGGCAGTTTGCTGATATAACAGTGCGGTTCGAGCCGCTCGAGGCTGGTAGCGGCTATGAATTCAAGAGTGAGATAAAGGGAGGATCAGTGCCGAAAGAGTACATCCCAGGTGTAATGAAGGGGCTTGAAGAGTGCATGTCTAATGGTATTCTTGCAGGTTTCCCAGTAGTTGATGTGCGGGCCGTGCTTGTTGATGGGTCCTACCATGATGTGGATTCTAGTGTTATGGCATTCCAGCTAGCAGCAAGAGGTGCATTCCGTGATGGGATGAAGAGGGCTGCACCAAGACTTCTCGAACCCATTATGAAAGTTGAGGTAGTGACACCTGAAGAGCATTTGGGAGATGTTATTGGAGATTTGAACTCAAGGAGAGGGCATATTAATACATTTGGTGATAAGCCAGGTGGACTTAAGGTGCGATAAGAATTCATCAAAGCATTATTTTCACATTTTGAGGTGTATGGTTGGCCGCCATTGAGGATTATTTCCTCAATGTACTATCTGATAAGAAGTTATATAATAGGCTCTTCCTTAAAAAAAAATACATTATTTATTATAAGCACATTTTTCTGCTATTGTATTTTCTAAGTTGGTGATATGTTTTAACTGCAGGTCGTTGATGCGCTTGTACCGCTGGCTGAGATGTTCAATTACGTCAGTAATCTCCGTGGAATGACAAAAGGACGAGCATCTTATACAATGCAATTATGCAAATTTGATGTGGTGCCACAACACATCCAAACCCAGCTTTCTGCTGCAAAGCAGCAAGACAAGGAAGAAGTTGCAGCTTGAGTCAAGTTGTAGAGGCTAGGGATCTGCAGTGCGCGCTGTACTGTTCGGCTATCATTATGATTTTTTTTTTATAGGGACGAGTTTTGTTCATGCTAGATGTTTATAATTTTCAGAATATTTTGGCACATTATTAAAATTTTCAGCAGAGAACATTGTATTTGTTACTTATCTGCGCATTAATGGCTTAATAATATGAACAAATAATTTCCCATCTATAATATAAAGTGACAAGTTTGCCTCTTGTTTTTCCAACTACCAGAAAACTTCTTTTCGTTTTATTTTTTATGGGATTTAATGTTTACCGCAACCTCAATTTGTACATTTCCCATCTACAAATATGCAAATATCATAGTCATCTATAACCCAATATGACACTTACCCTAGGAAAATATTAATACCACTGTCCAGTACAGAAGAGTTATCGCATTTTTCATAGAGGTCGGAATCAAATTCCACAATACTGATTACATACAAGGCCAGCATTTGCTCTCTACGAGTAATTTGCACATAAAGAATCAATCTATGATAAGAGGGAGTTGGATTTTGCTGCTTTTTAACTACTTCAATAAATATTTGACACAAAAAGGTCCTGGGGATCAGTCCAGACACTAAATCTCCTGTTTGTGAAAGATGAGGAAAAACATTTCAGCACTATCCAAAAGTAGACAGTAACAAGATCTCTGATATCAACCATGGTACAAAAATCAGACGACATCCAGCACTGAAGCAATAAAAATAGTCAAAATAATACAATCTACCTTACAGCCACCACACAACACACACTTCATAACTTATTGTCACTATTTCATTTGAACTATCCCTGCATTCACAAGCTTCTGAATCTTGTGCATGACTTGAGGGTTCTTGAGGTGCTTCTGTGCAGCTGAAGGATTCTCCTGGAAATCAACTAGCACCTGCATAACAGAACATAGCATCAGCATCGCATTCCAAACTAAACCCAATGGGAACATCACAATATCAGGACAAACATGCCATCAAGATTATCAAAGGTTACCTGTCTCATGATGGGATCGGTCAATATACCCTGAATTTCAGGATCTTGCATAGCCTTCGCCTGAAAAAGAATAATCCAGGATTAGTCACACTTGTCTTAAAATATAATAATTAAAATAAGACAGATGCAGGAAGAGTGGAAAGAGGGGAGAGAGCCAACCTGTCTCTCCTGCAATTCTTCAGGAGTAAGGTCGCCTCTGCTAGCTTTATTAATCTGTTCAACGCACCTGCAACCCAAAATTATATGTAATTATGCAAAAAATACACATAAGCGCACACAAAGAAAAGCCATTATGCTTGATAAATGTAATTATTCCTTTTACCTTCTAACACCATCTTGTAGTTCCTGGTTGTTCGGATCATGCTTCAGACCCTCCTGGTAGGTCTGCAATGCCTTTTCATACTCCTTCATGAAAAACTGAACAGCACCCTTCCGAGTATAACCCTTTGTGAAGGTTGGATCCAGCTCAATGCATTTCTCGGCATCCTTGAGACCTTCAGGCAAAGCACCCAGCTTTGTGTAGCATGCAGCTCTGTTGCTGTACACCTGTTGCATTTGTTACCTCATTACCAACAAGGAAGATAAAATATAAACATGTATGCACTCAACCTACATCCATCATTAAGACAATTCTAAAAAAATGATACTCAGTTGAACTAAGGAGTATGACAAGACCAACAGAGTTCACTGCATTACCTTAGGGTCCTTGGGGTTCCTTTTCAGTGCTTCTGTATAGTGCTTAACTGCTTCTGGGTACTTCATCTGCTTGAAGAATTCATTTCCTGCAAAATACAGGTACAGTAAGGTTAGCTTTGTACTTTGACAATATTGTCTCATCCTTATTATGAGGATTATTATTAAGTTAATATAATCTTTCAAAAAACCAAATATAACAGAAATTGCAGATCAACATAATGTCAAGCAATGCAAAATTTTTGGTAAAGTTTGGGGGGGGGGGGGATCCCGCAAATCAAGAGAAACTTATCTTTCCCTGGGAAAAAGAAAGGCTCTGATCGGGAAGGAGTTCAAAACTAATTAGACTGGAATTACTTTTTGGTTTCAGATAAAAAGAAATGATTTGATTTTGAAATTAAATTCATTGATTGGACGAGTGATGAGGAGAATTGACAAGATTTCATCGGCAACGAAGGATGGTCGAACGCTCTCCATCAATTCTTGCCAAATTTCTTCCTTTTTGATGGGATTTCAAACTGAGATTTGAGGGGAGTTAACTCCCATAGTTAATTCTCCTTCTTCCCAATCAACTGATTTTGATGGAATTGGAATTCCAATCCTAAATCCATGTTTAAATTTCCCTTTCCCATTAAGACTGAAGGCAATGTGGGCTTGCAGGAAATTACATTTTAGTGTCCTTTTTTTATCATTTCGGTCTTTGTTGATAGGGCAAAGAAATTTAGTCTAAATTTGCACACCTTTCTCCCTCTCCTCATCAGCAATTTTTGGATCAAAGTACTCCTGTTGTTCCAATTCTTTCTTTGCTCTCTCTGCATCATTCAACTTCTTCAGAGTGTCTGGGTTCCTGTGCTCTGTCAAGGCCTTCTGGAAAGTCTCAATGGCAATGTCAAAGTCCTTGGAAGTTTTTGCAAGTTTCACAAGAGCTGTTCCTTTCCTAGTCAATGCTCGAGCAATCATCTTGAAGTCTGACCGAAGCTCCCTTCCCCTCTCAACAGCTTTATCACAATCCTTTATGCATTCATCATACTGTGTAACAGAATAATTCCAAACAATTAGGGAAAAAACATGAAGGTACAAGGATGAATAGGCACAGCATAAGCAACACTCAGTGTTTCTGAACAGCTTAATAAAACTCATAGGTTGTTTTAAAACTTCATGAAACCTAATAATCAGATTGCTATCAATACAAATATTATAACATATTGTTATGATTTTATAAGCAATGAACATTATAAACAATACCTCTTTCATTGAAAGATCTCAGATGAAATACTGTTTATTTCAGATCAAATGGGTACGCCTAACCAAATAAAGAGACCAAGTACCAAATTTAAAGGTTTCTGCTACAAGAAGCAGCCTGCCCTATGGACTACAAAAAAGATTTTCATCAAATCTTATCTAAATCGCTAACAAAAATGGGACATCTGAATGAAACCCTGAGATTGGATACCCACATAAGAGGTAAAGCAAAAGTTATCATTAAATTAACTATGAACAACCCATAGAGTTACCTAATTTTCCCTACTAAACTACCAATGTCTTTAAACAGTTACACAACGGCTTTCCCAAACAGAAATAGCATATATTGCTATTCAGTTTATCCTTCCAAAATCTTAGTACGATAATTCTAATACGAGTATCTACTAATATTGACCATCAAATATGAGCCGTAAAATAGAAGAAAGGATCTTACCTTTCCCATCTCTAAGTAGACAGCCGCCCTATTGGTGATGTAGGATACATCCTCATCATCCAATTCCATTGCTTTTGTGTAGTGTGCAATAGCTGTCTCAAAATCCTTCTTCTTATAAGCAGCATTACCCTTCTCCTTCTCCTTCTGAGCCTCCGCCTTCTTCTCCTTGGCCGCCTTCTCTTCATCTGTCACCTCCATTGGCTCCGGCTCTGGCTCTGGTTCAGGAGCCTTCTTCTCTAACTCTGCCGACCTCTTTGTAGACTCAGCCTCAGCCTCAGGAGCACCCATCTCCCTTTCCATATCATCACCACCAGCTCTCATTTTAACATTAAGCAACACCCCCAAAACATTCATCATTCTCTGATCCTGGAGATACATATTGATCATGTTGGGGTTCTTCTGCACCTCCCTCATCATCTTCATGAAATCGGGTTGCTGAAGATAACCCCGAGTAGTCGGATCAGCCGCGAGTTTGCTCCACACATCCGGCCCGCTAAAGATCTGACCGAACGGCGACGCACCAGAAGGCTTTGCACGTGCAGCGGCCGCCTTTGCATCGGACAAACCTGACTTCAAGCCTTCATTAGCCGGATCATATTCAAGCCCCTTTTCATAAGCGGATACAGCGGCCTCAACATTGCCGAGACCAACATGGGCCGCGCCAAGCCGGGAGTAACCCTTGGCCCAATCAGGCTTTAGTTCCACGGTCTTCTGAGCGTCGGTTAGAGCCTCCGAGTAGCGGTGGAGAGAGGCGTACGCGGCGGAGCGGTTGGAGTAGAGAACGTGGTTGGTTGGGGCAAGAGAGATTGCGTCGGAGAAGTGTTGAATCGCCTCCTCGAACCGACCTGCGGAGAAGGCGGCGTTGCCCTTGGCTTTCGCTTCATCTTCCATTGGAATTGGCGAAAAAGAATTTCGGCGATTGGAAGATTGAGATCGGAATTGGGAAGGAGGGAGACGGCGAGAGGGTTTTAAAGTAGGGTAGAGAGTTCAGGAAGTCCAAGAGCTTCTGGAACGTTCCGGGAGGTGGAAAAAAATTATGGAAAAAGAAAAGAATCCCATTGTTGGTTATTGCTAAATTTGAGCTGCCAAAATTAAAATTGCGGGCTTTACCTAAGCCTGGTGTATGGTCTACGCCGTAGACCATTGAAATACTTGAAGATCTTGCTGTAGTATGGGCCATTCCTTGCAGTGACTAAAGTGCCGCCACGTTGGAAGAGAATTAGTGTAGAATGTATATTCAGATTTTCTCTGCCATTTGTGGTCAAGGATTAATTAAGGACACTAAAAAAAAAGGGATTAATTAAGAAAACTCGGGTAGGGTTTTTTTTTTTTTAATGTTAACTTGGGTATGGTTCAAAGCACTTGACGCTCACAGTTCCTGTTCCATAATTTAATGGCAGCGGATGCATTATTTTTGGATGATTAATAATTAGGGGTGAAAATGGTCGGATAATTCTCGCTCCGAACCGTATCCATATTTGCTATTTAGCGGATTCGGATAATACTATCCGTATCCATATTTGCTATTTAGCGGATTCGGATAATACTATCCGTATCCGAACAGATACGAATGCGGATTCGAATTTTTTTAAACGGATATGGATACAGATATGGGAAGCAATATTAGTGCGGATACGATATCCATATTTCTATACAAAACGGATATCTGTTTTGTATATGGTAATGGCACATTTTTTGGAAATACCATCATAATTGACATATAGGTATGGATATTTCAATTATATAGCATTAGAATTGACGATTATTTTTTTTTACTATAATATGATGCCAATTTTTGTATAAGCATAATTAAAATTTGTTTTTTGTGATATCTCAATATGTGTGAATAAGTATTGATTTTTTTTTTGTCATTGTCTTTTTTTTAGTTAATTCTATACTAGTCATAAAAAAGTAAACATTTGTTTAATAAAATAAATTGAGCAAAATATTATCTGTATCCGATAAAATATATCCGTATTCGTATCCGTTTAACATCCACGCCGTATTCGTATCCTTATCCGAATATATCCGTATCTGTATCTGTATTCGTATCCGAAAAAAATATGGATACAGATATGATATGACCACTATCCATTCCGTATCCGTCCGTATTCACCCCTATTAATAATACTGTAATTTACGATGGAAAAAAGATATCTTTACAAATAAAAATTTTAATTTAGATGGTTTGATTTTGGTATAATAATTTATAAAGAGTTAATAAAAATATTTCCTTTTAACAAGGTGATTAATAGAAGCTCCTTTCTAAATTTGGCAACAATCTGAACCGAAAATAATACTTTTTGTTTAGAACTCTAACTGAAGTACGGAACTCATTTTTTCACATTCATATCAAAAGAAATGGCACAGGTTATATGTGAAATATATATTTATTGATAACTTTGTTAATGTTTTTTTAAGGTATTTCAAAATTTTTCTAAGGCATATTATAATATAATGTAGATCGTTTTTCTTTTCTTTTTTTTTTTAAAAAAAAGACATTTCCAAAATTTTCCCAGAGTAAAATTTTGCAAATGCATGTACTCAAGACGAAGAAAGGTGTACCTCCGAAACAAAAGAAAACGATAAACTGAAGCAGCAGTGGACCTTGACCATACTGGTGAGCTGATCACTTCTTGTTTGTTGGCTAGGCTATTGCCCATTCTAATGTAAAAAAATAAAAAATAAATAATAAATAAAAATCTATACTACGTCGAAGAATTAAGTACTGTTCGAAAGTTATAGCTATATCACGTTTTTTATACTCTCGTTCGTCTGATCTTATTTTAAACAAATTATTTTAGTTACGCTATATCGTCTTTGATCATATTACTTGTGTATCATACAATTTTCACTTTTATTTAAAATTAATGTATTTGATTTCCCTAAGATATAATATGACTCTAAAAATAATACAATTTACTTATGTACATCAGGATAATTTATCACCTAACCAATTATGTTTTTACTATCATGCATGTCTTTGCTTTTCGAGAAAGATATTTATATTTTCTTAAATTCACTACATAAGAAATTTCTTTTCAGAAATTGGCTTAAAATGGGATATACATATAACCGCTACAAACTTTGTCAATTGGAAATAACCCCCATGCTCTTTGCTGTTTAGAAAATAATTCCTTTTAATTAAATTCATTTTGTTTTATTAAAGAAAAATAGTTTTGTATATGCCATAACGATCCTTTTCTCTTTCTACCCAGTCCTTTTGTCTTCCCTTCTTCCTGCATCCTAGGTAAAGAGAAAATAAAAAACGGAGCCAAAGAAAATAAAAAAATAATATGCTATATATAATGTTTTTGTTCGGAGCACCTTTCTTTCTTTCTTTCTTTCTTTTACTCTCGGTTCTATTAATATATAGTTCATATTTATACCAGTTTATATTTTGCACGCCAAATTTATGGTACAAATTGCTACTTTCTATCAATTAAGCATTTGTATTCGCAAGTTGCCTCAATGGTTATGAAACGGAATTACTTTCCGTCATCCGCTTTTCTCTATCATCTCCATCATCCCCAATAAAACGCGTTAATAATAACCGTCTCTTCTCCATCATCCTCCGCTTTAATCATCCACATAACACGTTAGAAGAAGAGAACGAGAGGATGAGAGGTGAGAATAAAGCGAACCAGAGAGGAAGGGGAATGAGGACAGAGCGCATCAGAGGGAGAGAACGAACCAGAAGAGAAGAGGGATGGGGAAGAGAGAGGGAGTGAAACATAACAATTATATATATTAAGTAGAACTGTTGCTATATTTACTATAACTGTTAAATATATTAACTAGAACAATTAGTCTATTAGCTAGAACCTTTATATATATTAACTAGAACTGTTATTATATTAACTAGAACCTTTATATATATTAACTAGAACTATTATTCTATTAACTAGAACATTTATATATATTAACTAGAACTATTATTATATTAACTAGAATATTTCTAGAACAGTTAAATTTTTAACCAGAACATTTAAGATATTAACTAGAACAGTTACGATATCCCTCCCCCCTCCCCCTCCCTCCCCTCTGATTCGCTTTCTCTTTGATTCGCTCTATCCACTAGCGCTCATCCTCCCCAAACTCTCCCTCCCCCTTCCTTCTCTGATTCGCCCTCCCTCCCCTCATCCCCTCATCCAAAAAAAAAAGAAACACATTATCCCGCATCTTCACCCCCTCTTTCCTTTTTCGGAATGAGGATGACAAGGATGATGGAATCTGAGGATGATTTGGTCTCCTTCCTTCTTCATTCTTTTTTTAGAAATCCAGAGAAGAGTATGAGAGGTGAGGAGAAAGCGAACCAGAGAGAAAAGGGGATGAGGACTAGCACATCAGAGGAGAAGAGAGATGGGGAAGGAGAACAATTATACATTTTAACTAGAACCTTTATATATATAAGTAGAACTGTTATTAATATAAGTAGAACATTTATATATATAAGTAGAACCTTTATATATATAAGTAGAACTGTTATGAATATAAGTAGAACCTTTATATATATAAGTAGAACTGTTATGAATATAAGTAGAACCTTTATATATATAAGTAGAACTGTTATGAATATAAGTAGAACCTTTATATATATAAGTAGAACCTTTATATATATAAGTAGATGCTTTATATATATTAAGTAGAACTGTTATGTATATAAGTAGAACTGTTAAATATATCAACTATAACTATGTTCGCTCCCTTTATTTTGCTGTGTTCGCTCCCTCCCCTCTGTGTCGCTGTCTTCCTTCGCTCTGTGAGACGCTAATCTGAGGGGATGATTCCAGGGGATGATGGATGAGGATGAGGGGGATTAATTTCCGAAAATGTAATTACGCGTTTTCTAAAAATGGAAAACGCGTTTTGAGAATGATGAAGATGATAGGAATCGGGGATGATCCTTATTAGCCCCGGTTATGAAACAAACAGTAACATCATTGCATTATATATAAATATATAAAACTCATTAATAGCCGAGTAATGTATAGGATAAACTAATTGCTTCTTTAAGAGCTGGAGGAAGGAGTGAAAAAGAAAAAAAGATCGATGAAAGGAGCAAGATATTTTTGTCATATGTTTAAATAATATTTTTTAATTAAAAATATTATATATAATTAAGAGGAGTTATTTCCTCAACTATAAATATTACAGGGGTTATTGCCTATTTTAAAGTTTGTAGAGGTTATATCTAATTGCCAAAGTTTGTAGGGATTATATCCAATTTTGTCTATCTAACTTATAAAAGTATAAAACTTTTATTAAATAGATAATTCTTTACAGATTAAATGCATAAAGAGGATTAAAATTTAAGGTTATTAACTATGGCATCTACGTCCTTCATTATTTGTGTTTTTTTTTCATTATACATATCTAAAAGTACTTTTTAAATTTATTTATGCAATATTAATATTATTTTTTCATTTTTAAATTTTGTAGAACATCGTATGCATATTAATATTAATAATTTTTCAAATAATATTATAAATATCTTTTACCTTTTGTTTTTTTTCAGATATCAAAATACAAAATAAAAACAGTTTACAAATAGTTTCGCATCAGTAAAAAAAAAACAGTTTGTATTAATTTTTTTCTCAAAAACACCAAAAAGAAAATGAATTAATTAGCAATAAAAAAGTTTGTCATTTTAAGACGTGCAGTTCGCTACCAGCACCAGCAACTAGGGCTGAAAACGAAAGTCGTTTTAACCGTTTTTCATTTCGTTTTTCGGAACAAAACGGTTAACGAAACAATGAAATGGTTTCGTCCATGTGTAAATTACGAAAATTTCATCAATTTCGATCGTTTCGTATGGACGAAACGATTAATGAAAAAAAAATTGTTTCGTCAAATGAAACGAAACAGTTTACGAAACACCCTAATTTTACTTTTATTCCTTTTGTATCTATTTGTCTAGCTAAATCAATAGCTTGTGTCATTGTCTTTCTATAGCGGAGTCTATTTTTTAAATTGTAAGGCTATAAATTATGCAAAAAGATTAGGTTGGCTATAAGTAGGTGTGTCTAACGTGGTAAGTGGTAATAGAACAGGATGTTCCGTTTGTCGTGACAATAACGAAACGGTACAATTTCGACATTTCGTTAACCATTCCATTTACCGTTTCGTTAAACGGCATGTACAAAATACACGATTTCAACAAACGGCATGTGCTATTCCGTTCCACTACTCATTTCGTTTGCCGTTCCATTATCAAAACGTCACAATTTTCACTGCCACTTACCGGTAACGTCACGGCATAACGGCTGCGGTTGACACCCCTAGATATAAGGTCTTTGAGCTTTTTTGAGTTGAATACTGATTTTGGAAGATCCAATGGCAAAAGAAGGAGACCGTTTTGAAGCCCAAGGCTGCAACTGCAAAGTCGTTGTTTGCAAAATTGACATGGAACTAGCTATTGTATCGCGCTTCGCGCGATGTATGATTAACCCAAAGCGTTATATTGTTGATTTCAATATATTTTCTGTTTATTTTCCGACATTCTACAATTGCAATACATTGTTGATTTGAATACATTGCTTATTTATTCAATCAATTGTATACATTACTTGTTTCACAATAGACATAGCACTAATGATTGGCAAATAGAAATCATAACGGTCTATACAGATTCACAAATTTAAACCACACAGTATGGATTAATTCTAAAAATAGATATTTCAACTAGTCTCATTCTCTTCATCGTCATGTCCAACTCAGACTCATGACTTAACAAAGCCTTGTGCCTACTTTTCTTGTTCATTCTATTCTTATATAATCACCAAAACTCTTCTCGAGCAAATAAATTCAAACCCAAAACTATGCTAGATTAAACAAAACCAAACGTACCGATGATGTCTACATGCAATTTGTCAGAGTCCAAAAGCTTATCCAATTCCTTTTCTACACCCAAACAACAATATCCCTTGCTGAACAGGGAGCAAAACTGAAAATCCAAATTTTTTGCAGCAAAATCATATGTCAGGTCAAATAATTAGTAATAATAGACCTAAGTTTCAAATTGTTTGTAAAGTGTCATTTAAAGCTAAGCTAATTTATAACTTGCATAATAATTAAGGATTTCAAACATATGAGCTCGAGTTTCGAATTATTTAGAGCTGCAATTTAGATCAATGGCCAATATATAACCATTAATCCATAAACAGTGAGAGAAATTACTTTGAGAGATGGGAATAAATGAGCTAAACCTTTTTGTTTAGAGTAACCTGATGCATAACAAAAGTAATTAGGAAGCATAAATTCTGGATCATATAATTGGATAGTTTTCATTTTTTTAACCTTAGAAAATATACAATTTTTCCTTGAACACATATTGCTATTGGCTACATCGCAATGTGATTGCACTTGAGTGCATCCCAACTGATTTTAGAGGCAATGAATCACGTTATGAGCCTAAAATGTTACTCTCTTTCCCCAAAACTTGACATAACCGATAATCAGTTTTCTAATCATATATAAATATAATATTTTATTCTTTAGCTAAATGAAACTGAAAATTTTATGTTTATCAAAAAACAAAAAAAAAGATAAATGCCGTTCGGTATCATCACAAATTTGTAGATTCTCTAAGATCTCAATAAATCATTTATATGCACAACTTATTTTACACTTGGAAAGAAAAATGAAATGACAAAGGAGAAAGAAAGAAAAAAACTACCGTTTTCAGGCTTAACTGGATGGCAAGCTGGTACTCATGCTTTTTCCTATTCAACGACTGCCATGTGCACCTCCGTGGATAAAAGAAAAAAAAAAAAGCATGAGTTAGGAAAGATAACTATCAAGGATGGTACTATATTAAAATTTATTGATCAATGAGTCCTTAGACAACATCAAAATGACTAAAATAAAGAACTTGTATTATTTGAGCAGATTTATAAAATTTACCTAAGTAGATTTATTAGTTGTTTTACAAAGATAGAGCCATGAGATACAGAAACTTTTTATTTTCTTTGATTCGATCATTGCATTGACCTCTGAACAATACTTTGTACAGCAAAAATTCTGTCACTCGAGATTTGGAAGAGGCATAAGCTTGAGCAACATTGTACGAAAATGTTGCACACAAATAAATATTTAAATACTTATCAGCTTAAAAGCTTCGTTTACTACTGATCGTGTACAGATAATTCATTACTGATAATCCAACAAAAAGCAGCAAGCTAAAAAGAGAACGAATACCTAAGAGACAAAAGGCATGCCACATAGAGTCAGGTGCTGAGACAACACCTACAAACCAAAAATTAAGGAAGATAAATACTTAACTTGATACCAGTATTTAGGTTAATAATTGGCAGGTCTACTCTTTCCACAATTGGCTGAAACTCGATCCCGTCTAATCCGTCCTCAAGGTAATAATTAATTAACAATCAGTGACTTTTGTTTTTAGTCGTACAAATATTTTGGATGAATAACATGTTCATACCTAAATAGATAGAACCTTTTAAAAGCAAAACAATGCCAAACTGTAAATAACTCAAAACTCAAAATGCCAAATCTATTTTAAATAGCATGTTCATACCTAACTGGCACAGTATGGACTTTTAAATCCCAATGAAGATCAGAGAACATAAAAAGCAAAAGTTTAAAGAGATGAGGTCGCAAAGGTCATAGCTTCTTATGTTAACATAAATATATTATCCATCCATCTATTCATATCCAATAGTGATAATGAAAAACCTAAAAAACAGCAATATGTTGGACCAACCACAAATCGACATGCCTTGAACAACACTTATGCAAGATAGGATGTGAATCAGCACGGTCCACCTTTAACTTTTGAAACTGAAAAAAATGAAGAAAACCCATTAATCAAAACACATTCTCAGAAAATTGAGCTGGTTTAAAAAAGAATATTTATAGAATTGTAAATAATAAATGTTTGCCACAAATTCTTTGTGTCATCTGCAGAAAACCCAGAAAAATAAATAAAGTATCAAGAAGTTAAGCAAGGAATAATTTTACCTAAAGCCCTTCTTCTAGCCCCCCACCATGGCCAGTACAGTACATGCGACAACAAATTGAACAATCTAAGTTTAGTGATGAGAGTAGAAATAGCATAAAGGACATTAAAAAAAATAGGTACAAGAATGAAAAAGCAACAAAAATGAAAGAGGAAACAACACAACCCTCTTCATTGGTTGTGCTTGAAGTGCTTCCTCTCATCTTTTGTCTCCTTTTTCCTCCACACCAAATCCTGAAACAAACATAATCTTTCAACAACCAAAGAAAAATTACAAAGAAAAAAAAAAGAGAAAATGGAAGAAACTATGACCTTTGACGACCGCATCTCTCTCTAAAAAATCTTCTTATAGACGGCTTAGATTGGAAATCAGTAGGATTTACTTGTCCAAGAAGAAAGAGAAAAAGAGAAGTGAGGCGACAGAGAGAGAAAGACGGAAGAAACAATTGGTTGCTCATCCACCTGATTGTTGGCGAAGAGAGGCAGATCTAGCGTGGCGAGAGTAAATCGGAACGAAAGCACCGTCAAATGTCAAGCGCCTCCAATCGCCCTTCCATCGCCGCTGCTTTCTCTCTGTCCCAGTCGATGAAGGAAAACCAAGTAAGAGAAAAAAAGTCTGACATTTTGAAGGCCAATAAGAACAATGACAGCCAAAAAAAAAAGGGAAAAAAGTCTACCACCACTCCACGAAGCAAGAGGAAGATAAGAAGGCAGAGCAAACGAAGAAGGAAAAAATCAGGGAAGAAAAGCACCTGCAAGGAAAAGCCGAGGGAAAGAATGCAGAAAAGAGAACAACGCGGCAAGAGAGAAAGACAAAAGCTTCTGGGTGCCGAGAGGCTTCTAGAGAATCATAAGGCAGACCTACGCACCCGTACACCTCTGAATGACCGCAAGGTACAGCAGAGGCGTGGCTCGGTGGAGAAAAGAGGAGATCTGGATCCGCTACGCCGACCAAAGCCAAACTGCGCAGGAAGCAGTCACAGAGGAGATGCAGAGAAGAAATAAGAAGGACACGAAGGCTGTGCTCCAGAAATCTGGATCGGAGGGAGAGGAAAGGAGAGTAACGAAACTATCGGGAAAGTTTATTCTGACCGATTGTTTACTCGCTCTGCTTAGGAAGAGAAGGCAACGGAAGGGAAGAGAAGAAGATGGAAGAGCACGTTCAAATTTCGGAAAATTTAGAGTAAACTCCTACACCCCAAATCCTACACTCCAAATCGAGAGTAACAAATTCCGGTCAACCCTTACTCTCCTCTCCGTTCCTCTCCTTTAATATCGAGTTTCTGCAGCACAACCAAAGACACAATAAGGCAGAGAGAAACGGGAAGAGAGAATCAACGAACGACCCAACGCAAATGGTAAGTGGAGACAGACGAAGGAGATGAGATCCATCCGCGTAGAGGGAAAAATGAGCGGTCCAGATAATTGAACAGTAAACGTCTGGTTTGAAATTGAAGTATTTAATGTGTTTGGTTGGAGTGGGAATAGGGAATAGGAATAGAGAAAAGCCTATTCCTTATTCCTTATCCAAATTCCTTAGTTTTGTTAGAATATGGATAAGGGCCGGAATAAGTCCAAATTTCCTATTTCTTAGTTGTTTGATTTTCATCGGAATAAGAAATAAAGGACTTATTCCTTATTCCCACTCCAACCAAACACACCATGTCTAGAGTCACTTCAAATACTAATGGTGTGTTTGGTTAAAGACTTTATTCAACAGGACCTGTCTATGGCAACAAATGGGCTCGAAATGAAACACAGCTCCTGTCTATAGCCGAAATTTTAAAAAATAATATTAAAATAATATAATTCAATAAAATTAATATCAATTTAATCAGTTTAATATAAATAGTATCGTAAGATCGGAATCCTGGATTCCTGGATTCCGGGATTCCGATCTAACCTTTATATATATAATGGGTTTCCGATCTGATTTCGCTACCGCTCTCGCTCTCTCGGACGCACTTCTGAGAACAGTAAGTTTTTTTTTATTAATTTAATTATTTATTTATTTAGTTTATTAGTTTATAATTTAGTTAATTAAATAAAAAAATAGGAAAATATTGGAAAAATATTCAAAAAATCTGAAAAAATCAGAAAAAAATCAGAAAAAATTTGTATGTAATTTATTAAATATATTTGATATATTTTTTGTCTTTTTATTTGTTTATTCACTACTTAATTAATTAGAAAAATAGATAATAAATTGTAAAATTATTTTCTATTAACCGAAAAATAAGAAAAATTCATATGAAAATTTATGTGTAATTAATTTAATTTGTTTATTATTTTTGCTTTTAATAATTAAGATTTGATAATTAAATATGGGAAAAATTAGAAAAATGATAATAATTGATGGTATTAATTAAAAATGTAGGTAAAAAATTGTTTACAAGAGAGCCAATTCCTTTCTACTCCAGGTTAGCTTTTTTATATGTTTATTTTATTATTGTTTGAATAGAAATGTTTGTGAATTGCTTGTAGATTGATTGATGGATTGTAAAATTGTGAAATGCAATGATTGTAAAATTGTGAAATGCAATAATTGAATTATTGATTCATTGATACTTGTGAAATGGTTTGTGAAATGCAATGATTGTAAAATTTGAATGATTTATTCAAATTGGGTTGGGTTGGGTTCAAATTGGAATGAAATTGGGTTGGGTTGGGTTGGTTTCAAATTGGGTTGAAATTGGGTTCTAATTGGGGTATGATTTTTTGGAAAACTCTCCCGGTACAGGGGAGATGCTGCCGAAATTTTTATAGATTTTATACTTTATTAAATTTTAATTGCAGCAGTAAAAGTCGAAATGCCACCGCGAAGAAGAATACCAGAGGATCCACGTCGATCCACGAGGCGTCGAGGAGATCCTGGCGCATCTACATCAGGAGGAGATCCTGGCGCTTCTTCATCTGCCCCCCCTGCTGCCCCCCCCCCCCCCCCCCCCCCGTTCCTCTTCCTGCTGATCAGCTTCTGCATCTCAGTCAGTCTGAGCTTCGAGGCGTACGAGTAAGTTTTTTTTATTTATATAGTTAATTCTTTTTTATATATATATATATATATTAATAATATATATAGGAAATAATTTTTTTTTTAATTATTTAGGGTATAGGTTTAGGGTTTAAGGAAATAATAAAATTTATTAATTTAGTAAATAATATGTTTTTTAACTTATTTAGGCGTGGACGCCCGAAATGCATAAGGCAAAAATGATACGAACCGAGGAGGTGGACCAGCGTCTTGTGACATTGGGCCTTATTCATTTCGTTGAGTTAGGTCACATGCCATTGGATCGTTCCATGATACAGGGTCTAGCCATGTTCTGGAGGCCCGAGACCCACACGTTCCACTTTCCCCGCGTAGGCGAGATGACCGTTACTCTTGAGGTATTATTTTTTCCAAGTTCTGTTGGTAGCTATTTATTTATTTATTGTTTTTTTGTTGTTTAATAAAAAATGTAAATAAAATTTGCAGGATGTCGCCTTCATTTTTGGCTTGCCTACGACTGGACGACCGGTGACCGGTCGTACTGATTACGACGATGTGCAGAAGCTAGCCGACTTTGCATTGCCACGGGACACTCCTATGGAGGATGTTCTAGATTGCTTCAGAGAGAGGGCGACTGATCGACGTGCTGGGAGGTAACAAACGTTTTAAAATTTAATGTAAATTTTGAGATATTCTGCAATATATATATATATATAGAGTTTAGCTACGGTGAGTCGCGACTCACGGACCCTCCGGTGAGTCGCGACCAAAACTCTTAGATCTAGATCAAAATGACCGATCCAAACCGTCCAATATGATCTCCCTATTGAAATCTCCATGTAGACCGAATTTTTTATTTTTTCGAAATTTTTAAGTATTTTTTTGAAATTTTAGAAAATCGTTAATCTAATTGGTTCTGAACCATTCAAAAACATCAATTTTAAAAAATCCGAAAAAAGTACTTAAAAATTTCGAAAAAATAAAAAATTTGGTTTGCACGGAGATTTCAATAGGGAGATCATATTGGACGGTTTGGATCGGTCATTTTGATCTAGATCTAAGAGTTTTGGTCGCGACTCGCCGGAGGGTCCGTGAGTCGCGACTCACCGTAGCTAAACTCTATATATATATATATGTGTGTGTGTAATGTTTATGTAATGCAGGAAACTTCAAGCAGTACAGTTTGGGAAACTGCGTGATATGTGGGCACAGGGACCTGGGTCAGAGGACGCAGATAGGATCGATAGATACACTCGGGCCCTGGTGTTGGAGTTGATGGGTTGCGAGATGTTTCCAGATACCACAGGAGATTCTGTTCCTTGTTTTTATCTGGAGTTACTTCGGGTTAGTAATTTTAAATATTAAGAACATCTCTTACATTAGTACTAACTTGGATAATTTAGTTTGCAACTAACGAAAAATATTTTTTCTTATTTGCAGGATGTTCATGCATCGGATTCAGTTAGATATAACTGGGGTGCGGCCACACTTGCTATGTTATACCGCGGCCTGGACTTGGCAGTCCTGGCAAATGGCGCTCAGAAGGTTCCTGCTCCGTGGCTACTGCTTCAGTTGTGGTCGTACACCCGGTTATTGCTTTGTCGCCCGTCCGTTACGAAAAGTTTCCAAGGTTGGGGGAAGCCGTCAGTTGAGAGATGTCCGCCGTATGGGAGGTATAATATTTTTTTTAAATAAAATAAATGAAATATTGTAATATAACATCAATTTGTTTGTTTAAAAATTATAATCAAATTTACTTAGTTAGTTAATTAATCAAAATTATAATCAAAATTTTGGTAAACAAATTTGATAATTGAAATCATGATAATTGTAATGTTTTGGCAGGCAATGGACGACACGGCTGAGGTCGAAAAAGGTGAAAGGTCCCGTTCGCAGCGGTATTGAGTACGCTCGAGACGTACTAATGAAGATGGAGCATGCACACGTGGTGTGGCGGCCATACGAGGATGAGCTCAGACAGGTGGTCATGCCTCCTTATGCCCGCTACGAGCAGAGGTACTACCGGCTCCGCGTTCCATGCATCCATTTCTGGGTCGTGGCGTGGCACTATGCCGATCGGGTGATGCATCAGTTCATGCTTTTCCAGACTGTTCCGCCTCCTCTTCCTACGGTACGTTATTCTTTTCACCTTCGTGATTTAAATTGAAATATTTATAATACGTGCATTAAATATGACCTAAAAAACAGACTTGGAGGAGGATGGAGGCTTTGTTACAGTACCGGCACAACACATTTCGTCAGAGGGATTTGCAGGACCTTTTCTCAGTAGAGGTCGCGATGTGGGCCGACACGACGCAGGTCGAGGTGGCAGAGACGCGGCCATGGAGTGACGATATTTTGCCCGCGTACGATAGATGGATGCGGATACATGGAGGTGCTCATCTTGTCCCCATTCCGGGAGTGGCACAGCAGATTCCAGCTAGCCGGATGACCTATCTAGAGGATGCGCCCGAGCGGGTGTCTATGGTAAGTTTTTTACTCAATTAAAATGAATTGATTTGTATTTTGGTCACTAACAACAAATAAACAGGTCAAGCACATATTGACGCAAGCTCTGCGAGCATGTGCATGGGCGGTGAAGAAAGGATTCAGACGGGCTGGGAAGTTTGGCGCCCATCCACCCATTTACACAGCCACCCATATCCACTGGCGAGTTACCGACACCACCAAGCCCACCTCCTGGTCCATATCCAGACCCACCTACCCATTATGAGTACCAGACCCACTACCCACCATACCAGACACAGTATCCGACACAGTATCCACCTGGACCACCACCATATTCTCAGGGCGAGCCTATGTTGAGCCCGGGTGACGCTTTTTTGTCATCCATTGGAGTACATTTGGACGAGCCGTACACACCTCCAGTTCATCCATCTCCTTTCGGTCAGAGCTATGGTCCATTTGGTCAGACATATGGCGGAGCCTCTTCTTCTAGTGCACCGCCTCGTCATTCCACTCCTCAGATAGCTCCTCGTCCACCACCTGTCGGACTTGCTCGCGGACGAGACCCCCGTCAGCCGCCAGGTCCTCCGTATATTTGGTCCCCTAGTGAGGGGAGGTGGATCCACCGTACTGGACATATTTAGGATTTATTTGTATTTTATATTTTATTTACTTATGTATGACTTATATATTTATGAGTTCTATATTTATGACTTCCGCATTCATTTGTATTTTATAATAACTAAAAACTAATTTGGACCAATCACAACGAGTACGAAACACCTAAGTACGACAAACGCTTTGAAAAATATGAAGTTTGGCGCTATCACACCTAAGTACGAGATAGTCACACATTCGAAAAGTTTGGCGGTAGAAAAATATGAAATACGCTCTGAAAAATTCTAACAAAAATACTGAGCTGTTAGTTGGCGGACGAATTTTCCTAAACTTAAATTCCAAAATTTTTAGGCGTACCATTTGTTCAAAACAAAAATGACAAAGGACCAAGATAGTCACACTTTGAACTGAAAAAACAGCTCTACATTCGAAAAGTTTGGCGCTACAAAAATATGAAATACGCTCTGAAAAATTCTAACAAAAATACTGAGCTGTTAATTGGCGGACGAATTTTCGTAAACTTAAATTTCAAAATTTTTAGGCGTACCATTTGTTCAAAACAAAAATTACAAAGGACCAAGATAGTCACACTTTGAACTGAAAAAACAGCTCTACATTCGAAAAGTTTGGCGCTACAAAAATATGAAATACGCTCTGAAAAATTCTAACAAAAATACTGAGCTGTTAATTGGCGGACGAATTTTCCTAAACTTAAATTTCAAAATTTTTAGGCGTACCATTTGTTCAAAACAAAATTGACAAAGGACCAAGATAGTCACACTTTGAACTGAAAAAACAGCTCTACATTCGAAAAGTTTGGCGCTACAAAAATATGAAATACGCTCTGAAAAATTCTAACAAAAATACTGAGCTGTTAATTGGCGGACGAATTTTCCTAAACTTAAATTTCAAAATTTTTAGGCGTACCATTTGTTCAAAACAAAATTGACAAAGGACCAAGATAGTCACACAAATAAATCGATACTTTTTCTTTTTTTTTTACTGTTTTCAATTTAAGTAAATTAATAATTATATTTTAATTAAAATTGTAAAATTAAATTAATAATTTATATTATTTTGTAAATTAAATTAAAGTAGTTAAAAAAATAATAGCTCAATAAAATTATATTAACTAAATGAAATTAAATTAAATTAAGTCAAATTATTAAATAATTTTTAATGTCATTAAATTATATTAACTAAATTAAATTAATTTTTAATGTCATTAAATTCATGCAACTGATAAAGTCTGGAAAAGAACTGCAAAAGGACAGGCGTGCTCTGATAAAAGCTCAAAAGTATACTGATGCCTACCTAAGCACAGCAAAAGGACAGGCGTGCTCTGATAAAAGCTCAAAAGTATACTGATGCCTACCTAAGCAAAGCAAAAAGGACAAACGTATTCTGATAAAGTCTGAAAAGTATACTGATGCCTACCTAAGCTATGCAAAATGACAAACGTATTCTGATAAAGTCTGAAAAGATATGACATTATATTTATTAATTTTAAATAATTGCAACTCTAAAACTGATCTATAAAATTATTCTTCCTCAGCAAAAATATGTCACACCCACTCAATCCTTCTTCCTTAAACATTCACTACCATGGAAAAAGGAAATACCTCCGACAGTGAAGTGCGGGAATGGCCATCTACTCGACATGAGTACTTGCCAAATTACAAACATTCCCCTGCCAATCCAAATGAGATCGAAAAAAGAGATTATCATGCGATATGTAATAAATGTTACCGCAAATTCGACTACAATATCCATTCGCAATATGGTGGCGAGTGGTCATTATACACCCATTATCAGTGGCACATTCATGGTGGCCCAGAAAGAGACCGCAGGGAGAGATTGCGACATTACCTTACTAAACCTGAGTCGAGCAACTCTGAACTCTATTAAGGAGAGCCTAATCAAGATCAAGAAGAGAGATGAACAACGCAAAATTGCAGTAGCTAGAATGGCTGAGATTGAGCAACAAGAAGCCGAGGCAGCTTTCTGGAACGAAGCCGCTCAATTCGCAGATAACCCGGCTGCGAATAATCAACAAGAAAATGATGAGGCTTTTTGGAACGAAGCAGCTCAACTCGCTGAAAACCACGGTGCCAGTAATGAACAACAACCTGATGCCGCTTTCTGGAACGAGGCCGCTCAATTCGCCGACAACCATGGTGCCAGTAATCAACAAGAAATGAATGCGGAAGAAGATCAACCCTGGTGGGAGGAAATTCTGCAACATGTAGATGATCAAGATCTCTAAGTTTATTTATTACTTTGTTTTTAAGTACCCTGGTGTGTTCATTTATATTATGGTTTTTTATGTACATTTTTCCTTTTATATTATTTTAGTGTGCTAAATTATATTATGATTTTCATGTATTTTTTCCTTTCTTTTATTTTAGTGTGTTAATCTATATTATGGTTACAAAATTCAATTCTTCTTCTAATGGTGAACATATACATAAAACAAAGTGAACATATAAACGATCTAAGTGAACACATACAAATAAATAAGTTCTATAAAAATAAATTATTACATAAATATTATGAATTAAATGAAATAAATCTAATATTTAATTATAAGTTTATATTATAATTATTGCCATAAATTAATTATTACATAAAGTCTAGTGTACTTATTATGTACAACATTTAACATAATTGAAAATTTTTAATATTAAAAATAAAACCATTCATATCAAATTAATATCAAAATATAAAAAATCCGGTTCTAAACAAACGACAAAAATTTTATAATATATTAATTTAATATTAAAATTTTATATATTTAATTAATGTTTATAATAGAAGTAAAATAAAATATATTAATTTAATATCTTATCTTCAAAATATATTACTAAAATTCCATAATATATTAATTTAATATTAAAATTTCATATATTTAATTAATTTTTATAATAGAATTGCAATAAAATCATGGGAAAAGCATTTACAGCACTGTTCGGAATCCCAGATTCCGATCTAACGTTAGATCGGAATCCAGGAATCCGATCTAACGTTCGGAATCCAGGATTCCGATCTTACGATACTATTTATATTAAACTGATTAAATTGATATTAATTTTATTGGATTATATTATTTTAATATTATTTTTTAAAATTTCGGTGTCTATAGTCAGTCCATTGACAAATCCTGGCCCTCTCAACTGAATTAACATTATACTAATAGCGTAATGGTAAAGGCCACTCAAATTAGGTTGGTGCAGTTGAGATACAATGTTCCAAGCCCTTTTCAGACATGGATCCGTTGAAAATTAGATAATCGAGTCCCGCCGTAAACGAAGTGGGATGAGCTGCTATGCAACTTTTTCTGCTCTGCCGGTTCGACTTCTTTTAATCATAGCCGTCGAGTCCGCATCCTCGGCAGTCCAAAAAGGACTGCTTGGAGCAGCCATTTCTTTTCTTTTTTAATATTTAAAAATTTCAAAAGTCAAATGGAGAATTCAAACCGTTGATCTTTTTAAATTTTATCGGCGATGCGTTTTCATATAAGTTTTATAAAATTTGAAGTCGATTTGATACTTGATTAAGTGACGAAATTATGAACGTATCAGAATTAATTAAACCAGAGTCGTTCATTTGTTTACCATTTGATTTAGTATCAAATCAATTTCAAATTTTATAAAACTTATATGAAAACGCATCGCCGATAAAATTTAACAAGATCAACGGTTTGGATTCTCCATTTGACCTTTTAAATTTTTAAATATGAAAAATGAAAAAAAAAGAGAAATGGCTGCTCCAAGCAGTCCTAAAAGGACTGCTGAGGATGCGGATGCGCCTCCTCAGAGGCTTAATTAGGCTCATAGATTAATTAAATGCCCATCAAATTTGAGTTTTGCAATCAAAACTTCTAGATCTAGTTCAAAATGTCTGATTAAACGGTCTAATATGATCTTCCTATTGAAATCTCCAAACCAAATTTTTTTTTTAATTTTTAAGTATTTTTTTCAGATTTTAAAAACTGCTGTTTTTGAACGATTCAGAACTAATTAGATTAACGATTTTCTAAAATTTTAAAAAAATACTTCAAAATTTTGAAAAAAATGTAAAATTTGGTCTCATGGAGATTTCAATAGAGAGATCAAATTAGACGGTTTGGATCGATCACTTTGAATTAGATTTAGGAGTTTTGAGCGCAACTCGCCGACTCTTTGGTGAGTTGCAACTCACCATAAGAAAACTCATCAAATTTTAGATATTTCCGCACAAATTTTAGAAATAGATATTTATCCATCCAAAATGAATTCTCTTCCAAATATCTCTACTTGTGAATTTCACCAACCTACTATACAGACCAATATTAATTTTCAAAAAAATAGAACGACTCTTTGAACCAAAGGATTAACTACTATCTTATGAATATTTATCTCGGTATGGGATCCTACTCCATTGGTCGAAGCCGTACCATCCACGCTGTTACAGTTCGACTACTTGGGTTAATCACATGGTATAAATTGTACAAGTTCATGTTTTCTGCTGCTTTTCGGGTGAAGTGGCTAGCGTAAATAAGCTCTCTTTTGTTCTTTTGGGGATAATAAATGCATAATTTATCTTTTTTTTCCAGGATCCAGAGGACTCACTCAATAATTATAAGTCATGTTTAATTACTTTCCTATATATCTTCACACCAAGAATCTGATTGCACACACCCTCCTCAATTTCTCTCTCAGCATTAGACTATGTATTCACACGCTACTTCAATTCTCCTCCTTGCCTTCTTCTTCTTGCCAATTTTTTCCTCTCTCGCAGCTCCTAACAACGACACAAGCACCGGCTCAGATGTTGATCATGAAATCAACCAGTGGTGCGCAGAGACTCCGCACCCTCATGCTTGCATCAATTACTTCTCTAATAAAACCCTTCCCTACATACCTAAAGAAAAATCAGACTTCTTTCGTCTCTCCTTTCAATTTACACTCCATGCAGCCGACCGAGCACAAAGCCACCTCCGACGATTGGGCCCCTACTGTAACTCAACCTCTGAGCTTACTGCTCTTCTAGACTGTTGGAAGCTCTATGCTAATGCTGTACTGCAACTAAACCGCACTTTGAATGGCAGTTGTACCCACATTGACTCGCAAACTTGGCTATCTGCCGCTTTGACCAGTGTGGTCACTTGTCGGAAGGGTTTTGCTGATCTAGATGCATCTGATTCTGTTATTAACCCTATCATGTCATACAATGTATCTGATCTGATTAGCAATCTCTTAGCCCTTAATAAGGCATATAATCTTACAAACAATAGCACAAGTGGTGCCAGAGGAAAGAAAAAATTGAATTGGATGAAGGCAGGTCACCGGAAGTTGCTTCAGTTGTCGGCATTACAATCAAATTTGGTGGTGGCTCAAGATGGATCTGGAAATTATGGTACAATATTAGATGCAATAAATGTTGCGGCTGCTAAGATATCTGGCATGAGCGGCAATGGCCAGTTTGTAATCCATATTAAAGCTGGGGTTTATAGTGAGAACTTGCAAATTGTTAACAGTCTAACCAATCTAGTTCTGGTTGGAGATGGAATTGGGAAGACGATAATTACAGGAAGCCAAAGCGTCAGCAGCGGGTTCACCACTTTCAGTTCTGCAACATTCAGTAAGGCTTAAACTTAGGCTTTCTTGACAATTAGTATTTGCTTTTACACATAAATTTGATTGTGATATTGATTTAATTTAATGCAGGTGTACTTGGCAATGGGTTCATGGCGACCGGGATCACATTTCGAAACACTTTTGGGCCAACTTCGCAGGCAGTAGCCATGCTTTCAGGCTCTGATCGGTCTATCTTCTACAAATGCAGCTTTGAAGGATATCAAGATACATTATGTACCTTCTCTCAAAGGCAATTCTACCGAGAATGCAACATTTATGGTACGGTCGATTTCATATTCGGAAATGCAGCTGCGGTGTTTCAAAAATGCAACATCTACACCAGGGTCCCTGTACCTGGACAGGCTAATGTGATAACTGCACAAGGCCGTTCTGATCCGAATCAGAACACAGGCATTGTGATTCAATCATCCAATATCAAGGCAGCACCGGAGTTCTGGCCTATACACCGTACAGTGAAGTCTTTCCTTGGCCGTCCATGGCAACAGTACTCTCGCACCATATTTGTACGGAACTACATTGACAGCATCATTGATCCTGCTGGTTGGACACCAACAGTTCAAAGTTTCTTAAATACACTCTATTTTGCAGAGTATGGAAACAGTGGACCTGGATCAAGGCTTTCGTTGAGGGTCAAATGGCCGGGTTACCATATTGTAGCACGGCCATCTATAATTCAGCAGTTCACTGCTAGTCGGTTCATTGCCGGTAGGGTCTGGATTCCGGCTACTGGTGTGCCATTTGACCCTGTTTTTAACAATAATTGAGATGTTGTCAATAAGAAAAGAATCAGATCACTTTGATATTGCTTTTCCTTTTATTAATTAATTGTTATTGATTTTCTTGTGCTTTAATAATGGTGCGTTCGAGTTTTTTTCAATAAGGTCAGTGAAACCATGGGCGGATGTATATTTAGAGAATGAGATCAATTTACGCTCACTTTTTATTTTTGATCTTTTAAAATTTCCCTTCGTGTAGACTTGTTGGTGGTTTACGCTAGTTTATAAACTTGTTAGCAGTTTATCTTGGTTTATTTTCATTCATACCAATATTAAGGTATGAGTTGAGTCTTTTTGTAAACTTTCGTTCTGTTTTTAATGAAAATTGCTAGCTTTTGCTAGCCCTCAAAAAAAATTTCCCTTCGTGTAGAAACGTCTGCATGTGTCTTAAATTGTAGAAGATAAGTATATATATAATATCAGACTAAGAATTCAATAATTCTTAAAATTTCTTGAATCCTGCCTTAAGCGGTATTGAAATTACTTAACAACAGATAATTTTTTTCCCTCTTGGTTTGATAAATTATAAACTAAAGAAATATTCATAATTACGTCCCTAACTGCATCATAATACAATCATTATTTGCAGAAGGTTCAATACCCATAGCAAAATCTTTGGTTTAAAATTCTGAAGCTATGATTTACAAATGGTATCACCTATCATGATTTCTCGAATTTGCGGTGCCAATGATGCGTCTCACTTTATTATATTTTCAGTAGCTTTGAGGATATAATGTTAGGCTTCAATTGAAAAAAAAAATGATATTACGTTATATATATAACATTCATCAAAGCAGTTTAACACTTGATTTACATTTTACAGAGATGTTATATATATTACTTCGATGTATTCAAATGGCATCATGTGTATAATACTTGGTTTTCCCCGGCAAATAATTAATCATAAAAATAATTTTGAAAAAAAGAAAGGAAAATAAGAAAATGAGAGGGGAAAAACTGATTGGTGGCCTGTGGTACTCTTTCATACATATCAAGTCCAAGCTATTTTTTTATGTAATATATAAAAATTAAACTATTACAGTGAAGTGCTTCCATTGGTCAGAAAATGTCATCACAAGCAACCGAAATAATGACATATAAGATCCAAATAGTCCAACAAATGTAAAGTGGAGTCTACGTTTCTAGTACATACTTGTTACTTGTTAGGGGTGCCTCGGGTCGCTACCGATCCGTTTTTGACGGGTCCATAGCGTGCTGTTTACAATTTTTGTTTAGTTGGTTTTAATTTTGTTTTACATTTTTTGTAAGCAGGGCCCTGATTGGATTTGGTGAGCCAAGGTGCTCGACTTGAATGATGGCTTGACCATTACACTAGAATTGCGGGCCAAGGTGCTCGACTTCAAGATTTGCGCAAATGCTAACTTATGCAAGGGGGGTTTTTTGTTAGAAAAAAAATATTTTTCAAATGACCTCACTTCCATTTAACAAATTTTGCCAAATATATAAGTGAATGATGCATTTCAGTTCATTATTATTTATTTATTTTATTAGAAAAAATTGGTGTCAAATAACCTCACTTCCATTTAACGAATTTTGCCAAATATGTATGTGCATGATGCATTTCAGTTCATTATTATTATTATTTTTAAGTTTGTTTCCTCACAACTGATATGTAAATGTGATACATTTATATTCTTTTTTGTCCTTCTTTCATATATAAAAGAATACCTTGATTAATATCATAACAATGAAGATATTAGTACAAATATAACTAAATCACAGTAATGATAACTCAAGTTATAATATTTTATGTAACAAAAATACAAACACTCAATTGTTCGGTGAAAAACACATTTTTTAGATGTTTTTCTGATTCAATTGGTCCAGAATTAAGAACCATATCTAACGTAGTTAGCTAGGATAATATTCCAAGTGTCTCTCTCACTTGGTAACCGATGTCAAGAATTTCTAACAATAAGATATCCCCAGTGTGAGAGGATGTTAGAAATCCAAAACAACGGACATTTATGAAGGAAAAAAAAGTTCTTCTTTTATTGAAAAACAAATTAGAAACAACGGGCCTAAAATTACTGACATTTGAAGAAGATAATTAAGTTAACATATTTTACTAATCAACTCCACTAAGTGAAATTATTTAACTAGTATGAGGAGTCATTTTGTCATTATAAAAATGTAGTTATCTTGACAACCAATATACATTGCTTGGTCGGCCTGATTTTATTCTCTAAACATAAGTCCATTGCTGGTTGAAACAAAATCAGGCTCGAGCATGGGAAATCATTACATAGGCTAGCCCTTGTCTTGTGGGATGCCTTTTCTTCGTTTCATGAAACAGGCTTACAAGTTACAAGGCCGTACCATAACACTTAGATGAGGCCCGTCAATTTTCCTTTATTAAGCAAATAATTATTGAAACATGATCGGGTGTGTTTGGAAGTGTAGTGACTGGTGAATAAGGATAGAATAGCTTGTTCAAGAACTAGAGTGGTGAATAAGAAATGGAGAAGAATTGGTTATTCATAAATTAAGAGATGTTTGGGTGATTAGTTAAGAATAAGAACAAGAAAAAATATATAAAATAATGATTTGTTGTTGGGTGGTTAGCTTGTTCTAATTTAGTTTTAACATTTTGTTGGAACAAGAACAAAGGTCCGAATAAGCTATTCCGCTTATTCTAAAATATATTTGACAACCTCTAGAACTAGTAATTCTGAACTAACAAGGGTCGTTATTCTAAAGTTAACGGGTTCAATTCTTGTTGAATACGAAATAAAAATAAATTATAAAAACATAAATAATTATTGTGAAGTCTGAAGAGAATTATAAAACAATGATAAATTCTCAGGATCAGTGTAATAAAATGGTACAAATACCACTATATTCAAAACAAATATTATTACCATAAGAACTTAATATTACTTACATTTAATCAAATTAGCATATAAATGATAAAACAAAACTACAAACCAAAATTTATGCTACTAATAATCTAAACAAATAATTCAAAATACATTTAAATTTTAATTAACTAAATTATTAGAATATAAGAACATTTGTTAGTTATTGATTTGATGCTTCACATCTTGTTGGAGCTTTCCACAAAATAAATAAGGGAAGTTAGAGATCGACAGAATATGAGATGAAAAGTGATCAGGTCCGTTACATTATATCTTTTAAACATTGATCATCTTCATCCCTTCCTTTCTGGTTCCCTCGTTCCTTCTACTCATGCTGGCACACTTCCCTCCCTCCTCCCATCTCCTAGGGACCCCCACCCCCTTGCAAAAACAGGATAAAATTCATGATAAAATTAAGGAACAAATACAATATATATAAGCACAATTATGTTCAATATCAGAATAAAAATTCACGAACAAACAATATAAAAACCATGACAATCAGCAGACAATTAGTTTACAGAACCAGGACAATTAGTTTATGAAACTAGGACAATTAGAAAAATGATACTAATTGTCTTGGAAAAATATTATTAACTGTCTAGTTGTGATTAGTTTACATAACTAAAATAATTTGCAAAATAATACTAATTGTCCTGAAAAAAATTAATTATCCTGAAAAAAGTTATTAGTTGTTCTTGAAAATAAGACAATTAGTTTATAAAACTAGAATAATTAATTTACATAACTATGACAGTTAAAAAATAATACTAACGGTCCTGAAAAATGTTATTAATTGTCATTGGAACTGATGAAGGCTTTAAATCCTAGTACCAAATAAATTTGTACCTAGACCTAACCTCACTAGTCGTCAAAGTTAAGCTTAGGGTCGAACTCACAGGACGGATTGACGATTACTGGACTTGTTGTTTTTCTGAAGCTAGACAATAAAATAAGGTAGGGAATGTTGCAAATTAAAGAAACTAAGTAACAATGCAATCAAAGTAGATATTTTTGGTTGTTTTTTGTTCTAAATAACAATTCAAGAAAGGTAAACTAAAGTAGGTAAATTTTGGGGTTTTTCTGGTATAATAAGGCGTCTTAGGGGTCAGGATTCACTTAGGTTTAGCCCTCGATTTGCTGGATCGCTCGCTGTCGCGTTAAATACCAACAAATCTTAAGCATAGGCCGTCAGTTCGGTCCGAACACGACTTGTTCGTCCGAACAGGGGCTGGTATGTTGAGTTATGACCATACAACTTGAGTTTTAACTTTATGAAGGGCTCAGATCGGCTATAGCTACATTACCTAATCCTCAACTGTCGTCTTTTGGACTAGAAATTAGTACAGGTCTCTACTTTGCCCACATAGACCAATTAAACCTAAACTCTCGTATCGGTATTTTAATTAACCTATGTCTTATTTATTTGTTTTCTTAGGGATATCTAAGTTGCCTTTCAGCCAACTTAGAAGCTACACCTTTCAGTGCTAGCTAATCTCCTCTTTCGAATCTTCAACTTATCCCAAGTACTTAAT
Source organism: Rhynchospora pubera (assembly GCA_028095005.1). Classification (NCBI taxonomy): domain Eukaryota; kingdom Viridiplantae; phylum Streptophyta; class Magnoliopsida; order Poales; family Cyperaceae; genus Rhynchospora; species Rhynchospora pubera. The sequence continues at coordinate 326,367,205 of CM051460.1, forward strand.
TCAATCCTAATTGTTTAATCTAACCTTGTAACTTAACTAAACAGGCCTTTATTTAGAAGTAAATCAGGTCAAAACAAGGGAATTAAACAAGCAATTAAAATACTACTCAATAAATAGATCATGAAGCCAAACATCAAGTCATATCAAGTCATAACATCAAACTAAACCTAAGCTACATCCATACCCTAAGACAACATATATTTAGTCTAACATAGTATCAAAACAAACAATACAAAGAGTGGAAATCACAAGATACAAGCCCATGAAAATTAGAGATAAAGACATAGGAAGAGTAAACCAAATTGTCCTTCTATGCTCGATCTTCAATCTTCGAAGGCAGTGGGGTGTTGCAACGCGTGTCTCCAACCTTCTCCTTGCTGTCGTCGCCTCAAGAATTCGGTTGCTCAACGAAATCAATGGTGGAATCGCCTAAGGAAGGTGGAATTGTGGTATGAAGGGTTGAATGCCTTTCCTTCAGGCCTTGGGGCGTATATATAGTGGTCTTCTGGCTTGGAAAGGAGGCTGGGGCGCTATGGCAAGAAAACATACCAAAATATCGAGTTTCCATGCGTGAAAACCCTTCCAAATATGTCATGGCGGCTCTCGGTTCGGACTGGACAGGCCTAATTCGGGTCAAAACAGCTTAGTTCGGACCAAATAGCCTCAGTTCGGACCGAACAGATTCAGCTCGGGTCGAACTGAGACTCCAGCTTTGAGTATCTATTGTATTTTGGTCATATCTCCTTCGTCCGGACTCCAATTTAAGTGATTCAAAAGCCGTTGGAAAGCTTAGGTTGAGATCTACAATGATGTTACTCTATTTAGCCATTTCCTCTCCTTAAACTCCCATTTTATGCTATAAACGTGCCTTCGGTCCGAGCGAAACTCCATTCGGTCCGAGTAGTAGCTTTGATGTTGCCTCCAAGTGCTAGGAATGAGTCGTCTAGCGTATCCAAAGTGCCAAAATCCATCTAATATTCGAGAATTCATCAGAAATCATTAAGAAACCTGAAAATAAGAGAAAAGACGACGGTAGAGCCAATTCCTAGAAAATCATAGCAATTTATGGAATAATTAAATGGTTTGAGTATGATTTGAATGCCAAGTACGGTCCAAATATCAACAAATAATAACGATATCAGGAACCAAGAAAATTAGTTTACATAACCAACACAATTAGTTTATAGAACTAGGACAATTAAGAAAATATTACCAACTGTCCTGAAAAAAATTTAATTGTCTTTAAAAATGTTAATTGTCGTGGAAAAAATAATTGTCCCAAAAAAAAGGTTAATTGTCCTGGATAAAAAAAAATGAGTAGATGTCGAAGAGGACAACAGGGAGGGGTAGGTAGGCACTGGATAACAAGAAATGAGAATCAGACAGAAGTGAAAATGGATAATTAATGAAGACGTTAGACAAGTTTTTATATACTGAATGAGATGTTGAATGCGATGATTGAATCTTTGAGATGACTGTAAGTAATTCCGTTTCAATATACTTTCTGTATAGTATTATTATACAAGTTAGTTCCCGTTGTTCAGTCTTTCAAGTTTTCTGTTTTCCTTTATATTAAACACTTTTGGAACCATTTATTATTATTTTTTTAAAATTCTATCTTTAAGTTAAATTAAAATGCAGATATTCTTTATCTCAAGAAACCTTTATTCTGTGTTGTACGCCACATAATATTGCACGAAAAATAGACAATGTTGCAGAAATAGTATAATGATTATTTGTACGAAGAAGTTTTTCTTAATTTGTGTGCCGTACAAAAATACACAATTTCAAATCTTTAAAAATTTTGAATTAGGCTGCACGAATCTTATAGCACCGCTCCCCCGATGACAGACGATCTCAACCGCATCTCAACACTCAACGGCCCGTTTCCGTAATTCCGTGGAAAAGCGATGATAAGTCCAGAGAGAGCACGAGAACGGACAACGGACCCGCACCGAAATTGATCCTTAGCTCCCCACCGCCTTCTAAGTTTTTTTACTTTTTCTTTCTTCGAAGTCACCACCAATTCGTCAGTTTCCTTTCCAAATTTCAATACCACCAGTGGAGTCGTGCCACAAGCAGCGTCACTCCTCCACGTGTCCTCACCGCACCACGCCTCCGCTGCATGGCAGTGCTACTTAGAGCGCCGCATTCAAGCTCCCGACCCAATTCCACATTATCCCTTCCTCCTCTTTCCCTCCGCTCCAGTCCCAAATTCTTCCTCTCGCCTCCGTTTCTCCAATTGCGATATGGAGAGGTGCCTCCTTCTGGCCGTGCTGCTGCTGCTTGTTTCTGTTTGGTGTGAGGGAGCGTCGATTAGGGGCGCTGCTCAGTGGGACCCAGCGATCAGGTTGCCTTCAGAGAAGGACGCTTCTTTGGATCATGAGAGCGAGGATGAAATTGGGACGAGGTGGGCTGTGCTTGTTGCTGGATCTATGGGTTTCGGAAATTATAGGCATCAGGTACCTTTGATTTGATATGTGTATATCTCTTATGCATGTTTCCAAATTTGGGTTTTGGATTTGGGAACCAATTCCGGTTTGCATGTCTAGGAAATTTTGTTATATGTAGCTTGAGCAAAATTTTAAGCATTCTGTTTGTTCTATTTGGTGTGCCTAGCTACATAGTAATGCCAAGCTTGTTATCCTACTAGTCTTGGTTTGTCAAATCTCCCAATTTGTTTATTATAGGGGAAAAAAATGATTATATTTTATAAATTTCAAAAGCAAATATTAGTGCAAAACTATTCTATTCAAACTGAACTAGGTTTAAACTACATAATACAAACTGAACAGTGGCTAAATTAAATTACCATATAACCTTTTCATGTACTATTTAACATTGCACCTCTGATCTTGTTGCACAATGTTTTGAAGGCGGATGTGTGCCATGCATACCAACTGCTGAAGAAAGGAGGCCTTAAGGATGAGAATATAGTGGTGTTTATGTATGATGACATTGCCATGAGCCCCCTCAACCCTCGGCCTGGTGTTATCATAAACCATCCTCAGGGTGAGGATGTTTATGCTGGCGTCCCTAAGGTTCTCCCCTTTTGCCCTTTCTATGATATAATCACTGCATTTTGTTTTTGTAGGATCTTATCTAGGAATGAGCCCTTGTGTTTTGGCCTCAGTTCTGGAACTCATTAAATTGTCCTTGATTTAATCATTGTGTGTTTGCCGTTCTGGGTATTAGAAGTTTAGAACTGGGTTCACTTGTGTCTTGGTCTTCAAATTATTTGACAATTGGGTTTTTAGGGAAAATGCAGGTCCAATTGGGCCTTATTTCAAACCAAAAATATAATGTAGCCTGGTGGTTTTGTAAAACCCCCGAACAGGGAATCTCTTTGCTTATTACAAATATGATCCTGATAATATAGTAGGTACTGACAAGCCCTCATGTTTTTATTATTTTCCATCCTAAAATGACAATATACAATCTAATATAAATACATGTGTTTATTTGTCACTCATACATACTTACGGACCTTTGTGTGCTTCAGGACTATACTGGAAAAGATGTCACGGTGCAGAATTTCTATGCTGTACTCTCGGGTGACAAATCTGCTGTGCATGGTGGAAGTGGAAAGGTTATTGACAGCAAAGAAAATGATCATATCTTCATCTACTACTCTGACCATGGAGGCCCTGGTGTTCTTGGTTTGCATCTGCTGTTCTTCCTTGTTATTTCCTTTTTTTCTACTTTCGTCTTCTCTATCCTCTGCATATGTTGCCATTGTATGAATGCTGTGCACAACATGCAGATATATGCTGATATGAAACACAATTCCTTATTTCTTTAATTTCACTTTATTATATAATTTTCTTACTTTTGATGTTATGGCAGGTATGCCTAATATGCCTTATCTCTATGCTGGTGACTTCATAGAGGTTTTGAAGAAGAAGCATGCGGCTAATAGCTATAAAAAGATGGTAGGAACATTTACCCTGAACTATTAGTGTAGTAATGCACTATTTTTTTTTTTTTTTGGTCTATTTCTAGCTGTCAAGGCGCTAGTCTCCATTCGGTTGGTACTGGAAATGTGTACTGTCCTCCTCCAGCTATAATAGTATCTTCTATTTGTCTTGTTTCATTTACCTTGATTCACTTTTCTCTATTCAGTTCTTAACTTCACACATCTTTATCCATATTTCTCTATTCAGTTCTTAACTTCACACATCTTTATCCATATTTCTTATTTGGTTTGGTAGGTAATTTATGTAGAGGCATGCGAAAGTGGGAGCATGTTCGAAGGAATGATGCCAGATGACCTTGACATCTATGTAACAACAGCTTCTAATGCAGTCGAAAGTAGCTGGGGAACTTACTGCCCTGGGATGCAGCCACCTCCTCCTCGTGGGTATCTTACGTGCCTCGGTGATTTGTACAGTATCGCATGGATGGAAGACAGGTTTCCCTTCTCTGTCTCCTGTAATACATTTATCATTGTGTAGTTTTATGTCGTGATGATAACTTCAAAGATTGCTGTATATTTCGTGACCTTATATGCTCTATCTTCTTCTGTTCTGATTTTTAATATGTTGGGTGCTATAGTGGTTTCAACGTTTGATAACTGATTTGCCTTTTGTCTCAAACTAAGATCTACAGTGTTTGCATAACTAACTTGTCTTGGTGCTTGTTTGCAAAAAATGCTTCTGTTGTAAAGATTTACTTTGCCAGAAATGTAGGTGGTTATGTTTCCTGCACTGTTGGTTGCGTTTTATTCTTGTTCCTACTGTTATTCATTTGACGACAATAATCATTGATTCATATGTTTGATGTCGTTGTTGTCAGTACTTTTGGAAGTTGAATTGCTGAAAACACCCAAGTTCATTTTAAAAACGATATGAACCCTAAATAAAGAAACAACACATGAGAAGTCATTTGGAATAATTAACTCAAGAGGCTCTATATATATATATTTTTTATAGCCCCAAATCCGACAACTTTTGTAGAACCTATTAGTACACCATGTTTTGATAAAACTCACTCTGTGTTTGCTTTGGCAGTGAGACGCACAATCTAAAGGAGGAAACAATAAAAAACCAGTATGAAACGGTATGTATTCGTAAGTTTTATGAACCTTCTGTTTTCACTACAATTTTGGTAGTTATGCATGAAGTTTATGCTTTAATGGCAGGTGAAGGAGAGAACTTCAGGCTTGAATAATACCTCCACGATGACCGTGGGTGGATCACATGTAATGGAGTACGGCGATAGAACTTTCAAGGAAGAGAAATTGTACCTATATCAGGGATTTGATCCTTCAAATGGAAACGGGTCTGCAAATGGTATTAAGGCAAATAAACTGGAGACGGTCAACCAGAGGGATGCTGACCTCCTCTTCCTGTGGAAAAGGGTGCGCATTTGATACCATTTTCTAATCAAAATTTCAAATTATTTGTCTTTACTTCTCTAGTGTACATGAAGTACTCATAGACATAATGTGGTTGGAATGGAAAGAATTGTTCAAGTAGAATCCATTTGTTTGCACTGCTAATTTTAGTTGTGCTAAGGAGTACTTTCTTTTACCAACTTAGATTGTTGCCTATATATATTATTTCACTTCATTCAAGAAAAATTGGAAGTTAGCAATTCATGTACCGTACCGGAGCCATGACGTAGGAATCTAGGGGTAGGAGCGATGCCATAGGTTTGTAGGTCACGGTTGAGGTCTAGGTTTCTACTATTACTATTATTATTATATGTATTATTATTAGTATTGCTATTCCTATTATTAGTATCTTTTTATGTTTTGTTTTTTGTTCTCGGATGTGTTCTCTTGTTAGGTTTCTTTCTAGCCTACCCCAACTTGCTTGGGACAAAAGGCTTAGTTGTTGTTGTTCATTCAAGAAAAAATCACTTTGTTCAGGAATAACGTGTTTCTTTAAGATTTTTTATGGAGAAGGGTTAAATGATCTATAATTTCATATTTCTTTTTTTTCTTTTGTTTTTTTTTCCTTATGGCTTGGCCATTGTGCAATTGCCTGAATGGAAAGAACATGTCCAATTACTCTTCTTTTTTGGATGGGTTTAGGACCAAGATTTCATAATCACCCCTGTTTTCTGTTCCTCCTTTTCGTATTTTCTTACTGAAGTGCTCCTCTCTCTTTATTCTGTTTCTTAACTACTGAGCTCCTTTTATTATTTTAGAAGTAAATTTGTAGGTTTCTCTCTCACCTGTGTTACTACAAAAGAAAATGTTATTGAAAGGTATTATGTGTAGCCTTATCGAAATGATTGGCCTCGCTAAATTCTGGGAATTGTTTTGTGTTTTCTTGATATGAGAGTCTTTATTTAGCTAGCATAGAGGCGACTTGATTATGAATAGTTATAGATATGCTCGACATTTTCTGCAAAAAATGTCAAAAAAAGTCGAATTCAGTCTCAATAGGTTTTGATTGTTCTGATGTTGACACTTTTTCGGCTGTTTTTCTGGTACTTAACTTTTTTTCTGCTGGTTTCTTTCTCAGTATGAACAACTGGAAGGTAGACCACAAGAGAAATCAAAGGTTTTTGAGGAGATTACAGAGATGATGGTACACAGGAAACACTTAGACAACAGCATTAAATTCATCGGAGAGCTAATATTTGGTACTGAGCATGGTTCTTCTATATTACAAGCTAGTAGAAAAGCCAACCAGCCGTTAGTCGATGACTGGGCCTGCTTGAAAAGAATGGTAAAGGGCTTTCTTGAACATCTTATAGAAATTTATATGCCTCAATATACATATGCTATGTCAAATTAATTATTTATTACGGCTCTCAGATTTCTACAGCTCTAGACCTATAAAATGTATTATTTCTCTGCAGTTTTTGACCAGCATTGAACAGATAAATAGAGGAAAATACCCCTTGTTCCTGAACTGAGTTGGAAAATTGTAATGGGCTGGTTGTTGTAGTTTTCCCAGGGGAAGTTGGAAAGCAGGAAAGGCTGAAATAGGCTTTTTTGCAAACCTAATTTATGATTCTAAAAGTGAAAATTTTGCTCTTGAATACCTGAGGTAGATCCTTTAAAATGTATGAATATGTTTAGGTGCTCTGTCTATCCAATTTCATTGAAATGCTGAAAATTGGATTTGCTGGAGAAAATTTTGGAAGTGATTGGATTCTTAAAAAATTGTGGGTAGAAAATATTTCAAAGCATCTTATTATGTCATGATCGTGTTCTGACAGACCTTTGGGTTTGTAAGTTGAGTAATTATCCTTTTGTTCCAGGTTCAAGTGTTTGAATCACATTGTGGGTCGTTGACTCAGTACGGCATGAAGCACACAAGGGCATTTGCGAATATTTGTAATCATGGAATCTCTAGACATGCTATGGAGGAGGCTGCTACAACTGTTTGTGAAGGCTACAGTGTGCCAAGGTGGAACCCCTTGATCCAAGGCTATAGCGCTTGATCAAAGGTTTAACTTCATCTTGAGGCACCTCATCCAGTGGCATAAAAGAACAAAAAAAAAAAAAAGAAATGTGTGTTGTAGTTGATTTATTATGTGTGTTTTAGAAGTATATATGCGTGATTGGGATATTTACTAGTAAAAATTATTAAGTGTTTGAGAATCCGAATATGACATTCGGAAAAGTTATATGCCTTTAAGAAAAAGCACACTGTTTACAAAAAATAATGTGGGAACTACAGCTTGGTCCAGCCAATACAGAGATGTGAGATGACTCTTTTACTTGTTGCTAAACCGTTAGAACAATTGTTGACAAGGTTTGGGCACAGAAGCTGAACCCGCTCGTAGCAACATGGGCGGGTAGTTTATGTTGAGGTTAAATTCCTTTGGAAGCTGTCCTGCAAGAAACCGTCAATTTATTAGACCTCTTGTGCACTGTTTTGTCTGTTGTTTTGTTTTATTTGTGAGGGATGATCTTATTAGAAAGAATAGCGCTTACAAGTTCTTTTGAAAAAGGAAATGAAGACCACAAAGAGGGCCAATCCTGCCAAGACCCCCACTATAATTGCTACGGTTCTGCCGATGTCTTCGTCCGAGTATTCTGTCCCAAAAGCAAAACAAGTAAATTAAAGCATATTACATTAAGTTTTCATTCTTCAATAAAGCTTGTCATTTGCAAAGGAACCCAAGGACAAGAATATATTCAGTTTTAAAAGCGTGTGTTAAGTGGGGAATTTATACTAAAGGCGTTTTTCGTCAAGGGACCTTTGTATGGGTGCGCATTGGATCACTACAAAAACCGAATCCTAATCTAGATTTAGGGCCTAGAAGTTACCTATGAATTTGCGGCTTAAAATATTGAGCAGTTTTAATTGAGTTCATGTCCTGCTTAATGCTGAAAGTGACCTTTATGAGAGACTATGCCAAATTAATTATTTGGGCTTCCCGTTCAGTGAGAGTACTAAAAGTACTAATTTTAGTTTTTTCTCTTTTGTTTTCTTGCTGACTCAACTGTAGTTCCTTTGAATCCTGGGAAGAGACTAATGGGTTCTCTTATCATTACGTCTAAACGCCCAGCCGAAATTTATTTCGGTCCCGTTTGGATCGTACGGGAATAGGAGGAATAACTTCTTCCTAGGCGTAAATTTATTATAAACAATCCAAACTATTCACAAAGTTACACACTTTCCAATACTTTCCGCTTAAGAATAGACTATTTCTCTTATTCCTAAGCAATCCAAACGGAGCCTTCATCTTGGACCAGAATAAAATAGAGCTACATCATAATTTCAGTATCAAGTAATGCACATCCTAATCATAATTAATATGTGATGTGGCACCTCATTAATGCTGAGTTATTTCATGGAAAACCTGCTGCCATGTGTTTCCTCTTTTGATTGGTCCAAATCATATGGTGCTATCTAAACTACTAAACCGCACAATAATTTATAATTGAGCTTCCACCGCTAATTTGTTAAAATTGCAGCAATATTGGTCTATTGTTCAGTTTGTTTGACGAGCAGATTTCAGAACCGATTGAAGTAAAATTATCAGTTATTTTGTAGTGCACTATGTACCTGCTGGTGAATGGAAGTAGTAACCTGAAGCCCAATACCGAGCATAACATTGAGCCAGATACACGTCAGCAGCTTTTGCTGAGCCACAAGAGTTTCTGAGCTGACTGACTGCCTCTGCCAGACACGTTGTACAATCTGCTGTTGCCAAGTCACCTATGCACTGTGCATACCCCTGTACCAACCCTGAGCTTGTCACCCGAAACCCGTCGCCGCTTTGCAAATCTGCTAGAACATCATCTCTCCTCCTCACAAAGTCTGCATCACTGCTTGTACTGGTACTGCACCTTCGGTAGGCCAAGTTTGTATCGTTTTGACCAAGAAAATTATTATTGCTGTACCTAATGAAGCAACTGTCTAGCTGGAGAGAAGCAGAGAAGGCGTACGAACAGACAAGACTGAGTTGTGCAATGCCATTTTGAATGCATGAAGCACAGGAGGGGGTGTCAAGATCACCTCGACACTGGTACAGACCATATACTGCATTACCAGGTGGGGAATCGGTACCAGTGGTGAAACTGTTATAGATGGCATGTGATGCGGTGGTGGCGATGGAGGAGAAAAGAGAGTTGAGGTTGGTCTGATACTGAGTGTTTTCTGGGAATTTCGAAGGGGAGCAACCGGCATAAACAAAGGTGGATGTAGAGAAGGCTTGGTGATGGTGTTGAGCCAGAAAGAGAAGTGTGGTGGTGATGTATAGGAAGCAAAGCATGATTTTGGAGTGAGTTTCAGCTGACTCCTTTTGTGGGGTGTGGTTGTTTTCAGCTGGCTCCTTTTGGGAAGATGTGGTTGTTGTTCTTCCCTCTGGGGGTGCAGGAAACAGTTTTCAATCGTACTCAATTCTCAAAGAGGGGAGAGGGAAGTGGCTAGTAACGAAATAAGAGTAGAGGTTGGTTGTCTGGTTGGGGACCTCATGAGATTTCCATTCTATTAGCTAGTTGAGCGGCCTTTTTCATTTTCTTTTGTGGGAGAAGTTAGAGATCGTAATAGACTAATAGTATTTCAATCATAACAAGAGTAGTTTAATCCAATACCTATTATGGTGTGTCAACTATAATATATTGGTATTATCCTTTTGTGTATTAGAGTTCAACTGGGTTGAGCTATGATCAATTGCAACAATTTATAATTTTAAAAAAAACAGTCTGATTAATTTCATCCACTGTACTATAGATCTGCCTAATATATTTATTAATATTTAATAGTATTTAAATAAAAAATTGAATTGTAGATGATATTTTTATTGTTTTAGAGATGCTGATATCAAATTGTAGACAATTTAAAAATCATCCAGCTACTTGTTAAATAACTAAAAATTTATTATTTGTTTGCAGTTTAATTTTTTTTGTACATCGGTACAGAAAACCCTCAACAAACCAAATTTGTGACGTTCATTTAGGCGAACTTTATTTTCTATAAATATTATTGTTAGAGACTATATTTTTCTATAATGAAATTAAAACAAACAATTTATTTGTCTCTCCATGTTCCTCTATGTTCATATATATAGCATTTGATTATCAAAATCTCAAATGCATGAACAATATATAATTTGATTACATAATTAGCATATTTGAAAATATTGGAAAATTTATAACAAAGACAAAACTAACCTTCACATTTTAATAAAACAAAACAGATATTTTTTTTTAAATAAGAGCACAATATAGCGGCATTGTTATTGCAGCTATAAGGCTAGACTATAGCGGAACTGCTATTGCCGCTAGGGTTTTTTTTTTTTGTCACGTCATTCCTGGGTTTTGTTTGTTGTTTTAATTTTTCATTTAGTTTTTTTGGACGTTTTCTTTTTTTCCAATTTAAAACCAATTTCTTCGGCTTTTTTTTGCTATTTTTTAATTTTATATAATTTTTAGTTATAAAAATATTTTGTATTCAAACTTAAATAAAATTTACAATGTAATTATGCTTGTAAAGTGCAAATAATGTAATTCTTAGTATCATTTAATCATTTCAATCGTTTCTGGATACATTCTAAGCAAGCTTTTAAAATGCGTTTTTTTTCGGTATGACTGTCCGGAGTTGATTTAACGTGTATATATGCGAACAACTGTGTCAAACTCATATGTATTTTTTTGTACAATCTTACATTTGTATGGATGATTGATATACAATATTATACTTAGAGAGACAGTGGTACACGATATTGAACATCTCTAAGCATCTTATTCACAATATGTACCAAATACATTATGTTCTCAATACACGATATGTATTTTGATATTGTACACGAATAATCGGCTAATAAACGCATTTTTTTACGTTTTTTCGTTAAAAAAATGCAAATAACGCATTATGTTATTTTATTATTTTTTGTGACGTTAGTGCGGTTGGCTACAAAATACCATTATTTCGGAAAAAAACGGTGTTTTCTAAAAGCTTGATTCTAAGTCATTTCATCACTATAATCTACATTTCAACTCTTTATACTATCTGGAATTTGATTGACATCTTATTTATTCAAAAATATTGAATTATACAAGGTAATTATGCTTATAAAGTGCAAATAATGCAATTCTGATTATCATTTGAACATTTCAATTGTTTATGGATTCAATCTAAGTCATTTCATCAGAATAATCTACATTTAAACTCTCTATACTATCTATAATTTGATTGATATCTTGGTTCAAAAAGATTTGATTATACAAGATAATTACGCTTATAAAGTGCAAATAATGCAACTCGAGTATCATTTGAGCATTTGAATCGTTTCTGGATTTATTTTAAGTCATTTCATCACAATAATTTACATTTAAACTATTTACATTATCTAGAATTTGATTGATATCTTATATATTCAAAAAGATTGAAAAATACAAGGTAATTATGCTAATAAAGTGCAAATAATGCAATTCTGAGTATCATTTGGACATTTCAATCGTTTCTGGATTCATTCTAAGTTATTTCATCCCAATAATCTAAATTTAAACTCTTTACACAGTCACATTATCTTGTTTATTCAAAATGATTGTATTATACATTGTAATTCCGTATATAATTGCAAATAATACAATTCTGAGTATCGTTTGAGCATTTCAATTGTTTATGGATTCATTCTAAGTCATTTCATCACAATAATCTACATTTAAACACTTTATATCATCTAGAATTTGATTTATATCTTATTTATTCAAAAATTATATTATATACGGTAATTATGCTTATAAACTTGAAATGAAGCAATTCTGAGTATTTAGAGCATTTGAATCGTTTCTGGATTCATTCTAAATCATTTCGTCACAATAATCTACATTTAAATTTTTTATACTATCTAGAATTTGATTTATATCGTATTCATTCAAAAAGATAGGATTATACATTGTAATTACGAATATAAAGTGTAAATAATGCATTTCTGAGTATCATTTTAGCATTTAAATCATTTATGAATTCATTATAACTCATTTTATCACAATAATCTAAATTTTAACTCTTTATACAGTCTGAAATATGATTAATATCTTGATTATTTAAAATTATTGGATTATGCAAGGTAATTGTGCTTATAAATTGCAAATAAAGCAATTCTGAGTATCATTTGAGCATTTGAATCGTTTTTGAATTTATTCTAAATCATTTGATCTCAATAATCTTCATTTAAACTCTTTATACTATCTAGAATTTAATTTATATCTTATTTATTCAAAAAGATTGGATTATACAAGGTAATTATGCTTGTAAAATGCAAATAATATGATTTTTAGTATCATTTGATCATTTCAATCATTTTTGGATTCATTCTAAGTCATTTTGTCACACCCCGAACCAGATCCGTGTCAGGGGAGGACAACCCCGCCACGTGTACACACTCTGCTGTGCACACGGAAGGCTAAGTACAGTGTCTCAGATACAATAAATCACAAAGTAATGCCATAAAACAATAACAAAATAAAAGTACACACCAGATCGACATCTGAAACAACCAGATATCAAATGACATCATCCAGCAGCGGTAAGCGTTCTTTAACTTCAAATCATCTTCAGTCAGACCTAAACCTGCTCCACAAATAAAATGTGGGCTGAGTACGCGAATACTCAGTGCAATAACAGGGCAAGCTAGAGGTTCTGGTTAAACTAAAGGTAGAACTAAACCATTCTTAAGTTGGACATTTTAAATCCTATCTTTAAAATCTAAGTGTGAATTTAATTTAAAGATGACACTAATCTACAAGTAATGACATGCCAAAATAAAATCATAAAAATATCTGGAGAAGCAGATAATAATATTAATATAATATGATACGGAATTTATATTTAATACGAGAGTGAAGCACCCGCACTCAATAGTCAAATCATAAGTAATGTAAAATCCAGAATCCATCTCACAAATCCTAATATAAATGACATGAACCGTACCTACAGATCTACCTAACTCAGCTCTGCTCGATAACTCAACTCTGCCCCTATTCCCACATCCCCGCTAAAGGAGTGGGCAGTAAAACACGGTACCGGCCAACTGACTCATGGGGATCGAGAGGTAGTCTGATATAATGGCACACTCAGCTCTTAGTTCAATGTCAAGCCAAAGGAATATACTAATAGTACAAATCAAGGGATTATACTAATAACAAATAACTATCAAGTGGCCGCAGAACCGCCTAGAAGTCGGTCTGCAGAGTGATCGTCGGAGACGTGTTGCTCGTGATCAGAATCGTCATGAACTGACCGGCATTCAGCTTGGGTGCAGCTCCTGACCGCAAGCAAAGCGTTCCTAGTTCACTCGGTCTCACTATCCTGATCCATACCAGATGCAAGTGTTGATTTTAAGCACTTTTAAGTTCATTAATCATTTTATTAATATAGATGCATAACCTATAAGTGCAACTAATCTTTTGATTACTTTAATGCTCTTAACTGTTTACTTAATGTTAATGACATGTAATGCACACATAAAATTACTGATCTAATTCTTAATCTAAAGTTTAAAGAAAACCTAAAGCTTCCACACACCTGTAAAGTCGGGCATAGAGACAGCTGTAATAGTAAAGCAATGGCGAAGTCCTCACCAACGCCTTGCACAAATTACTTGGATCAGCAATTGGTCAAATACGCCGGAGTGGTCTGACTGATTACCTGACGATCAGAAAGGCTACGAATTAGACTAACGATCTACCCAATTATCCCATAATTAAAATCAAGTGCTGGTTATGTGTTCTAAACAATACTTAGTCAATTTTAAAAGGGATTATATTTCAAAATATATCATGAAATTTACTTATATATTTTATAAGATTTCAATAGAGTTTTATCTGAAACTAGTGTGAAGAGATATTTATTAAGTTAGATCACCGTTGTTATTTTTAGAATTATTTTAACAGAATTTTATTTAAAAAGAATATAATGTGAAGATAACTTAGTCTGCATGTTGAAATCACATCACTATTAGTTCGTATCTAGAAATTATATTAATTGTGTAGGTGACTTAGAGAGTATTTATTTAGAGTAAATAAGTACTTTAATTCTATGTATACTTAGACATTTAATACACTAATTTTGTAAGAATGTTTTGACATGCATTATTGCTAAAATATATTTGCTATATACTTGTTTTATTCTTACAATATTTAAATGGTTTCAAGAACATTTGCAAAGTGTATAAAATGTATAAACTCATAGTGAAATTATTATTACTTTTATCTCATAACAAATGTCTAATCTTATATTTATTGCTTTTAGAAAAGTATATTTAATTTTAGTAATTTTCATGTTTCTAACCATTGTATCAAAGTATATTATCATTTGTTTATGAATAGAAAATCGTTTTATAAGTGTTAATATTATTTAGTGGATTCGAAGTTATGATTTGCTCATTTAACAATCTCTAATCATTTCTCAATTGGATTTAGATTTAATTTATTAGGTGAGTTGCATTTAAGGTTTACTGAAAGGAATTCTGTTTTAAAATATATTATTTTAATTAGAAAAGCATTTTATAAAATTTGGCAGAGTTTCCTTTAAAATAGTGTGTGAAGGAAGTCGTTTTTAGACGAGTTCCTACAGTTCATTCTGTGCGTTTATAATCGTATTGTATTCATAATTAAGTATTTTAGTTTGATAATAATTCTAATAGTGTTTTGCTCAAGTATGAAATTCCTCTATTATCTTTATAACTAATTTTATTTAAAAGAGTTTTAGTAAATAAAACGGTTTGATAATTTTAATCTTTTAATCAAATAACTCCAAATTACGTTTATAGTCATTTTCATAATGAAGAATATGATGTTAATAATAACTAGAGATAATATTACTTTTCATAATAATAATATAACTAATGTGATTATTATTTTAACGTGTTGGTGTTTTAATATGTTTGGGATCATACACATTTGGATATCTGTACTGATGGTAATCCTCTCCCATCTTTAAGTTTATGTATTAGTCCGATTAATTTAGTTATCACTTAATTCATAATTAGTCCCATTTTTAAATTAACCGTATTAATCAATTTACTTATATATAATTGTTAATCCTGAAATTATTTATGGACCTGGCCCAGTCCCACAATTAAAGTCCAGAAATTCTAATTTTAATTTAATAATTCAATTCGGCCCATAAACAGAGCCCAACACAAAAATTCAGAGTCAGCCCAGCACAAGGCCGAGCAGGCCAGAGAAATTCCGCACGGCCCAGGTGGGAATAAGGGGCCCAACCTGGTGCATAACGGATCGGGTCCAGCAGGCCATCGGGTTATGGTGGTCAAATCCAAACCCGATAAGTAAAATGAGATCCGATCCAACATAATCGGATCCGACCCGCCAACCACAACAACATTTTCACATAAGTCCTCAGATTCAATTAATTTACACTAGAGTTACATTATAGTCCTTAATAACAGATTTATTTATGAATTAGTCTTAAAACCAGTTCAAAGATTTTATAAATAGTCCCTGACACCAAAAATTATCACACAAAGGTCCCTGGCACCACAAAATAGTGTACCAGACGCATGGCAGAGCCGTACCAAACTGGTACCATGCTCGTACCAGCCTCCTAGGGCCTCAGTTCACACAAAGAAAGCAACATAGAGTAAGATCAGCAAGGTAGCAGGCCTGTACCAACCTGACAACCAAGCTGACAGCAACAACCAACATAGAAACAGATTCAAATAGAGGCAAATATCGCCCTTTACACAGATTATCATTTAGAGCCAACATAAGCTCAGTTAAGCTGAGCCATCACAAGCACAAAACAGATCAAAGAGGCAATGCACACTCGAGCATTCAAATTGAATCAATCAAACAGCAATTAACAAACAGATCAAGAGAGAGAGAGGCATTGCATATTCTCAACATTTCAAAGTAATTCATTCAATCCAGATTTCAAGCAAAGCAGTTCACAGAGCAATTCAAGCATGCCTCTCGAGCAACACAGCACAACACAGAAAGAAAGAGAGGAAGTTGGTTACCAAACCGAGGTGATAGAAAAGGAAAAGGAAGGAGGGAGAGTGGTGCTCAGTCTAGCCCTGCCTCAGTCGCCGCCTGGGTCGTCTCCTTGCCTCCGATCAGCCGCCAAGCGCCACCGTCGCCACTGTCAATTACTGTCGCCACCAACGAGAGAGAGAGAAGGTGGAGTGAGTGTGTGGCTGGGGTTTTCTGTGGAGGTGGGGTGGTGGGAAACAGTGAAGGGTTTAGGGGTTGGCCGTGAGTGGAGTTCAGGTGAAGGAGGGAATTTGGAGGAGGAATAGGGAGGCAGTGAGGTGGGTTCGGTGTGTTGAGTCAGAGGAGGGGTGAGGGAGTGAGGCTACGGAGATGGATAGAGGTGAGGGCTGGGGTTTGCTCGAGAGGGAAAATGAGAGTGGAGGGGTGAGGTCTCGGCTGAGGTGAAGACGAGCGAGAGAGAGGTTTCGGTGAGGAGATGAGTGCGAGTGGGAGAGACGGAAATCTCGAGGGAGAGATTTTAAGAGATGAAGGGAAAGACGGTGGATGCCAACACGAATTGAAGTGGAATTTAGAAACTCTGATCAAATCCAAGAGTTTGATTGGATACCAAAACGGCAATGATCCAACGATTTGGAAAAATTCAGATTTTGGAATTCAAATCGGACGACTCAGAAACACAGAAAATTGACTACTAATTTAATTGATCAGTGGACTATAGTTTTAAGTTAAGTTTTAATCTATAGAAATTTTGCGGACTTGATATCAGATTATTGGTTAATTTTGTTTATTTGTTTGCTTGAAGATTAATTAAGTACTAATGTCTAATATATATATTTTAAGCTATTTTATATCTTAATTTATAAAAACTTTTTAAAATATAAGTTTATTTGTTAATTATATGATTTTTTAATCTTTTTAAAACTTAATAGTCAATTTAAGATTAATTTTTATTTTCAAACTATTTGTATTATGATTTCTGAAAGTTCTATGTAATTTTTAAATTGGTCGTCATATTATACGATTTTGCTCTGTTTAAATTTAATAATCATTAATAGTCATTTAAAAATTAAATTTTTTTTTTTTTTTATGGATTTTCACAGTCTACCCCCCTTAAAAGAATTTCGTCCTCGAAATTCAAAAATGAGGCACGAGTCAAAGAAACTTAGGAGGTATTCAAATGAAAGTCAAGTTGGATGATTTTCAAAATTTCAAATCGTGCTAGTAAACATTATCGAATCAAAATACTTGAATCCAATTTCCAAATGGAACAATACTCTACCTCATCATATAGAAGTTTTTCTAAGGTTAATTTCAGAGAATACTATTTGTCAACCTCATATCAAACATAATTCCTTGCTTCATTGGTGATCAGTCAATGAAGAAAAGATATATTTGATATTTACTCAGAATCAGTTAGCAAAGTTGATGATCAGTCAAATTTGTTTAACTCAATGCTAACAAGTGAAAGGAGAGCAAATCGAGCAATCATTAAAAATTCAATTTGAATAGTTCACTAACAATAGTTAAAACACATAAATCAGATTTCAAAGGAGTTTTAAAGGTTCCAAATAACAAGTCAGGAAAGAGGAGTAGAAAATAATGATTTAGTCTGACTTGTAATGCCAAAGGTTCAGAAGTTCAATCAAATAATATAAAATAATAAATGAAATGAATAATAATCAAAATTTTCAAAAAAAAAATTTAAGAATCGAATGGAACGCCAAATAAAACTCAGATCAATAGAAATTCGGATTTCAAGAGAGTAATTAAAGTAGATAACCAATAGAATTTTGGATCAGTGAAAATCCATGTATTTAGGAATCAATCAAATAATTCAAATCTTTAATTTTATAAGTGCTCTAAATAGTTCTTTTAATAATTTAGTTCAAGTTTCACATACTAAGAATTGATTTTTTTTTTTATATATATGTTTATTTTATGATTCCCCTTTAGTATGTATGTATTCTTGTTAAATTACAATCAGAGTTGGAATAAGGAATGTATAGTTTTCAATTATTTTCATTGTGCATTTACAGGTGTAATATTTAACTAAGTATCTAATAGTATCATTCCTAATATTACCTATTTCTATTTTCATATTTAAACTTAATGTCATTAGTATTATTTAAGTTATCATTATGGTAAACTATACATTTTAGTTGATTTTAATATTTTCTTTAATTTATTTACGTTAGTTTCAATAACAGTTTTACTAATTATCATGTTAATTACATTTTGAGTAAAATTTGTATTTTTATTATTATTATTATTATTTTTTTTTTTTTCTCGGTGTGTAGTCGAGACTACCCAAGTAATCAGATTTCAATTAACATTACCTGCTAATTTACTTGGTGATCGATTTTGAGTTTGTAAATAAACATGACATTTTATTTTCTACGTTTTAATCAACTTGAAAATTTTATCTCTTATTTTTCTTTTACAAGTATAATTTGCTAATCATTAGTTAATTTTGCTACTTTTACATTAATTACTATTTTTATAATGGGCTTCATGCAATACTACTATTTGTTATTAAGTTACCCTTATGGTAAGATATACATTTCAAATTATTAATGCAATTTAATTCATGTCTTCCATTCATTTACGTATGCTAGTTTCAATAAAAGTTTCACTAATTAACACATTTGTATATTTTTAGTTGAACTGTAATATTTTGTTGTAAATTTTAACAATGAAATTAATTCATCTTTTTGTTTTAACCAGGTAAAACCCGTAAGTAGCCTAGATTAGTCAAGTGCTCAGATTCCATTTAAAATTGCTTACTAGTTTCCTTAAAGAGTTGTCTTTGAGGTTGAAATTAAAAATGGCATTATTTTCAGTTAACATAACAAGTTATTTTATTTGTTACCTAACATAACAAGCTAAGTATTAATTAATTTTGTTGCTATTGATTTTATTAAATTTCGAAAATATCCCTTGAATTCCAATTTTTAAATTTTATTTGTATGAATTTAATTACTTCAAATTACTCACATTTCTAACTGCAACATTCTTAAGTTTCTAGATATTTATAAGGTTTCAAAACTACCCCATCCTATTAAGACGTTCTAATCTTGAAAAGTAGAACGGAGCTGTTGCACAAGATCGTCCTATCTCGGTAGTCTACGCCTATGGCAATCATTCCACGAGCATGCAGCGAAAATCTTCTGAGCCTTCACCTAAGTGTTACTAACTCCTATGGTTTAGGTAGAAGATTGTTAATTGATACTGTAAAAGGAATAGTATCAACTATACAATCTTAAGCTGGATATTTGTGATCATTACCATGCTCTGATACCACCGAAAGGATGTCACACCCCGAACCAGATCCGTGTCAGGGGAGGACAACCCCGCCACGTGTACACACTCTGCTGTGCACACGGAAGGCTAAGTACAGTGTCTCAGATACAATAAATCACAAAGTAATGCCATAAAACAATAACAAAATAAAAGTACACACCAGATCGACATCTGAAACAACCAGATATCAAATGACATCATCCAGCAGCGGTAAGCGTTCTTTAACTTCAAATCATCTTCAGTCAGACCTAAACCTGCTCCACAAATAAAATGTGGGCTGAGTACGCGAATACTCAGTGCAATAACAGGGCAAGCTAGAGGTTCTGGTTAAACTAAAGGTAGAACTAAACCATTCTTACGTTGGACATTTTAAATCCTATCTTTAAAATCTAAGTGTGAATTTAATTTAAAGATGACACTAATCTACAAGTAATGACATGCCAAAATAAAATCATAAAAATATCTGGAGAAGCAGATAATAATATTAATATAATATGATACGGAATTTATATTTAATACGAGAGTGAAGCACCCGCACTCAATAGTCAAATCATAAGTAATGTAAAATCCAGAATCCATCTCACAAATCCTAATATAAATGACATGAACCGTACCTACAGATCTACCTAACTCAGCTCTGCTCGATAACTCAACTCTGCCCCTATTCCCACATCCCCGCTAAAGGAGTGGGCAGTAAAACACGGTACCGGCCAACTGACTCATGGGGATCGAGAGGTAGTCTGATATAATGGCACACTCAGCTCTTAGTTCAATGTCAAGCCAAAGGAATATACTAATAGTACAAATCAAGGGATTATACTAATAACAAATAACTATCAAGTGGCCGCAGAACCGCCTAGAAGTCGGTCTGCAGAGTGATCGTCGGAGACGTGTTGCTCGTGATCAGAATCGTCATGAACTGACCGGCATTCAGCTTGGGTGCAGCTCCTGACCGCAAGCAAAGCGTTCCTAGTTCACTCGGTCTCACTATCCTGATCCATACCAGATGCAAGTGTTGATTTTAAGCACTTTTAAGTTCATTAATCATTTTATTAATATAGATGCATAACCTATAAGTGCAACTAATCTTTTGATTACTTTAATGCTCTTAACTGTTTACTTAATGTTAATGACATGTAATGCACACATAAAATTACTGATCTAATTCTTAAT
This sequence comes from Rhynchospora pubera, assembly GCA_028095005.1. Taxonomy (NCBI): domain Eukaryota; kingdom Viridiplantae; phylum Streptophyta; class Magnoliopsida; order Poales; family Cyperaceae; genus Rhynchospora; species Rhynchospora pubera. Next base: position 326,388,050 of record CM051460.1, read on the forward strand.
CTAAAGTTTAAAGAAAACCTAAAGCTTCCACACACCTGTAAAGTCGGGCATAGAGACAGCTGTAATAGTAAAGCAATGGCGAAGTCCTCACCAACGCCTTGCACAAATTACTTGGATCAGCAATTGGTCAAATACGCCGGAGTGGTCTGACTGATTACCTGACGATCAGAAAGGCTACGAATTAGACTAACGATCTACCCAATTATCCCATAATTAAAATCAAGTGCTGGTTATGTGTTCTAAACAATACTTAGTCAATTTTAAAAGGGATTATATTTCAAAATATATCATGAAATTTACTTATATATTTTATAAGATTTCAATAGAGTTTTATCTGAAACTAGTGTGAAGAGATATTTATTAAGTTAGATCACCGTTGTTATTTTTAGAATTATTTTAACAGAATTTTATTTAAAAAGAATATAATGTGAAGATAACTTAGTCTGCATGTTGAAATCACATCACTATTAGTTCGTATCTAGAAATTATATTAATTGTGTAGGTGACTTAGAGAGTATTTATTTAGAGTAAATAAGTACTTTAATTCTATGTGTTATAACCTGAAATTCTAGTGGAATTTTGATATTATACTTCTGAATTAAAAAAATATTTTTAATAATGCATTTTAGAATGCAAAAGATTAAGTAGTAATTTTTTTTTACGGTTTTAAATAAATGTATTTTTTTTTTATTTTTTTGTCCCAACTTAGATTGTCTATGTACTTTGTATAGCTTAAAACATGGGAATGATAAGTGGGGCCTATTTGCCATGCTTGATATTTACTTATATGCCATGTATAAATATACACAAATTGGAACATGCCATGTGCCGTCCATGATTTTTCATTGACTTATATGTCATGCTTGAACATACACAAAGTGGAAAAGCATCCATTCAAGTGTCGTCCATGACTTTTGCATTGACTTACATGTCATTTGTAAACATACACAAATTAGAAAAGCATGGTTTACCATTAACAGTGACATTGACAAAGGGGACCCATGAGTTATTTAGATCCCATGTCTAAGTAATATTGGTATTCCAAGTTTATTAAAATTATTACAAACCACTAAAATGCTACATAGCTAGTACCGTCCCATATTTCTCCCTTAATTGGTTCCTACACGGTTGTACTGAATGCTTCACCATTATTCCACCTCTTGTGCTATTTCCTTTGTGAAATAAGCTCCACAACCGTCCTTTTAGAAAACACAAAATTGATGGAAATTATTACCAAATTCTTGCATCAAAAATACAAAATCGATGGAAGCTGTGGTTCATTATCCCTAACTGTGAGGAGCTTCATGAGCGAACTAGGTTGGAAGTGAGGGCCGATACCAAGTTATAGTGGACAAGTGAAACTCATACTTATAGGATATCAAAGGTATTTATACATGTTCTTTGGAGAGTTCTTCATTTTTATTTGTTTAGATTTCTTTGCTTAGATCTCCTTGCTGATTATTGATAAACTGAAATTTTCTTTTGGGATTTTTTTTTTTAAAAGCTATTTGATATTGTGTCATACTCTCTAATATCTTGTAAAATCATCAAAAGTTAAGGATTTTGTTAAAGGGATTGTAGCAACTTATCAAGATCATGTTGATTAATTATTCAATTGGAGTACTCTGCGTATAACCAAATAAGTGTTTGAAATTTTGTATCACATGGGAACCTATTACTTTGAGTCTAATCAGATTAGTACAAATGGTGGTGCTGGTATAGAGGACTTAACACCAGTATCTGATATGAACCAAGTTAGTTAATTAGTATAGAAGTATAATTGAATAAAGTCATTTGCAGTTTTTCTGTTACCGCTGTGACCTTGCATCAGTCTTTAAGTAACTGTTGTCATTCTGTTTCGAATTTGGATGTGAGAATAGTTTTGTTTGAAACTAGACTTCAAGATGAAAATTTTGGTATCTAGAGTAAATTTTTCTGAGATTGTTTGGTATTTTTACAAGATTTTTGAAACTAGGGCAACTTTTGAAAATCAGTTTCTGGAACAGACAGACCCCAGTGTGGTTTTTCATTTTTAATTTATTCTCTGTTTGCATTTAAGACTTGAAACTTTTAGGTATGAAAATAGACATACATAGGCAGCTCCTGTAATTTTTACAAAATTTTTAGATAGTTATTTGAAGGGTTTCGAGGCTTGAACTTTCAGACATTTTCTGACACGATTTGCTGGAACAGATTTCTGAAACTTGATTCTGTCTGATTTCGAAAATTCATTATAATTAATCTGTATGTTCAAAAATTATGAAATTTTTATAGGAGTTACGTCCTAGTATGTTTCATTCACAGTTAAATTTTTATTTGATTCCGTTCAGCCGTTCGTAAAATAAAAAGGATTTTGTAAACTGTCAAAAATGCCCTTCACTGGTTGTACCAGAATTTGTCCAGCGCTGTTGTTTTACCGTTGTGTGCTGATTTCTAACATTGTTAACCACTGTTTAGTGTTTGTAATCATCTACTGGTACAACTAATAAGGTGTACTATAATTGTATGAGGTAATCAAAGGAACAAATCAAATCCGTCGCTTTATCTACGAATTTGTTGAATGTGAATTGTTATTGTTTGCTTGCTCAAATAAGGACTTAGCCTAGTATTGTTAATGTAGAGTCTGGGCAGGTTTTCGAGCCGGATATGGCTGGTACAACTGAGGGTCTGTATGATTATTGTTGGCTAGCTGATGTTATTGTGTTATCAGGTACGGATTTCACTTGAGTTTTAATTATATGTGACATATGTTTTGATTGTTGTTATTGTTATTATTATTATTATCATCGTCATTATGCATTCTGAATTCATAATTGGAATGTTGTTCATGAGATCATTTTGTGAAATTGTATATTGATGCATGATTGGAAAGTGACATATTGAATGGTATCCGATTGAAATGTTGGAAAGTGGCATATTGAATGGAATCCGATTGAAATGTGAATTGATTGAGGTAAGTACAGCTTGTGTGGTTGAGATAGACACTCGTAATGTTTGGAGGTGGAGTCATGACCCATCCTACCAAGCACCGTGTAATAAGCGCTTATGTACCGGGACTCAGTAGGTCTAGTCTGGAATGGACCGGAGTGTGAGTGTTCCCAGCTTGCTTGTACATTTTGATGATTTAATTGATTGAATTATGTATGAATTGAATTGGCCGTTGGCATCCATCTATAGGGTGGTTCGCGGTATCTGAAGGAAATGACTGAAATGATTGACTTGTGATAAACCAGACTTGCATAATAGGTAATTGCCCAACCAAATGAGTCGGCTTTTGCTATACATTGATATTCGAATTGTTATGGAATTGATGCCGAGCTCACATTTCATATTGCATTGATTGAATTGATTTGACCTTGCTATTTCTATTGGAAACAAGTGGTAAAGGTTGCTTTTAATTTGCACATTAGTTATTACATGTTATTAATTATTTGTTCAAGTAATTGAAATGCTAATTGTCATATTTTGAATTCAAAGAAAGGAAAAATTGATTTGTAAGAGTATTGAATTTATTTGTCTAATTGCATCGCTTGATCAAAATTCGAGTTTTAATGTTATTTGAAATAAAATGAAAGGGAAATTTGATTTGGAATTTATTTGACTCAGTCTTGTATTTAGTTCCAACACATGATAATCAAAACTCAAGTGGCTGGAACTGAATACCGTACTGAGATAAATTTTATTTATCTCATTCCGTGCTTTTTGCATTGTTTTCCACTATTGGTTGTGGGTTCCAGGTTTCAGAGCAAGTGCTGGACAGCAAGACGAGTAGCAAACCATTGGATATTGTGGTTAGTAATCCAAATATACCAGACCTTTATAGGATTTATTTTATATTTAAGTAAATAAATTATAAATTTCTAATTGATCGGTATATTATTTGAGTAGAATCAATATTAATTGGTAAATTAAGTATTAGTAAGCCTTGCGGGTGCAGTAGGCATCCGCGGCGGGCACTCCGTCGCGTGTTGTCATGTTACAGTATTCGACGGGGTGTCACAGATGGTATCAGAGAATGGTTTAACAACCAAACCAGACCAATAGATTGCGTGAGAATGGGTACGTCTAAAGGGTTGTTTTGTAGGTAAGTTGATTTCTTACTATTTGTGCTAGCAAAATAATATTTGTCTAGCTAAGTTATAAGTATTATAGGATACAGATTCTTTGTATTTGTATATATCTAATATATTAATTATTTATAGTTGCTTGATTATTTTATATATGCGTTGTAATTTTAAAAGTTATGTTTAATAGGTTGTAACAATTTTTGTGGATGAAATTAATAGAGCTTATTTTCTAATGTTTGAAATGTAAAGTGATTTTGATAAGCGCACAAAAGAGTTGGTATGGCAAGTTAAACGATTTTGTTTATTATAGTAAGCATGTTCTATGTTATATTAATGCTTGGTTGGAATATTAAGGATTTCTGAATTTACTATAGTATGCACAAACTTTCAGAACTTATTTGAGTAAAGATTTTCTTATCTTTTGTTGGCACAAGGATCAGACAAGCTGACTGATCATCTGACTTGTTAATTGAATCTCAATAATATAAGAATTATTCTTACTTCCTTGACTGATCACCAAGGCAGCCAAGAATAATTTTGATATTACCGTGCTTCCTAAAAGATAAGAAAAGAACTGGATATTTCAAAATGTTACTAGTTACAAGAATTGAAAGATTTGTTTTTAAATGATAACGTAAGGAGTGGTAGTATTCTCTGCTTGTAGTGTTTGGTTATTTGAATTGTTATGATGATATCATACGGAATTGTCTGAATTGTAAAGGGAATTGAATTGACCATCGGCAACCCTCTTTAGAGGTGATTCACGGTATATGAATATCTGTAATCGCTGGTTTCTCTTTGAGAAAGAGACTCGCGATATCTGACTCTGAATTGATTGATCTCTGATTGTGACTTAGGATTGTCATGCTTGCATTTAATTCACCGAGATTGGGCCGACATTCTAGTATTATTAGTAGTATTTTAATTTTGAATTGAATAAAATGTCAGGCTCTCTCGCATTGCATTAATTTGAAATTGCTTGATAATTGTTGCATAATACGTTCATTCCATCTGATTGTATTATTGACTGTATGATTGCTATGTATTTAGATAAATTTCGAGGTCGAAATTTTTTTGTTAAGGTGAGAGGAATGTTATAACCTGAAATTCTAGTGGAATTTTGATATTATACTTCTGAATTAAAAAAATATTTTTAATAATGCATTTTAGAATGCAAAAGATTAAGTAGTAATTTTTTTTTACGGTTTTAAATAAATGTATTTTTTTTTTATTTTTTTGTCCCAACTTAGATTGTCTATGTACTTTGTATAGCTTAAAACATGGGAATGATAAGTGGGGCCTATTTGCCATGCTTGATATTTACTTATATGCCATGTATAAATATACACAAATTGGAACATGCCATGTGCCGTCCATGATTTTTCATTGACTTATATGTCATGCTTGAACATACACAAAGTGGAAAAGCATCCATTCAAGTGTCGTCCATGACTTTTGCATTGACTTACATGTCATTTGTAAACATACACAAATTAGAAAAGCATGGTTTACCATTAACAGTGACATTGACAAAGGGGACCCATGAGTTATTTAGATCCCATGTCTAAGTAATATTGGTATTCCAAGTTTATTAAAATTATTACAAACCACTAAAATGCTACATAGCTAGTACCGTCCCATATTTCTCCCTTAATTGGTTCCTACACGGTTGTACTGAATGCTTCACCATTATTCCACCTCTTGTGCTATTTCCTTTGTGAAATAAGCTCCACAACCGTCCTTTTAGAAAACACAAAATTGATGGAAATTATTACCAAATTCTTGCATCAAAAATACAAAATCGATGGAAGCTGTGGTTCATTATCCCTAACTGTGAGGAGCTTCATGAGCGAACTAGGTTGGAAGTGAGGGCCGATACCAAGTTATAGTGGACAAGTGAAACTCATACTTATAGGATATCAAAGGTATTTATACATGTTCTTTGGAGAGTTCTTCATTTTTATTTGTTTAGATTTCTTTGCTTAGATCTCCTTGCTGATTATTGATAAACTGAAATTTTCTTTTGGGATTTTTTTTTTTAAAAGCTATTTGATATTGTGTCATACTCTCTAATATCTTGTAAAATCATCAAAAGTTAAGGATTTTGTTAAAGGGATTGTAGCAACTTACCAAGATCATGTTGATTAATTATTCAATTGGAGTACTCTGCGTATAACCAAATAAGTGTTTGAAATTTTGTATCACATGGGAACCTATTACTTTGAGTCTAATCAGATTAGTACAAATGGTGGTGCTGGTATAGAGGACTTAACACCAGTATCTGATATGAACCAAGTTAGTTAATTAGTATAGAAGTATAATTGAATAAAGTCATTTGCAGTTTTTCTGTTACCGCTGTGACCTTGCATCAGTCTTTAAGTAACTGTTGTCATTCTGTTTCGAATTTGGATGTGAGAATAGTTTTGTTTGAAACTAGACTTCAAGATGAAAATTTTGGTATCTAGAGTAAATTTTTCTGAGATTGTTTGGTATTTTTACAAGATTTTTGAAACTAGGGCAACTTTTGAAAATCAGTTTCTGGAACAGACAGACCCCAGTGTGGTTTTTCATTTTTAATTTATTCTCTGTTTGCATTTAAGACTTGAAACTTTTAGGTATGAAAATAGACATACATAGGCAGCTCCTGTAATTTTTACAAAATTTTTAGATAGTTATTTGAAGGGTTTCGAGGCTTGAACTTTCAGACATTTTCTGACACGATTTGCTGGAACAGATTTCTGAAACTTGATTCTGTCTGATTTCGAAAATTCATTATAATTAATCTGTATGTTCAAAAATTATGAAATTTTTATAGGAGTTACGTCCTAGTATGTTTCATTCACAGTTAAATTTTTATTTGATTCCGTTCAGCCGTTCGTAAAATAAAAAGGATTTTGTAAACTGTCAAAAATGCCCTTCACTGGTTGTACCAGAATTTGTCCAGCGCTGTTGTTTTACCGTTGTGTGCTGATTTCTAACATTGTTAACCACTGTTTAGTGTTTGTAATCATCTACTGGTACAACTAATAAGGTGTACTATAATTGTATGAGGTAATCAAAGGAACAAATCAAATCCGTCGCTTTATCTACGAATTTGTTGAATGTGAATTGTTATTGTTTGCTTGCTCAAATAAGGACTTAGCCTAGTATTGTTAATGTAGAGTCTGGGCAGGTTTTCGAGCCGGATATGGCTGGTACAACTGAGGGTCTGTATGATTATTGTTGGCTAGCTGATGTTATTGTGTTATCAGGTACGGATTTCACTTGAGTTTTAATTATATGTGACATATGTTTTGATTGTTGTTATTGTTATTATTATTATTATCATCGTCATTATGCATTCTGAATTCATAATTGGAATGTTGTTCATGAGATCATTTTGTGAAATTGTATATTGATGCATGATTGGAAAGTGACATATTGAATGGTATCCGATTGAAATGTTGGAAAGTGGCATATTGAATGGAATCCGATTGAAATGTGAATTGATTGAGGTAAGTACAGCTTGTGTGGTTGAGATAGACACTCGTAATGTTTGGAGGTGGAGTCATGACCCATCCTACCAAGCACCGTGTAATAAGCGCTTATGTACCGGGACTCAGTAGGTCTAGTCTGGAATGGACCGGAGTGTGAGTGTTCCCAGCTTGCTTGTACATTTTGATGATTTAATTGATTGAATTATGTATGAATTGAATTGGCCGTTGGCATCCATCTATAGGGTGGTTCGCGGTATCTGAAGGAAATGACTGAAATGATTGACTTGTGATAAACCAGACTTGCATAATAGGTAATTGCCCAACCAAATGAGTCGGCTTTTGCTATACATTGATATTCGAATTGTTATGGAATTGATGCCGAGCTCACATTTCATATTGCATTGATTGAATTGATTTGACCTTGCTATTTCTATTGGAAACAAGTGGTAAAGGTTGCTTTTAATTTGCACATTAGTTATTACATGTTATTAATTATTTGTTCAAGTAATTGAAATGCTAATTGTCATATTTTGAATTCAAAGAAAGGAAAAATTGATTTGTAAGAGTATTGAATTTATTTGTCTAATTGCATCGCTTGATCAAAATTCGAGTTTTAATGTTATTTGAAATAAAATGAAAGGGAAATTTGATTTGGAATTTATTTGACTCAGTCTTGTATTTAGTTCCAACACATGATAATCAAAACTCAAGTGGCTGGAACTGAATACCGTACTGAGATAAATTTTATTTATCTCATTCCGTGCTTTTTGCATTGTTTTCCACTATTGGTTGTGGGTTCCAGGTTTCAGAGCAAGTGCTGGACAGCAAGACGAGTAGCAAACCATTGGATATTGTGGTTAGTAATCCAAATATACCAGACCTTTATAGGATTTATTTTATATTTAAGTAAATAAATTATAAATTTCTAATTGATCGGTATATTATTTGAGTAGAATCAATATTAATTGGTAAATTAAGTATTAGTAAGCCTTGCGGGTGCAGTAGGCATCCGCGGCGGGCACTCCGTCGCGTGTTGTCATGTTACAGTATTCGACGGGGTGTCACACTATGTATACTTAGACATTTAATACACTAATTTTGTAAGAATGTTTTGACATGCATTATTGCTAAAATATATTTGCTATATACTTGTTTTATTCTTACAATATTTAAATGGTTTCAAGAACATTTGCAAAGTGTATAAAATGTATAAACTCATAGTGAAATTATTATTACTTTTATCTCATAACAAATGTCTAATCTTATATTTATTGCTTTTAGAAAAGTATATTTAATTTTAGTAATTTTCATGTTTCTAACCATTGTATCAAAGTATATTATCATTTGTTTATGAATAGAAAATCGTTTTATAAGTGTTAATATTATTTAGTGGATTCGAAGTTATGATTTGCTCATTTAACAATCTCTAATCATTTCTCAATTGGATTTAGATTTAATTTATTAGGTGAGTTGCATTTAAGGTTTACTGAAAGAAATTCTGTTTTAAAATATATTATTTTAATTAGAAAAGCATTTTATAAAATTTGGCAGAGTTTCCTTTAAAATAGTGTGTGAAGGAAGTCGTTTTTAGACGAGTTCCTACAGTTCATTCTGTGCGTTTATAATCGTATTGTATTCATAATTAAGTATTTTAGTTTGATAATAATTCTAATAGTGTTTTGCTCAAGTATGAAATTCCTCTATTATCTTTATAACTAATTTTATTTAAAAGAGTTTTAGTAAATAAAACGGTTTGATAATTTTAATCTTTTAATCAAATAACTCCAAATTACGTTTATAGTCATTTTCATAATGAAGAATATGATGTTAATAATAACTAGAGATAATATTACTTTTCATAATAATAATATAACTAATGTGATTATTATTTTAACGTGTTGGTGTTTTAATATGTTTGGGATCATACACATTTGGATATCTGTACTGATGGTAATCCTCTCCCATCTTTAAGTTTATGTATTAGTCCGATTAATTTAGTTATCACTTAATTCATAATTAGTCCCATTTTTAAATTAACCGTATTAATCAATTTACTTATATATAATTGTTAATCCTGAAATTATTTATGGACCTGGCCCAGTCCCACAATTAAAGTCCAGAAATTCTAATTTTAATTTAATAATTCAATTCGGCCCATAAACAGAGCCCAACACAAAAATTCAGAGTCAGCCCAGCACAAGGCCGAGCAGGCCAGAGAAATTCCGCACGGCCCAGGTGGGAATAAGGGGCCCAACCTGGTGCATAACGGATCGGGTCCAGCAGGCCATCGGGTTATGGTGGTCAAATCCAAACCCGATAAGTAAAATGAGATCCGATCCAACATAATCGGATCCGACCCGCCAACCACAACAACATTTTCACATAAGTCCTCAGATTCAATTAATTTACACTAGAGTTACATTATAGTCCTTAATAACAGATTTATTTATGAATTAGTCTTAAAACCAGTTCAAAGATTTTATAAATAGTCCCTGACACCAAAAATTATCACACAAAGGTCCCTGGCACCACAAAATAGTGTACCAGACGCATGGCAGAGCCGTACCAAACTGGTACCATGCTCGTACCAGCCTCCTAGGGCCTCAGTTCACACAAAGAAAGCAACATAGAGTAAGATCAGCAAGGTAGCAGGCCTGTACCAACCTGACAACCAAGCTGACAGCAACAACCAACATAGAAACAGATTCAAATAGAGGCAAATATCGCCCTTTACACAGATTATCATTTAGAGCCAACATAAGCTCAGTTAAGCTGAGCCATCACAAGCACAAAACAGATCAAAGAGGCAATGCACACTCGAGCATTCAAATTGAATCAATCAAACAGCAATTAACAAACAGATCAAGAGAGAGAGAGGCATTGCATATTCTCAACATTTCAAAGTAATTCATTCAATCCAGATTTCAAGCAAAGCAGTTCACAGAGCAATTCAAGCATGCCTCTCGAGCAACACAGCACAACACAGAAAGAAAGAGAGGAAGTTGGTTACCAAACCGAGGTGATAGAAAAGGAAAAGGAAGGAGGGAGAGTGGTGCTCAGTCTAGCCCTGCCTCAGTCGCCGCCTGGGTCGTCTCCTTGCCTCCGATCAGCCGCCAAGCGCCACCGTCGCCACTGTCAATTACTGTCGCCACCAACGAGAGAGAGAGAAGGTGGAGTGAGTGTGTGGCTGGGGTTTTCTGTGGAGGTGGGGTGGAGGGAAACAGTGAAGGGTTTAGGGGTTGGCCGTGAGTGGAGTTCAGGTGAAGGAGGGAATTTGGCGGAGGAATAGGGAGGCAGTGAGGTGGGTTCGGTGTGTTGAATCAGAGGAGGGGTGAGGGAGTGAGGCTACGGAGATGGATAGAGGTGAGGGCTGGGGTTTGCTCGAGAGGGAAAATGAGAGTGGAGGGGTGAGGTCTCGGCTGAGGTGAAGACGAGCGAGAGAGAGGTTTCGGTGAGGAGATGAGTGCGAGTGGGAGAGACGGAAATCTCGAGGGAGAGATTTTAAGAGATGAAGGGAAAGACGGTGGATGCCAACACGAATTGAAGTGGAATTTAGAAACTCTGATCAAATTCAAGAGTTTGATTGGATACCAAAACGGCAATGATCCAACGATTTGGAAAAATTCAGATTTTGGAATTCAAATCGGACGACTCAGAAACACAGAAAATTGACTACTAATTTAATTGATCAGTGGACTATAGTTTTAAGTTAAGTTTTAATCTATAGAAATTTTGCGGACTTGATATCAGATTATTGGTTAATTTTGTTTATTTGTTTGCTTGAAGATTAATTAAGTACTAATGTCTAATATATATATTTTAAGCTATTTTATATCTTAATTTATAAAAACTTTTTAAAATATAAGTTTATTTGTTAATTATATGATTTTTTAATCTTTTTAAAACTTAATAGTCAATTTAAGATTAATTTTTAGTTTCAAACTATTTGTATTATGATTTCTGAAAGTTCTATGTAATTTTTAAATTGGTCGTCATATTATACGATTTTGCTCTGTTTAAATTTAATAATCATTAATAGTCATTTAAAAATTAAATTTATTTTATTTATTTTTTTTTTATGGATTTTCACACATTTCATCAATATAATCTACATTTAAACTCTTTATACTATCTGAAAATTTGATTGATATCTTATTTATTCAAAAATATTGGATTATATAAGGTAATCTTGCTTATGAAGTGCAAATAATGCAATTCTGAGTATCATTTATGCATTTGAATCATTTCTGGATTCATTCTAAGTCATTTCATAATATTAATTTACATTTATACTATCTAGAATTTGATTGATATCTTATGCATTCAAAAAGATTAGATAATACATTGTAATTACGAATATAAAGTGTAAATAATGCAATTCTGAGTATCTGTTGAGCATTTCAATCGTTTATAGATTCATTCTAAGTCATTTCATCACAATAAGTTACATTTAAACTCTTTATGCAATCCGAAATATGATTCATATCTTGTTTATTCAAAATTATTGGATTATACGAGGTAATTATATTTGTAAATTGCAAATAATGTAATTCTGAGTATCATTTGAATATTTGAATCGTTTTTTGAATGTATTCTAAATGATTTCATCACAATAATCTACATTTAAACTCTTTATACTATCTATAATTTGATTTATATCTTATTTATTAAAAAATATTGGATTGTACAAATTAATTATGCTTATAAAGTGCAAGTAATGCGAGTTTTAGTATAATTTGATCATTTCAACTGTTTCTGGATTCATTCTAAGTAATTTCATGACTATAATCTACATTTAAACTCTTTGTACTATCTGAAATTTGATTGATATTTTATTTATTCAAAAGGATTGGATTATATAAGATAATTATCCTTATAAACTGCAAATAAAACAATTTTGAATATCAATTGAGCATTTGAATCGTTTCTGGATTCATTCTTTCTTGACTATAATCTACATTTAAACTCTTTATACTATCTGGAATTTGATTGATATCTTATTTATTGAAAAAGATTGGATAATACAAGGTAATTATGCTTCTAAAGTGCAATTATTGCAATTCTGAGTATCTGTTGAGCATTTCAAGCATTTCTAGATTCATTCTAAGTTATTTCATTGCAATAATCTAATTATTTAAACTCAATACACAGTCTAGAATACGATTCATATCTTATTTAATCAAAATGATTGGATTATACATTGTAACTACGCATATAAGTGCAAATAATGCAATTCTGAGTTTCATTTGAGCATTTCAATCGTTTCAGATTTCATTCTTATTCATTTCATCACAATAATCTACATTTAAACTCTTTATACTATCAGGAATTCGGTTGATATCTTATTTATTTAAAAATATTGAATTATACAATGTAATTATGCTTATAAAGTGCTAATAATGCAATTTTGAGTATCATTTGAGCATTTCAAATGTTTCTGTATTCATTCTAAGTTATTTCATCACAATAATCAATATTTAAACTCTTTATACAGTCTGGAATATGATTCATATCTTGTTTATTCAAAAAGATTGGATTATACAAAGTAATTATGCTTATAAAGTGCAAATAATGCAATTCGGAGTATCATTTAAGCGTTTGAATTGTTCCAGTATTGATTCTAAGTCATTCCATCACAATAATTTACATTTAAACTATTTATACTATCTAGAATTTGATTGATATCTTATTTATTAAAAAAAATGGATAATGCAAAGTAATTATGCTTATAAAGTGCAAATAATGCAATTCTAAGTATCTGTTGAGCATATCAATCGTTTCTGGATTAATTCTAAGTTATTTCATCACAATAATTTAAATTTAAACTCTTTAGACAGTCTTAGAATGTGATTCATATCTTATTCATTCAAATAGATTAGATTACACATTGTAATTACGAATTTAAAATGCAAATAATGAAATTGTGAGTATCATTTGAGCATTTCAATCGTTTATTGATTCATTCTATGTCAATTCATCACAATAATAACCATTTAAATTCTTTATACAGTCTGGAATATGATTCATATCTTGTTTATTCAAAATGATTGGATTGTACGAGGTAATTATGCTTATAAAATACAAATAATACAATTCTGTTTATCATTTGAGCATTTCATTCGTTACTGGATTCATTCTAAATCATTCCATTATAATAATCTAAATTTAAACTCTTTACACAGTCTAGAATATGATTCATCTATTATTCATTCAAAAAGATTAGATTATACATTGTAATTACGAATATAAAATGCAAATAGTGCAATTCTGAGTATCTGTAGAGCATTTCAATCGTTTCTGGATTCATTCAAAGTTATTTCATCACAATATTTTAAATTAAACACTTTATACAGTCTGAAATATGATTAATGTCTTGTTTATTCAAAAAGATTGGATTACACAAGGTAATTATGCTTATAAAGTGCAAATAATGTAATTCGGAGTATCATTTGAGCGTTTGAATTGTTCCAGGATTGATTCTAAGTCATTCCATCGCAATAATTTACATTTAAACTATTAATACTATCCAGAATTTGATTGATATCTTATTTATTAAAACATATTGGATAATACAAGGTAATTATCTTTATAAATTGCAAATAATGCAATTCTGAGTATTTGTTGAGCATTTCAATTCTTTCTGGATTCATTCTAAGTTATTTCATCACATTAATATAAATTTAAACTCTTTACACAGTCTAGAATGCGATTGATATCTTATTCTATCAAAAAGATAAGATTATGCATTGTAATTACTAATATAAAGTGCAAATAATGTAATTCTGAGTATCCTTTGAGCATTTCAATCGTTTATTGATTCATTCTAAGTCATTTCATCACAATAATCAACATTTAAACTCTTTATACAGTATGGAATATGATTCATATCTTGGTTATTAAAGAAGATTGGATTAAATGAAGTAATTATGCTTATAAAAAATTAATAATACAATTCTGTGTATCATTTGAGCATTTAAATCGTTACTGGATTCATTCTAAATCATTTCATAACAATAATCTAAATTTAAGCTCTTTACACAGTCTAGAATGTGATTCTTATCTTATTCATTCAAAAAGATTAGATTATACATTATAATTACGAATGTAAAATGCAAATAGTGCAATTCTGAGTATCTGTTGAGCATTTCAATCGTTTCTGGATTCATTCTAAGTAATTTCATCACAATAATCTAAATTTAAATACTTTACACAGTATAGAATGTGATTAATATCTTATTCATTCAAATAGATTAGATTACACATTGTAATTACGAATATAAAGTGCAAATAATGCAATTCTTAGTATCATTTGACCATTTCAATCATTTATTGATTCATTCTAAGTAATTTCATCACAATAATCTACATTTAAACTTTTTATACAGTCTGGAATATTATTCATATCTTGTTTATGAAAAAGGATTGGATTATACAAGGTAATTATGCTTATAAAGTGTAAATAATGCAATTCAGAGTATCATCTGAACATTTGAGTTGTTCCAGGATTCATTCTAAGTCATTCCGTCGCAATAATTTACATATAAACTATTTATACTATCAAGCATTTGATTCATATCTTATTTATTGAAAAAGATTGGATAATACAAGGTAATTATGCTTATAAAGTGCAAATATTGCAATTCTGAGTATCTGTTGAGCATTTCAATCATTTCTAGATTCATTCTAAGTTATTTCATCACAATAAACTAAATTTAAACTCTTTACACAATCTAGAATGTGATTCATATCTTATTCAATAAAAAAGATTAGATTATACATTGTAATTACGAATATAAAGTGCAAATAATGTAATTCTGAATATCCTTTGAGCATTTCAATCGTTTATTGATTCATTCTAAGTCATTTCATAACAATAATAAACATTTAAACTCTTTATACAGTATGGAATATGATTCATATCTTGGTTATTAAAGAAGATTGGATTATACGAGGTATGCTTATAAAAAACAAATAATACAATTCTGTATATCAATTGAGTATTTAAATCGTTACTGGATTCATTATAAAGCATTTCATAACCATAATCTAAATTTAATCTCTTTCCACAGTCTAGAATGTGATTCATATCTTACTCAATCAAAAAGATTATATTATACATTGTAATTACGAATATAAAATGCAAATAGTGCAATTCTGTGTATCTGTTGAGCATTTCAATCCTTTCTGGATTCATTCTAGTTTATTTCAACACAATACTCTATATTTAAACACATTACACAGTATAGAATGTGATTAATATCTTGTTCATTCATATAGATTAAGATTACACATTGTAATTACAAATATAAAGTGCAAATAATGCAATTCTTAGTATCATTTGACCATTTTAATCATTTATTGATTCATTCTAAGTAATTTCATCACAGTAATCTACATTTAAACTCTTTATACAGTCAGGAATATGATTCATATCTTGTTTATTAATATCTTATTCATTCAAATAGATTAGATTATACATTGTAATTACGAATATAAAATTCAAATAATGCAATTCTGAGTATCCTTTGAGCATTTCAATCGTTTCTGGATTCATTATAAGTTATTTCATCACAATAATCTTAATTTAAACACTTAACACTGTATAGAAAGTGATTAATATCTTATTCATTCAAATAGATTAGATTATACATTGTAATTACGAATATAAATGCATATAGTGCAATTCTGTGTATCTTTTGAGTATTTCAATCATTTCTAGATTCATTCCAAGTTATTTCATCACAATAAACTAAATTTAATCTCTTTACACAGTCTAGAATGTGATTCATATCTTATTCAATAAAAAAGATTAGATTATACGTTGTAATTACGAATATAAATTGCTAATAATGCAATTCTGGGTATCCTTTGAGCATTTCAATCATTTATTGGTTCATTCTAAGTCATTTCATCACAATAATCAACATTTAAACTCTTTATACAGATTGGATTATTAAAGAAGATTGGATTATACGAGGTAATTATGCTTATAAAATACAAATAATACAATTTTGTGTTTCATTTGAGCATTTCAATCGTTAATGGATTCATTCTAAATCATTTCATTATAATAATCTAAATTTAAACTCTTTACACAGTCTAGAATGTGATTCACATATTATTCATTCAAAAAGATTAGATTATACATTGTAATTACGAATATAAAATGCAAATAGTGCAATTCTGAGTATATATTGAGCATTTCAATCGTTTCTGGATTCATTATAAGTTACTTCATCACAATAATGTAAATTTAAACACTTTAAACAGTATAGAATGTGATTAATATCTTATTCATTCAAATAGATTAGATTATACATTGTAATTACGAATTTAAATTGCAAAGAATGCACTTCTGAGTATCATTTGATCATTTCGATCATTTATTGGTTCATTCTAAGTTATTTCTTAACAATAATCTACATTTAAACTCTTTATACAGTCTGGAATATGA
The DNA here is from genome assembly GCA_028095005.1 of Rhynchospora pubera. Lineage (NCBI taxonomy): Eukaryota > Viridiplantae > Streptophyta > Magnoliopsida > Poales > Cyperaceae > Rhynchospora > Rhynchospora pubera. Next base: position 326,405,047 of record CM051460.1, read on the forward strand.
TTCATATCTTGTTTATTCAAAATATTAGATTATACAAGGTAATTTTGCTTATAAAGTGTAAATAATGCAATTCGGAGTATCATCTGAGCGTTTGAGTTGTTCCAGGATTGGTTCTAAGTCATTCCATCGCAATACTTAACATTTAAACTATTTATACTATCTAGAATTCGATTTATATCTTATTTATTGAAAAATATTGGATAATACAAGATAATTATGCTTATAAAGTGCAAATATTGCAATTCTGAGTATCTGTTGAGCATTTCAATCATTTTTAGATTCATTCTAAGTTATTTCATTACAATAATCTAATTATTTAAACTCTTTACACAGTCTACAATGTGAATCATATATTGTTCATTCAAAAAGATTAGATTATACATTGTAATTACGAATATAAAATACAAATAATACAATTCTGTGTATCATTTGAGCATTTCAATTGTTTCTGGATTCATTATAAGTTATTTCATCACAATAATCTAAATTTAAACACTTTACACAGTATGGAAAGTGATTAATATCTTAATTCATTCAAATAGATTAGATTATACATAGTAATTACGAATATAATGTGTAAATAATGCAATTCGGAGTATTATCTGAGCGTTTGAGTTGTTACAGGATTGATTCTAAGTCATTCCATCCCAATACTTTACATTTAAACTATTTATACTATCTAGAATTTGATTGATCTCTTATTTATTGAAAAATATTGGATAATACAAGGTAATTATGCTTATAAAGTGCAAATATTGCAATTCTGATTATCTGTTCAGCATTTCAATCATTTCTAGATTCATTCCAACTTATTTCATTAAAATAATCTAATTATTTAAACCCTTTACACAGTCTAGAATGTGATTCATATATTATTCATTCAAAAAGATTAGATTATACATTGTAATTACGAATATAAAGTGCAAATAATGCAATTCTGAGTATCCTTTGAGCATTTCAATCGTATATTGATTCATTCTAAGTCTTTTAATCACAATTATCAACATTTAAACTCTTTATACAGTATGGAATATGATTCATATCTTGGTTATTAAAGAAGATTAGATTATACGAGGTAATTATGCTTATAAAAAACAAATAATACAATTCTGTGTATCAATTGATCATTTAAATCGTTAATGGATTCATTCTAAAGCATTTCATAACCATAATCTAAATTTAATCTCTTTACACAGTCTAGAATGTGATTCACATCTTATTCATTCAAAAAGATTAGATTATACATTTTAATTACGAATATAAAATGCAAATAGTGCAATTCTGTGTATCTGTTGAGCATTTCAATCGTTTCAGGATTCATTCTAATTTATTTCATCACAATAATATAAATTTAAACACATTACACAGTATAGAATGTGATTAATATCTTGTTCATTCAAATAGATTAGATTAAACATTGTAATTACAAATATAAAGTGCAAATAATCCAATTCTTAGTATCATTTGACCATTTCAATCATTTATTGATTCATTCTAAGTAATTTCATCACAATAATCTATATTTAAACTCTTTATACAGTCAGGAATATGATTCATATCTTCTTTATTCAAAAAGATGGGATTATACAAGGTAATTATGCTTATAAATTGTAAATAATGCAATTCGGAGTATCATCTGAGCGTTTGAATTGTTCCACGATTGATTCTAAGTCATTCCGTCGCAATAATTTACATTTAAACTATTTATACTATCTAGCATTTGATTGATATCTTATTTATTGAAAAAGATTGGATAATACATGGTAATTATGCTTATAAAGTGCAAATATTGCAATTCTGAATATCTGTTGAGAATTTCAATCTTTTCTAGATTCATTCCAAGTTATTTCATCGCATTAAACTAAATTTAAACTCTTTACACAGTCTAGAATGTGATTTATATCTTATTCAATAAAAAAGATTAGATTATACATTGTAATTACGAATATAAATTGCTAATAATGCAATTCTGGGTATCCTTTGAGCATTTCAATCATTAATTGATTCATTCTATGTCATTTCATCACCATAATCAACATTTAAACACTTTATACAGTATGGAATATGATTCATATCTTGTTTATTAGAGAAGATTGGTTTATACGAGGTAATTATGCTTATAAAATACAAATAATACAATTCTGTGTATCATTTGAGCATTTCAATCATTACTGGATTCATTCTAAATCATTTCATCATAATAATCTAAACTTAAACACTTTACACAGTCTAGAATGTGATTCATATATTATTCATTCAAAAAGATTAGATTATACTTTATAATTACGAATATAAAATGCAAATAGTGCAATTCTGAGTATCTGTTCAGCATTTCAATCTTTTCTGGATATATTATAAGTTATGACATCACAAATAATCTAAATTTAAACACTTTACACAGTATAGAATGTGATTATATCTTATTCATTCAAATAGATAAGATTATACATTGTAATTACGAATATAAAGTGTAAAGAATGCACTTCTGAGTATCATTTGATCATTTCAATCATTTATTGGTTCATTCTAAGTTATGTCTTAACAATAATCTACATTTAAACTCTTTATACAGTCTGGAATATGATTCATATCTTGTTTATTCAAAAATATTAGATTATACAAGGTAATTATGCTTATAAAGTGTAAATAATGCAATTCGGAGTATCATCTGAGCGTTTGAGTTGTTCCAGGATTGATTCTAAGTCATTCCTTCTCAATACTTTACATTTAAACTATTTATACTATCTAGAATTTGATTGATATCTTATTTATTGAAAAATATTGGATAATACAATGTAATTATGCTTATAAAGTCCAAATATTGCAATTCTGAGTATCTGTTGAGCATTTCAATCATTTCTAGATTCATTCTAAGTTATTTCACTACTATAATCTAATTATTTAAGCTCTTTACACAGTCTAGAATGCGATTCATATATTTTCTAATCAAAATGATTGGATTATACATTGTAACTACGCATATAAGTGCAAATAATGCAATTCAGAGTTTCATTTGAGCATTTCAATCGTTTCAGGGTTCATTCTTATTCATTTCATCATAATTATCTAGATTTAAACTCTTTATACTATCTGGAATTTGATTGATATCTTATTTATTTAAAAATATTGAATTATACAATGTAATTATGCTTATAAAGTGCTAATAATGCAATTTTGAGTATCATTTGAGTATCATTTCAATTTTACACAGTCTACAATGTGATTCATATCTTATTCATTCAAAATGATTAGATTATACATTGTAATTAGGAATATAAAGTACAAATAAGTCAATTCTGAGTATCATTTGAGCATTTCAATCGTTTCTGAATTCATTCTAAGTTATTTCATCCCAAGAATCTAAATTTAAACTCTTTACACAATATATTATGTGATTCAAATCTTATTTATTCAAAATGATTGGATTATACATTTCAATTACACATATAAGTGCAAATAATGCAATTCTGTGTATCATTTGAGCATTTCAAATTATTCTGGTTTCATTCTTTGTCCTTTCATGACAATAATCAGCATTTACACTTTTTATACTATCTAGAATTTGATTTATATTATATTCAATAAAAAATATTTGATTATACATTGTAATTACAAATATAATGCGCAAATTATGCAATTCTGAGTATCATTTGTGTATTTCAATCGTTTATGGATTCATTCTAAGTCATTTAATCACAATAATCTACATTTAAACTCTTTATACAATCTTGAATTTGATTGATATCTTATTTATTTAAAAAAGATTTGATTATACATGGTAATCTTGCATATAAAGTGCAAATATTGCAATTCGAAGTATCATTTGAGCATTTGAATTTTTCCTGGATTCATTCTAAGTCATTTCATCACAATAATCAACATTTAAATTATTTATACTATCTAGAATTTTGATTGATATCTTATTTATTCGAAAAGATTTGATAATACAAGGTAATTATGCTCATAAAGTGCAAATAATGCAATTCTGAGTATATGTTGACCATTTCAATCACTTCAGGATTCATTCTAATATTTCAATCTAATAATCTAAATTTAAACTCTTTACACAGTCTAGATTGTGATTCGTATCTTATTTATTAAAAATGATTGGATTATACATTGTAATTACGCATATAATTTCAAATAATGCAATTCGGAGTTTCATCAGAACATTTCAATCATTTCTGAATTCATTATTGGTCATTTCATCACAATAATCTATATTTGAACTCTTTATACCATCTTGAATTTGATTTATATCTTATTCATTCAAAACGATTAGGATTATACATTGTAATTAAGAATATAGAGTGCAAATAATGAAATTCTAAGATTCATTTGAGCATTTGAATCGTTTCTTGATTCATTCTAAGTCATTTCATCACTATAATCTACATTTAAACTATTTATACTATCAGGAATTTGATTGATATCATACTTATTCAAAAAAATTTAATTATACAAGGTAATTGTTTTTATAAATTGCAAATAATGAAATTATGAGTATCGTTTGAGCATTTCAATCGTTTCTGTATTCATTATAAGTTATTTCATCACAATAATCTACATTTAAACTCTTTATACTATCTAGAATTTTATTGATATCTTATTTATTGAAAAACATTGGATTATACAAGGTAATTATGCTAATAAAGTGCAAATAATGCAATTCAGAGTATCATTTGAGCATTTGAATTGTTCCTGGATTCATTCTAAGTCATTTTATCACAATAATCTACATTGAAACTCTTTATACTATCTATAATTTGATTGATATCTTATTTATTCAAAAAGATTGGATAATACATGGTAATTATGCTTATAAAATACAAATAATACTATTCTGAGTATTTATTGAGCATTTCAATCGTTTCTGGATTCATTCAAAGTTATTTCATCACAATAATGTAAATTTAAACTCTTTACACAGTCTGGAATGTGATTCATATCTTATTCATTCAAAAAGATTAGATTATACATTGTAATTACGTATATAATGTGCAAATAATACAATTCTGAGTATCCTTTGAGCATTTCATCATAATAATCGACATTTAAACTCTTTATACAGTCTGAAATATGATTCATATCTTGTTTATCCAAAATTATTGCTTTATACAAGGTAATTATGCTTATAAGTGCAAATAATGCAATTCTGAGTATCATTTGAGCATTTGAATCCAATCTGATGCAAGCTTTGCGATTACCAGAGTGGCTAATCAAACAAATTGATCGGGCTAGAAGATCCTTCTTATGGAGAGGTAAGGAATTGTGTAGGGGTGGACATTGCTTAGTCAATTGGACCACAGTTACTTTACTCAAAGTGAATGGAGGGCTGGGAATCATTGACCTGAGAAGCCACAACAATGCACTCTTATGTAAGTGGGTTGTGAGGCTCCTCTCGCAACAAAATTCACTCTGGTCGATGACTATCCTTGATCTGTACGGCACACTCGACCCAAATCAACTGTTGCTGGCACCGGTCTCGTCTTCCCTTAAACACATTCTCAACATCTTTTTCATCCACAAACCACTACTGCTTGCTCTGCCCTTAGCTGACTTCTCAGTCAACAAACTCTACAATCTTTTGCACCACACAGGTCAGATCACGCCTTTCAAATCTGCTGTTTGGGAAACAAAAGCACCTTCTAAGGTAAGTTTCTTTATATGGCTGCTCTTCAAGGATAAACTGCTCACACAAAACAACCTTCTCAAGCGAGGTTGGCCAGCACCACCGAATTGCCTCCTATGTCACAGTGGAGAAGTTAAAGATGCAGCTCATCTCTTTTCTTGTTGCATGATGGCCCGCAATATTTGGACCAGGGTTTCCACTCACTACAGTCTGCCACCCTTCAACTTTACTTCTCAACCTTTCTCTGATTGGCAAACAAGCAGGTCCCTCATTCAAAAAGATAGGAGGAAGGAATGGAGTCCCATATGGGCTGCCACAGTTTGGAACATATGGAAAACCAGAAACGCTTGTGTATTTTCACAATCTCAGGTTTCTACCCATAGGCTACTGTCTAGCATTGTGTCAGATGTGAGATTATGGAATTTGTACATTTAATCTCGGCTTAGGGCCTTTCCCTTTTGTTTTGTTTTCTTTGACTCCCCTGATGGAAATAACTGTGTAAATATTTTCGCTTAATGATTTTTGTTGGCGTAAGACAACCCTCAAAAAAATTTATTTTAAATTATTTCATCTCAGTAATCTATATTTAAACTCATTATATTATCTAGAATGTGATTTATATCTTATTTAATCCAAAAGATTGGATTATACACGGTAATTATGTTTATAAATTGCCAATAATGTGATTTTTAGTATCATTTCATCATTTCAATTATTTCTTGATTTATTCTAAGTCATTCATTACTATAATCTATATTCAAACTCTTTATACTATCTGGAATTTCATTGATATCTTATTTATTCAAAAAAATTGAATTATACAAGGTAATTATGCTTATAATATGCAAATAATGCAATTCTGAGTATTGTTTGAACATTTTAATCTTTTATTGATTCATTCTAAGTCCTTTCATCATAATAATCAACATTTAAACTCTTTATAGTCTGAAATACGATTCATTTCTTTTTTATTCAAAAATGATTGGTTTATACAAGGTAATTAAGCTTATAAAGTGCAAATAATACAATTCTGAGTATGATTTGAGCATTTCAATCGTTTCTGAATTTATTCTAAATCATTTCATCACAATAATCTAAATTTAAACTCTTTACACAGTCTAGAATGTGATTCATATCTTATTCATTCAAAAAGATTAGATTGTACATTGTAATTTCGAATATAAAGAGGAAATAATGCAATTCGGACTACCATTTTAGAATTTCAATCATTTATTGATTCATTCTAAGTCATTTCATCATAATAATCAACATTACTTTTCACTTCTAAAGTGTAGCTTGACGTTGCTTATCGGCCTTGATTCCTTGTGTAGTTTTTACTACAATAAGTATAAAGTGGAGCTTGTCAAAGTTTAAACTCTTTATACAGTCTGGAATAGGATTCATACCCTTTTTACTCAAAAAGATTGGATTATTCAAGGTAATTATGCTTATAAAGTACAAATAATACAATTTTGAGTATTATTTGAGCATTTCAATCGTTTTTGGATTCATTCTAAGTTATTTCATCTCAAGAATCTAAATTTATACTCTTTACACAATCTAGAAGGTGATTCATATCTTATTTATTCAAAATGATTGGATTATACATTGTAATTACGCATATAATTGCAAATAATGCAATTCTAAGTATAATTTGAGCATTTCAAACGTTTCTGGATTCATTCTTTGTCATTTCAAGACAATAATCTACATTAAACTTTTTACACTATCTAAAATTTGATTTATATCTTATTCATTCAAAAAGATTAGTTTATACATTGTAATTACGAATATAAATTGCAAATTATGCAATTCTGAGTATCATTTGTGTATTTCAATCATTTATGGATTCATTCTAAGTCATTTCATCACAATAATTACTATCTAGAATTTGATTAATATCTTATTTATTCAAAAAGATTTGATTATACAAGGTAATTTTGCTTATAAAGTGCAAATAATGCAATTCTGAGTATCTGTTGAGCATTTCAATCGTTTCTGGATTCAATCTATGTTATTTCATCACAATAATCTAAATTTAAACTCTAGATTGTGATTCATGTCTTATTTATTTACAATGATTGGATTATACATTGCAATTACGCATATAAGTGCAAATAATGTAATTCTGAGTTTCATTTGAGCATTTTAATCGTTTCTGGATTCATTCTTATTCATTTCATCACAATAATCTACATTTACACTCATTATACTATCTAGAATTTGATTTATATTTTATTCATTCAAAACAATTAGATTATACATTGTAATTACGAATATAGAGTGCAAATAATGCAATTCTGAGTTTCATTTGAGCATTGCAACAGTTTATGGATTCATTTTAAGTCATTTCGTCACAATAATCTACATTTAAACTCCGTATACTATCCAGACTAAGATTGATATATTGTTTGTTCAAAATTATTGGATTATACGTGGTAATTGCTCATATAAATTTCAAATAATACAATTATGAATATCGTTTGATCATTTCAATCGTTTTTGGATTTATTCTTAGTTAATTCATCACAATAATCTACATCTAAACTCTTTATACTTTTCAGACTGAGATTCTTATCTTGTTTATTAAACAAAATTGGATTATACACGTCACTTTCTCTCACCGCCCTCCCTTCTTCCTTTTCTTCTTCTTGTTCTTCATTTTTTCTTACTCATTCGCATATAACAATTAAATATATCCCTTGATTCGTAATAATCGCAATGGATACTCCTTTGAGTCAAATAAAATACTCCCTGTAGTAAAAAAATATACTCCCATATGTTATAATATAATAAGGTACTTCCTAATGTAAATATAATTACTCTCGTGAGACAAATTAAATACTCTTTTAAAGTAAATTAACAACTGAAAATATATTTGACGCTCCTTTAATGAATCTTATATACTCTCTTAGATATAATTAGTTACTCTCTTAATATAACTTACGTACTTCCATAATAAAAGATAAATGGAGACATTTTTAACACTCTTAAAGAATCTTACATACTCCCTTAATTATATTTAGATACTCTCTTATCACAAATTATAAAAGATAAATAAAAATATATTTGATACTTCCTAATTAAATTTTACATACTCCCTTAAAAATAATTTGTTACTCATCACAAATTACGTACTTCCATAATAAAAGATAAATAAAAGAACATATTTGTCCCTCTCTTGATGAATTTTACATACTCCCTTACAATAAGTAGTTACTCCCTTAGCACAAAGTACTTCTATAATAAAAAATAAATGAAAACATATTTGATTTCCTTAATGAATCTTACATACTATCTTAGTGATATTTAGTTGCTTCCTTATTACAAATTATATACTTCCATACCAAAAGATAAATGAAAACATTTTAGACACTCACTTAATTCATCTTAAATACTCCCGTAATAATATTTAAATACTCTCTTATCACAAATTACATACTTCGGTAACAAAAGATAATAAAAATATATTTAACACTCTCTTAATTAATCTTACATATTTCCTTCCATTTATTAATTACTCCTTTGTGTTTATTATGCCTTATATTTGTAATATTACAGAAAGGATGATAAGGAAAGGAAACATTGGCATAATGAGATGGAGAGTGAAAGAAGGAAAAAAACGAAAAATACATCGAATTTTTTTTAAAAAAAGGACGAGAGATGAAGTTGGGAGAGTAAAGAGAGAGAATAGAGGGGACGTAAGAGAGAGGAATGTAAGGAAGAGTGCGGAAGGAGAGGAGAGGAAAACACATGTTAAATGGGCTGGGCTGGTTGTGTGTGAGATGGGTTGGATTAACGCGCGTCAGTGGGATGTCAAGATGGCACGTGCGATGGGATTTCAATTAGGAATGTTGGAACCCCATCCGTTGTATCAGAAAATTGATTAGTGTCATCGCTAAGCCAACGATCCCCTCATCTAGCACATCCTTTTCTCATGTAGCGCACTTATCTCGTAACGTAAATGTTCAGTTAGATAAGTACAAATATTTTGTTAATTGAATATAAATGTTCAGTTAGTTGCAATAAAAAAATATAAATGTCATCAGCAAAAATGTTCATTTGGATAAGTATAAGTGTTTAGTTTAGTATTTTTTTTAGTACAAGTGTTTAGTTTAGTAAAAACAAATGTTCAGGTTATTAAATATAAATGTTAAGTTTATTAAATATTACTTTCAGTTTTTTTTAATAGGTGTGTGTCAAGCGAAGGGGTCACGAATCGGAAAAAAATCACATGAAAAAATTAGAAGGGGTCATGAACCGATCCGGTTCAAATTAAATTTTTTCCGACTTTACACTTGACGTGCTTCTCTCCAAGACTGACGCGACTGAAGCGTGACCCTATATAATAAAATCATAGTTGATGCATTTAACTGAACACTTTTTATTATTAAACTGAACACATTTGAGTATTAAACTGAACATTTGTAACAAATAATAGTGATGGCATGGGATTATTTTTTTTTTTCGCGATGACACTTATCATTCATGTTGTATCATGTGGGAAGAAGATAGGCCTGAAAACGGTAACCATTTCGATCGTCCTTTCATTTCATTTCATCCAAAACGAAACGAAACAGTTAAAAGATTTTTGTTGTATTTAAAAAACGAAACGGTTAACGCAAACTTGAAACGATTTCGTCCATGTGTATTTTTGTGATTCGATCGATGAAACGATTAACGCAAATTTGAAATAGTTTTGTGTTCAACATGAAACAGTTAACGAAACACATTTTCGTTACCGTTTTGGGCGTTATGCACCTCTAGAAGAAGACGTTGTCGGAGATAAAAGGATGCTGGGCCATGTAATTTGTACGTTTTAAAATCAAGCCCAGCATGTTAGTTTCTTTTTGTTTGATTTTTAGCCCATTAAATGAATGGTACAGTTACAGTCTACAGAGGGCGATCAGCCGCCCGTTTAGCACCAGAGTCCATATGTTCTTTTTTTTTTTAGGGTCACAGTCCATAAGTTCTTTCTTATGTTATTTCTCTCTTGAACTTTTCGCCATGACAAAAAAAAAAAAAAGAAAAATCTAAAGAAAAAAATATAATCCTTCACAAATGAAGCTGTAGTAATAACTAAAGAAACAAATTCACATCTTTGACTCAAATAAAAAATATACATCACTACCTTTAAATTAAATTTAAAAAAATAAATAAATAATTTTATAATAATAATAATAATAGTAGTAGCAGTAGTAGTAGTAGTAATAATAATAATAATAAATAAGAAGAAGAAGAATGATAACGATACTAATATTGATGATGATGATCACAATAACAACAACAACAATAATAATAGAGGAATGTTCCGCTACTAACATTTTGGTTGTCTCCAGATGCCAACATTTTACTATTAAGTTATTTTTTCAAATTTAAAAATTCAAATATTAAATTCAAACTGTTGATCTTATTTAGTTTAATGAGCGATGCGTTTTCATATAAGTTTTGTAAATTTTGGAGTTTATTTGATACTCAATCAAGAGATAGAAAAACAAACGAACCTTGTTAACCATGATAGATTCGTTCTAATACGTTCACGTTTTAGTCTTTGATCGAGTATCAAATAAACTCTAACATTTTCAAAACTTATATGCAAACACATCGCTCAATATATTAAACAAGATCAACGATTTGGATTTAACATTTGAATTTTAAAATTAAAAAAATTAACTAAATAATAAAATATTAGTATTTAGAAACAACCAAAATGTTTTTTTTTTATAGCGAAACTTTACTCATAAATAATAACAACAATAAAAACAGACGAAAGGAAACCGATTCTAGTCGCGTGTTTTGTATGTGGCGCAGAGTAGAAAAAGATCCATTCCGTTGAAAGAATTTACAGCATGCCTTGTTTCTTTGTTAGACAAACTGAGCATGACGAATTCTTCGTTTTCCACATTCAAACTCAATATGGGCCATCAACGTGCTGAATTCCTTTATGACATGGGTGCTTTCAATTCACTCTTTTTGTTCCTTAGAAATTTCTCAAGGAAAAAAAAAAGAGAAGAAAAAAGCCTTTAGAATGCATTCAAGGGGATAATAGCAGCTCATAAACCAATCAAAGCATGACAAAGCCCGCGCACCAGCATACCGATATAGAAAATAATTACCTTGTCATGATGCACCTTAAGTTGGTTTTAGTTGGTGATTTAACACTGATTTCGAATGTAGTGGTGAGGAATCTAGGAATCGAACAAACATAGGTACAATATACACAATAATGAACCAATTGTATAGAAATGATTTTATCTCATATCTGCCTACCCACTCTTCTTAGCGAAATGTTCTGCTATAATTTATTTGAAATTGATTTGCCAATTGTATAGAAATGATATTTTTCTTCCCAAGAAAATAAGGGAGAGGAAAGAGGAGTCGCCTGATTCTTCTTGTCTTTATCTCTTTTTATGACTTTATCGGAGAAAAATGCAATATTGGAATCCGACTACACGAGCAATACTCGAATTAAAAATAAATTATCTGCAACTGGTGTTTTAGTAGGTTACGCACGGGGTAAGTACATGTACTTTTTCCTAACATTGATTTCAAATCTTTTGTTTTGGATGAGAAAAAGGTATTTTATTAAATTTTCACCTTTAGCATCATGAGCTCATCAGAACACCTTTCATTAGCAAAAGTCTCGCAAATTAACCTTAATTATTCGGTGCAAGTCAATATCTCAAATGTAGTAAACATAGGTATTTACTTGAAGCCACCATTCCTGTTTAATTAGTTCAATATCTGAATTGCAACTTACCTTAATTTGAAAATAATATATAATGTAAATGTAAGAAATAAAATAAAATTATATATAATAATAATAACTGTCATCTGTAGCTTTGTCATCGCTTAAACAAAGTGAACATATAAAATAGACAAAATAAACACTCCCTTAAAACGTTTAATTATTCACATAAATAATTGCTCTTTTTAGCTTATTAAACACTTCCTTAAACTTATTAGTTATTCCCTTACTACAAATTATATACTTCCATAACAGAATATAAATGCTCTTTCTTAAGACATAAATATTAGATACTTCCTTACATATATTAGATACTCTCTTAAAACATATTATTAGTCCCTTATATATATTAGAAAATTAGTTTAATTATGTATATTAGATACTCCAATGAACATATTTAATTACTTCCTTACAGTTATTAGTTACTCTCTTACCACAAATTATATACTTCCATAATAAAACATAATAAAACAAATTAGATATTTCATATTTACTATTTATGTTGTATTGATAAAATGAGAGATGGATTGACAGTAGAGGATAGAGAAGTCAATTTTTGGAGGAATGGGAGAGAGTGGAGCTAGGGGTGACAACAAAGGGTGAGGGTAGAGCTGTCAATTTCATGCCGTTTCGCACGTTTCCGTTCCGTTCCGTCTGAAACGGAGCGGAAATGGAAGGATTTTTAGTTACGTTTCGGCATGCGGAACGGTAACGGAATGGTATGCTGTTTCGTTCAGCTAGACGAAACGAAAACGGAACGGCCTAGTTCCGTTTTGTTTACTAACGTTATTCCGTCCCAGCCCAAAAATTCGAAGCCCATAATTCTCTCTCGCGTCTCCGTGCTTAACCCTAGCCGCGCCTCTCTCTCGAATGCATCTCCCACCTTTCATCTTTTCTGCTTCTTCTCTCTCGCCTCTCCAATCGCAGAAGCCATGTCTCCTCCCTCCTCATGGCAGAAGCTGTTGACCCACCCCCTTGCTACTCTCTCCCCAATCAAGCTCACTCTCCTCTCTCTCTCTCTCCTATTGCAAAACTCGACCCTACCTTCACCAGACCTCCTTCTCCTCTCTCTCGAGCCATGGCGTTTGGGGGTCGTCCTCTCCTGTCGCACCAGAGTACCAAACCTCACCCTCCTCTCTCTCTCTCTCGAGTTCACTAGAGCACCAGAACTCCTCTCCTCTCGCACCAGATCACCAAACCTCCTCATCTTCCTCCTTGTACCTCTACCTCGAGCAACTCAGCCCCGACAGAGCTCAGGTGGTGGCTCCAGCAGCTTAGTTTTCTCTTGTTCGTTATGATGTCAACTATGGTATCAGTTCAGTTACTGGTACTAGTACTGGTACAGAATCAGACCTAGCGGTGGTCATGCTGCCAGGTAGCAGTGGGCAATAGCTTGTGGTTCTTCATAAAGGTACGTTTTCTCCCCTATCTCATCTTCTTCAAATCTGGTTGTTATTACCAATCTCTCATTTTTTCTCTAAATTTGTTCTCATCAGGTTGCTAGAATTGCAACTTATTTCTTTTCTGTGCTTTTGTTTGTCAATTAAAGGCTGGATTAGAGGATTATTTTTTTTCTTTGCAACTTATCTATTCTGATGTGGTTGCTGGATGGAAATGGTGTTATGGGGAAGTTATTTCGTTTGTGAGAAGTTTGAATTACTGATTTAAACTTTAATCATCTGTTTATAGTCTCAATGTCTTATTTGATTTAATAAACTTTGTCAGTAAACTTGTGTTTACTTTGCATTTATGAGAAGTTCGATTCTACTTGCTATACATACGATTTGATTCTTTTCCATGTTCAATAACGTCTTTTCATATTTGAAATATGCAGCAATAATTGTTTGTACTATTAAGCCTCTTCAAGTAGTTCTTTTTGTTTCTATTGTTAATTTTTCTTTTATCTTTCTGTTTCAGTGGTGTTGAGGCTTTAGGAGGTTGGTATGAGCTTGGTACCAGATGGGTACAGCTCTGCCATGCCTACTGGTATGTTATTTTTAGGTGCCAAAGAGTAAGGAGCAAGGAGTTTAGGAATTAGCTTTTAATGCATGTTGGTAATTATTTCTGGTTTGTAATTATTGGTTATTAGCTTTTTCTGATTTTTATGTCTGAGACATTTTTGTGGTTTTTATGCCTGAGACATTTTTCTAGTTTATTGTAACGCATGCTACTATATGACTGAGTACTTGAACCGTGAGATCTATTCGTGAGACGATTATTTTACACGATATATATGCATGTTTAACGTTTTTAACGTTTTTTCCGTTTAATTTTACGGAACAGAAAACGTAAAAAATATTTGTTACGTTTTAATAACGTAACATAAACGAAATTTAATATAGTTACGTGCTAATTAACGGAACGTACACGGAAGCTGCTGCTTCCGTGTACGTTCTGCACGTTTGACACCCCTAGGTGAGGGTGAGAGGGAGGAAAAGGGGCGGAAGGGAGGCGTCGAAAAAATGAAGGTGGGAAGGGAAGAGGGATGCACGTGAGGATGAGGAGAGATGGATTGTGCAAGGAGACACAGGAGGAGGGATTGTGCACGTAAGGATGAGGGTCGTGCGTGAGGGTGAGGGAATTGTGCGTCTGGTTATTTGATCGTGCATAGGGAATGTTTAATTCTCATTCATAATTAAATCAAACTATTTTTCCGAAAAAAAAAAAGGGAAAACGCTTGTTTGAACTTGATTCATTTGCATATATGTATACATGACATAGTAATAACAAAAGCGTTATATAATCATTATAGCATATGGATAAATGACATTGTAATAATAAAAAGGATTACTTTTGAAAATTTTATTTGAAACGGTAACAATTAATTAAAAAGCTTCAAAACTTTTAAAATAAAAATTAATTATATGTACTATATATTGTAGATGGGCCGTGTATCAAATCTAATGCAATTTGAAAATCGTTTGAAAATTAACAGCTGAATGTATTGGTTCTTAATTGAAGACCAAACAAATTCAAAATTGCTCAAAGTTTGACATAATCTATCTAATAAAGTCTAAGCTGTAAAACAATATTTGTTCGATTTTATTTTTCAATTTTGATAATTATTATAGGTGACAGCAATGGACATATAAATACAATTTATCCATACTTGCTTGTGTCATATCTCTATCCAAGTAAAAAGAACTACCTGATTCGAGCCCTTGTTGCATTATATTGACATTTTGTTGAAATTAAAGACTTCTATTGATAGAGGTACACCCTGATTATCGAAAGATTTTTTGCTCTTCGGCGCTCGGCAGTAAATGACAGAGTCACTGACCAATCATTCTGGATCCCACTAATACAGTAATACTCCCACTGCCACAAATTCATTTGCATTCTTACGAGATTTCTTGTGCTTAATACATGTTTCGAGCCAATGTCGCTGAAAATTGTAGCACTACATTTCTACATGCTCCATAGAATTTGATCAGTCATTTTTTTTTCTGCCCTTAACAACGAGAGCTGATCGATACTTTAGCAATTCGCAGTTTCGCACCATGCACCTGCATCAAATTCCAACTATGTTCAAATAATCAAGATTTTTCTTTTTTTTGGGGAACTTGACAGTAGCTGTCAAGGAAATGTTCAAATAATCAAGATTAGAAACACTAGTGCCAAAATTGAATTAAACACTGCAACCACTCCGTTGGTCACTTGGTCTTTTCCAATTAAGACCACTTTTCATAGCAGCCAATTGTTTTAAGCTATCTTCATTTATAGCTGCTCAATCATCATTCTTCTAAAATAAACCCAGCAGTATAATTATTTGCAGTAAAAATTGAAATATGAAATTAAATGAGTAACTCCACATTGCCAGTAGCAAAGGGGCAAACTGACTACATTCTGTAAATTCTCTGCCATAAGATCAAAATTATCATCTCATAATAATCCTACAACAGTATAAATCAGAGAAAAAAAAAAGAACAAAAGAAAAGAAAAGAAAGATCAACTACTATCTCATACTGTCCAATATCCCCCCCACCCAACCAATTATTTACAAACAAAAAAAAGAAAAAAAAAGACAGCGACTGGCCACCAGTCGCCACCAATCAATCAGCAGCCCCACTTACTTCTCCGGCAAATCCGATCCGCTCCGGACGCAATTCGAGTCTGTACCTTCTCAAATTTCGATACCGGGCAAGGTATTGTGATCCCGCCCGGATGCCCATAACCAAACTCCTCCTCTGCCTCCTTCAACAACTCTCCAAATAAAGGATGATTAAAGTACACAACCGGCACGACGAATCTCCTCGGAGACCCGCCTTCCTTCGCATCTCCCGCCACGTACACCGCGAGGTGTCCCTTCGGCGGCGCCTTGTTGTGGTTGTTGTCTGAGTTACAGCTGATTAGTGGGGTATACGATTCGTCCTTGGATGAGTGAATTAGTTGCTTGAGCTGCTTTCCCCAGTTGAAGAGCTTAGACGCAAGCGCGATTTTGTTAACGGAGGGAGGAGAAGTGCGCTGATGCGTGTTCAGGCAAAGGTAGTGCTTGCGCCGACGAAATTGAAAGGTTCGTCGGAAAAGGGTAACGAGCTTTCTCCCAAGTCTGAAGCCTCTGTGTCTCTTCATGCTCTGAAGGGGGGCACAGAAGCTCTGAGAGAGACAGAGAGAGGGAAGGAGTGTGAAGCGAGAGCGCGAATGAGGAGAGAGAGGGAGAGGTTTATTAAATTGAGAATTTTTTAGTGTTGATTTGGTGATGTTGTGTACTTCTGTGGCAGCCACAGTTGCCGATATGATATGAGAGAACTCCAGATTTTATGGCTCGTACTTATTGGGTTCGGATCCGAGTCTGAGAGGTCTTCATCACAAATACGTGTGGAGATTTTCAAGCTTGTACGATTTCTTTGACTAGTAAAATAATGAACAAATATGTCCAATCAAATAACTATTGAATTCGACATGACAGAAATTGTGGTAATTCCTTTTTTTACTTTCGGTCCGATTTAATTTGCTACAACCATGTAACACCTAACTCGAAATGGTATGAAGTCAATTGCAAGTCTAGTTGAATAAATGATAAAAGTAACATTTTGAGAAAAAAAGAGATGTCCGTACCGAAATAAATCCACGCAGAAAGTGACGTAAATTACGGATCCGGTACAAAGGAATCGCCTAGGAACCTTCCTCTGGGGTCCCTGTTTGTCTTTATATCGGCCTACTTCAACGGCTCAGATTTGATCACTTTATAATCTAGCATGATCTCAGCCATCGATAGTGGAAGGACGGTGGATGTACTTGCTGACACATGGTCGAGTGTGGTGGGAGAGATTCCACTAACAAACACGAAACAAACATAACCTCTTATCTTCAAAAGCAGCGAGGGTCCAGTTTTCTCGAATGGAGGTGGATATCGACAAAATGATAGATTTAGAAGATTTAGGAATCATACACTCTGTAGCATCTCCTATAAAATAATCTCTGTTACAGATTGCTTACAGTTACAAAAGCCATATGTAGTAACTCGTTACACGGAAAAGAGCAGAGAGAATCTGGAGCTAAGAGGGAAAGGACAAGGAGCAGGTACAGCCTTCCCCACACGAGGACCGTGCATGGACTATAGAGTAGTCCTTTAACGTACGGCACCACTTCGGTTACCCCAACGAGAAACGTATTGGCATGGTCCCTTGACTCCCTTCGGAAGTCGGAACCTATTTAAACAACCGAGGCAATAATTCGGGGAAAAGGATCTAACGGCTGGGATTGCGTGAATGGACGGTGGATGTGTAACGAAAGGTTTCGGCTTCTAGGAGCAGGGAAGGTGGTTGGAAGCCGTACGGGGTGAGATGCACGGGACACGAGGAGAGTCGTAGGCGTGAAATGCGCAGGTTTTGTCATGTGTGGACTGCGTGACGCTCCTGCTGTTCTCGGGTCCCGGTTTAGAGAGTGTCGCCCGATCCGAAATATCCGCTCCTCTAATCTGAACTGATGCTAACATGAATTTATTTATTTTTTTCGGACTCGGAACTAATCTAGGATTTTTATTTTCCTTTTTAAATAAACATCATTAATTCGCTTTCGCTGGGACTGGAATTCAAAACGAATTGATCTCTAACTCCCAATTGGAACATGAGCGTTTGACCCTTTGTTGTGAACGCAATTAAGTCCAAATCAATTACAATAATATACATACAGACATGTATACAACACAAGTTTTTAAATTTTGCCGAAATAACAGATTTTTAGAGCAAAACATATAACGCTACAACAATCAAGCACAATATAACGGTAGCATTATATTTTCCGAAAAATTGAAGATATAACCGAAATTTTTTACATTTAGCGGCATAAAAACGGATGGTTCATTCAACTTACAATTTTTTTTAACCAAATGCAAATCCATACCAAACTTTAATTTGTTTAGATTTTAAATTTTTTATTTTTTATTTTGTCTATTTTTGGTTTTTTACTTGTTAATTTTCTTATATTTTAAGTTTTTAAGTAATTGATAAGATAGGCAAATTGTATAGTTGTCTTTTTTATACACCGTTTTTGCTCCGTCATATCACCGATATTACACCGAATCATTAAATCAACTTTGTACCGTTATACCATAAAAATTATATTTTAAAAACTTGATACAACATAGCATACATATTTTCTACAGAATTAAGTTAAAATAAGATGTCATTGTGGGACTAAGTATTCAGGCGCTTTGTCTGTTGGACGAAGGATCTAAGTCTAACAATATTTTCCATTATATTTATCTCCCTTGCTTCGCTACATATGAAATTTATTTAATAAATTGTAAAACCAAAAATTTATTTCACAAAAATGAAATTTCCAATTTTTAAAAATATATATATAATTTACATTTATTTAGCTTAGAAACCAGAGGATTTCAATGATTTATAACATTTATATTTAACGTAATTAACAAAACTTAAAAATATATACTGCAAAAAATATGCATAAAAATTAGAATAAATTATAATATAATAGAATAGAATATCATCTTATTCGAAATACAAAATGTTGTCGTATATATCGTTTCTTTTGAGTTCAGAGATGTGTATATATTTATATTTGGTACTTCTTATGATATCCTATATTTTTCAATTTACATGTAATACAGGAAGCATGCTGTTGTAAATAATTAAAGCATTCTATCAGATAACTATCTATAAAATAATATTTCTTATGCTAACTTAGTAGTTCTTATATAAATAATTTTCCTCTAAATTTTAATTAGTTGGGAAAGACACTACGTATATAGTTTAAAAGATACTGCTTTCTATAAAATAAAAATATTTTGTCGTCATATATACTAAAATATTTGTTCCGACTTCATTGGAATTTAATGAGACAGCAAAGCAAATATATACACATTAGTAAAGACTTTACAAAGTCATGTACGCATGCTCCGCAATATTAATATGCATTTGACTAATAGTTTTTTTTTTCTAAAAATGATGCAAAAATATTCATATGTTGGCGAAGCAAGCGATGTTTAATTCTAGTATAATTTATGCAACTTAAATCACTGTAGCCAAGGACGAAAACTTCAACCAGAATATTCAAAACTCAAGAAAATAACCAATAAATATAAATCAGGAAGTTGACCACATAAAAGTGTTAGAGCAAATGCTTCAAAATACCAAATTGTGATTAAGAATAAAATCACAATAAATTAATATTCGATAATTCATAATAATAAATAAAGTAAAATAGATTGAAACAAGTTTACCCGGGCGAGTGAACTTTGTCCTAAGGTGTATTCCCCTCACGTACGAGGTCATCGGAATCACCCCAAGATATCACGGGTTGTTCTTCTCTTTAGGGCTACGTTCATGAGAGAAGTGATGGATCACTCCTTCAATATCCAGCGATATTTTGTGGAAGAAATCGGAGATGGATTTAATAGAAAATGATGAGAAAATACTGCCGCCATGAATTAATAAAGGATGGTAATCGGATGAGTAGTTGAGGAGAAATACAAATAATTAATTTTAATCTTTTACGGCAGATCTTTGTAGAGAGATTAGTGGGCTATATATATTAATCAAGAGATTAATGAAGAGAGCAATTTATGCGCCCTAGTAAGGAATACTCAATAGCCAATTGATTGCTTGCTAATAGCCAACTGTATTGCCAAGTGAAAAAGTGCAATTGTAATTGCCGAAAGGTGCAAATGATATAATACCATTTAAAGGTTAGAGTTACAGCGACAAAGTAATCAAGAAATTTATTTATTAATTTAATCAAGTTAATTACTTGACAAAACAACGGGAGATTAAAAGGATAATTAATTGGAATATTAAAAAATGAATTTTGAGTTTTCTTCAAATGTTCCAACAAAAAGATCCTACCAAATTGCTAGAGATTTAATTACCAATCGAACTCAAAATGCCATTGAACAGCTGTTCCCATTGACAAGGTCAGTTCTTTAACACGGAAATAAAAATGGAGTTCAGAACTTTGCAATTAGCCTAGACGTGACAACTCAATCTATGAAACTTCCCTAAACTATTGGAATTCTTATCGAATTGATTAAGGGGCATTATTGTTTTTTAAAACATTCAAGGAGCATTATTGTTAGTTACATCAATTGCGTTTAAATTAAGTACATCAAGTTTAATGGTGCACGTTGCAAGATGATCCTCCTATCAAATTCACATTTAATGATTGTATTTTTCTGACTTGACCCACAAGGCCATAACCACCAATTCACCAAGCTTTCATATTCTTTGCACATTTTAATAAGGCTAATAGGCTATTATTTTTCCAAGGTAATTAGTAATTACCGAGTATTATTCAATTCAATCAAATGATCAAATGACATTTAATGATGCATTCAGTATACCGCAAACTAGTCGCCAGTCAGATGCCATGTGGTCAGCCTTTCGTCTTAAATATCTTTTTCTCGTTGTTATTTATTCAGACTTTTGTATTGAGTATTGACAATTCTAGGTTGCATTAGAAGTAGTGTACGCTTGTACCTATACCGTATATATCTTCCCTAAACTATTGAAATTCTTATCATTACACGATTTCTTCTTCGACAAAATATTTTATTTTAAAAAAATTGCTATGTACATAATAAATAAATTTCAAATTTTATAAAAGGTTGAGATCTTATTCTGGAGCAAACATATTTTGGGATTGAAAAATTAAGAAATTTGAAAGCCGAAATTATGAAATTCAGCCTAAGGATAATAATTTATAAATTCGGTTGTACTTGATAAAAGCTATTACGAGTTTAATTATTTTTCTATGGATTAATTCTGTCACGGCCAACATTTTTACATATAAACTTGCATGAGTTGTTATTTAAGTTGTGCTCCACAACTAGGGGAGAGCAAAAAGCTTGTAACTCGTGAGTTTACTCGAACTCAATTCATAAAAACTAGGTTATAATTCGAGCTAAAAAAACTCAAATTGGCATAACTCGAGTTGAACCAATACGGTTAATCCACGAGTCGAGTTTGAGTTAGGTTCGACTCGGCTCGTTGACTCGTGATGTAATAAATTTAATTTTTTGGAAATTATCAACATAATCTATGAGTATTAATATTGAGCATCAAGACATTTTGCTTCAAATCAATAGAAAAAATAAAACTGATAATAATTCAGCAAGAGGACCGGGCCGGATTTCAAAGGACCGGACTTTTATCAAGTACAGTATGACTTTTTAAACGTCGTTATCCAATTGAAATCAAACACGACATGTCCAACTGGGTCCTTCAAATTTTTGAGATGGTCCCTAACTTCTTGTGATTGTTTTTTTAATCACAAACAAATGTAACATTAACTATTTTTTTTTTCAGGTTGGTCCATGGACCCACCAAACTCTACCCAGCTTCGCCACTGGCGGGTACACACTGGATGGCAGAGAATCAGTGAAAGTGGATCAGTGACAAAAAAAAAAATTTGAAAGCGTTGAGATAGAAATAATATTTTCCAATCGTGTGTGTCATGTCGTGTCTTGTTAACACGATCATGTTTGAGTGTTATGCTTGCGTCGTGTTGATACTAATTATTCTTTTTATTGTGTTGTATCGTTTCAAATGATGAGAAGAGCCAACACAACATGCATCCCGATATGACAAGCCTAACACACAAGGACATATTTAAGTTCAATAATAGAGCGTCAATGTCAATCCCATTTTTTTAAATAACATTATTAACAATATATATCTAGAGCTATAACATGAAAATGTATTATACATTATGTTCTATTTGAACTCTATAAATATTGAGGTGATTTTTCATTGTTGAACCCATACATATATTATGATGTAATTGTTTGTGAGGTTTGTTTTGAACATATTAGTAGAGGTGAAAAAAATTGTGCCTGTGACTCGCTTGCGGTCGATTCAAATTTTGTTGAAAATTGACTCACTCAATGTTGCTTTATGATTTATTTGACTCGCTCGAAATTTTAACTCGAAATTAACTTAATCTGTAATTTTATTATCTTATTTATAACATTCAAAAAATTTAATTTGATATATAATATAATACATTTATTTTTTAATATAAATATTATTATTTTTAGAATATCATTATAAAACATGAAAATATTGGTTCATAAATAAAAATAATCTATATTAATTAGTTTGCATTTACTTGCTTAAAAATATATAAAATGTACATAAAAAATATAACAGTAGCGCTCGATCGCATAGGCTTAATTGCGGCTCGCGTTCGATTAAACTCACTAAGACAAAATTTGATGTAATTTCAAATCAAGCTTGGATCACAATTAACTCGCTCAAAGATTGACTTGTGCCAGCGTTCTGGAAATAGTGAACTCCATTATAAAATTTTCAAGCGTTGTCACTACTGACATGTAATATTACTATATTAGTCATGTCAAATCATACCATAAACTTTACTTTATTTTTTATAAGATTTATTTAATTTTTTTTTAAATATTAAAATGGAGAAAACATATTATAGCTATTTATTTGACTAAACAAATTCAGTATATATATATATATATATATATATATATATATATATATATATCAATACAAAATTATCGAAATATTTTCGTTAAAATATTAATTGTTGATTTTATTTTTTTCTAACACATTTGTTTGTTGTTTGAATATATTAAAAAATACAAATAGACGTTAGGGAAGAAGAACGATTATAATTTGAGCATTGATATAAAAACACTTTAAATAATCGTTCAATAAAATAAATTAAAAGAGGAAGTTTTTTGAGTGATTATAATTTTAGCATTGATATAAAAACACTTTAAATAATCGTTTAATAAAATAAATTAAAAGAGGAAGTGTTGTTATTAACTCCGATGCTATTTTTTACAATCGTATCTGTGTCAATACAATTGTGTCGTGTCGTTTTTGATAATCCTAGATGTGAAGCATTTCGAAAATAAAAAGTAGTTAACAAGTGTTGACAAAAATGATGAAACTTTGTGATGGTCCTTATTGGACCAGAATTTTCATTTATTCAATATTTTTTTTTTCGGAATTTCTGCTCAATTAAATTACAAGGTTTGATTACTCTTGTCAGTTAATTCCATATATATAAACAGATGGTTATATATAAAGGAATAAAGGATCATTTAAGTTGAATGGAGCGTCAATTTCAAACCCATTCTTCGAAAAGAGTGTCAGTCTTGATGGTTAATTTTAATTTTTATTGTCAGGGACCAACTGCTGACGTGTACATGCGCAGCCCTTTTGGTATTTAAACGTTCTGACATACAAATGATTTGTTAAGTGTGTGCACTTTTAATATTTAAAAAACAATTAAAATTTTATTCATCTAAATTAATCAGGAATCTAAGAGCTAATGTAATATAAATTAGGATTAATTGGTTTTATGCCATCGTAAAAAATAGATAATTAGGATATGCCACTATTAGATTACTAATTAGATTTATGCCATTATCAAATTGTGTAAATTAGATATATGTCATTATCTTATTCCTTAAATGATTAAATACTAAAAATGACATCCTAAATCTCTCATTATTTTAAAAAATTCCCAAACTGCCCTTTTAATAAATAGATGCGCTGAAAAAATTTAATAAGAGTTGGTTACCAGCACATCTATGTACGAGCGGCATATCTAAAATTTGGATTTTATAGCCAATATGTACATTTGAAATATTGCTTAATCTACAAACTAACCGGCGCATCTATGTATGTGCGGCATATATCTAAAATTTAACCAGCTAATTATCTCAAACACACACGAACAAATTGCTGAAAAATTTATAAATCAATTACTTTGCTTTCATTAAGATGGTCGTTATTTTCTAAATTAACAATCTCTTTCATTTCGGCGCTAATCTAATATTATTCTCGTTATTAGGACTCTTCATCCAAACATATAAATGTTTTTCGTTTTAATTATTTTGAAATAAATATAGTAGCTTGGCCTTGGATTGAAATACACACATTCCCAAATGTTCTTAGAAATTATTTTATATCAAAATACATCGCATTTTTCTAATTTTAAATTTTTTGTAATGACATAAAACTAATTTGTCATTTAGTAATGATATTTTTCTAATTTAAATTTTTGTATTGGCATAAAGCTAATTTGTCATTTAGTGATGGTATTTTTCTAATTTTAATTTTTTGTAGTGGCATATTTAAAAGGGTAAAATTGACAAATCAATTTTTCGGTGGCAAAAAATAATTTTTACTATTTTGTAATGGCAGAAAACTAATTTGTCATTTAGTGATGACATTTTACTAATTTCAATTTTTCACAGTGGCATAAATCTAATTAACCCTATAAATTACCATGAGAGAAAAAATAGAGCACATATATTCAATTTATATAGGGCATACAAAAGGAAATTCATATACGTCTAATAAATTTGATGATCTTATTATCACAGTCATTCGTTTATGAATTTTACATGAATCTCAAAAGAATTTTTATGTTACATCGTTCTTGCGTGTTAGATCCGAATCAAATAGTCGAGATCACATGTTATATATGCAATACACACAAAAATAATATGATTTTAAACAAAATTTAAAGTAATATATCGATTGTCTAAATCATATGAATAGTTCTATGACAGCAAAATTATGACAATAGATTGAATTCCACAGCGGAATATGCTGTTTTGTCCAAGCTTGGGCAAAGAGTTTTGTTTGTACACGCATAATTTTAAACCAGATGCTGGTTGTCTTTCCACGGATGTCCTCTCCTGTACGGGAGAAGTCCTCAATGTAGAGTTGTAGACATTAGACTGGTCATCACTATACATTTGTGCTCGCAAAAAATGGAAAAGGAAAGTTCACTTGGACTTGTTCTTTTTGAAGATAAATTGAAGTTCTAAACTATCCAAATTATTTTTAAATTAAATATCTATAAAAAACCTTTCAGTTGGATTTCGAACCTGCGACCTTTCATTCAAGAAGTGGTTCCCCACTTGGACTTGTATTGTGATGGTAATAACATTCGTATGAATAAGAATTTTTTAGTTGGTTCATTGAAAAAGAGTCGGATAAGGAAAATTTTTATTAGCTAAAGTAATTAAAAAAATATATCAAAATATTTTTTAAGCGTTTAACATACATCTAGTGATGTAGGCCCAAAATAAAGGAGCAGTTGTATTGTTAAAACACATTCTAGTATTTTTGTAAAGTCACAATACATAAAATTAACATCGATTTTTTCAACGGTTATAATATGAATAAGCATTAACCCTATCAATTTACTAAGGGGTCGTTTTGATCGCTTAGGAATAAGAAAAATAACTTCTTTCTAGACGGAAATTTATTCCGAACCATTCAAATTTTTCACAAAGTTACACACTTTTTAATATTTTCCGTCTATAAATAAACTATTCCTTTTATACTTAAGTGATCCAAACGGCCACAGAAGAGATAAAATACTGGCGGTTGTTTGAGTGGGTAAAAAAAAAAAAAAATTCTAGATGATGAGCACGGATTATTTTTAGCCGACTAACCTAACATTTAGACTAGTCTGTACATCTAACCGCAAGTGGGTACAACTTGTACCTAAGGATATAAATCTTTTCTATTTAAAAATCTTGTGAAGTCAGCTCTTGGCACCAATATCGTGGCAGATGGAGACACACTTGGCGTAAATGATATATAAAATTATAATCGGTTCAAAAGGAGTACGTACGGTGGCCGTACTAATTTAGTGCAGCGTGACCCACAAACCACTGACTTTAGATACCGGTTTTATCTGAGGCAATTTGGATCTAATATTCCGGTCATACTTTAATCGTGATATCTTTGTTAACTCTGAGGAGTTCAAATTTTTAAGTACCAGCTGCAGCATTTCAGTTCTAAATGAATAAATTATATATTGAAGATAGATAATACAGACAAGTAAAAATATTAAAAATTTCCAACGGATACCAGAGAAATTTAATGTAATACACTCATATATATTACTCTGCAACCTTTGTTTAATTTAACAAAGAAAGTGCTAACTCAGGTCACCTGAAATAGTATTCAGCATTAGATGGATGGCTAGGTCGAAATAGTTGTTATATTAATTTCGTTGTTTCTCTCTTCAAAAATTAAATTGGCATTAATGTTTATGCATTTAAATCAAGATCCAAACAAACTTCTTGTTAATTTGTGTAAGCAGAAAAATTGATTAAGAATTTTTATTTTCGAAAAATGAATTTCACATATATATAGGAACAAGTCTCAAATTATGACACTTGTTAAATTCTGGAAAACGCGTTTTGGAAGTAACAAAAAGAGAGGAAGAAATTTTTTCTGCACCGGGAACAAATCCCATCATTTTGACAAAATTACGAACAGTGACACGAAAGGACTAACACTAACGCGAATAAAAGCGACGCCGCATGAAAAATTCCTTTCCTGGACCTCATTTGCGCAGGCTGATTGGACTGGATACTTGATATTTATTAGAAAGATTGTGGCATTCATTTTTTTTGAGACAAAAAACTATTATCTTTTTTTTTTTGTTGTCCATACAGTGTGGTCCTCCAAAATTATTACAAGCATACAGTGCCTAAGTGAGGAAAAAGCAGAATAAAAGCTGATTGGACTGGATGCTTGATATTCCTTTTGTTGATCCACTTTTAGCTAGATTTAGGGTTATCAATATTTTAATCTGTATATGAAGTCTTAAAACCCAAAATCTGGACTCTTCCAAACATGATTTTGTTGAGAAAAAAACAGTATTACTGAACCATCGAGTTTCTGGTCCAGCATGTTTTCTATTAATTGTACAGTGTGAGAACTATCGAATTAGGGATGTTTAGCATAATTAATAGAGAATTCAATCCAATGGGCCTAAAAAGGCCTATAGAGACCGGAAGATCTACGGTTTGTCTACTAGCCTGGATAGCCTAAAAGTAGGCACAAATAATCAATAGAAGCCCAAGCCCAAACCATGAGATTGAGCTTGAAAAGTTCCAACACAAAGTGCTAGTATTGCGCCGAGAATTTTTTAGAATTTCTTTATTATTTTTTCTAATTACTAAAGATGCGTATCTAGTCCTTCAATTTATAAGACGTGTTTGTTTCCTTTTTTCTTTTTTAAATATTGACGTGTTTGTTAATTTGTTAATTAGTTGAGAAAAAAATATACTAACTATAATCGAGCAAGTGATGATGTACATATTAACAAATTTTTTTTATTAAAAAAATCTAATGAGCAGACTTTTTTTTTTTAAATTAAAAAAAATTATACATATTCGGTTCTGGCTTTTACATGTTCAATAAATTAAATCGTGATTGTGAATGCTAAGAATATGCATGGGTCCAATAAAACTAGTGGATATTCTATCATATCCTTTAATTTCATATATTTCATTAATATTAAGATATATATTTTCGTATAGATAATTTTCATATAAAATGATCAATCCTAAAATGATACCAGTTACCCAAAACTAAAGAGATGTTCTGTCATGAATCATTTTTTCAAGCTTGTTTGAACTCTAATCATCACATTCATCAAACTGTTTATAGTTTTGAAGAACTATTCTGTATATTAATATTAGTCCATATTAAGGAAACTACGTACTTTACTGTATACTGTATAGTTTTTTTAAAAACAAGAAACTATTAGTAACTGATAGATTCTTTTTACTAATTAATAGATTATTAAAAGGCCATATTTCCAACTTTGGAAGTGCAAATTAGGTAGGCGAGAATGCGTAAACTGTGAGCTTCATCTGGATATATATATATTTTTTTATCTCAGCCCGTAGGCATGGATATTAGATAGTAAGAATTGATGGTTACACCTTTGTGATTAACTGTAAGTCATTAGCGATTTCGTCTGTAAGCGAGTTATAACCATGGTCCCAGGTCGGACCGCCAAAATCACTGCCTACGTAATCCCATCAATGCCAACAATTCTTTTTTCAGCTGCCGTGCGTCGTTCCCTTTCACAATCCGACGTGGCACCGCCTGTGCAGCTTTTTGGACCCACCAATTCAGCCAATGGTGGCGGAGGCGATAAGTTTTTCATAGTTTTAGTTAAGATGTTGGCGCCATTACTACCGAAAGTTGGCGTATTCCTGCTCCCTCTAAAAGCTAATTTTTGGACCCAGATATTTTCAAAAGAAGCTATAGCTACATAAATAAAAAAAAAAATCTGGTTTGGTATATATCTGTTGTAGAACGCGCAGGTTTGAAACCGACTAGATAATTTCGTCAGATATTATAAACGAGAGAGAATTAATAATGTTTCATTAATTAAAAAGTTTCTTCAGTGCTACTATTTTAATTATTATATGATCTCAAATATTTGGTGTCATTAAATGGCACACATCAAATTATTCATTTAAATTTTAAAAGTAAACTTCAAATTTGAATTCTTGATCTTAATCTTGTTCAATTTTATAAAAATATCTTTAAATATATTTTTTATAAAATTTGAAATTCATTTGATAATAGATCAATAGATTAATGTTTTTAATATCGGACCGGGTACCGGAAAAACCAGGAACTAAACCCTGGTCCGGTTGGAAAATACTAATATATATACCGGGCTGGTCAAGAACCCGATAAAACCAGTCAAAAATCAGAAAAGCCGAAAACAATAGTGTATCGGGATAACAGTTTTGCTAGCTTACATAAATTTGATTCATGAAATTCACATCTTGGTTTTTTATCCGGTCCTTCCAAAGAGACTTACTCCTAGGTGCAGCTTTATTATTTTTCCAAGGTGCATTATATGGCCTATGTGATGTACCAACAAAACAATAATAAATAAATAAACCCAATAAGATATAGCCCCAATTAATGTGCACATCTTTCTCGTACTTGATATTCAATTTTAATGTTGCAAAGATACTGGGGTCTAGGGGTCCAGCATAAAAATTGAAGATATATTAGACAAAGTTTAACATTGTACTTTATAATTATAATCTGGCATAGCATAAATCGACAGGAGATTAGGGAGGTTAATAATCAATGTTAGATATTTATGGTAATATTCATTTTATTATAGTTGCTTATGTGATGTTCATTTAAAACAAAAAAAAACTTTCAATTGCTTATGGGATGTTCATTTTAAACAAAAAAAAAACATTCATGTCTTATATTTTATTTTAATTTCAAAGAACATATATATACCATCTACGCGCAATAGGAAATTATTATTTTATTATGATTTCGTTTCTATTTTCACTAATATTTTGTTTATATTTTTATTTTATACTTTTGTGCAAGAAACTTATTTATCATTAAAATATTCATGACGTCGTCCGGATTTTGAAAATGGTTGAACCGATAAAACAGATAAAACCCCATACCAGTAAGATGACCGGTTGATCACCAGTACGGTATTGAAAACATTTATCAAAAGTTCAAACGACATATTTTATGTCAGGGGCGGAGCCAATAGGGAGGCTGCTTGGGGCAGTTGCCCCCTTGTGCTCCAAAAAAAAAAAAAAATTTTTTTATGTATATTTTCTTTATTTTTTAGAAAATTTTTATAATTTGTCCCCCTAATTAATCATGAACTACGGATTAGGAAAGAAATATTTTTTTTCATAAATAAATTTTTATTTTATTGTTCAATCTTTAAAATTTCATCCCTCCTATCATAATTTTCGGGCTCCGTCCCTGTTTTATGTCATGGTGATCCTTACTATATCAGCATATCTATACTTATATTTGTTGGGACCAATTAGATCCGAATCCAACATTATTTATAAACATTGTTGGTTAACAGTGTGACTGACGGATGGGACCCACTCGGCAAAAAATGATTTTAAATTCAACTATGTCTGACGTGGATTGTTTATCTGGATTTTCTGTGATGGACTGGACAAAAGTTGGATACAACTAAAAGGTAATTATCACAGAAGATCCGGTCCCCAATCCAACCTTCTGATCAGCCCTCACGTGTGTGCTCCTACAACCATGTGGCATACATCAGCACCTCCTGCTCCTCATCATTCTGCTCTCCGTTTTCTCAAAAAAATGCTCGCATCCATTTCCGGAATTTCAAAAGCATATATGTTTCTTTCTTTAATTATTTCATGCTCTTAAAAAATTTCTTTCACTATAAAAATTTATATGCATACCCAAACAAGTGTTAGAATTAATGGACTTAATTTTTTTGGTTATGTACTTTTACAATAATTTAAATACTTTTGACTTTTCCAAACCTCATCATATTTTATATTTGTGGTTCAAAAATACGTTTACTTTCTTTCACAATATGTTAGGTTATTTGATAAGTTCTGTGAATTTTTTTAAAAAATATTATTTCGTACTTTTATGCTAAGATCTTTTAGAGTTTACTTTTTTATCAACTTTTTATATGCATTATCGTAAAACTAGATAAAATACGGTGCATGCTCATAAAATTGCTGATAACGAACTGCTATAAAATTTTCTATTATCCCACATTCTAGAATATTTCGCATTAATTTTTGTATTTAAAAATTGCGTGAAATTTCATTTTATCCCATAAAATATTTCATCGTTTTTATAGATTTATTTGTGCAACGTAAATTATATGGATGCTATAAATATTATATTCAATTTATTAATGCCACAGCTTTTCTATTTTGAATTTTCAAATAATTTTTATGGTTTTAAAACCATATTTTATTTTTGAAGTAAATATTATAATTTTGGGTATTTTTGACAAATTTTAAAATATTATAAGTCATCCAATCAAAATAAATGAATGAAATTTATTGTGCGATGGTCTCGCACTAATTTATCTTATTATATCAAATACTTTTCTATAATCCGATATATTATAATGTTTATATATTGTTACAAATATTTGCACAAACAAAGAGTAGATAAAGAAAATGTAGATCGCGCAACGCGCGAAGCCCCTCTAGTCAATGTTAAAGTTAGAATGAGATGCATTTGTAATCAACGTGATATCAGCATAAAAAAGTTGTAGAGTTTGAAAGTTTGATTTCTAGTAATTTTTTTCTCAATATTAGTAATTATGAGAGACAGTTAAATCTACAAGCTTACAAATCTTCCACTTCCTCTGTTTAGCCTCCCTAGTTCTACGCTTTTAGTATATTTTTACTATATTTATTTATTTATTTATTATTGGGTCTCTTAATGCTTTAAATACTATTAATTAATAATAGTTTTAATGTAAAAGAACTGTGTAGTATCTTTTTCTACATATGTCAACATATATAACTGGACACATCTACCAAATATAGCCACATTTGACACGCACATACGTATAAAATACACTTTATGGAAGCATCGTCAACTGGAGATGATGTACTATTCTGGCTTTTGGAATGTAGTCGAATGGGTTGCGGTATGCTCAATACACCCAGGGACCCACTAACCACTACTTCGAGTACAGCATGATGGCATGACCGCCATCTACGGTCTACCGCGTTCTGCCTCCAGGATATTTACGGATCTTTAGTGGGACCTCCTCTACCTTTCTTCTCTCATATACTTCTCATCAAGCGGTTTCTAGTTCTAGCTCTCTGCATGAAATGTTTCGAGTAGGAACCGAAATCTGAGCAGGTTCATGATTCGCTTATGAAAATGATGAACGACCACTATGGTCTATGGGTGAAGTTTCTACTATTTGATGTATATTTGGATTTTAGAGGGGATGAGGGTTTGTCCAACAAATTAAATTCAACAGAAAAATGATAAAGCATGCAGCAAACTATCTACAATGCATGGCAATTCTTATTTCTTATATAAGTAGCAAATCCATTGTACTTGTTGCATAATGACATCTTTGTTCGTCTTGTATATATGAATATCAAAGTTCGATCCCAGCACTTCAAACTCTTCAATTAACATATTTTTTGCGATGGTGTTCAGCAGCTTGCAAATTAAAGTATTTAATTGGGAACCTGTCCTGTAGAGTGTTCAGCCCAAATTAAATACTTAATTTGCATGCTGTAGAGTGTTCAGCCCAAATTCAAATTGAACCTGTCCTCTAGAGTGTTCACCAATATAGCATTAATTATATTGGATCCGCACAAATTCAAATTGGGAATTCGATTTGGATATTTAAAATTGGAAATTTGGAATCCATACTTATTAATTAAAACCCGCGGACGCTATTTCTGTAATTAAAAATAATTTTCTATTTTTACATTTTCTATAATAAAAAAAGTTTTTCTTTTTTTTAAATACATATACATATTAAAAATAATTTCTCTTTTTTTAAATATATTAAAAATAGTCGTACTAATTATTATTTAATTTAAGAGGTTCAAGTGCCCACAATTTGGGGTTCCGATGCCCACAGTTTGAATGCCAAAAAACTCATTTTTAATTACTTTTTCAAAATATAAAATTCAAACTTCGAATCCAACCCATTAATTTTATTCGATATAATGAGCTATGCATTTTCATATATGAAATTGCTTTCAATCATCCTTATCATCCCCTTTTGAAATGTTTATTTTTTTTCATTTTTAGAAAACAAGTTAATCTATTTTCAAAATGCAATTAATCCAGTGTCATTCCATCATCCCCTCCTAAACACTGGTGCCCAACATTGGTCCCTATTTATGTCTATGGTCCCCATCAACGTATTTTCCTCCCTCTTCTCTATTTCGCTCCTTCTCCCCTTCCTCTGGCACACTTTTGTTTTTTTTTTCTTTCATTAATCCTTGCCCCACCCCTTCCTCTTAACTGTTCTAGTTAATGTTACTAACTAGAACAATTAATTTTCGGAACTAAAATAATTAGTTTTCATAACATATTAACCAGAACAATTATATATATATTAAATAGAATAGTTACTATATTAACTAGAATAATTATATATATTAATTGAACAGTTACTATATTAACTAGAATATTTGTTCTCAGAACTAGAACAATTAGGAGGGAGGGGTAGTACAGGGGTTAAGTGTGACGTTGAGGGAAGGGAGGGATGAGCGCTAGATTTTCAAAAACGAAAATGACAGTTACGATAGATTTCCAAAAATAGAAATGCGTTTTCAGGGAAATTTGGAGATGATCCTTATCAGCCCCATTTTCATATAAGTTTTATAAATTTTGAAATTGATTTGATACTTGATCAAGAGATTGAATATTGAACGAATCTAGTTAAATATGATAGATTTACTATAATATGTTCATGTTTTAACATCTTCATCAAGTATCAAATAAATTTCAAATTTTATAAAATTTATATGAAAATTTATCGCTCGTTATATCGAATAAGATCAACAATTTGGATTCTAAGTTTCAATCTTATATTTTGAAAAGGTAACCAAAAAGTAAGTTTTGGGATATTTGTGGACATTCAAATTGTGTGCACTAGAACTAGGCCTGTCAAACGAGTCGAAAACTCAAAATACAATGGAAAGCATCCATTTCGTTTGCGTTTCGTTAGAAAAAATGAAACAACAAACAGTGGCGGATTTAAATGGATGGAATGGGGTGCAATGTCCCCCATTCAATTTGCTAACTACACATATTTGTTTTGTATTTTTAGTTACATATCACAATTATCTTAATAAAAGTAGCATTTGAACCCCATTTAATATGATAATAATTTTATTGTTGACCCCATAAGTAGATTTTGTTGGTAAATATCATAATAATATATCAACATAATTAAGAGTTAACATAATACTTGAACCACATTAAATTTTTTTCTGGCTCCGCCACTAACAACAATCAATTTTGTTAACCATTTCGTTTTCAAAACGACACAAAATTCCGTTTCGTTAACTGTGCCACTTCAAAAAATACACATATAAAGGTTTGAAATGAAGTTGAAACGGTCGGAACGGTACATTTGGTGTTTCGCTATTGAAACGAAATAAAAAACTGTTTCGTCAACCGTTCCTCTTCAGCTATACAGAACGGCAAACCAATAAACAATGGACCGTTGACAGGCCTAACTAGAACCCTTTTCTTTAAGATAGTTCATGCCTAATTGTTATTTTGTCTCTTCAACCATTACTTTAAATTCATATGCAATAAATTTTATAAAATTGAAATAATATCATATAATCTAACTTGCAATATAATCATAGCAAATGATAATCATTATTAAAATTTTAAGAAAATCTTCGTATATTTGAAACTTGATTTGTTGCAACAAATTTGATAACTAAACGTCAGTAAAATTTTAGTAACGAGAATTGGATGTATTCCTCAAGTTATAATTATTTTATTATTTTGCGGCTACAAAATTGCGGCCAGTGATCACTTTTTTTTTTTTTTTTTTAGAGGAGACTTGATAGCGGCTATCAACCAAGTGATCACTTTTTAATTACTGTAGAAATTGATCCATAATTAGTGCTTCAAGGTTACAGAGTATATATTACCAAAAGTTAGTGACGGAAGACATGCTTCAGAGGTGATCACTTTTTAATTTACTGTCCTAAACTGGAAAGCGGGAATTCCAGTACGGCTATTTAATAACAAACTATTGATATATAGGCAAGTAATAAGAGCATGTCCATTAGTTTAATAATTTTGAAAAAGTTAAGGCGTGATTATCATGTCAAGTGCGCTAGCAATGTCAAAACAAATGCCATTATGATGCTTTATGTATTTGGATCCAACCCTCACGCTTCTTTTGAGGGGCATCTTCCCCTAAAATAATGCACCTATAGTATGCTCAATTCTTAATCATATCTTTAATGATTTTCTAAATCAATAGTTGTTAATTAACATTCTAAAGTTCTACACTTGTCGGATTAAAAATAGCCCAGTCATCAAAGACCCATCATCCTTTTCTCATTTTGGTTTTCCAAACTTAAATCTTTCATTTTGGTCCTCATGCATATATATATGGTATAATTATTATTTTTCTAGTCGATAAAATTTAAGAGTTCAACTCGTAAGACGAGTTTTGTCGTAAATGGTCCTATTTACGCTTTAAACTTAAAAATGTCCAAGCCAAAACAATTCAATTTGATCTCTATATTGAAAATTTTTACGAAATCAAATTTCATACTATTGTAATTTTTTTAATATTTATTTTAAATTTTAAAATTAACGTTATTAAAGAGTTCACAGTTCTTATACCATTTTTCCCTAAACATCTAAAAGATAGTAAAAAATAAAAAAATATAAAATTTAAATCAGATGAGATTGGCTAAAGTATACTCCAGCATACAGATCGTCCTTATGCTGGAGTCATTCTCAAAAACTAAAATTCATACAATCGATCCGAACCGTTCAAATTGTTCTTCATATTGAAATCTTCTAGGAAACCAAATTTTACATTTTTTCTAATTTTTCTGCTATATATTATGCTATTTTCAAAAAACACTGTAAATGAGTATTTCTGATCCTTTAATTTGAAAATAGCATAATATATATATAGCAAAAAAATTCGAAAAAAATGTAAATTTGGTTTTGAAAGATATTTTTATATGGAGAACAACTTGAACGGTTTGGATCGACTGTTTGAATTTTAGATTTTGAGAAATGACTCCAGCATACGGGTTTACTTTAGCCAATCTCAAATCAGATTGGAAATTTGGAACTTGAAATATAAAACGGTCGCTTTAATGACAGCTCTCTCGTTAGTTTACCTTTTTCTCGTTTTAATTAGTGACAGACTAAAAAATAAAAAATAATTATGATACGAAATATTGGTATCAATATGATTTATTATAACTGTAACAATAAATGATGAAATGATTTTCATATTTTATGGTAAACAAATTAATTACTACTACGAATTGAGCACGTTGATTTTACTTTGTCAGCCTTGATCCATCCTTTCCATGTTGCTTCGTACATATCAAATTAATTATAGGCATAATTCTTCATAGATATAATGCTCAACCATCGCATTGTTTTTAAATGAAATGGCATAGTGTTTAACCCTCTCCTCCGCCTTCTGCATTGTTTTCTTTTTTAAATATTTATTGTTATCATCAAAGATATCTCATCCGATCCAGATAATTTTAAATTCGAATCGAAAAATATATATATATAACATTTGATATTTCAATTATGTACAAGCCTTTCTAAAAAAGCTGACCCGGCCGATACTCGATACAATTAATCCGGTATAGGTATTAAAAAAATTTGAGGATTCAAAAACAAACTTTTGAACTCTAGTAAGTCATATCTAAAAGTGACAGATGGAGCTAGAAGATAGGTCACATAGAAATGACTCTGTGATCACGTGTGATACTTTTGCTTCACTTTTGTCTCAAATCACTTACCTTTTCTAAAGTATCTTGTTATTAACAGGAATACTTCTATTACACACTTTTTTTTTTTTTGAAATTTATATTTTACTGTTGTGTGATGTCTCGGCGAGTTAATGCAATATTAGCATTAAACGATCATATCAGTTCCAATTTCTTGACACAAATTAAACGGTAGAAACCGCCGGAACACAACTCTCAGGTCAGATTATATAATGCTGAAGGCCATGTTTGGTAGAGGAGTAAACTGTGGATTAGTTTAAGGAGAAATAAATAGTTAATTCATCTTAATTCTCTAATTTTTATCATATTTGGTATGAAAAGATAGAGTAAAAATGGAGTAAATAAATAAATAATAGGAACCATCTTTTAATCATGTGGAGTAACTTTATTCCACCTAAAATGGTAGAGTAATTTACTCCTCCTTACTCCACACTAATCCACCAAATTTAAATCATGTTTGGAGGAGTAAAAGTGTATTAAATGAGTTACTACACCTTTAATCCTCTACCAAACATGACCGAAGAGTGAAGACTGAAGTCTACGGAGTGCGACGAGTGTCCTAGAATTAGGAATCTATGCATAGACCTGTCTAACGTAGACAACGATGGCAAAAGTAGGTACTTTCGCTCCCCGTTTTACTAACAAAGCGTAAGTAATAATTTTTTCGTTGCTCGTTTCGTATTTACAACGGAAGTGAAAAAAATTTCGTTGATCGTTTCGCCTGAAATCACGAAAAAAATGGTTAACCGCGATCAAATTTCAATTTCGCTATCACAGACACAATTCATATAAAAAGATAAAAAATGCACCAAAATACTTTAAAAAAATAGCACAATAACAGAACACTATAAACACATGTTTGATTTAAAAAAATACATCAAAATAATTTCAAACTAATACCTAATTTAACAAGGAATTATTTCAATATGAATTATGGTGGTCTCAGTCTTATAAGTTCAAATCATTAAGGAGATCAACAGACCCAATAATTTCGACTGACCCATCGAATTACTAAGTCAGAGTCCCATCCCCTCGAACTGGTACTTGGTACCTTTCATCATTGACCCATTCGTATAGAATTAATCTCATTATTAAATTAACAGAATCTCCTTAGTCCTATCAAATATAGGCACCAAAATAAAAAAACCAACTATTCCAAAATAAAAATAAACTTGCAATGTTCATTCAACTGTTTAAAAATCATAACACACATATCGTTCAATAATCTCATCAATGGCATCATCATCTGCATCACCAAGTTCACCACTACTTTCTACATTAATAGCAAACAAAAGAGAAAATAGTAATAATTGAATTGAATTAAAATAGAAATTAAATAAAATTGAAATAAGTACCAATCACTGCAGTCCTCAACCAATTCTGTGCACACACTAGAGCTTCAATGCTCTTATCATTCAATGAGCTTCTAGTTGGTCTCAGTGTTCTACCAACAGTACTGAAGGTTGACTCTGATGCCACAATACTAATTGGTACAGGCAATATGTCCCTAGCTAACTTAGACAAAACTGGATACTTAGGGACTTTCAATTTCCACCATGATAAAATTTCAAAGTCATCATCCAAACTACAAGGATCAAGTGGTTCAGATAGGTATTGATCAAGCTCAAACAAGATGGGATCAGCCTGCTTCTTATCATTCAAGAAATTTTTCAAACCAGCCCTTGAATCAATTTCTTCCTTTAATCCACTGGAACTGAAAACAAGATATTTTTCAAACCAGCCCTTTGCAAGTTAACACACACATAACAATATATATATATATATATATATATATATATGTCAGATGTGCTAGTGGAGTACCTTACTACTGTACTTTGACTAGTTTGGCTCTGTGACTGTGGTTCTTTGTTGTTTGAGATCAAATACTCATTGAACAGATCATCAAAGCAACTCTTCAAGTTGGTCATAAATGATTGCAACTCTTCAGGATGCAACATTTTAAAGTAGTACTCAACCACTGCTAGCTTACACCTTGGTTCTAGAGAACAAGCAAGAGCCAAAAGAACACTTCCAATTTCCCAATACTTGTTCCACTTGAGGAACATTTGTTTTTCCATATTCACAATAAATGGATATGCACTACTATTCATTTTTTTAATATTAAGATAATCCTCACAGAAATCAAGAAATATAAATTCAAGTTTGGATACTTAATTGGCCACACTTAATTTTAAAGTTGAATCATAAAAGACTTTCAAATGTCCATGGGACTTTCACATGATCCCAATCCTCATCAGATGGACAGAAAGAATAACTCTTATCTAACTCTGCATACTTGATGATAGCACCCTTCAATTGTAATGCCAACTCCAGCATAATATAAGTAGAGTTCCATCTGGTCTGCACATCTCATGCTAGTTTCTTGTTAGGAGCATTTACCTGAAAATAAACATAGACAAAATAATTAGTGTACATTAAAATAAATGAAATAAATAAATTAAGTTACAATATATATAGCATATAACATAGACCTGAGAAGCAGCCAACTTGAACTTCTCCATTCTAGGTTGTGAATGCCTAATATATTTCATGGTATCCCTTATGACATCTATCTCACCAGACATCACACTCAAACCATCTTGCACAATCAGATTCAAAATGTGGCATCCACATCTTAGATGAAAGATGTGACCATCACAAGGTAGATTTTTTCTAAAATGACTCTTACTCAACAAGTCCTTGATGGCAGCATCATTAGCAGATGCATTATCCAACACCAAACTAAAAACTTTTTTATCCAAGTTTCACAAAACTAACATATCATAAATGACCTATGAAATGTGTTTTTCAGTGTGAGGAGAGGGCATTGATGTGAAGCTGAGAAGTCTTTTCCTCAACTTCTAATTGTTATCAATAAAATGACAAGTGAGAGCCATGAAAGCCCTATCTTTACCCTTACAAGTCCACAAATCACTAGTGAAACTTAACTTACAATCCATATTCCCAAGTAATTCATACAATTTTAACTTCTCTTCCTCATAAACACCCATACAATATGTCCTAAGTGTGGTCCTTGATGGCATTTTAAAACAAGGCTGCAGATCAGTTGCAAAAACTTTCAAGAAATGACGTGTTGCACTGTTAAAAGAGTACTCATGGCCAATTATCATATTTGTCAAGTTTTTCCTACTTATTTTCTGGTCAAATTGCCAAACTAAAGGCTTGGGTTCACC
Organism: Rhynchospora pubera; assembly: GCA_028095005.1. Taxonomy (NCBI): domain Eukaryota; kingdom Viridiplantae; phylum Streptophyta; class Magnoliopsida; order Poales; family Cyperaceae; genus Rhynchospora; species Rhynchospora pubera. Next base: position 326,445,183 of record CM051460.1, read on the forward strand.
TGACAATTATACAATACATTATACATATTTGTGCCAACTGCCAAGTAATAATTGATATTATTATTGGTGACAACTGACAACTGAAAAATATACCTTCAGCACTGCCTTGTGCAAGCAGTCTCTGCAAGGCATCAGGTTTCATTTTTTTACAGCCACCCTAATAATGATGCAACAGTGAGCTAGTGCTGCTAGAGTTCCCTTGCAAATATTCAATGCCACAATACTTACAAGCAGCTGTAAAGTTACCATCTTCATCTTTTTCTGTACTATGAAAGTGTTCCCACACTTTTGATTTCCTTACAGACTTCTTCTTTTTTCTAGTTGCCAAATCAGCATTATCAGCAACAGGTTGATGTTCATTTGTGGTTGGGGTACCAGTACCACCATCAGCCTCAATTTGGATCCTTTGAATTTCCTCTGCAGTTTCAAAATGCAATCCTAGTCCCACACTATAAATTGGAAGCAATCAAGTCATACATACCAGATTACTAGTGATATAATAATGCATACCAGTGCATCAATTCAATAGATTGCCAAGGTTAGTCATGACAAACATCCACCCTTGACATAACACTTAATTTCTACCTGCTCAATTCAATAGATTGCCAACTTTCGCATGACAAACACAATTAAAAAGAAAACATAACATATTGCCAGGACTGGATGTCAGTCATGACTAACTCAAATGATAATCTTAAACAGTTCAACTTGCTCTCTACATAACCATGACATGCTTGCAAAGGTGTGACATGCGAGACATCCACGCTGCCAATCATGAAACCAGCCACATAGCAAGCACAAACTCACAAAGCACAAGCATACAACATATAAATAACAAGCACAAGCACACACATGAGTGACATACCGACATGAATGGATGTTTCGCATGCCACACGCCAATAACAAGCACAAGCATTAAAAACAAAAAGAAAAAATCATACTCATCATCTGATAGATCTGGTTCTTCCTCTTACACACTCCCTCTCTGTGAGTCAGCCATGTCAGGGTACTTTGAGATTTATAGAAAGTTCCTACAAAGAACACAAAATGAACAAGAAAAGAATAAAAAAAAATTAAACAAGTAATAAAAATTAAAATCAAAATATAATTTTTGAAGTTAATACCTTTCTGTCTCTCTTTACTTTCGTTCTTCTTTTTTTCCTACAAAGAACAAGAAGAAGTAAAATTAAACTTAAGTAAGAACTAATACATAAAAAAACGAAAAAATTTAAAATAAGATAGAAAATCAGAAATGAAATACCTTTATTTCTTCATTCCTTTCTTCCTTTCTGTCTTGTTTCTTCATTTTATATAGCCAACAGACCCTGACTGATCGACTACTCTATCACCAGTCTCTCATAAACTAGCAATCTTAACCTTTCTCAAGCCTTTTAAGTTACCAAGCCTACACTTTAAGCTAAGATTTTGGAAATCAAGCGACAGAGAGTACTAATTAGGGGCTAATCAGTCTAGAGTTTCGAACAAAAAAAAATACTAATGATGAGGATTTCATCGAAACCAACAGAAAAGGAGGAAAATCAAACATCGAGATGACGAGATGTCGTCACTCGTCACTCATCAGCTCTCTAAGAGCATGCATGAGAGAGAGAGAGATAGAGACACAGAGAAGATATAGATACAGAGAAGATAGAGAGACAAAGGAGATCTGGAGATGGCAACTGAAAAGACATGGCGCCGCTTCAGAGAGAGAGAGAGGCGGAGAAAAATAGATTAGGGCTTGATCTGTCTCTCTCCCCACAGACCCATATATATACAATATATTATATTAATTATGTTAAATATATTAATATTAATTATAATATTAAATATTCGAACAAGTTTTCGCGAAACTAAACGAAACAAAAGACCACAGTTTCGCTACTCGTTACGCTAATCTCATGAAACTGACTTCTGTTTTGTTAACCGTTTCGCTAAATCTGACGATACTAAATTTGCTTTCGTAAATCGTTTCGCAGAAGACGAAACAAACGGAATTACGTAAATATTTTTTCGTTTTGCAAGCCTATCTATGCAATGAACGGGACTAATGATAAAGTTGAGCCCACGCCGGACCGCCAGCCGCCACCTTCTGACTGTGTGTGCACATTAATTATTCTGGGCCCACTCTCCCCCACTCATCTTTGCTCAAAGGCCCCACCTCCTACATATGGATGCAATATTTTATTTTCTTTTCATATAGCATTTTAAATTCTGTGTAAGATTGCACATTATGTGGCTAAAAAAAATAATAAAGATGGTTTCATTTTGCAGACACACCCCATGTTTAAACCTTGCTGTTCCCCAACAACAGCTTGCATGTCAGAATTTCTTCAAACACAAAATATGGATTTAGTTTTTTACCATTTATTTTTTTCGAACAAAATGCATCTGCAGAATTATCATTGAGAAGAAAAAAAGAAAAATAACTGGCAGCTAGCAGCATTGAAATTTGAACGAGTAAATAATGAAATTGCAGCAGCAGTGATGAGTGAAATTGGTGAAACTTGCCCGAGTTTATGGATCTCAGCTGTGCCAGTGTGCCTATTCCTGTTGGCCAGATATCCATTTGGAGAAGTGTCACTGTCGAAATTCTTAGGTCGGTCCGAAAGGGCCCCACAATCTCTGGAGGCAGTGTGAGTGAGAGATTGTCAGTAAATAAATTAATTAAGTACCAGCCCAACCAACCAGCGAGAGAGAGGTTTCCAATTGTCAGAAGCTGGGGCGGTCCCGGTGCCAAGTTGGGCTGTTGAGCGATCATGTGTAGTATATCATTCTGAAAAAGAAATACATCCCCAACATATAATCATAATCATGACATACGATTTATTTAGGCTTATCTTACGGTATACAATTGCTTTGTAACAGATGCAGCCAAGTGGCTCCTGATCGTACATTCCTGCCCTTTAAATATTTTTATGTGTAGGAACAAAGTCCGTACAACTGAACATTGTCAGGTAACCCATCTGCTTGCTGCATAAAGGTTACATATATATACTATGGGCGTGCGACAAATTTACTATATAAATTATCTGCTAATTAATTATTTATAATATCATTCTATATAAATAAGCTTCACATAAATAGTTCTCTAGCCTTATTTACATAAAATTTCATGTAAATTTGAAACATGTGCAGCCGTGCAGGAGCAATATATTAACGTCAACACAATTCAACGTTGTTTTGGTCAAAACTGCAATGCATCATTGTTAGCCACGGTCAACGATATAAATTTAATTCGGGGTTGATAATTACATTAATTCCTTCAATTAAAATTATGGTTTCTTCATGAAAATTGATCACTGATCATTTATTTTAATAATCACAGTAATTTCATTAATCGTGTTCTCTTGTTGTAATTTTTGTAAAGTTAACGCGCATATTATGTTTTCCGAGTATATATATATGTGTGTGTGTGTGTCTAATTGAACTAATGTTCATTAACAAAGAAATTATGTATTAGATATTTGAGGTGATTAATTTGTTTGAGGAGAAACTGGTCTCCTTGTATTCATGTTACTTAGAAAAAAAAATATAATTGTGATTTGTATTTAAAAAACTGATATAGATAGCCATAAGCAATGACCTATGCAAAGCAGGCTACTTGGATCATACTGTAAAGAAAAGAAATCCAACAAAAATGTGCCAAAATTTTTGGACTTTAAACTGATCGATATGATATAACTTTTATATAAATAAAATCCGAATTTTAATATGAGTACATATTAAAAAAATAAAAAATCTGAATTTTGTTAACAACGTAGCCCTTTAATTAACAGTGGTAATTTTTTTATAAAGGCATAAAAGAAGATTTTCTAAAACTGAAAGCATCACTCTGAAATTTGCCTTAGAAAGGGATAATTGATATATTCTAGTCCCCCCCCCCCCCCCCAATTCTTCATAAGAAAGAAATAATTAGCTCGGCTTGCCCCTTTGATATTAGATCCATGTTTGGTCCATGACACATTAAAACGGACCAAGAAAAATAATTCTCGACAATTGTCTTTTCGTCAGTGGAAATCAATGGAACTATTTAACAAAATTATTAAGATTATCATCCTCTTTTGCTATAAATAAGATTTGCTACCTCTTTGCAGCAGTGCAGGAATTCAAATTCGGTGTAGTGCTAAACCGTGTAGCGCGGCAATTCGAATCCTTCAAAATCAATTTAACGGTTCTCTCATTTATCTTAAGTCTTAATTTATCTATAACAAATGCAGATCACTGGATTGATTTTGAAGGGTCCGAATTGCCGCGCTACACCGGATTTGAATTGGCAGTGCAGTGTTGTCGTGATGCTTGCTAGCTAGCTAGATTTCTCATTGGACAAAGAAAACGGTAGGGTGCTAATCCTAAGATCCTCTCTTCTCTTGCTATGTAATTAACAAGCAAATTTAGTATTAATTGTTATAACCCTTGACCCAATTTCTACCATCCTTCCTATTAGTTTCAGATAGATCGACCCATATATCAAAAATCAATCAAGGTTCTCCGGCTGCTTATAAAAAGGAAATAAGTTAGAATGCAGCAAAGTTGAAGTACATATTGTTTGCCAATGTTTCCATAAGAAAAATAAAAAAGAAAAAAACGAATACACAGAATGGTTCTTAAATCATATTTTTAATAATTAATGCAATAGTCTTTTGGATTCATATATAGTAGATAAATCAATAAATTGCAAGGTAGTACACTAGTACTTTGTCTGGAAAACACAAACACAATAACTGAAACATCATCGCTACTCGATCGAAAAGAATTAAGTATAAAAACCGAAACCATGTCATATCTCCTGATACAGTATCCCATCCCAAGGTAGGGGATATTTCATTGTTTGTATGCATTGCCAGTTTGCCACCTTTTCATTTTCTGGAATGACTAGTGGCCTGTACAGAGGACCCACTGTTCGTTTCTTTTGCTTATTTGGCATATTATTTCTCCACCTTTTTATTTTGGATGCCAGAAAAAAAAAGAGAGTAAAGGAAGAGTAGTAATCTTGACTCAACTCCTACTTTGTCCTTTTTAAATCAATGTCCTCATAACTCCGTTTGCTCTATCCCGTTCCACTAAATCTCTCTCTCTCTCTCTCTAACAAGTTAAAGAGAGAGAGAACTGGAGCTTTAGGGGATTGATCAATAGCAAAGAAATAGCATTGCTATAGATCTTGTCACTGTCGGTGGCGGGTGAAGGTGGTGGCGGTTACGGTGAACTAAACACAAGCCAAAAAGGAAACGAAATATAGAATAATAAAGGTCATTTTCATTCCATTCTTCCTGTAATTTAGCCTTTGCCTACAATTCATCCGTGCTTTCCGAAAAGAGAGATCGAACTCTCGCTCTCAGGATAGATAATAAGATAACGACATATATTCCTCACTATCTGATTTTGTTGCCATATTTTATTGTTTGTGATTGTTATTTAACGCCTTGTTCTTCCCTGGCGCTATTCATTTCTTTCTCAGGCTAGGTCAGAGTTGGACTCAAGGTAGCTTTTTTCTGTAGGAATATCTCAGGTCGAGGTGAAAAGGGTAGAGATTTAAAGAGGTACAAGGTGCTCAGGTCCCGAGGTACCTGTCGAGGAAAAGAGAATTGAAAGGAAGGCAAAAAGTTTTTTATTTTACTTTTGTGCTTGTCTCCTATAGGCTGGTCAAGCTGACTCACAAGAACAAGCGTGATTTGATTTTTATTACTGTAAGCTTTCGTTTCCTTTTTTTTATTTATTCCTCTGTCTCTCTCTCTCTGTCTCTAAGATATCTCTCATATTCTCATGCTAATAGAAAATGCAATGACAAGTTAATATTGCATTGAGTTATTGAGGAAGGTTGTTTCAGAAAGATGCATGCATGTTCCACACAGATATTGCATTGTCATTTAAATGTTATTTTTCAAAAATATAAAAACACATATACATAGCTTAGCGTGTACATAAAGCAAAGAGGAGTAAAAACTAATTAAGGACCCTAGATAGCATAATATTGCTCAATGTAATAATTCCTCTGAACCACATTTGCAATTCCTGCTACTTCTGCATCTTGAAACAACATATTAGTTTTCCAAGTTATACATGCATATATATTGATCATTAATATATCGATCATGCATGATCCATTGATGATTTGCCATATTTGCAAAGACTTGCTTTCAGACTTGTGAATGTGTTATCAAGGAATGCATTTTGGATAAGTCCTCGTGTGAAGCTAAGTTGCATGCATAAATGATACTTGGAACTAATTTTTCAATTATCTATACTCTATTATAATATTCAAGTAATTAACATCTATGCTTTTGCTTGCAGGCGCACATCATAAAACTGAGAAAATGAACAATTTCTCACATGTACCCCCGGGCTTTCGGTTCCATCCAACTGATGAAGAGCTTGTAGATTATTATCTTAGGAAGAAGATGGCGTCTAAAAATATTGATCTTAATATCATAAGGGATGTAGACTTGTATAAAATTGAGCCCTGGGATCTTCAAGGTATATACATTCGTTAATATATATATATATAGCTAGTGAAATTACTGTGTGTTTGGTTTGACTCGAATAAGGACTTACGAATAAGCGCAAATTCATGCGAACCAAACGACCAACGAATAAGCATTTATTCGAATAAGGGAATAAGATCTTATTCGATCCCTTATTCTTGTCCCACCATTTTTTAGAACAAGAGGATGAATAATGGCTTGTTTGAATAAGATTATTCCTTATTTGGATGAGGCATCCAATATAATATGAATACTTAGTACTTACTGCGCAAACATGCATGGAAGAATCAAAGTTCCAAAATTATCCTTTTTGTAACTTTTGTAATCTCAAAAAACTTAACTTGATTGCATCAACATGTTTGTCTAAAAGATTAGGTTGAATACTTCGGCCAGTTTGAAAGCAGTATGTGGTCATGTTTTCTACGTATGCCAGCCAGCACAAATGATGTTTTCTAATAATCTGCAGCATGCGTATAGATGAAATAGTGACTAAGGGGCCGTTTGGATCGTTTAGGAAGTTGGGGAATTTGGGAAAGTTGCAATTTCTAGAAATAAATTTATTGGGAAGTATGTAATTTTGTGAAGAGTTTGGATTGTTTATAATAAATTTATGGTAGGAAGATGAAATTCCCCAAAATCCCATGGGGATCCAAACAGCCCCTAAGAGAAACCAAAAGCTGAAGCACTGCAACTGACATATATTATTAATAACAATAACATTACTCTTGTAACAAAGTTAATGCTTTAGTACTTGAAACAGAATTGTGTAAAATTGGAACAGAAGAGCAGAATGAGTGGTATTTCTTCAGCCATAAAGATAAGAAATACCCGACTGGTACACGCACCAATAGAGCTACCACAGCTGGTTTTTGGAAGGCAACTGGACGCGACAAGCCCATTTATGCAAAGAACAGCCTGGTTGGTATGCGAAAGACCTTGGTCTTTTATAAGGGACGAGCACCAAATGGACAGAAGTCAGATTGGATTATGCATGAGTACCGTCTTGAAACAAATGAAAATGCAACACCACAGGTCAGTAGTAACATGCCATTGATAAGATTTTCGCCATTTAGAATTAATATTAAATGCAATGGCTAAAACTACACCATATGCTCAAGATTATGAGGTCCATAAATCGAGTCCAGCTATAATTTACATTGTTGATTATTTACATGAAGAAAATTATGTGTTGAAAATTAATTTTAATCCTTTGTATATATTATTATTATTATTCAAGTTTTTGACTTAAATTTGCTTAAGAATATATTTTTATGATATAGGAAGAGGGATGGGTGGTCTGTAGGGTTTTCAAGAAACGAGTTGCAACTCTTACTCGAGTTGCCGAAGATTCCACTTGCTGGTTCGACGACCATATGCCCTTTATGCCAGATCTTGACTCACCCCGGCAACTGGTTCACCATCCACAAATGGCATATCAAAACCATATTTACACTTGTAAACCAGAGCTCGAGTTACACCACCTGCTACCACATGAAGCCTTCTTGCAGATACCACAACTGGAGGACCCTAACAAACTTCAAAGCTACATTAACAATCATGGAACCACAGTCTTTGCAGCTTCAATAACACCAGAAGAATCTGCAGCTCAGAATTTAACAGATTGGAGGGCTCTTGATAAGTTTGTAGCTTCCCAGCTTAGCCATGATAATGGTGCAAACAAAGAAAATAGTTGTTCAGAAACCACTCCGGCATTCCATGCTAAGGAGAAACATGAAGGGGCCTTAGATTATGCATCGACATCCACCTCGTGTGGCCAAAATGACTCTTGGGAATGACAAAAATATACCGAAAGCCATGTCAACCATGAAAATATATTATATATATATGTAAAGTTTAACTAATTAATATGTCATTATGCTATGCCTATGTACATAATAAGCTAAAAAAACATTCAGCGTCAATTGTAGGTGATTTGGTCCAGTAATAAGGTAGCTAGCTAAAGGATAAGCTAAGAACCACTGACTAGGCGTTGTATAAGAGGGGTCTGTAGGCAGTGTTAAATCAATTAAAATGCCTCTGTCCCAATGGACGTCTATTTGTAGTCCAATGTTAGGCAGCTATGGTTGCTGTCGGTGTTTAACAGATTCTAATAGAGAAAAATGTATGATGTATGATATTGAGAAAGCAAAGGTGTTTCAGCTTAATTATTTAAATTGGGAAAGTACATTGATTATAAAATATACATCAAATCAACATATTATTTTTTTCTACATTAGTTCAGCCGACTATTGTCCTATCGGGATATTGAATCCATCAGCACAAATGATAGGCTTGTTAAAAATTTAAATTAGATAACCATAAAACATAGCCGTGTAAACTAGGGTCACTTTTATACAATTCCGAAAATGGATGACAAAAAGTGACATATCACCCCTCATATGTACTCATCTCTCGCAATTTACAATCTCTGTATCACTTGGCATCACAAAGACCAGTAGAATCGTCACAGAACCCATCTCGGTCAAGCAATTTTGGAGGAGGTGCACTAAGCAGCGGTGAAGAGGGACTTCCATAAGCACTTCTACGGCTGTTGCCACATCCCAAACTTTTTCTTGTGCTCACTCCAGTAATAGGATTAGTTCCATTTGCATATTTACACAACGCCTGCACAAAAAGTAAATAGCTCAGAATTTTTTACATCGCTTAATATCATTCCTTGCACTTGCAAAGTTTTCTATTTTTTTGAACTCAAATATATCAAATTATCCCCTTTTTCGGTTTTGATTGTCAAAGACAGAACATGACATCTTAGGTACTACAGGATGTTTTGAGTCCAGCAAATAAAACGAGGCCTATACCAACAATTTGACATTAGCTCCAGAAAAGTATATATGGTCTAGGACCACTAGCAAATTTAGCCCAACTTACACCATCAATTTTGGGCTGGTTTGGTAGGGAGAGACAATTTCAAAGAAACTGATAATACCAAAAGGTAAAACTGTCAATATTCGTTGATTTAGGATTCTAAAGAAGGTATTCCTAATTTGTTACGTTACCAAAGTTGTTTTTGCTTATTAATTGTAGCTTTTTCATTTCAATATTTAATTTTACAAGCTTTAATTAAGTTAGAATGTTTGAATCGATTGGGATCGCATTTAACATATTGACTGAAGGGAGGCATTGAACATATTGACTGAAATGAAAAAATAAATTGACTAAGTTTGATCATGAAATCTGCAAAATTTATCTAACTTGACATTATAGAAGTATTGAATTTGAACAGTTCAGAGCATGTCGTCAGTGATCATGGAATGGAATATTTGCAACCTAATTAATATGGACAGTATTACGAATATATGTGGAAATGCAACCAGATCAACCCAGCCTGTTACGAATATATGTAGAAATGCAACCTGATCAACCCAGCCAGTGTTCAACCTTCATAGCAACAGGACTTTATATTTACACAATTTTGGTAACACTGATTGCTGAATTTATAAGAGATTGATAATTACCTGTTTCATGGGTAAATCAAGAACGGCATCACTAAAATCAGCTCCTTCAATAATTGCATCCTTAAGATCACTTCGTGTAAGAACTGACCTTACCAGCACCGCATTTGTCAGGTTGGCCTCATTAAGGACCTACATGTACAAGATTTCCGCATATATTACATTCATGATCAAAATACGATTATGATAAATCAAATGATAGCAACATTAGATTTCACAATGTGGGAAAGAGGCAACTTTGTACTGCAGCTTTTCCTGCTTCGGCTCTGTTAAATTTGGTACTGGTCATGAAGGGCTAATTTAAGTTGCTTATCCGATTGATCAAAACCAAGTACTATTGTCACAACTTTTCGAATGCCAATTATGCCATAGATTATTTAACATTTGATTTTTTGTTAAGATAAGTGCTTAAATTAAGCAATTTCAAAGAAAAGGGCCTATAGGCCATAGCTCAACATTATGTAAACGATCCCTTAAATTAATAATTCCACATAATGTAAATTTTATATTACTTTAAGAACATAGAATTTTTACCATGCGATCCATCAGAGTATCACTCAAATCAGCTCCTGCGCAGAACAATCAATTTGAGCTATCAATAAGGACTGTATAGAAAAAATGACTATTTAGTGTTGAACAATAATTCCTGGTTCCTATTCCCTATAAAACCAACAAAAATTGAACACTTAATTTGACTAACCAGTAAAATTTGTTTTGTAAGCAACTGCTTTCTCGAGATAAGCACCATTGAATGTGGAGCCACTAAAGTCAGCCTCTCTCATATCAGCAGAAGTGAAATTAGCCCGTCTACAATCACAAGATACACTTCTTTCAACATAAGCTTTTGACTTGAAATGTTATTAATATAATTATAATTAATAGATAAGATAAAAACTTAGCGGTCCATTTCAAACAAATATAACAGATTAGGAGAAGGTACCTAAAATTCTCATTTACATATACAGCCTTCCTACAAGACCAGCAGAATAAGACACATGATTAATACAAATGGACAAGAAAATCTAAATTTAAAGAAAACTTTTGGAAATGGGAAACTTTTAAAAATTAGCATAATTGTACTTGAGATCAGCTGATCCAAATTGAGCAGCCGAGCCGATCCCAAATTCGCCACGCTGTGCTGCCTCAAACTTATTGAGGTCAGCCATGGCCGGCATTGGCCCAGCACCGGTCAACCCCACAAGAGCCGCAGCAAGTGCAGTGGAGACTGTAGCACGCCATTTCTTCGACTCTGGCACACCTTCAACAATGCAAACCAGCTGTTCGATAAAATGCCTCAATGAATAGGGACAGCAAACAGATGACACAAGTGCAGTGGAGATGCTTACTAGAGAGTTGGCACACAACAGAGGTTGAAGGTCTGGTGACGCGGCAGGGAGAAGACGGGGCAGACTTGGCAGCGATGGTGTAAAGAGGCGAGGCTGATGAGAGCGCCATGGATAGTCTAGAACTGTGTCAATTGACAGAGGTTGCGGGTGGACGAGGCATACGGTACAAAGGGAAGACAGGGAAGCCGAAGCGTTGGCTGGTGGCTCTCGCGCGGACACGTATCCCATCCAAAACCGTAGTACAATTTTTGTCAAAGTATGAAAATATCATTATTTAGCGTAAAACGTTTGTGAGAGCTATGAAGTAATGGGCCTTGATTTTATATAAGAGTGACGCTTTTACCCGAAAAATTTAAAAAATAATATTAAATTAATATAATATATTAAAAATAATATCGATATAATAATTTTTTTAAATAGTATCACAATTACGGAATCCGGGATTCCGACCGCAATTACGTAATCCTATAATACGTACCAAGCTATTTACGGAATCCCAGATTTCGTAACAAATTTAAAAATAATATGAAATTAATATAATATATTAAAAATAATATCAATATAACTTAATAATTTATACTAAATAATTTATAACTTAATAAAGATTAAATAACTTAAAGAAAACTATTATAATAACAATAAAATAAAGAAAATATTAATTATATAAAATAAAGCTAAGATTTACTTAAAAACACAAGCAATTACTAATTAAGAAACAAATAGTGTAACATTATTAAATAAATAAATGAATGCCTTAACTTCCAGCAAATTGTATAATGAAAATAAGTATAAACTCTTAATGACTGGAAAGTCAAAACCAATTATTAATAATAAGATAAAATACTTAATAATATATTTTAAAACAGAATCCTCTTAATAAATAATCTGAACCTAAGCATTCAAATCTCAACCAATCTGGTTAACTCAGACCGTCAGTATGGTAACCCAAGAACCGCGTAGGAATAGGTTATTTAGGTTTACCTTAAATATTCTACACAACTGTTAAACGGTCAGTAAGACACCTGTTTTTATTAGGGAACCAATCTAGAATCACTTGACACGTGATTATCAAGCCTAGCAGATCGTCAAGGGAGATAACCCAAATATGATGGCCGTCAAGCATTCGAACCATCATGAGATATCGAGGAACTACATTTAAGCTTTCTACTATCCAGGTGCAGAATTACGTTGGATTTTTGTTAAAGTTTAAGTGACTATTAAGCTATGTTTGAATGTCTGAGATTTTATGTGGCTATGTGCTTTGCTAAGGTAAATATATTTTTACTCATGTGCATATCAAAAATTCGTTTGTCTGCATGACCGTATTCAAGTATTTTTAAATGATAGTGCCCAATTATTGATAAAACTGCATTTTGAGAGGCATATTCTCCGTTTTGAGAAATTTGAAAAGTAACAGTCAGATATTTGGAGATGCCGTTGCTATTGATGAATTCGACTTATGAATGATCTGTCTGAAAGGAATGAAATGATATGAATGAATAACTGGGATATGATATGATGTGCTTGATATGTGTGATTTGTTATATTGCATCACTCTCCGGAGTCGGTTGGCCCCGGCTTCGGTCAGTTCAATAGCGCTATGTGAATTTGGAATTCCCTCTGCCTGTCCAGGGTTAGGGACTCGTCCCTCTGTCTCTCCTGGGTTAGGGAAAGGTCTCCTCTGCTTGCCCAACCGGTTGGGTTAGGAGGCCTGAGTGATTATGATTATGTTTACGAAATGAAGTGAATGATTTGTGATTTACCTAGACTTATGTTCTGCTCAATTCTGCCATGCTCGGACCCCTGACACGCTTAGTTTCCTATCATATCCAGACATGTGTTGTCTGCAGTGGGATTCGTGCCACGTGTTCAGTTCCGACATGTATATGACTTCTGTCATAGTCAGATTTTGTTATTTTGTCCAATTTTGATTTCAGACATATACTAGATGACATGTTTTAAAAGAAGATTTGACATTAGTTTTATTTAAATTAACACATGCATGCCTTGTTTTATATTAAATGTAGATAATGTTTTTACTTGTCTAGTTTAATAAATAAATTGTTTATTTATGGTATTATTTCTAGAACTTGGATTTTAGCTTAAATCCACATACTGGAATTAAAACCCGCACTGAGAATTTTAATTCCCATTCCGTACTTTTTGTATGTTTTCCACAATGGATGTGGGTTCCAGGTTGCAGAGACGGGCTCGATCAAGTCAAGCGAAGATAAGCCAAATTGTCTTGCCATGAGGACTCAATGAGTCATAGGAGACAACATGGTAATTCATGGTAAACTGAAACCTACACCTTAAAGATTGTAGAAAAATGCCTTGCGAGTACACAGAATTGTGTATTCGCGGCGGGAAACCCCACCCCATTGCGGGCTGTGACAATTATATTTAAAAATTTAATATTAAAAATATTAAGTAAAAATTATAAATTAAAAACTTTAAGACAAAATAAATTAGGAAATAGTAATGATTAAAATTTAATTATTGACGTATTATATATTATTTGATTATATATAGAGGCTAATATAAAATATTATTTAATTATTAAGGTAAGGTAAGAACAACAACATTTTAGATAATTAAAAAAATAAAATAAAATCATTAATATTAAATTAATATAAAACTATTAATATTAAACTAATATATATAATATAGAATTATATTAAAATCATTCAAAACGACAAAAATTCAGTTCGTCTTGTTAGGAAACTGAGATTTTGTAACAAGCTAGTTACGGAATCTCGAATTCCGTAACTAGCTATTTACGGAATCTGAGTTTCCGTAATTGCAGTACTATTTAAAAAAATATTATTATATTGATATTATTTTAATATATTATATTAATTTAATATTATTTTTTTTTATTTTTCGGGCGTTTACTAAGAAAAAGCCCAAGTTCCTTTCTATTTTTGTGGAGCAAGACCCAATACAAGTCCAAGCAGAAGACTAAGACCTACTATTATTCCGCTTTCCTGTCTTCATTTTCTTCAAAAATAATAATAACAATTAATTAAATGAAATAAATAAAATATATTAATTGTTTCAAAATAAATTGAAAGAAAATAGACAAATTTTTATGTTATTTTTTAATTCTCAATTCTTGGATATAGAATTTATCGTTAACTTATCTTCACGCCGATGCAACTTTTGTCTCCCTTCTTCTAAATTTGAAAATATTGATTCGTCAAAATGACAATCAATATATCTTGTTGTAAAAACATCTTCTGTTATTGATTCTAAATATTTGACAATAGAAGGATAGTCAAAACCAAAATATATTCTCAACCTTATTTAAGGTCTCATTTTCATGTGTTGTGGAGGAGAAATTGGAACATATATTGCACAACCAAATACCTTTAAATGGGACAAATTTGGTTCTCTTTCGGAGACCAATTTTAATAGGAAATACTTATGATCAGCAGTTGATCTTAATCTAATTCGTGCATCAACATGTAATATGACATGCCCCCATGCAGAAGATGGTAAACTAGATTTCATAAGTAATGATCTAGTTATTAATTGTAACCTTTTAATCAATGATTCTACTAGACCATTTTGCGTATGAACATGTGCCACTAAATGTTCTACATTAATCTCAATAGAAATGCAATAATCATTAAAAGGTTGGAATGTAAATTCTCCTGTATTATTGAGCCAGATTCTTTTGATTTGATAATCCAAAAAGTTAGTTCTCAATTGAATAATTTGTGCTAATAATCTGACAAATGCAACATTTCTTATTTTAACACATGTGACCAACGTGTTGATGCATCAATTAAAACTATAAAATAACAAACACACACGTGACCAATGTCTTCTGAGCAATTCGTCAAAGTAACTTGATGATTCCTTTCGAGTGGTTCGTGATGATAATGTTTTGCAAAATAAAGTGGAAGAAGAAAAAGAAGCAAATATTTTTTATGTTATTTTTTAATTCTCAATTCTTGGATATAATATACAGTGTACAAGTCTCCATTTATAAACCGGAAAAAATCTTTTGATAAATGACAAAGATATGTATCTCCTATAAAAGATATGTATTTAATCATTTTAATGTAATAAAGGAGAATAATAGAGATAACAGATAAACAATCCATATATGACCATTTATAACATTAATTATCTTTTTTCTTGGCTGGTGATTAAGTACGGGAGCTTAGCCATGAAAGTTTTATCTAAACATTTCCTCATGATATCACTTTGAATTTTCCTATATCAAAGAAGAACAAGAGAGAGTTCTTTTTCCATGTCGTTGTTTGAATCCTGACCGGATCCGAGCGTCCCAAGCTTTATTCTGTTTGGGAACTCCACAAGGTTCTTAATTACAATCTTTTTCATTCACTATAAGGTTCATGGTGGGTAGTTAATCCGCGGCAGACCCCTCCTAAAGAGTAACGGAGGTGTGCGAAGGTAGGCGTGTTGTTGTCTTGTTGACCAAAAAAGGGGCATAAAGGACAATTATAGTGTGGTTGAATTAAGGATCTTAGTGGATTCAACAATAAACTAGAAATTAGAAAAGATATCCTGAAGTACAAGTAGATGTAAGCAAAATATTAGATGGGAAAACGCAAGTACTATCTACATACATTGTACCTAGCATGACATAATTTTTCAAATCTACTAGCGTGAGGGGGGGGGGGGTCATTTTATTTATTTTAAATTCAAATACAAACAATTATTTGAAAAGTAATGACAGTTCATCGTAACAGCAAAAAGAGAGGATGGGAAAGGGATTAAAATATTATGAAAAAATGTTGATCTACGCAGAAAGCCAGTAAATAATATATATAAAATAAAAGTATATACTTCTCCACCGTTATCCAAATTCCTCAGCGATCGATGTATCACATCAAATAATAGATGTCCATAGCGGTTCCCTACATAAACAACCCTTTTGTCTTGTTCCATGCTCTAAGCCTTTCCCTCTCCAAAAATAATTCAGTCTCTTTCCGTAGCACAAGTGTATTGCTTTTAGCTGCATGTAGGTTGAGTCCCACATGAACAGTGAGGATAGAAGCTAGCGAGTTCATTATTTTAATAAATATAGAAAGAGATTTGTCTCGCGTAATTGATGTTGGTCCCCTCCAACAGGTCACTACTATCAGATGTGCATAGGCAGTCCTTGCTTAGTTGCTTTGCATATGGCAGTGTGTAGCCACAACTGCCATGCAGTGCATCTAGTTAATATTAATATACATATTATATGGCGCAAAAATTCTATACCTTTCATTGGCTCACTGCATATATGACCCAGCATTAATGTCAATATAATTGATTTATTTATCCATTATATACATCAAATTTCAGTCACATAATAAAATAAATGTTGATTGTATATACGTACAACTCATCTAAAATGTACAATTTTAGAATGAGACATTCATGTGGAAAAGAAGAGCTAGGTGCTTGCCTCTTCGGCTTTTCTCATTTAAGTGACAATTATTTGCATAAATAAGATAACAAGTTTGTAATCTAATAGTATATACTTCATGCCTATATTAATTAGATTGGCACTTTAGTAACAATTCTATAGATGAGTAAGATATCATGACAATATATGCTTAATCAATTAATTAGATTGGATCTTCCTAAATCTTTTAATATCCAAGTTAAAAGGAAATTGAATTCTGCAAATGTAAATCTAAATTTCGCACTAATTCTCCTATAAATTTCCGTTATTTATTAGTTATAGACCACTGCTCGTTGAGTTTTATATTTAATTATTTATTAGTTCTAGTTATTTTATATCCATAATTCACTCTTTTTGAATAAAAATTTTATGACATCCTCAAAAGAACATTTACAAAACTTAAAAAATATTGTAATATACTACGGATATTTGAAAAACATATTGCCTAAATGAACTCAAGAATTAATTATTAACTGAAAATTATATTGTTTACATGCATACAAGAATAAACATAATTTTAAAGTTTATTACAAGTAATGGTGTAATAGAAAATCCTGCATAGACAAAGAGCTGCAAGCCCATTAGTTCACTATCACATGGCCAATCATCTCCTTTACTTCAGACTGTATCACCGGTCATTTCAACAATCTGACACGGCATTATCAACAGAAAAAGGATCTACTTTTTTTTTTTTTACTAACACCACCAACAACATGTTGGAAAACATGGTCCCTCATTGTTCTTTGCTCGTTTTTGTTTTGCTACCATCCTTAGTCAATGTAATTATGTAAACATTGGATCTCTGGTATTTACAACTGCTATATATAATAATTTTAGGCAGTCTTTTTGTTTGTCAAAAAGAAAAAAAAAGTTAACTACTTCCTCAAAAAATGTGCTAGATCACCACAATTGCACTGACTAGTCTTATTAAGGTACATACATTTATATATTTTATTGATTACTCATACGTTATAGGCTGTTTCTTAAATTGTACATTAGTATCTTAGTGGATCTAATTCTATTAAAATTTCATCAGTTATTTTAATTATCAGAGTGTATATTAGACTTATTAGTAATCTTATGCATCAGTGGCGGTTCGCCTGCAATTCATTTACCTTTGTTGGAACTTATGGCCGACAACCAAGTACAGAACCAATAAATGGCAATCACAATTGATTAATAACTGGATTGTACACTGATTACTGTCGCTGGAAATGAAAAAGAAAGCGCATATGCATTATGTCAATAGCAAAAGACATGTTGATATTTCAAACACTGTAAAGAGATTGACCATGGCTTCACATTGTTCATAACTCCGTAACATACTGGAGCAGTTGTTATGTAATAACCGCTCTTTTTAAAGAATTTCGAGGTTGCCATCAATTCAAAGAAAACATCTTACTTCAGAAATGATATAATTCTGAAATATTCAGAATTAATGTCTTAAACAATTAGCAAATTGATAAACAACTATATATGACTCATTTAAAATTTTTTACTTTTTTTTTTTTTTGAGAACTCTGTATGTGATTAAATGTTGCTGGAGAACGATCACGGCATTCGTCTTGGGCCCTTTGGCTAGCCACATATACATAAAATCAATTTGTGAAGGAAGGTGGCGTTACTATATAATGTTGAGTTATGATGACGAAATTCTTGATTTATTTTCATCGTTTCCTTAGGAATAATACCAAGCTCCCAAAACTCAATACACCCCCCTTTTTTTTTTATTTGGAACGAAGCGCTGTTTGTTTTTCCTTTGGAAACAAATGTCTTTCGTATATGATCATATTTTATTCGCCGTGTTGTTGCTGTTTAAACCCAAAAAATTCCACAGGAAACTTCTCTTACTGTAACATATCATGACCGAATCTAGTATCTTTCCAAACGCATTTTCTTTATTTAACATCACAAATTCTTAGGAGTTACCGAGTTGGTTGGCACATATATTCTATGGTTTCAATGCGCACATATATACACACACACACAATGTAAGGATTTCCATAGACAGGCAACTACAGTTTGACGATTCCAAAGTCTTTAAAGAATTTGTATCCTGTTGTGGAATTAATTATTATGCACACGGTTAGCTACATATAAACTTTGCATAGGTTCTCGAACTGAGCACTATTCAGAAGTAAACTTTAAATGACATATCTGTGTCCATTTTAAGCGGGAGCAAATTTAGTGTCATCACTTTTAATTGCCGTAAAATACTACAAATTTTATATTTTATCAATATTCAAAAATTTTAAAATTCACTTCTAAATCTAAACCGTTGATCTTGTTCAATTTAACAAGCAATACGTTTCTATATAATTTTTATAAAATTTAGAGTTGATTTGATACTCGATCAAGTGGTCAACAAATAAACAATACTGGTTAACTACGAATAATTAATTCTAATACATTCATCATTTGATCACTTAAGTGAGTATCAAATTGACTCAAAATTTCATAAAACTTATATGAAAACACATCGCCCATTAAATTGAATAAAATCAACGGTTTAGATTGAACGTTTGGATTTTAAAATTTTTAAATTTGGATAAATTATGAAATTGTGACATCTTGTGGCACCCAAAAGTGATAGCACTAGAACACTGCTCTTTAAGCAGAGATTGAGATTGAAATACTTGAGATCATACTTCAGTTTGATTTCATAAATTTTAATGCAAATCATATTCACAAGCTGCAACATTTGTGTGTTAATGTATAGATATAGATCACTCAAAAGCTGGTTAAATTATTTATCGTTGTCATTTTAAAAATAAGTTATTCAAGAATAATCTTTTATACTAAATTTTGTCATACTAGTCTCAATATTTAATTCTTATTTGGCTCTACAAGTGACAAATTAAATAAGCAATGAAGTATGAGGATGAAGTCATAGCGATTATTACAACAATAATTGAAATGCCAATAGAAATAGTAGTAACAATACTACTACTACTGCTATTCTAATAATAATAATAATAATAATAATAATAATAATAATAATAATAATAATAATAATAATAATAATAATAATAATAATAATAATAATAATAATAATAATAATAGTAATAATAATAATAATAATAATAATAATAATAGAATAACTACGGTACATCTTAAAGCACATATTAAACAGTGTTTTAAAGTTATTTTCCAAAATCTTAAATTCAAATGTAAACCAAACTGCACAATATGCTTTTCGTATTGAAATACCCTTAGAAACAATTTTTGTTTTTTTAGATTTTACAAAATCCTTAATTGAAAACATTATGTGCTCTCTATTTACAACAATTTTTGTAAAATCTAAAAAAGGGAAAAATCGTAAAAAATTCAAAAGAAATATAAAAATTTATTTCTAATAATATTTCAATACGAAGAACATATGATGATAATAGTAGTCACTACGCCATGTTTTATTTTTAAGACCGGTTAAATAGAGGCCTTTAGCACCGGATAGGAAGTGATACTAAAAATGAGTGGTGTTAAAAACATATAAAAAACCAGTGTTAAAAGTGCGGTGCTAAAAACCAGCCAGAATTTGAGATCCAAAAGTTATGCATTATTAAGACCGATTTTTAACCTAAAACCGGTGATAGTTAATCATTAAGACCGGGTTTTAACTTAAAAATCGGTCTTAATAATGTGCTTATTTTAGCTATTTTCTATTTTTTGAATATTTTTAAGACCGGTTATTAAGCTAATAACCGGTCTTACAAATATCTTTAAGATCGATTTTTAGCTTAATAACTGGTCTTAAATTTTAATTATAAAAATATATATATATATATTTTTTGGCTAGCCCCATTTTTGCTAGCCAACAACCACATAATATTCATGCAATTTACATTGACAACAATCATATATATATATCACAACATCACATAATCATCTAACATACAACTCGCTATCCGTGGGAACATAAGGAGAAATGCCGCCGAATTTTTCTCAGACAACAAATTGCATCTAACGTACAACTCGCTATCCTAAATGAGACAAGAGTATTCAAAGAGCAGTACTACCGACCAGGAGTACTATCCGAGATTAATCCCTAATGGATTCATCTCGGACGGGCACGACCAAAAATAGGACAAATTCTGGCAATTTGGTCCTATATGACAATACAACTAATATATGCAAATTGTTAGTTAAGTGCTCAATTTTAATTTTAATGGTTAATTACTCTTAATTAGCCAATTTAAGCATGCACAAACACGGATCTTGCACTTAAAGTCATTCACACAAAGAGAGAGTTCAAGGTTTATAGCTCTCTTGATATCGTAATCAAGAGGCTTGAACCGGCTAGGTTGTAGGTGATGCGCGCGTCTAGCTCCTCCTTCGTGCCAAACTCGTCCTCGAGTCCACCACGAAATTAACCAAGTCCTACAAGCTTTGCTAGAAGCTACAAGGTCTTGGCTAATCCCAAGCGTTCTCGCCTTCTTAATTCTCTTTAATTAAGTGAAGAGATTATGGTGCTCAACACATGAGCTAAGGTGGATGAGAGGGGAGAGAGGTGGCGGCCAAAGAGAGGGAGAGAGGAGGATGGTGGCGGCCAAGGGAAAGGAAGAGAGAGAGAGGAGCAAGGAGCCTCCACAAGGGTTCTTTTATAAAGCTCAAACCCTAGCAATAAGTTCCCTTTATTTACCATCATGGCACCTACCTACCACCTCTATTGTGGCCGGCCATATATGGGCCCAAATGGGCTTTGCAAGCTCTCCAATTTGATTATTAATTCAACCCATTCAATCCACTATTTAGTGCTCTTCATTTGGGCTATTTATTCAATAATAAATATCGGCCCATTAATTTAATATAACTATTTATATTAAATTGTGTTGTGTTGAATAATTATTAACTAATTAATAATTACTATGGGATTAGCTTATGCATTAAATCATTTCGATATGATCCGTTTGAATTAATTAATTATATCGACATATAATCAATTAATTAACTTATCATATTTTCACAAAAGCACACTGATGCAAATAAATGATTAATGCACTGTTTGGTTATATTTCGATCTGTGTGATCCTTTGAGGATTTATGCTAAGTTGGACATGGAATTAAATCGTTATTTAATTCCAATAATCATAAGCGGTATCTAGCAACACGTTATGATTCTCAATTCGCATAAATAATGTACTGCTACAGTATTTAAATCCTGCATAAGAGAATAAAAATATATCTTTATTTTGATTCTTATGTCTCACGATATTATCGTATAATCCAAGATATGAATGTGTCATTCTTGCAGATTATACGTTTCTTGATCTAGAGTTAATCGCTTAGTTGCGCACATACGATCCAACTCCATCAAGGGGCCCAAACAGATATCGTCACTCACTAAGTGAATTAATGAGGGACATACGGTTTTCTTGATGATTAGCTTTTCCCCGCACAATTCAAGAGAACGTAAATCAAGTCCGTATAGCAGCCCTTAACGGGAATCAACGGTAGACAAGATTTATAGAACCTATCCTCATGTGGAAAAGACAATCATCTCAAACTTAGAACCAAAATCATAACGAAATAAACAATGACACATAACACAATCCATATGTTTATTTCGTTGGGTCATGTCCTGTTCTATGTTCCATAACATACACATATGCAATTAAGTTGGTAACTCTTTACCTATGATTTATAGAACTTAATCATCACTTAACTTGCATACTAATCTTATATGATAATTAATGTTCCTTGTTAATTATCAAGATTATGGACCGTTTAGATTTATTATTGTCATTCTAAAGAATGATCCACAGAGATCTACAATTCAGATCCTCAACCTGAATAATCTGTCAATAATAAACCTAGGAACAG
This sequence comes from Rhynchospora pubera, assembly GCA_028095005.1. Lineage (NCBI taxonomy): Eukaryota > Viridiplantae > Streptophyta > Magnoliopsida > Poales > Cyperaceae > Rhynchospora > Rhynchospora pubera. The sequence continues at coordinate 326,467,726 of CM051460.1, forward strand.
ATGATAAAATATCATCCATAACATAAACTAATATCAAATTATTGACTTCTAGGACATAACTCTAACACAAATGCCAAATTACAATACAGATAGTCCATATGCTGGAGTCGTTTCTCAAAATCTAAAATGCATACAGTCGATTCGAACCTTTCAAATTGTTCTCCATATTGAAATCTCTTAGGAAACCAAAATTTATATTTTTTCAAATTTTTTGGCTATATATTATGCTATTTAAAAAAAAACATTGTAAAGAAGTTGTAAAGGAGCATTTCTGACCCTTCAATTTGAAAATAGCATAATATATAGAAAAAAATTCGAAAAAATATAAATTTTACATATAACTGTTCCCTTATGAGAAACTCCATCTCTCCGTCACCAATTCGAAAAATAAAACCACTTTGATTTTTATTTTCCATTCAATTTCGTTATTTTCTCCGATAAAATATAACCTATTTGACTACGAAGAGAGATCTAATCATCCATCTAATTGTAATTTGAGTTCTACGTCACGATAGTTGTCGTTTCATTTTTTCTAAACCATTCGTCAGATAATTAGATTTCTCTATAATTTAATTTTTGCATTGATTGATTTAAAAAGTCATTTGGTTTATTTGAATGAATTGATATATGAGAATTCTGACTGATGTATTTTACGAGTCAACGGATCTCTGATGCAAACTGATTTCATATGGAATGTAAATTGATATGAAATGCGAAGCAAAATCACCTAAAGAGGGATTCATACTAATGTGAAAAGTGATAAATTAATTTGGTAAAATTTAAATCCGTTGATTTCTGTAAAATATATATTTATTTATTTATTATTGATGTGTGGATTAATCTGATCAGTTGATATTTTGTCATATAAATTGATTAAAAAAACTGCGTCTTTAAATAATTAGTTAATTTTGCAGCTTACTCTTCGTTTTATCTTTATTTCTTATGACGTAGGTTGATGCAAAAGATAATGTCTCATCTCACTCTTCGTATTTCGGATACGGGATATGGCAGTCAATTAATAATTCTGAACACCACCACGATGCATGGTGATGACAAAGACGACAATATGCTGATGAAAAAATACCAAAATTGAAGATTATATATACAAGTAATGATGATTTAAATATAAACAATAAACATCCATATTGCGTAGTCAGACTTATGATGATCGTATCTATATGGATTAAATGGGGTGCAAGATTTTCAACTTTTGGTATTATCACATGATCAATGTTAGTATTAAGAAATATCATATTCCACCTTTAAAAATTTCGAAATAATTTTTTGTTGACCATCAAAGTTACAAATTATATATAGAGGATTGTTAAAATGCTATGCATAGCACGGATGGTATTCGTGCTACGGATTCGTTCTTGCATTTCAGACTTCAAACTACCGATCCAAACCGTTCATTATCTTCTACATATTGAAATCTTATTAGAAGCCAAAATTTACATTTTTTTTTACTATTTTTCTCAGATTTTTGAAAATCACTGTTATTGAAGAGTCAAGAATTTATTAGATTAAGTATTTTAAAAAATCTGAGAAAAATAGTAAAAAAATTCAAAAAAATGTAAAATTTGATTTATAATGAGATTTCAATTAAGTATTTTAAAAAATCTGAGAAAAATAGTAAAAAATAAAAAAAATGTAAAATTTGGTTTCTAATGAGATTTCAATATAAAGAAGATAATGAATGATTTGGATTGGTTGTTTGAAGCATGAAATGCAAGAACGAATCCGTAGCACGAAGGCCATCCGTGCTATGCATAGCATTTTAGCAATCCTCATTATATATATATTCATATCTATCAACTCTTAACGCCACGTTTACCAAGGTTTTAAAATGAGATTTTTTTATATAACCGTAAAAAGTTAATTTAGCTATTCGATATTATATTAGTGATATATATATATTGGAGACAAAACAATGTGTATATAAAAAGAAATTATACAATATATTGGCCTATCATGTCAGTTATTTAAAAATTTAAAATATAAAAAATTAACAATTCAAAGGTAAAATAGACAAAATCAAAATGTTAAAGCTAATCAAATTAGGGATTGGTATGAATTTGTATTCGGCTAAAAAAATTAGTAAGTTGAATGATCCATCCGTTTACGCTATCAAATGCAAAATTTTTCAGAAAATACATAACTAGAATTTCAATTATCTATGTCGGAATGCCAACGTATTAGGATTCCTAAATCAAGTAGTTTTAAAAAATCATTAATCTAATTAATTCTGAACTGTTCAAAAACAGTAGTTTTTAAAAATAAAAAATATTTAAAATTTTCGAAAAAAATGTAAAAATGTGTCTGCATGGAGATTTCAATAGAGAGATCATATTAGACGGTTTGGATCGGACATTCTGAACTAGATCTAAGAGTTTTGATCTCAACTCACCGATCCGGCTTTATTTTCAAGTATGAGAAAAGATATGGGGAGGGGGGGTATTTGAAGGCGCAAAATGTGAAATAATCAAGAATAAAGCAAATAGTTAGGAACAGTAAAACATGCATAAGCTCATAGATGAAAAGAGATGCTGTCCACAACAGGAACACGCCTGAATTCAATGGCAGCACACAGACCTTTCTACAGCCTACATCCATTTTCTCTTTCCTAATACACAAGCCTCTCTTTACTCGACAAGTAAACTGAGAGAGAGAGAGAGAGGAGAGAGGGGGATAGAGAGAGTGCAGAAACCCTAACAGTAGGTGCAAGGACCCTAGGAAAGCGGGCGCCTAGAAGGGAGCAACGCCCATGTTGGCAACAGCAGCGGCGTACAGACCCTCCTTGACGAAAACGTCGTCTCCTTCCTGAGAAAAATTTATAAAAAATGACAACATACACAGAAATTCCAATAAATGCCATTACAGATTAGCATTAACTTGCTCAGAGACGCAGGTTTAGATGCTTAGATTAGGTTTTCGTGCTATTTTCGAGGCACAATACCTGCGGGCGAACGCTGCTCTTCTTCAGTCCTTGATCTGGCATCAATCCAAAATGGATGTGTGGGAAATGTGCCCACTGGAGAGGATAAATAAACATAGATTATAATTTGAATGATATATATATAGTGAAGCAATTAATTTGAACGAAGAATTAGTAATAAACCCTAACCACGCTACAGAGTGAATACGAATAATAAAGAGGGTTTTTTTAAAATGTTATAATATTGCAAAGTGTTTACATTCTTTGCTGCTGCGCTGAAGGCCTCTCTGTGGCTGATGTCAGGATTCCCTGCCTTGATTCTTTGAATTTCTTCCCTGTTCACAGAGAACTCTCTCTCTTAGAATAATGTGAATTCTCTTTTAAAGAGATACATACAATATTAAAAGAATGCAATGGAAACTATATATCAATTTTTGTCTCACTTGATGAATCGGTTATAGGCTGATGGAACTCTCTGGCGTTTCTCCGGAGCTGCACCATGAACATAAAGCTTTTTAATACAAAAATACCGTTGATTGAAAATTATTAAAAAAATATTTATAGAGAGAGACGTGATTTGGGTGGTTGGAAATGGATCATACAGTAAATACATTAATTATATGTTTTTTGGAATATATGTTGATGTGGCAGATCAAAAGACAATAAGCATTATAGAATATATATATATGCACATCTTTACCTGAACTCTTTCAGAAACTAAATATACTGAGTTGTACATATTATTCTACGCTTCTATACCACTTCTCTACCTTCATTCCATATTGTAGTGCACATAAAATATTCACTTTGTTGGGCACGCCATAATTGTTGGAAAATGGGAGACGGAAAGTTCATGAAATTCAGAGGAACAATACGACATTTTTTTTTTTTGAAACAAAATACGACATTTATTATTTATTGCGAATCAGAAAGTCATCCTTATCGACAATAGATGGATAAATAGTATTTATAATAGTGTCGTAGATATCATTTTGACTACTACACACACACGCGCACACATACACATAGAAAACATACATACTAAGGAACCACATACACAGAATAAGTATAGTGCATGAGAGAAAACGAAAGGTATGTCACTCTCACTTCAATGTATATAAAATTTTTCCAGCAGCTTCTAAAGAATTAAGAAAAGAGAAAAGGGGAAAAAATAAATAAACACAGAGAGAGAGGGAGAATAGTAGTTTATGTACGTCTATTAACCACAGGAGTTTGAGGTGGCTCTGGCTCGGGGTTAAATGCCTTAATTGGGTGTGGCGCTTTATTGCTGCTTGTTAGGCTGCTTAGATTAGACGCTTGATCCATCAAGAAGCTTGGAGGTTGGTATGGCATCTCATCCTACATAAACACACAAAGATTTTGATTAAAAAAAAAGATATGAAAAAAAACATAAAAAGATGGATAGCATGCAACTTTAGAAGGATACAATAGCAAGTGCCAAGTATAAATATAGCTTTGGAAGGATGCTCTACCAAAATGCCATGGGAAGGAGAAAGGAATGCATGTCCGAAATGGAGCTGGTTGCCGGTTGGAAGTAGAAGTCCCCTCAAGTTAACTGAAAGAAGGTTGGTACAGTGGCCGCATCGCACCGTCACTGTCTTGAATAAGCTGCTACATGGCACCCCCACCTACAAAGAAAAGGAAAAAAAACAGAAACAAAGATACTGTCAGCCATGTAAGAAAGAAAGTTGAAGTTTTAGGAGTCCTACAATTTTCTTTCTTTTTTTGAGGGGGCAGAAAGGAATCGAAAAAAACCGCAAGGATGGTGTCACAAAAGTTGCAGTGGACATAGCAGAGCTGCTCGGAAGGGGACTGAGTGATGTGGTCCAGGGAAAAGGCAGATGAGGAGGATGACATGATTTGACTTGATCTGATTTGATTGATTCCCCAACAAAGTATAAAGATAGAGAAGGGAAGCAATTTCTTGATTTGATTTGATGCCTTGATTTGATGCTTTGAGTGACTGCTGATTCGGTGGCGCTGGGTCTCGGATCTGTTGTTTCTTTTTTTATTTGAGAATGGGAGGAGATGGGAAAGGGATGGGATGTTTTTTGGGAAAGAAAGAAAGAAAAGAAAAGAAAAGAGAGAAAGGAATTGCACAAGATGCTCAGAGAATGGGAATGACTGAGAAGTTATAGGTCTGGGCAAAGTGCCAAACCCCCAAAGCATCCTCCCTGAGTCTCTCTAACAATTACAGTGCCAAGCATGTACATCTACCATCATAACAGGTTTGCTTATTAAAATATATTTTTAATTTATTACAAACTATTTGTGACAGCATAATGAAGGGACTGAATATGTGGTGAGAGCACAGTCCTTGAGTTACTGTTCAGACCCAGCGATCGATGAATAGGACTGATCCCATGCTAGTACATTTTTCAAGTGGTCCGGGGCATATTGTCTCCCTGTCGTGTTATGGGTCTGATGTGAATGATTTGCACATGCTTTGACGAAATTAGTGAGTAAAAATGGTAAATTCTTCTTCTTCTTCTTCTTCTTCTTTTTTTTTTTAAAAAAAAACTAAATTTGCAGGTTTTGCATCGTAGTATAATACATGGACCGATAGTGAAACATATTTTATTTAGACAGCATATATATTTAAACGGTTAAACCCCAATATCTCCATTGGTTCAAGGATCAGCCAGATGTCTGATTAAATATATGCAAATAGTTTTATTACATTTTATTGGATGATTCAATGTTATGATTGTATTTTGTTATTGACGTTTCCTAAAATCCAATGACAAGGATAAAGATGTAATTTATAATTGATGTATATGTGAAGTTGTGAACATTTCTTCGAAAAAGTTATGGAGTGTGTCTTAAATGTTAAAGAAATAAATATTCCGTAATCCTGTTTGTTTGGATGGTTAAAATTATGTTTTGAATTTTCTATATATCATAAATTATGGTGTATTGAAGAATTTATACTGAATATTTGAGATTTCATATGCTCGCCAAGATTCGAAAATTAATACTTGATTATTACCACATTTCACAATATTTGTTATTATGAACTCTAATTTATATTATTTTACGATCAATATAAATCTTCTTAATGAAAAAAAAAATACATATCATGCACTAAAATTACTATATAGTATATATTGTCTGATATATAGATTAACAAAATTAGGAGAATTTTCCTCATTTTTTCCTACCACTCCCGGTAGGTCTGTTAATTATTTCAAGTATAGATAAATAAAGTACATACACTATCGTACTCGTTCAAAGTAAAAGTTTTCTTTGTCATGTGCTTTTTAGTGCTTACCTACCACGAATTAAATTTACCGCTAAATTTGTTTTCTTACTTGATTTAGGACAGCAGTTACATCCATAATAGAGGGGTCGCGTTCGACTAAATTGCCTTATTGAAACATGAGAGTACAAAGACGTGAGCTTGTGTCATTTTCTCATTAATAAAATCATATATTTTTCTTTCTAGGCTTAAAAGCCACTTGGATACCCCATTATATTTAAGCATTCCGTAATTGAGCCAATCAAAGTCACTAACTATCTAAAATAAATGCATGAGTAGGATGAGGATTTATATTTCGCGAACGGTCAGAACCGGCAAAACTAACAATTGCTCATTGAATTAGGTAGTGATCAGCTTTTGTTAAAAATAATTTTTGTATTTATCAAATTTTTATGTAGGGAAGAGACGTACTGTTCTGAAATTTCTTTCTTAAATACTTAATATCTGTCTTTTACAATTTATAATTTCCAAAGGTTTAATTTCGCTTCCTATGCATGTATAATCGTATTTTATTTAAAAAAAAACTACCTAACAATGCAATAAATAGTCACTATACTCATTTTCTCTATGCAACTAGGGATGAACATACGACATATATATAATATTCGCTTTGACCCATATTCATATTCGAAAAGTAACGGATTTGGATAGTAATATTCACACCCGAACGGATACGAATGCGTGGATATGGATTTTAATAAACGGTTACAGATAATGATATGGAAATCAATATTGATGCGAATACAAATACATATAATTATCCATATTTGTATTTTAATACTTAGCAATTTTGATCTACTAATGCTTTGATAGGCATGATATATTTTTTTAAAAAATCTTAGAATATATCACCATGCTTACTCTTTACAAATTGACTAGAAAGAATATTTTGTGATCAATTTTGTCGAATTGATAAATTTCACTATTTTTTTTACAGTTTTCTTTTTGCTTGGGTGCATTAAAGATGTAGATATATTACTTTGGTTCAGATGACAAATTTAAGGGGAAATTGTTTTTATGCCACTCCAAAAGAAGGAAATTGTGAAAATGCCACTCAAAAGTTAATTCTTCTATAAATGCCACTATGACCATATAAAAGTGCTACATGAACCCCAAGAATTGTCCCCAAGAAGAACCAGATGGTATAATCAAACCTGAAAAGGCCGACCTAGAATATTTTTGAAATAAAAGTCATTTAAGAATAAACCAGTAGAAATTCTAAAAATCCTTATAAAAATTTTTATTTTTCCTATGAGCGATTGGCGCCTCAGCGCGAACAGCACAATTTGCAGAGAAGCACTCAAAGCAACCGAATCAATCCATTCACCGGCGGTCGGTTTTGTCAAGCCACAGGACATAACCGGGAGAACAACAGAAGTCCAATTTAAGCAAAATAACACAATCATACAATTGTTGCTTAAATTGACTGAACAAATCGAGGATCTGAAGGTAGCAGTCAAAAGGCTCGAGGCTGTGAAAGGGAAAGAAGGCACTCAACCTGACGACCTGACTGACTCTCTAGACCAGATCCAGCAACAACTTCAGAAGCTGAGCTTAGGAGAGCCCAGTAAACCGGCAGTGCCAAAACCGAATGGCAAACTTTTTGTATTCAAAAACCCAAAAGAAATATTTGAAGCCGAGAAAAAGAAGGCAGCATGAGCAGAACGCAAACAACAACAGAGGCAGCAAGACCATCAGTGTCAGAAAGAGACACAAATCAAACCCCTACTGTTGAAGATCAGATCCGTGGTTATCGCCTTGGATCCAGACTTAGATTTGAGGCTCAAAGAAGGCTCCCTGGTCAATCTCGACGGTACCAGCGAAGCCTTGAGTCACAAATGAATCCTGATGCTGAGCTCAACATCTCCCAATACAGACGAGCACAGCAAGTCCCAGCAGAAACTCTCTACCAAGCTGGATGGTCAGAGAGCAGGCACCGAGTATACCAACATTACTCGGATGAAAGAACGTTGGTTACAGATGGCCAGCAAGTGGAGCTGCCGTTCATCTCTGAAGAAAGTTTTAACAGACTTTTGCAAGAAGGGCTCCAACATCTGCATATCGGACTAATTATGGTTCGATTGTACACGTTGCATAGGCGAAGTGCAGGTGTGAATGCACTAGTGTTAATCAGAGACACTAGATGGCGAGATGATAGAGCTGTCATCAGCTCTATGGAGATTGATCTCACATCTGGGACGCAGTTGGCATATACTGCCCCAGATATGACTCTAAGTATCCGTGACTTCAGAGATCACATTCAACTAGTGATTCAAACTCACGGGTATGAAGGATGGCAAGGTGGAGAGAGTTATCTTTTACTCTCAAGGTCTCTAATTGGACGACTGTCCAATACAAGCCACACAAATTTCAGATACAATGTTCAGAACGTGGCGGACCACCTAGCAAGTCGAGGAGTTCGGGCCATCCCTGGCTCGCAACGTACAACCGCAGAACTCCGTGGAAGGCAATGGCTTGTGAGACCAGCTGTCATCTCACAAGCTCAGAATCCCCAAGTAGCACGAATCCGAGCAAGGACAGACGGCTCATTATCCGTCAGATTTGCGGGGTATACAACAACAACCCCTGAACAAGAAGCTATTCGTGGAGAAAATGATGAGGAAGAACTCGAACAAGAATTCATTAATCTACTCACACTAGATGATGATTGGCCATATGAAGATGATCCAGAATTTCCAGAAATCTATTCAGACCCTGAGGAATTCAGTGAAGATGACGAGACTGAGCAAGATGATGGTTCCTTATTAGGAAAATGGTTCTTGGCAATACTAAAAGCCGAACAAACTGAACCAACAGTTGAAATGCTGGAACCAATAAACCCGTATCAATGGTTTGCTATTGAGCAGCTAGATAGCGAAGATGAACTCGTACAAATGACATTTACAGAGTTTAATTGGCTAGAAACCATTGATGCAGAAAGTGAGTGGTTTGAGGAACAAGCCCTCATGATGACTTGTCAATGGGATGAGTGTCTCGCACTTTTTCAGTCCAACCACGGAAGATCAGATAGTCCCCCATGGGGCGAAGAAAATGCGGATCAGATACCCCTCGAGCATCTTGAGACCCGTCGTTACTGCCCATTCCGAACGAGCGAAGGGCACTAATGCGGTTCTAAGTACCTTGAGAGTTGATTGTTTGTCGTAGGTCCTTTTTTTCCAGTAGGCGCAAGCCCCTACTGTTAATTACCTCCGCACTCAATTACGAACTGAGCTAAGAGCACCTCTAGATCGGGATAATCGAAGTTTAGATGTCATAGGTGGTTAAAGTCCATTTTAAATAAAAAGGATAGTGTCTTGTGTCTTGATAGGGAGTTTCAGGGTAGAGGAAAACAATGCAGAGAGGCAGTTATCTTAACAGAGCCATGCAGACATGAATGGTGTGGTTTAGTTCTTTATTTTTACATTTTTAAGACATTTAGGTTGCTTTTACTTTGCTGTTTCAGGCTTAGTGCCGTTACAGAGATTTTTGAGTTCGATACTAGGAAATTTAGTATCCTAGATCAATCCTCAATCGTTTGGAGATTTAGAGATTTTGGGATTTCGTTCAAGTCTTGAGTACAGATGCGCTATGCCTTCTCTTGACATGAACTTGGATGATTGCCACTGATTGACCTTTCTTCTAGTCATCTGGGCATCAGGTTTCAGTCTGTTTCTGGTCAAACATGCTGTGAACTTGTAGAAACAGGCTGTTAGATTTGAGTCCAACGCTAGAAAATAGGGTATTCTAGGTCAGTTCTCAATCGTTTTGAGGAACTTAGGGATTTTTGGGGTTTTCGTTCAAGTCGCGAGTACAGATGCGCTATGCCTTCTCTTGATAGGAACTTTAGTGATAATTCAGAATTGACTTTTCCTTTTTTTTTTAATCTGAACATCGGGAGGGTGTCTCCTTCAGGGCGAAACGCGATGCAGTCTTGAAGGGACGAACTTTTGACTTTTAAGACTTTATGTCACTTTAGACTTTGTGTCTCTTGGGTCACTTTTAGGCTTTGTGTCACTTTGACTTTGTGTCATTTTTAGACTTTGTGTCATTTTGACTTTGTGTCACTTTTTGACTTTGTATCATTTTGACTTCGTGTCACTTTTTAGACTTTGTGTCATTTTGACTTTGTGTCACTTTTAGACTTTGTGTCATTTTGACTTTGTGTCACTTTTAGACTTTGTGTCATTTTGACTTCGTGTCACTTTTTAGACTTTGTGTCATTTTGACTTTGTGTCACTTTTAGACTTTGTGTCATTTTGACTTCGTGTCACTTTTTAGACTTTGTGTCATTTTGACTTTGTGTCACTTTTAGACTTTGTGTCATTTTGACTTTGTGTCACTTTTAGACTTTGTGTCACTTTTAGACTTTGTGTCATTTTCAAGTTTGGACTTTTAATTTTGCATTTTTAGAACTTTGGACTTTTGAGTTCGACTTTTAAGTCTTGCATTCTAAGCTAGCACTTTTGAATTTTGACTTTTGAGTTTGACTTTTGAGTTTTGGTTTTTCAGACTTTGGTTTAAAGTTTGAACTTGGTTTGAACTTTTGAATTTTGGCATTCTGGACTTGAGTTGGACTTTTGAGTTACGACTTTTGAGTTTTGGATTTTCAATTTTTGGTTGGAATTTTGAGTTTGGACTTTTAAATTTGCACTTTTAAACTTCCGTGTTTGACTCCCTTGGTGATGTTTTTTGTTGTTTCAATTCTGCTCGCAAATTTTTAATGCTTGATTGTACCTGTTGTTCAGAACACGGAATGTAAGATGTACCTGCTGTCCAGAACATAGAATGTTCAAATGTACCTGCTGTTCAGAACATAACAATGTTCAAAAGAGACTTTTATTTAATTTCTTTGAGGGACTTAATTTTATTATTTTCCATTATGGCCGTCCTTTAAACTTTTAATTTTAAAATATTTTGTTCTTTAGTGTTTTGGCATGACACGATACATCAAAATATTCCTCACATTTTTCTTGACATTTTGATATTTTATGAGAATTTTTCTGACAGTCTAGCTATTTTTAATGCATTTTTGAAGTTTCTGCTTCGCAAAATTTCCTGATTGGTTGAGACTTTGGTGTTTTGTGTTGTTTCTGTCAGTGATTCATTTCACGCTGGCCGTCACAGAAGATCTGGTATTGCGTAGAGGGGGTTGAGTCCCTTGATTCGGGTTCGGCACTGTGAGCCACCGAGCCTTAAATTCAAATCGTCTCATGGTCCACGCTGTCAGAGGATGTCGGTTTATGCACCTCGTCCACTCAATTCTTTACCTCTTGAGCCGTTACATCTGGGATCCATCTGTTCGAGGCTTTGTCAAGATTCGTGTTGGTCAATTGCTCCTCCTCGATTTGACTTTCGCCATGGCGAAATGGGTCAACCCGTCGGAACTTCGCCGAGTCATTCCCGTGGCCTCGCTGCACCATTGTTGACATGAGAAGGTTGTATAGGATCGCCTCTCCTTCCTTCGTAAGCTGATCCTTTTAATTTATCTTTTCATTGAAGTTTTCATTAACGTTTCACTTGCTCCACGAATTCAGTTTGGGGATTAAATTGGTGATTTCTAGGAGTTAGTTGAATGACATTAGTGAGGTATTTCCACGTTTTTCATTATCTTCACTAAGGCACTGTGCTTATAACGCAATTGATGACCATACGTGGATTTTATGCCATGCTTCTCATCCCTTCAGAGGACTTTGGTAACATCCTATTTTGACATATATTTTTTCTACTTAATGTTACCTTGTGATGATTTGGGACATACTTCTCAAGCATTACTGAGAAATGCCACCCCTCCTTTTTCTTTTGCTGTTGGTCATGTCTTATATTTTTTTATTTGGTCTCTGCCATTTTTCATGCACACTTTTAAATAGCCCAGGTTTCCTTATCTTTAATTTTCATCATTACCTTAGAATTTATTTAAAATGTCACTCTATAATTCTCTCATTTCGGGTTCCCTTTCTTGCTATATGTTATTCATCATTTGTATTAGATACTCCTTGGTTTGGTTTCTTTAGGTACTTGGGGGCTGGTACAGGTACAGACTCACCAATACATTGGTACCCATGATTACAAAATGATTAGAAAATGGAAAGACTAACTTTCTTTATTGATTCCCAGAACTCAACTCATACCTTTTGACATGAACATTCTTTTGTTTTACTAAACTTAAACTTATTCCTACATGAGAAAGATGATAATGCGTTTTAGACCCTGAACTTGTTTATTATTGTTATTATATTATTATTTTTTCCCCTTTTTTTTTTTACTCTATCCAACTTGGGATCCTAATTCACTGTATAAATCAGAATTTGGGCCATATTATGAGGGTGGAATCTATGTCACGCTCCTCACAACCAAGCTGTCTTCCTGATTTTGGACAGTGTTTATGGATTCAAACAAAACACAGAAATTGAACCATCCTCTTTGTTTTGAAATCTGATAAGCATGAAAACTTGATTACTTAGGGATCTTTTGTCTCCGGACCTTTTGACTAAAGCAAACAAACATAAAGAGAACTTACATGAATGTAAACTACACTTACATGCATTTTAGAGTGTGTTCTGACACTTATGCTTTTATATGAACATGACTTCTATGTTTTGAACAAAATGACTCTATCCCAACCATAGGACTAACCAATTTTATTATGACAGGGGCTTGACCCATTAAGCCTTTACTATAAGCTGTGTGCATGACAAACAAAAATATAATGATAATCATGGCATGAGCATTGGGAATATTAAAATCAGAAATTAGCATAGCATCCATGGAGGTGGAATCTAAGTCACGCTCTCCATGAAGCTAACAGCCTTTAACTACACATACTGACAATAAAAGGATTATGCTAATGCAAATTACTTCTATATGCATGCCTCTGGAGACACAATTGATGTTCATAGGTGTGGAATCTATGTCACACTCCCTATTAATATCAATGCAAACTCCACGGAACAAAGCTAGGAAATAAAGGAAAGCAACAAAAAACACAGCAAATGCATGTAGTATCACTTTATTCACATATATTTTTTTTTGGAGGCCATTGCAAAAGAGTTACATCTATTACCTTGATTGCAAAAATAAAACTTGACTTCCTAAAATGACAGAGTTTCTTTACTACTAAAATTGGCCTCCCCTTCTTCTTAGGAGGTGCTTCTTTTATAGGAGATTTCCAGGGTTTGGTGATTCCATCATCATGACAGGTGGCAACATCTCACTTCCTTGGCACTTGATGAATGGTGAAGATGCATAGATGGCAAACCGACTTTCTCTTCTTTTTCTTTCTTCACTTGGTAATTTCTACTATCCAATTTACTTCCCAATCACCTCTTGACACTTGGCAGTGATCAATTATCAAGAGGCCAGTAGTATAACATTTTTACTCATATCTCTGGCAGGTGGGTCCCGGTGTCATTTGGTATTGGATGGGATAAGATCATACCTCACTGCTTTCTATGTCTTGGGGATGAGGTAATGACTTGGCGCCAGAATGGGGGTGTACAGATGGCATTCATCCATGCCTTCATAGGCAGTGGGTGGTTAAGATGATCTTGTGAAGGGATCAAATCCTGAGTCCCAATTTACAGCTAAGTAATAGGCTTTTTTCCTTTCTCAATTTGCTTTTATTCTCATAACTACTGGAGTCATCCGTGGTTAACACATAATCTCAATGATACCCTTCAATACATGTGCATTTGACCCTTAAGTAGAGGGGTAAAAGCGGAATTGAGACCCCAGTGGCCTATAGCTTATCACTGAGTTTCATTTGGTTGGTTAATCCCTGGTGTTTGCTGTTTCACTCAAATGAAAAGGGTGTTCCTCTTTGTCAGACTTGAAGGGATGCTGTCGATTTTTCATTGGTTGGGGGTTAATTGGTTTAGTGCATATGAAAGGCATTTCTGAACAGTTCTAAGCCTTACTAGTTCATCCCATTTAATTATCATTTCCTTTAACTGTCTTTAAATTTTCTTCTTGGATGTTAAGGGAATGTTAAGGCTCTTTTACACCCTCAATTAAGCCTTTAATTTGATTTAATTTCTGCCTAATTATAAGCTTGTCAGACAGTGTAGTATACTAGAGGGGTAAGATTGGGATATTGTGCTTTTTCATCTGTTGCTTATGTGCTACATTCTTTTGTTTTTTTCTGCATGTTCCAGATCTGCCCCTGGGCCCACCAGAAAGAATTCATGCGTTGCCTTTGATGATTCATGCTTCCAAGTCTGTTTCATTTCCTCATCTAGTGCCATGGGGAAGCACCTTTTGTATATCATCCATCCGTTCAATTTGTATCTTGTGGTGGGATGTATGCATCTTTTAGAAAGTATACTTCAACCATTCTCACTACATCATGTGCTTCTGCTCCTTCCTGGGTGATACTGAGCGATTTTGTACTATGAGGGAGATAATTCCATCATGCTTTTTCCATCAACGGCCTCGATTGAAGCGGTGACCTCACCTCCTCCTGCCAAAAGAATCCCTACAGCAGTAGGTTTCCTTTTCCAGGTCGTAGGTTGCAGAATAGAAGGACTATGCTCTCCATTTCTTCTCTTTTCACTATTCTCTTGCTCTTTTTCCCTACTGGACCTCTCCAGTCATGGGAATCAGCTTGCGCATGCATTTCTCTTCTCCTGAGGTTCTTTTATGTCATTCACATCCTTTGTAACACTTCTTCACCCTCAATTAACATGAGCAGCATCATTCAGTGAGAGTTCCACCATGCCTGACATTTCTGTCAACCAAGACCTCCAGTAACCCCCCTTCTTTTTCTACAATTAGCCTCAATTATCATACATTCCCTTCATTCTAAAGCCGCGCTAGCACATCAGGTGTTTCAATCAGCAATTTTGCTAGGTAATTTTACATTTCTGTTTTTCCCAATTTCTATACTGTTCCTGCCATTCGCCTAATTCGCTGTCTGTCGTTCCCCGTGTTTGACGTCGTTAGGATCGTGGTGGAGTCATCAATGCAGCGGCGCAGTCCATTGGAGTTGCGGCGACGTGCAGCGCCGGCGAAAGGTGCAACCCTCGCCAGTCATTGCTCTCTCTCCTCAGGTTTGTACTTGCTCTCTTTTTTTCTTTTCTTCTGTTAACAGACTGTGGGTCCCGCTGCGATGAGCCAATGGACACTGGACACCTGTCCCTCTTGCTCGTAGGATTCGGGCGGGTGTTAAATTATCGGGTTCCGTTCTGATTTGATCCAATAAGGAAAAGAAATCGGATCCGTATACTATTTTTGATTGGGCTTCTCCTTTGGCAAATTAAAAAGGAGGGCCCATCTATTTGTCTGTCGGCCCGGTCGTATTTTTAATGAAAATTTCGGAATTGGGCTGGGCTGGACCGGAATGGCATTTTTATTGTCAATTGTAGAACCCTTGATATTTCCATGTACAGGTCAAACTTAATGTACGGGCTTCCTCTGTGCTCCGTCTTGGTCATGGTGTTTTGTTATAGTCGTGCCATTTTAGTAGAATATAGAGGGTTTTCAGATGTACGAACATTATGTCTATGCTTCATAGTCATTCAAGAAGCCAATTTTTCTTTTCTCTCTTTTTTTTGTGTAGCATTTTTTAGAGGTAAACAAATGCCCCCCACCAGAGCGGGTTGTGAAACTTGAGTGTGGAACAACTTGCTCTGGTGCCCCTTAAATTTCAAAGGTATTTGAGCTTCTAACGCGATTTTTTTTTTTGGTCATTTGCAGGAGGTACAAGGCCTGTTGAGGAAATTTACAGCACCGTGCCTCGATTTGACGTAGTCAGGAATGGTGTGTATGGGCCTTCTGACGAAGCGATTGATTCATACTTCAAACGTTATCTGGACCCACAAGGAATCTACAAGCATCTTTACCCCAAGTGGCGACGCGTTATTCTTCACGGGAGGGATAATTTTCATGGTTTGCTACCCCGGCATGATCGTTCTCCTCTGTATGCTGATCACACATACCCTCATTTGAGGCCTGACCCACCTTCTCTTACAGAGGTACGTCCCCACAGCCTTGCCTATGATTCCTTTGTGCCTGGTGGTGAGTTTCGCCGTGCTGGCGGGGTTTGTTCTTTTGAGGGTTTGTTTCTGGGTCCTACCGGACGGGTTGGTTCTTCCTCAGATTATCATTTGTTGAGCATGGAGATGACAGAGGGTCATGTTATCCCTTGGGCTCCCGGGGGTTTGAATGTTCAGGGTGAGCTCCGTTGGGTTCCGGGGCAAACCGAGTGGACTCGCTATATGATGGGGCATATGGGGCCGAAACTGACTGAGTTAGAGATATTTGGAGGAGTTACATTGGCCTTGTTTAGGTACACTTGGGATCCAGTTATCCTTCGGGCCATGGCCACCAACTGGAATTACATGGATAACACTTTTGTTCTTGAGGATCGCAACGCCACCATTGACTTGAACCAGATGGTTCGTTTGCTTGGGGTTCCCGTGGCGGGTCTATTTTATGAAGAGAGGATCCCGCCAGAGTTTGAGCTTTATGGTGTGGATAGACGTGGGGATTTCTTCCACAGGGATTCTTTACGGACTGTGTTTAGGATTTATTATGAGATAGCTATGACCCGTTCTTCCCAGGGTTTGAGCTGTGATGTGCCTTTCAAAGATTGGGTTGGTTATTTCATGGATAAGATTCCGCGAGAAAAGGCCGTGGGGTTTGCTAGTCCTTTGGAGCCTGTAGTGCCTGGTTTAGATAAGACTTATGTTCCCGATCAGTGTGTTCCATGGGAGGATCTGAGTTCTCATTCTTTTGATGACGAGACCATCCTGACAGCTTATCTAGCATGGTGGTTGTGCTACTTCATAGTTGTCATTGAGCCGGTGGGTCACATTCGGCCAGGGGTTTTCGTAGTAGCTAATGCATTGGCCCGGGGTCATAAAGTGTCCTTAGCCACAGCAGCTTTGGTGAATACATATCGGTCCATGCGAGAGCTTACTTCCTCCAGAGATCCCTCCAGGGCCTATGTCACTATGCCATTACACATATTACATGGTTGGTTCAATGTGTATTGGAGTGGGTGCTATTCTTCATCTACTTCGCGTGGTGTGCGGAGTTCGATGCCGGCTCTTAGTCTAATTGCTGGCTCATCAGTTCATCCTCCTGATCAGCTCACTGCTCATTACTTTTTCACCAAGAGTGATCGTTGTATCACCAGTTATCGCCCTGAGGCTTTTACGGGCAACTGGCCATCAAACACGGGCAAGATGTATGAGTTTGAGGATTCAAAACCTCCTAAGAAGGGAGTTCCACTGAGGTTGCTTTCCCGCAGGAATAAGCGTTCTCGAGATTATGCTATTAGCATCAGAGAGGGTTGTTTGATCATCCGACTAGGTGCGAGGATTATCTCTGAGGTATATAGTCCTCAGAAGTGCGCTTGGCAGTTTGGGTATGATCAGGATACTCCTTCTTCTGCACTTTCTGACCCTCCCAGTAGCGTTTCTTTGGCCTATTGTGCTGATTTGGCCGCTTTTTCTTTACGGTTGGGGACTGGGATTAGATGTGTTGTTCCTGGTCCACAGAGGATGGGGCGCATGACTGCTGATCATGATCGCTGGTTCAGAGGATGGGCTAGGGTTCCTCATTCTTTGAGCGCTGAGATATTGAGGGAGAGGGTTTACCCATCTTCTCGTGTTGTGCCTCCAGGCCTGGATGCTTCCCTTGGTGGTTTCAGACCTCTCAGAGGCTCATACGGGATTGACGGTTGTCTGCTAGGCTCATCTCAGGTTACAGAGTATGTTGAGCCTCCTGTGCCCCTTGACGGCTCCTTCCCAGGTATTTTATTGAATATCCTATTTTGTTTCATTTGTTTGGTTATGGTTTTGTATGCTCATTTGGTAATTTTCTGTGTGCAGGTTTTGGAAAATGGAAGTTTGGTCATTTCTTTTTCAGAGTTGAGCGTGCCTTAGCAGGTGGATTTCTTCAGGCTGCTATGCAGGGGCTAGATAGCTATGAGCATCTCTTGATGTTTTTAGGTATTTTAGTTATATCACATACTATTTTCCTTGTTGATTTTGTTGTTCCCAGCGTTTACCCTATTCCTTTTTGTTTTCAGATGATGCTCTTCCTGAGACGGGAGGTGCCCTCAGTCCGATGCATTCCTGCCCCTCCCCAGAATATCCAGAGCAGCAGGCCATAGAGGCAGCCAGAGATGAACTCAGGAAGCGTCGTCGTGAAAGTCCGGATCCTTCAGAAGAGTCGGGGCAGTATGTAATCCGCCGTCGGACAGGTGAGGAATTAAGTTCTGATTTCCCCATGGAGCCTCCTTCCTCTTCATTCCCTTCAGGTATGCGTCTTCGTTCCTTTTTTTTCTTTTCCTTTTTCTTTCTTTTTTTGTTTAGTGTCATGACTTACATGTCGTTTTAGATTTTCTAGGCTCTCTGGGTTGGGGAAGTGCCTTACATGCTGAGCCTCAGCCCATTGTGGAAGAGGTCGAGATGGAGGGAGTTCAAGTCGAGGCAATCACCGTGCCATTTGAGGAGATCCTGCGCCCCAGCCTGATTTCTCCGGCTTCATTTATTCAGGATAGTGACTTTCCGATTCCGGATGATTCCTTGGCTATCGTTGCTGTCACTGTCCTCACTTGTGAGCGTGCTCCGACACCGGTCATTCCCTTGGCACTTCGCGGTTTAGGTATCATTTGTTTACTCAGCTTTCATCTGATTTTCTTTTAATTTCTTGCTTCATAGGTTTTGTTTGATTTAGGTCGACTTCCCTACACTATGATGGTTTTTGGTGTTGAGTTATGGGCCCTTGGACTGGGGGATCTTTGTCATATGTATCAGTTGTCGGTTCGGAGTTTCGTCAGTGTAGACGAGCTGCTCAGAGGTCCTATTCCTGACATGGAGTTAGAGGTTCAGGATGACGCCTTCTCTTTGGTTTCTGCTTTGCCAGGTATCTATTGGCGACTTGTTCTGTTATCATATTTGCCATCTCTTTTTCTAATCTCCCTCTTTTTGACAGAGGACCCAGTATCTGGCGGCCCCATGGATGATCACATGGTTCAGCTCCTCCGAGATCTCTTCTCTCCTGAGCTCGACATGGCACCAGCTTCACTAGACGAGATGGTATTAGATTGTGTAGAGTGGGGGGCCCTCCTGGCTGGTCCTTTCCCGGCTGCGGGTTCATCCTTTACAGCTATGATGGATTTTGTCTCCTCCCCGGACACGGTATTGATCGAGCCGATAGTTGAGATGTCGGCTCGTCAGAGAGGTGTTGGTTCTGATGATGACTCGGAGGGAGCTTGCACGGGTGTAGTGTTAGCCCTTCCTTGCTTTGCCTCTCTTGTGGCGGATGCCTCTCGAGAGGTTGAGTTGATGATGGGTTTCTCTTGAGTAGGGGTTATGTAGCGCGTTGGCGCTTTGTATCTTTTCTTTTGCTATGGTTTTAGTTTTAGACTTGGTTTTAGTCGGTCACTCCTGACCTTGTAGCGGCTGGACTTTCTGATTATGTGATGTTTTGGACCTTTGTTGGGCTTTTGATTGCAGTTGATTTATGGGCATGGATATTATATCTTTGGTGTCATTGGGCTCATCATTTTTTCATTAAGATCCTTGGATCGCGAAGCGATCATGTTCCTTGCAAACCGCCACGCCTCTTGATCTTTTGCATTTATGGGTAAATTCGAGAAGACGTACGCTTTCTGGTGCCCTAATTTCCTTTATATATATAGGGCATCACGTGCACGTATCTCGTATCATTTTCTTCCTTTTCTGAGCTTTTCTTTCTCGGACTTCATTTTCCATGGCCGGTGTCATAGATCCGAGGAATCCCAAGCGTCCCAGGGATGAAGGTAGTTCCTCTGTCCAGAGCACACCTCCTACCAGGCCTAACTGGTCGTATGACCCAGGTAACCGCCATCTGTTCCGGGACGACGAGGCTTTTGAGTGTTATCAAAGTAATATTGGTGAAGGGGGGCGTGAAGTTTCCACCTGTTTTTTCTTCCATCCTCAGGGGCGTTTCACTACCCCTTACATGAATTTAATAACAGGGTGGCTTAATGCCTGGAGTCTCCACGGCTTGTCAAGACTTGACACTCCTTACCATCCGGATATCACCAAGTTATTTTATGCCAATCTCCGCGTCACCTTTGACCATCATGGCATTCCTTCTGCCTCTTCCTATCTTTTCGGCATGCTTTTTCACATAGGGGTTGAGGATTTAGCTGATTTGATTAGCGCCACAGACACTTTATCCGGCTTGTCGGTTTATGCCTTCGGGAGTTGGCCTCGCGAGCAAGGGACATACCGGGGCCATTGTGAGTGGTTCAAGATACCCAGATCTGAGGCAGGTTCTGAACTGGTTTCTACTGCGCATTTGCCTGCGCTTCACCGGTAATTTTGTTATTTATGTGTTTTTTTTTTGTTTTGTTTCTTTTCGTTTGTCACCGAAGGATAGGTTCATGACCATGGAGTTTATATGTTCCTTTCAGGTTATTTTTCTTGGTTATCAACTACATCCTCTTTCCTCAGGGTGAGCTATCAGATTTGACTCGCCCAGGGACTTTGTTCTACCTTCGCTTATTGCTTCTCAAACGCGGGAAAGCTAATCTTCCTAGCCTCATCCTCCAAAACATGCATTATGTTACGAGGTTTCCCAAGGGCCATTTGCCTTATGGGAGTTTAATCGAGGCCTTGATGGAGCGGGCTCAGGTTCCATTGCCTGAGACGCTGTGGGGGAATCCGATCACTGAGCGGCATATCCTGTATCCGCGCAACCTGCTCTTAGATTTGACTTCCTTTGGGTGGGTGGAGATGGCTCATGGCACTCTGGTCCCTGACCCCAACTACCCGGTGAACAGTCATATCCTTCATAGGTTTGCTGCTGTGAATCAGTATAGTCCGGTAAGAGAGGCTTCTCCCCCTTCTCCAGATGGCTCAGCCATTGAAGAATCTCTTCCACTCCAGGAACACATAGACCAGCGTTTTAAGGAGCTAGATCAGCGATTGGAGAACGTCGAGGTGGTGCTTCAGTCAATCCATAACACTTTAGAGACCTTTGCAGGGGCGATGGCCGCAGCTCAGGCGCCTCCAGTGCCTCCGATATGAGGAAGTCTTGGATGTTTGACCATTTGGTTTTGTTGTTTTCATTGCTTCATTTCGTGCTTCTTTTTTTGTTGTTGTTCAAACTGTGGTAATTTTGGATGGTTTATGTCTGGTATTTTGATTTTATGGTTTGATTAGGGCAATCTGGAAGCCTAATAACTCTTGGTCTGTTGATTCTGGTTTGTGGACATCTGTTGAGGTTTATTAGTGATTTGGTTTAGATTGTCATAGATAGCGACACCAGATATCGCTAGTAGGACAGATATTTTTGTTATTCTCCCTGCTCTTTGGTTACGGCAGCAAGGAACATACCGGTGGGGTTTGTCTATTCTACATCATTGCCTCGGTAGTTAGGACCATTCCGGTGGGACTTGTTTGCTCCATACTATAGCTCTGGCATGTAGAATAGACATTCTGGGTATAGCACGCAGTGGGACTTTGTGCGTCATTTTTGTTGGTTGTTTTTTTTTTGCACGGTGATAAGGGACGTACCGTCGGGACTTTTCTGTTCCATATCACTCTTTTGATGTGGTGAGATGGGGTTTTCTCCTGGCTCTTTGGGTACGGCAGCTAGGAACATACCGTAGTCGGTGGTTTAAGGCCCAACACGACCATGGGCCCCTCTGGGTATTAGGATCTATAAGGCCTATTCCTTGACATGGTTGGCGGACATCAGCCGTGGTATTCTCCGTTTTCAGAGGGGCTTTTAGGCTCGGTTTGGTCTTCATTCATTTTTTGGTAGGTTTCGGCAAGGATTACATTTTGAGTAGACAGGTTGTCTTTTTCAATCTGTAGCTGTTGAGGATGTGGTTTTGACTAATCCCATGGTAAATTTCACCTTTTGTGTCTTAATTTAGAGTTCAAGACACAGAACTTTTGTTCATCCTTTAGTTCGGTGAGATGAACAGGCACCTAGTACTTTGTTCAAAGGACAAAGCACAAGACTTTGGCCATCTTTTTTGGGTAGGTGTGATGGACAGATCACCGCATTGTGTCTTAATTTAGAGTTCAAGACACGGAACTTTTGTTCATCCTTTAATTTGGTGAGATGAACAGGCACCTAGTACTTTGTTTAAAGGACAAAGCACAAGACTTTTTAGGGTCGTATTTTGGGGTGTAGGCCATTTGTAAAGGAAATGTTCTATGAACGCCCATAAGGACAGAACACTCCTTTTACCTTGGCCCGGTGGGACAGGACATTTTGTGTATATTTTTAGAAGTTTCGGATTTTTGGACTTTGAAATTTATCTTTGTCATTTAGGAATTTGAGAATGTTTAGGGAGATTTGGTTTTAACTTTTTATTTGAGTTATATTTTAGCTTGGTCTAGTTTCTTTTGGTCATATGCTCTTATGCTTTGGAATGAGATGCATTTTTTTGTTGGACTTGGATTTTATTTAGGATTTCGACTTAAGGTCATTTTAGGGAATTTTGAAGGGTTTGTTTTATTTAAAGGTTAATTTATTACTTTAGGGTTTTGACTCAGGGATATCCCATAGTGTTCAAAGGAACGGGGTACCCTGTCGAGCCTTGACCCGGTGGGACGTGAGAGATTTTTTTTTTTACCTAAGTGAAGAGGTGGTTGACCGCCTCGCAATTATCTGCCCAGTCGGTTTGTCGGCTGCTCTTCCTTTGATTTTGGTGAATTGTGGAAATGTTGGGGTAGTTTTGTCCATAATATTTCTTCAGGTATCTCCCATTTATGGAGGAGACAGGGTGTTTTCCATTTGAATCTACGAGTAGGTAGGCTCCGCCTTCATATGCTTGTTCTATGACATAGGGACATTCCCAATTTGGTGCAAATTTGGGACCATGGTGTCGGCCGAGGATAGGTCGCCTCAAAACCAACACTAGTTCTCCTTTCTTGAACGTTCTGGGTCTTGATAGCTTTTCATAAGCTCGCGTCATTCTGGCTTGATATAACTCCAAGTTTTGTTGAGCTGCCAGTCTCTTTTCATCCATTCCGTCCAACTCTTGCAACCTCAGTTGCGTTTGTTTAGTCAGAGGGATTTGTGCTGCCATAGCTACTCTCAGTGACGGGAGTTCCACTTCGATTGGTAGGACTGCTTCTGCCCCATACACTAAGGAATAGGGTGTGGCTTGGGTTGCTGTTTTATGAGTGATGCGGTATGCCCACAACGCCTCATGCAGTTTCTCATGCCAATTTCTCTGATTATCTCCGATGGTTTTACGAAGGATCTTGATCAATGTTTTGTTGAAGGCTTCCGCTAGTCCATTGGCTCTTGGATTGTAGACAGAGGAATATCTCCATTCAATTTTGTGTTTATCGGCGAAGGCATCAATTTTGGCATTCTTGAAGGCCGTCCCATTGTCAGAGATTATTTTCCTTGGATTTCCATATCTATAAAGCACTTGAGTGGTGAAGAACCTGACCACATCAGCGGCCTTAATTTCACGGTATGACCTGACTTCGGCCCATTTGGAAAAATAATCCGTAGCGGCCAATATGAAGCGGTGTCCGTTTGAGGCTGGTGGGTCTATGGGGCCTATGATATCCGTTCCCCAGATTTCGAAGGGCCATGACACTACCGTAGGATGTAGCGCATTTGGGTGTTGGTGTATGAAATCTCCGTGAATCTGGCACATATGGCATTGCCTGGAGAAGTTTTCGCAGTCATTGATCATGGTGGGCCAGTAGTAACCCATTAGTTTGATTTGTACTCGCATCCGAGGGCCTGATTGGTGGGCTCCGCATACTCCCGAGTGAATTTCTTGCATAACTTGGTTGGCTTCGGTTTTCGATATGCATCTGAGCCATGATCCTTCATAAGATCTCCAATAAAGTGTGTTGTTCACATATACGAACCTTAGGGCTCTTTTTCTGATCTGTTCCCTAATGGCCTTGTTCACAGGTAATTTTTCTTCTTGGAAGTAGTCGAGAAAGGGTTGTCTCCAGTCCTCTAGGTTCGAACCCTCGGTCGTCATGACTTGTGTGATTTCCCTCCATTCTTTTTCATGTTCTCTTTCGAGTGTCTGGATGTCAGTAAACAGGGTTTCCTCCTCCTCGTTTCTTTCCTGCGGGAGACAGGGGGACAAGGATCTCCTGCGGTGAACCAAGACTTGGATTTCTTCCTGATTCGGGTCACTGAGTTCATTAGCCAATCTAGCCAATGCATCTGCTTTACCATTCAGTGACCTTGGAACTTTATGGAAGGTAATATATGTGAATTTGGCCATCAACTCAAGGGCCTTTTCATGGTATTTGACCAATTCTGGTTTTCTTATTTTGAAGAGGCCTTCGATCTGACTCAGGATGAGCTGAGAATCTCCATAGACTTCTAATTGCTCAATACCCATTCGAAAGGCAATTTCAAGCCCAGCTATTAGGGCCTCATATTCAGCTTCATTGTTTGTGCATGGCTCGGTCAGGCTCAGAGCATGTCGGAGAATGCCTTTCTCTGGGGTGACAAACACCAACCCTACACCTGCTTGTCGTTTTGGTAAGTTTGGTTTGACTGCTGGCTGAATGGAAGAAGATCCATCGAAGTATAGCTTCCAGCAAGTTTCATTTTCCTCTACCCGCATAGCCTCCTCATCAGGGAAATCGCATGCTAGTGGGGAATCATCAGGTATAGGATGAGCAGCTAGGAAATCAGCTAGTGCCTGTCCTTTGATAGCCTTTTGGGGCGCATATGTTATATCAAATTCCATCAGGGCCACAGCCCACCTTGCCAGCCTTCCAGTAAGCATAGGTCGGGTCATGAGGTACTTCAATGGGTCAGTTTTGGAGATTAATGTGACTTTATGGGCCAACATGTAATGCCTAAGCTTCTTTACTGCAAAGATCAAGGCTAGGCAATGCTTTTCAATTGGTGTGTAAGCATGTTCTGCCCCTACGAGCATTCTGCTGAGGTAATACAGGGCATTTTCCTTTCCTTCTTCATTTTCTTGGGCAAGTAATGCCCCCAGAGATCCGTCCAAGGCGGTGGTATAGAGAATGAGAGGTTTTCCCTGGATGGGTGCTGCCAATACAGGAGGTTTTTGCAGATATTGTTTGATATCATCAAAAGATTTCTGGCATTCTTCGTCCCATTTAAAGGGGACATCCTTCCTGGTGAGCCTGGTAAAAGGCTTGATTTTGCCTGACAGGTTGGCTATGAATCTCCTAATATACGCCAAGCGCCCTTGGAGAGACCGGAGTTGTTTGAGTGTCCGTGGAGGGGACAGTTCTTGGATGGCTTTGATTTTATCAGGATCAATTTCAATGCCTCGGTGCCGCACCACGAAACCTAGAAATTTTCCTGATGACACCATGAAGGCGCATTTCAGGGGGTTGAGTTTCAGAGTGTGTTGTCTCAACCGCTCAAACATCAGCCTCAGGTTCTCTAAGTGTTGTTCATGGGTATGGGACTTCACAACAAGGTCGTCTACATAGCATTCTACCACCTTGTGTATGAGGTCGTCAAAGATTTTGGTCATGGCTCTTTGGTATGTGGCTCCTGCATTTTTTAGGCCGAAAGGCATGACTTTATAGCAGTAGATACCAATTGGGGTACGGAAGGCAGTGTGCTTTTGGTCACTCTCATCTATTTTGATTTGGTTGTATCCTGAGTATCCGTCTACAAAGGAATATATCCCGTGGGACGAGGTATGGTCTGTTATGATTTCTGTCACTGGTAGAGGGAAATCATCCTTGGGGCAAGCCTTGTTTAAATCCCTGAAATCAACACAGACTCTGATTTGTCCGTTCTTTTTCTTTACTGGGACAATGTTGGCCACCCAGTCGGGCGTTTCTTCTTCCCTTATGAATCCAGCACTGACGAGCTTTTTGACTTCGGCTGTCACCTTTTCTTCTAACTCAACCCTCATTCTCCGGGGTCCTTGTTTGACTGGCTTGAGTTCTTTGTCAATTTTGAGTTTGTGGACTGCTATTGCTGGATCTAGCCCGGGCATTTCACTGTAGCTCCATGCAAAGCAATCTTGGTATTCCCTTAGCAATTTGGTCAATTCATCTTGCATCTCTTGAGGAAGGGAGGCGCTGATGAATGTAGGTTTTGGATCTTCTTCTGTACCTAGATTGATTTCTTTCAACTTATCGATGGTATTTTGACCACCCTCTTCTAATTCTTTTGGTGCATTTTTGGCTGCCAAAATGAATTGTTATGTTTCTGGAGGTTCCCCTTCATCTGGGGTTGTTTCGCCCTCCTTGATTTCAGTAATTGTTATGCGGTGGCAAGAGTGCTGTCGTGGTCTTTGAGGAGTATTTGACCCTGAGCCCTTGGTTTGAGTTTTAAATCCTAGGCCCCTTGTGTTAGCAATCTTCCCATTGAGTTTTACGACTTCATTAGAGTAGCCATTCCACATGTCTCGGAACATTCTTGCTCGCTTTTCGAGAATGGGCTCTAGGCATTGTGCCTTACGGAACAATTCAACCAACCGTGTGCTGGTGGTGTCTTGAAGCTGAGGGGGAATCCCTGTCTTCCTGGTTTCCTCTACAAGCCATTGTTCCCAGTTTTCGGAGTTTGACTCTTCATTTTGAGGTTCGATTTCTCCCATTTTGACAAATTGTATACTGGGATGAACAATGTGCCCTGTTTCAAGCTCTTCTATTTTGGGTGGGACAGTGAAGGTTTTGAACGGGATGACTTCTTCACTTTCCCGAGGTGTTAGGTCTTTACAGTGTTCTAGGGGTAGGATTTCTACGGACAGAGTATTTTGCTCCTCACCCTCACTGGAATGATTTGGTTGCATTCGAGTGGGTAAGTTAATGTCCTCGGCCGTGCCTTCCGACGATCCCGTCTCACTATCACTACCCAAGAGCATTTGTGATTTTATAGCCGCTTTGAGCACAGCATTTTTGACTGCTTCCTTCACAGTTTCAGGAGAGAGCTTTCCTTGTTTGGTGGCTGTCCCCTTTCCGGACTTGGGTTTGTAGTATTTAGCATCATCCAGTTCGGCTTCATGTGCCTCAAATGGCTGATCATCTCCTTTAATCACATATTGTTTTCCGTCTTTGACATATTTAATGCACTGGTGCAGGGTAGAGGGAACCAATCCGTTGGCGTGGAGCCATGGTCTCCCCAACAGTGCCTTGTATGTGGTATCAGCCTCGATGATGAAGAATTTGACTGGAGTGACCAGGTTCCCAAAGGTGATATCGATCACCGTGGAACCAAGAGCCTTTTGGTATTGGTGGTTAAACCCGTGGATCCGGATTTTATCTTTCTTTGTCTCTTTAATGCTGAGTGACAGCTGCACCAACGTTTTTAATGGCATGATGCTGATTGAGGATCCGGGATCAATGAGAACTTTGTTGATCTTCCTGCCATAGATGGTGCCTGTGGTGTACAAGGGTCGATTGTGATCGGCTGTGCCCGCCATCAGGTCCTCATCTGTGAAGGTAATGTACGGTTCCAGGTCGATCTGTGCCACCTCCTCGCGGGTTTCTTGGGCAAAATAGGCCTGGAAGCTGGCAGGGTTTTGCAGTGCATAGATTAAGGCATCACGCAGCTCCTGAGATACCATCAGGGCATCAAAGACACTGAGCAGTGAGGGGATTTTCCGCAAATGAGCGACCACATTGTAATCTCCCACGGACATTTTAGGCCTTCCATCGGACCTTGTTTCGCTTTCTGCTGTTGTATTATTTCTGTTTCTCATTTCATTGTTGATCGTTTCCCTGGGAGTTTGTCTCTCAGGTATCCTAGTGCCCGATCTCAGACTGACATTGCAGTGGTTTTTCATGTTTGGTCGGATTCGAGTAGAGACCTGCCGGACTAGATCGGACACCTTGTTTGGTTTTGGTGGCGGTTTGATTTCTCTTTCCTCCGTTTCGCTTTGGTCAGTATCACTCCCCAGTGGTCTGACTGCAGCAGAGTTGATGGCCAGCACAACAGGCTCCTCTTCTGGGCTACTGTACTGTAGTTCCCCTTCAGTATCGTGTTCATATTCAGAGGTAGTTTCCTCGTCAGAGGTTTGAGAGCTTGTACCCCGGGTTATGGCGCGGCACGCTTCGTCTTCCGTTTCTTCATCTGACGGGTCATTGTCATTCCAAGACCATGTCAGGCATTCCTCTCTGGAGTGCCCCCAGACTTGGTGCTTTCATATACATTTTTATCCTCCTGTAACTGGCCGGCTGGCATCCCTCCAGCGCTTTATAGAAGGCATCATCATCTTCTTGTGAATTTTGGTTCATGACTGCGGAAGAGAGAACGGCCTGTGTAGCCTCCTCTATTTGCGCAACCATTTCTGTTTCCTCTTCTTTAGTGAGCTTTTCCTCTTTTTCTCCCGAGTTATCCTCCGGGTGTGCATTTATTGCCAATGCTGAGATGGCATTGCAGGAGACTCCACCAGAGTCGCCACCTCCTCTTTCCTCATCACTGTCAAAGTTGCTACCAAAATCGTAGCTTTCATCTTGGCTGGGAGGGTCTGGGTCAGACCATTCATATTCCTCATTGGTGAAACCGGGAACATCTTGGGCATTTTGGGTATCGGTTGAGGTGGAAGCCTCTTTGTTTACTTGGTTTCTTACAAAACTAGTCACAGCAATGGTTTGTTTCATCAATTCAGACACATGCTCTGCTAGTATTGCAATGGTTTCTGGTGGAATTCCGGATTCTCCTTTTTTCTTTGGTATGACAAGATTGAACCCCAGATTCTTTAGGCTTGGGACACCTTCTGAATCTAGACATTCATCATGAATATCTACGAACACTTTACGATCTTGGCCATTGATCTTGAAAGGTAGGGTCATTCGGTCCGGCCTCTTTCCTTTGCGGATAAGGGCCTTATCCAATTTCTTTATTTCAAGGATCTCTTTCTTTTTCTTTCCTGATTAGGCCATAGGTTGAACAGTGACCGTCGACCAGGTATGTTGGGTTGGGACTGAGCTGGATGATGACTCAGTGAAGTTTTGTTCATTTGTTGTTGAGGTTTCGGGAGGTCTGGCGCCTGCCTGTGCCGGCTCCTGTTGGTCAGAGGGTTCTTCATGTTCTCCCTCATGACCTGAGACATGATGGCATGCGGCCATCCAGAACTCCTCTTCTTTCTTTTCTTTTTCTTCACCTTTCAACTCTTGCCACACTTGTCCGCTAATTTGAGCAGCGACCTTGGGGGAGATGAAATCAGCGAGGGTTGCTTGTGTTGGTTTTTCTTGATCATAGGGATCTTCGACAGTTTCGGGAGAGGTTTTCCTCCAGAACGCCTGTCTAGATCTCACATTACCCGTTTTTGCGTTACGGGTCATTGGTTTCGGTTGTATTTTCATTGGTTTGAGTCTTTTTGGGACCACTGGTATGATAGGGCTTTTCCATTTGAGTTGAGGTTCGGCCTGCAAGGCTCTCAACTTCTTTCTGGTGTTTTTGTTCAAATACACGCTCCATGTCGTGGGCGGTTTTCCGTCAGTAGTGACCGAGACACGACGAGAGCTGGCACTTGGGGTTCCATTTGAGACGGCATGAGGAGCTGGCTCCTGCCTGGCGTCATCATGGAGAGAGATTGCTCCTTCTTGGATTTTTTGTTCGAGCCAATCCTTAAAGACATAGCAATCCTCTATGTTATGACCCAAAACTCTGTGAAACACACAGTAGTTAGGGTGGTTTACTTTGTCCTCTTCCTCGGGCCTTTTGCATTGGGGCAATCGAACCTCGAGAACTTCCATAGCTTGTTTAAACAGCTTTAGAGTTTTCTCTTTTTTGAATGAGTAGGGCTTGCTTTTCAGCTCCCTGAGTGTTGGCCTTTGAGCCCTGTACTGTGGATTTCCATCCTTCGTCTCGCCATTCTTTCCCCATTGGGTATTACCAGTGCCTTCAGCCTGGTTAGTGACGGCTTTGACTGCCTTTGTTGTTTTGATTTCCAGCTTCTTTCCCTTTTCTTTGTCTTTTTCCTTAGCGGAATGGTACAGCTGGTTCATTTCAGGTTCCACTTCCTCGTATCGAGCAACCATGGCTACCAAATGTTCAAAGGTGGTGACATTGTGTCCCACCATCCATACTTTCATCGGCGCATGGATGCTGTTCAAGAGCATACGCACCGCCTCAGATTCACTTATGTTGGACTGGCATCCTGTGTACATGGTTTCCCACCTTGACACGTAGTCAGAGACAGACTCGCCTTGTTTTTGTCTGGCATTGACTAGATTGGTAACAGAGACCCTATGCGGGGTTGTCCTGAACCTTGCACAAAAGGCATTTGCCATTTCTTTCCAACTTTTGATGCTGTCTGCCTCGAGAGAAGCATACCAGTCAAATGCTACTCCAGACAGGCTTTGTGAAAATTGCCTTAGTAGCCATTCCTCCCTCCGAGCAGTGTTTCCACAGGAGGTTATGAAATGTGACAGATGTTGACTTGGGGTGATTTTGTTTCCAATCCCATCAAACACCTTGAATTTCGGCACTACGTGTCCCTTCGGGTAATCCAGCTGGTCAAACCTTGCAGGGTAAGGTCGTCCTGTGAAATTGACGGGCAGTTGAGTGCCCCCAATCCCTAGAGATTGCAGTTTCTGATCCATGGCCCTTTGCATCCTTTCCATCATATCCTCAGGGTCAATGATGTTGGTTTCCTTTCTTTCAAGCAACTCCTCTTCAGAGGTTTCACTGGAGCTGCTATCCTTTTCCCGCACTATTTTGGAGTGGGATTTCTTGGTTTTCTTTTTATTTTTGGATTTTGGTTTAGGAGCCATTCCTTGGGTTTCGGTTGATTTTGGCATGTCATTGTTTGAAACAGCATAGCTTGGGCGTGCTCCCTTTTTGGCCATGTGTTTCTGGACTTCCGCGCATGCCGCGGTTACCCGAGCATTTTCCGCTTGGAGTTGCTCAAGTTGCTTGGTTTTCTCTTCCAGCTCCTTGCGAAGCTGGGCCATCTCATCAGATATTTCCTCGAGGATTTCAATTTCCTCATCAACATCTTCAGACGAACTTCCGTGATCCGGATTTGGCTCCTCTTCATCGCTTGCGATGTTATCAGTGGTTTGTTGGACAATTTCCTCCACTACCGGGCTGCGGTTCCTGGGCCGCCCTACCCGTTTGGGAGGTTTAGATGCCGAAGCTTTTCCTTTCTGTCCTCGTGTTTCCACGGGGACACTTTCGGAGTGAGGCGGCTCCTGGGAACCTGTTCCGACCATACGGACTTCCGTCGTTTCCTCATTGTCATCCTCATCATCGTCAATTGACACATGGTATACTGAGACAGAATCAGCATTCTGCTTCTTCCTCATCACATATTTCTTTTTGGTTTTATTTTTCATCATCTGACTCGCCACCTGGCTAGCCAGAGAGGTATCTTTTCCTTTTGGCACCCATCGCTTGGTGCCCCCTGTGTTTTGCTCAGGAGCGGGGATGGGTTTCGGTTGTTTGGGCTTCCAAACCTGCTTTACCTGCCCCTTGGCCTTCATCGAGCGGGCATTGGGCTGGAGTGACGGAAAGGTAAGCCGGTTGAAGACTGAAGGCGGGTGGGCCACAGTCCTTTTTTCGGACGCACTATAGTCCGCGTCTCCTTCTCGGTTGTCCTCGCGATAGGGAAAGCGGAGCCTTTGATGCGCCGAGAACTTTAGTCTGTCCTTGATGGACAGCTTGTTGGGATTGGCAGGGATTGCAGTGACGATCCTGCGGGACTTGCGGGACCTTTTGACAATCCTGAAGGCCGCATGAATGGCCTCCACCGCCTTGTGTTTTGGGTGGGTTACTTTCTTTGTCTCAGAGACTGGGGCGTACATGGGGAGCTCCCAATCTTCTCTGAGGCGCATCACTTCTCCCCCCTTTTTGAGCACATGCAGAGGGGCGAAGGTGTTGCTGAGGGACAGATCAGTGATGGTATCAGGTTGTTGGACCAGGTGGAGAGCTTGGGCCCTCGAGATCCTAGTCTTCTTTTCCTTTTTGAGTTTCGGGGCTGCCGCCCCCTTGATGTGAGTGGTGGTCGCCCGACCCTTTTTGGTGCTAAGGGCAGGCTTTTCAGAAACTTTCACGGATGCTTCACCAGCAAGCATCACGGGAGAGATTTGTATGACAGCTTGGACGGGCACATGGAGGGTCCCGTTTGCTGCTGCCTTCCAGTGGCGAAGACGCTCGCCCTTCACGATTTGACTCCAGGTAAACATGATTCCTGCAATGGAGAGAACTCAGAGTCAATCATTAGTATTTTTCTTTGGATATTATGGACTTAATTCCACCTATACATTTAAACTTTGACTATGCCCTGATGAGAGGAGAAAAATGTCCCACCGGGCGTGCCAGAATCTGTCTCGCACTTTTTCAGTCCAACCACGGAAGATCAGATAGTCCCACATGGGGCGAAGAAAATGCGGATCAGATACCCCTCGAGCATCTTGAGACCCGTCGTTACTGCCCATTCCGAACGAGCGAAGGGCACTAATGCGGTTCTAAGTACCTTGAGAGTTGATTGTTTGTCGTAGGTCCTTTTTTTCCAGTAGGCGCAAGCCCCTACTGTTAATTACCTCCGCACTCAATTACGAACTGAGCTAAGAGCACCTCTAGATCGGGATAATCGAAGTTTAGATGTCATAGGTGGCTAAAGTCCATTTTAAATAAAAAGGATAGTGTCTTGTGTCTTGATAGGGAGTTTCAGGGTAGAGGAAAACAATGCAGAGAGGCAGTTATCTTAACAGAGCCATGCAGACATGAATGGTGTGGTTTAGTTCTTTATTTTTACATTTTTAAGACATTTAGGTTGCTTTTACTTTGCTGTGTCAGGCTTAGTGCCGTTACAGAGATTTTTGAGTTCGATACTAGGAAATTTAGTATCCTAGATCAATCCTCAATCGTTTGGAGATTTAGAGATTTTGGGATTTCGTTCAAGTCTTGAGTACAGATGCGCTATGCCTTCTCTTGACATGAACTTGGATGATTGCCACTGATTGACCTTTCTTCTAGTCATCTGGGCATCAGGTTTCAGTCTGTTTCTGGTCAAACATGCTGTGAACTTGTAGAAACAGGCTGTTAGATTTGAGTCCAACGCTAGAAAATAGGGTATTCTAGGTCAGTTCTCAATCGTTTTGAGGAACTTAGGGATTTTTGGGGTTTTCGTTCAAGTCGCGAGTACAGATGCGCTATGCCTTCTCTTGACAGGAACTTTAGTGATAATTCAGAATTGACTTTTCCTTTTTTTTTTAATCTGAACATCGGGAGGGTGTCTCCTTCAGGGCGAAACGCGATGCAGTCTTGAAGGGACGAACTTTTGACTTTTAAGACTTTATGTCACTTTAGACTTTGTGTCTCTTGGGTCACTTTTAGGCTTTGTGCCACTTTGACTTTGTGTCATTTTTAGACTTTGTGTCATTTTGACTTTGTGTCACTTTTTGACTTTGTATCATTTTGACTTCGTGTCACTTTTTAGACTTTGTGTCATTTTGACTTTGTGTCACTTTTAGACTTTGTGTCATTTTGACTTTGTGTCACTTTTAGACTTTGTGTCATTTTGACTTCGTGTCACTTTTTAGACTTTGTGTCATTTTGACTTTGTGTCACTTTTAGACTTTGTGTCATTTTGACTTCGTGTCACTTTTTAGACTTTGTGTCATTTTGACTTTGTGTCACTTTTAGACTTTATGTCATTTTGACTTTGTGTCACTTTTAGACTTTGTGTCACTTTTAGACTTTGTGTCATTTTCAAGTTTGGACTTTTAATTTTGCATTTTTAGAACTTTGGACTTTTGAGTTCGACTTTTAAGTCTTGCATTCTAAGCTAGCACTTTTGAATTTTGACTTTTGAGTTTGACTTTTGAGTTTTGGTTTTTCAGACTTTGGTTTAAAGTTTGAACTTGGTTTGAACTTTTGAATTTTGGCATTCTGGACTTGAGTTGGACTTTTGAGTTACGACTTTTGAGTTTTGGATTTTCAATTTTTGGTTGGAATTTTGAGTTTGGACTTTTAAATTTGCACTTTTAAACTTCCGTGTTTGACTCCCTTGGTGATGTTTTTTGTTGTTTCAATTCTGCTCGCAAATTTTTAATGCTTGATTGTACCTGTTGTTCAGAACACGGAATGTAAGATGTACCTGCTGTCCAGAACATAGAATGTTCAAATGTACCTGCTGTTCAGAACATAACAATGTTCAAAAGAGACTTTTATTTAATTTCTTTGAGGGACTTAATTTTATTATTTTCCATTATGGCCGTCCTTTAAACTTTTAATTTTAAAATATTTTGTTCTTTAGTGTTTTGGCATGACACGATACATCAAAATATTCCTCACATTTTTCTTGACATTTTGATATTTTATGAGAATTTTTCTGACAGTCTAGCTATTTTTAATGCATTTTTGAAGTTTCTGCTTCGCAAAATTTCCTGATTGGTTGAGACTTTGGTGTTTTGTGTTGTTTCTGTCAGTGATTCATTTCACGCTGGCCGTCACAGAAGATCTGGTATTGCGTAGAGGGGGTTGAGTCCCTTGGTTCGGGTTCGGCACTGTGAGCCACCGAGCCTTAAATTCAAATCGTCTCATGGTCCACGCTGTCAGAGGATGTCGGTTTATGCACCTCGTCCACTCAATTCTTTACCTCTTGAGCCGTTACATCTGGGATCCATCTGTTCGAGGCTTTGTCAAGATTCGTGTTGGTCAATTGCTCCTCCTCGATTTGACTTTCGCCATGGCGAAATGGGTCAACCCGTCGGAACTTCGCCGAGTCATTCCCGTGGCCTCGCTGCACCATTGTTGACATGAGAAGGTTGTATAGGATCGCCTCTCCTTCCTTCGTAAGCTGATCCTTTTAATTTATCTTTTCATTGAAGTTTTCATTAACGTTTCACTTGCTCCACGAATTCAGTTTGGGGATTAAATTGGTGATTTCTAGGAGTTAGTTGAATGACATTAGTGAGGTATTTCCACGTTTTTCATTATCTTCACTAAGGCACTGTGCTTATAACGCAATTGATGACCATACGTGGATTTTATGCCATGCTTCTCATCCCTTCAGAGGACTTTGGTAACATCCTATTTTGACATATATTTTTTCTACTTAATGTTACCTTGTGATGATTTGGGACATACTTCTCAAGCATTACTGAGAAATGCCACCCCTCCTTTTTCTTTTGCTGTTGGTCATGTCTTATATTTTTTTATTTGGTCTCTGCCATTTTTCATGCACACTTTTAAATAGCCCAGGTTTCCTTATCTTTAATTTTCATCATTACCTTAGAATTTATTTAAAATGTCACTCTATAATTCTCTCATTTCGGGTTCCCTTTCTTGCTATATGTTATTCATCATTTGTATTAGATACTCCTTGGTTTGGTTTCTTTAGGTACTTGGGGGCTGGTACAGGTACAGACTCACCAATACATTGGTACCCATGATTACAAAATGATTAGAAAATGGAAAGACTAACTTTCTTTATTGATTCCCAGAACTCAACTCATACCTTTTGACATGAACATTCTTTTGTTTTACTAAACTTAAACTTATTCCTACATGAGAAAGATGATAATGCGTTTTAGACCCTGAACTTGTTTATTATTGTTATTATATTATTATTTTTTCCCCTTTTTTTTTTACTCTATCCAACTTGGGATCCTAATTCACTGTATAAATCAGAATTTGGGCCATATTATGAGGGTGGAATCTATGTCACGCTCCTCACAACCAAGCTGTCTTCCTGATTTTGGACAGTGTTTATGGATTCAAACAAAACACAGAAATTGAACCATCCTCTTTGTTTTGAAATCTGATAAGCATGAAAACTTGATTACTTAGGGATCTTTTGTCTCCGGACCTTTTGACTAAAGCAAACAAACATAAAGAGAACTTACATGAATGTAAACTACACTTACATGCATTTTAGAGTGTGTTCTGACACTTATGCTTTTATATGAACATGACTTCTATGTTTTGAACAAAATGACTCTATCCCAACCATAGGACTAACCAATTTTATTATGACAGGGGCTTGACCCATTAAGCCTTTACTATAAGCTGTGTGCATGACAAACAAAAATATAATGATAATCATGGCATGAGCATTGGGAATATTAAAATCAGAAATTAGCATAGCATCCATGGAGGTGGAATCTAAGTCACGCTCTCCATGAAGCTAACAGCCTTTAACTACACATACTGACAATAAAAGGATTATGCTAATGCAAATTACTTCTATATGCATGCCTCTGGAGACACAATTGATGTTCATAGGTGTGGAATCTATGTCACACTCCCTATTAATATCAATGCAAACTCCACGGAACAAAGCTAGGAAATAAAGGAAAGCAACAAAAAACACAGCAAATGCATGTAGTATCACTTTATTCACATATATTTTTTTTTGGAGGCCATTGCAAAAGAGTTACATCTATTACCTTGATTGCAAAAATAAAACTTGACTTCCTAAAATGACAGAGTTTCTTTACTACTAAAATTGGCCTCCCCTTCTTCTTAGGAGGTGCTTCTTTTATAGGAGATTTCCAGGGTTTGGTGATTCCATCATCATGACAGGTGGCAACATCTCACTTCCTTGGCACTTGATGAATGGTGAAGATGCATAGATGGCAAACCGACTTTCTCTTCTTTTTCTTTCTTCACTTGGTAATTTCTACTATCCAATTTACTTCCCAATCACCTCTTGACACTTGGCAGTGATCAATTATCAAGAGGCCAGTAGTATAACATTTTTACTCATATCTCTGGCAGGTGGGTCCCGGTGTCATTTGGTATTGGATGGGATAAGATCATACCTCACTGCTTTCTATGTCTTGGGGATGAGGTAATGACTTGGCGCCAGAATGGGGGTGTACAGATGGCATTCATCCATGCCTTCATAGGCAGTGGGTGGTTAAGATGATCTTGTGAAGGGATCAAATCCTGAGTCCCAATTTACAGCTAAGTAATAGGCTTTTTTCCTTTCTCAATTTGCTTTTATTCTCATAACTACTGGAGTCATCCGTGGTTAACACATAATCTCAATGATACCCTTCAATACATGTGCATTTGACCCTTAAGTAGAGGGGTAAAAGCGGAATTGAGACCCCAGTGGCCTATAGCTTATCACTGAGTTTCATTTGGTTGGTTAATCCCTGGTGTTTGCTGTTTCACTCAAATGAAAAGGGTGTTCCTCTTTGTCAGACTTGAAGGGATGCTGTCGATTTTTCATTGGTTGGGGGTTAATTGGTTTAGTGCATATGAAAGGCATTTCTGAACAGTTCTAAGCCTTACTAGTTCATCCCATTTAATTATCATTTCCTTTAACTGTCTTTAAATTTTCTTCTTGGATGTTAAGGGAATGTTAAGGCTCTTTTACACCCTCAATTAAGCCTTTAATTTGATTTAATTTCTGCCTAATTATAAGCTTGTCAGACAGTGTAGTATACTAGAGGGGTAAGATTGGGATATTGTGCTTTTTCATCTGTTGCTTATGTGCTACATTCTTTTGTTTTTTTCTGCATGTTCCAGATCTGCCCCTGGGCCCACCAGAAAGAATTCATGCGTTGCCTTTGATGATTCATGCTTCCAAGTCTGTTTCATTTCCTCATCTAGTGCCATGGGGAAGCACCTTTTGTATATCATCCATCCGTTCAATTTGTATCTTGTGGTGGGATGTATGCATCTTTTAGAAAGTATACTTCAACCATTCTCACTACATCATGTGCTTCTGCTCCTTCCTGGGTGATACTGAGCGATTTTGTACTATGAGGGAGATAATTCCATCATGCTTTTTCCATCAACGGCCTCGATTGAAGCGGTGACCTCACCTCCTCCTGCCAAAAGAATCCCTACAGTAGTAGGTTTCCTTTTCCAGGTCGTAGGTTGCAGAATAGAAGGACTATGCTCTCCATTTCTTCTCTTTTCACTATTCTCTTGCTCTTTTTCCCTACTGGACCTCTCCAGTCATGGGAATCAGCTTGCGCATGCATTTCTCTTCTCCTGAGGTTCTTTTATGTCATTCACATCCTTTGTAACACTTCTTCACCCTCAATTAACATGAGCAGCATCATTCAGTGAGAGTTCCACCATGCCTGACATTTCTGTCAACCAAGACCTCCAGTAACCCCCCTTCTTTTTCTACAATTAGCCTCAATTATCATACATTCCCTTCATTCTAAAGCCGCGCTAGCACATCAGGTGTTTCAATCAGCAATTTTGCTAGGTAATTTTACATTTCTGTTTTTCCCAATTTCTATACTGTTCCTGCCATTCGCCTAATTCGCTGTCTGTCGTTCCCCGTGTTTGACGTCGTTAGGATCGTGGTGGAGTCATCAATGCAGCGGCGCAGTCCATTGGAGTTGCGGCGACGTGCAGCGCCGGCGAAAGGTGCAACCCTCGCCAGTCATTGCTCTCTCTCCTCAGGTTTGTACTTGCTCTCTTTTTTTCTTTTCTTCTGTTAACAGACTGTGGGTCCCGCTGCGATGAGCCAATGGACACTGGACACCTGTCCCTCTTGCTCGTAGGATTCGGGCGGGTGTTAAATTATCGGGTTCCGTTCTGATTTGATCCAATAAGGAAAAGAAATCGGATCCGTATACTATTTTTGATTGGGCTTCTCCTTTGGCAAATTAAAAAGGAGGGCCCATCTATTTGTCTGTCGGCCCGGTCGTATTTTTAATGAAAATTTCGGAATTGGGCTGGGCTGGACCGGAATGGCATTTTTATTGTCAATTGTAGAACCCTTGATATTTCCATGTACAGGTCAAACTTAATGTACGGGCTTCCTCTGTGCTCCGTCTTGGTCATGGTGTTTTGTTATAGTCGTGCCATTTTAGTAGAATATAGAGGGTTTTCAGATGTACGAACATTATGTCTATGCTTCATAGTCATTCAAGAAGCCAATTTTTCTTTTCTCTCTTTTTTTTGTGTAGCATTTTTTAGAGGTAAACAATGAGTCAGATGAAGATGAGACACTCTCTACGGTGCGATTCCTATCTCAATTGGATGCACCGGTAAACCGAGGTGAAGACTTGCTAAGTCTTCTAGCGAAAGGTGGTGGGGAAGATGCTAGTTCCCCAAATTCCAAAACAAAGTGGGACGAGGATCTATTCGAGACGGTTTATATGGTAGAAGAGATGGAATACCCACAATTCAAAAATCTCAAAAAGAAAGTGGAGACGGTACTCTCAACCGCAGAGTCTTCACTTACAAGAATACCACCTGAACCAATCATGGGACCGGCCATGTACCCACCTGGTTCAAGGCAACCCCAGAACCTCCAAATCCCAGAAATAAAGGCACGGTTGGACAACATCCGTGGTGGCTATGCAAGGCAAATGAACGAAAGGTTTAACCTGCCAACAGCCCAAGCCAGTCAAGGCGCAATCCTGGTTTTACCAGAAGATATTGGGCTGTACTCATAAGTTATTTCCCGATGGGAATCAATCACGCTCAACCTGATAAATGAGAAGAACTGGGCAGATAACAAATCAAAGGTCAACTACATCGAAAATCTCCTAGGTGAAACGGAGAAAAAGACCTGGATTCAGTGGAGAATGGCATTCCCCACTGAATATGAAGAACTAGTGAACATCGCCGATGATACGCAAAATGTAATATCACAAATCAGACGAATGTTCCTGTTGGAGGACCCAACAACCGGGTCCACTGAAGAGCAAGATCGAGCGTACAACGACCTGGAGAGACTTTCATGCCACAATGTGAAAGATCTTTTTGACTATATAAATGATTATAAGATTTTGGCGGCAAAATCAGGAAGGATGTTCATATCTCCTGAACTCTCGACAAAATTTTTCAGAAAGATGCCTCCAATTATTGGTGGAGAAATTGAGAAGGCATTTGCTGAAAAATACCCAGGCAATACTGTGGGTGTTATTCCAAGAATACATTTTACCTACCAGTACCTGGCAGAGCAGTGTAAGAGAGTTGCACTCCAAAGAAGCCTCAAAGATCTCTCATTCTGTAGCCGCATACCAGTGCCGGGTTACTATCAAAAGAACAAGAAGTATGGTCTTCGAAAGGCGAAGACATATCGGGGCAAACCACATGATACGCAATCAGAGTATTCAAAAGAAAGCACGCAGATAAAGTAAGGAAATGCAAGTGCTTTATATGTGGTGAAGAAGGACATTTTGCCCGCAACTGCACAAGGCAAAAGGGCAACATTGCAAGAGCAGCCATAGTCGAAAATCTAGACCTAGATGATGACTGGGATGTGCTCTCGGTAGATCAAAATGAACCAGATAGCGATGCAATCTGTTCATTTTCTGAAGGAGAAGGAGGTACTAGTCATTCTTTGATGGCTGGTATAAATGAGGTTCCGTACGAAACCGCAATGATGATAACGAGTGAAGAAATCTCATGGCGAGTGGTGACCTCAGTGCCCCAAGAAATCCAAAATTGTGCGCATCAATGGGAGGACAACAGTCCAGTGGCGCAAGAATTCATGAGGTGTCTGTTCTGCAAGGAGCAGACTAATCCAAGGATGAGAGCACATTGCAGTATATGTCATTTGACTGTCTGCCCAATGTGTTCGAGATTCAACCTGGAAAGAAGGTTGACAATACAAAGATCAAATCTCCAGTATGACAACAAGGATACCCTAATTAATGAGCTGATTGGGTATACAAATTTCCTCTTAGCAGAAAACCAAAGGCTAAAGGAAAGAATTGAAGAATTGGAGATGGGAAAGGATCTGGATGAAATGCGAGATCCAACAAAAGGAAAAACCCCTGAAAAGCAAATTCTTGAAGAGGTAGATTCGGATGATGCAGCAATTGAAAACCATATCCAGAAACGAAATGGAGTGGTAATCAAGATGCTGACAGATAGAGACGAATACATCAGTACTCAAGTTCCAGATCCGAGAAAAGGAAAGAGAGTCTTAAACAGACTTTACAACATTGAGCTGACAATGAAAATACCAGGTGTCAAGAAGTTCAAAATCCAAGCAATCCTGGATACTGGTGCCACAGTTTGCTGCGTGGACCAGAATGCAGTCCCAAAAGAAGCTTTGGAACCCAGTGCGTACCCCATTCAAATCAACGGGGTTAACTCTTCTCAAATAGCCAACCAAAAACTCAAAGGTGGAATGATGGCTATCGAGGAAAATCGTTTCCGTATTCCTTTCACCTATGCATTCCCAATGGAACAAAGGGACGGAATCCAAATGCTGATTGGCTGCAATTTCATCCGAGCCATGCAAGGAGGGCTTAGGATTGAGGGCCAAATGGTGACATTTTACAAAAATGTCACAACAATCGCGACAAAAGTCGACGCTGAGGTAGCAGCTTCAGCAGCAATCGAAGAACTAGAGCTGTCTGAGCTAGAATATTTTGAGATTCAGACCCCTTTTGGAGAGATTAAAAGAACAAGGGTATATTGGAGAAAATCCTCTCCAACACTGGGAAAAGAATCGGGTTAAGTGCAAGTTAGACATTATCAACCCGGATATCACAATCCAAGACAAGCCCCTGAAACATGTCACACCAGCAATGAAAGAGCAATTTGACAAGCATGCTCAGGCACTACTCAAGATTGGAGTGATACGACCCAGTAAGAGCCGACACAGAACCATGGCAATGATGGTAAACTCAGGTACATCAATAGATCCAAAGACTGGTGCTGAAATCAAAGGCAAGGAGCGTATGGTATTTAATTACCGCACCCTCAATGATAATACCCACAAAGACCAATACAGCTTGCCGGGAATTAATACCATCCTTAAGAAAGTCGGCAATAGTCGAATTTACTCGAAATTCGACTTAAAAAGTGGGTTCCATCAGGTGGCAATGGATCCTGAATCGGTTGAGTGGACGGCTTTTGTCGTTCCAAATGGCTTGTATGAATGGCTAGTTATGCCATTCGGGTTGAAAAATGCACCAGCAATTTTTCAAAGAAAGATGGACGACTGCTTCCGGGGAACGGAAAACTTTATAGCAGTCTACATCGATGATATACTGGTGTTTTCTGAAGATGAAGAACAGCATGCCAAACATTTGGAGGCTATGCTGACAATTTGTGAGAAATGGGGGCTTGTACTCTCCCCAACTAAAATGAAAATAGCTGTACAGGAAATCGAATTCCTAGGTGCAGTTATTGGGAACAGAAAAATCAAACTTCAGCCGCACATAATCAAGAAAATCATTTCTTTCGATGAAGAAAAATTGAAGGAGAAGGCTGGTATGAGATCATGGCTTGGCATCCTCAACTATGCCAGATCGTACATACCGAAATTGGGAACATTACTTGGGCCATTATACTCAAAAACAAGCGAACACGGTGACAAAAGGCTCAAAAGCTCAGACTACGAGATCATCAGAAAGGTCAAGCAAGCGGTGCAGCAGCTCCCAGATCTCGAGTTACCTCCGGAAGGATCCTACATCATCCTTGAAACAGACGGATGTATGGAAGGATGGGGTGGAGTATGCAAATGGAAGAAAGCAAAGCATGACCCCCGAAACACGGAGAAAGTTTGTGCGTATGCAAGCGGAAAATTCCCAGTGATTAAATCCACAATAGATGCAGAAATCTATGCTTGCATGGAAACAATGAAGGCACTCAAGATTCACTACCTGGATCAAAAGGAGATCACTCTCAGAACTGATTGCCAGGCCATAATTAGTTTCTATAACAAGTCAGCACAAAACAAACCTTCAAGAGTCCGATGGATTAATTTTGTTGACTTTGTTACAGGAACAGGAGTGCAAGTAAATTTCGAGCACATTGATGGCAAAATGAATGTGCTAGCTGATTCGTTATCACGATTAACAGCAAATATGGTGAAAACCGGAAATTGCTATTTCGCTGATGAACAATTGGCCGATTTAGAAAAGGTGCTCGAAGAAACAAAAGGAGCTCCTGAGGAGATAATCAAGCATCTGGCAACAATTATCGGGCATATTGATAATATGCTAGATGAAAAACCTTTCTTTCAAAACCTCTAGAGCAAGGTGATAAGCGGGCATGGTGGACCGCTGGAAAAACCCACTATACCTTGTATCTTAGAAACTGTCTGGTAGTAATCTACGGAAAGCTACTGACATTTTTAGTTTTCTTATAATTTTTATTCTGTGTGAATTTTATTTCTTTTTCAGAAAAATGGTGCTTGATCATCTGAGGAACCTCATGAGAATCCATGAAGGAAGTTCAACAACCGGGTTTAGACCAGGAAGCCGGCAAGCATTTCAGCAAGCCGAAAGATGGGCAACCTCAGGAAGAGAGTTAGACTCTCTTCGGGATTATGAAATAATAACTGGTGACCTACTAACAATGTACCCACGGTCTTTTCAGTGGGAAGGAACCATGCTACTTAGGCTTGAGAAAATTCATAAGGAGCAAATACAAAAGACCATCGATGAAGTCGAAAGGCTCATGGTCTTGAATTATTTGCAAAAGATTCGCCTAGAGCAGAAGGCATCCAAGGACAACTGGGCTAGTACTGCACTAGGACCAGTTAATCATAACATTGATGAGCTGTTAGCAATTCACCAAAAGATGCGATCGATCCAGCAAGGCCATTACTATTAGTGAGTCCCACCATTATAAGGGAATCACATTATTGTGTTTGCTTTCGGTGCCACTACGGTAGTGCGCATCTTTTCTTTTTCTTTATTCGCTGTCACATGGGTTGGCACGAAATGAGTGGTTTGCTTTTATTTCCTTTGGGCAATTATTGTACTAAAGATGCCCACTAGTTTGCTAAGGACATACCAACTGTGGTAGACGAATAATTGAAATGGACGATGGGGCCCATATGCGCACCCGCATTCAATTATCGAGCTCACCAACCGGTAGCGTTCCTTCTATATAAGCAGTAGGATGTTTCACTAAGAGGGCATCACCCAACTTAGTAATCATCTCCTCTTCTCTTGTATCATTTGCCAGATATCAATAAAATTTCCTCATTTCCTCTTAAAACTTTGGAACCAGTATTCATTAGTAATCAGAAGTTTCAAAGTCGATCCGATCGTTATTATCCTATTCTGGTATCAGAGCGAGGTTTGTATTCTTAATATTATGGCTTTCTAATTTTCTAATTATTCTGGGTAGGCACCTAGGGGGAGATTATACCAAACTAATAAAATTGTTTAAATTAATCAACCAGAAAACGTCAGTTAAAAGTGAAATTTTAAGAAACCAAAAGAATCATCCTGCCGTACAGTACCTAGGAAAAAGGGGAAGATCGCGGGTAAACACGATGATGTGAGGTTATAACCAAAGTAAATAAACTTAAAATTGACAAAGTAAAGGAAGATTAATTAATAAACTGAGTACACAGTTTTGGGTGCACATAGCAGAAAATTTTACTCAAAGTGGCAAAATCATAAGGGTGACCACATTTTTGGGTGGCAAAAACAGAAGGTTTAACTTTCGGGTGACAATTGCTAGATTTCACAAATTTTGGGTGGCACAGAAAAAATTATCCCCAAATTTAAACTAGCTTTTGTGAGCATAAAAAATAGTTTTATTTACGTACTTGTTTCCTAATGGGGAAGTTATTTTTTTTACCCGCCAGTAATTAATATCATTTCATAAAAGGTCTAAGATTGAAACTTTTACTGGACATTGAATTGCTGATCAAGACGTTTTTTGTACAATAGAAAAAGAATCGAGCAAAATAAGATTCGTGTCCGATAAAATATATCTATTTTTGTATTCGACAATATCTAAATTGTATCCGTATGCACATTAACATTTGAACCATATCTGTATCGATCCGAAAAAATATG
Organism: Rhynchospora pubera; assembly: GCA_028095005.1. Lineage (NCBI taxonomy): Eukaryota > Viridiplantae > Streptophyta > Magnoliopsida > Poales > Cyperaceae > Rhynchospora > Rhynchospora pubera. The sequence goes on from CM051460.1 coordinate 326,512,535, forward strand.
GATATAAATATGATATAGCCACTATCTAATCCGTATCCGATCGACCCATTTTCATCCCCATTATGCAACACTTATTAATTAGCTAGGATTCTGAATTTTTAATTAAGTTCGAAGCATTTAAAAAAACTCTTAAAATTGTGCTGCCTAAATAAAAACACAGCAAAGGAGCATAGGGGAGATTAGGTACGAGGAGGTGAAGCTCATCCCAAAATTGAGAATTACAATTTTGGGATTAACTCTTCTCAAAACTGAGTCTACTTCACCTCAGCTCATCCGATCGAACAGAGCTCTTATCTCCTCTCCACTATTTGATTTGTGGAGCATAGCCTGAAGTTCCAACATTAATTAAGTTTATATTTTCGACAACTTTGAGCTCATCATTTAACACCGCATTATATATATATATATACATATATATATATATAGAGAGAGAGAGAGAGAGAGTTTAGCTATGGTGAGATGCATCACAAAAAACATTCCGTGAGATGCGATCAAAACTCATAAATCTGGTTCAAAATGATCGATCCAAACCGTTTAATATGATCTCGCTATTGAAATCTTCTTGCAAACCAACTTTTACATTTTTTCAGAATTTGTAAGTATTTTTTTTCGGATTTTTTTAAAATATCAGTTTTTGAACGGTTTAGAACTAATTAGATTAACGATTTTCTAAAATTTTAAAAAAATACTTAAAAAATTCAAAAAAAATATAAAATTTAGTCTACATGGAGATTTCAATATAGAGATTGTATTAGACGGTATGGATCCGTCATTTTGAACTAGATTCGTAAGTTTTGATCGCATCTCACGGAAGGTGTTTTGTGATGCATCTCACCATAGCAAAACTCTATATATATATATATATAGAGAGAGAGAGAGAGAGAGATTGGCTAAAGTATAGTCCAGCATACGGATTAAACCCGTATGCTGGAGTCGTTTCTTAAAATCTAAAATTCAAACAGTCGATCCAAACCGTTCAAGTTGTTTTCCATATAAAAATATCTTTCAAGACCAAATTTTATATTTTTTCGAATTTTTTTGCTATATATTATGCTATTTTAAAATTTAATGGTCAGAAATACTCCTTTACAACTCCTTTACAATGTTTTTTTAAAATAGCATAATATATAGTAAAAAAATTTGAAAAAATATAAATTTTAGTTTCCTAGGAGATTTCAATATGGAGAACAATTTGAAAGATTCGGATCGACTGTATGCATTTTAGATTGTGAGAAATGACTCCAGCATACGGGCTATCTGTATGCTGGATTATTATATAGAGATTGGCTAAAATATACTCCAGCATACGGGTCAAACCGGTATGCTGGAGTCGTTTCTCACAATCTAAAATTCAAATAGTCGATCCAAACCGTTCAAATTGTTTACCATATAAAAATATCCTTCAAGATCAAATTTTACATTTTTTTCAAATTTTTTTGCTATATATTATGCTATTTTCAAATTGAAGGGTCAGAAATACTACTGTACAGTGGTTTTTGAAAATAGCATAATATATAGCAAAAAAATTCGAAAATATATAAATTTTGGTCTCCTAAGATATTTTAATATGGAGAACAATTTAAATGGTTCGGATCGACTTTATAAATTTTAAATTTTGAGAAACGACTCCAACATACGGACGATCTGTATACCGGAGTATACTTTAACCGATCTCTATATAATAATCCCATATATATCTGTGTCGGAGACCAGACGAGACCAGGCTGTAGGCGCAAGTACTTAAATACAAAAATGGGTCCGTTCAGGCCCAACGGCCGGACTGGGATGATAGGGACTATCTCAAGTTGATTGACGCATGTTGTTTTCCTCAATTAATCACACTTGCCCCAGATACGTGTCATCGAATCGAATGGATAGTGATAATGATCCCTTGGGCCGATCTTCCTTTTCTTGTGTTTTTTTTTAAATGTTTTCTTATCACAAATTGAGCTAATATGTGTAAATAATTTCCGTATTTCACACGGTTTATAATTCTATAAAGAGGATACCTTGATAGTTGATAGAGAGCGGACCGGATTAGAGAGAGATCAGGAGCTTTATGCTGTGTTGACGGGTTCAATTCTTTGTTGACAGTGCAAATATTTAAGATAAAATACATGTCATTTGTCACATAAGATTTCGTTTTCGAGGGAAAAGAAAGGTAATTAAAATAATATTAATTAATAAATAAACCAAATAATTGAGATTTTAAGGTTTACACATACCGTAACCCCCGACAATGTTTAGACTACTATATATTTTAAAAAATTTTGATTATCTGAGTTCTATAAAGGGGGCAAAAAAAAAGACAATGTGTTCAGATTTTAGATACCAATTTACAGTGGCTTTCAATTGTACGGTCATTATTTAAGCCGGGTCAAAAAGAGGCAATTGGCTGACCTATAAATTTTTGGCAGACAGCAAAACCGAGGTATGTCTAGGGTGTCATGGACCTCATGGTCTGAACAGAATTTGAAGTACATTTAATTTAATGATGTTTTTTCAGGATTTATCATGAGGCCACTCAACCTAAGAAGCAAGAAGTCAACTTAATAGGCCTTCAAGTACTGTTTAATTAAATGTTTCTTCAGGATTTATCATCAGGCCACTTTAGCTAAGAAGTCAACTTATTAGGCCTTCTTTTCTAGATTATTTCTTATTGGCAAATATACATCCAGAAGAGTGTACATGATCCTGTCTGTTCGGAAACAAAAAAGGAGTTTTTCTATAAAATTTTGAGATAAGTGGGTTGGAAATAGAAACATTATAATGTACATATACATGATTTGTACTGAAATGATTGTTTTATTAGTATTTTTTTCTTTGTAAATCGTGAAAAGCTGTATTGTTTAATTTGGACTGGGATTTACTGGGAACAAATTTATATATAAACAACCATAATAATTATAATTGATATTAACAATTATTTCTTCAAAGAAAATTAATATTACGCTTATTAAAATAATAAATTGAATTATAGATATATTTTCTGTGAATTGAATACGCCAAGTATCAAATATAGTATATTTTAATAAATGATAATGATTAAATTGTTAATCCATCAAAATAATTAAAAAAAGTATCTATATATGTGCAATTTTTCAATATGTGAAAGTCAGGAAAAGAGATAAATTATTCAATATGTGGAAAGATAAACAAAGAGCAAAATTAGAGATTACCACTCTTTAATCCAAGAAAATTAAATAATCATTCAAATAACATATAGAAATTAAATATTTTTCCTTCTAATCCATTCCATTCTTTTTTTTATATTCCTTTATTCCTTTCCTGCTACTTCAGGGAACCAAACACAGTAAAATGCACCAAATCCTTATGTAGTTGAACTTTGAATTTAGGGTGCGTTTGGATAGGTGTGGGAAGAAGGGAAGAAGTGAAGAAGTGGGAAGAAGTATTGGGAAGTGTGTAACTTTGTGAAGAGTTTGAATTGTTTATAATTTTTTTTCTTCTTCTTCCTTCTTCTTCTTCTTTCTTCCAACGATCCAAACGCACCCTTAGTGATCAATGGGATAATCCAAATTTGTATTCTCAAAAGTATACATGTCAAACGTGATAAACGATAACGGAATGTATGTTCCGTTTGTTGTGCCGCTAAGAAAACGAAACTGATTTCGCTACCGTTAGCCATGTCACTTAATGAACGAAATGATTTCGCTAAGCGACATGTACAAAAATACGTTAAACAGTTTCATTTCCTGTGCCATTTTTCGTTTCGTTAAGGAAACGAAATATTCCGTTTCGACAAAATGAAACGGTATAATGGCTTAAGGTATGCCGTCGACGGCCGTACTAAAAAAAGTAATCGATCAAGTGAGGCCACGAAATGAGTAAACCGAGTCTCTAGCTAGAAAACAGAAAGCCCAAGACGCTTTTTCTTTCTACTATAGATCCTAGCTGAAAGTTCAGCCCAATGAAGGAGTGGTAGAATGTGGAGATTCGAAAAGAGTACTCTTATATCCACAGGACCACAAGAACATACATCTAGGGGTGCATAACGTGGAAAACGACCACAAAAATGATCATTTTCGTTAACCGTTGTATTGATGCACGAAATTTTTATACTTATTGCGTTGATTGTTGCAACCGTTTAACACATGTTGCGTTGATTGTTCCGTTGATGGGAACGATCAAAACGGTTATAACCGTCTTTGACTACCTAACTGTTTTGCATTTTATTAAGATGTAAGAAAATAAACTATTCTGCATTTTGTATGAAACAGAGATAGAGAAATGACAGGTTAGGTCACGCGGAAAAGGGGGAGGAGGCACTATAATCACCTCTTGTTCTCGACGGCGATTGTACTCGGTGGTGCATAGGCGAGAGAGATAGATGTGACTGTGTTCGGTGGAGAAATGACGGAGCGACGCTGCAGAAATCTAATTTTACTCATTTCTCCCTCGATCTCTCTGCTGAGGTCCTCTACAATCTAATAATAAAATCATAAAAAAATTTTTAGACGAAATGCGCGAAATAAACGACCACAAAATGTACCAGTTTCACTAATCGTTCTATTCTGAGACGAAACAATATTTCTATTTGCGTTGGTTGTTCCGTTCCTTAAACGAAACTGAAATCCTTATCCGTTATCGTTCAGTTCCGGACGAAACGAAACGAAAGAACGGTTGAAACGACTACCGTTTTCAGCCCTACATACATCTCAGAATAAGTTTCGATTATTCATTTATTCTAACGCATACAAGCAAATCAAATGTTTGCTCCCAGCTACTGCCACGGCTACCAATCCGAATAAATTATAGGATATGACGGTGGTTCACTAAAGATCTTAGAAATTAATAAAACACATGGACACATGGTGAAAGGTAATTATATAAAGGGGAAACCTGGGGACCAATGCAAGTCCAATCCAGAAATATTAGAACGGGGAATTTGAAATTGCTAAATAATTTTTTTTTATGATATTTAAAGATTAAAATTTGAAATTTTTACTTTTATTGTAAAGAAAATTTTGTGATGGTATACAGTGGATTTCAGATTTCGTCATGGGATGTGAATACGAACACAAACACTATTGATGTCTCGGAACAAAATCACATTTCCATCCATTTTAATTTGAAGAATGAGCTTAACACAAGCTCATTTAATAGTTATTTTACAGGGATTTGTAACATATTAATAAGTATTTTTTTTTTTAAGAATGAGCTTAACACAAGCTAGAAAATAAAAGCAGAGTAATAAGAGATTGGAAAGTAAGATATTAACACAAACTTATTTGACACTTGCGACAATTGATAAATATTGTGAAACTTAGAAACTTAAAAAAACGATATTATAAATATGTTCTTCATACTAATAACAATGTATAAATTTTTAATATGAGAATCATTTTATAATTGATCAGACACCGACAAAATAAATTCATTAATTTTCGAATTACTTGATAATTAACAAATCAATTTTCAAATTGTAGTGCTATACAATCTATCTAAACTATATATTAAAGATAGAAATAGCTGTACTGATTTTTATTTTAATAATTTTTTTATAAGAAATCGTATTTACAAAATATAATCTCAATATAATATATCTTTTAATATTAATAAACAAGAACGATCTAAAGCAAATAAATGAAGAAGTAACCGCTGCAGCAATGAGCTGCCCAATACTTTTCAAGTTTTCATATATGAGCTTATCAAGACTAGTTATGTTCTGATAATAATTGAATGCTTTTGTACTTGCTATAGTACCAGAAATGATATCTGGTGTTGCGCTTTCCAAGCGTTCGATTTATGACAGGTGTCCGGTGAATAATATCAGATAGATAGGTCCGAAAAAAATTAACCATCGAGATCAGATCGGACGGTTAGAATGGGTGCTCTGTGCCGTGGCGCGATTTGGATTCATTGTACTAGGTTAGCGAGTAAAGTATTTGTTGCTTCATTGAAATAGATCCCATTGGTCCTTAGTAGGAGTGACAAAACGGCCCACTTACCGGACCACAACATGGTCAATTTGGTCGGGCTTGACCAAAACTGGTGAAATTCTGAAAAGATTGTATGACCAGATTAGAGATGAAATGCAGAAAAATTCATATGTGATCTCTCTGTGAATTTTACCGTGGTAAAACCTTACGACGCCTATGTTCTTAATCAAATACAGTGAACTATAAATATTAAATAAAAAACATGTTATAACTCGGGTCAATGCAGCGAATAATCGGGGGATTCATAGGAACAATTGGAGACTATATATGCTCTTATTTTTTTTTATTAAATAATACATGTAATAATTTTAGCATTACGTATGCATTTTTATAAAAAGTTATATTTGATCTCTAAAAATTGTTTAATCAACCATAATTATAATCAAATTATTTTGATGCTATCATTATAATAATATTAGAATTTAATATTATGCGTGCTTATTTAAATTTTTTTTACTCCACTAATACTGGGGATACTCATAAAATAATGGCAGAAAAAAGAATGGTACGATGCTTGGAAAGATGCGAACCGATATATTTTTATGAGTTAGTTTAGTTAGTTTTTTTTTATATATTATGTTAAATACATCTATGGTTGAGTTTACAGTAACTGGACAAGTTTAGTATTGATGTCACACTCTAATTCATGTGTAGTTATGCAAGTGTTCAGTTAGTTTTTTTTATTGTTATATTACATGTATCTAGAGATTACTTGTGTAAATGTTTACTTCAAATTTTTTGCACAAAGGATGTGTAAGATACTGCAAATGTTAAGTTAAATGACATAAGGGATCATCATATGTTCCATTGTCATAAACTGTTTTTTGCATAAACCAGACTAAAAAGATTATTTAGTATTACATTGTGATCTATTTGTCAAATTAAGGAATAATGTTGTTAACACTTTACATATGTATTTGTATTCATATTACGCAGGTTTGAGTTGCGGTTCAATCGAGTTGGTGTAGCGTAGTGTGTTTGTTCTCCACCAACATTCAAGTTTGTACCAAACTGAAAAAGTGTTATGATATTTCTATGAATTGTGCTGGTATTATATTCTGATCGGTTAAAATGTGAGTTAGTTTAGTTAGTTTTTTTTATATATTATGTTAAATGCATCTATGGTTGAGTTTATAGTAAATGGACAAGTTAGTATTGATGTCACACTCTAATTCATGTGTAATTATGCAACTGTTCAGTTAGTTTTTTTATTGTTATATTACATGTATGTAGGATTACTTGTGCAAATGTTTACTTCAAATTTTTTGCACAAAGGATGTGTAAGATACTGCAAATGTTAAGTTAAATGACATAAGGAATCATCATATGTTCCATTGTCGTAAACTGTTTTTTGCATAAACCAGACTAAAAAGATTATTTAGTATTACATTGTGATCTATTTGTCAAATTAAGAAATAATGTTGTTAACACTTTACATATGTATTTGTATTCATATTACGCAGGTTTGAGCTGCGGTTCAATCGAGTTGGTGTAGCGTAGTGTGTTTGTTCTCCACCAACATTCAAATTTGTACCAAACTGAGAAAGTGTTCTGATATTTCTATGAATTGTGCTGGTATTATATTCTGATTGGTTAAAATATGTATTGCTTTGGATTGTTAAAACTGAACATGTTGTTTTAGGGATCATATTATTGTTCTTTTTTTATGGATCATATTAATATTTTATTTTTGTACTAGTTGTTGTATTTTTTTTGTTATATTACGAAGCTATCAAACCGAACATATAACACATGTTAAATCATCCCTTGTGCTACCAAAATTAACCTTAAATTGATGTAGTGTCTCCAAATTTGTTGGCTGAATGCACGAAAAAAGATGTAAAACCATTACTATGTCACTTTATATATATATATATATTAAACTGAACACTTAACGTAAATTAACTCATCCCTTGTTGTATTTAGTTCACAAACTGTTAAACATTTAATGCATCCTTAACGCATCAAACAAAACACAAAATACTGACGTCAGTACGCGGCAGATGGGCTTGGGCGCACGAAAATCTGGGCCTCACATCAGCGCGCTGGTTAGGATGGATGATTTAAATGGGTAAAAAAATTAATACTAACGTTACTGTTCATATTAATTTTGATAATAACAGAAAAAAAATCAAAATTTTAATACTAACGTTGCTGGATCGTCATCCCAGTTGACGAAAGCCCAATACCCTTGGATCGTCATCCCAGTTGACGATCCAAGCTTGGATCGTCATCCCAGTTGACGATCCAAGCTTGGATCGTCATCCGAAATGACGATCCAACGATTCGAGGAAAAAAGACATATTAAAAAAAGATTTTGAATTTTTTGTCGTTTGGATCGTCATCCCAAATGACGATCCAAACCAAAAAATTTCAAATTCGTTTTTTAATGCAAATTTTATATTTTAGTCCCCAAAGTTTTTATTATTACAAAATATATAATTTATAATTAAAAATTAAACATAATTAAAACATCTATTATATTTTATTTACACATCGTGCATGCCGTGTCATGTCGTGTCAAACACGATCGTGTTAGAGTCTCGTGTCGTGTTGACACGAACTACTTTTTTAACCGTGTCGTGTCGTGCTTAGTGGTGAGAAGAGTCAACATGACACGCATTCTAACACGACACGACTGACACGATCGTGTCGTGTCGTGTTGAAACGTTGTGTTAGTCGTGTCAAATCGTGTCAGATTATTTTATTATTTTTTAATTAAAAATAAAAATTAGGAAAAAAATTACTAAACATTATAATAATAAATTAAGTTTAAAGTTTTTATTAATATTTTTTTATAAAAAATAATAATTAAATTAGAACAATATTATGATTTAAATGATGGTAAATAATATGATGTGGTATTATAAATTGAAAATAAATTATTAATTTTGCTTAAATAATCAACATTAATAATTAGATTTGTGTTGAGGTGTCGTGTTAATTCGTGTTCGTGTCGTGTTGCGTGTCGAATCGTGTCGTGTTGAATCGTGTCAAACTTTCTAATGTTCCAACACGACACAATTATGACATGACATGTCGTGTCGTGTCAATTTTGTATTCGTGTCGCGTCGCGTCGTGTCGTGTCAACACGCACATCGTGTCGCGCCAACACGCACGTATTATTATATATAATTAAAATTTATTCGCCAATGACACTAAAATTATTATTTTTACATAGTAGTCCAATAAAAAAATTTGTTATACATTAAATGTAGATATTAATATATATTTTTTTTTAATGTATAAATAAATATACATAGAAATATATGTACATAATAATATGTATCATATATTTTAATTATATACAATAATATGTATTAAATATATAATATACATAATAAATATATGTATCTAATTTAATTATTATTTTTTATAAAAAATATTAATAAAAACTTTAAACTTAATTACATAATAAATTATAACGTTTAGTAATTTTTTTCTTAATTTTTATTTTTAATTAAAAAAATAATAAAATAATCTGACACGATTTGACACGACTAACACAACGTTTCAACACGACACGACACGATCGTGTCAGTCGTGTCATGTTAGAATGCGTGTCATGTTGACTCTTCTCACCACTAAGCACGACACGACACGGTTAAAAAAATAGTTCGTGTCAACACGACACGAGACTCTAACACGATCGTGTTTGACACGACATGACACGGCACACACGATGTGTAAATAAAATATAATAGATGTTTTAATTATGTTTAATTTTTAATTATAAATTATATATTTTGTAATAATAAAAACTTTGGGGACTAAAATATAAAATTTGCATTAAAAAACGAATTTGAAATTTTTTGATTTGGATCGTCATTTGGGATGACGATCCAAACGACAAAAAATTCAAAATCTTTTTTTAATATGTCTTTTTTCCTCGAATCGTTGGATCGTCATTTCGGATGACGATCCAAGCTTGGATCGTCAACTGGGATGACGATCCAAGCTTGGATCGTCAACTGGGATGACGATCCAAGGGTATTGGGCTTTCGTCAACTGGGATGACGATCCAGCAACGTTAGTATTAAAATTTTGATTTTTTTCTGTTATTATCAAAATTAATATGAACAGTAACGTTAGTATTAATTTTTTCGGTTTAAATGGTGTATATCATTTCCGAATAAAATATAAAATGATTCATTTGGAGCTACGACAACAGGGCCTATGTAATTTGGACCGAGCCTAATTGAAGGTCTAGCGACTGAATTGAATAAACAGGTCATTAGGCCACGGTCGCACAAAAAGAATCAAAAATTAAATTTTTAATCGTTTTGAACAAAACAAAATATCGTAAATTTAATTGCTAAATTTAAAAAGAGGATATCTATTTTATTTTGTCTATTTGTTAGTAAAATGTTATTTTGTCCAATTGCTGAATTAAAACACAGTAACCATCCTTTGTTTTCTTATAATTTTTGTGCATAACAAAGATCGTGCTTTCTGTAAAAGTTTAAACAACACTAGATGCATGTAATATATAACAAGTAACTAGCTGAACACTTATGTAAATTCATATGAATTAGAGTATGTCATCAATGCCAATCATTTCAATTACTATAATCACATCTCCATGTGCATTTAACATAACATAAAAAACAACTAACTGAACACTTATAGAAATACACATGAAACTAGTTTCTGACAATTGAATATGCAATTTTTGAAGTGAGTTAACAACATTATCCCTTAATGTGACAAATAGATCACATCCTGCGTGGAAACAAAGAACGGCCTTAAAATACTTGCAGATCTCACGAATTGCGATGGTACCAAGTTTGTACCCTAGATATAGAAAGAATAGAGATATCATATGAGAATTCAAAAAAGAGAGAGAGAGAAATCAAAGAGGAGAAGAAATTGGAATCTATAGATATCTAATGAAAGCGAGAGTTCGGTCTGTACTTGTGTGGAAATGAAGATCTGTCAACCGAGTTGGTGGTCGTGTTGTCTGGCAGGGTCATTGCCATGGTTGGAGCCAAAGAGGATATGGCGAACCGGAGAACGACGGAGGCGGGATCAGACGAGGATCGAACTCGTCGTCGTTGTTGAAGAGGAGCTCATCGGATTCGAAGGACAGAACGGAAGAAAAGAGAAGGAGAAGAGAGAGTAGAGAGTGGAAAGAGATGAATCCATGGTCAGATCTAGGTTTTGGTATTTTCGAGAAGAGAGAGAAGAATGAGAGAGAGAGTATTCTGAAATGAAAAATGAAATGTAGGAGGGAACAAGATCAAAGGGCGTGTCTATTTGGATGTCATGTGACTATCATGGACAGCGCCTCTCTATCGATGGATGAAAAATATGAAGATGGTAAACACCAAATATCTATTTTATTATATATATACAGGTGATAATTTACTTATTTAACTAATTCATGTATCAGTTTATGTTACAAAACTATAGTAACGTTTAATAATATTTTTGTTTACATGTATTGAGTTTTTATTTTACTCATAATTGTTAAGACAGAAATGTAACTCAAATTACTATGAATTTGGCCTTACCAAACAAAGCAAACAAAAATTCAAACAAAACCATTTGAACACCAGTAAAAATTGTCCTTGATGGAGCACCATGTCTTCTACAGAAATACCGAATGTTCTGTGGCTAAAATTTATGAAAAGAATTTGAAATTCAAGACCATGCTTCACACGCATTGTGAATTATATGAATTTACCCCAGTTCCAGTGAAGGGGTGAAGGAAACGGAAAACCGGACAGTCCAGATATCGGTATCATGCGTGTTCAGGAAGGTGATTATTACAGCTTGAAGGAAATTGCTATAAGGAAAACATCCAGAATGTTATTCAGGTACACAGGCTTATACTGGGTGTGTCAAATGGTATAGCCGGTGTGAGAGATCAACAAACCTGCTCCATTTCCTCTGTGGACTGTATCATGACCTGGCGACCTGCATAGATTGAGAAGATGGCAACTTAATGTCTGTCGTGACATTGGTAGTTCCTCCTGAATCTCACGGAATGGTACCGATCTATATATGTAAAATACTGCAGTTTGTTTACTAAAACTGATTGTTAGAAAATTAAACAAATGCGGCTCGTTTTTACTGAGAATTTCCTGATTATTTTAGTTCTATTTGATACTTCTTATCCGATCAATTTTTCAGCTCATCTTTAAAAAATATTAATCTTGTAGTTCTTATTATTATTTTTTTGTTGGAATTTACAGTGGGAAGTCTATGGTTCTGTTATATTTTGATCATTACTGAAGACATTGACTAGAACAGAGCTTGCTGGAGGATCATGATCACAGGCTACAAATCTCTGTGCAAATACTTGGGAATCATAACCATTCTGTTTCATAGTCCGATTGAGGGTGTTCTATAAGTCAGTTCAATTCAAACCGAATTAATTTATCCAACCATATCTTTATTCGATTTGCATACATGTAAACCAAATTGGCTGAATGACCATAAAAACTGATTTAAACAGAACTTTAAACAGGTAATCAGTAAAGTGGAAATAGCATGCAACTTTTAATTTACAGCCATAAATCTATGTATTAACTTCATAACCCATGTTTTATTTGTGCAATATGGCAACACTAACATAATATTTTAAATTTAATGTTTTGTTTTGTTTTGTTTTGCTTTTCTGTTCATTTAGATTTTAAATGTTAAAACCGGACCATAAATAAAACTTCAACTTCCAAAAGTTTTTTTAGAAGATTGACAGTTCAATTGGAAGCAGAAACAAAAAACAAACGATATAACTAAACTAAAAGGCATAGCAGACAAAGAACAAAGATAAATCCACTTGTATGCTGTTGCCTCCTGAGAAACCCTTGCCAGCGTTGCAGAAACAGAGCAATAGCTATTTCGAAATTTTGCATCCGAGCCCAAACAAAGGATGAGGTAATGGAGTCTTGAACAGAGTGTCAAACTACCAAATTTGAAGCCTCCAATGTAACTCTTATTGCTGACCATACTCGATTAACAAACAGGCAACCAAATCATTCTACTCAAAATACATTTGGTTTGGTTAAAACTTAAAACCAAATTAACCGAATATTTGACACCATTTGTGATGACTACATTTGGTTCTTCTTCTCTTTTCTATTTGATGGTTGATTCAATTCATAAACTTCACATTTCAACAAGCTACCATAGACAGAGTCTTGAAAGCTTTTCCTTTTATTTAATCGATAAGGCAGGACAAACCCCAATAGCCAGCCTTTTGGGGCCACAATAAATCATCCTCTTCGGCCTCATTCAGGCCTAATTTTCAGTGTGTACTACACCCCCATGAACGGAGTTGTTGCTGTTATTTATTCACGAAATTAATAGGCCTAAGAAAACCACAAATATGTGCAGAAGTACATTCAAAGTAGAACTTGTATTTTATTAATGATCACTAGCTAATGCAGATGTACAAAACCTAGAGTTGCAATGTTTGCAAACCCTCCTGAGCTATAATGCAGCATTATGGCTCTTCCCCTCCCAAAAAAAAAATCATTAAACTCTTGAGCTAGTTTTATTGAATTAATTTTGCTTATTCTCTCACCAACTCTGAAGACCCAAGAATTTATATATTAAAACCCATAACTCAAATGTCTTATTCACACCGTGGTGTTTAAATTTGAAATTGATCTGAGTATGGACGGATGTAAGCTGAGTTCATCTCCCAAATCTTGATTGATTTGGCAGTGACTCCAGCACCTGTGGCATTGTTGAACAAGAATACACGAGCTGCGCCATAGATTGCCTTGGTCGGATAGATGCGAGATGTAATGCACGTCCTTCCTTTTTGTGCAAAACTTTCTATTATTGAATGGTCAACCTGTGAAAATATGTTTCGCCATGTCATATATAAATTGATATTAAAAAGTCCTGGAATTACATGCAATTAATTAATGACGACCATATCCTTGTATTCATGAAATTATTTACGGAAGTATAATAATCAGGTAGCTGAATTTCATAAATTTAACTCGCCTCAGACAATAATTTCACATCCGCATAAAATTCATAAATTAAAACCATCACTGCATAAATTTAGTGTTTGTTTCATATATAACTACATTTCGTTGTAGATATTCAATGAAACAAGTGCTATGATGTATCAGATATTGAGGACTCAAACAAAAATTGAATGATAAAAAGTAAAAAAAACGAGATCAGAGCTTAAACATACCAGTATCCTTACAGACAATGTTTCCCCATCTAGCACTGGAACAACACTACCATAGACCCTCTTCAGGACATCATTAGCCAAAGAAGACCTGAAATTAGTCCATCATCATATTACCAAATTTTACATCATGACGTGATAAAGCTTGAGAAAAATCTATAAGAACTAAAATGAATCAAAATATACAAACCTAAGCTCATCTTGACAGAAGAATGTATTTAACTCGCCATTAGTATTTTTTGCAATGTAGAAATAGGTAGCAGTCTGCTCAGATAAATCTTTGTCCGCCAAAACAAGGAGACCAAAGGGACCTAGAAAGCCTCTTCCAGCAGCTCCACCACTTGTGCTACAATTGTAGGTGACATCTGCCTCAATAGTATTCTCAAGTGCAGACTTATCGATCTCAAACTCTGCTAATATATCCAACTACAACATAAAAGTCAAACTATTATTTAGAAAATCACATTTTTTTAAAAAAAAGACAGAGAATTTTCAGAAATCTTTGACCAAATTTTGCTCACCTGTGTGGCTTTGCATACATCTAACGGTATGACTGAACCAGGAGCTAAGGATACACCACTAAAAGTTATGCTGCTTAGTCTGAGACTTTCAACTTCTTTAACTGGCCACTGGAGAAGATGAGTGCCAGTTTTCATGTCATATACGACTGTCCTTGGAACTGTCTGTTTCATTCGGTTAAACAAAAGATCAGAAACTATTAAACCAGCCACAAACTGTTTCCAAAGGGAAGAAAAAAAAAAAAAAGGTGAGGAAAGAAGAATACTGTGGCACCCATTTCATGGAAAACATGGCTAGTAGGCTACTGATAGCTCTTCTACTCCTGGTTTTCAATTCTAGGACTAATTTAATTTGAGAGGTTCTCAACGCAAAATGAACACATGGGATTATTATTATTTAGAACGTGCTTAGTTAAAGCAGAAGGTAAATGTACGTTGTATATCGAGTATAAATTTCCATCTCAAAATAATAATAATAATAATAATAATATCGAGTATAAATTTACATATATAGAAAAGAGATAAAACTATTTGCCATATGAAATAATCTGACCTATATATGGTAAAACATAAGTTTAACTATAAAGGCAATAAAGAAATTGACCACAAAAATTAATGTGCATATGTAGTTAAATCTAAGTACAAAAAAGTTATATTCTGTTGGGAATAAGTTTATATTACACGTGTCTATAATAATTTTATATTTATAAGTTGGAGGGCTTAACCCTCATCTAATTTTCCAAAATAATAAATTTATATATAGAAAACGACAATTTTGGTCGATGTTTTTAAAAAAAAAAAAACTTTGGAAAATTTTGTTTGTCAACATTAGTAATGCATGTATAGTATATGCGCATAAGAGTTCTTGAACATTTTCTACATCTGCTATTCCTGATTAACTTTTGTAAATTGGACAGCATGCATCTCTTTAGTTTCTGTTTTATATTAAGTCTATCTGGCACTAATTTGAAATATATATTCTACTCTACTCATTTATACATTACCTTTTTTTTTATTATCTATCAAAATTAATATTCAAGAAATCTGCAAACACAGGTTTTGTCTAGTGACTTAATTAGACAAGAGTTATTACATAAAAAAAAAAAATACACAAGGGAAAGTGTTTTATAAATATTTAAGATTATGATAAGAATCTTGATCTTTATAAAAAAAAATAGTAAATAAATGATTGAATTAATGAAAGTGGCAGTCAGGATCCGAACATCTATGGACTATGGTCATGAGTAGGGGTGGACGCGGTATACCGCGAATATGCGAAACCGTTCCGTTCCGTCCATGTGGAATATATAATGGAACGAAATTTCATTCCGTTTCGCAAACGGAACGGAAAATGGAATACAATTCGTGATTCATTTATGTGAAATACAGTGTAAATTATACCGTTCCGCTATGTTCCGTCCAAAAAGAACGAATACGAATCAGCCGGTACATACCATTTATTGAAACGGAACGGAATACGGAACACCTCATCCCGTTTCCGTTATATACGTTGCCCAGGTCTAGTCATGAGGTAAATTCTGTCAAACAGTTAGCTTGTGGGTCCAATGTTCTGTGACCCCAATCTATTCCATTAACCCATCATGTCAGTCTATACGGATCTAATAATTAATAATTGCCAGCATATATGAAATTGATTGGTAGCTGTACCTAGCCGATCTTATCACTGTTCACTACGCGTATAAGTCTCAACCATACATTGAAGGAGACATCCAACAATTCAGGAGATTTACAATTAATTATATGATCAAGAAATATATACCCTGTTTGATATATCCGACCCTATGCCAACAGAAGCTGCCATATATCAACCAATCAAAAAATAAAGAGAAGTTAAGTATCTTCTCTTAGTAGGTGTACGTCCAGGAAAGGTTGCCTCAGACAATAATTTCACATCCGCTGCCGTCCATGTATTACGTGTCATGACAATTTTAAAAGATGTGAAAGAATGAGTCTGTACTAATTTATATCGTTTCAATATTTAATTGCTCACTGAAATTAGACAATTTTACGCTAAAAGTATGCGTGGTCAACTGGAGGTGATGCAAAAAATATCAAATAAAATTAATTGCGCAAAACGGATATCTAACTGTTAGGTTGAATATTATATGTAGAAATGATAGACAGACTATACATGGAGTAATTAACACCACAAACAATTACGTATACATACATATCGCAAATGCGTTACGCCTTCTCTATAGTCTATAGACCTGAATCTGAATATGGAAAAAATGATGACGTTGCACTACGTGGATAACTAAAATTAGTTTCAGATTAAGCTTTTAAAGTTCAAAGCGCTTTCTTGTCTTTTTTTCCGATGACGTGCAAGATTTGTTTTTCAAATTTCTTTATGTTAATTAAGTAAATCTACCTGACAGCGGCACATGGATGAATATTTTGTCTTAAAATAAATCGTTCACGTGACAAAGGAGATTAAGAAATTTCTTCAAATTAACTTATACAACAAACTAGCAAGCAGTTGCAAGTTTGACCATGATTCCATGAAACAAAAGAAATATTGACACAACAAATTCTGTTTCATCTTGTGTCGCTCTCTTAAAACGAAAGAAAAAGGGGAACAATTCATTAGCAATGCTAGCATCTACAGAAGAGTCTCCATCATATATATTGGTACGTAAATGTAAAACCGAAGAAGTACGTAACAGAAGAGATTACCTGTAAGGAAGCCCATCCCTTAAGAAGGTCAGTTTCTTCACTATCAGTCTCCCCGATCCATCCCCAAAGGATCCGCCGGTTCTTCTCTGTATCGTAGAATGTCTTTGATGCGTAGTATTTTCCATAGTCATATCTGTTAAAAAAGATTACTTAGTTCCATATCGTGCTAGCCGTTACAGCAAACACTGCGTTGTGCACTTTTTGTTGACGTTTTAAAGATAAATATTATGCACAGATCGTTAAGTTGGTACAAGTTACTAATTTGATAGGTACTAATGCACATGACAGGAACAAGAGACCGGGTAACCGAATAAGGATTGAATAAATCAATTTTAGCATGATCTATGGTAAGTCGCATTCAAATAATTAATGCACGTCCCAATGCAAATGACTAAAAAAGCTATTTAACCTACTACTCTTTAATGCATAATTAATTTGATCTTTCTATTTATAATCAATTCATTTTCATAATAACTAATAAGAACGATTGGCCAGGATTTCATAATTTTTGACAGCTGTACTTTTTATCAATCTAACAATATATCTTCACGTAAATATTTGCTGTAATTAGTGCTAAAGCTACCTTAGACCAATACCGACATCGATCTCGGGATCATCTGGTGTCCATGTATTCTCAGCTGCATCATATGTCCCAATAGCATAGTAATCATGTTTGTCATCATCCAGACTGGCCTTCAACACATGTTTGACACCCGGACCTGGCTCAAATGAAGTGTCGAGACCGTTAGTTGATTCTGTCGCCACCGGGTAGAAATCAACACATTCCCACATACCGGTACCGGGCACAGCATGAAGCACGTTTGAAAGTAGTGTATAGTTCACAAAATCCTTTGTTTTGTACACCAGAGCAAATCCTGTGTCCACTTCATTTCTCGAGCCAATAGCAAGGTGCCATGTGGAGTCATTTCGCACAAACCATGCCGTTGTTGGATCACGAAAATCCTTTAGCCCAATACCGGGGGGTGGGAGCAAAACTGGGTTAGAGTCAGACTTAACCCATTTGAGCAGTAGCGGATCATTAGGGTCTTTTGGGAAAGCCAGGTTTTGGACCTGAACCGACTCGGCAGTTGACCCGGTGTACAACATTATGATCTGTCCATCCGGCAGCTGCGTGGCGGACCCTGTCCATACACCGTTTATGTCGTACCACTTGTCAGGTACCATGGCAAGGGGAAGGTCCAACCAGTGGATGAGGTCACGTGACACAGCATGTCCCCACGTGATGTTCCCCCAAACCGCGGAGTCTGGATTGTACTGGTAGAATAGATGGTACCACCCCTTGTAGAATAAAGGACCTATGATTATCAAATCAATAAATAGATCAGAAACAAACAAACAAGGATTACTCAATTAACCAATAGAAATGAAGCTGGTACCAAATTATTGAGAAAAGCAATAAGCCAATAACTAATAAGAAAAGCGGCTTACCATCCGGATCTGATTATTTGGAGAAGCGTAGCTCCCATTCAAGACAAAAGGAAAAGGGGAGAAAAAGCCAAATCAGTGAATATTCCAACGAACTTTCCAAAAGATCAATTAAAATTGAGACAGGTAGATACCGTTCATCCAGTTCTTGGGCGGTTGAAAATGAAAACCTGTTCTTTGCCAAGCGAGCATGGCGTTTGTCCATGGATAAATCGGCGAAGAAGATAGATGAGATGACGTCGACTTTTCTGATACACCGGCCTTTGAACCACGGGAGACCGGAATCTGCTTGTCAGATATTGTGTCTTCGGCATGATCAGTGCTAATTTCTGGTATATGATTTGGTAAACTAGGTAATAACTCAACTAGGGAAAACAAAATAACGGTTGCAATGGCAACAGATACAATGGTTGTTGTTAGGGCTTTCTTGGTTTTAGGAGGAGAGGAGAGATGAGTGATTGGTTGGAGTAGAGGAGAGATGTGATCTCGACCCTCCATTGTTGGAGGTGGATGTATTACAAGGTCAATTATATGCGGTTTATAATTGATATATAGTCTCTATTCCTTCACGGGTGTTTGTGTGGAAGAATGGAGATGAAAGACTAATTCGGTAGAGAGGAAAAAACATAAATATATGTTTTCTTTCAATAAATCATAAAGGTATTGTTTTATGTTTGTGGAACGAATTCAATTGGTATATAAAGAGAGGAATAAGACATGTGCTAGGATGGTGAACTGAGAAGGAGAAAGACACGGAAGCAGATGAAGAAGATGGTAAAAGTTTCCTTTCTTAGGTGTGGCAATAATTATATAATTCGCAAAATGTGATATGCTTGAGATGATATGACAAGGGGAAATAATACTAACAATGAAATAAATGCTTATTAGAATGAATGGACAATCTATGAGAAATATGACTTGCTGCGCGCAGCTATGACGTGGTATGGTAGTAATTTGTAATGTGTGTGTTAGTTTCTATGTTTTCTTCGATCCAAGCTGAGGGTCAGAATTTCAGACTGCATGTTTTGTTTTAATTTTCTTCTTTCGTAAAGGGAAGAATAGAAGAGAGATAATCGAAATGGGTTTTGACTTTTGAGTTTTGAGTTAGATCATGTATTTGAGTTTGAGGTTTCGAAGATCGAACTCGTCGAGTCGTCGTGCAGCTGTTATGTCATGTGAGTTGACAATTCGTTGGGGGAGGAGGTAGCTAGAAGCTTGTGTCCTCCATTTAATTTGGAAATGGCGATATTCAAGGCAACTCTTAAGATCGCAATTACCTTGATGCCAACATTGTTCTCAACGTTTGATAAGATATTTGTTTACAAACATTGATAATGCATCCATTATTAAAGCGAAATTTTGATTTCTGATTTGTAACTGAAACAAGGATACGTCCATTTTGCAGGGAATTGAGAGCCGTCTTAAGAAGGGAAGTCTTAGACACTTAGACATGTGACACGCGAGGAATTAATTAATTTATTCATTCAATAATATTGTTTCTAAATCAATTGTAATACAAGTTAAGTACAGAGCGTATAATGTATAATCAAGCATTCAAGGTGTCCTAACTTAAAGTGATGTAGTCAATATATATATATATATTGGCCTACAAAAAATATTAAAAATATAGAATAGTGAACGCAATTTTTAAATTGACAATAATGGAGTTCCACGTCTATTTATCAAATACAATAATTTGAAATTACTTTTTATCTTGTGCACCGTAGAATAAGTTATGCACCATATCAAATGAGTTTTTTTTTTTTCCTTCGGTGTGTTTGTTGTCAGAAAATGTTTAAATATCTTGGCGCGGAGAGGACTCCGTGTATTCGAACAGCTTGTAATGTAAAATATTTAGAATTAATTATTTCTGACTAAAAGTTATTATTTTTAAATTGTTGAGAATAAATAATATTGATCAAGAGTGTTGTTTCTTAGTTTTTAATTCGGTATATATTTTAAATCCGAGTTTTTTATCATTAATATGAACTAAATATTTATTTCAAATATCATTTAATTCGGATTAAAAATGATCCAAATAAATTCGGATTAAAAGTTTATTTTTAATATGAAACTACTTAGAAATAATACTCAAGATTCTTTACCATAAAAGAAAATCATATTTGTAATCCTAAATAACTAATTCTAGTCTTATTCTCAAACAATTTAAATTAGGCTAATATTTTCTCTGGTTCTCTTATATCACAGGCATATGCTATAATTTTAGCTAGATTTTGTATTCCATGAAAGGAAAGAGGAGTGAGGATGAGGGAATGATTTTTCTAATGCGTTTTCTATTTTTAGATGAGGGGATGACGGAAAGGTGGGACTGGGAGGGGTGAAGAGGGGAGGCGGAGGAGCGACTCACAGGGGCAGAGGAAAGAGTGACACAAAACTATTCTCTTTAATAAATATTTATATGTACTAACTGTTCTAGTTAAATACATGACTGTTCTATTTAAATATATAATTGTTCTAGTTAAAAACATCATTGTTCTATTTAAATACATAATTGTTCTAGTTAAAAACATAAATGTTCTAGTTGAAAACATAATTGTTCTATTTAAACACATAATTGTTTTAGTTAAATATATAATCGTTCTATTTAAATATATAATTGTTCTAGTTAAATACATAACTGTTCTAGTTAAAAATATAATTGTTCTCGTTAAAAACATAACTGCTCTGGTTATATATGTAATTATTCTATTTAAAGATATAATTGTTCAACTTAAATATATAATTGTTCTAGTTAAATATAAAAGTATTTTAATTAACTCCCTCCTGTCTCCTTCCTTCTCCTCTGATTCGCACTTTCTCCGTGGCACTCATCCTTCCTTCTCCATTGTAACAATATTGACCAGTAGAACGGTAAACCTAGTTCAAGAATTATATATTCTAAGGTATAGTTACATAATTAGGTATATTAATGAAACATGAATTATATGATCAAGAGACCAGACTATATGGCATAAATTTGATATGATGCACTCTCTGGTGATTGGTTTGGCCACCGATCTGGCCAGGATTATTGGCACGGTAATTACTGGATATTTTCTTTTGTTTGTCGGTTTGTACAATTAGGTAAGACCTATGGTCTACGAAAAGGTTATTTCTGATTTTGGCCGACCGTAAGAA
The DNA here is from genome assembly GCA_028095005.1 of Rhynchospora pubera. NCBI lineage: Eukaryota > Viridiplantae > Streptophyta > Magnoliopsida > Poales > Cyperaceae > Rhynchospora > Rhynchospora pubera. The sequence goes on from CM051460.1 coordinate 326,534,452, forward strand.
TTTAAGGGCCGTTTAGAATAAGAAGAATAGTTTTTTTTAGACGAAAATTTATTTCTAACTATCCAAATTTTTCATAAAATTATACACTTTCTAATATTTTTCGTCTAGAAATAGACTATTTCTCTTATTCCTAAGGGATCCAAACATCCCCTAAGTGATTTATTTTAACTGTTACACTCGATTTGAGATATTTGTACATTGCATATTTGCAGCATGTCGGTGATCGGTCCATTTCGGTTGGTGCCTACGGTTATAATCTAATTTAGAGCCTGCATTGTGATTTTGTATTGATAAATTGTTCATTTAAATATTTTTTCAATTATTATGATTATTTAGGGTGTAAATTTCGGAGCTCAGATTCGTTCAAAGATCTGTGTAATTGAATCTAAAATCCGCACTGACATATATTCACATCCGTGTATTTGTTTTGCATGTTCATCGACGATTGGGGTTAATCCAAGAGCGGTGCAGAGCAAGACATCCCAGGGCCATATCTACTATTAAGTGTTCTTTCCTTAAACGTATTTCCCTAGTTACAAGTGTCATGTTACCATTTTGTTAAATGTGGAGAATCCCTCAAATGTCTATGTGTACTTGTATATGGATGTGCCGAGACCGGTAGTGGTAATGTCGAGCCTAACGAGGAGCCAAATCAGGAGCTTGAAGAAGAATGAGTGTGTCGGCACGCATAGCCGCATAGGGCATGTGGTATGTGCTACTAAAATAGATTTGAATAATGTACATAAGGCATTTGGTATGTGCTACTAAAATAGATTTGAATAATGTGAAATAGTTTTTCTGTGTGCAAAATTGGAACCGAAATTAAAAAAAAAAAAAGGAGATCTCCACGTTTCTCCACCTAAATCCCTAAAAAACACATCTATCTTCCCTTCTCCGTGCCCTCCCACACCTACCTGCCTCCTCAATTACCCCTCTCTGTCTTACTAATCAACTAATGGAAGTACCTGACCATACTCCCAAATCCCAAAGGCCAGAACAGATGTTCTGTCAGCTCGTAGATATGAACTGTTCTGTTTCTATCTTTATTGCAATGCATAAATTCTTCGGCCTGTGGTCATGAAATACCAAACAAATTTATACAATTGTTTCATTGCTTGTCATGCACATATGTAGACATGTAGTATCCTTTTTTTTCTTTTTGAATGCCATCGAAATGCCATCAATTTTCATTAATGAAAAAAATACTGCCAAAATATGAATAGATATGTATTATTGTTATTATTATTATTATTATAACAATATTCATGTACTTAAAACCGACAAATAATTACATAGATAAATATAGAAATATGAAAGGGATAATTAAATATTTATCCAATTTAACAGTAGTAAAACAATGCAATTGGGTTCATTAAAATGCAATTTAACTTTCTCTATCTCCAAAATGGTGATCTTATTGAAGTAATTGATTATCTCGACTGAGAGTAAAACTAATTTTTTAACATAAATATAATTAGATAAATTTATTGCCCATAATACTTCACAAAGCACGAATTGTATCTTAAGTCGTGTATGTTCTCGATTTCCATGCCTCAAACAACTAATTCAAACCATTTAAACTTTTTTTCCCATATTTAAATTTTGTTAAAATCAAATTTCTATATTTCTTACAAAAAATACTATATATTTCGGATTGTTAAAAAATGTTGTTATCGGATGAGGGTCCAAAACTAAACAGATAAAGGATATTCTAAAAATCTGTAAAAGAAATGGTAACTAATTTTGAATATATATATATATATATATATATATATATAGAGTTTAGCTACGGTGAGTCGCGACCAAAACTCCTAGATTTAGATCAAAATGACTGATTCAAACCGTCCAATATGATCTCCCTATTGAAATCTCCATGTAGACCGAATTTTTCATTTTTCGAAATTTTTAAATATTTTTTTGAAATTTTAGAAAATCGTTAATCTAATTGGTTCTGAACCATTCAAAAACATCAGTTTTTAAAAATCCGAAAAAAATACTTAAAAATTTTGAAAAAATAAAAAATTTGGTTTGCACAGAGATTGCAATAGGGAGATCATATTGAACGATTTGAATCGGTCATTTTGATCTAGATCTAGGAGTTTTGGTCGCGACTCACCGGAGGGTCCGTGAGCCGCGACTCACCGTAGTTAAACTCTCTCTCTCTCTCTCTCTCTCTCTCTCTCTCTCTATATATATATATATATATATATATAGAGAGAGAGAGAGAGAGAATGGCTATACTACTGTTCATATGTAGACTGGCTTTGTAGGTTAGATTTGTAGGCTGTTGGATCTTGTCAAGATCCGTGCAAAGATCTTAGGGAAAGGCTCAGATATAGACGCTGAACTTAATATTTTCCGTCCTCCCTCTGTTAAACTCACATCTCCGCAGAACTATTTTAGCGCCACTCTAACATTACTTCTCCGTTTCTTTAATTTCTTCCGTGTTTCTTCTCCTCCGTTTCATCTTGCTCTCTATTGCCTTCCTCCCTCTAGAGTTCGCACCCTCCTTGGAAATAGAAAAAAATACCTTGGTCCTCCGCACCTCCTCCCCACCGCACCTCTTCTACCCTCCGCAAATCAACGGCTATCTATGCTCTTATCCCTCTGTCTACTTCGCCTATCTCATTAGAGCACAGAAGAAATGTTCCATGCTCCCTGGCCCCTTTTGATTGGCACTGGCCTAGTGGATTACATAAATTTTCAGCAATAATACAAAATTGATACTTTTTCTCGGTAATTTTGGGGTCTATTAAAAATAGCTGCATCCAATAGGTGTTAACCTTTTTATTTGATGATTGTGCAACAAAAATCATAATGGCAACTGTAGAATTAAGCCTTAAGTTTATTATAATGAGTAGAATTTAAATGGTACTGAAGAAAAGCTGAACCAATTGAACCAATTACACGTACAAGACTAAGTATTAATTTTTCACCTTTGAATCTAACAACACATAACTGAACCTAATAAGATTGTGACACAGGTTGTGAATTAACAAATTAAAATTAACTGAACCTAATAAGATTGTGACACAGGTTGTGAATTAACAAATTAAAGTTAACCTATGACCTTTTTTATCTTACATGCACTAACGGCATGTTTTAGCCTCTCATTTTAAGAGAGAGATTGCCAAATCAGTAAGATAAAGAGAAACAAAAACAATCAAGTGACATACCAGTAAGAACATCCAACAAAAGCTGTAATTTGAATATGTGTTGTATGTCATTTCAATTGGTAGCAGTGGTTATTGCATGATTGGTTTCATTGATTCATTCCAATTACAAACTTATAATGCTAGTTGTCATTTTGTTAATTCAGGATTGGTACCAATGAAATTGAACAGATAAACATGTTCGTACAAAAGAATTGGACTAAAAATTAACTAATTGTTTCATATTGATGAGGAATAAGATTCAAATTACAAAGTGTTAGTTAAGTGCACAATTTTAATTTTTGTGGTTAATTACTCTTAATTAGCCAATTTAAGCATGCACAAACACGGATCTTGCACTTAGCCATTCACACAAAGAGAAAGGTTCAAAGGTATACCTCTCTTGATATCGTAATCAAGAGGCTCGAACCGGCTAGGTTGTAGGTGGTGCGCTCGCGTCTAGCTCCTCCTTCGTGCCAAGCTCGTCCTCGAGTCTACCACGAAATTAACCAAGACCTACAAGGTTTGCTAGAAGCTACAAGGTCTTAGCTAATCCCAAGCGTTCTCGCCTTCTTAATAACACTTTAATTAAGTGGAGAGAATGGAGCTCAACACATGAGCAATGGTGGCTAGATGAGGGTGTTTGGTGGCGGCCAAAGAGAGGGAGAGAGGAGAATAGGTGGCGGCCTCAAAAGAGGAAGAGAGAGAGAGGAGCAAACACGTGGAACTAATTATCAAAATGCCACCTACCTACCACACCCTCTATGGCCGGCCACATAATGGGCCTTTTGGGCTTCACACACTCAATTGTTTGGTTGATTATTCAATCCATTTAATCCACCATTTAATGCTCTTCATTTGGGCTATTTATTCAATAATAAATATTGGGCCATTAATTTAATATAACTATTTATATTAAATTGTGTTGTGTTGAATAATTATTAACTAATTAATAATTACCATGGGATTAGCTTATGCATTAAATCATTTCGATATGATCCGTTTGAATTAATTAATTATATCGACATATAATCAATTAATCTACTTATAATATTTTCGCAAAAGCGCACTGATGCAAATAAATGATTAATGCACTATTTGGTTATATTTCGATCTGTGTGACCCTTTGAGGATTTATGCTAAGTTGGACATGAGATTAAATCGATATTTAATTCCAATAATCATAAGCGGTATCTAGCAACACGTTATGATTCCCAATTCGCATAAATAATGTACTGCTACAGTATTTAAATCCTGCATAAGAGAATTAAGTATTTCTCTATTTTGATTCTTGTGTCTCACGATATCATCGTATAATCCAAGATAGGAATGTGTCATTCTTGCAGACTATACGTTTCTTGATCTAGAGATAATTGTATCAGTTGCTAGCAAACAATCTATCTCCATCAAGGGGCCCAAATAGATATCGTCACTCACTAAATGAATTAATGAGGGACATACGGTTTTCTTGATAATTTAGCTTTTCCCCGCACAATTCAAGAGATCATAAATAACGTCCGTATAGCAGCCCTTATCGGGAATCAGCGGTAGACAATATTTATTGAACCTATCCTCATGTGGAAAAGATAAGCATCTCAAACTTAGAATCAAAATCATAACGAAATAAATAATGACACATAACACAATCCATATATTTATTTCGTTGGGTCATGTCCTGTACTATGTTCAATTAACATAAACATATGCAATTAAGTTGGTTACTCTTAACCCATGATTTATAGAACTTAATCATCACTTAATTTGCATACTAATCTTATTTGATAATTAATGTTTCTTGTTAATTATCAAGATTATGGACGTTTTAGATTTATTGTTGTCATTTACTACTAAATGATAAACAGTGATTTATAATTCAGATCCTCAACCTGAATGAACTGTCAACATATAAATCAAGGAACAAATGATATAAAATCATCAATGACATAAAACCATAGAAGTAGCCAAAAAGATTGGCTTCTAGGACATATCTCTAACACAAAGAACTAGAAGTAATTAGAAAATTACAACAGACTTCTTTGGAGGCCCGTATTTTCCACACAATTTGACTTTGCCAAGTAAAAAAATGACAAGAATTTAAGACATTTGGACTTTACCAAGGGCAATGAAATAACTCCTTTCCTGATTTCTTTGGAGACCCCCACCCCTTCGCTGCACACAATTTCTTTGATTGACTGATTTCTGTAATTACCACACAATTAAGTCCATCTAGGTTTCGAGGCCTCGCTTCATTGGTGGAGCACCTAGGTTACAAAGGCGTTGGAAGGGGATGCGATGGAGCTGAGATAGGCCTTGCATCGTTGTGATGGTTAAGTCTAGGATTTTGCTACGTGCGATGGAGCTGAAACAGGGGTGAGTTTACCAGAGAGAGAGAGAGAGACGAAGATGATAGAGAGAAGCAAGTAAGAGTAGGTGCTAAGCTGCTGAGGTATGGTTGAGAGAGAAGGTCGAGTGCTTCTCCAATTTAGCGCTCTAACTCTCCTCTTTTGTCTATTTTTTTGGGATCCACAGAGGCGTTGTAGTTTTCACGGAAGAATGAGAGAGACAGAGCAGCTGCTAACGGAAAATATTAAAGTCACGGAGGAGCCAGCGCCTTTATCTCTTCCATTGATTTAAATCGTAGCACGGATCTTGAAGAGATCCAACAGCATACAAATTTAGGCTACAAAGTCAGTTTACATATGATGAGTAGTATAGCCACTCTCTCTCTCTCTCTCTCTCTCTCTCTCTCTATATATATATATATATATATATATATATATATATATATATATATATATAGAGTTTTGCTATGGTGAGTTGCAACTCACCAAAGCGTCCGTGAGTCGCGTTAAAAATTTTAAAATTTAGTTCAAAATAACCGATCCAAACCGTCTAATACGATCTCCCTATTGAAATCTCCATGGAGACCAAATTTTATATTTTTTCAAAATTTTTAATTATTTATTTCGGATTTTTAAAAACTGCTGTTTTTGAACGGTTTAGAACTAATTAGATTAATGATTTTCTAAAATATCAAAAAAAATACTTAAAATTTCGAAAAAATATAAAATTTGGTCTGTATGAAGATTTCAAAAGAGAGATCGTATTAGACGGTTTGGATCGGTCATTTTGAACTAAATTTCGAAATTTTGAGCGCGACTCACGGACGCTTTGGTGAGTTGCAACTCACCATAGCAAAACTATATATATATATATATATATATATAGTTTTGCTATGGTGAGTTGTAACTCACAAAAAGGTCCGTGAGTCGCCCTCAAAATTACAAAATTTAGTTCAAAATGACCGATCCAAACCGTCTAATACGATCTCCCTATTGAAATCTCCATGCAGACCAAATTTTATATTTTTTCGAAAATTTTAAGTATTTATTTCGAATTTTTAAAAACTATTATTTTTGAACGATTAAGAACTAATTAGATTAATAGAAATTTTAAAAAAATACTTAAAAATTTCGAAAAAATATAAATTTGGTCTGCATGGAGATTTCAATAGGGAGATCGTATTAGACAGTTTTGATCGATCATTTTGAACTAAATTTTGTAATTTTGAATGCGACTCACAGACCATTTGGTGAGTTGCAACTCACCATAGCAAAACTCTATATATGTGTGTGTGTGTGTGTGTGTGTGTGTGTGTGTAGAAAGAGAGAGAATGGCTAATGTGTCACGGGTGGCAATGCCACCCATTTTCTTTCGAGTTATCTTTCGATATCCAAAATTCAAATGGTCGATCCAAATCGTTCAAGTTAATCTCTATATTGAAATATATTTGGAGACCAAATTTTACATATTTTTCGAATTTGTTTTGCTATTTATTATGATATTTTTAAATTGAAGGGCCTGAAATACTTCCATTATAATGTTTTTTAAAAATATCATAATAAATAGCAAAAAAATTCGAAAAAAATGTAAAATTTGGTCTCCAAATATATTCCAATATAGAGATCAGTTTGAACGGTTTGGATCGACCATTTGAATTTTAGATATCGAAAAATGACTCAAAAGAAAAATGGATGGCATTGCCACCCGTGGCACATTAACCATTAGAGAGAGAATGGATATATATAGTACACGGATGTCAGGACTCGTTTTTCGAGATCCAAAATTCAAATAATCAATCCAAACCGTTTAACTTGTTCTCTATATTGAAAAACCCAAGTAGTCCAAATTTTACATTTTTCGAATTCTTTTGCTAGTCATTATGATATTTTCAAAAAAATATATACTATAATTAGAGTATTTCAGGTGTAATAAAAAGTAAAAAAATAAAAAAATGAAAAATTTGGTATATCTAGGTTTTTCAATATGGAGAACAATTTGAACGGTTCAAATTGACCGTTTGAATTTTGGATCTTGAAAAACGACTCATGTGTACGGGGACGATTCGTACAAATTAATTAACTATATCCATTACGGAAGTTTCGATGCATACTGATCCGAACTCTTGGATCTGCTTCAAAATGACCAATCCAAACCGTCCAATATGATTCCCCTATTGAAATCTCCTTGTCGACCAAATTTTACATTTTTCGATATTTTTAAGTATTTTTTCGAATTTTTAAACACTGTTATTTTTGAACGGTTCAGAAAAAATTAGATTAGCGATTTTTGAAATTTGAAAAAAATACTTAAAAATTCGAAAAAAAAAATATAAAATTTGGTCGGTGCGGAGATTATAACAAGAAGATCATATTGGACAGTTTGGATCGGTCATTTTGAAGCAGATCCAAGAGTTCGGATCAGTATGCACCGAAGCTTCCGTACATTAGTATGCATCAAAGGTTCGCTCTCTCTCTCTCTCTCCCTCTCTGTGTGTTTATATATATATATATAGAGTTTAGCTACGGTGAGTCGCGACTCACGGACCCTCCGGTGAGTTGTGACCAAAACTCCTAGATCTAGATCAAAATGACCGATCCAAACCGTTCAATATGATCTCTCTATTGAAATCTCTGTGCAAACCAAATTTTTTATTTTTTCGAATATTAGTATGCACCGGATCTGCGATTATATAATAGTAGAGATATATATATATATATATATATATATATATATATATATATAAATTTTGATTTCCAACAAGATTTTAATATTAAAAAAAATATCGAACGGTTTGGATCGGTTGTTCGAAGAACGAGATTTTAGCAATCATCATAAAATATGGCTGTATAGTTGTATCTCAAATAATATAGAATCCAAATTTATCCTAATCCGATAAATTTTTTTTTTTTAGTCAATACATCAGACGGTTTTTCCAATAATGCACTATCGCCTAAAAGCAATATCTAAATTCGCCAAATTGATGTTTCGGTGTTTCCATAACACAACATTTTGATGACCTTCCCCCGGTGTTGATTTAGTTAAAGCTAATATAATAGTATTTTGGCTGCTCAAATAGATACACTAGTATGGGAACAGGAGATTCAGGATTAGATGCACACTACGTGTAGACCAATATTCCATGTGTGAATTAAAATTCCAGATCATAATAGAATGACAAAAAAAATAATAATAAATAAAGGCAAAGAAAATCCACATCAGACATATTGTACCGGAACAAGAGATCGAATTCTCTGTTGCGGAAACCGTGGAGCAGGGACTGTTGCAAGTTGGTGACAGAAGGTTCCATACTTCTATACGATCGATATTATTACTTTTTTTTTTACATAAAATAAGGGTCATGCAATTATCTTATCACATAACGATATTATCTCTCTATCACTATCTCTACTATTTATAAACATACGGATCCAAGAGTTATTAACACACTATATCTAGTATGTAAATACGTGTTTCTGTCGTTTGATTAATTTCATTTGTGGTTGGATGTCAATCGTCAGACAAAACAATAATATATTTTTATTTTATGTCTAATAGACAAACAAATTGAATAACATATATATTTGTATCGCGAGCAAATTGAGCAACATATTTTTATTATCTAACATTATTTTATTTCTTTATTTACCACATATGAAGACATTTTGTGCTAGTTACTTATTATGAAATCCCACTAGAGTGTTAACAATATATAACAGAGTTCGCTAAATTAATTGATGGTATTGAAATGTAGATCTGGATCTGCTTTAGAAATCATGCAATAGAAAATTTGGAGATTCCTATAATGGGAAGATGCTATGTACCTTACAAATTCGACGAGCACCTACCCTTCCCGGCTTCCTTTTCTGTCTGGCAGAAGTGTTTCCTGAATAAATTAATTTACGACTGAAATTAGGCTTTCAGTGAGAAAATATTTTCTCTCATTACTAATTTTGTAGTGACAATGTGCCAGCTGCCGAGCAAGATTTTCCATCAGTAGTCAGAATCTTCAGAGATTATTCATGGTGATCAGGACCATTTGAAAATAACATTTTAAAAACTATAGTGAGCATTAACTTCAAAATAAGTTTATACAAATATATGGAGGTCACATATTATATGTTATTGATATTTTGTTCGGTGTGCCACTATTTTTTATGTAGTGATGAAGATTTTACAACTCAAATAACAAATTGTGATATTGTTTATGTCATTCTTTGTACATGCACATAAAATTTCTTTTTTTTTCACTTTGTTAGGACCATATATTAATGAACTTAAAATAAACTTAGACATTTTGAGCGCAAACTAAATATTGAAGTTCTCTTGAGAGCCATATAGTAAAATGGAATTAAAATATCCCAACTTACTAGAAGTGAAAACTTTATTAGATGTTTTGTGGAGAGAGTGATTTTTATTTTTTTTTTTTCATTTTATGTCTAGGAACATATATGTCCGTAATTACATATCTTTTCTAATTAAAGTCTCAGTCTAATCTTTTGCTGGTATTTTATTATGACAAAGGTTCAACGAAAGTTCATGCCACTACCACAAGATCCTAGCTTTTATAGCTGTACAGTGAGTAGTGATACAAGCCTTAAACATTTATGTGAGCTCGACCTTTGTAATTATCAAACATCAAAAAAGTTGAGACAGCTGAGAGCCTGAGACGTAAAATTAAGATAGGTGTTGATTTTTATGATGAAGTTGGATTAATTGAAGTTTTGAAATGATGATTAATATTTTCTTTATTCTTTCTGTACAAAGGAAATATACATGCTCTTATATAGAGCCTCTCTTTAGCGGTAAAAACCCCAGATAATGGACCATTGTACCATTTGATGCCTAACGTACGGCCACATACCAAAAAAAAAAAGAAGTTACATTTTCCTTTTTTTTTGCCTAAATGCATTATTACTATTTTATTTTCTTATTTAATTATTTTTCTCAACAATAGGTCGTTGTGATTATATATGTCATATCATCCCCGTACTCTAATTATTTGAGCTGGATTTACAGTTGTGCCATGTATGATTTCTCTCCCCTTCACATACGTCGACTCGTCTATACAGCGAAAGCAATGGAACAGAGGTGAAATTTATTTTCAAAAAAAAAAAAAGAAAGAAATGACTGGACAGAATGAAGTTTTCAACATCGTACTAATTAACATTGAAGTTTTCAACATTGTACTAATTAACATTGAAGATTTCAACATCGTACTAATTAACATGGAACCCTTAATTTTGGAATTCAATGATTCTGCATTCATATTTTGCATTTTATGCTATGAGCTGTGAGCATGGCTAAAAAATTTTTCTAAAGCAATCTGCATATATCCTATGTTTATGTTTCTCTGTAAAGAAGTTTTGGTCTATATTGAAGAAATATGTGGAGAGCAAAAGTAATTAGCTGATTTATTATTTAAATGTGCACTGCAAATTAATGTTTCATTACTTAAAATGCTGCATTTATTTGGTGTGTCATATCAATTTAAAACATATCATTGAAAGGCATCATTTTGTTGGTAGAAGAACACCTGGGTAGTTGTGTGGGACAAGAATTATTGAGCTTATTGAGACCAACTGAGAGGAGAGCAACAGCAAGCGAGGAACTTTCAATGTTCCCTTCCTCAGCATGAGGAACGTGGGGGGAAAACATACTAAAACTCTAAAAAGCTCTACTCAACAGAGATCAAAGAATTTAACCTTTTCTTTCCTCCAAAAAGGAAACATGAATGCACTGCTATTGGAACATATGCATGTACAAAACTGAATGCCCAATTTTTCATTTAAAATTCAATCCTAGATACAAAGTTAAAGTTTTAAAAAAAATGAAATTATTACTAATTGTATCAAAATTAAGAATAGACATTTGCTTGAGTTTGCCACTAATTCATCTCGACATATACAATTCGTAATTGCCCTAAAATAATATTGGTTATTTTGCTTTTTAAGTCCAAACGATTATTTTGATGTCTCTAAGGTGTGATTGGATTGTTTAAGAATAAAATTAAAATTAGTTATTCGGAGTAAAAAAATAATATTATTTCTAAACGATTATTTGCAATCAAATTTTGGAATAAATTTTTATTGCTAATGTGTTTGGATAATTTTCTTAATCCGGATTAAAAAGTTGTTTCAAATCACATTTTAATCTAGATTAAGAATATGATTCAAACACTTAGGAATAAAAATTTATTCTAGAGTTTGGATCACATAAATAACTTTTTGGACTCCCAAAAAACTTAAGGATAGTTCGAATAGTCTAAGAATAAATTAGGATTAATTGTTCAAAATAAAAAATATTATTCTAAAATGATCAAGAATAAGTTTTTTGGAGATCTATAATGCTATTTTTAAATGGTCCAATATTTGGAGTGATTTTTTATGGAAATTGATTATTGCTATCTGCAATTTTGTCATTGCTTGAATAAAGTGATCTGAACATATAGATGGTCAAAGTGATCACATATAAAAAAAAAAGTTTTGTCATCTCTTGTTCGTAATTTTATATGCATATTCAACTTGTTTTTATTGAACTTATTTATTTGTATGTATTCACTTTGATCATTTATATGTTCACCTTGTCTATTTTATGTGTTTATTTTGTTCAAGTGATGGCAAAACTGCAGATGACTGTTATCATTTCTCATTTTTTATTCTTAGGGTGTTTGGATTATCTTTATAATTCGGATTAACAAATGGTCCAACAACTTCTTAATCACGTTGGGGCGTTTGGATCATTTAGGAATAAAATTAAGATTAGTTATTCAGAGTAAAAAATATTATTCCTAAACGATCAACAATAAGCTTTTTGGGATCTAGAGTGTTATTTTTAAGTGGTCCAACATCCGGATTAAATTTTTATCCTAGGGTGTTTGGATCATATTTTTAATCCAAATTAAAAAGTGGTCCTAATCACTTCTTAATCCACATTAAGAAGATAATCCAAACACCCAAGAAATGAAAATTTAATCTAGATGTTGAAGCACTTAAAAATAACACCCTATATCCCAAAAAGTTTATTCATGACCGTTTAAGAATAATATTTTTCATCTCGAATAATTAATCCTAGTTTTATGCTTAGATGATCCAAACGCAGGATCTAAACACACAATGAATAAAAAAATATTTCGAATGTTGGACCACTTAAATATAGCGCTCTAGATTCTAAAAAACTTATTCTTGATTGTTTAGGAATAATATTTTTTTTACTCTGAATAACTCATTCTAATTTTATTCTTATGCGATCCAAACACACCTAATTTATTCTTGATTATTTAGAAAAGGTGTGTTTGGAAGTGTGGTGAATAAGAATAGAATAGCTTATTTTAGAACAAGAGTGATGAATAAGGAATGTTAAATAATTGCTTATTCTTAAATTAAGATATGTTGTTTGAGTGGTTAGTTAAGAATAAGAACAAGGAAAAAATATTAATATGATTTGTTGTTGGATGGTTAGCTTATTTCATTCTAGTTCCAATATTTTGTTAGAATAGAAATAAGAGTCCGAATAAGCTATTTCGCTTGTTCTAAAATGTGTTTGGCAATTCTTAAAATTAACAATTCCGAATAAGTTCTTATTCCAATTTAATTTTTATACGATCCAAACGCTCTAAGTCTTGTTATCCACACTGCTATCCCATTTAAGAAGAACAAGAAAATAATATAAAACAAGGACAAGAAAATAAATAAAACAAGAAGAAGATGTCTTGCACTTTTTTTTTTTTTTTTTTGCCCCCTGAGATCCTATAATTTTTTTTTCCCCTTCTGTGTTCCTCTAGGCTCGAAATTTTGGTCCAATAAATTACTGATGCGACTCTCGTACAAACCAGTTCAGTTTATTGAAAAATGTTAGGTTTTGAAGCCCGTACTAGCCCGTACCAGCCCATAGTAGCACTTCTCTATTTGGGCCTAATTAAATCAGCACTGAAATTGGTCCACGACTCAGGGAGCCTGTTAGATCAAATTCTTTGCAATCAAACTCAGTTGAACTGTTCCTCGCGGTTGAACTGCGAACTGAAAATACCAAGTTATTTTAATAAAGAGGAAACGACGACAATATCAACTCTGGAGAAATTACGCAGAATCTGCAGTTGCTTCGTCGGCAATTTCGAACGACTTGTTTCTCCTCCTCTTTCAACCCCGATTAAATATACGAGAGACGAGATGAGTTTCTGCTTCGGAGCCTTCCGAGCTCGCAACTCAAAACCCATTAAGCAAACCATGGACGGTCAGGATTTCTCCGACTATTGCATCTTTTGTGACATTGTACGCGGCACCACCTCTACTACTATCCTTTACTCTGTCAGTTCTCTCTCTCTTTCTACTGTAATTTTATATGGCATTTCAGACTACGTATTAACCTATGAAGAATGTAAGAGTAATTTTTTTTTTCCTTTTTTTAGGATGATAAAGTAGTGGCGTTCCCAGATATCAATCCTTCGGCATTCAGGTACTTTTTACTCATACATTATCTGGTTAATTTAAGAGGACTACCAAATTATTGGATGAGCAATTTTAATGCCTAATCTAATATTGTGACAAGGACCGTTAAAGGAGTCATTTCATCACTAATTGCTCATTGTTCTATAATTTATTGAAGGAATTATTTGGCTGATAGAAAGTGCTCTTAGCTATGGTAGTACAAATTACATTGTATTAGCTTGTTTTAATTTGTTGTTGATACTCTTTATTAAGAAAATTGCTTTTATTTCTAATTTTTGTTGATGATTACTTTACAATTTTTTTTTTCATGATTTTGCAGGCACTACCTTGTTATACCAGTAGAGCATGTGCCTACTGTCAATTCTCTTGACAGGATACCTGAACATTATGAGTTAGGTAAAATATTCATTGTTTTTCTTTTCTTTATGTAGTCTATTATCTGAAGATTAGGAATGATAATACAAATTTGGAATGTAGTGGACCAAAAAATATTCTACAAAAGCATAATTAGACTTTGTCCTATGTTGGCTTCTGTAGTAGATGTCTTACTCGAGCTATGTGCTTTGTTTCTTTGCAGTTGATCACATGTTGAAAGTGGGGAAGGACTTATTGAGCCGTGATGCTCCAAATTCTGTGGAACACAGGTATTTGAAAAGAACTTTCCGCATGTATGATTCACTCGATTTTCAAAGTACTACCGGTAATAAAGCCAATCTTTTGAATTTTGTTGCTTAGTCAGACCGTAAGATTCTACACAAATTTATCTAATAGAAGAGCCAAATACAGTTCTCCCATTAGAATACCAGCTGTTATGTATTAGCTCGGTCATATTGGGGGTATTTGTTAGCTTCCGCAATTCTTGTAGTGACAGTTACAATGTTAGCAACTAGAAGAACTACTGGATTGTTGACTGTTATGTTAACAAGAACCTTCTAGACTATTACCTTGCTATTCTTTTTATTTATTGCTATTGCTTCTTGTGCTGTTATCTTTCAGATTTGGCTTTCACCAGCCCCCGTTTAACAGTATAAATCACCTTCATCTCCACTGTCTGGCACTACCATTCATACCTGCGTATGTCTTTATATATATTTTGTTAAAATATATAATTTACTTGTAGTTTCTTGATAATAAATTATGTGAGATAATTGTGCTAACAAGTTTTTTTTTTTTTCTCTTCTATCAGATGGAGACAAGTAAAATATACACCTCTAGGCCGTATTGGTTTTATTGATGCTAATAATATGCTGGAGAAGCTAAAACCACGACCAGCATTTCCCTTGTAGCTTTTGGTTTGCTAAACTAGAAAAAAGGGTGCCATTTCTTTCTAAAAGTACTTAATAAAAATGTATTGAAACCATTTTTAAAGGATGGCTGTGTTCTTTGTCAGTATACTTGTGATGATAACATGATTTATTCATAATAGTACGAATTAATTTTCTTCTTTTAATTTGCTATGGCTTTTAACAATAATGTTTTCTTTCAAAATTCAGTGAAATCACCATCGTAGTGCTGCAGTGCTTGTCTGTACCATTTAATTAGAAAATCCCTATAAATTTCTGTTGACTTTGGGGCATTGAAACTTAAATTTTACTAACTCTTTGATTTAAGCTGAGGAAACCACATTGAGTTATCATAATAATTTATTTAGCTAGAAATTTGTCACACTTGCACCTGCTCTCAAGTGAACTCACCTTGAGGTATGAACTTGTAATAACTCTTTTGTAGGCTAAATTCTAGACTTTTAGACCACAACGGAAATGAAGTAGGTTTCTTGGTTTTTGTATAGTTATCTGATCCAGTTGTTTGTTCGTTTAAATATGCAGATTCTGGATATTCATCACATATATGGCCATGTAACAGGTCTCATGGAACCAATTTTCTGACATGACCAAAGCTTTGCACTGACACAAGGTATTGCTAGGAACATTTTCAGATAACTCTTAGTCAGATAGCATTGGAATAGTGAAAGACAGAATCAGGCTTTGTAAATCCAGCCTAATATATAACTAGGCAAAAAAGGAACCAAATATCCCAGTATAGTGCCCCCATCATAACCATTTTTTGGTTGGTGCTGTATCCATTTTGTAAAGAACAAATTCCAAAAGTGATTTGGTATATACAGTATTGCATTTCTGTGAAAAATTGTAAAATTCAACATTAGTTTTTTGCAGGATGAGGATGCTAACAGTGTTTTTCTATAATTGCTATAATCTTTATATCTCTTGGTACCATAAAAAAATATGTAGTTTTCTACAATTGATGTATGAACAATTCCAATTTTTTATTTTGAAATTAGATTTCAAATTATGAATGCAAAAATGTAAAAGTATGAATAATTCGGCATGGTTGGAAATTTGGGAAATACCCCCCCCCCCCCCCCCGGCCGGAACATAAATAATAAGAAAAGAGAAAATAATCTTTGATTGATGGAATAATTTTTATTTATTGAAGAAGGTGGGAATGTTTATCCTTCTACAATGATGATTTTACTTCAGAGTTGATCTTGATATTGCAAACACCAAATTGCATGTTTTAAACATCACTTTTATTCTGAAAATTACTTGTGCAACTCCAAGATTGCAATTTGAAATTCTAATAACATAGCATCCTCATTGTAGGAAATGTAATTCTTTATTGCAAAAATGGACTCCAAATTTCTTCTCACTAAACCAAAATAGCATTTTTTGTATGTCAAGCTGTCCAGTATATGCTACCTTATCAATTGCAGTGATACAAACCTTTTATAAATTTATGAGATATTAACATTATTCATAAAACAGTCGGTAAAATAATGACTTCTATTAAAAGTAATAACTAGATGAAAAGAAAAGACTAGTCTTTGTCTGATAAAAATAGCAACTCAGTGGCTGCAAGACCACTAGTTTCCAGAAGCCTCCACTTGTGTTTTGATCTACCACTGATCAAACAAAATGAAAGCTGGCTCACCGCAAGAGCAGACCAACATCTTTAAGGGACCTGTTGGTGGGGATGTGGCTATAGAAAAATTCTGCTTTCACACCAAATGAACAGTTGCATCACATGGTCCATTACGAAATACGACCACGTTATCACCACTTGAGATGGCCAACACAAACCTGATTGTGTGTTTTATCAGAAAGGAGGTCTATTGGAACAAACAGAGAACCGGAGGAACTGTGGATATAAAGGAGACCGCATTTCCCCATCAGCAGAGTGCCAGGAGGAAAAGTTGGTAGGGGTAATATGGTGAAGTGGGAGGGATGAGCTATAGGAGAGACAGGAAGTGGGACAATTAGAGAAAGATGTGGAAAGCTCAGATTCTGTACACTTAAGGATTTTGCCCCATGAGGTACTTGCTATTTGAGAATCATTTGAGTTTAGTAAATTTTGAATATTTTTTGTCGCTTTTGCATAGATGTGTTTGCCTTTCTAAAAGCCAGGATTAAGAAAAGACAAAAGATCTGATTTCTCTAGTGAAATAAAGCTGCATATGTTCCTATTTGTGTATTTAACACTAATCTTTTGCAAATTAACCCTTTTTAGAAAACTGACTGTTTATAACACTCCACCCCCCACCCCCCAAAAAAAAAAATAATAATAATAATAATAATAATAATAAATAATAATTGTAGTAGTAGTAGTAGTAGTAGTAATATAAACACAAAGCAAATGTATCTCCAATCTCCAGCTTCATATTACTCCATGTATATCCGCACTTGTTGGCGCCTTGGCGGTCTCAGCATTGCCACAATTTTCTGTTTTTTTTCTTTTTATCTTGCACTCCTTATCCGTGCCAACCACACCTGATTTGTATTCACCATTTCTCTTCTACAGACTGTTTGATCCGGTCTTTGGATCAATAGACTACTTTTAGAGCCAATTATGGTCTGAGACTACACTCTTATTTTAAATGCACTGACCTATTGCGTGCCCAGGACTATTGAGAAGTTGCAGTCGTCATGTCTTTGCCTCTGTTAGTTTGTAATTTCTTAAGTTGATTCTTATAAGCATCTCATCTTGTCTATGATATGTTTGGAGTGTAAGACAGGAAATGTATAATGTAATCGCTGGTTTTAAGGTGGTTAATAACTAGTCTGTGGTAACTGGATTACTGAGGATGAAGATTTTACTATTGTAAATTGCTATTGGAAGGCACTATCAAGTTACACTGAATAGCACTAAAATATTAAATAAACAGTAAATTTTATTTGTTAGTGTTCCAGCACTTTTTTCCATTTTTAGATGTCAACGGTTAGCTTTTTGTCCTCCATTCATCCTGGTATATTCTCCCTTTTTCTGGTGAAATATAACAACAAAAAAAGTATATGAATGTTTCTTATTGTTTCATTTCTTTAAATAACCATAGATACTCTCGATATACTTTTGGTATTGTGATCATTGGTTCTTCTGTTATGAGGATCTCAATGATAATTTTTGCATAGTGCTAGACAAGGTTGCAATTACAATGCTAACAGTTGTGCGCAATACGTTTCTCAGGAAAGAAACAAGAAACAACTCCATATGGGCTGTATCATATAGTCGCACATTTTATAATTTAAACTACTGACACTAAAATTGATATAACAATTTTTCTTCATTCAGTTTATGCAGAATGATAAAATACTTCCTTGCATTGTTACAAGTTACAACCATTATCTATTTACAGAGATTGGAACCTTGTATTAATATTTGGTTTGTACTGGTAAAATCAAGATTCCTTAATTATGTGACATAATATTTTATCACATGATATAAGGAAGAAGGGTATTTCTGGAAACTATTGAAAAACACGATATGTATCTCATGTTAAACTTTGTGTGAATGTAGAGGACACTAAATATTGAGAGATTGGAGTTTGGACACTGCTCCCATGGTGCAAATACAGTGATGAATTGCATTAGCTCCATATGATCAGGTAATTTATAATTTGGAAATTTATAATAGTTGAAGTAATTCCTATATGTAACAGGTTATAATAATCAGTCAAGGTTGGCAGATAAGGTTCTGGAAAACTCAGTCAAAGATCGATTTTTCTCATTCTGATGCCTCCTAATTTTGTTTTTTGTTTTGTTGCATAGTTGTTTCTTTGTTTAATTTCGCTATTTATAGTGGTTTTCTAGTTTGATTGTTTCTGCAGATACTTTTGCTTATGTATGGATTTCTGTATTTTTACATCTTTTTTGGATCATAGTTTAATTTTTTTGGACTATCAAGCTAATTTCCCTCAATCAATTTTGCAGATAACAGAAAAGAAAAATGTCGAGGACTGGATTTAACATGCAATTCGTTGGTAGAGTGGTGGTTGATAACTCACAGTGAATCTTATTTCTCTGACAATCTGACCTATGTACTGGTATGTATTGACCAATATTATATTGAGTTCTTTTCCTGTTTCTCTAATCCATGCACTGTTATTTGTTAAACTTAGAGATAATTAATTAGAAAAATTTGCTGGTCTGAATTTATGAATGTGAAAACAAACTTCCCACAAATTAAAATATAAGCATTGTTGGTAATCTATATTTTATATGGTTTGATTATTCAGGTGATGCTTCCTTTTTTTTAATTCTATTTTTACCTCTTTACTTTGCAATACGGGTTTAGTGCTAGATACTTCACAATACACGCACCAAGCAATCACAACCCTTAGCTACCATTCTTAATTAATTAAAATATAAGCTTATTGCTGCACATAGTGTAGTGTTAGGATTAGATATCATTCTTAGTTAAATTGGTTCACCATTTACTGGACATATAGAGTTGCAGCATGAGGTATGGTGCTAGCGCCAATTACGGAACACTAATATCAACTGCATACTCTGGATGTTGGCAAGTTGAACAGACTTTATGGAACATATGGTTTTAGAGTCATTAAAGAAAGTACCTAAACTCTGGTCATTGAACAGACTTTATCCAACGTACGGTTTTATATTTCACATGTATATATGTCCATTCTTTAAAAAAAAATACGTACCATAAGCTTTTAGAAAAAAAATAAGAAACAAAGATAGTTCGTGCAACGCACGAAATCCCATTAGTTATATTCAAGAGTCCAGATTAAAAATTGCTCCTGCCAGACCTTCACATGTTTGTCAAGAATCTGCTTAAGCCAAAGTTTGCTGAAAACAGGTATGCTAGAACTTGAATATAAGGTAACAAGTTTTCTTTTTAGCTGGGAACTTTGACTCTGAATTAGGACCTGCAATATATCATTTTTGGCTCAACCTTTAATTTTTGAAAACCCAACAGAGACCATATCGTCTATACCACTTAAACCTGTACCTGTTTGTATTGGTGAATGGTAAATCAGTGCCAGGTCATGCTAAAGTCTGTACCAGATTTTTATTGGATTAGACCAAACATATGTTTCTGAAACCCTCATACTGCATAACCATCTGAGATAGTCATGAAGAAATGAATAAGATTGAAGCATGATACAACGTAAAAAGGAAAATTTATATGCATCTGCCCTTTGCATTTTCTCCACAGGTGCTCCTACCACCTTTGGTGGTTGAGGTACATTGTGTGGGGGCCACTGTCAGTGATGGTGTGGATGAAATGAGGGGGCAATTTAAGATGCACTGTATCGGCACCTGAAAATGAGAGATCAATTAAACAAGCAAAGGCTCAAGGGGCTAAAATATAGTAGAAACTACAATGCAAATTAACTAGAATGCTTCTGCTAACAGGAAACCTGTCAAGGAGAACATTACATTTATGTTTGGAAAAACATTTAGGGCAATGGGGCTGGGAATTTAATTGGAAACGTAACGGAACCGTAGTCCAAGTGCAATATGCTCTTAATTTGGAATCTTGATGGTGCTTATAAATTAACAGAAAATTCGATATAATTGGATGCAACTTTGAAATTGATCAAATTCTGCATAATTTGGTATCTCTGCCCACATCAGTTCAGTTATTTAATTCTGAGTTTAGTATAATAAAACAGCTGAGTAGCATATTGTTTGCATTGTGTGTGTTTATAAGTTTGGCTTATACATAGATGCGGGGAAATTACAGGAGCAGATGTAGACAGTTCTATAGTTGTTTTTTAAACTTAAATTCTGTTAAAGCATGTCAAAAAGAAAATTGAAAAAAAAAAAAAAACACACACACACAAAAACAACAACAGCTAGTGGTTAAGAATATTAACAAAAGGAAATGGCTAAGTTGAGAAAGAATCACTACGGCAGTTGAATCTTAGACTACATTATATTGAAAAGGAGAGGTAACCAAGCTTGATTAATTTGTTTTCAGCTGTATAACTCCTGACATGACTAGTATTGGTGGACCTCTGGTGGCCTTGGTATATGGATTTGGAGGATGGGCATTGCTCAACACATTTTTGTTCTTAATCAATTCACTCCCAGTAGGTTGTCCTACATAACCAACGCTATAATTTCGTTATAATCAGTCACAAGTCACAACTTCTTCCGATTTAAATAACTCTCTTTGTTTTTGCTTCTTCAAAATTAAAAATTGAATGTATTATCAAAAACATAAGCAGTGAGACTATGTTTAAGAGTGGAAGAAACTGAAAGAATTAAAAATTCTTATTTTTTTGTGAAAGTAACGATACAAATATTTATGGTATACAACTTATTTCGGAAACGAAGAACCGATCTCATACAAGTAGTTTGCTT
This sequence comes from Rhynchospora pubera, assembly GCA_028095005.1. Lineage (NCBI taxonomy): Eukaryota > Viridiplantae > Streptophyta > Magnoliopsida > Poales > Cyperaceae > Rhynchospora > Rhynchospora pubera. The sequence continues at coordinate 326,556,016 of CM051460.1, forward strand.
CCCATCAAATTATTGTACCAAGCATACCTTTATTGTGCAAAATTATACTATTATTCTCGTCTACAAAATTAATTTTATATCTTTAGCTCCGTTTGGATTGTGTGGGAATAAGAGAAATAAGGAAAGAAGTATTGAGAACTGTGTAACTTTGTGAAGAATTTGGATTGCTTAATAATAAATTTGGATGTAAAAAAAAACTATTTTTTTATTTCTGCATCCATCCAAACGGAGTCATTGAATCACACCGTTATATATTTAAAATATACATAAAACATCGATACCAAACAGCGGCGCCTTTGTTTATTTAAAGTAAAACTTTAGCGACCACAAAGACAAAAGTTCTCTTCTTGGGTCTCGCAAACAACGATTAACGTCATCACATTTTCCAAACCACGATGTTAATGCTCGTGATGATACAGTCATTAAAAATAAAACATAATACCTTCTATAGGCGGAAAGAAAGAAACAAAAAACCAAAGTAGACAGCACTAGCTTATCTTTAATTTTGCATATATTAATGCTAGCTTATCTTTACTTTGCATATATTAATGGGATATAATATCTAGCTGCCGGCTCGTTAAAGAAGCTTGATTTAAGTTTAAAGGCACCACAGATAAATATATGGTTGGTGATTGCATTGAATATCTAATAATGATTGATGTATATCCCGTGGTTCATGTGTCCCTGTCCTATTATCCCAAGTCCAGAGTCCAAATTAGCAAGCCTTCAATGGACTTGTGATCGTTTTGAACAAACAATCCTCTTTGGAACTTTTAATTTGTGCTAGTCATTCTTAGAGAGGTTTGAATTTTTATTTTGGTTACAGAAAATTGGCAGAGGATAATGTGGCGAAACAGTTCTGATGGGGTTAATTTAAATCCCAAGTTTTTGGTTAGTTTCAGTAGTCTCTCTTTCTTTTTTTAGCAGAAAATTACCAAAGTAGTCTTTTATCGAATTATAAATTATTAGTTATACAAATTACAAGTGAAACATCTTTCTACTGTTACGTCAGTTGCTGCAATTGCTGTAACAATAAATAAACTTGGTACAGATGTATAATGCATGATCGTAATTTAAATAAACTGAACACTTGAAACAAAAATAGTTGCACAGTTTGTAAACTGATATTTAGTATTGTAAATAAATTGAGATTATAAATAATGCAATATTTTCATAAAACGACAGTCTACACTCTAATACAGTTTCCACCACATTTTCATGTCATAAATCACATCGATTTTTAGACTATGTTAGCAAGTCAAGTCTGAACTTTGAAGAGGGAAAATAATTACAGAAATTAGGAGACACGCCACCATGATTAACACATTAAAATTCCAAATAGAATTTTGTTTTGAAATTATATTATTTTCTCTACCAATGGCAATCACTTATATTTTCTTAGGGGCTGTTTGGATGGTGCCGAAATTGTAAATTCCAAGCATTTTATATGCCAAATTTATTATAAACAATCTAAATTCTTCACAAAGTTACACACTTCTCAATAAATTTATGCCAAAAAATTATAAATTTCTCAAATTATCCAAATTCGTATAATATCCAAACGGCCCCTTATAATTTATTTTGCCATAAAAACAAACAACCAGAAAGTTATGGTTGCGTTATGGCACCCGTCACATGTTTAGAAGAAGTCATGTGATTGAATTCCGGGATGTGAGCAGCCAAATATGGTGGTCCATTTTCAGAATACGAACCAATTCGAATTGAGGAAGCAACAGACGTGCATTGCATGGTTCAACAATAAAACCAACACTGGTTGCGAAGGAAATCATTTCGCCTGGTTATTACAACTTAGAACTTACAAGCAGCAGGACCGTTCACTGTACAAGAACTGTTGCAAGTTGATCTCCTCGGTCGGGAAACGTACGTGGCGTCCCTGGAAAAGGCTTCGACAGCTCGATTGACGTTGACCTCTCCCGTGCGTGAGGTGCGTCAGCTCGTACGGTCACTGGTGTGCCCAGAAAACAGCTGTAAGATGTGAAGGCGCAAATAAGTTTCAAATCCTAATCTTCTTAAAAGAAGAAACTAAAGAGTAAAGAGCCGTCTCTCCTTTTCAATTAAAGGGTGGAATTAATTGGACTCTTCCTCTGTAATTTTTCACCAAGTGGTTCAATCGAACTCATGCTTTTGATAGATAAAAAAATTAGCTATTATTTTTTAAGTCAACAGTTTCATTTAAAAGCTTACAAGACAACATAAATATTTACCCAAATCAAGTATGATCATTTGACAATGATAATGTAGTCTTCAGACGTTAAAAATTATTTATTTTCATTTCATAATACTTTTAAATATTTAAATTGCAAATCAATTGATATTCATGATGTTCTATACTATAATTATTCACTTAGGGGTAATTTTAAGAAACTTAATATTTATACCTATAAAAATAAAATATATCATATATCAAATTATCTAATAAATATTATGAATTCGATCAATTAATTACATGTCGACTCCAATAATCCCAAAAATAATTTGAACCCAATTTCAAACCTGAGTATGTCAAAAAAAAAAAAACTAATCCAACGCAAAATAAAACAATCCATTTAAATACGAATCACCAAATATGGATATTTTGACAGACCTAAGACTAGTAGGATCAATAATAACCCCCTAGTCCCCTACCATTGGATGCATCTGCAATGGGCGGATATCAGAGGCAGGTACACAGTAACACAGAACCAAAGAAGCGAACTAAAAGACGACGGATTCGCTATCTCCGTCTGTCCTCTGCGCCAAGTAAAACCCATGCGGTACTGCAACCACTGTTTTTTACTGTTTCAACATAACAGTGGGTCCCACTTACAGCCTATTTTACCGTAAGGAGAACATGGATAACTCCAAACTGGAGCGCTACTTCACTGTCCTCTCTCCAGTTCTTTCACTGTTTAAGACTATATTGAAGTTTAATTCCGACCATATGTTTTAAAAATTCGTAAATTATACCGACCGTTTGAATTATATAACTTAATAGATTCATATCATAAATTACTCCAGCGGATAGGACTTTACAACCTTTTTAGTTTTTTTTTTCCTCTTTTTGTTGACGAAGTTTGATGGCAAGTTCTGTGCAATGTGCATTGATAAAAAATATGGGTGTGTTTGGATGAGCATGGAATAAGGAATAAGAATAAGAAATTTCGGTATGCGTGCTTATTCTTATTCTTGTGCAACCCAAACAACACAAAAATAAGGAATTTGGGCCCTTATTCCTATACTAACAAAATCATGGTATAAGAATAAGAAATTTGGATAAGCACACATACCGAAATTTCTTATTCTTATTTCTTATTCCATGCTCATCCAAACACACCCTACATATATATAGAATGCACGTTATATGCAAACTTGGTATCCTGTTGTTCTGGGATAAGCATAACGGTGTACTTAGTTTGGATAGTCCTGAGCAGTTGAAATATTTGTGCTAAGCTGCCAAAGCAATCATATTTTCTTGCAAATCAAACAATCTAGGTGCTCTTAAACTTTATTCCTCGGTTTGATAAACTCAAATTAGATGACGCGCTACATGAGTGTCGCGCAGCTCACAGGCCGTCCGATCCAAATCGGATGGCCTCTATTTTAATTCGGATTGTAAGGCCCGAAAAAAAATTAACCGTCAGATCTAAATTGAACGGCTCGTGGGTGCGCTATATTTGGTGTCGCCCGACACCAGAATTGGATTGCGGTTTGATGGTGCCTTTTTGCAATTATAAAAGGTGAGCCCCGCTAGTGTACTTGAGCCTTTTTTTTTCCCCAATTTGAGCAGGAATATGAGTTAAAAAAGTATTTATTTTTTATTTACCTTTAAACTTGTAAAACTTTCAATGTTCTTTTTCCAAATTTATCAACTATATAACAATGTCCCTACAAATTGATTTTACTAAAAAAAATACAAATTTACAGTATTATGAGCTTATGACGTGCTTGATGATATGAAATTTAAAGTGGATGAAAGTTTGCGCACACAGTGAAGTTGCTGTCAAAATAATCACATGCATCATTAAAAAAAATTTTATAATATTCAATCATCTACCTTGTCAATTTGTCATACACGGACTATATAGACTTTCGCCTTAGCATCCGCGTCTTCACAAATTAAGTTACTTAACCCATCCACATTTATAAACTTATTGTGATCATCCATAGATTAATTTGATACATTACATAAATTGGATACGTTACATAAATTGTAGAATTCACATTTTTTATTTTGTTTCAACTTCAATAATGGATGATGATCTTAAGGTGGTTTTACAGTCACTAGATTTTTATATTTGTTTTGAGAACACGGTTTTGATCTAGTGATAAAGTACGACACATGAAAAGTTCGAAACTTGACTGAAATTTTTATTTTTAATATTTAAATTTAAATTCTAAGTCAGGAGACTTGATCCATGTTTATATAAAAAAAAAACCATTTATTTTACCATATGTAATTTTCAGTTACAAACTAAAAAATCATTTCTGACAACGTTGTCCATACTTCAAAAGAATTATGTGGTTAAAATTTGCCATATCCCGACCATTTTTCATGACTCCAAAGTTGTATCCGCCAACTTAGCTTTGATCAAAATGTTCTTTTATGTGGGATTGATTCTCAAGATTTTATTAGATCTAATAAAATGAAAATTCCAATCAAATGACATCAAATTTGTTTATTTTGATAAAAAAAAAAGTTTTAGTGAAATGAAATGAAATAGTAAATAAGAAAAAAATTTGATTAGGGTCTTAGTTTGACCAATATATATTTGTTTATCTTTTCGGAATGAAATTTACTACAAACAACATGGAAACCAGTATCCAATTCATGATATTTGAATCTGTCGAGCTAGTTCAGTCACGCTCTGAGTCCTCTACTGTCGGAACAACAACAGAGGTCTATGTCCTTAAACATTTTATTTATATATAAAAACTTTTAAATTTAAATATTAAATCTAAATCGTTGATTTTATTTAATTTTATAAATAATGCGTTTTCATATTAGTTTTATAAAATTTAGATTCGATTTAATACTCGATTAAATGATCAAATTATGAACGTATTAGAATTAATCTAATCAGATTCGTTTATTTGTTGACCACCTGATCTAATATTAAATCAATTCTAAAATTTATAAAATTTATTTGAAAATATATCGCTCGTAAAATTGAATAAGATCAACCGCTAGATTCAACAATCAAATTTTTAAATTTTTAAATATTAGTAAAATAGCGACGGCAATAGACCTCTACTTTATGACAGCAGCAGAAGATTTCACTACTGCTCGGAATTAGCTCACGCTCTCCAACAAATGGGTGGTAGTTTGGCATGTGTTTATTGTGGAATATCCAATATAAATCGAAAACTATGCTTACGCCCGGAAAATAAACAGCAATTTTTTCAATCACTATGTCCAGCATGTACATGTCACATGACAATTCAAAATATTGACATAGTGCAGTATGCCAAATGCTTCCGATTCATTGCTTGCTAGTTACTATTCGTAACTATACATTAAAAGAGATCATTTTCTAATTGAGGGGGGTTCTCTACTAATATTTTTGGTTCTCCTAAATGCTAACAGATTACTTTTAATTTAGTTTTAAAAATTTTTAAATTCAAACGTTAAATTCAAGCTATTAATCTTAATTTAATAAGAGATGTGTTTTCATACAAACTTTGTAAATTTTAGAGTTTATTTGATACTCGATCAAAGGTTAAAAACTGATCGGATGCAAACCTAAGTCAAAATAACTAGTCTACCTGATTTAAATTTTATTGTAGTAAACAAGGGTCGAACACAGGAACAGATTAAATATCTAAGCCCTAATTCTCAAGTTTATTAAGCTTTTTATGAATTTTGGAAAAATAAATATTAAGTTTGAGAATAAATTTAAAGAACCATTAAATTTAAAGTGTTAAAGGTAAAGTAAATCTAAATTATCGCTATTCTAAAGATTAATCACGTAGTTTAATGAAAAATATGGGTTCAGGTAAATTTTTTTATGTAGCAGATTCCAAACATTCTATTTGATATCTCAGACGGTACATTTAAAATCTCGTTTTAATGATATATGTAGCAAAATTTATGTTGTTTCAAGTGCATAATCACAGCTTAACCCTAATTACCAGATACTAACCATTGTTACAGTTCTCAAAGATAAATCAAATCATCGATTAGAAATCCTAAGTTTGATCATCGCCATTGGTTTTAAGTTCCTAAATTCTATCTTCATACAAAGGATATCTTGTAACCATTGTTACAAGAAGGGTTCACTTATCGATTACTTGTTCCCAGTTTCATCCATCAATTACTTCCATCCTCAATCAGGTCAATCACAAATCAAGTAAAGATATAGATTATTAGTACCAAACTAGATAAGGCCTTAATCAAATCGGTCTAATCAGTTCTATCCAAACAATTCATGAAATCACATAGCAAATAAAACCAAAAGATAGAAATCAAAAAAAATAACATAAAACTCCAACTAAATAATATCAATAACAACTACATAAAATTGGTTCCCTACCGTTGCCCCCTTAAACTATAAATTATTCCAACATAGTATCAATAACGACTAATAAAACAAAATTTCTCCACAACATAAAGAAATAGAAGAGAAATTACAATGTAATTCAACTTGATTTCTTATGGTCTGCAATTTGGCGATGTCAAACGTTCCGTCTGAACTGTCAGATGACCCGTTTGGAAGTTTCTCTGGCTAGGGTGCGTGATCTCTCTACAAAGCTGTGACAGACAAAAAAATCTGAGACTTGGCCTTTCTTTTATAGCCTTCAAAATCTCGTAGTAGATCCGTCTGAGTCGTGCTAAAATTGTTTGGATCATGCAATAAATGTGGCAGTCACGTCTCAGCAAAAATAGGTTGTCATGGATATATGTCGGTTCTGGAACAACCAAACGGTCCGTCTGAAGGTCTAGATGGTCCGTTTGACGGCTGTCTGAGCTGAGCTGAAAATCTGTCTCGATGCATATCCAAAATCACGTCCAAAATCGTCAAAAATCAACATAAAGCATAAAAACCATCGCGGAGATCATGTAAACATATAGGAGCAAGAACAATACCAAGGTTCTACCCTAAAAATATCAAATTAATATTAAAATACGCAACATTTATCCAAAATTTAAGACCTAATTAGAGTTGAAATGTGTGCATGAAAACTGTTGATAAAAAACATGAACGTATTAGAACAAATCTATCATAGTTAACAAGGTTCGTTTGTTTTTCAATCTATTGATCGAGTATCAAATAAATTCTAAAATTTACAAAATTTATATGAAAACGCATCGCTCGTTAAACTAAATAAGATCAACGGTTTTGATTTAACGTTTGAATTTTAAAATTTTAAAAAATAACTTAATAGTAAAATATTGACATTTGAAGACAACCAAAATGTTAATAGAAGAAACTCTCTCTTTCTGATTATACCTAAACAGTTGAGGTGCATCTGCTTGCTATTTAATAGCTGCAAGAACATCTGCTTACTATGTTACAGATTTATTTTTCCATGTTGAACATTTGTGGTACATGACAACCAAGATTGAATGGCTGATTCCAGTTGTTTTCGTTCAAATTTTCGAAACTAGGTTATAGATAAAATACAAAAAAATATTCTTATATTGAACGTACGATATAACACTGAACCAAATTTGAAAATTAGAATATATTTTGTATATTGGATATTCAGTGATAATGCATTGACATAATAATTTTTACAATCACCAGTAACTTATAATTTGGAAATTCACAAATAGAATAAAATATTGACTCGTGTAAAATTAAACTGATAAAACTCGTACCGCTTTGCAAATGATAAAAAAAAAATTACAATGGTTTGTATATAATGTTCTCTCATGAAATATTAAATGATGTTAAAATACATAAAAAATGATATGCGATTCATTTATAGGCGAAACGTCATACATGCAACTTTTAATTTAACATTTTATTGCTTTGATTTGATAAATGTTGTCAAAATTGTAAGATTATTCAATTGTTAGTAATTGTGAAGTTCTTTTAGGGTGTGTTTGGATGAACCGGAAATAGAGAATAGGAATAAGGAATTTCGGTTTGCGTACTTATTTTTATTCCTTATTTTTATACCATGGTTTTGTTAGTATAGGAATAAGGACCCTTATTCCTTATTCTTGTGTTGTTTGAGTTGCACAAAAATAAGAATAAATACGCAAACCGAAATTTCTTATTCCTATTTTCTATTCCCGGCCTTTCCAAACACACCCTTAGTATTATGGGTTGTACCTGGGAACTATCTCAGATGAAATCAAACCACAGATGAATAAAAATATTAATTTATAAATAAAAATAATATTAAATTGAAAAATATCAATTAATTTATAGAGGATTGCTAAAATACTATGTATAGCACGGATGCACTTCGTGCTACGGATTCGTTATTGCATTTCATGTTTCAAACAACCGATCCAAAACGTTCATTATCTTCTACATATTGAAACCCCATTAGAAATCAAATTTTATATTTTTTAATTTTCTTACTATTTTTTTCAGATTTTTGAAAATCACTGTTATTGAAGGGTCCAAAATTTATTAGATTAAGTATTTTCAAAAATTTGAGAAAAATAGTAAAAAAATAAAAAAAATGTAAAATTTAATTTCTAATGAAATTTCAATATTGAGAAAATAATGAACGGTTTGGATCGGTTGTTTGAAGCATGAAATACAAGAACGAATCCGTAGCACAAAAATCATCCGTACTATGTATAGTATTTTAACAATCCTCTTAATTTATATATTATTTATTTGAAAATATATATAAAAGATACTATAATTTAGCTCGACCAGCCGGTTAAAAAACTCGATTCGATTTAACAAAACTCGAATTAATTTTAAATCAACCTTAAATTAAGATTAAGCTCGTTACCAGGGTTTAGTTCCCAGCTCGAACCTTCCCCAGTTCCCGAATCCCAATCCAATCGCAAACCCTTTCTTAAACCCTTCTCTTCCTTCTCTCTCCTACCAAACAGTGAACGCTCCACACATCCTCCTCTCCTCTCCTCTGTTTCACAACCAACACAACACAGAAAATGCTATCATACCAATTATTTCTCCTTGCCAGGATCATCCTCTGTTTACTACAGAGCCATCAATCCCTCTCTCTCCAATCAAACACTTTCCTTCTCCCTCTTTCCCACACACTCTCTTCCACCAATTCATCCCTCCACCATCTCCTCAAATCCTCCTCCCTCCGTTCTTCCACCCGCCATGGACGCCGCCACGGCACCCACCGCCGACCACCACTCTCCCTCCCTCTCTCTTCCGGCAGCGACTACACTCTTTCCCTGTCAGTGGGTCCCTCTTCATCCCCCACCACTGTTTCTCTCTTCATGGACACCGGAAGCGACCTCGTCTGGTTCCCCTGCTCCCCTTTCGAATGCATCCTCTGCGAAGGCAAATCCAACCCCAATTCAAATTCCACCATCTCACCGCCACCGGCTGACTCGCGTCTCGTCTCGTGTGCCTCTCCGGCATGCTCTGCTGCACATTCTTCTCAGCCTTCTTCCGACTTATGTGCTGCTGCTAAATGCCCCTTGGATGCCATAGAGACCTCTTCGTGCTCTTCTCATGCATGCCCGCCTCTGTACTATGCATATGGCGACGGCAGTCTCCTAGCTCATCTTCGGCATGGCAGATTATCCCTCTCTTCATCGAAACCCAATTCCTTGTCAGTCTCTAACTTCACATTTGCATGTGCCCATTCCACGCTAGCTGAACCGGTCGGTGTTGCCGGGTTCGGCCGTGGACCGCTTTCACTCCCAGCCCAATTATCAGCTCTATCACCTTCACTATCTTCCCGTTTCTCATACTGCCTTGTGTCGCATTCATTTCGCACCGATCGGTTACTTCACCCGAGCCCGTTAATTCTCGGTCGAAGCCCTGAAGTGAGTTCCATTGGTCCCACAGAATCAGCCTTTGTTTATACCCCCTTGCTTCATAATCCAAAACATCCATATTTTTACTCTGTAGCGCTCGAGGCGATATCTGTAGGCCCGACAAAAATTCTGGCTCGGCCCGACCTGGCTTCAATAGACCATGCCGGGAATGGCGGCATGGTGGTCGACTCAGGGACCACATTCACAATGCTACCTGAAGAAACCTTTTCTCAGGTCTCAACCGAATTCGATCGCCACATGTCATCAGCCGGGTTCAGCCGCGCGAAGGAGACTGAGGCCAAAACCGGGCTCAGTCCATGCTATAACTTCAATTCAGACCGAAGCTCGAACCGGCTGGTACCAAGCCTGGCCTTCCATTTCAAATCCAACGCGACCGTTGAGTTGCCACGTAGGAACTACTTCATGGGGTTCAAGAGCGAAGGCAAACGGGTGGGATGCCTTATGCTGATGAATGGAGGTGGCGGGTCAGATGAGACTGACAGTGGGCCCGCTGGTACGCTTGGTAATTTCCAGCAACAGGATTTCGAAGTGGTGTATGACTTGGAAGCGGGTCGGGTCGGGTTTGCACGGCGGCGTTGTACCGCGCTATGGGACACGCTGGCACGTGGGTAAGGAAGGGTATACATGGGAATTGCTTCTCTCACGCCTATTTTTTAGAGATTCACTCCCATATCCTTTCAAATGACTAAAATACCCTCGCACCCCATTTTTCTCTTCACTTTTTGCTGGAGCACGACCTTGGCTCGCGGCTCCGCCTTTTACCTCCTAGCTCGGCTGCTTCGTCTTGCTCCTCCCCCTCTCACCTTGGCTCCGCCTGACACCACCTAGCTTCCCCTCTCACCTCCCACCTTGGCTCCGCCTCTCTCCTTGGCTCCGCCTGACACCACCTAGCTCCGCGCCTCCGCCTTGTTTCTCCCCGACGACCTATATCGGTAACCTTTCGGATGCTCCTCCTCACTCGAAACTCTCTCCCGAGCTCAGAAAATAATGAAAAGGGGGAGTGCAGGGGTATTTTTGTCATAGGGGAAAAAAAAACTCTAATACTAGGGCCTGGAGAAAGCAATTCCCGGTATACATTGCATGGTTGTACGTGTAAATTAAATTTTAAAAAAAAGTATGTATGGGTTGGGTTGACTCGGTACTTGCGAGATAAGTAACACGTGTGGGGTTGAAAGTGGTCTGATAAGCTGTCATTTTGTCGTAGTCCAAAGGAATGTAGTCCACGTGGAGTGGATCGGTCCAGAAAGATCGCTCGTGTATGTAAATAATGTTAGTGAAATAGTAAAATGAAAAAAAATCTTAATTTCAATTTGGTTTACATTAACAAAGAATTTAAAAGCTTTGTAAATTAAATATGAAACTTTTAACAATTTGAAGTAGAGTTCGTTTTATTTCATTTTGCGTTTTGAAGGCCGGGTAGAGGGATTTGAAATTGAGCTAGAGGGATATCCGGTTCTTTGTGACTTTAATTTTAAAATAAATTGAAGTGCTTGATCTTATCTTCAAAAAAAAAAAAAGTAGCAAGCTAGCTGTTGCATTGATTTTCTGCGTACCAGGTTTCTTATTTGAATTTATGCTCTGATTTTGAATTAAATCAACACAAGTGCCTGCTATATAATTAAGTAGTCTTTAGTTCTTAGATATACTGTACAAGAAACTACAGAGAAAACTGTCAGCATTGTTCCCATCTGTTTAATTCAAATTAAATCGAATTATCATAACCAGTTAAAAAGTACAGCACGTTGTAATTAAGGAGCAAGCTGCCCACAGTCTTCACAAATTTCAACGCCAAAAAGGTGTAATGGACAAAGAAATAAATTTGATTCCATGATTAAAGAACCTGTTTGATTCCTTGAATAAGAGATAAGGATACTTAAATGAGAGTTATGTAAGCTTCTGCGCTTGAGGACGTACAGTCTTAGCTGGCACTTGCAAAGAATAGCCCGAATTAATAATATGCAATGGACCCTCAAAATCATTGGCCGAGAGAGAGAGAGAAGGTATCTTTTTCACAGGAATTCGTACCGTCAACTCATTTATATGCAAGGGTTTATGGAGTCCAGCTAGTTCTGGGGCCATGCATCATATAATATATCTTGGATTCATGGTTTAAGATTTGTTCCGCTTCTCGCAGTTTCAAATGTTTTGTTGCCTACTGTCAAAAACAAAAAAAATATATGTTTTCTTGTCGTTGGATGTTGGGTATTTTTATTCTAGTCGGTAGGCCGGCGACGAGTTAGTTTGAGCGAGCTAATCTTAGTTCAAGTTTGATTTGAAATTAATTCATATTTTATCGAATCGAATCGAGTTTTTTAATGAGCTCATCGAGCTAAATTATAGTACTTTTTATATATTTTTTCAAGCAAGTAATATACAAATTAATTAATATTTATCACTTTTAATATTATTTTTTTATTTATAAACTAATATTTTATTCATTTTGAAATAATATTTTAAATAAAAATAGCATTTATATGTAATAAATAAATATATTATATATCAAATTATGTACTAATATATATAAATTAGTCAACAAAATTATATTTCGAGCCAATTTCGAATTAATTTCGAGAGAGTCGAATTTGCTTTGAGCCCAAATAAATCGAGTCAATGTCGAATTGAGTCGAATTATTCTCGAGCGAGCCACGAGCTTTTTGCATTAAGTATAATTAATTATGTATACAGTTGTAGTTATATATAGGTTAAAGCATCTGTTAACTAGACATTTGGATACCGAAAGTGATCTATAAATTGTTAGTAACACTATAATTTCATTTTTTATGTTGTTAACTTTCTTATTTTCAATGAGGTCATCAAATTATTGGAGGCTATATGCTATACAATGATCTCAAGTTTATTAGTACCACTCCATAATTTTGTCTTTTGATGTGAACTTTATCATTCTCAAGGAAGATATCAAATTATTGGCAGGCTACAGCCTATATAAGTAATTCTCTTTGCCACCACTTATTCATACATGAATCCATGTTCAAAGGGGGCCACCGGGCCACAGGAGTACAGACGACAATTGCGAGTGGAAGGCGTTCAAGAGTTGTTCAATGTTTCGGATATTTGTTAACTGAGTGAGAGAGAGAGTGAGTTAAGTCATCTGTGAATAAATGGTATTAGAAGTGTACAAACTTTTTGGGTACCTGTTTTGTAAACTTATTCTGGCATCAATTAGTACTAGCGGGATTTCGCGCGTTGCGCAATCTATTTTTTTTTATATACTAATTGTTTGTTCATATATTTGTAATAATATATAAGCATTATGATAATATTGGATTATAGAGAAGTATCTAATATAATAAGATGCAAGAGCATTGCACAATAAATTTCATTTCATTTATTTGGATAGGCAATACGCTGAAAATAAAGAAATGAGAGCATTACAATGCCCCAATAAATTTCATTTCATTTATGTTGACAGTGCTACATGCATGGACTGCGAGGCCACAATTTATTTTGTAAAAAGAAAAAAGTTCATTTCAAATAGAAGTGAGTCTAAAATTATACAAATGCTAATTGGTATAATTATTAATAAATTAATTAAACAGTATAGAAGCCAACTAACATAAATAGCAGAAAAAGAAATGAAAATTGTGATCCAAATTGGTGGAGGATGAACTCAGCAAGTACTATAATTGCAGCATCATATCTTATACCTATAAATCTATTAGCTGTTTTTCTAGTAACGCACCAAACACTCAATGGCAACCGTCTTTTATTATATTATGTAGTATCTAAAAACAAAAGACCTGCAAATAAAAATAAGTGAAAAATTGTAATCCAAAGTGGTATAACACAAACTAATTTAGTAATATGAGCTAACATTTTCAGTGCTATTCATTCATTACCAGCTAACACACGCTGTCCAATCTACATAAATATTTGGTCAGCAAACACGCCAACACATGTTTAAGAACCAAATCAAGCCTGAAACTTACTCCCAGCGGGGTAGCATGTGCAATGAAATTGAAAAATTTATATGGATATTTTGATCAAAAGCAACCATCTAAACTGAAAGTATCCCCAAATGAATATGTTAGCCATGTATTATTTATCATATAAAATATAAAGATCACTATGGGGCCAGAAAGAGCGCTGCATTCATTGTGCCAATTTTATTTTTATCTCGATCAAATAAAGCTACATGGTATTAATTAGATTCTCCAAACAATAAAGAATAATAATTTTTGCCAACTGACCTGAGATGCTATTGCCCAAACCTCTCTTACCCTATTGTGTGCTTGGTTGCCAAAAGTTATTGTAAACCAAAACAAATTCAATAATACGATCAATAAATTTATAATTAAAAGAATATAAAACTCAATTTGAAGTCTCTATCAGCACTGTCTATAAAAAATTGCTGAAATGTAAAGAAATTAGAGACACAATACGAAATACATTTCTTTCTGCATCACATCTTCTGTATAAATGTTGACTATTTGAGTACAGAAGCATTGTCGACAAACCAAAGCAAATGTTGTGTTTGTATAATGAAAAAAGATAAAAGAAAGAAAGCATCTTTTGCATAAAAGTCCATGAAAAGATGTCATTTGTCAATGAAAGTCCTGAATAGTGCAGTAAAATTGTGATATCTTATGGCCATAATCCTAGCAACGGATAAAAAAAAGCCAGCATAAAAAAGGGAGTATTTAAAAATAGACAATCAAACAAAAAAAATATTCAATTGTTTGGTTTATTTTCGCATTCCTTGCATGAAATTTGAGGCACTAAATTCACCTTTGCAACTTGCACATGCATCAGCACCATAGCTTTTCAGTAAGTTCAACCATTTGAAAGATAGTTTTAATCCGAAGACTGCAATAATTAGATAAAGCATACACACCATCTAAGTTGAGATAACCTTTCTTTTTACTAAAATGAAGTTAGAAAAAATAACTTTCATATTGATTCAAATTTGAATCAGATGCACCAATAATAAGTTGGCAATTAGTGTTGACATAATAATCAATTGTCTAATTCGGCAGAGATTAATAAAAAAAATATTCAATTGTTTGGTTTATTTTCGCATTCCTTCCATGAAATTTGAGGCACTAAATTCTAATAATAATAATAATAATAAATAATTCTAAGGTGAACAAATACGGAACTAAACAAAAACTGTAACAATTTCTAACTTTCTTCATATCATAACGATTAGGGTAGAAAGCAAAAGTTTGCACAGCTTTTATTGGGTCAGCAGTGTAGAAAGCAAAAGTTTCCGAATCACATTTTTTGTAATGTAAACGTAAATTTTACAACCAAGAATTTGACAACAACTATTTTTCCTTTTGTAAGTTTGTAACAATCTGGCACCAGTATCATAAAATGTTCTTAATATGATCATCATAAATAAGTTGACTCAATGTGCTCAAATTGGAAGAGAGAATTCATGGCTGAATTTAGAAACAATAATGTCTATGCCAAAATTAATGTACTCCAAAATCCCATCGGTCACCAATTTCATGGTATGAGCATACAATCCTTAAGTCAGTAATTTTGAAAGAATATTTTGGATTTTGGTAATCATGAACCCAGAAACCCACCTGTGTGTGTGACCTTAATTTTCTTGCAAGGAAAAGAAAGGGAAAGATTTACATACTAAAAACAAAAACATCACATGATGTGGATTGATACTCGAAACATAAAAGTACTTTGTCCCTGTCCCCATGAAGTATCTGCTAGTGCTCAATTCGGTTCTTATTACTCTTTGACCCTCAACCGGGCTTTAATCTGAACTCTCACCAGAAGTAATGAAGCGTAAAAAAGAAGAAACCTACACAAATTTAATATAAAAGAAGAAAAGTCAGTATGAACAGCCTCAAATTGGTAGGCCTGAAAGGCAGAAAAAAAAATGAGAAATTGTCCCAATATGCTATAACCTTTGAAAATTCCATGCGAAAATAGAAAGAAGAGAAGGAGCATAAGATAAATCAATTAGAACGAAATAAAAAACAACAACAAACAAACTATAAGAGGAATAGAATATAAAAAGAGAGCGACAAAAAAGGGAAGACAAACGGTACTCGGATGAAAGAGGAGGGACCGATCTATCTACTCATCCATGGCACCTGTGTTGTGAGCTGATATCGGAGACCGCGATGATCGGAGAAGAAAGAGCAGTAACGTACCGACTATTTCTCTGTCTTGTGAGCTGTGCTGGGAGAGATGGGGAGGAGATTGAGAAACCGTGTTTGAGAGAGATTTTACCAGGTCGAGAATGCGGCTCCGTACAGTGGCACATGGCTCCTCTGTCCCATTTGGAACGACATCATCTCACTTACCGGTCCGTGGAATGCATCGTAGAGAGAGAAGGGGAAAAAGCAAGACAGCCCAGAGAACTCTCCAGAATAAGCTCATCGGACGGAGAAGATATAGATAATCGGACGGCCGGATGTTACGCGGAGATTGAACGATCCAGATCCGA
Source organism: Rhynchospora pubera (assembly GCA_028095005.1). NCBI lineage: Eukaryota > Viridiplantae > Streptophyta > Magnoliopsida > Poales > Cyperaceae > Rhynchospora > Rhynchospora pubera. Next base: position 326,572,398 of record CM051460.1, read on the forward strand.
TTACTGTTCGCCAACAGTGCTTAGCTACAGTAACGGATCCGGATCTAAATACCCCGGATTAATATATGTTTCGATTAGGCCTCGCAACGGCACAAAAATCCATGATATGCCGTTTCGTTATGGCCTAACGAAACGAATAACGACAACGAAATGGATTTTGTTTCAATAACGAAACGGCAAACGAAATAACAATATGTGTCGTTCCGATCGTTTCAGCTTGATTTCAAACCGTTATGTGTGTATTTCGTGAAGTATAACAAATAACGAAATAGCTTTTTTTGCAGTTTCATACACGAAACGGTTAACGGAATGAAATGTTAAAACAGTTTCATAAACGATACGACAAACGGTATGGACTATAACGTGGTATTTTTCATGACAGGCTTGATTAGTATGCTGGCTACACCTTTATGGGTAGCTCTTTTTTCCACAAAAAAAAAAAAAAACAGTGTACAAACTTAGGCTGTGAAGAAACACTACCCATATTATTAATATCCGGAATTAAAAAAAGTTAATTTTCCCAATTCTATTCATCAAGATAAAAAAAAAAGCACGCGCGGACCAAATTAGCAAGAATTGACGCCAATAATGTATTATAAAGAATCCTAACTTATGTTTAATTCATTTTTTTAAAATTAATAAATATATTATTATGATAAGTTCAATTTTATAATCATAAATATTAATAGAAAGCTAAGGTTTAACATGTGATTTGTGCGATTTAGTAGTTGGGTGATGATTTAAAATTTATCAGTGATAAAACGACGATAAAATAAATAAGACGGTTGTGTGGTATGAACGAAAATTTCTATAACACGGCGATAAAACAAACTTTTTAAAAAAAAAAAAAAAACTCGATGAAAGGAACCAATTAAAATGGCAATTGGTGTTTTCATCCAATGAATAATCATCCATACCATCCATCCCTTTCACGTGAAAGTCACGTGATATCCAGAGATCCAACGATACAATCTCTTTCTCTCTCTTTCTCAGTGATACAACGAGCCGCCTCTCTCTTTCTCCCTCTCTTCATACCTCTTCGCACCGCACCTCCCTCGCTCATTCTTTAGCACTTCCCTGGCGAAATCCGCACTCTCCTCTCCTACCTTTATGGCTTTTTCCGATCCAGATCGTCTCCTCTCCTCTCCTACCTCCGTTGCCACCAAACTATATCAGATCAAATTGCCTCCGTCGCCACCAACCATATGAGATCCGTGGCCTCCTCTCCTCTTCTGCCTCTCCGACTAGATCAAATCCTAGTCGCCTCCAACCAGATCGCCTCCTCTCATATTCTCTTCAACCAGATGACCTCAAACCCTAGTAGCGTCCAACCAGATCGTCGTGCTTCGACTACCAGAGGAGTCAAGAAGCCACACATGTACAAATCCGACACCCACCAGAGGAGTCAAGAAGCCACATAGGTACAGGTACAGTCCGATCTATTTTTCAAATTAAGGGATCATGTTGTTAACTCACTTCAAAAATTGCACAAAAGATGTGTTAGATATTGCAAATTAAGGAATATGTATAAGTCTTCAATTAGTTCATTAACATGTTATATTACATGCACCAAGGGATTAGATTATTGTCATTACTGGCACACTATTATTCATGTGTATTTCTACAAGTGTTCAGTTAGTTTCTTTATATGTTATGTTAAATGCACCTAAGGATTAGATTATAGTCATTTGACAGGTTTAGTATTGTTGTCACACTGTAATTCATGTGTATTTATACAAATGTTCAGTTAGTTGCTTCAGTTATTATATTATATGAATCTAGAGGTTGTGCAAATGTTTACATCCTTCAAATTTTGCACAAAGGATGTGTTAGATACTGTAAATTTTACGTTAAATGACATAAGGGATCATCTTATGTTTCATTATTAGAAATTATTTTCTGCATGAAGTTGCCTGAAAGATTATTTAGTATTAAACTGTGATCTATTTGTCAAATTAAGAGATCATGTTGTTAACACTTTACATATGTATTTGTATTCATATTACACATGTTTGGGTTACGCTTCGATCGAGTTGGTGTGGCGTTGTGTGTTTATTCTCCACAAACATTAGATTTTTAGCAAACTGAACGCGTATCCTCATATTTGTATGAATTGTGATGGTATTATCTTGTTGATTGATTATAATTTGTATTGCTTTGGATTGTTAAAACTAATCATGATATATTAGGGATCATATTATTATTATTTTTTTATGGATCATATTAATATTTTATTTTTGTACCGGTTATTGTTATATTACAAAACTATCAAATCGAACATATAACACATGTTAAATCATCCCTTGTGCTAACAAAATACTAAACATTTATATAGTTTTTTCAAATTTGATGGCCTAAAACATGAAAAAAGATGTAAAAATCATTAATATATCATTTTATACATATATCTAACTGAACACTTAACACAAATTAAACCATTCCTTGTTATATTTAGTTCAAAAAACTGTTCAATGATTATCTCATTTCTTAAAGCATCAATCATAACAAGATATGCTGACGTCATCATGCGGCAGACGCACGTGGACGATGTCAGCGTGCGAAATTAGACCTGGTGCTGAATCGTTGGATGGTTGGATGGTAAAATCGTGGATGGTTTATATCATTATCGAATTAAAATGCAGTTATTATCAGAAATTGATTACCGCCATCTCTAATTCTACCACTGCCATCCTAAAGCTAGCGTCTTCTGTCTGATGGACCCCTCATCGCGTTCCTCGCTCTCAAGAGATCTCCTCACCCTCTCTCACCCCAACGATAGCGACTCCTCACCCCCTCACCCATGCGCTCCCTCCACACAACCTATCTTCCTTCGTTTTCTCCATATCTCTTTCGTGCTATCTCCTTCTCATTTTTTGTGAGTTTTTTTTTTATTTTGACTTAATGTTTCTATCTATTGATTTTGGTGTCGTAAGTGTTCACTTTATTTGCTATATGTTTCTTTTTTTTTATTATGTTTGCTATATAGATGTTCACTTTGTTATATGTGTTTCATTTTATTTGTTGTATTTTTCACTTTATTGTTATAAGTGTTCAGTTTATTTATTCAATATGTTCATTTTATTTTCTTTATTTTTTATTCAACTATATTTTTTGTATCTTTTAATTTTTATTGTTACAAATGTTCACTCTGTTTATTATTTCAGTTCACTTTTTTGCTATAAGTGTTCACTTTGTTTATTATATTAGTTCTTTTTTGTTGAACTTTTTATATTTGTTACCTTTATTTTTATTAAATGTTCACTTTGTTTACTACATATGTTTACTTTGCTGTTCTAAGTATTCACTTCGCTCCTTTATCCAGTTAGTTTTTATATATTTTCAATTTGTTGATTTAAATGTTCAATTTGTTGTCATATATGTCTTCTTGAAAAATCGAAACAGTTTTGACAGAGAGGAGAGAAATGAAGAGAAACGAAAGGAATAAGGGAATAAATTTATTATAAACAATCCAAACTCTTCACAAAGTTACACACTTCCCAATACTTCTTCTCACTTTTTTCTTTCTTCTCTTTTTCCCACACCTTATCAAAACGGAGCCTGAGAGAAGATAGAGGAACGTTAAGAGAGGAAAGAATTGCGATAGGTGAGAGAGGGTGATGCAGAAGAGAGAGCGCGAGGAAACGAAAGGAATATAAGGCGAACTATGATAGCGATGACAAATTAAGGGATGGTGCTTATAATTTCTGGTTATTATCAATTTGTGCGTTCGCCGGTCTGAAATTGAAGATCCCACCTATCAACCTATGGTAACTCACCCTAAGCCCTATCTTATCCAAATAATCTACCTCTAAAAATGGGCTTTCATTTTGGTCCTTCATGTTTACATTATTTCAAGCCCATGATATTACATGAAGAAATACGGATTTTCTAATTTCTAAATTTGGCCCGTTTAATTTCTTCGACCTCAATTCCCTTCCATATTTCCATTCGAAGACTACCAGAAAATATCAGTAGGTAACCTCGCGCTCCAAGTTACTCTACCATCCATTCAATTCGAGTATTTCACCTTGTTTTGTTCTTGGAAACTCGCAAATACAAGAGGCTGATGCAAATTTGAGCTTCCGGATTTGGTAAGAAATTGCTCAAAACTACCTTAAAATTTTAAGATCGTAGTCTATTCTTATCCGCTGATCTTGTTGAAGCGATGATTAAGTAGTTTGTGTAGTCTATTTTTATTTTCTGTTAGATTCAGTACTGCAGGAGTCGGTCCTTCTTTGTAACTGGTGAAATCATTTAGGAATGGATATTTGCTCCCTTATTTGGAAATATATAATTCAATTTCCTGGCTGCTGCTACTTTGAGAAGTACTTTTTTCTGATTATTTGATCAGTACTTTAATATTTACAGTACAAAAGACTGACGGTGTTATTTGGACAGTCAATATCTTCTGATTTGGCTTTTGTTTGCTATACCGAGTGTCAACTTGGTTGTGTCCGGACCAATTACTTAGTACCAGTAATAATCAGTATTTTTGGTACTGCCTGGGTTGTTCTAGAACCAAATAGCTGGTTTATTCCTCTAAGTTTTCTAAACTGATACGAGAAGTTGAATATTAGATTGAGGCTCTAACATTATGTTGGTGTGGAAGATTGCATAAAATTTTTGTCATAAGATTGTCTTGTCAGTATTTTGTCAGAATCCTTCCTAGAATAAAGTATGAACTGGGGTATGACAGTTTTCCCTATTGTTTGTAATATTGATTACTTGACGATAGTTTTAGTTGACAAAACACAAAAGAAAAGGAACGACAATTTAACTGCTGTCTAATTGTGAAATTTCGCCATTGATCTTTTGAAATCAAGGAACGGCAAATGCCAAATTCTTCTCACCTGTAGCAAATTCTTGGAAATTTGTCTTCAGAAGCATTCCTGTATTAATTTGTCTTCAGAAGCATTCCTGTATTTTCTATGTCCTTTAGTTCGTACTTCACTCTATTATTATGGAGAGTATCTATTTGAATGTGTATTATCTTTTCGTGAAACACTTTCCTATATCATGTTCTAGTACTGAACAGCCTTTGAATTTATTTTGTCTCCCTGCAGTGCGAAAAACTGCATGTTCATGCATATATTGGTTAAGTTGAATACTTACCAACTTTAGCGTACTAAAGCTGTTGATTTATGATTTCCAATTTTTAACTTGTCATATTTATGAAATATCCTTATGATCTCTTGTTTAGTAGACTACTGACAGATTCTCTTTGCTTAGCAAGTCAATGTCCACTTTAACCTTCTCTCACCTCAACGTACCCACCTCAGTTGGCAGAACACAGCTGTATGGCTCCCGAGTTACAAAAGCACCTATATTCTTTGAGAAGAGGTCATCAATTAAACACATACATTTGCGCTGCTCAAAGAACCTTACATTTGATTCTTCCTTGCAATATGCCAAAGCTGAAGAGAGTAACAGTTCCATAATTAAAGGAAATGACATAGTAGATGCAATAGATACAGAAGAGGAACCCCAAACTGCTGTTCTTCACTCTGAATCAGGTGCAAATTTTGTGGATCTGCACAGCAATGAATCCTTTTCCTTGAAAAGTCAGACGCTCATTAAATGGCCAATGTGGCTTTTGGGACCTTTGATACTTCTTGTTACTGGCATGGTGCCGACCTTATGGCTTCCTTTGTCTTCTGTCTTCCTGGGGTCGAATGTGGCAGGTCTTCTTTCCCTTGTTGGGCTTGACTGCCTATTTAACATGGGTGCAATGATATTTTTACTCATGGCTGATGCATGTGCCCGTGCAACTGAAACTTCTTGGGACCAAATAAGGCAACGTGTACCGCAAAATTACAGGTTGTGGAATATCGGAGCAAGCATAATGGGGTTTGTTATACCTTTGTTGCTACTACTTGCTTCTAGCAAGGGCACTCTGCAGCCACACTTGAGCTATATCTCGTTTCTGGTACTGGTGGGCCCATACTTACTGCTACTCTCCATTCAGGTGCTGACAGAAGCACTGACTTGGTACTGGAGATCTCCAGCATGGCTCATCACTCCAGTGGTTTATGAGGGATATAGGATATTGCAATTGATGAGGGGAATTACTTTGGCTGGTGAGGTAGGTGCACCTGTTTGGATGGTGCAGACACTTCGCGGGTTGGTATCTTGGTGGGTCTTGGTGCTTGGGATTCAACTTATGCGTGTATCCTGGTTTGTGGGTTCCACATCTCAGAATTAATCGGCTACCAGTGAGGTCACGGACCTGTAATTTAAAAGCAAGTCTTGGTAAAGGTGTATAGAAATTGATTATCTTTTAGCACTAATTAGCAAATAGCAATAGTGACATGAAAATGCTAGCCTTTTTTTGCCCTTCATTATGCTTCTCTTAAGTGCTCATATGTAAGACAATATTCTGAAAAACAAAAACCATTCTGTTTATATTTTTAACTAGTATTAGTTGGTTGAAGAAATGAATTCTGAAATTATTGCAAAAGTTCTGTGATACCATGTGCGATGTGCTAGACAATTCTTATTATTGATATACTTCTGTGCCTTTTGTGCTACTATAAATCGTGCTTATGGTTCTTTGGTATCAAATGAAAACAACAGATGGGGTCGATCATTTGGAATTTGAATCGTGAGAACGATCGTATTGGACGGACTCATCCATCTAATATATTGGATATTAGCATTTCTCTAACAGATGATCTAAAATACTTCAAGAACAAAAAGAGAAAAAGTTCATTTGAAAGTAGATTTTCTAGGTTTTGTATGATATTGTTGAATATGTCATTATATGGTTTTAAGAGTTTTTTTTTTCTTTATAGGTTTGATTTGGTCTACAGGTATATCATGCATTTCTATGTACCTGGTTTCATGGTACAATTGACAGTAAAGAAAGGCTCAAGGTGACCTTGAACGCTTCAAAAACAAAAAGGAAAAAAAAAGTTGTTCATCTAAAAATAGTCTTGGTTCTGTATGATATCATGGAATAGTTAATTTCAAGAGTTCTATTTTCTCTGGATCAAAATGTCATTATTGTTAAAAAATGTCAAAGTAGATCAAATATATTTAAATTTAAGACACATGTAGCTTTCATTTGTTCTGTGTTAGTAGATCAAAATATCTCAAATATGTCTTGATTTCTAATCTTATGTATATACCTCATAGCTTTTTTTATTTGAGGTCTTGGTTTTAAAAATGTCAAAGTAGATAAAAGTGCCATTATTTGAGGCAGATATTTCATCAGTTTTTATCTAAATTTTTGGATTACAGAGGATATCATCTCCACCAGGAGAGGTAAGACACGTGTAGCTTGATTTGTTCTGTGTTAATAGATAACCTGAAAAAAAAACTATGAAGGTAATAGCTTATAATACAAAGTGAGTGTCTGTAATAGCTGCAGTATTTGACTTGCATACATGACGACGCTCTCGTTCCAAATCACTGGTGCGCCAGAGGCCGATGATAACTGGTTTAGTGGGATTAGAAAACACAAAAAAATGCTAAATAGCAAAGTGAAACTCAAAGAGTCCAAATAAAAATTTCATTAATTAATCAACTATTTTTTACAATAACAAGCACCCCTTTATATAGGGAGGCAGTGCCTTGGACTACAAGTCATTATATTTTCAAAAATAATATCTAAAAAAGAAAATTTTGCAGAAAGAGAAAGAAAATATAAAATTACAATTATAGTACTGTCCTAGACTAAAGATGGTCCTCGTCAGATTCTGAGTTAGGCTCGGGTGTGATTTGGCTCGCGTCGTGCTTGGATGCAATATTCCTAGGTAACCTTGTGGATGTACCCTCGGGGGAGGGACCCTCAAGTGAGGTACCCTCGGGTGAGGGACTCTCATGTGAGGTATCCTCTCGGGTCGGGTTCGCGTTATACTTGCAACCCCAAAGTACCTCGGGAAGTATGGAGCGTCCTAATGTATTTCGATAGAATGACTCGCGTCTTGTTCGAATTGAATAATCCAAGGAACCTTGAGTGAATTATCCACGTCATGCACCAGTGGAACTACCAAAAGGTACTTCGGGCGAAGGACCCCGAGATACTCTCGGTGAATCATTTTCCATATTGCGTCAATGCAGCTTATGATTTTTTTAAACTTACAATTCCTAATTATTCAGCGAACTTCCATCAATGTAGACAACAAATAGATTAAACCCGTCAGTCCGTGTAGCGCAGTCGTAGATGCTTCTAAATTGAAAACATCAATCATGTCGTTTTGGAGCGTCCAAAAAAAAAAGAAAACAAAAACGGCTATGTTAAATTTGGATCATCGTTGACTAGTAATATTACGAGCCCAATTAGCCCAAGTCTAATTTCTGGACATAATTCTCTCAAGTCATAGTGACTTAATGAAGACTCTAGAAATATGGAGATATATATAACCGATATTATTAGATTGATATAGAACATTAGTGAGTAGTCTAGACAATTTTTATAACCGACATTTGAGTCCTATTTATAGGATTCTATGCAATGAGTTTGTATCATCCAAGTTAAGTCGAGTAAAAAGCAATTCAAGTTAAGCTAAGTAAAGAGTGCTAGTAGTTAGGAGGTGTAGCAATATAGTGAGAAGTAGAGTTGTATTCTTGGAGGTATAATATTTGAGTAGTAGAGATTGTAACGATAATTTTAATGATAATAAAGAAGCAAATTTCATCATAGCGCCTCGCTTTTACTCAACAGGCTATTGTAACAAAAACGGCTATTGTCATTGTAATTTGTGATGAGATCTTCAAATAAAAGGTGTGATGAGATCTTCGGAGATACGGTAGCTCCATACTTTGCTTTCGGAATGTTAAAAGATTATCCAAAACTCATAATTTGCTTTCGAAATGTACTTAAGGGTGTGTTTGGATAAGTTTAGAATAAGAAATAAGAATAAGAAATTTTGGTATGCGTGCTTACTTTTATTTTTGTGCAACCCAAACAACACAAGAATAAGGAATTTGGGTCCTTATTCTTATATTAACAAAATCATGATATAAAAATAAAGAATTTGAATAAGCACGCATATCGAAATTTCTTATTCTTATTTCTTATTCATAGCTCATCCAAACGCACCCTAAAAATTGTCTAAAACTCATAATTTGCTTTCGAAATTTATATATCTGTGATCTTTGCGATGTAACGGCAACGCGAATGAATAGTGTTTTTTCGGATTTACAACCGTTGGATCTCAATCGAATGGAAGCAGAGCTCTCACAACGAGATCTGTATTTGTGTTGCGTGTGATAACGTAGCGGGTAGTATTACATTCAAATAAATCAAATTGAAAAGACCACACGAAATACTCCTCAGATTATGTCATAAAACGCGTCGTTTGAGAATGTGGAGCCCGCTACTGATGAAAGGACTTTGGCTTATTAGACTGTGAGCTTGGTATATAGAATTTTTCACGCACCACGAATTAGATAATCATAAGATTCCTTTCTAAGTATTTCGGTCTTGTAGTTTAAATACGAACCAGGTGTACGAACAAAAATAAAATCATATTTTATTTGTTCTCTCCACCGCTTGTCTTTCTCTTCCTCGTCGTGCTAAGCGACAGAGCAAAGAGAAGAGTGACAAATAGAAAAAGAGAGTCAGCTTTGTTCTTTAGTTGCAGGGAAACAGAAAGCTCTGTTCTATCAGGTGACTACGGAACTGTGCTCTCCTCGACATGGTAAGTCCATAGAGATCCCTTTTGATATGTTTTACTTATTGTCGATCAACCTCCTGTCAACACTCTGACTTCGCTTTGGATTTGATTCTTTTTGTATCGATAGGATTGGCATTAGGTACCAAATTAGATGTATCCCCGAATAAATTTAGAGAGGCCAGAGGTGTCAGTAACAGTAGAGGAGCCTGAGGAGGCTGAGGCCTCTGCAGTTTTAGTGAGAAGACAGAGTGAAGCAGGGCGAGGGTGATGAGTCCCCGGTCCGTACTTGTCTTAGCTTGTCAAAATTGATTTGAAGTCATACCATAGGAAGATTAAGGTGCATCAGTGAAGCACCTATGGATAAATAAGTTACAAATTCTTTGAAAGGTTTTTAATCAGGTTGTTAATTGATTATTCTGTTAAAAAAAACTATAGCTCCTAAATTAGATTATGCACTACTAGCGTAATCAACTGAAAATTGAGCAAGAGGCTGGCGCCTCTTCGGAAACGAAAAAAAAAGAAAAAAAAAGCATAAAATCTAGTACCACCATCGGTGGGGAGAGACTTAGGCCTCTCCTCCGCCATCACGTCTTCAAAATCTTTTCTATAATTTGTCTTCTCTCTTAATGATTTGCTAGGTATGTTACATGTTATCTTTATACTCCTTTTTTATTCTTGACATTTTTCTCATTCTCTATTATTTTCTGACCTCTCCTTTCTATTTTTTTTTCTGGTGTTCGCTCTTTTTCTTCCATGGACGTCTAATAAATATATGGTTTAGAAATTTTTTTTTCAGGTTTCTTAACAACCATGAAATAACTATTCTTATTCGATATTAAAGTGACATTAAGAACATTAAACCTATGAAGAAAGAGATATTCCATATTGGAAGTCTTTCGAATCTTCATCTTTTTTCTTTTTCTTTTATTTTAATTTTCAATAATTATGTACTGTAATTAATAGTGTATTTGATTTTGTGTGCTTTTATGTGTGTATTAATACGTTAGATTTTTTGGATTGATATTGTGTGGTGCCATAGATTAAAGAAAATGCATGAATATGTAATATTTGATGTAAGACCATTATTAATAGTAGCCTACGGGCTTTTACCTCAAAAAAAAAAAAAAACTAGCGTAATCAACTAATTACAACATAAGGATGAAATTAGCATATATGCAATTGGAAGTTACGGTAAAATAATTATGACTTAAAATAATAGTACCCTTCTTGATAGCTTTTAAACCCTGATTGGATGTGAAATTCACATTCGGTTAAACAAAAGGAGTAAGGAAGAAAGCGCGTCCAATTTAATTTTGGAGGGTTTTAAGTGCCGCGGAGGAGGAAGAAGACTCGGTTGCTGATGATCCATAGGCCTGTTATAGAAGCAACAGAAAATGAAATTTTCTTAAAATTTCCTCAAACAACAAAGCTCAGCAACCTCTTGAAAGATACCTGATCCAAGGAATAGATTTTAATGAAATGAAATGAGAAGTCTATGAAAAAGGACCTAAGAGTGAACTAAAATTTTTTATTCAGGACAAGGGTTGAAATGAAATTTATTTTTGAAAAAAAAAATGAAATGGAATCCCGTATGAAACAAGATAGATTTTAATCAGGACCTAAATGTGTGAACGCTAGGCGAGAAGGAAGGAGGATCATATTAAATATATCAATTACCCTTGAAAGTAAGCTCATATTCCTATTAACTATCATTTACTTTCTAAAGAGAAATTATTTTCATAAATGAAGTCTACATAAGTGTATTTTCACTTTCACAATAATCATCATATTAATAACGATCAAATTAAGAATAAGAGCATGTACAAGTAGGTAAGCAGAGGAGACTTCATTTAGTTATAATTAAAATCTTTATAGTACATTATTTTCATAAAGAGAAATTATTTTCATAAATGAAGTCTACATAAGTGTATTTTCACTTTCACAATAATCATCATATTAATAACGATCAAATTAAGAATAAGAGCATGTACAAGTAGGTAAGCAGAGGAGACTTCATTTAGTTATAATTAAAATCTTTATAGTACATTATTTATCAGGACTATTCAGGAAAATTAGAAAATAAGCTTTCAAATCAGAGAATAAGCTTTAAAGTCAGAGAATAAAATATCAAGAATTGTTATTTATTTACTCCAAACATTTAGAATTACGAAGTTGCACATAATTAAGTCCAATGGAAAGACTTTCTTTTTTGAAGGTAAGGTTGCGACTGCCACACCTACAAAATTTCATTAAATAAAAGTAAAGATTACAAGCCAATAATTACAAATGCTCAAAGGCAGAAAAATCTGTACAAATCCTTTCTAATACACTTGTTCTTAACCACTAATCACCCATAAAGCCACGTCTTGCCTAATCTCTCAACCATTTGCCAAACAACAGGTTGTTTATTTTGGAAAATAGCTCTATTTCTAGTTTTTCAAATGTTCCACAGCGTTGCTGCTCATCTCGTGTCACCCCCAAGCAATCTTGTGTTGTGTTCATCGAGCCACCAGTTTTGGATATTAACACTGATCCATAGCCGTGGCGTCCTCCACTGTACCGCTTGCCAAAATGAAAGTGCAAAAGGGCAAAATAGAAATAGGTGCGATATCGTCTCCTTAGTCATTGTTAAGAATTCGAGCGTCTACGCAGCGGAAGTTAGATTTTAGGTTCGAAGAGGCACGATCCAAGTGCAACTTGCACAAGAACCGTGCCCCTTAGGGCTAGTCAGCACGAGGATCTCAGTACAATCAAATACAAGTGAACACGAGAATTTAACGAGGTTCAGCACCAACTTGGTGTCTACGTCCTCCACACACACGCACACTTTTTCTTTTATTTTCTGTTAATGTCTGAGATACATATTACATGGAGAAGATGAATATTAAATAGGAAAACTATCCTATAGAGGCACACACTCTCTTTCCATAATTTCCCATTATTTCTTTCTTTATTTGTTACATTTGACATTTTATTTACAAGGAAACTATCCCAACATACTAGAACCACACCCCTGGACGTGCCATACACGTATTTCCAACTTTGGTGCAGCCTGAACCTTTCCTTGTATGAAAAACGCGTCTGTTTTCTGCCAACCATTCGGGGTACTGTTCGGCCGAACATCTGGCCGAACACTCAGCCGAACACTAGGCCGAATGCCATGTTTCTGATCTCCTGTGGCAGCACACACTGCCATTTTTCATGTCTTAACACCGCCCCTCAAGTTATACAACTTGTAAGGACAACTTGCCTATTTTGCTTTAATAATTTAGTGCCACGCATTCGATCCGCAACTTGATCTTCTGCAGCACTTTCTCACACTCCCCCTCAAGTGAACATGTACTGACTTGTCATGTCTCACTTGCATAGAGTGCTGCACACCGGTACACACCGTGTTCTAAGGCACGCACCTTTTGTCTTCATTGGCACACACATGCCTTCAAGTTCTTCATTCAAACCTTCCATGAGTCGCACACACGACGACGACACGCATCGCCTCATGGATCAGTTTATTCACTTGGCACAAGTCACACATCTTGTGCTAGACCCTAGCGCCTTGCATCAAACCATTTTGCTCGGTCCGTGCCTTCTTGGCACGCCCCATACACCATAGCCAAGTAATTATTTATCTCAAGCCACCTACCAGTTCATACCATCACACATGAGAGATATTATTTACTAACCTTATTCCAAATAGATTACTCTTAGTCTTTTTCTATTGCATCATATCTCCAACTTCTACTTTTAATGGCTTTGAATCCTTTGACTTGTCACATGTTAGACTTGAGCATCCTTTGCTTGACTTGCACATGACTTGATCGTTACCTTCTTGGCCATCTTATAGAGCTCATTACATGACACGATATCCACTCGACTCGAGCACACTTGTGCTCGACCCGAGTATTCCTTGAGTATATCTTCATTACTTGGATTAAGGTCTAAGTCTTGACTCGCCTTGACCACTTGACCCAACCTGGACCATATGACATGACTAGAGCCTCTCGTCTCTATTGATCTCTCATGCTTATTCACTTGATATCCAACTTGGACACCAAATATTTCTCTCACTTCAACTCTCCCCCTGAGAGGGATATTTGGTAGCTTGCAATAATTGGTTAGAACCCTTGACTTCACATGCCCTCGACTCGAAGACATTTAACTCCCCAACTTGAAGAGCTTTTCAGACCTAACTTAGGCCTTTCTTCTTGACCCGTCATGGGCCACGTCTTGATTAATACCAAAGATCTCTCTCAATTTTGCTCTCCCCCTGAGAGAGATATTTGATTACACATGCAACTCGCTTGATTTGACCCGCCTAGGGCCACCTTGTTGGACCCGACTTGGGCCCTCTTACTAGACCAGATTTTGACCACCATCATGATCCAGTGTAGGCCATGTCCATAGACCCGACTTGGACCATGTTCGTTGCTTCAAAACTGACCACTTTACCACTCATTCGGCCATCCATTCGGCCGAACACGTGGCCGAACACGTGGCCGAACAGACCCATCATGGACATTTGACATGTTCTAGGTTTTCGATTTGGACCCGACTCGAGCCACAACCAATATTTTTGATCAATTGACATGAGACAAATCATTTGGCCTACCATTCGGCCTACCATCCGGCCAAACATACAGCCGAACAGACTTAAACCCAACTAGGGTTACTTCATCGACTCGACCTGAGCCTTCAATCTGACCCAACTTGGGTTACTTTGATGTTTTATCTTTGGTCATTTCATCTATTGTCACATTCTTTCTATACCCAAACCATACAATCAACCATACAACAAGATCTTTTCTAAGCAAACCACAACAAACTAGTTTTATTCTAGATAAACCATGGTCACACAACCAACCAACATCTAATCACCTTGTTGATTCAATCTTCCAGAAAAACAAATAAGATACCTTATTTTTATTGTGGCTAGACAGATCTGCTTCTTTATAGTAGATTTGGGCTCCAATCACCGCTCATAGGTCACACAACCCAAGCGATACCTCTGTGACAATTTCATATGACTCAAAAACACCTTTAATCACCAGGGACGTGATCGTTCTGGCTCCCGTTCGGCCGAACACACAGCCGAATGCCTCTTTTCTGGTCCCGTTTGGCCGCGCACACAGCCAATAACCCTGTTCTTGATCCTGTACGGTCGTACACACAGCCGAATAGTCTGTTTTTAGCAGTTATGTCGCTGCTCGTGCTCCAAAGTCGATGTAGAAAGCCACTCGAACGGTTGTCTATCTCCATACACCTTTTTTGTTGAAGAAACACCCGCCTTGCACTAGCTTCGAGTCGTTCTTCGCCTTCCATCGCCTTCGTTTTGTCCTCCCATCTCTGAACCACGCTCTGATACCATGTTAAGAATTCGAGCGTCTACGCAGCGGAAGTTAGATTTTAGGTTCGAGGAGGCACGATCCAAGTGCAACTTGCACAAGAACCGTGCCCCTTAGGGCTAGTCAGCACGAGGATCTCAGTACAATCAAATACAAGTGAACACGAGAATTTAACGAGGTTCAGCACCAACTTGGTGTCTACGTCCTCCACACACACGCACACTTTTTCTTTTATTTTCTGTTAATGTCTGAGATACATATTACATGGAGAAGATGAATATTAAATAGGAAAACTATCCTATAGAGGCACACACTCTCTTTCCATAATTTCCCATTATTTCTTTCTTTATTTGTTACATTTGACATTTTATTTACAAGGAAACTATCCCAACATACTAGAACCACACCCCTGGACGTGCCATACACGTATTTCCAACTTTGGTGCAGCCTGAACCTTTCCTTGTATGAAAAACGCGTCTGTTTTCTGCCAACCATTCGGGGTACTGTTCGGCCGAACATCTGGCCGAACACTCAGCCGAACACTAGGCCGAATGCCATGTTTCTGATCTCCTGTGGCAGCACACACTGCCATATTTCATGTCTTAACACCGCCCCTCAAGTTATACAACTTGTAAGGACAACTTGCCTATTTTGCTTTAATAATTTAGTGCCACGCATTCGATCCGCAACTTGATCTTCTGCAGCACTTTCTCACAGTCATTTGGTTGCAGAGGTTGCAGCTCTGTATAGCCGGCCATCATCTTTTTTCTAAGTTTTTCTGTGTCAAGATCCTATCCATCAAAGCCAACCAAAGAAACATTTTAACTTTTGGTGGAGCCTTAATCTCCCAAAGCCTTTTGTGGTAACCTGAGATTATTCCTGGGCCTCTCATTCGCGAATACGCACTCTTAGCTGAGAAGAGACCCTTCGATTTCCATCGCCATCGTTAATTGCTGCTCATCTCCTTCATGAAAGGTGTGTTTGGATACCACCACGAACAAGCTGTTCGTGAACAGCTCTAGTTCGCGCAAACCAAACACATCATGAATTGGGCTGTTCACGAACATCTTCCCTTATTTCTAATTTCCTAATTTTCATGAACTAGACATGAACTAGGCGCGAACTAGATGTTTGTCGTGGCTCCCTTGAGAGCATCTGTTAGGCCATAAGAAATCTTGTTGACCCTTGTCAACTCGTCGAAGTCAGTTGTTCCATATAGTGATTGCACAGTATTAGACCAAACCGAGTTGGGTTCCGTCCTCAATTTCCACAACCAGACAATAGCGCCTCATTTTGTGTTTGCAGGTGTAGAATATCCAAGCCACCATTCCGTTTTGGCAGGCAGCATTTGTCCCAACTTAATTACAAGGCATTAATTGACCACCTAGGCAAGTTGCTTTGCCTTTCCAGAGAAAACTACGCCTAATTTTATCTAATTGTTCACAGCACCATTTCGGAATTTTTAGTACTTGCATGAAGTGAATAGGCAGCGCCCCAATGGTAAGATTTTCATTGTAAATTATCAGTGGCCTGTGAAAGATGTCAGCTCTAAATAAAAAAAAGGTGAAATTAACTGTAAGAAAGCAACTTCATCAAATAAAAGATTTTAATTTTATTAGCTTGCATTTTTAGTCATTCATAGTAACCAGATATGACTAACACAATTTTTCTCTCTTATGTCGTACTTCCAACTACTATTCTTCAACAACTAGAAGTGTTATTCTATCATTTCATTTCATGCTACATAAATAAAACATTTTCAACTAAATGGACAAAATAAAAAATGATATTGCACATTACATGAGTAGAAATTTTTTTAATGGCTGTTTGGTTGAGCCAATATATTGTCCGATGTCACAGAAGAGCAATGAGAGAGCTTAACAATTCATTTACTGAGCATTTCATTTTATTACATATGAGAGCCTAACATTTCATTTCATACTTTTATCAATTTCACTAATTTAGATTCACAATTATGCTATTTGGTTTTGGATTTTTCTTTTGTTTAAGAACAGAGAGAGAAATGTTAGGCAGGGAAGGGCTTGGCCTCGCGACAAATTGGTGTTGTGGTGATCCGTAAATTTTGTTGTCCCTAAGGGAGGCGGCTTAATCAAGGTTTAGCGGAAGCGATTTAAGGTTTTGGACCGGTTTGGTATGAACTACCCTAACACAATTCAATTGGTACCCAATACAAGCAAGCACACAAGCAATTCACAAAGCAAGATAATAAAGAGAGAAAGAGAGAGAGAGAAATTGAACACGCGATGTGATTACGGAGTTCCGACCCGCTAGAAGAAGCTAGCCTTAGTCGTACGTCTCCGGGAGTTCCGCTACCACGAAAGGGTGCGCTCCGTTCAATTCCAACAAGAACGGGACTACAACTTCGAACCGAATCACCTCGTCACAAGGACACTCGAGGCGGATCGGCCTAACTGGAATGGCACAACGGCCTCAAAGGAGAAGAGCTCTCAACCTATTCCAACCTACACCTAGCGACAATGTCGGGGCGGTGGTGTTTGAGGCTACTAAATCTCTCAAGATGGTCTAGCTATGAAAAGCTCAAGTGGGAGAGTATCCCTATGCTCAAAGGCTCAATTCTGGTCTAATTTTGCAAAGTGAAGCTCTCTCAAGAGAGAGAACAAGGGGTGGATATATATAGGGCTCGAAATGAGTAGTTCCCCAGCAAAAACAGGCTACAACGTTGTACAACGCTGAATAGCGTTATACAACGCTGGAATATGACCGTTGTAAATTCTAACGGCTCTTTAATATAGCCGTTGGTCTGTCAGAGCGTTGTGCAACGCTATTTGCCGTCGCACAACGCAGGAGTGTAAAACCAAAGGAAAGCTCCGACAATTCCGTTGGAAATTGTCAGAGCGTTGCTTGCCACTGAATGGCGTTACACAACGCTAAAGGGAGACAAAAGGAACAACTCTGACAGATTCAACAGAGCGTTGTACAACTCTATATGCCGTCACACAACGCTAACGTTACCCAACGCTGAAAGACGTTGGCTAACGTCTCCAGAGACTTTGCATGTAAAAACAGCACAGCTAACTTGGGATTTTTGTGGCGTTGTGCAACGCTATATGGCGTTGCACGATGGTACTCAGGAAATTTTCCAAGTTTCTTAACTGCAGCGTTGTACAACTCTGATTAGCGTTGTACAACGTTGTGACTCAGCGTTGCCTAACTCTATATAGCGTTGTGCAACGTTGATTCACAAAAGTATGAATTTAGCTGTTCTAGCGTTGTGTAACTCTATCTAGCGTTGTACGACGCTAGGTCACAGAAAACAGGATTTTGCTGGTTTATTGAGCTTTTCGCTATCTAGACCATTTCAAGGATAAACAAGGACTAAAGTAAACCTTCTATCCTAGTCTAAACTAGCCTACAAGCTCTCTAATGACTTGATCTTGATCTTTCTTAAAGCTATTATCCAAGTCCTCATAAATTGTATCTTCTTCCTATAAAACTCAAAGAAGATTGTTAAATGCCAAATGATATTGTTTTGCAATCGACAAACCTAGAGACGTTTAGTACAACAATCTCCCCCTTTTGACGATTTGCAAAACAATATCATTAGTAAAGCGATTAAATTTTGGCATTTCACAAGCTTTACTACAATTCTCCCCCTTTTTGTAAATCGACAAAAAGTGAAAATTGTACCAAAGCTCCCCCTAAATTTATGGCTCCCCCTTAATTTTGGAGAAAAAGAATTGGAGAACCAATTTAGAGCACTACTCAAAGTAGTGTGACCAAATTTAACCTCTCAAACAAAAATAAGATAGAAATAAAGAGGCTCCCCCTAAAAATTTGGCTTATAAGACCGGGGGTAAACTTGGTATTTAGGCCATATTGGTTACCATACCACTAGTTGTACCACTAGAGGTACAAGCTTTTGGAACCCACTTACTTTTGGACTCACCATTTGGTTTCCTAAGTTTGCATTCCAACGAGATATGACCATTTTGACAACAATAGTTGCAATATGCATTGGTTGGCTTAGGCATGGTAGAACCCTTGACAAAATGAGAATAGTAATGGGCTCTAAGGTATTCGGCCTTCTTCTTAGGATCATAGGATGAGGCATTAAAATCCTTTTTGCGATCCTTTTGGAAATGTTGGGAAACATTCTTTTTATGCTCATTGGATTGAGCTTTGTGGTTTTGAGAAGAGTGTTGCTTTTTAAATTCATAAAACCATCCATCGGGTCCTCTAAAATAAATTTTATTGGACGCCTTTGGAACAAAAACCTTCTTTTCTTGATTTTGCGAATTCTTTTCGTTTTGCACTCTAGTGTTTCTAGGTTTCCTTTGGTACATATGTGCATGACCACGAGAATTCCTAGGTTTTTGAAATTGTGTGGTTTGTGCAACTTGTTTCCCATTATTGTGTGACAAGTTCTTTTTCTTGGTTTGATAAGGCTTTTGGTAACCAAGACCGGACTTGTCATGAGGCTTTTGACCTTTGAAAAGGTTTTTCAAATCCGTTTTAGGAGCTTGAGCTAAAATCGGTTTTTCAAGTTGTTTTTCAAGTTGTTTTTCAAGCTCCTTAATTTTAGCCTCATACTCACCCATCTTAGAAGTAAGCTCATCTATCTTGGTTTTTAAAGTTTCTATGGTATCGGCTTTCCTAACCAAGGCATCATGGGTAGCATCAAGAATAGAGTTCAACCTATCACAATCAACACATTTGGTTGAACAAGTTGGTTCATCATCACTCTCACTATCACTACTACTAAGGGATTCATTGAGAGGAAGATGTACCTTAGGAGAGCATGCCTTTGGTGATGTTGATGGAGTGGAATGATTTGAAAGAATCGGGGATTCCATCTCTTTGGCAATGAATGCATGTTCTTCGTAGTTGTCCGAATCAGATGCACATGGATCGAACTCCGAATCCGTGTGGACTCCTCCCATGTGGCTTCCTTCGAAACAACTCAAGATGGCTCTCCATATGTCCCTAGTTATATCAAAATCGCAAGCAAGTGTGCTACCAATTGATTCATGTACCGAGCTTAGGAGGACATTGACCGCATAGTCATTATCCTCCTTTTCCCTCAAGGCCTCGGTGGTAAGCTTGTTAGTATTAGGTTTAAATTTAGATTCATTTGCCACAATATACCAAACACCCATGCTTTTGAGGTAGCCAACCATACCATTTTTCCAAAAAGAGAAATTTGTGCAAGTATGGTCCAATTTACCCGGTTTTTGTACCATTCTAGCCGCCATGATCGAAAACCGAGATTAAGAATAGCTTAATCGAGGTTCCCGCTCTGATACCACTTTGTTGTCCCTAAGGGAGGCGGCTTAATCAAGGTTTAGCGGAAGCGATTTAAGGTTTTGGACCGGTTTGGTATGAACTACCCTAACACAATTCAATTGGTACCCAATACAAGCAAGCACACAAGCAATTCACAAAGCAAGATAATAAAGAGAGAAAGAGAGAGAGAGAAATTGAACACGCGATGTGATTACGGAGTTCCGACCCGCTAGAAGAAGCTAGCCTTAGTCGTACGTCTCCGGGAGTTCCGCTACCACGAAAGGGTGCGCTCCGTTCAATTCCAACAAGAACGGGACTACAACTTCGAACCGAATCACCTCGTCACAAGGACACTCGAGGCGGATCGGCCTAACTCGAATGACACAACGGCCTCAAAGGAGAAGAGCTCTCAACCTATTCCAACCTACACCTAGCGACAATTTCGCGGACGGTGGTGTTTGAGGCTACTAAATCTCTCAAGATGGTCTAGCTATGAAAAGCTCAAGTGGGAGAGTATCCCTATGCTCAAAGGCTCAATTCTGGTCTAATTTTGCAAAGTGAAGCTCTCTCAAGAGAGAGAACAAGGGGTGGATATATATAGGGCTCGAAATGAGCAGTTCCCCAGCAAAAACAGGCTACAGCGTTGTACAACGCTGAATAGCGTTATACAACGCTGGAATATGACCGTTGTAAATTCTAACGGCTCTTTAATATAGCCGTTGGTCTGTCAGAGCGTTGTGCAACGCTATTTGGCGTTGCACGATGGTACTCAGGAAATTTTCCAAGTTTCTTAACTGCAGCGTTGTACAACTCTGATTAGCGTTGTACAACGTTGTGACTCAGCGTTGCCTAACTCTATATAGCGTTGTGCAACGTTGATTCACAAAAGTATGAATTTAACTGTTCTAGCGTTGTGTAACTCTATCTAGCGTTGTACGACGCTAGGTCACAGAAAACAGGATTTTGCTGGTTTATTGAGCTTTTCGCTATCTAGACCATTTCAAGGATAAACAAGGACTAAAGTAAACCTTCTATCCTAGTCTAAACTAGCCTACAAGCTCTCTAATGACTTGATCTTGATCTTTCTTAAAGCTTTTATCCAAGTCCTCATAAATTGTATCTTCTTCCTATAAAACTCAAAGAAGATTGTTAAATGCCAAATGATATTGTTTTGCAATCGACAAACCTAAAGACGTTTAGTACAACAAATTTTTTTAACAAACATTACTTAAATTGAAAAATTAATAATAAACATGTAAAAAAAATTTTGATTATAAACATGTCAGGGCGTCACTGGGACCCGCGCCCCTGCAGTCGCACAACTAGGAATGGCGCTCCCAGATTCAAGAGAAATTAATTTTCAAAAATAGTAATAATTTTTTTATTTAAAAAAATATTAACTCACCAATGTCACTAGTGCTGTCCCACAAAATCTTTTTTAAAAAATAATAATAATTTTATAAAAAAAATAAATTTAAAAATTATTAACACGTCAATCTCATTGGCGCTGTCAAATAAATTTTATTTTTAAAAATAGTAATTCTTTTTTTCAAAAATAGGAAGCGCCACTGGAATTGGCGCAGCAAGAAAATTTGAAAATTTCAAACTTAAAAAGAACTGAAATGGGTCTGAATGGGTAGGTACGCCAATAGGAGTGGCAACGCCGTCAATGCGCCCTGCCAGTGGCGTTCTTCCATGTTTATTGATAAAATTATTTACTTTTTATGTTTAGTATTAAATATTCAACTTAAGATCTGTGTATTAAAAAAAATTTACGGTGTGGTGATTGGCTGGACTAAGGGAATGAGAAGAGGAAGTCAGGAAGGCTGGTGTTTTAAAATGTGGAAACAAGGATGTGTTTCTTTCACGAGAAAAGTACCTTAAAAATTGGGTTTACTATTCTCTTCAATCAAATTCGCTTGAGTTTCTGCAACTAATAATATACTATCAGATGCTCTTTCTCATTACCAAGCTACACTAAGGTGTATGATTTTTTGAAAGGCAGATCTATTGTGCATGTGTGATTGTTACAAAACACATGCCACTAATTAAAAATTATTATAAAGCAAGTCAGATTATCTGGGTGATGCTTGGTGTGCTCATTATTATTATTTTTTATTTAGTTGATGCCCAAGTAATTGAGCATAATATATGAAGAAAGGGATGGAGGGGTGATTGATTGGATGGTTAGTTTATACTGATAATAGTGGTCTTGTCACATGAGTAATAAAGTGAGATTGAGAAATAAATGAAGTTTAGTAGTCTATTGATTTACATACTAATATAGGAACATTATTGTCACACCCCGCTGCCCCGGGCATGACAGATCCCGCCGCGACTACACGCGCCGCGTGCAACCGCAAGGCTTACCATCCTATTTCCAGCACAATTTACCATGCATTTACTATACTTATGGCAGCAACACTGTCCCAGGACCAACAAACACTGCTTGTACATCATGTAAATGAAAATTTCAGCATGCCCTCTCTTGTATTTGTAAACATCCAGCCATAAAGGCACCCGTTCCCTTCAGTTTATCAAATCCCAACCCATGCACATAACAGATTAATCATGGCAAACACACAAGTCAAGCATTTACATAATATACAAGCACAACTACATGGCAAAATAATTATACAACACGCTCAAAAGCATAGCAAAACATGGCCGTTACTTAGGCTTATCCTTTCCTTGCACTCCACCCGGCCTCCAACCTGGAACCCATGAAAACATGGAAACGTGAGAAAGGGAACCATTTCTCAGTGCGGTATTGAGTTCCAGCCACGCATGAACCCGAAGCTTCATGTTGCGGAACTAAATACGCAACCGAAATATATAAGAAAATAGCTTTACATAATATAAGTTTCAGCCATAAAATCATTTGAAAACATCATGCAATGCATGGCCAGCCAAATAAGGTTAGGAAATCAAATAACATAAGAATACACGAAAGCCAGCCATAATTTGGTTCCTAACCATGCACT
Source organism: Rhynchospora pubera (assembly GCA_028095005.1). Lineage (NCBI taxonomy): Eukaryota > Viridiplantae > Streptophyta > Magnoliopsida > Poales > Cyperaceae > Rhynchospora > Rhynchospora pubera. Next base: position 326,595,609 of record CM051460.1, read on the forward strand.
CTACAAGTCTGGTTCTATATCAATTCATCTTGCAAGTCATTCCAACACAATAGACCGCGATTTACCCACGCCGGGGTTTGCCAACGGCCTTACCAATCGATCCAACAAACTTGTACTAATGCTGAGGACATTTACCCCCTCAATCATGAGTCCCGGAACATAAGCGCTTATCTCACGGCCCTTGGAACAACGGTTCATGACGCCGCTTTCCAAAGATGCAAATGCCATTCATCACACAATAGTACATCCTTATCATTTCCTTTCCATTCCAATTCAGCCATCCAATAAGAAAACCATCCAATATGCATGTCATTTACTTACCAATTCTTTTCCTGTCCATAGTCATGTAATATAGCAATTCATATATGCAAATTACATGCGAATCATGCACAAACAGTCAAACAACATGCATACATATATATACTTTTACTTCCAAAAACATGAGATTTCGGGCTCAGGTGGAATCCGCACATTTACACCTATTAACCGACCCGCCGTCGCTTAGGCGTTGCCGTTGCCTCACCGCTCGGGTCCCCCGCTTCGTGTCCTACGAAGTCTGGTTCACATACACAAAACCCGTGGGTTACAACCGTGCATAACTAGCACCTAACTCATGCTGTTTCATGGGCAACTCACCAGACTTGACACCGCTACATGGCTGGTTTGCGGTGAAAGCACCGTTCCTAGCACCGCACGGTCTAACGTTGCTCACGCAACTACACCGTCACTTGGCCATGCTACTGTCCTACCATGCTCATGCTCTCCACATGCATGTGGCCTGTTAAGATATGGTTACAGGACACTATTTGACACCGCAACATCGCTGGCCTACCACGCAACAACACCGTTAGGGACTGGTTCGGTATGGCAGCCATGAACTCAACTTGGCAGCAGCCCCTGCCACTTTCCTTGGCCTGGTTTGAGGTGTTTACTTGCTAAACCATGCACTGTACCTTGCTCTCGACCGCCCCAGCTATCCCGCTATAGTCCCGGCTATCAAATTCAGACACTAGAGCACTCAAACTACACTATATTGGGTCTGTTTTGGGGCTGGTAATGGCAGCTACGAATTTTACCAAGTGTAAGAGTTCTGGTTGGGGAGAAAGGGGCTTAAGAGGTGGAGGGACAGGTGTCAACAGTCCTTCTATTTGCTGGCCCAAGCAGCTGCTAGGTGTCAATAAACTAGGGGCTGGTCAAAGGCATGTTAGACCATCCAACTGGACCTCTCCATTACTCCTACCCACTGGACTGGTCCATTGCTGCTACCCACTGGACACATCCATTACATGCTGTCCAAAAATGCTAAGTACACAATACACCATTGGGGAAGCGGCCTAAACACCGTTCTGGCTTACGGTTTGTACCCGACAGCCCACGCAACACACTTTGGTCTATCCAACGGCCATACTTTGGGTCCCTATTACAAGTCATTTTCAGTGCCAAATTGCCTATTTACATGATGCATGAGATGCTTTACAACACATGCAAGACTGTTTCGTGGCCAACCGTCAACACTGCGTGACAAGCGCCGCTACTGTCCACGCTTGACATGGCCAAAACACTGTCTGGTCATGGGCCAAAACTGTCGTATCTCACATTCCACCCCCCTTAAAAATTCGTTCAGTCCTCTGAACGAACCGCGTACCTGCACTTTCGTTTGACCCTGCGTACCACTCACGAGTCGGACTCGCAGGTTCAGCCACTTCCTCCTCCGATTCTACAACTTCTTGTTGCACACCCTTACTTTTTCCCCATCCAGTCTTCCTTTTTCCATGCCCTTCCATGCGCTCTGCCCGATCCATAAGGTCATGTACATCCATCTCACCTGCAGCATCCAACTGGGTTGCCAAATTCGGGTCCAAACCATTCAAATACTGCCGCCTATACCGGTACTCATCAGCCACCACTTCAGGTGCATAACGGGCAAGTTCCATGAATTCATCATTATACTGACCCACCGTCTTTCCTTGCTGATTGAGTTGTAAAAACTGCAGCCTTAGTTTCTCTTTTTGATTAGCACCCAAGTAACGTCTAGTGAACATCCTTTCAAACCAACTCCATGGTATCCTTGATTGATCACCGGTAAACCCGCGCTTAACACTTTTCCACCAAAACATCGCTGAATTCTCCAAGTATTGGGTTGCCAACTCAACTTGGTTTGCCTCAGGCACTCGACACAAAGTGAATTTGTGCTGCATATTCTCCAACCATTCCTCGGCTGCCTTGTAGCCTCCCGTTCCATCAAACCTTGGCGGCTTTTGCTGGCCAAAAACATTAAGCAATTCTCTAAATTGCTCAGCTTCACTCAACGGTGCAGCTGATCCTCGTTGCAATTGATGGGCCAAATACCGGCCTTGCTCATAGGCAGCAATGAGCCTAGCATCCACAGCCGCTTGCTGACTCATAACCGGCTCTTGCCGTTCAGTCTCCGCACCACGGGGTTGCTCACGCCCACGCACATTTTCCCTTGGCTGCCCAGCTCCTTCCATTCTATCACCTTCCATTCTCAACCTGTCCACAGCTCAAGTCGTAAGCGTTAGCAAACACGCAAACGAAAACAACCCAACCAACAACAGCAACAGCCCTTAGACATAGCCCCACTCACACAACCTATTGAGGTCTGGTTGGGGTCTTAACTTTGCTCTGATACCACTTTAGAACCTGTCACACCCCGCTGCCCCGGGCATGACAGATCCCGCCGCGACTACACGCGCCGCGTGCAGCCGCAAGGCTTACCATCCTATTTCCAGCACAATTTACCATGCATTTACTATACTTATGGCAGCAACACTGTCCCAGGACCAACAAACACTGCTTGTACATCATGTAAATGAAAATTTCAGCATGCCCTCTCTTGTATTTGTAAACATCCAGCCATAAAGGCACCCGTTCCCTTCAGTTTATCAAATCCCAACCCATGCACATAACAGATTAATCATGGCAAACACACAAGTCAAGCATTTACATAATATACAAGCACAACTACATGGCAAAACAATTATACAACACGCTCAAAAGCATAGCAAAACATGGCCGTTACTTAGGCTTATCCTTTCCTTGCACTCCACCCGGCCTCCAACCTGGAACCCATGAAAACATGGAAACGTGAGAAAGGGAACCATTTCTCAGTGCGGTATTCAGTTCCAGCCACGCATGAACCCGAAGCTTCATGCTGCGGAACTAAATACGCAACCGAAATACATAAGAAAATAGCTTTACATAATATAAGTTTCAGCCATAAAATCATTTGAAAACATCATGCAATGCATGGCCAGCAAAATAAGGTTAGGAAATCAAATAACATAAGAATACACGAAAGCCAGCCATAATTTGGTTCCTAACCATGCACTCTACAAGTCTGGTTCTATATCAATTCATCTTGCAAGTCATTCCAACACAATAGACCGCGATTTACCCACGCCGGGGTTTGCCAACGGCCTTACCAATCGATCCAACAAACTTGTACTAATGCTGAGGACATTTACCCCCTCAATCATGAGTCCCGGAACATAAGCGCTTATCTCACGGCCCTTGGAACAACGGTTCATGACGCCGCTTTCCAAAGATGCAAATGCCATTCATCACACAATAGTACATCCTTACCATTTCCTTTCCATTCCAATTCAGCCATCCAATAAGAAAACCATCCAATATGCATGTCATTTACTTACCAATTCTTTTTCTGTCCATAGTCATGTAATATAGCAATTCATATATACAAATTACATGCAAATCATGCACAAACAGTCAAACAACATGCATACATATATATACTTTTACTTCCAAAAACATGAGATTTCGGGCTCAGGTGGAATCCGCACCTTTACACCTATTAACCGACCCGCCGTCGCTTAGGCGTTGTCGTTGCCTCACCGCTCGGGTCCCCCGCTTCGTGTCCTGCGAAGTCTGGTTCACATACACAAAACCCGTGGGTTACAACCGTGCATAACTAGCACCTAACTCATGCTGTTTCATGGGCAACTCACCAGACTTGACACCGCTACATGGCTGGTTTGCGGTGAAAGCACCGTTCCTAGCACCGCACGGTCTAACGTTGCTCACGCAACTACACCGTCACTTGGCCATGCTACTGTCCTACCATGCTCATGCTCTCCACATGCATGTGGCCTGTTAAGATATGGTTACAGGACACTATTTGACACCGCAACATCGCTGGCCTACCACGCAACAACACCGTTAGGGACTGGTTCGGTATGGCAGCCATGAACTCAACTTGGCAGCAGCCCCTGCCACTTTCCTTGGCCTGGTTTGAGGTGTTTACTTGCTAAACCATGCACTGTACCTTGCTCTCGACCGCCCCAGCTATCCCGCTATAGTCCCGGCTATCAAATTCAGACACTAGAGCACTCAAACTACACTATATTGGGTCTGTTTTGGGGCTGGTAATGGCAGCTACGAATTTTACCAAGTATAAGAGTTCTGGTTGGGGAGAAAGGGGCTTAAGAGGTGGAGGGACAGGTGTCAACAGTCCTTCTATTTGCTGGCCCAAGCAGCTGCTAGGTGTCAATAAACTAGGGGCTGGTCAAAGGCATGTTAGACCATCCAACTGGACCTCTCCATTACTCCTACCCACTGGACTGGTCCATTGCTGCTACTCACTGGACACATCCATTACATGCTGTCCAAAAATGCTAAGTACACAATACACCATTGGGGAAGCAGCCTAAACACCGTTCTGGCTTACGGTTTGTACCCGACAGCCCACGCAACACACTTTGGTCTATCCAACGGCCATACTTTGGGTCCCTATTACAAGTCATTTTCAGTGCCAAATTGCCTATTTAAATGATGCATGAGATGCTTTACAACACATGCAAGACTGTTTCGTGGCCAACCGTCAACACTGCGTGACAAGCGCCGCTACTGTCCACGCTTGACATGGCCAAAACACTGTCTGGTCATGGGCCAAAACTGCCGTATCTCACAATTATTACCTTTTAAGTGAGTCTTGAAAGGTTAACATCTGCGAGATGTCCCTTGCAAATTAGTAACATAATGGATTGAAATTCTTAATTAAATTATTATGTTTATTGGCTGACTTACAAAATTAAATCACAAAATAAAGGTTTGGACTTTGGAGTGTGTGGAGAAGAAAGTGAAAGTCTACATTCTTAAATTTCTAGTTATACCAAAATTGTGAAGGTACTAGCTTGGCTCTAATATGCTCTTTTTGATAAAAAAAAAAGGGCCATCGATTTTGGATTTTGATCATAATACTAAACCTGAGTCGTGACTGGCCATTAAAGTCAATGCAATATTTTTTTTTAAAAAAAATTGCAAGTGCTAAATCTATATAATATTAGAGATCCTTCTATAGGTGGATAGGAATTAAATTAATTATGATCCAAATTTAGTCATTAATAGATAAGACTGAAAAAATAGAGTCATCTGTAAGTTGATTTGCTGGTATTTTTCTATCGTCGCTTTCATCTTGAAAATATCAAGCTAAAAAATAACAAAAAGACTGCATCTCATGAAGCTGGATACTATCTGTACCTATACACATTTCTTTGCGAGGGAAACATATATTAATATACAGCTATAGCTAAAAATGTGACTCGTTACTGTTATTTTTGCAAAGTAAACCCGCGCTTAACACTTTTCCACCAAAACATCGCTGAATTCTCCAAGTATTGGGTTGCCAACTCAACTTGGTTTGCCTCAGGCACTCGACACAAAGTGAATTTGTGCTGCATATTCTCCAACCATTCCTCGGCTGCCTTGTAGCCTCCCGTTCCATCAAACCTTGGCGGCTTTTGCTGGCCAAAAACATTAAGCAATTCTCTAAATTGCTCAGCTTCACTCAACGGTGCAGCTGATCCTCGTTGCAATTGATGGGCCAAATACCGGCCTTGCTCATAGGCAGCAATGAGCCTAGCATCCACAGCCGCTTGCTGACTCATAACCGGCTCTTGCCGTTCAGTCTCCGCACCACGGGGTTGCTCACGCCCACGCACATTTTCCCTTGGCTGCCCAGCTCCTTCCATTCTATCACCTTCCATTCTCAACCTGTCCACAGCTCAAGTCGTAAGCGTTAGCAAACACGCAAACGAAAACAACCCAACCAACAACAGCAACAGCCCTTAGACATAGCCCCACTCACACAACCTATTGAGGTCTGGTTGGGGTCTTAACTTTGCTCTGATACCACTTTAGAACCTGTCACACCCCGCTGCCCCGGGCATGACAGATCCCGCCGCGACTACACGCGCCGCGTGCAGCCGCAAGGCTTACCATCCTATTTCCAGCACAATTTACCATGCATTTACTATACTTATGGCAGCAACACTGTCCCAGGACCAACAAACACTGCTTGTACATCATGTAAATGAAAATTTCAGCATGCCCTCTCTTGTATTTGTAAACATCCAGCCATAAAGGCACCCGTTCCCTTCAGTTTATCAAATCCCAACCCATGCACATAACAGATTAATCATGGCAAACACACAAGTCAAGCATTTACATAATATACAAGCACAACTACATGGCAAAACAATTATACAACACGCTCAAAAGCATAGCAAAACATGGCCGTTACTTAGGCTTATCCTTTCCTTGCACTCCACCCGGCCTCCAACCTGGAACCCATGAAAACATGGAAACGTGAGAAAGGGAACCATTTCTCAGTGCGGTATTCAGTTCCAGCCACGCATGAACCCGAAGCTTCATGCTGCGGAACTAAATACGCAACCGAAATACATAAGAAAATAGCTTTACATAATATAAGTTTCAGCCATAAAATCATTTGAAAACATCATGCAATGCATGGCCAGCAAAATAAGGTTAGGAAATCAAATAACATAAGAATACACGAAAGCCAGCCATAATTTGGTTCCTAACCATGCACTCTACAAGTCTGGTTCTATATCAATTCATCTTGCAAGTCATTCCAACACAATAGACCGCGATTTACCCACGCCGGGGTTTGCCAACGGCCTTACCAATCGATCCAACAAACTTGTACTAATGCTGAGGACATTTACCCCCTCAATCATGAGTCCCGGAACATAAGCGCTTATCTCACGGCCCTTGGAACAACGGTTCATGACGCCGCTTTCCAAAGATGCAAATGCCATTCATCACACAATAGTACATCCTTACCATTTCCTTTCCATTCCAATTCAGCCATCCAATAAGAAAACCATCCAATATGCATGTCATTTACTTACCAATTCTTTTTCTGTCCATAGTCATGTAATATAGCAATTCATATATACAAATTACATGCAAATCATGCACAAACAGTCAAACAACATGCATACATATATATACTTTTACTTCCAAAAACATGAGATTTCGGGCTCAGGTGGAATCCGCACCTTTACACCTATTAACCGACCCGCCGTCGCTTAGGCGTTGTCGTTGCCTCACCGCTCGGGTCCCCCGCTTCGTGTCCTGCGAAGTCTGGTTCACATACACAAAACCCGTGGGTTACAACCGTGCATAACTAGCACCTAACTCATGCTGTTTCATGGGCAACTCACCAGACTTGACACCGCTACATGGCTGGTTTGCGGTGAAAGCACCGTTCCTAGCACCGCACGGTCTAACGTTGCTCACGCAACTACACCGTCACTTGGCCATGCTACTGTCCTACCATGCTCATGCTCTCCACATGCATGTGGCCTGTTAAGATATGGTTACAGGACACTATTTGACACCGCAACATCGCTGGCCTACCACGCAACAACACCGTTAGGGACTGGTTCGGTATGGCAGCCATGAACTCAACTTGGCAGCAGCCCCTGCCACTTTCCTTGGCCTGGTTTGAGGTGTTTACTTGCTAAACCATGCACTGTACCTTGCTCTCGACCGCCCCAGCTATCCCGCTATAGTCCCGGCTATCAAATTCAGACACTAGAGCACTCAAACTACACTATATTGGGTCTGTTTTGGGGCTGGTAATGGCAGCTACGAATTTTACCAAGTATAAGAGTTCTGGTTGGGGAGAAAGGGGCTTAAGAGGTGGAGGGACAGGTGTCAACAGTCCTTCTATTTGCTGGCCCAAGCAGCTGCTAGGTGTCAATAAACTAGGGGCTGGTCAAAGGCATGTTAGACCATCCAACTGGACCTCTCCATTACTCCTACCCACTGGACTGGTCCATTGCTGCTACTCACTGGACACATCCATTACATGCTGTCCAAAAATGCTAAGTACACAATACACCATTGGGGAAGCGGCCTAAACACCGTTCTGGCTTACGGTTTGTACCCGACAGCCCACGCAACACACTTTGGTCTATCCAACGGCCATACTTTGGGTCCCTATTACAAGTCATTTTCAGTGCCAAATTGCCTATTTAAATGATGCATGAGATGCTTTACAACACATGCAAGACTGTTTCGTGGCCAACCGTCAACACTGCGTGACAAGCGCCGCTACTGTCCACGCTTGACATGGCCAAAACACTGTCTGGTCATGGGCCAAAACTGCCGTATCTCACAATTATTACCTTTTAAGTGAGTCTTGAAAGGTTAACATCTGCGAGATGTCCCTTGCAAATTAGTAACATAATGGATTGAAATTCTTAATTAAATTATTATGTTTATTGGCTGACTTACAAAATTAAATCACAAAATAAAGGTTTGGACTTTGGAGTGTGTGGAGAAGAAAGTGAAAGTCTACATTCTTAAATTTCTAGTTATACCAAAATTGTGAAGGTACTAGCTTGGCTCTAATATGCTCTTTTTGATAAAAAAAAAAGGGCCATCGATTTTGGATTTTGATCATAATACTAAACCTGAGTCGTGACTGGCCATTAAAGTCAATGCAATATTTTTTTTTAAAAAAAATTGCAAGTGCTAAATCTATATAATATTAGAGATCCTTCTATAGGTGGATAGGAATTAAATTAATTATGATCCAAATTTAGTCATTAATAGATAAGACTGAAAAAATAGAGTCATCTGTAAGTTGATTTGCTGGTATTTTTCTATCGTCGCTTTCATCTTGAAAATATCAAGCTAAAAAATAACAAAAAGACTGCATCTCATGAAGCTGGATACTATCTGTACCTATACACATTTCTTTGCGAGGGAAACATATATTAATATACAGCTATAGCTAAAAATGTGACTCGTTACTGTTATTTTTGCAAAGTATGAAAGGGTAGATATGTTATGGGCTTTAATCTAACTTTTTTAATTATAGCGATTATAATCTCCGCCAGGAGAGGTAAGGCACGAGTAGTTTTATTTGTCCTCTCTGTTAGTAGATAACCTGAAAATGAGAATTTCAATGCAAATTTATGATACATTATATGTGATTGTCGGTATTGGCTGCGTAAATACAGCTCATATTTTTTTTTAAACTCATTACCAATTCTTTTAAACTTAATTACTCGATGCATTTTTATCAATGTAAGCAATCAGAGCAATTTATTCCGGCGGAGCCGGAATGGGTCCATCTAGTGTACTAAAAGGTTGTCCAAAACTCTGAATTAATTGTACTGTTGAAACGTATTTGTGTGGTTGCATCTCTCTCTCGAATTGTACTAAAAGATTGTCTAATACTCATAATTTGCTTTCGAATTAAATGTCTTTCGAAATGTACTAAAAGATTATCCAAAGCTCTGAATTAATTGCACTGTTGAAACGTATTTGTGTGGTAGCTAGCATATCTCTCTCGAAATGTACTAAAAGATTGTCTAACACTCATAATTTGCTTTCGAATTAAATGTCTTTCGAAATGTACTAATTAAAAGATTGTTCAATACTCTGAGTTAGTTGTACCGTTGAAACGTATTTGTGTGGTTAACGTTGCATTATCTCTCGGGTCCCGTTATCTCCTGTCGCTCATGCACCTTGCGTCAATAAAGAAAGACAAAAGGACATAATCTTGTACTAAACAAATCTCACTGTGCTAACCAGAACGTCTAATAATTATGCTACAGTAAAAAGAGTATATAACCCCATAAATAATTTAGCATGTGTATTTTAACTAGGTGCGTCAGTGGCACAAGCTCGGACCACTCAAAAATATAGTTGACAATTTGACATTAGTATATTCTTTTGTACGTGCTTATAATCAAAGGTACACTAATATTCTCAGCTGATATAATTTACATCAAAAACTGGTATACATGTTCAAAGATTGATAGCGTAGGCAAATATGGATTTAAATTCACTTCATTAGTTTTTAATGAAAACTACGTATATACGTACGTATATTACAAAGGATGAATTTTTAGGTTTTACTGCACAAATCACTAATATTTACATCACGATAAAAAAAAAAGATTACTTAAAAGTTCCTATGTACAATTTTATTTATTTTTTCCCCTTTTGATAACAAAACTTAGAACCGTGATACTTTTAGACTACTATTCCAACTAGTATATATTTGTGTACATGGCAAAAATATGAATACATCACGATAAAAAAAAAAGATTACTTAAAAGTTCCTATGTACAACTTTATTTATTTTTTTTCCTTGTGATAACAAAACTTAGAACCGTGATACTTTTAGACTACCATTCCATTTACAAAAACTAGTATATATGTGTACATGGCTAAAATATGAATACGGAAGGAAGATGCAGTACGTATTTTTTAAGTTTCTAGCAAAAACATAATCAGCTACATATCTTTGGTGAAGTGAATTTAACCTAACCTGTTTTATTTTTCTCTTCATTTTTATTTAATTAATATTGTCAAATTTATTTATGTAAAATACAAATCATAACCCGTTTAATACGGAAATCCGTAAAAATCCGTAGATAAAAATTTATATGGGTTGGGTTGGATTACGGATGGGTCAACTAATGAAATTTTTTAACCCGGTATATTTGAATTTGGTTGAAATATTGATAAAAAAATACAAACCCGTTCGTTGTATAGCCTAAGAATGATTACAAGAAATTTTAATTTCCTTGCTAATTATATAATATTTTTTTTAACCAATATTAGAATAAATTGTCGTCTTGCTGTTATAGAACTATTGGAAGACCGCATGACAAGACTTATTTGGAGTAGCATGAAAATTTTTTAATATTTGCAAATTTGCATTCAATCTTTAGTTTTTTTTTTTTACAAATAGCGCTAACTTTTCCACATAAAAATTTTGGACCCTTCAATAACAGTGATTTTCAAAATATGAGAAAAATAGTAAAAAATTTTTTTTTAAAAAATGTAAAATTTGGTTTCTAATAAGATTTCAATATGTAGAAGATAATGGACGGTTTGGATCGGTTTGTTTGAAGCATGAAATGCAAGAACGAATCCGTAGCACGAAGAGCATCCGTATTATGCATAACATTTTAGCAATCCTCTATATATATATAGAGAGAGAGAGAATGGATAGAGTACACTAATGTGCATACAGGCCTATTACACATCAGTTTTATGCCATTGGATCGCTTTAAAAATCGTGCGGAGATGAGATCCAACGGATCAGATTTTGGCGATTGATGTTTTTTTTTTCCCATCGTCTCCGTTAACTCTTCTCCGTCTCTCCTCGATCCTCTATCCTCTCTCTCCCCGTTAACACAAATTGAAGCTGATAGGGCTCGGCCCAACAGGCCTAACTCACGAGACGAGGGTCTATGACCTGAGAATAGTTCGGGACATCAGCAAAAAACTTTCGTCACTCCTGTCTAAGGTGAACTCGGGTAGACCGGACGGGTCAAGTGGCCTAATGGCTGATGGGTGACATGAGCAAGAGAATCTCCTACTTGAAGCCTATAAATAGAAGGGGTAGACCACTGTATAGAGGGGGCTTGATTACTGAAACAGACTATTGTAACACTGTGATCAATAAAGATTTACGAATTCACCTCTCAATCTCTCTCTCCATACTATTGTTGATCTCTGCCAAATCTAGACGTATCAACTGGCGCCCACCTGAAAAATAAAACGAGGGTGGTGGTCGGAGAAGACACAGTTTCCTCCGTTCATCACTTTCAACAATTCAAAATCTGTTTGTGAGCGAGATTTGAGAGCATAATTCCAGATCTCCTTTTTCAATCTATGTCGATCTTTTATTGAGATATAAAACAAAGCATCATATCTCCTTTTTTCCGATCCATTACTCAGATCTGTCTTATCATCTTCATCCATCCATGGCGATCTACCTTTGTCAATCTTGGATTATCCTAATCAGTCGATCAATTCTCAATCGGCACAATACTCGTCGTCATTCCCTCAGCTCAATCTCAAGACAACGGTCTCGCAACATCTAATTCGATCAGTGGAGGCATCCAGGCGATCTCACGACACAGTCACTGTCACCGTGAATCTCGGGTCGGCCACAACTTTCTTCATTCCGCCTCAACACCTCCTTTGCCTTCCTTACTTTTGCGAGACCGCCGCCACTCACTTGAAGCATACTCAACCACGCAGCTCGCCGTCTTCTGCCCTTGAGATATCGTTGTTCACTGCCAACACAACGACTACCTCCTCAAGGTGGTGCTCGTAGGCGATTCCAATGTCAGGACTCGTATTGTCAGGGAAGTCTACAATTGGAGTTGAAGTTTGCAGCGCACATAATCGAAATCGACGATGAGGTCGTCAAGGTTTAGATTTGGGTCACCGTCGGCCAAGGAAGCTGCAGGATACCATTTGACACTGCAGTGTGTATGAAGGTCAAGAGACTACACCACAAAAAAAAAAGTCGTGACCCTCCTCGACATCATCTCGGAGTAAGCGCATAAAAAAAGAAAAAAAAGGAAAAAAAAAAAAGTCGCGACCCTCCTCGAGAGAATTCTCGGAGTAAGCGCATTGAAAAAGAAAAGTCGCGACCCTCCTCGAGAGAATTCTCAGAGTAAGCGCATTGAAAAAGGAAAGTCGTGACCCTCCTCGAGAGAAATCTCGGAGTAAGCGCGTTGAAAAAGAAAAATCGTGACCATCCTCGAGAGAATTCTCGGAGTAAGCGCATTGAAAAAGGAAAGTCGTGACCCTCCTCGAGAGAAATCTCGGAGTAAGCGCGTTGAAAAAGAAAAGTCGTGACCATCCTCGAGAGAATTCTCGGAGTAAGCGCATTGAAAAAGGAAAGTCGTGACCCCCTCGAGAGAATTCTCGGAGTAAGCGCATTGAAAAAGGAAAGTCGTGACCCTCCTCGAGAGAATTCTCGGAGTAAGCGCAATGAAAAAGAAAAGTCGTGACCCTCCTCGAGAGAATTCTCGGAGTAAGCGCAATGAAAAAGAAAAGTCGTGACCCTCCTCGAGAGAATTCTCGGAGTAAGCGCATAAAAATCAAAAGAAGTAAGTCGTGACCAACCTCGAGAGTTGATCTCGGAGTAAGCGCATCAAACAAAAGAAGTAAGTCGTGACTCTCTTTGAAAACCAATCTCGGAGTAAACGCATTTCGTGTATGAAAGTTGTGATTATAAATCGTCTTTCATTAGTCTACGAGGGACTTAGGGACTCAAGGGCTCCTCATTCCACGAGGGACTTAGGAGTTCAAGGGCTCGCTATCTCGCCAAGGGTTCAAGCGCATCTCGTAGAGGACTACACCGCAAAGAATCAGTCGCGAACCTCCTAGAGGCAATGCTTCAGAGTCAACGCGTCTCGTCGATGTTACCCTGTGATTGTGAACCTCTTAGTGGCGGTGCCTCAGAGTAAGTGTGTTTTATTCAGAGTAAGCGTCTCGCGGATATCAATGTTCGGGACTCAAGAGCTCCTTGAAGTCGCTTTCTCGCCCGAAATGTCCATGTTCGGGACTCAAGGCTCCTTCAAGTCACTTTTTCGCCCGAAATGTCCATGTTCGGGACTCAAGGGCTCCTTCAAGTCGCTCTTTGGCCCGAAATGTCAACTTTCGGGACTCAAGGGCTCGTTCAAGTCGCTCTCCTGTCCGAGATGTCAATGTTCGGGACTCAAGGGCTCCTTGAAGTCGCTTTTTCGCCCGAAATGTCCATGTTTAGAACTCAAGGGCTCCTTCAAGTCGCTCTTTGGCCCGAAATGTCAATGTTTGGGACTCAAAGGCTCCTTCAAGTCGCTCTTTGGCCCGAAATGTCAACTTTCGGAACTCAAGGGCTCCTTCAAGTCGCTCTTCTGCCCGAGATGTCAATGTTCGGGACTCAAGGGCTCCTTGAAGTCGCTTTTTCGCCTGAAATGTCCATGTTCGGGACTCAAGGGCTCCTTCAAGTCGCTCTTTGGCCCGAAATGTCAATGTTCGGGACTCAAGGGCTCCTTCAAGTCGCTCTCATGCCCGAGATGTCAATGTTCGGGACTCAAGGGCTCCTTCAAGTCGCTCTCCTGCCCGAAATATCAATGTTCGGGACTCAAGGGTTCCTTCAATTCGCTATCTCGCCCGAAATGTCCATATTCGGGACTCAAGGGCTCGGTTCGTAAATCCCTTGAGTCCAAACAACAAGGGCTTAATCTAAGAATTTTTCCCTCCGAGTGGATTAAGCGTTTTTTCACTCAGAATCCGAGTTTGTAAGTCTTTGGCCTCAAGGGCTCATAATATCTTTTTTCCCCGACTGAAGGGAGTCAAAGATTCATACCTTTGCTTATGAACCAAGAGTCATTGCCCCAGATTCGTGGAACCGAGAACTAATTTCAACTTCCGATGAGGCTCTCATAACAAGTTTAAGGGCTTATGATTTGGCTCGGCCCAACAGGCCTAACTCACGAGACGAGGGTCTATGACCCGAGAATAGTTCGGGACATCAGCAAAAAACTTTCGTCACTCCTGTCTAAGGTGAACTCGGGTAGACTAGACGGGTCAAGTGGCCTAATGGCTGATGGGTGACATCAGCAAGAGAATCTCCTACTTGAAACCTATAAATAGAAGGGGTAGACCACTGAAACAGATTATTGTAATACTGTGATCAATAAAGATTATTGTACTATTGTTGATCTGTGCCAAATCTAGACGTATCAGAAACAAAAAAAAAAACAATTAAATAAAAACTCTCTCTATTCATCGGCGCACATCTCTTTCTCCCCTTCTTCAATCGCTGCGACATCGATCCATCGCTGCAACCTCAGCACGAGTCATCTCTCCATCGCTGCAAACTCTCAGTAGTTTCCGACTTGCCGTACAGGCAATTATATATTGGAAAAATCGATTAACTGAAAGAAGAAACCAAATTTGCATATAACTCAATAAAAGACCACAAAATTCATATACTCCTACTGGGTATGCTCTAACATCTAATTTCAAATAATAATTCATCTCCGTAAGCTGTATATGAGATGGAATTTTAATTTTAAGCCATAATCAGAAATTCATCTTTCACTGGTGGATCAACGCAAAAAAATAAAGAGACATATACCACTATCCAGTTGTTTAAAACAAGAATTTCGCACAATTTAAAGAGATTTCTGATCTTTTATGAGGAATTTGGTGAGTCTAGGGTTTTCACGAGTAGAATTTGGGGTGAGTAAAGATGCTAGCTGCAAGCAGAGATGAGACCAGCGAAAGTTATTTGAAGTCGATCAGAAGTGTGCAGGGAATGGAAAAAGTAAAGAGAGAGGAGCGAGAAGATTTCCAAAAAAAAAAATTGCACACCAGCAATTCAGCATAGACATGGAGGAGAGAGTTCTGAGAAGAGGGGAGAAGACAGGCCTGCGCCAGAAAATATAAACGGAAAAAAATTAAAACTAATGGAGAGATGTAAGATATCAGCGCCTCAATCTTGCGCACTAATTTTGAAGCAATCCAATGGTAAAGAAATGATGTGTATATGGACTCTACGCACATTAGTGTACTATATCTATTCTCTCTCTTTCTTCAATTTCCTACAAGATTTTAATATGAAGGCCATATTTAATGATTCATAATTGTCTTTTGAAATAAATTTTTCTAAAACAAAACTTTGAAAGAATTAGGTCAGTTCTCGTCTTGCCTGAAATACTATTTATTGTTATATAACAATATAAATATTAATTCTGACATAAAATTTTCTCAACGCATTGTATATTGATTTTTCAGTCAGCACAAACATTTTTGCACGGATAATTCTTTTCGATAGCGCCAAAGTTTTCCGCCAAAATAATTACCAACTTTTTTTTGTTTACCAATTATACAAAAGATTTCTCCTTCAAAAATTATTAAAAAAAATAATAATCTCCCCTACCTAATAATCTCCCACTTACCTTTTTTTTCAATATATTGTGTGACCAAACCCAATAACCTCTTCCTGTGCATGGGAACCTATTTGTAATATAGTTTAATTATGGAATAGGATAGTACATGGGAACCTATTTGTAAATATGAATATGTTACTAATGCAATTAATTTATAGATTCGTTAGTATATTTTTTAATTTCCAATTATATAATATAGGCTATAAGTTGAGAGTTAGAAAAATTACGATTTATTAAGTATAGTTATTTTCGTTGAATTATTTTTTCACATTGAAATATAGTAAGAAATTATATTTTTAAATTTTTTCAACCATTTTTCAGATTTCTAGAAGTTCATAATTTTTTAAATAAATAATTTTCTAAGAATCTAAAAAAATTATGAAGAAATCAGAAAAATTGAAAAATTCGGCTCCCTACTAGATTTTAATATGGTGACGAAATTAAAATATTTGACTCGGTTATTTAAAGGGAAAATTTTTTCTGTGCCTTCCAAAACTGAGGAAATTGAGCATTTGTCCCCCAAAAGTACAAACTCCTGATTTTGCCCCCCTAAATTTCAAACTCCTTCTCTATTTGCCCCTTTGTCTTATTTTATACAACAACAAACAACAACTAAGCCTTTTGTCCCAAACAAGTTGGGGTAGGCTAGAAAGAAACCCAACAAGAGAACACATCCAAGAACAAAAAAAAAATACAAAACATAAAAATACTAATAGTAAGACTAGCCATACTAATAATAATACCTCTAATAATAATAGTAATAGTAGAAACCTAGACCTCGACCGTGACCTAATAGAGGGACCTACAAATCTATGGCATCGCTCCTGCCGCTAAGTTCCTACGTCATGGCTCCGGTACATGAATTGCTAACTTCCAAGCGCTCCTATCGATCGCCAACTCCTTGGAGACGTTCCATTCTTTAAGGTCTCTTTTCACCGCATCTTCCCATGTCAATCTTGGTCTCCCTCTCCCCCTCCGGGTGTTCTCGAAATGATTAAGAATTCCGATACGTACCGGTGCCTCTGGATGTCTGCGTTGGATATGTCCAAACCATCTCAAACGATGTTGGATCAACTTCTCCTCTATTGGTGCGACCCCAACCATATCTCGTATGTCATCATTTCTAATCCGATCTTTCCTCGTGTGACCGCAGATCCACCTCAACATATGCATCTCAGCTACACTCATCTTCTGGACATGTCGTCTTTTAGTAGCCCAACATTCTGCACCATACAACATCGCAGGTCTAATCGCTGTCCTATAGAACTTGCCTTTTAGCTTCTGCGGGACTTTCTTATCGCATAGGACGCCTGATGCTTGTCGCCATTTCACCCACCCCGCTCTTATCCTGTGACTAACATCTTCATCTATCTCGCCATCGCTCTGCAGCATCGACCCTAAATATCGAAAAGTATCTTTCGTAGGTACTACCTGCCCGTCTAGACAGACATCTCCGTCCACTGGTCGTATCCCACTAAACTCACACCCCATATACTCCGTCTTAGTTCTACTAAGTCTAAACCCTTTGGACTCTAGAGTTCGTCTCTACAATTCCAATTTCCTATCGACCCCCGTCCTACTCTCATCGACTAACACCACATCGTCCGCAAAGAGCATACACCAAGGAATCTCTCCCTGTATATCCTTCGTGATCTCATCCATCACTAAGGCAAAAATATACGGGCTCAAAGCTGATCCCTGATGTAGTCCTATTTTAATAGGAAAGTCAATAGTTACACTATCACATGTCCTGATGCAAGTAACGGCACCATCATACATGTCTTGGATGAGGGTAACATACTTTGTCTTATTTTATGTCATAAATAATTCTTAAATAATAAAAACAAATATATGTGACCATTATACCCCTAAAGTAGTGTTGTTGTAGTACTATAGATATGGGCCCTTCGATTTTAATCCAATGGATCAGATTGAAACGGACTATTAAATTACTTCAAAAGAAAAATCGCTGCCCAACCTTCGTCTCCTTCGTTTGTTCGTAGCCCAACCTTGTCGACCAGATTGGTTTCCAAACACTTTAATTTGCTGTTTGGTGTCAAATCGTCCACTGGAGACGCGCCTTCGATTTGACCGGAAGAGTCCACCTCCTGCCATGCTCAATCAATTCCTGAGCATCTCCAAAAATCCTAACCTCACGATTCTGCCTCTGCTTGAGGTATTTCTTCCCCTTCAATAATTTTTAGCATTATTCCAAATGCATATGTTGACCAGTGAGCTTGATGGGGTCGTAACTCGTAAGTGCATATTTGTTGAAATTACGCATTAATACTAAATATATCATTTGTTGAGGCATATATCTCGAGAGGTTCTGGAAATTATTGATTTGAGTTTTTTAGATTATTGACTTTTGATTACTTTTTATTTCATGTTTTTATCTAATAAGTACTAGAAGCTACGAAGAGAAGAGAAAATGTTTATCACTTTGGGTTAAACGTTTTGGTTTCTGTGAGAGAGAAGGAAGGTCAGGAAAAGAGACGGGGTTTAATCAATATGCTCTGGATTGCGAATGGGTTAGATTTGAGGGTACAATGGTCACATATATTTAGTTTTATTATTTAATAATTATTTATGACATAAAATAAGAAAAAGGGCAAATAGAGAAGGAATTTGAAAGTTAGGAGGACAAAATCAGAAGTTTGTATTTTTGGGGGGCAAATGCTCAATTTCTTCAGTTTTGGAGGGCATTCTCTTATTTAAACTAAAAATTTTCAAACATGAACGTAGGATAGAGGGGGTACGTCCGTGCATTGGACTTTGACATTATTAAAAAGATACGTAAAATCAAAGGCAAAATTAGAAGACTGTCCTTAAATGATATATTATTTGAAAAAAAATTATATAGTTAATTAGTTATATAGTTCATACATGATTTTCTTTCAAAAAATAATAAATAATAAATAGAAATTCAAAAATTCAAACGATATGAAACGGAGGGTTCCATCAAACTTGACCATATCTCAAATTCAGAAATTTAATGACCAATCCAAACCGTTCAATGTGATATTCATATCAAAATCTCCTTATCGACCAAATTTTATATTTTTTTATTTTTTTTTCTTTTAGAATTTTAAAAAATTCTCTATTTAATCATTTCTAAACCCTCTAATAATAATAATTAAACAAATATTTAAAATATAAATTTTGTCCGCATGGAAATTTCAATATGAAGGACACATTGAAAGTTTGGATTAGTCATTTGAGTTTCTAAAGTTGAGAACTAATTGGGTTTGATGAAATTATTGGAGTTTATGTCATAAAAGTTAATATTTTAATGACTTAATTTAGTTTATATTATTAATGAAATTTGATCATTTGTTCCTGGAACTTATTACTGACATATCATTCAAGTTGATGATCTGAATTATGGATTTCTGTATTTTATTTGGTTAAAAGACAATAATAAAGCTAAAGTGTCCCTAATTTTGATAATTAATAAAGAACATTAATTATTCTCACAAGATTAGTATGCAAGTTAAGTGATGATTAAGTTCTGCAAATCATATGTAAGGAGTAATCAACTTAATTACATATGTGTATGTTACTGGAACATAATACATGACTTGACCCAACGAAATAAATATATGGATTGTGTAATGTGTCATTATTCATTTCGTATGAGTTTGATTCTAAGTTTGAGATATGTTGTACTAAACGTCTCTAGATTTGTCGATTACAAAATAATGCCATTTGGCATTTAACAATCTCCTTTGAGTTCTCATTATAGGATATGATATAGTATGAAATCGGTATATGAACTCAAGAAATGGATTAGAATGAAGATGAGGATTGAAGAATAACTCAAGCAAGATCAAGTCTAAGTTTTTCTCATGCTTGGAATTAGTTTAGACTAGGTTAATAGATATTGAAATTCTATAACTCTCATAATGACCTTTTTAGCTAGAAAAGCTCAAGATTTTGTGGTAAATTAAGTAATGGTACTTAACATTACTTAATAGTAGTAGTTGTTCACCTATTGGATGTGTTTGGAACCAAAATGTTGCAGAAAGCGTTACACAACGTAACTTGGCGTTACACAACGTTTACAACAGCAGTTTTCCTGCTGTACTGATCTTATGAGCCTGATTTGACTACTTTCCGTTCCGAATTTGAAGAAACTCAAAACATGAACGTTGTAGATATTTTTTGTCTTCTTTCCAATGGTTTTTGAATTACCTCAATCGGAGTTCGGAGCAGAAAGTTTGAGTCAAAATACTAAACGCTGTCTGCTGAAACAGGCAGCAACGTTGTGTAATGCTATTTGGCGTTAAGTAACGCCCCAACGGCTAGTTTTACTACAATACAATTCTAATGGTCATATTCTAGCATTGTATGACGCTCAATAGCGTTAGGTAACGCTCAGACTCAATTTTGCTGGTAAAATGGGCTATTTGATGGCTAATTTAAACCATCCCTTGTTCTATCACTTGAGAGACTTTTGTTTAGTCATAACCAGTCCAAATTTGAGCCTTTGAGTACTAGGGTCGCTCCCTACTTGAGCTTTTCATAGCTAGATCATTTTGAGAGATAAAGTAGCCTCAAACACCACCACCCCGACATTGTCGTAAGGTGTAGGTTGGAATAGATTGAGAGCTCATCTCACTTGAGGCCGTGGTCCCATTTGCTATTCGAGTTAGGCTGATCCACCTCGGTTACTTGGTGTACGAGGTGATTTGGTTCGAAGTTGTAGTCCCGTTCTTATTAGAATTGAACGGAGCGCTCCCTTTCATGGTAGCGAAACTCCCGGAGACGTACGACTAAGGCTAGCCTTTCCTAGCGGGTCGGAACTCCATAATCACATCACGTGTCATCTCTTTCTCTCTTATCTTTCTTTACATTTGATTTGACTTGCTTGTGTGCTTTCTTGTATTAGGTACCAATTAAATTGTGTTAGGGTAGTTTATACCAAACCGGTCTAGAATCTTAATTGCTTCCGCTAAATCTTGTTTAAGCCGCCTCCTTTAGGGACAACAAGATGGTTCAATTTTTTCACATGATAATTGGTTCGATAAATATTGTCTAACGCTGATTCATGATAAGGACTACAATACAGACTCTATTTAAGTTCACATGAATTGTGTGGAAAAATTATTGTTCATCAAGACAACCTTATGTCTCTCATTAGTAGATCTAATAAGTGATGATATTTGTTGGGCCTCTTGATGGAGTTGAATTGTATGCATGCAAACTACACAAACAACTCTAGATCAAAAAATGCATAATCTGCAAAAATGACATATTTCTATATTAGATTATACAATGATATCATGAGGTATAAGAATAAAAAAAAAATTATATTTCTTATGCAAGATTGAAATACTATAAAATTATAGTATTTATTTATGTTAATTGGAAATCATAACGTGTTATGATCATTGGAAATAAATGATGATTTAATTTCCATGGCCAACACGACATAAATCCTCTGAGGTTCACACAAATACAAAACACTTAACCAATGGTACATTATATTCAGTTTATTTATATTGGAGAATACAAAATATGATAAGCTGAATAATTAATTACAAACCATTATGAACCATTATGATTAATTATTTCAGGGATCATATGAAACTAAATTAATGTAAAGTCTAATCCAATAATAATTTTCAACGAGTTGATATTTATTTTTTTTGTCTCAACTCAATTAACATAATTATGTGAATTACATTAATTGATATTTGAGCTATCATTTAATATGTCGATGTGGGTCTAACTTTAAATGCAATTAAAAAAATAATTAAGACGAGATAAAGACCAACTAATATGGGCTTGAAAGCTCATATTAGAACCAGCTATTAGGTAGGAAGTGGTCTCCACTAGAGTTAGATTGAAAGGTCTATATAAGGATCGCCTAATTGGAGAATTAGCGCAATACATGTAGCCACCTTTCTCTCCTTCTTTGGAGGTCAAAATTTTATGAAAATTTTGCCTCTTACTTTCATCCTCTTGCATATACTTAGATTTTCATGAGTTGAGATTAGATTCCATCAATTAATTATTAATTAAAGAGTTAATTAAAAAAGGGAAGCAAACGGATTAGACATTTTCTTTCAATTTGCTACGGTGTGGGTTTGTGTGGACCTAAGGTGAAAGGAGAAGAAAACAAGGACATGGCTATGCCTCCTATGTCGCGTTTCGAGTCATCTCGTTGTGATACATGAGGAAATATGAACCATTTTTTCCATCTCTTTGTGATTAGTGCACAAATTATGCTTAATTCCACAAGGTCTTGCTTTGTTTATGGTTTTTGTTGTTTGAAATTTTAATTTAATTGCACAAAACCACTAAATAAAAGTTTCTTCAACAACACCTATAATAACAGGGTCAGTACCGTTATAGATGCATTTGTTTCATGCATAAGAGGTTATGAAACACTTATGCAACCAAACATCTATTAGAGGTGTGTTTGGATATGCAAGAATAAGAAATCAGATAAGAATAAGCTCCAAATTTTTTATTCTTGTAAAATCCAAACAACACAAGAATAAAAAAATTTGAGTCTTTATTCATATTCTAACAATTAAAATTATGAAATTAGAATAAAAAATTTGGACAAGCACGTATTTCAAAATATGGATAAAGACCCAATTTTTTTATTTTTGTGTTGTTTGAGTTTCACAAAAATTTAAAATTTAGAGTGCTAGCTTATTCTTATCTTATTCCTTATTCTTGCTAATCCAAATACTGTGTTTTTGAATGATTTCGACTCCGCCCCCCCCCCCCCTCGGATATATATCCACTGTAGTCTGTACGTATATTATATGTTACCACATCCTAGAAAAATGAACAATTACATACTCGGCATATCTTTTTGAATATAGGGTTATATAGGTTAATGTGGCTCCGCGCAAGCCTTTGAATTCTATATAAAGCATTGTGCTTCCTAAGTCTCTTCCATCAAACCAAGTAAAGCCATACTAAATAGCTCAAACATATACTTGAGAAACCATGGAGTTACTCCCTTACTATTTCATCACGTTTGCATTCCTCTTCTCCATCTTACTTTCGTTTCTGAAAGCCAAAGCATTTCCTGCTAAGCTAAGTGCATTCTTACGGCTACCACCTGGTCCGTGGCAGCTTCCCATTGTAGGAAGCATGCACCACCTTATCGTAGGTGGATCGCTGCCGCACCGGGCCCTACGTGACATGTCCAAGAAGTATGGTCCCCTCATGCTCCTCAAACTTGGGGAGACTCCAACCATTATTGCTTCATCCATTGAGGCTGCCAAGGAGATCATGAGAACTCAGGTGATAACAGAAATATAAGTACACAGACAAAATATGATTGGATTTAGATTTAGAAAAATGCTGTTCTACTAATTTTGTTCTGTTGAGTTCACTAAAGCTATAAATAATTGTCCATAAATTGAAACTTTAAAGGTCGGCTGCATTTGGCTAAAATTGTTAACTTCTATTTAATTTAATGATAGATGGGGGCTTGACCGGCCGGTTGACCCCTCCATTTTTGTTTCAAAAAGAAAATTTGAAGGTCACATTAACGTTGTCTTATTCTCATGCACATCTGATGGTCACGTTATTAGCCTAATCTACGGCACGTTGCATAAACTTATTCTCTGTCCCCTATTAAAATTGAACTATATTAATTGTCTCTTACACTGTTGCATAATACTGTTTATTCTCGGTTTTTAGTATGATCTGAACTGTATATATGTTGATTTATCTTAATGTTTGCAAAAACAAATTGACACTTTTTATGTATGTATAATGTATATAAGTACAACAAGTGGTGGAAGGACTAGAGACCATACAAGCATATTTTGCTTCGTCTTTTTTTGTAAACAGAACAAAGTTGTAATTTTTCAGATATTTTCTTCTATTCATCATCAGCTGCATGCTGCAGTATTATTATAATAGTAATAATAAAGACAACTATATAGGACTATGATAAAATAGAATATTAATTAGAGAAAATAGACTCAATATCCCTCTCTAAAGTCAGATTTAGTTATAAATTTGTCACTTATACATTTATCTTTATAGCTAATTTTAATATTGACAAAATATTCCTTCATTCTCAAATTTCAATTTTTTCACTTATACGGCTAAAATTTTATAAAAACTTTCAAAAATTTCAAATCTTTCAAATTCGATTTTTTTTAATTTTTTTATAATTTTAGGTTTTAGAAATTTTCGCTTATTTAAAATTTGGAAACTTGAGAAATGTAGGAATTTTGGTCAACATGAAAAGTTTGGTATGAAGATGTGTTTAAGTGTGAAATTTCTGATTAAATTGGATTTGAAGTTATACGTACTTTTCAAATACACAACTTTAGAATCACATTTTTTTTATTTCAAAAGTTTGAAGTGGCATAAAATTAATTTTCTCAATATTATTAGATTATTAGAGAAAATAATAAAAAGCAGGAAAAATTTAATCGCATGTACTTGCGTCATTTATAGATCTAGCTAAATTAGTTCTTTTACATAGTGTTGCCTTTGTAAGAATTGTATTCCATAACAAGCTATTAAATTGCAAAAGGCAGAAAACTAAGCAAAAATTTTGTATTGTCGGTACACATAACATACAGGACGTCACTTTTGCAACCCGACCTATTAGTATAACAGTCCATACTATGAGCTGGGGAGGCAGAGACATCATCTTTGCCCCATACGGTGACTATTGGCGACAAACGCGCAAGGTGTGCATCACCAAGCTCTTTGGCCCAAAGAGAATTCAGGTGTATAGATCCCTCCGAGAAGAGGAGTTGAAGAACCTCATTCACAACATCACCAACGCTACAAAAACATCACCTCTCGTCAACCTCAGTGAGTTTATGACTGCCTTTGTCAGCGATACAACTGTCAGAGCCATAACTGGTGCAACGCACAAGGAACACCCAGAATTTCTTCGTGCATGGGGAACGTCGTTGAAATTAGCTGCTGGCTCCAACTTGGCAGACCTTTTCCCATCCAAGCAGTGGCTGACCGATATAGTCAGTGGCGCCACATATGAGGCTGAGAAATGCAATCAAATAATCGGGGGCCTATTCGACAACATTATTAGGATGAAGATAGAAAGGAATGCAATTTCTGATGCTACCGATACTGAAGATGAGGATTTACTTGATGTGCTATTGAAGATGCACAAAGGTGAGGGAGTGCCCACTCCTCTCGAGTTGAATAGCATCAAAGGTGTTATGTTGGTAAGTCTTCGTCTACTTTCGTCATTGTTTTATTAATTTTTATTTTCGCTTTTTTAGATAATATTTTTTGTTCTCTCTTCTCATTGTTAAGCTTGCACATATTTGACATGAACACATAGGATCTTTTCGGAGCCGGAGGTGAGACTTCGGCTACCACCTTAGACTGGGCCATGTCAGAACTTCTGAGGCATCCAAGTGCTATGGAGAGTGCACAATCTGAGGTACGATCTGTCCTTAAAGGAAAGCCGACAGTGATAGATGAGGATGTGAACAAATTACCCTATATTCAAAACGTCATCAGAGAGACGTTGCGTCTTCATTGCCCAGTGCCACTCCTTCCTCGGTTGTCCCAAGCTGACTGCACTGTTTTGGGCTACGACATTCCAAAAAATACAAAATTGCTAGTTAATGCTTGGGCCTTAGGCAGAGATCCAAAATACTGGGACGATGCTGATGCGTTCAAGCCGGAGAGGTTCAAAGTGCATGTAGTTGACTACAAGGGTACCGAGCTTGAGTATATGCCCTTTGGTGCTGGACGTAGACAATGTCCAGGCACAATGTTCGGGATTGCCAATGTGGAGCTGTGCTTGGCCAACCTGCTCTACCATTTTGACTGGGAGCTCCCTCAGGGGGTGAAGCCGAACAAATTGGATATGTCCGAGTTGTTCGGAGTCACCATACGTAGGAAAAATCCGTTGTTCCTACGCCCCATCTTACGAATTCCTCTTCATGTTGCTGCCTAATCATAATTACATATATATAGATAAATAAAGTGGCTCAACACTGTTAAGCTAAGCTAGTTGTGTTGTGATATTTTCATTGTTATCAATTTATCTTATCTCTACGTACTCTCTATAGATTATTCTGTTATATGTTGTAGCGCCACTTATGGTGCGCATAAGTCAGTTTTCTTTTAATTGGTAGTTTCTTTATTTTAGCAATTATGAATATGACGTGATGGAAGTATGGAAACCAAGTTATATTTGTAAGCATATTTATGTAAGATTTCTTTTGTAAAAAAAAAACTAATAAAAAGAAGAAAAACTCTAGAAAATGGTGCGGCAGTTTTGCACCACAATTCTTTTGTCTCTTGCTCTATTTACTGGTAATTGGAACCAGAGATGAAATATTGGCATTGAAATTAACCTTCCTCTACTAAATATGGATGAATATATAGTTATATACTCATGTACGATCGATATAAGTGTTCTTTATAGCAGGAAATATTAATTGTATTATGTCATAATAAAAATGATAGTAGTTTACACAATTGCTGTTGAATATAAGGATATGTGGTTCATTATTATTACTAATAAATATTTTGAAGGTGTGTGTTTAAGAAATTCGACGAAGGCTGCTCTCATCTCATCTCATCTATCTCATTTCCTTCATTTATCCTCATATCTCATCACATATCATATTATATATATCTCATTTCATCTCATGTCCTCTTATATATATTTCTCATCTCCTCTATGCTATATATACTAGTCTATTTTTCTCTCCATTAGTATGCTCAATTTTTAATAATCATCTCTAAAACTCTACTCACTTCTCTTATTTAGTAACTATTTTTGTGTTGATCAAAAACTAATTATAATAGTTAGTGTTCTCCAATCGTACGTGTCGTGTCGTGTCAAACACGATTGTGTTAGAGTCTCGTGTCGTGTCGTGCTGAGTGGTGAGAAGAGGCAACACGACACGCATTCTGACATGACACGACTGACATGATCGTGTCGTGTCGTGTTAGTCGTGTCAAATCGTGTCAGAAACTTTCTTTATTTTATATAATAATTTATTAAAAATTGTTAAAATATTAAAGTGGAGAAAAATTATTGTTGCAGTTTATTTGACTATTCTACAAATTCAGTATATATATCAATACAAAATTGCCAGAATATTTTTGTTAAAAGATTAATTGATGATTTTATTTTTTTCTAACTAATTTCTTTATTGTTTGAACAGATTAAAAAAATAAATAGACGTTAAAAAAAGAAAGTATGGTTTGAATTTTAATATAAAATCAATTTAAATAATTTAGAAAAATATTTTAAAAGAAGAATTATGTTTATGTTATTTTTGTAGTGCTAAAAATTAAATTCGTGCTATCGTGTCGTGTTGCGTGAGTCGTGTCATGTAAAATCGTGTTAATTTTTCAAAATTGCCAATACGACACGATTATGACACGACACGATAACATGATCGTGTCGTGCTAAGTCCGTACTCATGTCGTGTCGTGTTATTTTGGAGAACCCTAATAATAGTTATAATATTATTTTTATATTAAAAAACTTTCAAATTAGATTTCGGAGGTTCAGACAATATATTTTGGTTTCGAAAATAGTTGTTACAAGATTAATCCTCATAAATCATGTAGATCTTCTCTCAATCTTTCCGGATTGGGGTTGATTGTCCCAAACAGATGTTTCTATCAAAAGTTATGCTTTTTTAAAGTTCTAATGTTCTCAAAAAACATTATCTGTGTTTTTTCTATGATATATTTTAATTTAATTTTTTATAACTATGGTTAATAATTAATATATTTACTGTGTTTAAATATTATTTATAAATATATATATATATATATATATATATATTTTTATTTTATGAAATTCGGGAAACTATTCTTGTAAATTCTTCAGCTTTCGGAACTGAAAAACAATGCGAAAATAAGTTCATATTTTCTAAGTCCTTTAGTTCATATTTCACTCTATTATCATAGGGGCTGTTTAGATCAAGTGGGAATTTGAAAAATTTTCTATTTCTAAGTATAAATTTATTATAAACAATTCAAACTCTTCACAGAACTACACACTTCTCAATACGTACTTTATGTCTAGAAATAGAAAATTTCTCATATTCCTAAGCGATCCAAACGGCCCCATAGAGAGTATCTATTTGGGTATGTATTATCTTTTCGTGAAATACTTTCCTATATATGTTCTAGTACTGAACAGCCTTCTAAATTATGGTTATCCCTCCGCGGTGCATTCTGCATATTCATGCATATGTAGGTTAAATTGAAAAGTAGACAATTTTAGCATATTAAACTTCTTGTTGTTTGATTTCCAATTTTAAGTTGTCATACTCATGAGATATAATTAAGAATTATCTCTTTTTTGCATAGTACTGACTGATTCTCTCTGCATAATAAATCAATGTCCACTTTAACCTTCTCTCACCAACGTACCAACCTCAGTGGGCAGAACGCAGCTCTATGGCTCTCGGGTAACAAAAGCACCTATGTTCTCTAAGAAGAGGCCATCCATTAAACACATACATTTGCGCTGCTCAAAGAACCTTACATTTGATTCTTCCTTGCAATATGCTAAAGCTGAAGAGAGTAATAATTCCATAATTAAAGGAAATGACATAGTAGATGCAATAGATACAGAAGAGGAAACCCCAAACTGCTGTTCTTCACTCTGAATCAGGGGCAAATTTTGTGGATATGAACAGTAACGAATATTATTCCTTGAAAAGTCGGACTCTCATTAAATGGCCAATGTGGCTTTTGGGACCTTAATTTGGTACTTCTTGTTACTGGTACGGTGCCGACCTTAGCTTCCTTTGTTTTCTGTCTTCCTGGGTTCGAATGTCGCAGGTCTTCTTTCCCTTGTTGGGCTTGACTGTCTATTTAACATGGGTGCGATTGATGATATTTTTACTTATGTGAGTTATGTCTGATGCATGTGCCCGTGCAACTGAAACTTCTTGGGACCAAATAAGGCAACATGTACCGCAAAATACAGGTTGTGGAATATTACTTGCTTCTAGCAAGGGAACTCTGCAACCACACTTGAGTTTCGTCTCGTTTCTGGTACTGGCAGTGGCGAGGCCAGGAATTTTTATAATGGGATTCACTAAATTTATAATATTTAAATCATCACATAAAATGTAAATTGAATTAGACTATATCGTACATCCCATTACTCTAACAATCATGAAATATTATAATAAAAAAATATAAAGGTTGCATGCTATTTTGACTAGCTCAAATTTGCATGCTTTCGATTGATTTGGTTCTTTATTTAAATAAAATTTTCTAATTTCATCTAGTTCATTTGGGGTATAAAAAATCTTTTCTCTTTACTAGATCAGTAGGATAATATTTTGGATTAATTTGAACCCGTTCAGGAGCTCGAGAGATAGAAGTATCATCACTGTCGTTTTAAGAATTTCTCCCTAGTTAATTTAATAAACAAATATCAAGAGAGTAAACAAAAAAAAAAGAATCAAGTTGCGTTTTAAACTACAATTTGTGTTGCAAACTAGAATTTTGATATATTCTACTTATAAATTAATTATAAAAGAATGATTTGATGAATATAAAAGGATCAATTTGAGTAAGAGTACCTTTTTCTAATTGTCCTTCGAAAGAAATTTAAAAGAGAAAAGCCGAAGAATAATTTATTTCACAACAGAGGAGTGCTTAGCTATTGGCATCTCTCTGTTTTTTTCGTCTTGATAAATGAAAATATGAGTATATATTTTTTTTTTGATCAAAAGGGGCCCGAGATGGGCATCCATTTAACATTCAATCTTACCAGATTTTCTACGAACCTCATATCTCCTAAAAAGAGGGATTTGATTTCTTTCACCAACCTCTACTAAAACCCTAGCAAAACGACCTTCCAGTCCCATCTGTGTGGGAGTATCAGCCCTGATTACTTGTCCAAACTTAAAAATATTGCGAATCCCTTTCAAGTTCCTCCAACCAAAAGGAATGTCCACAATCCGAACCCACAAGGATTCAGATTCAGTTTTCAGATCCAACTCAGGCACCACAAAAAGGATGGGATACGTGTACCTTCTCAGGTTCTTGTCAGCAATGGAGAGGTTGCCATTATTAAAAAGCTCATTCCTCCAATGAATTGAGGGGCCTACGATCTGATATCTATGATTTCCCAAAGAAATCACTCTGTGTTCTGAAGGGTGAAGCCTCCTGCGCATCTCCGCCATAACATCGATCGGAGTGACACGAGAATCTGCCTGAACCACCACACTACGAAGAATCTCTGCCTCTAGCTCTATGTTCTCATCTTCTTCTTCAAGCAAATAAGGTTCTTGCGACGCCATGAGCGTCTTGAGAAACTTTTTAGGGTTTTGAGAAGAGGAGGGTAGCTTGGAAGACAAAGAACTATCTTTGGGGAGAACAGTTTTGGAAGAAGGAGGGACAGTCGAAATGGTGCATTGAAGGGACGTGTGACCCGTCTTATTGCATTTGAAGCACACAGGCGGTTCTCTACAATCTTTAGCCCGGTGGTACTTGCCACCGCATCTCAAATAGAATCCAGCCATTCTCTTAATGACATCTCCTTTCTTTAATCCTTCAAGATTCGTGCAAACCTTACTATAATGAATTGATTGCAGAGTAGCGCGTTTAAGTTCCTCGAAATTTGAACTACCCTTCTGGTCTTTCATCACCTCAGCAAAAGTGGCTGGAGCGCAGTGATTAGAGACAAGGACCTCTCCATTTGTCTGATTGACCGGAGAAGAGGTACTAAGGGGAGGGAAATCAGTTTCTAGTAAGACAAAATCCTCTTTGGGCTGAGGATGTTGAAAAGTGCGGCCTGTAATGCTAATCCCTCTCCAAATTCTCTCCATCTACCAAATCGGAGAAGATCACCGGAGATAGGAAACGGCAAAAAGACTCTTTAAAAGAGAGAAAGAAAACTCAGAGCTTTCTTGGAGCTTTCTTGGAGCTCTCTGGTTTTCTCTACAAGCATTGATGATATGGAATGATATTAATAAATATGAGTATATATAAAATTATAAAAAGGGGAAAGTACTTGGCTGGCTCTATTCCATTCTTTATTATGTTTGCAACTTTCTCTTTTTGTCTTTTCTGAATTTTGAAACGGATGATGGGATTAGGAAAGGCAATCAAATTAAATTATTTGATATCTTGCTAATTTAGTCATTTAGATTTACGTGTTTTAAAATTTTAATTAATAATAAATCTTGTTGCTTGCACAATCAACAACTAAAAATAGTAGTAGATAGTTTTACGAGAGAAAAGGAAATATATTATACATGGGGTTCAATAGTAAAATTTTACATAAATGCTTACGGGGTTCAAATAGGTAAAACTCATGACAAAATTATATTTTATAACTATAAATATTAATCTCTAATAATATTATTTCAAAAAAAATGGGTGTCATTGACACCCATACCATGAATGTAGACTCGCCTATGGGTACTGGTGGGCCCATACTTACTGCTCCTTTCCATTCAGGTGCTGACAGAAGCACTGAGTTGGTACGGGAGATCTCCAGCATGGCTCATCACTCCAGTGGTTTATGAGGGATATAGGATTTTGCAATTGATGAGGGGAATTACTCTGGCTGGTGATGAGGTAGGTGCACCTGTTTGAATGGTGCAGACACTTCGCGGGTTGGTATCTTGGTGGGTCTTGAACTCTTGATGCTTGGGATTCAACTTATGCGTGTATCCTGGTTTGTGGGTTCGACATCTCAGAATTAATCAGCTACAGTGAGTAATTTAAAACCAAGTCTTCGTAAAAGTGTATGGAAATTGATTATCTTTTAGCACTAATTAGCAAAATAGCAATAGTAATATGAAAATGCTAGCCTTTTTTTGCCCTTCATTATGCTTCTGTAATTTTGCTAGAAATGAATTCTGAAATTATTGCGAAGTTCTGCAATACTACGTGCTGGACTGTTCTTGTGAATAAGCTTCTGTTAGTTTTGTGCTACTAAATCCTGCTTATGGTTGTTAGGTATTAAATGAAAACCACTTTTGACAATGAATTGCAGGATAACCTTTTGAATTCTTCTTACCAGAAGCATTAATTAAGCACTTTTATCAGTGTGAATCTGATCTGGATTTGTATCTCCTCCATGCCAACAATGGAATCTGTTTTTAAGTGTGTGAAACCTTTTCTTAATTAATAATTTACTGGTGCGTGCCGTACTGAAAAGCTCATGACTCATTTGTGTGCGCACGTGTACTAAAGTCTTCTTTTTATTAAACAAATAATAAAGACAACTTTATTTTGTACAAGTTATTCTTATTATTGAATTTTACTTGATGAAATGAGGTGGGACTCATCATTCCAAATCTTCGAATTTCAGATTTATACAATGTTCCTTTTCATGTCCATGTTAAATAATTTTAAAAAATAATAGCGAAATTATACCTAAACTCCTAATGACAAGTATTGTGGCAACAATCCGAATCTGCTCCCGCGCGGGACCGTCCAATGCAGCCTACGAACCGTCCAATCTGATCTAGACGATTCGGGCCTATCAATTAGGTTACATACACGGGGCTCCCTTTGCCATTGAGATTAAATCATACGGCTCACACCGGTGCGCTGGATGATCCCGCGCGGGACTGGATCTCATTTCTTGTGGCAAAGCCATCGAAGCCCGGAGAACGCGGTCACATGCTGTTGTGACCACATCCGGTCTGAAGTCCAGCAATTGTTTTGTGAACCAGAGCATATATTCGCCCTGTGTTAATAAAAGCATGATATGTCAAAAAAGTGTGGGTATGTTCAGCGGACCGAACAGTCTGACAAATTTTAAGTTTATTCATTAGATTTCCCAAATCGGAAACTGGACAAATTTCTGTTTATTTTAAGAAGGCTGCAGAGCTGAATATTCAAAGAAATAATTCTGATTTCTGAAGCAACTTTTTGTTCAACGCTACACCTAACCTTGAGAACTACTGCTGTCCTTTAATATATACCAAAAAAAAAAAAAAAATTCTGCTGTCATGCATCTCCCGAAACTTCATGCCAACTTTTTACTTTTATTCTTCCTTAGAGCCGCTGTTTAGATAAAAAAAAAACTTTTAAACCTTTGTTCCATCTACCATCTGGACTGTTTGTATCAAGTGGAAATTTGAAAAATTTTCTATTTCTAGACATAAATTTATTATAAACAATTCAAACTCTTCACAAAATTACACACTTCCCAATACTTTATGCCTAAAAATAGAAAATTCCTCCTATTTCTTAGCGATCCAAACGGCCCCTAAAGTCTAAGCTACTTTAAATAAAAAATTAATGTGATACTTCGAGTTTTATAGCGCATCTAGCTGCTCGTTATTATTGTGTGTTCAACAAAGCTGAATATCATAATTATCCCAAGAATTTTGTTAAATTAAGCGTATACGAAACTTGAATCCTTAATATTTTAGGGTTATATCTCGTGATTTTATCACTAGACTAGGTAGACTACTACAATGTCTGTGCTGCTAGCCACTAACAGATGGGACTTTCATTTATGATCCGAATTAAATGTTTTGTTATTTTACAACACAATACTGATGATGTGGATTTAATTTGTCTATTTTAAATCAGATATATGGAAATTCAATATAGAATTATACATTTATACTTCTCCAATAGTGGATAGCAATTATATGAGAAACTTTCATATCGACGGATCGACCATTCTTTTCTCGCAATTAATTCTAATGATCGATAATAAATAGAAATAATAGCATACACTTGCTGTCTGATTGCGATCCAACGTATCGAATTAATTTAATATCGTCCAATAGTATAGTAGCCTATCACAGTAGGTGGTTTGGATCCAACCTCTTTATTCAAATTTAATGAGTTGGATATGGATGGTGTACGTGGTTTTTCCTTCAAAGACGTGACAGGTGCATTTATTGATTTATCTAAAATTTTCTCTCTAATTTACAATCAGATGGTTTGATTTTCCTATCTCCTCTGAAATCAATTGCTCTCCACCATAAAAAAACTAAATAAATAAATAAAGAGGGGGGGGGGACAAAATGCTCTCCCCACCCCCCCCCCTTCTGTTTATATATTTATATTATTTGTTCCATTTGTGTGACATCCATGCTTTTAAACCTCTTATATGATATATGATACTGAACGGTACAAATTAACTTGAATCAAATAATAGTGTAACTTTTATCTTTTAGTTTAAATTGCACAATGCCTAAGAAATCCAAATGACAGAATGATGTAGCAAAATTTTCAAAAGAGATTTAAAAAAAGCCCCTATCTTAAATTTTTTTATGATGTTATGCAAATAAGAAATCTAAAAATTTATTTTTATATGTATCAAAATATAATAATATATAAATCAAATTTGTACACTCCACAGATCTAAGTATGAAATTTTTTTTATATTTTGTACATCAGTTCCTTCCTAAATAGTAGTTTAACTATGGCACTTTTTTTTTTAAGCATTTCCGGATTCAGTATTGGAGCCAATTCAAACCGTTTGCTGTTTTGGTATAGGAGGAAAGACCCCGAACAAAAATCCCACTAAACTCAACTACTTCCAACCTCGTGTCTCTTGATTTTAATAATGGACATGCCTTAACTTAGCAACTGGATCAAGTCAGTGAGGATCAACATTATTTTAATAAAAAAAAAGGATCAACATTATTAATTATTATTGACTAAAAATAATTATATTATGGGTAGGCCTGCCAACGGAAACAAAAAAAAAACGTTATGCCGTAAACGGTAGTGATATTTGTTTCGTTTTCTTAATGAAACGGTAAACGAAACATGAGATGGAACGTTTTAACGTGTTTTTGTACATGCCGTTTAGCGAAATCATTTCGTTAGTAAGTGGAACGGTAAACGGTAGCGAAATCAATTTCGTTTCGTTAACGGCACGGTAAACGAAACACCCCATTCCGTGCCCGTTTACCACGTTAATCAGGTCAATCAGGTCTAATTATGGGACATCCTGCCAGCCCACCACAATCCACTATCACCGGTCATCTCTAGTCCTATTGACAAAATTGAAGTGTTTCAAGTACATCTAGACCACACATTTAAATTTGTACGGTAAGGATCATGCCTAGTAGGCACTATACACCCAGCGATTAAATTTGATATCAATCTTTAGATCTCAAACGAACAGTCCTGATCTGTCCAAACCTTCCCAAGTATAATCGTGCAACTGGAGAGGAACAAAACCTTAAATCACATGCCTTATCTGTTCTCTTTCAGCGTGCAACATACTCTAATCTCTACTAACAGTGGTTCAAACATTACATACGCCGTTCTATGCCAGCTCTACAGAATAATACCGCCTAATTCCACTCTGCTGTCACAGATTCCTTCCTAACAAATTGTTGTTGGGTGCGTTTGGATAGGTGTGGGAAGAAGGAAAGAAAGGGAAAAAGTGGGAAGAAGTATTGGAAAGTGTGTAACTTTGTGAATAGTTTGGATTGTTTATAATTTTTTTTCTTCTTTTTTCTTCTTCTTCTTCTTCTTTCTTCCAACGATCCAAACGCACCCGTTGCAAAGAATATTTATTGAACAGAATGTAGTAGTTTTTATTAAAAACTAATTATTACTGCAAGACCACTCTAATTAAAATCATAACGACATAAGTACTTAAGCGTCGTCATAATCTTACACTTATCATCTTAATCAACAATTAATAATTTAATAATAATAATAATATGCAAGTACCACTAATCATAAGAGTCAAATGCACAAGCAAGAACCTCTCACTTTATTTATTATAATTTTTTCAGATAAAACAACTGTCACTCTTTGTAGTCTCCAAAGGGAGTTAATTATTTTGTTTTCCCAAAGAGGCGTCTATTTAGTACTTACTATTTTATTTTTGAAACATTAGTATTCGCTTTACTATTTAGTACTAATTGGAGAAAGGGATATTATAATTAATTTAAGAATTTAAAACAAACCCCTCTCTCCCTTCTCGCCTCGCCTCACTTTTTTTCCTCTCCCCCTTCTCCACTTCACAGTTCACACGTCCCCACCTTCTCTTTCTCACCACCACTACTTTTCTCATAACCAGAAAACGACTTCCTAGCCTTCTCTCCTACCCAGATTTCTCCTCTTCTTTCTAATTTCTCTCTCAAAATTAGATTTTTGAACATGAGTTCTGGAAACGATCTGCTCGAAATCGATCCTCTCGAGCTCAAATTCCCTTGTAAGTTCGAAAATCATGAGTTTATTATCTGATCTGTTTTGGGTTGGAACTGCTTTGTGCTCTCCGTTCAATGTTTTTATCTTTTAATTTGTCTCTTTTGTGTTTTATTTTGAATTGAAGTCGAACTCAAGAAGCAGATCTCCTGTTCTCTTCAACTACGAAACAAGACTGACGATTATGTTGCTTTTAAGGTACAATTCTCACTAATTTTTCTAGTTCGTTTATACTATTTGAAGTACAGAACCCTAGAAAATTAGAAAGAATATACCTTTTAGTATTTATTTAATCAATTAATTTATATTTTAGGTCAAAACTACAAGTCCAAAGAAGTACTGTGTTAGGCCTAATTCTGGAATCGTGCCTCCACGATCTACTGCAGATGTTGTTGGTAAATAATACTATTTTTTATTTATTTTATGTTTTTCATCTTTTGATCAGTGGGTTTTTTGTTTAATTATTCAGTGAGTAATTAGAGGAGGTTTTGCTTTGTGCAGTTACTATGCAAGCTCAGAAAGAGGCTCCACCTGACATGCAATGCAAGGATAAATTTCTTGTGCAAAGTGTTATTGTAAATGAAGGTGCCAATGCCAAGGAAATAACTCCAGATATGGTAACAAATCCCTCTGTTTAACCAACTATATGCTAATAATTCTGTGAATTCAAATGTTTAGTTATTTGCCCAATAGTTCATTATATACAATCTATTATCTTTTGACTCTCAATTGCATTTTTAGTTGAATTAGAGTCTTACTATTTTATAAACGATACATTTTCTTAGTTCATTGAAAAGAGAATAGAATATAAACGATACATTTTCTTAGCAGAATCCTACAGAGAGATGGGCTGACAAATGCAAACTCTATATAAAAAGGTTGATCTGTGCAGTTTTTATGATAAGTCTGGTTATTGTCTATCTTTGTATAGTTCTCTAAAGAATCGGGAAATGTGGTGGATGAAGTAAAATTGAGGGTTGCTTATGTCGCACCACCTCGGCCACCATCGCCGGTGCATGAAGGATCTGAGGAGGGCTCATCTCCTAGGGCATCCCTTTCTGACAATGGACATTTGACTGCTTCCGAATTTTCCTTTGTTAGTATTTGTTCCTTTGATTTAGCCTTTACAACTATTGCTTATTTGCTTTAACTTGTATTGTCTAGATGGTTGTTGATGACTATGTGAATATTTTCAGTCAACAAATGCTTACTCTGAACAGAAATCTGATGGTGAACCGGAAAATCAGAGTTCTGAGGAGGTTAGTTATGTGAAAATAATTTTACTTTCTGTTTCTCAATTGGAGTATATTAACCCCAACTGTTTTTCCTTTGTGATAAATTATCGATTGCTGACTGGAGATTTGGTTCAGTGATGTTTATCCACTTGTGCATAATATCAGTCGTAGTAATATACAGTCATGTTCATGTAGTAGAATGCCCATTTATAGAAGAAAAACAGAAGTTAATGCAAGTATGAAGAAAATATCATTATGATTGCAATTTGCCCAAAACCAACTTTATAGTATGGCCCAATCTGTTATTTTTATTTTGTTGTGCTTATCTTGGTTGTGTGTGAAGTTGGGCTTATTTAACAACTGACACTTGGCCATTAAGGGCGCTTTTTAAGAGAAAGTAATAATAACTTGAATTGACTTTTAGTTTTCTTTTTTGACAGCTGGCTTTGATTTCAAGATTGACCGAGGAAAAGAATTCTATTGTTCAGCAAAACAACAAGCTTCGGCAGGAACTGGTCAGTCTGAATTTAAATTTTCACAATAATGTAAAGCAACAAAAGATAGAAAATGAATATGAAAAATAATTCTTTGTTTTGACTTAACCCACTTGGCAATTAGAATAATGGTTTGGTCCTTTACTGATTTTGACGAGCCAAGCGTTATTTGTGTCAGATAACTCCCATGTCAAATATTTATTCTCAGAAAACTGTAGCACTAGTAGCTGCTTCTTGTCACTTGTACAACTATGGATTAACTAAAGTATTAAATTTTGAATTTAGGAAACTCTAAGGCGGGAAGTGAGCAAGAAGCAGAATGGTTTTCCCGTAGTCCTTGTGGTGGTGATGGCCTTGCTAGGAATCCTTCTAGGCTATATTTTCAAGAAATAAATTGATGCCTTAACTCCACTCACTCCTCATTGTTTGTCTTTAGCCATTTAGTGCTTGATAAATTGGTAAAGTTTAGAAGGGTTGCATTGTTCGTAAATCTTCAAATAGGTAGTTTAGCATGTGTTTGGCCCAATAATGGATCTTAACTCAAGTTGTGACCTCTCATGTTGTCAGTTGTCAGTGTGTTTATAACTAGCACTTCTTTTGGTTTTTAGATATTTGATTTCTTTTGTGCACATCCAGTCAAAATATTTCTTCAAGTACAATTCTTCTTATTTTCTGTGAATTATTTGAAAAATATGTTGGAATATTTGTATACACTGCCTGAGTTTGGTCAGTCTGGAATGCCTGAAATTTGGACATGATGCTGGTAGTGATTCTACTTGAGAGTTGTTTATATGCATTATTTCTGATGATGGTCATTCAGGCGATGCTGATAGAATTTGCTATGGATATTTGTTGACCCAAGAATGCAATATAGAATTTGCTATGTTGATGACTTTGTCCTTTTATATGTATTGGCATTCTTTTCCAGGAGTCGCACAATATATTGACTTGTGTTGAAAATTGTTGTTTCAACAGAATTTTGTCCTCAGTAATGTATGAACCTGTCTTACAGAATCTTTTCTTGACAGTGGAGGGTGAATATGTTGCACAAAACAATTTCTAAATACATGTATTTGTGTAGAAATGCTAAGAAAAAGACAGGTTTAAATAAGCCAGCAACTATTGAAGAAGGTAATTTAGGTTGACGTTATACTTGTTGGCAAACTGACAGTCTAACACTGAGTTTTCTTTTTCTTGTTCCCTGGAAGTAGGGCACTGGTATAAGTGAACAGCTAAGCAGGTAGATCATAACTAGAGGAAAAGAAGTCAGACAATAGTTTCCTTTAAGTGAACCATCTCGATAAGCTTTGTAGGACCAGTTAATCATATCCGACAAACAAAAGCTCTGCACCACAACTTTGAAACTTATGTGCATTTTGCAATAACATTAAAATCATATGACCAAAGACTTTAGTGAGGTTAATCGAATGGAGCTTTCACATTACTAAAAAAAATGTTTGCTTTAAACATTTGTAAATTTCAATTTTGCAGTATAAGTCCGAAAAAAGCTGAGACTTGTTATGACTCAAAGTGCCATCGGAGCCATGAAAGGATTTTACTGTAGCTCGCTGCAAATTTCAAACACGTCAAGTTTTCTCTCGGGTACGTATGGAACCCATGTGGCTAGGGCTGTCAAGCGTGCAACATGGAACGGAAATTACCCGTTCCGTTTTCGTTCCGTTCCAAATAACAAAACATAAAAGCCATTTTATTTTCATTCTGTTCCGTTAAAACAGAAATTCCGTTATTTCATTTTTGCCTTCATTTTCCATTGAAATTTCTCATTTCGGCTTTCCAAGGACCAAAAATGGATTTCCATTTCTGTTCCGTTTTTGACAGAAAAAAACGAAAACGTGAGAAACGGCATACAACCCTACATGTGGCAGAAATGACTTCGGCCCCAAGTTCATAATTGACTTAAGTAGGTACAACTTGGCCCCAAATTGATAACAAGGCATCACTCTCATCCGGGCTTCAACACCCAGGCCAAGGTCCCGCACACTGGGACACACGACGAGACGATCCCCTAACTTCCTCGTATGAAGTTTGCTACCTTAGCAGCTGGGCTAGCGCAACTTAGGCATCATTCACCTCCGAAACCAATGCCTAGGCAGCCATTGCATATCAAAGAATTTTTTTTTCATATCTACCTTTTATGAAGAAAAGCAAAAACATCCTGGTGTCTAAAGAATTGCAAAAGAATGCCTAAAATCTGAATGCATTTGTTCACAAGTGCTTGTCTGAACACAAGTCAAATCTGTATTTTGCGAGTCTTACTGCTCAGGAATTTTGTATAGTTTTGCTATTATTTCAGAACAGAAGAATGATTCTACTATTACCACTGGGTTTTTGTCCATAAAATAGAATCATCGCTCTTTAATGCCGACTTCATACCATAATAACTTTCTCCCTCTTCAAAAAAAATAAAGAAATTACTAAAGAAACTTACACAATAAATAATTTAGTTTTAGAGTTGATATGTAGATCAAATTAAGTGGCTTGAATCAGTCCTTTGAATCCCAAATGTAGATTAATTTGCAATTCTGGTAAATATCCAGACTTTGACAGAAATTCAGAAGTTCCTTGAAGAATCCTAAATACAAAGGACCAATTCTGGCAGGCAAGAATCACAATACAACTACGGATGTTAAAGTCACGGAAGATCAATTGTCGAAACAATTGTGAAAGTATTGAGTCAGAAATACAGGAGGTAACTGATTATTTACATGACGAAAAATCAGGTAAATGTTTAAAAAACATTGCATGTCAATCTCGGCACTTATATATAGATTCCATGGAAAAACAAAAAATGACATTATAGTACTGCACAAGTGCATCTGATGTTTTTAGACTGACTAGAACTACTTTACAGAAGTCCATGCTGAGACCTCTCCACATTTTCCCAATTTAAGCCACTCGTCTTAATGCTGCAGTAAACAACTGTATAGTCCTCCCTGACGAATATTTAATTGCTTTTCTTTGAAAGCTTTTCATTTTTCATTATGTGAACTTCCCACAATTTCTTGACACCCGAAACTACATACCAGAATTCTGATGTCACTCAGGCTCTTGTAACATATGACATCTAGAAACAATGGACCTGAAGTCTTCCAGACTCAGCTGCCAAAATAAGCAATATAAGAAGACAGGTATGGAATTAAAAGTATGTTACATACACTTAAACATACATTTTCTAGGAAATATGTCATAAATTTTCCTTAGGAACTGAGCATTCTTTATTTTATGAGTTAGCTTATATGGATTTTTGAGGAATAGTAAATGCAGAGGGAATAATTAATTTATATTTTACACGTCTTAACAAGTCAATCACATGCAAAACTCTCATAAAAAAGATTCACTCTGGAATTCGAGTTATTCAAGCCCAATTACCAATTGTTCTTCAAAATCATAGCAGCATTAACAGCAGTAGAACTAATTTTAAAGACGTTTGGAAAGAACAAACCTTTCTGTCTCCATCACTGTCAAAGGAACGAACCATTTTAGCTATTTCACCATCAGTCCATGTAAAATCATGAGCAATGGCCATCTTTTCTACATCAAATTCTGTGATGTACCCTTTCCCCACTTCTGTGAATCAATTCCGATAAAATGTATATCAGTTACAAAATAAATAAATGATAAAGCAGAAATTTATATTGCCAGAATATTTTAACAGAGAGAAAAGGATATTGTCTAAGGATAAGATACCATCAAAGGAGAAGAAGTAAGCTATCACCTCATCTTCACTAAGCTGAATCCTACTCTTGTTCTGATTAAAAAAAATAAAAAATACTGAGAGACGTTAAAATGCAGAACAAAGGGAAAGCACACAAAATGATAATGATTTATATGCAAAGGACAGACCGGCTACTTTGTTACCTTGTTGCGGAAAGATTCCTTTTTGGCAGTTGAATTAGTCTTACTGGTTTTATTTTGTACTCCTCCATTTTTATTCGCTACAGATTCTCCTAATGATAAAGCAATAGCCTGCAATTGAATGAAGGCTTGTTATAACACATCGAGTTATAATACTATCCATGAAACTTCAAAAGCTTACTTCTGCTAAGGCTATATCATCATCCATGAAATCACCATCCTTTTCCCCTCTATTCAAGCGGGAATTCTTAGACAACTTGGGTTTACTTGAAAAACTACTTCTCTTCCCCTGCAAGACCATCACAAATTATAAATACAATCAAGCCTTAATCAAGTAGTGAAGTAGGAATTGGCTGGAATGTTCAGGTTAATATAAGGTCATCTAGAGCATGCACAGGTAATGAAGTAAAAATTAGCTAAACTTGTAGGAGGTTAACGTTGGAAAGGTATACATTGCAAGAGCAATTAATTAAGATTAACGTTTCTCTTGAGAGACGCACCTTTCTCTTAGAGCTGGATTGGGACTTCTCCACATCATCCTCTTCGTCACCATCTTCATCTTCATCGGACGGTTCGTATTCTTCGTCATCATTATCCTTAGTCTTGTTCTTTCTCTTCTTATCACGCGCCGTGCTCGCACTCTTCGCTTGTGCTTGGTGTGAGAGGTCGTTACTGTTACTGACGGAGGAAGCAAGGCCAGGGAGGCCCAGAGCTTCCAGTCGCGCCTTGTTCTCCCTGATTCGCAAAAGGCGCTGTTTTTCGTACTCCGTCACGTCGTCTTCTTCTTCCATTTCTGCTACCGCCGGGACCGAGCGCGAGGGTAAAATGGGAAATTTAATATTGTAATCGTAGGCGCTGTTGGATGGATGGATGTCTTGGATGGTGATTGGGCTTTCATTGTAGGCCTAATGGCCTTGTAGAGATGCAAATTCGATAGAAACATTCCAACACTAGTGAATCGGGAATTGATCTCTACCAGACAGCTAGCATCAGAATCCACTCGACTCGTTCAGTAAAAACAGGACAATTTGATAATTTTAAAAATCGCACCTCTCTCTCTCCAAACCTAGCTACTTCTGATCCGCCTCACCTCTCGCATCTTCTCTCTCCATCGTTCCGATCAGATCGACGGAACAGTCGTCGACTCCAACCCCTCTGCTCTTTTCACTCTCAGATCGCATCTCTTTCTCTCTCCTTTCTCCTTTGCACTCGAGAAGAACTCCGACGAATCTCGACGACAAACTCCGATCAAATCGACAAAGAAATTCGATTCTTCCTCCGACGAATCTCGACGACGATCTATTCCATCCGGTATGATTTTGGTACCCTTCTCACAGTTTTCTTTTTTTTACTGCCAATTTTGGGGCGATTAAGGGTTTTATACCCTTCTCATAGGAAATTGATTGATAATGAAGGTGGATACGGATAGAACTAGGAGAGATGAAATGAAAGCGAAGAGATTGAAAATTAGGGTTTTAGGGCTATATTGCATCCATATGCATTTGGGGCTTTAGGTTGTTGTGTGAAGCTTTTGATTAACCCTTTATTCATGCAAAAGCTCTTGACATACTCCATGTTTTAAGAAATTTGCCTGTATCTCTGATTATTGTTTCTCTGTAGGTTCTATCCTCAAATTAAATTGACCAGACTACTCGTGTCCTTTGAAGCAAAGGTGGGTTTAGGCTTCCTTAATTTCCACTTCAATAAATATGATATGGCTAACACTTCAGAAGAAGTACAAATTTGAGCTGCTTTTGATTAAAATGTGTTTGTTCTATATTTCTTTTTGCAGATTGGTTATGATATTCTCATGTCAGATTTCTTTATTCAGAGAAATTTACCAGCAAATAAGAAGATTGTAAGTTATCCTTGAACCATCGATTTCTTGTCATAGCTACTATTGTGGCATACCAAATTGGTATACAAGACCTATGTGTACCTTTCAGCGAGAAGTATAGCTTACTAATAAAATATAAAGCTCTGAATTCTTATCTCAATTGCTTGTGTAGAGGTTATATGTGATTCAAAGAGGCAATTTGGAGACATCCTCTTGCATAGCTCAGCCCCCAACAGTAAGGTAAATTTTCTGTCATAGTGCATGTAGATGGAGAGGTTGGCTACATGTCAAGGATAATAGTTGTGGCTTTTGTTGTAAAGAAATTTTGTAGTTGTGCGTGCATAATACTTGTGGCTTTTGTTGTACAGAAATTTGTAGTTGTGCTTGCATATGTGAATCTACTCCTAAAAGATGGAGAAAGGTAATAGTTGTTGCTTTGTTATAAAGAAATTTTGTAGTTGTGCATGCATATATGAATCTACTCAGAACATTTTTTTTCCCAATCTAAAGTGAAATTTTTTGTTGCAGCTTTTTAGTTAATGGCAAGGGAAAGGAGAAACAACACAGCAATGGTAAGCATGCTTCTTGTAAATGGGTCTTTCAACTTTCGAACCCTATTCTTGTTTTGGTATAAGTTGTTTCTTCAAATTAAACTTATGTAATAAACAAGAAACTGGGCCTCAAGTGCCAACCGACATTACCAAGATGCTGAAATATGGAACCAACATAATTCAAGCTTTTACATCAATGGTGAATATGGTCAGTCCTCCAGTTCTTGAAAATTACACTGAACCAAGTGCTGGGATTGAATCTGGTAAGCTTTCAATTACATTATGCTTAGTTTATTTACTGATAACCTTTTGTTAATCTCTTCATTTTGTTGTTGTAAGTGTTTGTTTTGTTGTTTTAAATGTTCAGTTTATTGATGTAAATGATTACTTTATTGATTAGTCTGGGGATTAGTTAGTCATTATATATGTTAAGTTAGTACCTCTAAGGGTTCATCTTGTTTCATTATATTTTTTTAAAAAAAAAAATTAAAATGTTGATGAAAAATTTGATTTGATTGGCAGTTTTGCTTCCTGCATGTTGACTTGATTTCTCAGCCTCATAATGAGTGTTTCTGTCAGTTAGCTGGATTCAATTGCTTGGAAGAGGAAAGAGGTGGCTCAAATTAAAAAAATATTTTAATTGGTTGTAGATTATTTCTTTTGTATATGTGTGCAGTTTATTTATTGTAAATATTCGTTTTGTTGTTGTAAGTGTTGGGTTTGTTTGTTCAATTTGTTTATATTGTTTATTTGTTAAATTAATAT
This sequence comes from Rhynchospora pubera, assembly GCA_028095005.1. Lineage (NCBI taxonomy): Eukaryota > Viridiplantae > Streptophyta > Magnoliopsida > Poales > Cyperaceae > Rhynchospora > Rhynchospora pubera. The sequence goes on from CM051460.1 coordinate 326,640,531, forward strand.
TTGTATTTACTCACTTTGTTGTTGTAAGTGTTTGTTTTGTTGTTTTAAATGTTCATATTTATGTCATATTAGAATTAAATTGTCATATTATTGATGCATCTAACTGAACACATAACTCAATTTAACTCATCTCTTAATGTTGTAAACTGAGCACAAAAAACTATGAAATCAAATTTCTGCTGCAGCTAACTGAACACATAAACACTTAAATTCATCTCTTATCGAGTTTAACTGAACACAAAAATTTAAAACTTCATATTACGACTGCATCAAACTGAACACTAACGAAAATTAACTCATCCCTTAACTCATCTAACTGAACAAAAAATTTTGTCCATTTGATGACGTCAGCGTGCAAAAAAAATTTTTAATTTTTTTGATGACGTCAGCAGCAGATTGATGATGTCATCACGCGAATTGATAATGTCATCAAGAAAAATCTGGACTCATCCATTTGGATGCTTGGATTCTGTATATCAGCTCCGTAGTGAATCAACATAAAAACATAATCCGTTTGCGAAATAAATTGAAATTCTGAGAAATATTTTTTTAAAAGCAATCAGTTGTGCACTAGATAGTAATTTGTAATTAATTAGCCGTAAAAGGACCCTTTATTATTTATTTTCATGACGCTGGTATCCACTAAGACTAGTGCTCTAAATCATGCGATAAAATGGAAATTAATATATGGTTTTTAACTATAAAAATTGTACAATTTCAGTCTAATGTGACAAATCATCCACCACCTTGTGGATACATTAGAAAATAAAGAGAACTTTCATGTAAATGTGGATGATTTTCTCTCAGTCAACAAACTCACTAAAAAAGTAGAAGTCACTTGCAGCTTGTGTGATCCATGAACATCTGCCAACACTTTTCTCAATCCAGCTTGCATATTTAAAACAAACAAACCAACTATCCAACAAAGGCCGAAAGAAGAAAACAAATCACTCAAGAAAGAAAGAAAAAGGAAAAAAAAGGGAAAACCCCCAAGTTGATATCTTTAGTGTAATTTACAATGTGAAGCACAAGCAGCGCTAAAGCTATGAAATTTCAAGGTCAGCCCATGCCAGGTTAGAATCCTTCAGGACAGCAGCTGTGGAGGTGTCAATTCCTTCTTCTAACATAGCAGTTATTTTTTGCATTGATGGCCTCTTTGTTTGATCATGCTCAATACAAAGACTCACCACATTGCATATTACAGAGAGGCTCTCCTTCTTTACATTCTTTAATTCAGGATCTAACAAATTGCTATTTTCTTGAGGATTTTCCAAATATTTTATAGCCTGCGTTAATTAAGGTGAAAACAATAAATTTACATTCATAGTGCACATAATGAACATTTTGAGTGGGAAGAAATTTACCCAATCTGCCAAGTAACCAGTCTCTTTGGAAAATGGGGGCCGTCCACTTATTAACTCTAGTAAGATAACACCAAAGGAAAAGGTATTAGCCTGAATATACATAGTTCTTCTCTCTTGAGAATCCATATAATTGTTAAAAGAGTCGAATGAGCCCCCGTCGAATACTGAAGCTGAGTCAATCCCTGGTTTAGCACTAAGCGATTTCCATCTCTCAAAATCAACAAACTGCAATATCAAGTGTAATTAAAACAAAACATAACACAATTAAGGTTGCAAGTGTATCTCTTGGCCTGGTTAATACCTTTGGAGAAAAGTCCTCAGTGAGATATACAGAAGTCGAGGCCAAGTCCGTCAATGCAAAAGGAGGCTGCACCTCTGTGTGTAAATATCTGAGGCCACGGGCAATACCAAGAGCAATTCTCATGCGTCTCTGCCATGTAAATTGGCACCCATCTGCGTCTACGAAAAACATTCAGGTCAAACTTCCTGTTTTGTTAATTACAGATGCAAAGGAGTGTACTTTTGGACTTACCATGGAGATGCTCATGTAAGGTTCCATTTGATGCATATTCAAAAACAAGCATCCTCGAGAAGGGATCATACTCTTTGCAATACCCGATGAGCTTGGCAAGGTTTTCGTGATTCAACCTTGCTAGATCTGACACCTGAGGAAGTAAAATTTAAAATTCAAATACATTGTTTAAATGTTATCGCTTACTAGCATAATGCACAGACCTCTTTCTTGAAGTAATGCTCAAGATAACTAGTCGTCCAATAATTTCGAGAAACACAGAGTGAAACAACAGCAATTTCAGGACCGCCTTTCATAGTTCCTTTATATATAACAGTATCAGAAGAAGACCCAATGATATTGCTAAAGTCTTCACAGGCTTCTTCAAGCTCTTGCCGGCTTATTCGTGGCACATTCTCTAGCAAGGTTTCATCTTCAATTGAAGGTGCCAAAAGTTATTGTAGATTGTTTTAGTAGAAAATTAGTAAGTTTATAATAGAAAGTGCCAAGATTACTCACTAATTGAGATAACAGGGTGGTCTTTCAAACTTGAACTTCTCTTTTTCCATGGGATTCTGATGTTCCTTGTAGTTTTATATCTTCTAGTACAAGTGATGATGCATATAATGATGAAAATAATTATGATGATCCCAGTGATTATCTCCAAACAAAGAAGCCACCAAGGTTGTTGAAACTTTTTATGCTTATGCCCTTCTTGGGAACCTCTCGTTGCCCCTTTCAACCCGTCTGGGCCCATGGTGCCTAGAATTGCAATCTCAACAAATTATTCCGATGAGCTTCAATTTTTTCCTCAGAATATAATATATTGAAATACATAAAGTATGGCAACCATACATTGCTTGGCGGTATGCTGCAATTTTGCATTAGCGTCGTGCAAACAGTTGCCTTCAAAGTTAGATCTGTTGAAAGTCAATTAAGCTAAAACATAACAAGGTCAGAAAAGGTAAATTTTGGATTCTATGCAGCCAGTATCAAGTGGTTTACCTTGGAAGCCATCTCAAGCAAGATGGTATTTCTCCCTCAAAATAGTTGTATGAGAAATTTGCATTGCCAAGCTGTGTTAGTTTACACAAGCCAATTCTAATATTGTTGTTATCTGAGGAATTTCTGTAGAAGACAGAGAAAAGGAAGAAGTAAAAATAAGTATCTTTGAGTGATTATTTAGACTTGCTAAGCAACTGATGTAGTTGAATAAATATAGTAAATTCTTCAATTAATTTATAAAAAGATAAAAAAAAAAATTGGAACAAGAACTGATGGAACATACAAATTTGAATCATTATTTCCAGGAATAACACCGGTGAGCTTGTTTATATCCAACCTTAGCTGAACCAGACTCACTAAGTTCCCCAACTCATCGGGAATAGCACCAGTCAACATATTTGCATGAAGAAATCTGACCATATATATGGCAGCCAACAATTAAAAAAAAAAACAATTGTAGAATAGAAAGATAACTCAACTCAATCAAGTGGTTCAATAATAATTAATACATTTTTGAGATGCTGACCAAGTTTCCCAACTCAGAAGGGATAGGTCCGGAGAACTCATTGTTGCTCAAATCCAGAACTTGCAAACTTGTAAGCGTGCTGATTTCTTTTGGTATTGACCCATAAAATAAATTATTGTCCAAAAAACTGCAAATTTTGAAACACGTTACAAGGAAAATAAAATTTATTTTAAGAAAAAATAAACTATAAGAATAGTAATTTATAAGATGGTTTCATACATTTTAGAAAAACAGGTGGTAGTCTTTATCACTTTCTCAACAAAAGAAAAAAATTGAATATTTAATTCTACAGTGGAATTATCATGTATAGAAATTTGGAAAGCATACAGTTCTTGCAAGTAGGCAAGGGAGCCAATTGCAGGAGAAAGAAATCCTTTGAGGGACGAATTTGACAACTTCCTACAAATTCAAGGTAAAAAAAAAGAAAAACCCAAAAAAGGAATTACATATCATAGACAAATACAATTAGTAAAAGAGAATAGTTCAATTGAGGCATGTCTTACAGAGAAACCACATGATTGTCCGGATCAGAGCAACCCACACCAAACCAGCCACAGGGATCTCCATCCTGAGCGTTCCAATCAGACAGTATTGAATAGGGATCTTCATAAATTGCTCTTTTGAATGCACTCAGCGCAGTTACTAGAAACCGTTAAAAAAAAAAAGAAAAATTATCAACATAACCTCTTAAATTGGCAAGAATATCACAATCTCGAGCTAGAATCAAACAGAGAAACCGATACAAAAGCTTACCCTCGTCAGAAAAGCACTGAGCAGGTGTGAAGAGAAGCCACCATGAAAGCTTGAGAAGGAGGAGAGAGAAGCCAAGTAACCTCACCATATATCACGGTACGACTCTGGCCTGGCGAGAGCATTAACAGTTGGCACAATTTATTTCTAGTTTAGTTAGAGCTAGACACCGAGTTTGAAGAGAAAAAGCACGGAAAAGCAGAGGAGAAAGTAATGGTGGAGCAGGTAATGCCAATGGAGAGAGAGAGAGAGAGAGAGAAATTTGAATGCGAACGGAGAAGATTAAAAGATGGCACGGAATGTTTTATGCTGGTCTGGTCTGGTCTCTGGAGGTGGATTAGAAAATTAATGTCGCGCTGGGTGCCTGTATCGAGAGGTGGGGTAATTATTGTCTCCATTCTAATGTTATTTGCTTTGTTTTTACGACAGGGAATAAATTGGATGCACCTGGTTCATGTAGACTGACCATTCAGGGTAAAACTGTAGGGCCCTTTTTGCAATATAGATGAGTTTGGTCGTGGGACATCCGTTACTGTTAGATTTATAAATTGGAAAATAATTAATGTATCTAGAGTTAAACCAGCGTTAAACAAGCGGAAGTAATATAGATAGACTAGACTTATTTTATTTTTAATCTATCAGAAATTGATTCTCGTTAGAATTTTCCAAAACTTATAAAAATTCACATTTTACATTTTTTTTCAAATTTTTTTGCTATTATTTTGGTATTTTAAAAAATCGTTATTAACGAAAGATTCATAATTTTTATATCATAGATTTTCTAAAATACCAAAAAAAATAGTACAAATTTTCAAAAAATATAAAATTTTGTTATTTATAAGTTTTCAATACAAAGAACATATTGAACGGTTCGGATCGGTCATTTGAAACTTAAAATGGAAGAACAATCATATTGAACGGACCCTTTCGTCTAATATATTGAACACTAACATTATTTCTCAATATCAAAATATTAAATTAATTTAGTTGCTACTCTGTTTTGACTTTAAAACTTTATTTTATTTGTCAAATGTTATAAAAATTAGTTACTTTTGGTTTCCCACGTCATGGAAAAAAAATCCGCAACATTGTTACCGAACTTTTTTAGATGAAATTGTGATGCTATCTCAGTCCCTTTACTGTGACGAGTGACGAACATGTTACCTTATTATAATTATTTTTTTTATCGAGCAAGGAAAGGAACCTCCTTTTGACTCTTCCGGTCTTCCTAGAGGGTAGAGACAAACATAACGTTAGCAAATTTAATTAGACCTACTTGAAATTTAAAACGGACTATTGTATATACATTTAACAGCAAGGTTCCGTTGCCAGTTTGCCACCATTTTTTTTCGGCACAAATACAAATTGCCATAACTTCATATTCTTTTTATCAATATTTAAAATTTTTAAAATTCAAACATTAAATTCAAACCGTTGATCTTTTTCAATTTAACTAAGGATGCATTTTTATATAAGTTTATAAAATTTGAAGTCTGTTTGATACTCGATCAAGTGGTCAACAAATGAACGAATTTAGTTAATTATGACAAATTTATTCTAATACGTTCATCATTTGGTCACTTGATCGAGTATCAAACCGACTTCAAGTTTTATAAAACTTATATAGAAACGTATCGCTCGTTAAATTGAACAACATCAATGATTTAGATTCAGTTTTTGAATTAAAAAAACATTGATAAAATATAAAGTTGTGAAAACTTGTGGCAACAAAAAATAGTGACAGCTGAAACTTGCTCTACATGTAATTACGTGTAAAGTAAATTTAATTATATAAATGATAGGATTTAAAAAAATCTGGATCGTCCATTACTAGCCTTTTTTTAAAGAAAAATAAGGGTTTTCTTCAAAAAAAAAAAGAAAAAAGAAAAATAAGGGTTCATCCCTTATCTTTTTATGTATAATTAAAAAATTCTTTCGGAATTTTAGCCTTAAATAAATGTAGAAATTGAAATAAATAATGAGATAGTTGTAGTGCGTTCGTACCGCTAAGATAAGGGGGACCGATGCATCGGTTGCTATTTTCTTTTAAGTAAATATGATATGATGTAAATTTGAATTGGGCTTTTCATTAATGAAAAGAGATAGAGCCTACCTCTACTAATTTCCGAAAAAAGACAATAAAGAAACAGAAACGGAAAAAAAAAATGTACCAAAAGGCCGCTATTTTTTCCACTCCAACAGAAAAAAATGACAGCGACGAAGCAATGAACACAGGAATTGTTTCACTCACGTCTCTAATTAGAAATCCACCTAATTTGACTAAAATGCCCTTCGCAATTTTTTTCCCTTTTTTCTGCGCTGGATCTCAACTGAGAGTATTTAAGTCAATAGTTGAAAAAATGAGAATGAATCTCTGGAAAAAGAGCGTGAGTGAAGCAATTTCCGATGAACACTTAACACAACGGTATAGTAAAATTTAGCAATGCTTATTACCCTTTGGCATTACAATTTCAGTGTATACCAATTGAGGTTCGGAGTATCCTGGTCAAAGTATAGGGAATGGATATTTCTGATACAAGGAGGTTGACCCAAACAAATATCAAAAGGGATCACATTACCAGATATTTCCTTCCTTTGCAAGCTACTCTAGCTATCATAGATGGGTCCTGGGATCAGAAGAAGAAGATGGGCACAGCTGCTATTTTATATAATCCAGGGGGTTCTTGGCATTCTAAATGTACTTTTTCAGGAACCATTGGGGATGCTTTTGCTGCAGAAGCAATGGCTCTTCTGAAAGCTTTGCAGCATATTACAAATACCCCTTTGGCAAACTCAAATGTGCATATTTTTACAGATTCAAAAATTCTGGCACAAATTGCTGATGATTTAATTTTGCAGGATATTCCATCTTGGATAGCAAAACCAATTCTTAACGACTGCCTGCTCATACTCAAAGAAAAACCTCTGCTCAAGGTGAGATATGCGAAGCGGGAGCACTTAATGCAGGTACATACTTTGGCAAATGCTACTAGGAGAGGAATAACAGAAGCTGATGGAAGGCCCGAACAATATCTAGTACCAGAGGCGTTTGTATGGAGGGATCAGTCATGAGATAATTATTTCCTTACTAAATGCTTTTCTGCTCTTTGTTTTTTAGTATATTGGTTTTACATTAGTGAAGTGCTTTATTTTGTACTTGTTTATCTTTGGTGCCTGCTTTCTGTTAGATCGATGGGCTATGAGTCTATGACTAGTGGGGTACTTTTTGTTACTTATGTATTGTATGCGGCCCCACAAAATTATATCATGGGATCAAGGCTATACGGTTGTAATGTAAAAGACAGATTTTATGTTTTAATGAAACTCAAGCCTACGGGCTCTCCTCCTCAAAAAAAAAAATTACAATTTCAGTGTTCCGTTTATGTGATACTCGTAGTTGTAGGTGGTTGCTTTCAAATAATGTTTTCAATACTCTACCGGTTACCAGAAAATTCCTATAATATCGGATGCCAGAATAGTAACTGAAATGGCGTTATTCGGTTTTGTGAAAGAAAATATCGGAAAATTTTGAAAAAATATCGAGAAATATCAAATTTCGATCGTTAGGTCGGTAGAGGTGCCAGTATGATATCGAAAACACAGCTTTCAAGTGCCTTTTGAGGTCAATGTCTGATATATACAGAGGCGAGGTTATTTTCCACAAATAATGTTTTTTTTTTTTTTGATAAATAGAGGAAGGGGTTATTGAACTGAGCTTTGATACCAACAAATTTCGAGACCGGCAGGTAGCACCACAAAAGCATCATTGAATGCATAACCCTTCGAGGCTTCGACCAAATAAATGCGATTTAATTGTCGCCACTTATTCAATATATTTATTACTTGTATGTCAAAACGCTATTAACTACTTTATCAGTTATTCGTTGCGGTCGCTATTCAATATAATTTCCACGTCAATATCAAAAGAGCTATTAACCTTTTGTTAGAAAATGTCTAGTATGTCCAAAAAAAACCTTTTGTTAGAAAAAATGATGTATTGTATGTGTCAAAACATTTTCAAAAGTTTTGAACTTGTGTCAAAAGTTGGAATCATGTCCGGGGAGAAACGGACTAATGTTAAGTAAAGGCAAACTGACACAAAAGAATTGTGATTATCCTTTAATTTAGTTTCTATCATATTTATTATTATTATTATTATTGGTTTGGTCCAGCGTCCTTCCAAGTGTAAGGATCGGCCGAAATAAAAACCGAGACATGATTAAAAATTTAAAATACTTTAAAATTGTCATTTACTATTGTTTCAATAAAATTTTTAAAAATGTAACTAAGTGATATTTAACTGGTGAATATTTTTTTTTTAATTTCCTCATTATAGGCTGATATTTTAAGCCTTGAGTTAAATCTAATGTACGTAGTTTAACATATTGAAACTTAATACTACACTCAGTTGTAGATATGGAGGATATTGCAGTGACACTCGCCATTAGAATTCAACAATTAATGATACAATGATGCCGGCAATATATTTTGAATTATATTAACACTGGTATATATAGAGAGATTTATTTACCTGTTATTGCTCCTCATACGCATTATTTTTCCAGTTTTATATACTTGACCCGGGATTTTGATTTTCATGATTTTGTGTGTGGCAATATAGTCAAGTACGAATCAAATGATTGTGTGTGGCAATATAGTATATAATACACATGAGTAACCACTGATGTTAATATATTATTGCCAACGTCTATAATTATTTAAAAAGCAAGGTTCCGGTGCCACATTTTTTTTGTGCTACAAATGTCGCACTTTACTTTTTTATTTTAAATTTTAAATTTAAAAAATAATTATCTGATCCAAACCGTTGATTTTGTTCATTTAAACGAGGGATGTGTTGTCATAAAATTTTATAATTTTTGAAGTTTATTTGATGCTTGATCAAAAGGTAAAAAATGAATGGACCAAAATAACTAAAATAGAATAATTCTAATATGTCCATTTTTCAACCTCTTGATCAAGTATCAAATAAAGTTAAAAATTATGAAATTTTAGGACAACGCATCCGTCATTAAAATGAACAAGATCAACGGTTTGGATCGGACAATTATATTTCAATTTTTTAATTCAAAATAAAAAGATAAAGTGTGGCATTTGTGGCACCAAAAAAGTGTGGGAACGGAATCTTGCTCTTATTTAAATGCCTTATTTTTTTGCAAAATACTACACGTGACGGATTATAACACTATCGGGTTGTTTAATCAAGGCTTGATTGTTTGAATTTATTCTTTGAAAGTTTCTTATAAATATATTTACAGTTCAATTTTGTTCAAGCACATGTCTATGGATATTTCGTGAATCGGTCTTCTAAAACAATTGTGTTAATTTTATCCTTTCATTAAATGGCTATGACACATTTTTATTAAATTTCTTAATAACGGACATATTGCGCAATGTGAAGTCACCAAAAGTATTCTGAATGAATATATGTTTTTCTCAAGAAAGGTGAACGTCAAGTTTCCTACATTTTTTAACCTAAATATCTATAAGAGATCTTCTAATTTAAGTTTTCGAATATACGACATCCACTGAAATTACAGCCTTTTATCACTAGACTGAAGACTTGTTCTCAATCTAAATACGTACATATGATCATCTTTATTTTAACAAAATGTTGACTAATAACAGAGCCTAAATCGGACAAATATAAGTTGACGTGTTTAAGACTAATGGAAAAGATAGTAGAACCAAGAGCAAAAACGTTGAAGCTTGATCGAACAATAATTAATTCCAAAACCCCACAAAACCAAGTAAAATAGTTCGGAAGCTGAAATCAACTTTATTTTGAATATAGAGGAGCAAGTGACCGAAATTGATTTGAAAGACATAAACAAATGAATAATGAACCTGGGCTGCAAAAATAAAACAGCCACTTTAGTTTCTCGGTTTTTTTTTTTAACTTTTGCATACGTAAGAGTAGCTCGCCTGCTGACGGTGTGACACACCGCAGGTAGGCCTGTCAGTAATGTTTCACCCAACTGTTCCGTTTTGTTCTGTTTAAACGAAATGAAAACGAAAGAGTAAATGAATTTTATTTTCAAAAACGGAACGGAAACGAAATTGAAATTTATCAACGTTATTGAAACGGAACACGAAAATTGGCTGAAATAAAAAATGAAAGACGAAACGTTAAATGAAACAGAAATATATTTCGTTTAACGAAACGGAACGGAAACGAAATAAGAATTTCGTTCCGTTACTGAAACGGAACATAAACGGAAATTTGAAATTCCGCTTACGTGATCCATGTTTGACAGGCCTAACCGCTGGCATACACAATAAAAAAAAAGTACGTCAAACATTCAAAATTTGTAATTAAGAAGTAATTTCCTGTGATCACTTAATTAGAATAGTCTAATCATGGAACTTGGGTTTGGTATAACTACCGCTTATTGATATTGTAGTAGACACCTCAATCCAAGATTAGAGTCAAACATTGCTTATTTCAGCAAGACTGCTTGATAAAAAGGAGCAAGTAAAAACAGCTGATATAAACAAGAAAAAAAAAAAAGGAACTGGATATGATTAATGGTTGTTACTTATTAGGTATAATTAGTTAGTATTGCTTTCCAATGTAAAAAGTAACTTTGGGTCATCTATGTTGAGGTTTGTTCAAGCAAACTTTTTAGACACCGCAAGGTAAGATAACATAACTGCGCATGGCCCAGCTGTCATTCGATCAGCGTTCGGTACTAAACCATGTGCGGATGTGTTTCGATTATTATTTTTTATATCCATGTGTATTTGAGTGGCGATTCAACAATCAATTTAATTATTATCTTTAATATCGATCCATATGTATTTGAGTGGGAATTCAACGATATAGCTAAATGTACCAATATGACTATGGTTTGAATTTGATAGATGTAAGAGACAAATAATAAACAATTGCATCCCGTAAATATTTTTTAAAGAAAGTTGAAATTAAATTCTTCGAACTTTGTTCAAGTTAAATAGTATAAAAGATTATCTAATTGAATTTGAAATTCATAATCTTCACTGAAAGTGTATAGAGAATTATTTACAACAATTGTTCAATATAGGGTTTACCACTGGACCGCCCGGTCTGACCCAACCCGTACCCGAACCGGACTTTTTCCCGACCCGACCCGGACCGTAGAAGAACAGTGATGGACTGAGGGGGGTGGTCCGGGTCGGGTTTATCACGGATTTGGGTCGCCAATTTAGCATAAACCCGACCTAAACCCGCCCCGTCTTAACCCGTGGACCGGCCTGGATCGGACCATAAACCCGTGTAAACCCGTGTGAACCGTGGCATTTTCAAAAAAAAAAACAAACCAAACCGAACCCGTTTGAATTTGTTCAATTATTAAAAAAATTACAAATCAAGTTTTTAGAATAAAATAAATTTTAAATAAACTACAAATTATTTTATTATTAATTTTTATTAGACTTAATATATTTTAACTAATTTTTATAACTTATATTTTATAATCTTTTGTCATGCAATTTTGAAAACCATCGACAATGAAAAAACATTAAAAATTACAAATTAAATTAAAAAAACTAAAATGGACTACAAAATTATACTTAATTATTTGAACTATAAATATAATATATTTTAACGAATTTATATTAATTTATTTTACAAATTTTTTATATTGAAACAATGAAAAAAGGAAAAATAAAAATCTGGAAAAAACCCACTTGGACCGGACCGGACCGGATCCGGCCCGACCCTTCTTTACCCGTCCAGTTCACATAGGTCCGGGTCTACCAAGGGTTTGGGTCGACGTTTGGAAGGTGGCCCGTGCTAACCCGTCCCGTTTGGACCCGTGATAACCCGTGGACCGTGGGGGTTTGGACCGGACCGGACTGTTTGGTAAACCCTAGTTCAATATATCATCCGCGTCATCCCACACCAGCATCTTCACTTCTTTCCTCTCCCTTCCATCCACGTTTTTTCCTTCCTTTTCTACTCACGCACAGATCTAGATCAGAAAGCGTCATCTCCTTCTGTCTCTCTTCTCTCTCCTAACTTGCAATCTCATCTCTCTCTTTCTCTCCATCTTCTTCTTCTTTCATCAAATACGACCTTTCCTTCCTCGATTTGTCTCTCTCCAATCTCTCCATGGCCTCATCTCACCCCCTCTTCTTGTCTTCCTCTTCCTCATCTTCACATTCTACTCTAAAGCTAACGACCTCTTGAAACTCCTCATCTCACCTCCTTCTTCTCCTCGCGATCCAGATCTTTTATTTCTCTCCATTTTTATTTCCTCTCTTATAAATGTGCATCTAAACGGTAAAAAATTTCAGTTAGTTGTAATAAAAGAGCACAAGTGTTATAAGCATAAATGTTCATTTTTATTAAATATAAATGTCCAGATTATCAAATTATTATAAGCATAAATGTTCAGTTATTAAATATTATAAATATAAAGTTTACTTTATTAAGTATAAATGTTCGGTCTATTAAGTACAAATATTTAGTTAATTGTAACAAGGGATAATCCTATAAGCATAACTGTTCAATTTATTAACTACAAATATTTAGTTAGTTGTAACAAGAAATTATCTTATTGGTGTATTTATTAGGAGAAGGGTTCCAATGCCAACATTTTGGTTGCCCCCAAATGCCAACATTTCACTATTTGGTTACTTTTTTAAAATTTAAAATAGAAACGTCAAATCCAAACCGGTCATCTTATTTAGTTCAATGACCGATGCATTTTGATGTAAGTTTTGTAAATTTTAGAGTTTATTTGATACTCCATCAAAGACTAAAACATGGACGTATTAAAATGAATCTATCAAAATTAATAAGGTTCGTTTATTTTTCTACCTCTTGATAGAGTAGCAAATAAACTCTAAAATTTACAAAACTTATATCAAAATGCATCAGTCATTAAACTAAATAAGATGACCGGTTTGGATTTGACGTTTTTAATTTAAATTTTAAAAAAGTAACCAAATAGTGGAATGTTGGCATTTGGGGGCAACCAAAATGTTGGCATTGGAACCCTAATTGTTTAGTTAGATGTAATAAGTGATCATCTTAGTATAAATATGAGTGCAGACGAGAGTCAAGGAACAGAGAAAATGAGAGAGATGGAAACGCGTCAGAAATGAAAAGGTGCTCCCAGCACGGCATCAAAAATGAAAATTAGAGGGAAAGGATGCGCGTGAGACAAAAGGAAAGGAGGGGGATGGAAACGTAAAAAGGGAGGATGAAATCACTGGTGCCAAAAAAAAAAAGAAAGACGCTCCTCTCCAACTGAATTTTTATTTTTGAGTCGGGATGATAGCGTTGATACAGTGCACGATTGTACCCATCACTTTCAGTCATTTATCATTAGTCCAGTGGCTGGTTTTCACATTCCATAATTAAAATTTATAAATTTCAGCAAATCTATGATCCATCCTATATTTGAAGATCTTTATTACTTTTTATGAGAAAACAAACATAATTTGGGATAGCAACATACTATTTTGTTCAGAAAGGAAAAATTGAATTATCAGATTTATCTAAATCTAAGTAATCATCTTACCATTCTTTTTCCCAAAAAAAAAAATCTTATCTGTCATTGATTTATTTCCTTTCTAAAAGTACGAAAACTTTGTAATGTAACTAATTAATTAGTATCCTTCATCATTAATACATTCGACCATCCTTTAATTGCATTTCGTCTTATAATGCTTCAAAAATCTATATTTTCCACGAAGCATATACTTTGAATCTATCAATTTAATTAAGTAGTAAAAGGGGTTGGGATGGAATTGGAGAAATTTATATGGAAGGATTGGGGTAGTGCTTACAAAAAAAGTTTACAATGCTTCAATATTATTTCCCCTCTTAAAAATACTCTTTTGAGAAACTCAATTTCCCTTTTTTATCTTACACGCCAAAAAAGAAATGCGTGTCTTCATCCAATCTTGTCCTCGCGTCATCTACATTTCTTGTGGATAATTTGCATTTGAAAATGAAACGTTATGTTAATATTGCGCTTTGATATGAACTGTTCTCTTCTCTTATTAGTGTTGTAATTATGCATTGGCGCTTGCCCGCTTACTGTGAAAAAAACTAGCCATGTGAAGAATTATTAATCAACTGCGCTTTCAAATGTGTCTTCAAATAGCAACAAGCCAATTAGGTTTAGAGGATGATATCTTAGTGGTACAAGTAGGATCTAAACAGGAATACGGTTGAAATGATGTTGGCAGACTAACTTTTTTTTTTATTTAAATTGGCAGACTAACTGAGATGGGGACAAGTATATAGTCATATAGAGTCTCTTTACCTAATTAATTAAATAATTAATTAATTGTACAATGGCTTGATGACGCGTCTTCCAATAAATGAAAGCGAATGGATTGCCTTTTCTTCTCTACTTCAATTTTATTCGGTTGTATTTTCTCTAAATAGGTACTGATGTAACAATCTCCAAGAATTTCAAAATGATACCTCCATATATATGTGGATTAATTATTCTTTAAAAGCTGTTTGACAAGAGTCAAACTAGTAAGTTTTTAATCAAGGAAAAAATAATTTGTATCCAGAAAACAAAAGGCAAAAGTAAAGTAGTTAAAAAAATACAGAAATACTAGATTAAAATAATAAAAGTTGCTCTTATGATAAACAAAACTTATCCCACTGCTCAATGTCTCCTTCTGCATGAGTAATGAATTAATTTTTAATTCCATGTTGTCAGCCTCAGTCTATTCCACAGCCTGTGTTGGTGCGGATTGCATGTTTGTTTTATTGTATATTGTTGTTTTAAATTTTTTATTATTTAAAATTTGTTCTACGGTTTATATGAGTTAGAGTTTGTCATATTTCTAATTATTTGTATTTTATGCAAGTAATAATACTTTGTTGTTATTTATGTTTTTAACTAGTTGCATTATTCTTTTAACTTGTCATTATTTAGTTCAAGATTAAAAATGTTATATTTGGACTAATATGAATCAGATCAACAGTCTACACGAAATACCAGAAAAAGAAATGCGATTATATCTCAAATTTAGAGTATACAAATAAATGCAATTGTCAAAATGCCTATTAGATATTTATTTAATTACACTGGTCATATTTGGTACAATATTTGTTTTTTTTTTCCGAATTAAAATGAGAGATAAGGATAAAATAAATTCTGATGGACCGTTATATATATCTCAAATTTAGAGCTTCTAATGGCTAGTTTGAATCGCACAAACTAATCTTCGTATTCAAATTTTGTTGAAAACCAAAATTTATATTAATATAAATTTTGCACCATTTTATCATATTTTTAGAAAATCTTTTGATTTGAAAATTATGGACCTTCTAAAAGAAATACTAAAATATAAAATAAATAGAGATCGAGTTTTTTGGATCGGCCATTAGAAACTCTATAATTGAGATATAATTGTGGCTAACGAGCTCTTCTATCAGCCATTAGACATGATGCTTTGTAAAAACAAAGTAAGGCAAAAGAAGAAAATGACTTATAAAACATAATAGATGAACTAATGATTGGGGCAATTTTGTAATCAAAATTGTAAGAATTTTGTCCTTTCAAGAAAAAATAATTCCTAAAGGAAGTTAAAATTTTCCCCCCTTCATTTTAAGATATTTCATTCTATTCCGAAAATACAATAGATCGTGATAATTAATCACGACTATTTTTCCAACCTCATTCCGTGAATAGAGTACTTGTTATTGAATATCTGGAACGATCATCTAATGCAAAGAATGTCATGTTGCACTTTAATTAATTCCACATTCCTTATCATAAACTAGGAAACGGATGTATCAAAATCTTTATATAAGCCATGCACTGTATCAGAATTAGAATATTCAAATCAGATTATATAATTAAAACTTCCTTACAATAATTAACTATTTCTGCCATTTGTTTTGATTGAATGATCTACCAGAACTATGTCACATTAATGTCGTCACTTGTACGATAAATTGATAATAGACGCGAAATCACAATTACTAATATATCAACAACTCCACACACCCAGCTTTCTTATATATGCTCCATAGTTAATTTGCATAGCATAGAAAATAAGTCAAGTTCAAATTAGATGGAAACATGCTCATATTCGACAAAACTTTATTTTAGTTTCACTTGTTATTATAATGTTGAATATTTCAAAAGCAGAATGTAAAGAACGAAATCATCAATATCTGTGTAGTACTGTAGTTCTACTCAAATATATACATACTAATCTATCACTGTTACGTACCGTTTATGAGATTAATCAGATAAAAATTAAATAAAATAATTTGCTGTCTATATTATTTATTTTAAACAAGATGATCCAATAATTAGAGGACGTCTAGATTCTAGGATTTGTACCTTAGTTCTGATCCATCCGAACTTCGAGAAATAAGATCGAAAAAAAAAATTCTAACACGAAAACTCGGCTTAGAAAGAGAGAATTTGAGCACGGTTGGACCGCACAAGACTTCATTGCATAACTTCCTTGATGGTGTATCCGTACTTCCAAAGTGTAAACTGAAATACTAGACCGGACACAACGCCACCATCAGACAAATATTTAAATCTTTTTAAGTTTTTTTGGGTTAAGAACACTTAAGACTCAAGCTTATAAATATAATCTAAGATATGACCAATAAACTAATTGAGCTGGACCATTCTTTTCACCGCAAATTGGTGAGCTATTTGTATCTTTGGACATATGATTGATTGTGATCTTGTCTGATTTATTTGCCACTTGTGCAAACTCCATTTCATAATTTGTACTAAAAATAACTATAAAAAATTTGTCAGCATTTGATGTTGGTACTTTCTTGTAGATACAATTGACGGGATTTTGTTCGTTTCTTATTGCCATATTAAGCTTTTGTTTGTACTTGTTTGTATATTTTGTTTCCTAATCATTTTTTTTTCAAAAGAGCAAGTTTCGTAGGAGCAGATAAATTATGAATCAAAATTTCCTTGTCCAGTTCATTCATTTTTTAGTTTTTCAACTTTTTAGTAAGTTTCTCTAGGTTCCCTTATTTTTCCTTTCTGACTATGTCAATATTGTCTTAAAAAAAAAAAGTTCTCAACCGAACAATCTGGAAATATGCTACAAGGAAAGTAGTTAATTGTGCATAAAAATAAAATAACTTTGAAAATTCAAATAATTTTTTATATCAGTCAGATAGATTGCAGGAATTGAATTAATTAATTGCAACTTGGAAACAATCTGTCCGCCCGTCCAAATTAAAAAAAAAATTATAAACAATAACTGGTTATGAGTAACAAGATCATAAATTTGAAATATACTTTCTACAATTTTCATGACAAGCACCGCAGTTACAAAAAATAACTTAGGCACCAATATATGACATCGATGTACCATGCTATCATGCCCCATATTTTTGTGCAAATATGTACCTCATGCCTTCAAAAGACCATAATATTTTTTACACCATGCTATCCCGTCTCTGTTTTCCAAGCGTTCTCTTCCCATGTCTCGACTTGCTTTATCGAATTCTCTCTCCTCGTCTGAATTGTTTTCAGTTCAACATCACTGAAGGGTGGTGGCAACTCACAGGGGCCGACATCGCTGGGTTTATGCACGACCGAATCCAACATAAATTTTTGCTCGACCCCATGAGCCCGGCACGCCATCGACTCAGAGCAGATTTCAGTTGCATTAGGTGGTACGGTTGGCTTGTATTTCAAGAGCTTTGCATACTCTGTCAAGAGGTGGAACATGTAGTCATATATGTTCTCCATCTTGAGCATTTCTTGAACATAGCTGCTGGCCTGCTTTCCTATTTCTTGTGCCTGTCCAACATTAAGCCCATAATGTTATTAGGCTCAATAGCTAGTTTAGCCCACTGATTCAAAATGGGCTGATGCTTTAAGCCCAGTTATTGCCTTGTTGGCATTATTGAGGGAAAAAAGAATAGAAAACACTACATGAAAAGGAAAAAATAATTAACCTTTTGCTTATGAGAGTTGCCCCAGTCAACTGCAAACTTAATAGACCGGCATTTGTCATTTTCTCTTATAGGCCAGTAGTGCTGGACCGGCATAAGACCCCGAGAGTAGAAATCATAGTATTTCGGCTTTACAATCAATGTCATGGAATCACATGCTAAAATGTACTTCTCACTCACTGACCATGCAGATCCCTCGATGTAAATCTTGTACCTGTAATAGTATGTATTAAGCTGGCATATACCTCTAAATGACAACATAACAGAAAGAAAAGAAAAATAAAAAGAATGAGAGCTGAATTACCTATGGATGCACTGTTTTGAAAGGTCCGAATCCTTGAATCCTTCCTGTGACTCTTTGAGCCAGTTCTGCAGTTCATAAAAGACAAGGCCACTATTTAGTACTTCATTAACAAAGAGCATCGGAAAAATAATCTCATGTTAATATTTGAATTTTAATTCATTGCAAATTATAGGGTACCTGCGTATAGATCCGAGCATTCCAATCGTGAGTCTCGGAGACATTACATTGGACCAACTCCTGCCTGATTTTGGCAACAGCAGGATTACCTTTCCAATAAGCATAAGGCTCCCTATTCATCCATCCGACACACTTATTCCCTCCGTCAATCTCCCTTTTCAATGCCTCCCATGGCTTAATATTTATCTCAGCCCTGTTTTGAAAAGTCCAATAAAAAAAGCAGAGAAATGCAACCCTTTAAGCTCATTCATTTAATTTGTAATTCGAGTAATATGGAATCATTTAAATTAATTAATGAAAATTAAGAATTACCAACCCCAGAAGGACCAGTCAGGGAATACGATATCAAGAGTAGACTCATCCCCACAGTAACGAAATAGCGGCGGTGGTGACGGTGCATTTTCCCAATTGTACTCATCAGCCTTAACCACTGGCCAGTCAACACAGTCAAACATGAGATCAAGATCAGGAATCTTTCCAGGGTAATATCTTAACAGCTGCAGAATGCCCCATACGGTGAAAACATCTCGGGTTTGAAATGCTCGTTGATACTTCTGCACATAGGCACGGCCATTTACAATAGTCAACCTGAAGTTGGCGGTCTTCTTGGCTCGCTCGACCATATCAAGTGTAATACCCGTTTTGGCCCACGGACGAAGGTCTTCATGGATCCAACGGAAGTAAGACGGGCAAGTGGAGGAAGGGGGAGGGAGAGAGGATGGGAGGAGGGTGGGTGGTGCCGGGCACTTTATGCGGTGTCGGGTTTGGTTCGTGGTGTTTGAACAGGAGATGGGCAGAAGAATTGGAAGGGATGGCGGATCGGGTTTTCGAGGGTTTGCTGAGACGGATTCTGGTAATGCTGTATGACTGTGGATTGTGGTGAGCATGTCATGGGATGGTACAACCTGCAATGGGGGTAATTTTGTTTTGTTAGAGAAATTGGAGGTCAAACATAATAATAAGCGATGAATTTACTCTGATATTTTGTATTGCAATAACCTCGACTTCACAATGTCGTTTAATTATTCATTTATGTTTTGTAAACTATCATTGATAGAACATAAAGTTGTCAAGACTTAGCAAAAAAAAAAAAAAAATCAACATGAAGTAATCAGTATTCTACCATTTCGAAGCTTAAGCATTTATCATACGTGTAATTTAGTCCTCTGGGAATTTGTTATCAAATAAAGGAAAAAGAATTCACTTGTTCAATAGGAAATTGTCATAAAAAAAAAGGTAAATTGAAAGTCACATGTTGCTAGAAAACTTAGGTGTCAATTCGTCGGGCGCATTAATGTTCACTGATAAGAGCAACTACTACATTGAACTCACGTACCATATAATGACAAAATAATGACATTATATTCATTATCAAAATATATTTTTTCGATTTTTTTTAAATACAAAATTCTAAATTCAATCTCTGATAAAAAATACTTTTGAGATTTATCAAGGCCTGAATATAAAATTTGACAACCGTTATTAAATTATGATGTCATATTCAGGCCTTAATATAATGTCATACTACATTTTTTTTTTCTAAACATTTCTCTCTTATTAGTTAATATAACTTGAATATAAAGAACTACTCATATTTAGAGAACTTTTTAATGACGAAATGTTACTTCGTTTACTATCTATTCCAACATTTTTTTTTTCATATTAAATTTTCTGTAAACTTTATCTATTCAGTTAAGTGAAACCTAAATATTTACTGTAAATATTAATTGATGAAGTGACATTTTTTATTTTATATACCCATTTGTTAATGCTTATTTATCTCTGTGATATTATTCAACATTGATCTTATATTTTGTAGTAATATTGTTAGCATGCTTAATTATCTAATTTTGTATATATAGTAGACCCTACGTACCCTACAAGAAATTACAGTACAAATATGCCAAGTGAGCAACTATTCAGGGATTGCAATCTGTGCCGCACGGCCCGCACCTCAGCTTTGAAGCACAAATCTGAGGGAAAACGTTGTGTGGAAATTTGTGTACATCTCAAAAATGACGCCGTTGGCAACGTGTAAGCCATGCTGCGAAGGACCCATCCTATGCAGCTGGGGCTGTCAAACGGATACCGTTTCAACGTTTTCCGTTCCGTTCTGTCCGAAACGGAACATAAACGGAATGGTAAATGACTTACGTTTTCAGAGACGGAACGGAAACGGAACGGGTTGAAATGCACGTTAGTGTTCCGTTTCATCAAAAAATGACTGAAATTAATGGAAAATATGCTGAAATCAGTACAAAATAAGTAACGGAACAATTAACGAAACGAAAAAGTGTTCCGTTTTACGAAACGGAACAGAAACAGAATGGTTTTTTATTACGTTACTAAAAACGGAACGGAAATAAAACTGATATGTACCGTTCCGTTTCTCAACGTTTGACAGCCCTACATGCAGCCACGAAATTTTAACTTTTGCAAGTTTGGGATTAATAGCGGGCTAGCGGCCTAGCGGGACCTGAGAAAGGCCATATGGTCGGATATGGAACAACCAAAGTCCAAAGGCATGGTTCTAATTCAATAAAGTAAATTTTCTTTGAAGTCCTTATATTCTATCAATTTTACTTTCACTCCATTTCTAGCAAACAATGACACGTCATTAAGCCATATGTGTCAAGAAGTGGGGAGGGCCGAGGGCTACGGAAACAATGCAACACAATGCACTTCAGAATTCAGAAAAAATTCTAAAATTACAATTCTTACAAATTTACCCAAAAAAATCATTTATAAATAGTTTGTATGAAAGTCTAGAGTATGACGTATGCATTACTATAATAAATACTTTCTTGGCCCACAAAAAAATTACTATAATACTTTCTTTTTTTTTCGGCCTCCACAAGTTCAGAAAACATATATCAATTACATTTTTGTCATTATGACTTATCGTACGCATGAGAATGCCATTTGTATAACTATTTGTTGAAATATGATGCTGCTCAAGATCGTGTCCAGGATCCGAAGCATGCAATAGACTGAATTGTGTGTCAGAATTTCGTGTCTTCAATGACACAAAAAAGAAAAATTATAATTCTATGTAATTTGGAGACATCTAATAGAAGAGGAACTTGGAGGTACCTCGAAAAAAGGAAAATATACATAATGGGAATGATGATTGATTAAGGAGAATCTGGTTTGATCATTTACAATGTGATTAGATATTCTTACATTTCCTTACCGCATTGTCTCTTATTTATATTTCTTTTTGTCTTGTATCAATTAAGAATTATTACAAAAAATAATAAAAAAATGTTCGTATGTGTGAAGAACATAGACATTAAATTGGTATTGAATTTCGTTAAAACTTGTTTCTACTTTTACATGTGTTATTCATTGATACATCGAGATTTTAAGGGCCACGGTTAATGTGCACTACCCAGATAGATTAAAACTTGTTTCTACTCTAATGGTTCTTGTGCATAATAATGATTAAAATTGGTCGCGATGAAGATTAAAATCCATCTCAACCGATGAAAATTTGACATTATTAAGCTGTATTTTTTTGAAGGATTTGATTTAATAATGAAATATCATTTTTTTTTCCAATTTTTGTACAATTCAAGTTTTCTAATTCTAATATTTTTATACAATTCAAGTTCTTTAATTAAAAAAATTTAAATATGTAAAAATAAATTATGAGCTTTTTAGATTAATTGTGTATCATATTTCATATATATTAAATATCATTCGATATTCGATCGAAAACAATCAATTTTCAAGGTTTTTCTTATAAACAATAAAATAGATCAAATTTAATCATTTTTTGTATGCATGATATAAAAGGTGGATTAGCGGACGATACAGATCTCTTTAATTTGACAAGTAAAGGTCAAACTTTGACCATACAAAGCAACAAGAAAAAAAGGCAGAACTAAGAAACAAAAGTTAGGAATAGCGACGTTGGAACTACTAGAAATACTCAAAAATACACACTTGCAGTTACGCTTAAAGTCTTGCAACTTTTATTTTAGTAGGTTGTTGAAATGAATCAAATGATGTTGATGCAGGGTAGACCTGTCAAACGTTAGAGGTGGAAACGGAACAGCCATTTCCGTTTCCGTTCCGTTTCGGTAACGGAACGAAATGACTGTTTCATTTCCGTTCCGTTTCGGCAAACGTAATAAATTTCTGTTCTGTTTAACGTTCCGCCTCACATTTTCTATTGATTTCAACTCATTTCCGTGTTCCGTTTCATTTACGTTAACAAATTTTGATTCCGTTTCCGTTCCGTTTCTGAAAACGGAACCCATTTCAGCTTTCATTTAACGTCCCGTTTCGGCGGAACAGAAACGTAAATGTTAAAACGTTTCATGTTTGACAGGTCTAATGCAGGGTCACGAGATCGGACCGACCGGTGGTGCTGTCTTGAGCAAAGCATTTAATGGCCTCCTTAGCTGTATCCTATATTCCTATACATATCCTTTGTTTTTATTCACCAAATTAGTAAATATGAACGCACTCTTAGAGTTATCAAGTGTTTTCACTTTATCCAGTACGATGAATTGACTATGTACAATTATTATGAGTTCTTATAGTATTGGTCGCAATCAGAATCAGGTTGGTTGAATTGAATTGTGATCAGATCAGTTTTACTTCACAAAATTAATTATCAGTTTAACGGATCGGGTTGGAAAACAATTTTAGCTTTTATATTTTTGCAAAATTTTTAGCAAGGAAAAGACACGAACACGATAATTTTTTTTAAGTTAAACTAATCTGATTCGTTTGCCACCTACTAATTATAGAATTGTATATAGTTAGTTCATCACACTAGCTAGGGAAGTAAAAACACTTCCTAACATTAGACGTTATGTAGAATTTGCTAATTTGGTGAATCAAAGGAATAATATATAGATCAAGTAAAAATTTATCACTTCTAAAATGGTTGTTAGATTGATTGGATCGGGTTCGAGTCGCATTGGATATCTAAGTTTTTATTGATCAAGTAATTAAAATTTGTCACATCTAAAGTGACAATCGAACCGATCAGATCAAATTTGAGTCATGACAGATTAGACCGAATCAGCTTGATTTGAAAGAATTATCTGATTAGGGTTGGACTCGATCAGATTAGATCTCGAGTTGTTCAACTAGATCATATCGGGTCGGGTCAAAAAAACATTCCAAAATGTTTGGGTCGGATGCGTTTTTCAACCTCTAATCAGTTCAGTAGTACACCCATCACAATTCTACGGATGTTTGCGCACCATAGACGATCTAAGCATGACTCTCGTAGTAGATTTCCAAATATTAATAACTGAGTAAATTACTCTAGCCCTCAAGCGTATTTTTTTTTTCAACTCCTAACTATAAATTGTAATATATTTTCATCTATGCACACAGAAAAGAAGAACACTAAATACTCCTAGATACAAAATCAAAGATTCTTTTGTGAAATCATGAAGTCCAATTTCCTCATGAGAAATCAAAGCAAAGCGTACCACAATTTAGCTGAAAATTAAAGTATGGAGACATTCATGCACATAATTATAAAGAATTTAAACTTACAGGCATCCATTGAGCACACACAAATGCACCAACGAGGAGAGTGAGGAAGAAGAGAAACACAGTGCTTGTAGTTTGAGAATAGGCCTCGCATGTCTTCTTTAGATGCTTTCCCACATTGTACCGCACCTTCATCCTTGCTCCTTCCTCTCAGCTTCGCATACCAATCAATAATTTTGTGTAATTTGAAGGCCAAAGATTCAGAGGAGAGGAAGTGAGTAGATACAACTGCAGTTCAAGGAATGCAAGGGATGAAGAAGAAGAAGAAGAAGAAAGGCTTGTTAGTGGCAAGTTAGATCTGGTGGAGCCCTCAGCGTGAAGACATGTAGAGAAGGAATTTATTTATTTATTTATGCATTAATTTTGGTGGAAATGGAGGGTGTGGATACTTAGTGGCTAGCTTGTCGCTTTGTTATTGCTTATTTTTTTTGGGTCTTCTCTTTTATTCTCTCAACTGTAAATCCATTTTTTCTGGGCATACTTAGTTGACGTGGCAAGCTCCCCTGAATTTGTCAGGGCATGAAAACAAGAAGGGACTTTGATCAATTGATTATTTGCAAGCTCAGACTTGCAACTCTTGCATAGAAGATAGATTTGTTTTTCCGGGAAAAAAGAAAGGCAAAAGAAGGGTATACTTCGGCAGGACAAAGTCGTTCCATATATTAAATGTGAGTTGTGGATCCTCTGTTGCAATTAGTGCCTATTAGATAGTGCAGCGAGTCGGTTCGATACGTTTTGGGTCTGATAGAAACTCTTTAATTTCGCTCAAACGCAATTTAAAATCGAGCTTCTAGCAAATTCAACTATCGAAAGAGGAGTATGTGCTCTTCATTTACATTTGTTTGGATGTGTTTGACAACCAGCAAGAATCAGTTATTCTAGTTCGTGAACAGTTAGTTCTTGTTTTAACTTTTAACTAGAACAAGAAGAGAAATAGATGTTCGGCTAGTTCTTGTGATGCTCGGTTTCATATTTTGTTTGCTTATCATTCTCATATTTGTACTATCTTGACAATTCTAGTGCTAAGTATTGATGAAATAATTATAACTTTGATTAATTTTGCAGTATTTTCTCAAAATATCAACACTTAATTTTTTTTTTCAGGAGAAAATTTCAATTCACAATAATCTATTTCCACTCAATTCTTCTCATATTGCTCTCGTTCACTCTTCTTCCAATGGAAAGGTACTTCTACGCATGGCCACTTGAATATTTCTTTTTCCTTTTGTTTTATTTACTCCATGTTACTGTGCCATATGTCCTTTCATGACCGCCCTAAAATTTCTTTATGCAGAAATTATAATTTTTATATATTTTTATAAGGATAATTTTACAATGCATATTCTTTTTACATATGCTTCAATTTGGACCCTTCATTCAAATTCTAATCGAATAACAACCATTCATCTAATATATATCAATGTAGAATTACCCTTTCATTATATGAATTACGTCTAATATTTAACCATTTGAAAGTTTAATAAATTACATAGTTTCTGACATTTATTAAAATAATCTGTCCTAAATTTGTCTCTAGAAATCTAAAACTGCTATATCTCTATCTCTACTATATTAAAAACACCAATGGAAGGGTGTTAACCTTCAAACCAAGGGTGTATCCAACTCTTCAATTTGTGATCTCAACCATTGATAGTTTAATTTGTGTACCAGATGTCTCTAAATGAGAGGTTAAATTGTATGTTGACCTTTTATCTGGAAATAGCGCTCTAATCTCGAAATTTTATTTTATCCATCCGGTTCGAGTCTCCGCCAACGCAAATTAATTTTCTATAGCGAAAATAGGATTTTGCTTTCCGTTTCGATTAGGTTGCTAGCCGCCTCTCAGATTCGATTCGAAAGGATCTCATGCTTTCTTACCCCTCGGAATTTTGACCGAAGTATTTCAAAATTCTCTTCCGATCGAAAAGGCGCAATTTTCAGTCCCTCTACCTCCTCTCATGAAAAGGTCCCCGCCTCCACCCCCCTCTCTATGGTTTATCTTCCCCTCCAGGTTATCTAATTTTGAATTGGACCCTCTTCTCTCAATCCGATTGACCTCCTTCGTGAGACCTCTAACCCCCTTTTAGGGTTTGGGTTGCATGAGTTAGGTCAGGCATCGGTGCAAATTTACATGGCATTGGGAGATCTGATGACTTCGAGGTTGTCTCAACCGCCTCTTCTGGCCTTAATGGCGATGCCAGAGGCTTCAGTGTTTGGCGGAGGTGGCTGAGCAAGGGAGGATGGGTCGGAAACCTCCATGCCGTAGTTTCAGGTCTGCTCCTCAATTTAACTTATTGTTTTGAATCAAAAGAAAAAGGTCGATTTAATATAGTTGCATTATCCGATTGAATTTTACTTACTTTCTTTTTGTGCAACTTCTCTGAGTTCCGCAGGTTTGTTTGGATATCATTTTATTGGGTTTTCAGAATAGTTCTTCTGACCACAAGGTTTTTAATCCTTTTGTAAATTTGCATTAAATTATAGAGTACTTTAATATATGAAGGAATTCATTTCAGTGATGTTTATGTCAAAGTTTCATCTCAAAGTTTTCATATTCTCAATTAGCGACTTCAAAATATAGTAAGAGATAGCAAATGAAGAAGTTAGCCAATTGTTTTCTGATGATGTAAAGTTTTAAACTGCTAATTTCTTTACTTATCAAGCGGTTAATGTTTTCTATTTTTATTTTATCCATTCAGAAATGGTTGGAGTTGTTGGATCTTACTATTCAAGCTGGTCCTGTACCAGTCTTTGGGAAGAAATTAAGTTCAATCTTTGAATCAGGTCAGATCCTGAACTCCTCTAATATGTTTGAAATGGTGTTTATATATTATCCTAGACAAAATTGATTTATAAATTATAATTATTCTGAATGTTTTGCTTCTGGGGGTTCTCTTATAAGATGTTTGTAGAACAATTTGATTCGTGGTAACAGGTTGGGTAAACCAGTTTCATTTCGTGAAATAATTAACTAGAAATTGATAATTATTTTTACAGGAGATGTGCTGATGATTATTTTTGTTATCGAATTCTACATTTGAATGCCCAAATAATTTCAATTTCGAGTTGCATGTGATAAAATTCTATTTTTTGCAATCTAGGTATTGCTTGAGCTAGCAATGCCACATGGATCAAAAATTATAATTCAAATGCACTCATACCTTCTTTGGATGACCTTGCAAATTCAGTACTTATTGTTGTTGGGATTCTTTGTGTATTTCTATACATAATTTATCTAAAAATTATTTATACTCTTGTGTTTTTCTTTTAAGTAGGTATAACAATTTATGACCTTCTAAAACACTAAATATGTCTTTTATATACCTCATGCGTTAGTTCTTCCAAAAGTACACCCAAGGGCTACTCTCTTCATATGTTCAAGGACTGTACCTCTCGGTGTCTTTTCGGAGTCTAATCAACGTGGTTATACTAATATACAATTCCAAATTTTGTTTTACTTTTGTTTGGGCTTTTGGTGTATTACAATTTAAGTTGCAAACAAAAGAAGAAAATAAATTTTCTCTTTGGTTTGTAGGTATTAGATAATGATCATGGCGTTCTTATGAGGCCAATGCCTGGAATGGTCAGTTTAGTGTCTTCTGGGTATTGGCACAAAGTATAAAATAAAAAATCCAGTTCTTTCTTGACTTCACCAACTTTTCTCTTTGTTTTTTCAGTGCAATAAATTTGGCTTTTAAATTATTTATTTGTGCAGGAGAAGCAGAAGAAGTTGACACCAACAAAAGGACACGCGCGTGATAGGCGTGAGATGTAAGATATAATCTTTAAACTCTTTGAGAGACAACCTACCTGGGCCCTTAAACTTGTGCAAGAAACTGATCAACATGTGGTAATTTATTGATGAACACATCCTTCTGGTACAAATTATTTTAGTTCCAAAATCTCAAAATTGGAACAAATGTAGCTTTGTAGAATCTTAGTTTTAACGGTAGTGTCTTGTTTTATTGGTGCAGCAATTTTTGAAGGAGATATTGTGTATAACAAGAGAGGTCTGAATCAAGAAAATCACGAGCTCAAACCTGAATATACATAATCTCTGGCGTTTTTCTGTTTTATTGAATCTTGAGATTGTAGCATTATTTAGTACTTTGTATAAATTTTTTTCTCTTTTAATAAAATTGTTGTTGGCTCCTAACCAGCGTCGGAAAAAAATAATAATTTGCCTAGATCTGATTTGCGCCTAATAAATATTAATTTAGTTAGAATAATAGACATAAGTATTGCACACTTATTCAATAAATTATAATTTAATTGACATTGATTGCTTTCTATTAACATTCTGGTGCAAATGAAAAGAATGTCCCTATCATTTAAAAAAAAAAAAAAAGAAAAGACTTGCCCTATCAGTCTAATAAAGCAAACAGACATTTGAGGAAATAAACCATATAGTAATTAATATATTTTCTTACTTAATACCTTCCGTTCAAGCACTAATTACTGGAATGAATTCTAAAAATGCTCATAACTCATCCAACCAGCCAGCAAAAACTTCCAATTTTTTTTTTGTGGAAAAATTAGCATTTTGCCACTAACTGTAATCTTTTCTTGGAATAAAATATTTACTCACAAATCGCGGATAATTTAAAAATAATAAATGTTTTTTTTTTATTTTCGATCCTTTAGAAACACTCAAATAAAATCTATGCCATTTATTAATTACTATTTTGATTGATTCGTTAACGGTTGAATTCTAACTAAATTTAAAAATTAGCATTTTTTATTTTGATTGATTCGTTAACCGTTGAAAAAAAAGATCCATTTTCATCGAACTATATATTTAACTTGTTCGTGATGAGCTGTTGCACGAACAAATTGCGCAAGACCGACCCAAAATCTAAACGGCTCGAGTGTTTCGATCAAAACTAGAGGATCTCAAGAAATTTTTGTTTAAATAGGTGAATATTGTTGCCTGCTATTTTCAATGCTGATCATCATAATGTTGATCTTAAATATTGAAAATGGACAACACATCCATATCAAATAATATGTTCACAAATTAAATTCTGCCCACACATTGGGTGGACTCTGCTGCTAGTGTCTCATAAAACGGGAAAAAAAATTTCTTTGGCAATTGTTTTTTCGATCATTTATTCATATTAGCTATTATAATATGAGAGACAAGTTTAGAATATTTGAAGTTCAAATGTATTTCTATTTTTGTAAAAGAAAAATTATAAAATTCCTATTTTTGTTGTACACATGTGACTTGTTTTTAAATTGGCCTAAGTTACGATTTTGTCTATTTAGTCCACTTGAGTTATTTTATCGGAGTTGATACTACAATGAAAAACTAAGACAATTAAGTAATTACTATAAAAAAAAGCAACTGTGAACTGCCAAAAAAAAAGGCACGTCCCCTTCTCATCCACGTCCCCTTCTCACCCGCGTCCCCTCCTCACCCGAGCGCATGACGCGTCCTCTCCTCTACATGTACACGTGATGCCTCCCCCTCTACCCACGCGACTCCCTCCCTCCCCTCTTTCCTTCTCTCTCCCCTCTTCTCTCCCTCGTTCCTTCTCTCGCTTCTCTTCCCCTGCAACTCTCTCCCCTTCTCGTTTCCTTCTGTCCTCTCTAACCTCCTCTCATCCCATGTTCATTGTGTGTTTGCATATTATTTTTTTCCAAAGATACTCCTTTAATAGAAATAAGTACTCACTTATGATATGTATCTTCGTAATCTTACAAGATACTCTCTTGAGGAAATATATACACTCTCTAGTGACAATTAAAATATTTATTATTTAATCATTTAAAATTATTAGTTTCTCTCTCTTAATTTAATCACGTATTTACACTTATTAAGTTTTTTATTTTTTTATTATATTAACTAAACTATTTTTTTTTTAAAAAAAAGAAGATTTTTGCCATCCAACCTACTTAAATAAAAGTTGCACGACTTTAAGCGTAACTGCAAGTGTGTATTTTTTAGTATTTTAGTATAGTTCCAACGCCGGCTATTCCTAACTTATGTTTCTTAGTTCCACCTTTTTTTTCTTGTTGCTTTGTATGGTCAAAGTTTGACCTTTAGTTGTCAAATTATAGAGATTTGTATAGTCCGCTAATCCACCTTTTATGTCATGCATATAAAAAATGATTAAATTTGATGTATTTATTGTTTATAAAAAAAACCTTGAAAATTGATTGTTTTCGATCGAATATCGAATAATATTTAAAATATATGAATTATGATACATAATTAATCTAAAAAGCTGATAATTTATTTTTACATATTTAATTTTTTTAATTAAAAAACTTGAATTGTATAAAAAATATTAGAATTAGAAAACTTGAATTGTATAAAAATTGGGAAAAATGATATTTCATTATTTTTAATCAAATCCTTCAAAAAATTACAGCATAATAATGTCAAATTTTCATCGATCACGATGGGTTTTAATCTTCATCGCAACCGATTTTCATCTTCATATTCGGGGATCATTGCACAGTGCATATATGAACCATGGCCCTTAAAATCTCAATGCAATGAACTCAAAATCAATGAGTAACACAGATAAAAGTGGACATAAGGTTTAACGAAATTCAATACCAACTTAATGCATAAGTTCTCCACACAAACAACCAGTACAGATAAAAGTGGAGGGCGGTGATAGTATAATTCAATCACTCAAAATTATACTATCATCGCCCTCGCCAGTTATAATTTAATTATTTTGATGTGATCTATATTAATATCAATACAAAATATAACCTCTCTTTTCAAATTTTGGCTCCGCCACTCGAAGATTTATCAATAAACTCATACTTCCATATAAGGAATCACTTTGTCTTTGATATGCATGGTATCGGATCTTTGATGGTCCAATAAATAAATCAAAATAGAACTTCAAAATGTTGAGCCATATGAAGAAATTGAACCGTTGGATCTCTCCGAATGAAGTACGACACATGGGTTGCATCCTGAGAACGGAGCAATTGGAGACCAGAAATTAGTTGCATTGCTAAAGGAAGAAAATTTCTAGCTTTTTTAATCACTTTTATTAGTTGTGAATTGTGATTGTGTCGTCTTACTTACTTTTTCTTTTTTTACTAACTAATAACTAGCATAAGATATGTCCTAATATGTGGACAAATAAAAAAAGAAATAATGTTAAGTAATAAAAATATATTGTTTAATCTATATACAAATTGAATAACATATCTATTTGTAAATTGTGATTGTTGTCATCTTACTTACTTTTTATTTTTTAACTAACTAATAACTAGCATAAGATGTCCTAATATGTGGACAAATAAAAAAATAAAATAGTGTTAAGTAATAAAAATATATTGCTTAATCTATATACAAATAGATATGTTATTCAATTTGTTTATTTATTTGACAGAAAATCAAAATATATTATTCTTCGTTTGAAGATTAATATCCAACCACAGATCAAATCGGTCAAACGGCAAAAACACATGTTTACCAACTAGATCTAGCATATTAACATCTTTTAAATTTGTGCGTTTATAAGTAGTTGAGATTTAACTACGATGATGTAACTCTTTTGTTAGTTTTAAATTTAATAACTATTGATTCGTCATCCCTAACAATTTATCAAAGGAAACGCAGAATTATGGACAAACGTCTCTTAATGATTTATACTTGACAAAAATCCGATATATGCATTTTTATATGGTGATTTTTTTTAAATAAAATTGTGCCGCATATGATAAAGCCAGCCAAATGCTGACATTCGTCAACACTACCTGGAGACATATACGGCTATACGAGCCAGCATAACCCGTTACACCCAGGAGAACCTTAAATTTCAGAAAGCTAATTCCATCTCAGGGATGTCAACACAGCACAACTTAAAAAACAAAAAAATAAAGGAGTAATTAAGGTTTGTTATTTTTTATGCACATCTTTATCTTTACTAATATCATTCTCTGTCTGGCGGATAATGTTGACACAGACACACAGTTCATTAACCTTCTTCCTGCCGCTGTTTGGGCCTTATATCTGGTATTAGACAACGTGTTAGAGAGTAACTTCACACTGCACAAATGTCGAATTCATATTAATAATTGTCATTAAAAATATAAATGCCAAGAATGGAAAAGCAATAAGTACTGACCTAAAAACTCAGCCCATTGTAAGTAAATAATTTTTTTGGTGTCGTATCTGGGTTCTGGGATTTATATCCACCTAAAGTCTTTTTCAAAATTTAGACAAAGTTATATATATGGCCTATATAATTTATCCAGTAATTATGAAAGCCCAAAACTATGCCACTAGTTGCGGGCTTGCTGCGGGACTGATATGGAGTATCAAACTGTTTTGACATCCCATGACATCTTATTGGGCCTTAATGATTTTGAGCCTAGATTGGTCACACGATAATTTATCATCTATTGGTTATTAACGTATCAGGGCGGTATTTCCTACTGGTTTTAGTCTAACCTCACCTCATCGTGTTTTCCTTAGTATTCCCTACTCTTGGTACTTTTAAGGCATGATGATTCTTTTGGTTAAACTAAATTTTTCAAAAATTACGCACTAAAAGTTAATGTCCTTAAGTTGATTTATTAAGTGATACATTTATTAATTCAAGTTTTTAAACAGTTTTTAATGATCTGGTAAAATCTCCCCCTAATTTGCTTCCCTAAAATATATAAGAACTTAGAAAGTCATAAATAATATTAAGAATGCACACCTTGCTCTGATACCAGGATGGAGGATCGATCAGAGGACTCTTCAAACTTCAGTTGGTTACTATGAACACGAGAAGAATGAAGAACATAAGCACACAAGTGAAATTTTATTTATTTTAGAATATGTTACAAGAGAGAAGTGGTGAGAGAGAGAGAGAAATTAAGAAGTGAAACTTGCTCGTTCTGAGCTTGTTTCGCAACTCTGAAAACAAACTCTTATATAGAGACTCAGGATGGAATCTCAATTATCACACCGGGTGCTCATTGGGCCCCATCATCATGTGATTAAAGGATTTCCACAAACCTTTGTCTCCCACTCAGATAATAATAATGCATCCACTAACCGAAAGTGGAGCGCACTAACATAATTTAGTGGGTATTATGCCCACTTTATAAAAGAAAGCACACTAAAAGATAAATTAGTGGGTATCTTTCCCACCGAAAGTTGAACGGATGGTTATCAAACATGGGTCCACCACGTTCTAAAAATAAAAATATGAAAAAGTCAGTGGTTTTCCGTAGATTACCACCAGACTAATTATTACACCATATTTTGGAGCATTTTCTCCAGTTGTTTCTCCATTTGAGTAATCTGTTCAATTTACTCCTTGTTTATCCAATATGCGTCCCCTGCTACGCAATCACAGTTTTTGTAAATACGCGTATATGAAATTTCTTTTTCTATCATGGATTTTAATGATCTAACGTTATCCAAGGTGTTTCGCACTTGTAGTTCTTTGATTTGGTTTCTAATGTACCCATGTAGTTGGACTTCATTGAGAGGGCCTCCCCTGATTTCTGTATTATGGTGCATGGCATGAATATTGGAGAGGCTATCACAGGGAAGTGGGCCTCTATTCGTTCCTGTAAGGAATGGAGCTGCTTCTCTGGGACTTGCTTGTCTGCTAGTTCCTCCAGAACTGGACCTAGCTTGCCAATGAGATTTTCTTGCTCTGTTGTGAGACATTTGGCCTGAAGTGTATAGGTTGTTAAGCGAGAGAGTGTATCGGCTAATGTGTTTAATCTTCCCTCGATATGCTCAAAATTTACATGCACTCCAGTACCTGTTACAAAATCAACAAATTTAATCCATCTTACCCTTGATGGTTTATTAGATAAAGTTTTATTATAGAAGCTAATAATAGCTTGACAATCCGTGCGTAGGATAATTTCGGATTTATCCAGATAATGGATTTTCATTGCTGAGAGTGTTTCCATGCATGCATGGATTTCAGCATCAATTGTTGATTTTACCGTCGGGAATTTCTCACTTGTATAGGCGCAGATCTTTTCTGTTGATCTCGGATCGCTTTTCATCTTTTTCCATTTGCAAATTCCTCCCCATCCCTCCATACATCCATCAGTTTCTAAAACAATGTAAGCATCTTCTGGGGGGAATTCCAAATTTGGTAAATTCTGGACTAATTTCTGAATTCTTTTGATAAGACTTATATCAGATGATTTAATCCTTTTATCTCCATGAGGACTTGTTTTTGAATAAAGGGGGCCTAGGAGAGTTCCAAGGTTAGGAATATAGGATCTGGCATAATTAAAGATACTTAACCATGATCTTAATCCTTTCTTTTCTTTTAGCATTTCTATATCAAAATCTACAATTTTCTTGATAATATAAGGTTGCAGTTTGATTTTTCCTCTGTTGATATGCGCTTCTAGGAACTCAATTTTTGGTACAGCAATCTTCATTTTTGTTGGGGATAGTATCAGGCCGTGTTTTTCGCAAATTGAGAGCATGACTTCAAGGTGGCTTGCATGTTCTTCCTCATTTTTAGAAAATACCAGAATATCGTCAATATAGACAGCTATGAATGATTCCGTGTCTTTGAAGCAATTATCCATTTTTCTTTGAAAAATGGCAGGAGCATTTTTCAATCCGAATGACATTACCAGCCATTCATAAAGGCCTCCAGGGACTATGAAAGTTGCCCATGGAATAGAATCCGGATGCATTGCAACTTGATGAAATCCACTTTTTAAGTCGAATTTCGAGAAGATTTTGTTGTTTCTGATCTTCTTTAGGATTGTGTTTATTCCCGGTAAAGAGTATTGGTCCTTATGCGTGTTGTCATTGAGGGTTCTGTAGTTTAGGACCATTCTTTCTTTTCCTTTCGTTTCTTTTCCGGTTTTTGGGTCTATTGTGGTTCCAGAATTTACTATGAATGCCATGGTACGATGCCTGCTCTTGCTAGGTCGGATAACTCCAATATCTAGTAAGGCTTTGATATGACGGTTGAATTGCTCTTGCATCGTTGGTGTGACATGCTTCAATGGTTTATCTTCTATTGTTAAATCTGGGTTTATGATATCCAACTTGCACGCCACTTTATTTTTTGACCAATGTTGAAGAGGGTTATCACCAATGAATCCTTGTTCTTTTAGTCTCCCCAATAAGGTAGCAAAGCGGTTTTCGAAATTTTTGTTATGGATTTGAGTTTGGTAATACACAGATTCTTGGATTGTAAGGTATTCGATTTCTTCAAGACCCAATTCCTCAATTGCCATAGTGTTTGCAACGGTTTCAGTGCTGGTTTGAACTACCGTTACATTCTTGTAAAAGGTTATTACATTCCCTTCAATTATTAACCCTCCTTGCATTGAGCGTATAAAGTTACACCCAATCAACATTTGAATTCCATCTCTCATACCCATAGGGAAGCTGTAGGTAAAAGGTATTCTGAATTTATTCTAACCGATTGTCATTTGTCCTCCTTTCAGCTTCTTTGTGGCAATCTGCTTTGAGTTTACACCGGTTATGTGTACAGGATATGGGCTATCTTCCAAATCCTCTGCTGGTACAGCTGTTTGGCATATGGAACAATTTGTTGCACCAATATCAAGAATTGCTCTTATCTCGAATGGCTTTAGGTTGGGAATTTCAAACAGTATCATCAGGTTGTATAGGCGGTTGATAATTTTTCGTTGACCTGGTCTGGAAATCTCTTCTGCTTTGTATTGCTCTTCTTCTATTTGGTGTGAAGGTTTTTCTGTAAACATAACATGGATATCTTCGATTTCATTTTCAACCTTTTCTTTTTCCCTTAGAAAGGTTTAGCTCCTCAAAATCTTTAGAAAGGTCTTTGATTAGTTTTTCTTCGGTTAGGTTTTTCAATTCTTCATTCAGTCTTTCATTTTCAGCCTCCAGGTGTTCGATATATTTGAATAATTCTTTTATCAAGGGTTCTTTGTTCTGGTATCTCCTGGGCTGAGTTTTGGGTTTTATCGGTCTGCCAAGGTAAAAGTTTGAACATAATGGACATGCTATTAAACCACATCCTTTACATCCAACTTTATGGTTTGAATTTTCTTTGCAAAAGCTACATGACCCGGTAAAGTTTAATTCTTCTGTGAGTTGATGCTCACAGGTTTCTTGTTCTGGGGAAAGTTTCACCTTACAACGCCACCCATAATTTGTGATATTGAGCATGAATGCTCCTTCATATGGTAATTCTTCTAGACATGCTCTGATATGGTGCTCTGTGTTGCCTGCTTCTCACTCAGATAGACTGCAAATGGCGTCACTATCTGGTTCATTGAGGTCTACTGATATGATATCCATATCATCTGGTAAATCTAGATTTTCTAGTATTGCTGCTCTTGCAATATTTCCCTGACCTCTTCTGCAGTCTCTGGCAAAATGACCTTCTTCTCCACAAATAAAACATTTACATTTTCGAACTCTATCCGAGTGTTTTCTTTTAAATACCCGGACATGTGAATCATGTGGTTTTCCTTTGTAGGTTTTTGTCTTTCTGATACCAAACTTCTTTCGGTTGGAGCGGTAGTCTCCTGGTATGGGAATCTTACTACAGATTGTAAGATCCTTTAGACTCCTCTGTAAAGCAGCCTTTTTACACATTTCTGCCAGGTATTGGTAAGAAAAGTGTATCATTGGCATTACTCCCGTATTATTATTTGGGAATTTTGCCTGGAAAGCTTGCTCTAATTCTTTTCCGATAAGTGGTGGTATTTTTTTGAAAAATTTCTCAGAAAGCTATGGAGAAATATACATACGACCCGATTTTGCTGCCAACACTTTGAAATCATTCATGTAGAGGAAGAGATCTTTCATATTTTCACATGATAATCGTTCTAGATCATTATAAGCTTGATCTTGTTCCTCAGTGGTTCCTTGATATGGATCTTCTAATAATAATACCCTTCTTATTTGAGATATGACATTTTGGGTATCATCAGTAATTGCGATTAACTGCTCATATTCTGTTGCAAATTCAGTCCTCCACTGAATCCATATCTTCTTTTCTATCTCACCCAATAAATTTTCGATGTATCTCACTTTTGCTTTATTATCATAAAATTTTTTCTCACTTAAAAGGTTTAAGGTGATAGATTCCCAACGGAATATTGTATCATGGTATAGGCCAATATCTTCTGGTAATACCAACATGGCTCCTTGTGTTTGACTTGCAGTTGGTAAATTCCATTGCTCATTTTGGTGTCTACCGATTCCACCGGGAAAACCCCTTGGCCTTATCCCTTGGAATTGGGATGAGGATGGTCCTGCGTCTGTCCTCAGTCTTCCAGGTGGGTAGGTTATTGGACCCATTATTGGTTCAGGAGGTGGTCTATAGTTTGAGGTGACATTTGAAAAAGCATTTTCTTGTATTGGTATTTCTTCTAGGAATTGTTTTAGTTTTGGATATTCTAATTCCATCACGAGGGCTGTTTCATGGCTTTCAATATTTGTTTGGGCCGTAGTTGAGGTATTGGTTTTATATTGCGTTTCGATTTCGGCTGTAGTTGAGGTTTTGGTTTCAGACTCGAATACCCCACCACCTTTCGCAAAAGGATTGATCCAATCCTCTTCATCTTCATAATTAGTATCCCATACGGGGCCATCATTTTGTATAACAGCAGGTTGTGCCATTATTTGTAAAGTTTCCCAGAAAATTTTAGTATCATCTTCTGGTTCTTCATCATCTTCTACCCATAACATTAATGTTGTTTCTTCATCAGATAGTTGTTCCTTATCATTAGGACCGACGGAAGGGCCTTGGGGAGTTGGAGTAGCCGCATAATTTTTGAATCTAAGCAGTATAGAATCATCAGTTCTAGTCTGTGATACTGCTTCTTGAGGGTGTTGTATTTCTGGTTGTTGTGAGGGCCTGATAATCCACTGTCTTCTTCGTAATTCAGTGGTTGTGTATCTTTGGCCTGGAATAGCCTGAACACCTCTACTTGCTAGGTAATCAGATACATTTGAGACATTATATCTGAATCCTGTGTAGCTCGTGTTTGAGAGTCTGCCATTTAATGACCTTGTTAATAGCAGATTGCTCTCACCTGCCTGCCAGGTATCATACTCATGTGTTTGAATCACCAGTTGGATATGATTAAAGAAATCTCTGATTGATAACATTATGTTTGGGGCTATGTAGGCAAGTTGTGTATCATGAGTGAGATCTATTTCCATGGTGCCAATAATAGATCTGTCATCTGACCATCGTGTGTCTCTGAATACTACTAGAGCATTTACTCCAGCAGCTCTTCTATGTAATGTGAAGAGTCTGATCATGATCAGGCCTATATGCAGATGTTGTAGGCCTGATCGTTGTAGCTCTTCGAAACTCTGTTTGTGTAATGAATGGCAATTCGAGTTGTTGATTGCCTGTAACAGAGATTCTTTGGTCAGAGTAGTGTTGATACACTTGATGTTGTGTTCTGAACAAGCCTCCTGCTTGATACAGAATTTCAGCGGGCACTGTTTGTACACGTCTGAATTGTGAGATATTAAGTTCAGCATCTGGATTTAGTTATGATTCAAGCGTTCTTTGATATCCCCTTGGTCTCAGGTGCAATCTTCTGTTCAGCTCATGCCTTGCCCTGTGGCCCAGTCTGTAGCCACGGATTTGATCTTCTATGGTTGGGGTCTGTTCTCGAGATTGTTCATCACGATTTGATACTGATGGTCGTGATTCCATCGTAGTTTGGGTTCTTGTTTGGCTCATTTTGAAGAAGATTTATTTTTTTCCCCTTCAATTATTTTCTTTGGGTCCTTAAACACGTAAAAGGGTGTTTCCTTCTTTCTTGGTTTTTGTATGGGCTCGCCTAAGGATAGTTTTTGAAATCCTTTTTGCAAATCTGCTAAGGATTTTGAGATATCTGAGGAAGTCCCAGCGGATGATTGGTCCGCTACGACCCTTTTGATATCTCGGATTGCTTCTTTACAATCGGAGAGGTTTTCGCTTATTTTTACCAACAGTTGAATGATTGTGTTGTTTTGCTTTATAATTGCTGTGGTATTCTTCTGTGTTACTTCTGTAGGTTTAATGAAACCTACAGGGGGTTCTTCAATGGATTCTGTAGCTGCGAGAGCACTTCGGTATGGTTCGGTTTGTGAAGTAATACGCCAGTCGTTCATAAAAAAAATTAAATATTTGTAGTGTTTTTAACAATATTATATGTCCAATCTTAATTTCTAAATGACTTTTATTCAAATATTTTAGGTCAGCATTTCGGGTTCGATTATACCTTCTATGAAAATTTCTGTTTAAAATTTTATCCTTATGTTGTTTCTTTTGGGTACATTATTGGAGTCTTGAATCAATTTAAATGTAGGATGTCAAAGAATGTCATTTTCTTGGGATGTCATTTATACATTCCCGGCTTGCTGCCCTCAACTTTCACTGAATTATTTTTTAAAAAAAAATTGCAATAAGAAATGAAAGTGAGAAAAATAACTCTTCGACTTCTTTTTCCTTATATTTTTGTTAGATAGAGATTAGATTAAAATGTAAGAAGTTGGCTAATAATCATAAATTTTTTTTTATGTAGATTTGAACCAATTTTTTTTAAAGAAATACTTATGCTTCATTATTTGAAAAAAAAGTAAGCTATTTTGCAGTGAACTAATCACTAGCTAGTTGCACCTTTCATTAATTTATGTCATTTCTTTTCATTCTAAATTTCTAATGTTTTGATTTACATGATAATTAGTCAAACATAACAAGAAACGTAACAACATAAAGCAGAACTCACTAGTATAAATCTAATCTTTA
The DNA here is from genome assembly GCA_028095005.1 of Rhynchospora pubera. NCBI lineage: Eukaryota > Viridiplantae > Streptophyta > Magnoliopsida > Poales > Cyperaceae > Rhynchospora > Rhynchospora pubera. The sequence continues at coordinate 326,680,325 of CM051460.1, forward strand.
TTTGCCAAACGTGAACCTTTGCTTTATATATTAATTAATAGTCTAATTGATTAATTCGTCCAAAAGATGTTGCATACCTGGAAATCTGGAATGCAGTATAGACAGAAGAGTGATAGTGTGAACATTACCAAGTAGTAATCAAATCAAAGACTTGTTAGGGTGCCTTTACATTAAACAATTTCACAAGGACGATTGAGAAAGAAAACCAATAAATAAATAAAAATAAAGCATTAGAGTACAAAAAGGCTCCTAAAAGGCACCGACCCTCTTGCTCTTGGGCTCTTAGCCAAGGCAACATCAAAAAAGCAAAGCTTTTCACTTTTCAGTCTGCTTATTCCTTACATTTTGAAACAAAATTATAATAATCCAACTTTGCGATCCAAATTCCTCCTAGCTGTTGTAGTGAGATGGCGCAAGTAAGTCTATAATCCAACTATCTTATTGTTTTTCATTATTTTTTTTTTTGTTTTTGTTTGGATTTCTTGTGTATGAATCTTATACTGCTTGATCCTAATCTTTTAATGGAAATATTGTTAAACAGCAAAAAGTAGTTCTCAAAGTTCTATCCATGAGCGATGAAAAGACAAAGAAGAAAGCCATAGAGGCAGTAGCTGAGATTTATGGTAAATTTCTCCTATATTGTTTTCATTAGTGCTGTTTATTTAAAAAGTGTGGTGTCATTCTTTTATATTTAAGATGTCTCAGGAAGTATTATAACCCTTCTTTTTGCATTAAGTATCAGCACTTTCTTGTTCTATTTCGTTCCAATTCAAAAATTTAATCCCTTGAAAGCCTACTTTCTTTTTAAAAAGAAAGAAAGAATGCTGATTCTCTTTCCCAGAAACGGAAGTTTATTACCATCCTCTCTAATTTAAATGTAGTATAGAAAAGGAAAATATTGGGTGAGGCACCATCAATATTAGAGTGTTTAATAATCAATTGGAGTATTTCTAGGAATTACTTTTTTTTTTTTTTTGAGGGTCTGGGAATTTAAATTTTAACATAATAAAATCCCAATTTAAGATCATTGTTAAGATTCAGTTAAGTAACCTGCTTGTGGCTTTGTTTGTTTTCCCAATTCTGTCTCGAGTCATTTATCTTATTAGTAAGGACTGAGATAGTGCTATTAACATTGTGGACAATGAGTCATGCTCGTCATTCGCACTGAAATCGTCGCAGCGTGAGTCTCAAACTTTGGTTTATAGGGAGATTTCTGAGATGAACACTAACACGAAATTTAATGCAAATTAAGGGGCAGATCTGGGCTAGAACGCCTAGCGCGGGAGAGGATTTTTTTTTTTTTTTAAGATAAATTGGGGTTCAAGCCTCCAACTTATGTTTAAATTAAATGTCTATGAAAGACCCTGGCCGGATTTGGAACCTACGACCTTTCACTTAAGATGCATTGCTCTTTGTCACCAGACCAAGAGTTGGTTCTTAGCGCAGGAGAGGATTTGCTTGGTTGACACATGGGTTTGAAAAAGGGCAAAGAACAAACTTACCTCAAAATATAAGTGAGGTTGTGTTTTATTATATTTTAGATTTTAGCAATTCTTTAAAGTGGTTAGGCAGGACAAATCCTCTTGAATCTAACTTTTAGCAAGTAAAGTCGACATCCACACTCCCAGAAATACAAAATTTGATTTTCAAATAGCAGTTAAGTTGAAGATATCTAATTACACGTAAGAAAACTTAATGCAGGGCTGTTGAGGGGCCATTGAGGGTGACAGGCAAAGCATCAATCTACTGAAAAATTAGGACCTTGAAATTAAATGCAAGGAATTTGGATCCTCTGTGCCTGGCGCAGTGAAATTAATTCTTACTTGGATCCTCTCACATGCAGGCTCAATTCCTTTACTAATGTCTAGGCCTTAAATTTTGCTATTTTTAATTGCTGGTCTCATTGTAAGAGAGTACCAATCAATATTTAAAGAGGGCCCTTCTTCTGCTGTTCCAAGCACAGAGGATCTAAACTTTCAAAACATTGTTTAGTTTGTAAGTGTAAATGATTGCGAATAATGAAATATATGAAGTATAAACATACTAATGCTTCTTCATGTAAGAAAGCAATTATTGCTTTTGAGAGAGAGAGAGGGCCAAGATGATCCTATAACTGTAGATGTTTGTTGCACCAAACACTTAACCAGATAACCATTCATACCAAACATGCATGAAAGAAACAAAGGAAAAACTCTTGGGGTTTGAACTTAATAATAATACAGAAGATCACCTGAATTTTACATATTCTTTTTGTGATGGTAGTGTTGTCCAGTTTAACTCAATTTTCTTTGGTTTTAATTTTCAGAAACAGTTTAAATCCCTGCATGTGAACAATGACACTTTCATTTATCTTCCTGTTCATATTCTGACATATATAAGAACTTGTGTTTGATGTTAAAGAAATAACATATTAATAATTTATTTCTCATTCTTCAGGTGTAGATTCAATAGCTGCTGATTTGAACGAACAAAAGTTGATTGTGGTAGGACACATGGATACAGTGGCAATTGCGAAGAAGCTTAAGAAAGTCGGCAAGATCGACATAGTATCAGTTGGCCCAGCCAAAGAGGAGAAAAAAGAAGAGAAGAAAGAGGAAAAGAAAGAGGAGAAGAAGGAAGAAAAGAAGGAAGAAAAGAAAGAGGAGAAGCAAGAGGAGAAAAAAGAAGAGAAAAAGGAAGAAAAGAAATAATTGAAATATTGTACAAGATGCTTTGAAGGCAAGTCTGAATAATTGTAATGCTTTAGTCTATGAATATTAAAGACGTATGCAAGAGTCTATTTCTTTCCCACATTTTTCTCCCAATTGTACTTATGCATTGCAACTTATTATTATATTCCAAACGATAAATGCAGACCAGACCTGTGACCTTGTACAGGATTGGTGTTTTGAAATTTCTTGCTTGATCTTGTGCGCACTAATTCCTAAATTTTATAAGTTTTAGGCTAGCAATACCTGTCCATGATGTACAACAGGATCAATAGTTCAAACTTGTAAATAAAAATTTGAAATTTTGATTTTTGAATTATCAACGTTACAATCCAATGCCCGCACTAAACTTTAACAAAGAAAATTTGAAAAAGGTTGATTGGCAGCTGTGAGGTTCACAGCTTGTGACAGAAGATTTGATAACTTGATAAGTATGAAGTCTGAACTCTGAAGCATAGACTGATAGACCCAAATAACCTATACAACAAGGGGCGAGTATCCTCTCGATTGTTGAATACAACCATCCAGTGGACGTCTTTTGATCCGAGCCGTTCGATTTAATCTTAACGGTTATGTTTTTTCGGACCTATCAATCTTGGTATCATGCACGTGGCATCTATAGCCGTTGAGATTAAATCAGACGGCTGAGATCGAAAACCATCCATGGATAACCATCTAGAGGATGCAGTTCCATACAACAAGGCCTTAATTCTCTATATAATTTTAAAAGACTGTTATTATAGCCCATGAATCTGAAATTAGGGCCTTCTTTTACTGGATCGGGCCGTATTTAACCGTTATCACTTGTCCGTAGAACATTTTTCAATTCAATGCGCCACCTCTTCCGTATAATAAGTTCATCTCCCTCCATTTTGAATTCCAGACGCCACACTCCACTTCTCTCTCTCTTTCGGGTACTAGCTTCAATCGGAGAAGACGAACAAACAGCTATCGAATCGGAGAATGCGAACTCGATTTCTAAGCACCGATTATTTCTTCTCCAAATCCGAGAACCAAACCCTAGCGAGTTCTCTCTTTGCTCCGCTTTATCTTCCTGCTCCCGATCTAGTCGATCCATGTCCTGAGCGAGGTTTTGATATCTCGAGCTTCGTTTCCTGCAATGAAGTTCGACTTGAATCAAGCTTCGGTGGATTTCCGATCAATAAGGCCGTCGCTGATCTCTTTTCTGACTTAGTTCCTCAATTTTGCCAAGTTGAAGAAGTAGACCGGATTGATCTCTCGGCGAAGGTAGATGTATCACTAAATATTCGATTATTTGCCAATTAACATACTTTGGTTCGGACTTCCTGCTATTATCATTTCATTATCTGAAGGATTCTGTTTCATTTAGGAATTAGCGGACTTCCTTTTTGGTGAGAGCAAGGATGCTGGATTTAGAGCAAACCGTTCCCAATTTAAAATTCCAGATGTAAGTATAATTATTAGTCTTAAATCAGTAATTATTAGGAAGGAAGCTGTTACTATGTAAATGTTGATGCATGTTTCCTCGTATACATTTTAGGAGACGCAATTTGAGAAGAAGCTTCATTTTGAAATTCTGGAGTTGGATACACCTCAGGTAATCTGATTTCCACTCGAAACACATTTTTCCTTTCCAGGAAACATAATCGATTGAAACATAATTAACATTTCTTGTTAGATTTGATTTGGTGTTGATAATTTATTAGAGTAAGGTCGTCAGATTCTGCAAAGAGGAGGATTGTGTGGAGCTGTGTTTTGGACTTTCCGAAATTAAAATCCCCTTGGTAAGCCCTTCAGTCCTCAGAGTTGCTGTTAGATTGAACTGTAGCCTTATTTTATTTGAATCCAATTGGATTTTATTGGTTTTTTAAATATTACATCTGTTAGTGAATGAAGTCATATTAGTAATTTTCTATGTTTTGGTTAGCTAGATTTCTTGAGTAAATTTGACTTTTGCAACATATATGAAGGCAGGCATGTCTGCAGGTAAGTCAGGTGCATTGTTTTTTGCATGATGATAATTCTTGAAGCAATTAAGGTATATATCTTATGATTTATCACACGGCCTAAGTCATCCTAGTTGATTACCAGAAATTTAGAATGCTAATTTATTCATTATGGTTTTATGGACCAGATTATGAATAGACCTGTCATCTATATTTACTTTTCTTTAGTTGTAAGCAGAATCTAGATTTCATTTTGGTTATTTCTCTCTACTTCATGTGTTCAGCAACTTGCATCAGTCATCAATAACACTATATATATTTATTCTAACTGATTATAGGATAAGGTTGAGCTGGATATTGAAATAACAATACCCTACCAAGAAGAGCTATTGGAATCCATATATGAAGTCAAAAAGGTCCCTTTTGAGTTTGATCATGTCGACTCTTATTCCAAGAAGGACACGTCCTGTGCAGTGGGACTTAATTCCATGCCCAAAGTGCCTCAATTCGAGCTCAAAGATTTTGATTGGGATCAGGAATACGAAAAACTAGTTACCAAAACTGACACCTTTAATTCACTCCTCCCAGTTATGGAACTGTGTAGTGGCGACCACAAGCAGGAGCCATCCCTGAATTTGAAAGAGCTATTACCATCTCCCAATTTTGATATTTTATCCTATATCTCAAAACAACCTGAAATTGAACCTGACGATGAGGCACCCAGGCTTCTGCCTCTCAATTCTGTGTTAGAAATGGATCTTATAAGCCTCAATGATAAAATCCTTGTTGACAAGACATCTGCTGTTTATGTGCTCAACCATGATGGTACCCACTCAGATTTTCCTTGTGTAGTTCTTTTGCCAAAAGTGGAAATGATGGATTTAATTACTAACGACAATTCCAGAATCTTTTCTGATTTGCGACCAACAGAATTAGATACAAGTGAAGAGTTGCTCAGAGATGACATGGATCAGGCAAAAAAAATTTATGAATCCATAGTTAGCTCTGAGCTGGCTTTGGTGGATGACACCTTCAAATCATTGCCTACACCTGTTCTTTCAGATGAAAAAATATACAAGCCATGCAGCAAAATTTTACAAGAACTGCTTTGTGCCATGGATCCCCACTCTTTTTCGGCTTCTGATGGGATATACTTGGATTGGCACCTGTTGATACAAGGGACCTGTGAGCGTGATATCTGTTCTAGATATAAAATTATGGTTGAAGATGTAAATGCTAGTACTCTAACAGCTGAGCAGGAAATTTTGTCAGAAAAAGGGCATGTGGTTGATATAATTGCTTTATTGGAGGTATCCCATGAAAAATTGAGCATTGAGAATCACAAGGAGGTGCTCAGTGAGCCTCACTTTGGTGTCTTTAAGGCCGAAAAGCATGTTTCATCGACCAAAGAAATAAAAGCACAAGTGCAGAAAGAAGAATATAATGGTAACAAAAGGAAGAAAGAGAAACCAGTTGCCAGTTCTGCGAAGGCCTCCATGTTATTTGAATCTATGTCTCAAAATAGTGATCTAAAGTTCTTCTTAGGTGCGAGAAGAGATGTAGCAAGAGAAGGTATTGCTGTTGGTGATTCAAGAAATGGGAGTTGTATTTCAATGGAACCAACAAAAGCAGCTGATGTGGTGATAGAACCAACACAGCCATTTGCTATGCCAAAGGAACCAACTAAGGCACCAGATGTGCTGGTAGAAGCAACACAGCCATTTTCTGTGCCAAATTATCTAACTAAAGCTGCTGATGTTCTGGTAGAACCAATACAGCCATTTACTGTGACAAAGTATCCAACTAAAGCAGCTGATGTGCTGATAGAACGTACACAGCCATTTACAATGCCAAAGGAGCCAACAATACCTATTACCTTGAAAGAGACATCAGTAAGTGTCCTCCTCCCCCACCCCGCCCCCCCTCCCACACACACACACACCAAAAAAAAAGTTACTCATTAACTATATCACACTTTTCTTGAACAATTCTAGTTATTTATTTATTTATTTATTGTTTGTACACATGCCTGCCATTAATACTTGTGATATTTCCTGATGAAGGTCAAAGATCTACTACAAGATTCAAACAATTTCCTCCCCACAAAAGAAAAAGGCATCTCCACATCTTCTGAACCTTCTAATGACAAAGTGGCCTTAAACCTTCCTTTCATATGCTCCAGAACTCTGGGTCCCACCAAGACCCCTCTCTCTGGTGTGGTGGTTGTTGTGAACACCCAGTGTTTGAACAAGCCCATGCTTGTGTCTCGAAGGAGTTCTTATCAGAAGATCCTAGCCTTGGAGAAAGAAGGTGCACATGTTGTGGAAAGAGATATCAATCTGCCTCTGGATCTGGCGTTCTCAGCTGGAGTCTGTCTTGTGTGGTATGAGACTGGTGCATTTGGGAACTTGAGCACAAACTTGACAGATGGAGCTTCTTGCATACAGATGTTCATGGAGAATATTGCGACTAGTGTTCTGATGTCCCTTAGTTATTCTTTCAACAGCTGTGTCATGGTATAAAGAGAAAAAAAATTAAAAAAATAAAACTTTATATAAGTATCTGCTTGTTCTTGATGTTTTAGTTTCATCAGCATATACTTCTTTAAGGCGGTGAAACCAGATTTAGCTGTCTTTTCAACAATCAGTTTACATCTTTTGGGGAGTTTTACGTTTATGTGGGTTTCTAGTAGGTACTGTCCTCATAAAGGTCTTGTTGCTTTTATTTTTTATTCATTTTTTTTTTGTGCTTCGTTAGAAAGAAAAATCATTCTACCAGGGTTGATTCCTTCAGGAACACAATTACTCTCATAAAATTGAATTTCTTCTGGCTTGAACATCAGTGTATCTTTATTTTTTTTTAAATAATCATTTAATTTGGTCTTTTCTTTTTCAGATATTTGAGGGAGAAGGTAACCTCCTTGCTGCAGTAATGGACCAATCTGACACTCTATACTCAGCTGCTGCCAACCTGGACATGAACCTACAACTCCTCTGCTCCTACAACCCTGAATCAACTGATGACATCATCTTGTCGTGCATCACCAGATTCACGGGTCCAACCCGAGGTCTTTACCCAGGCATGCCTGAATCTGAAACTCTCGCTGAATCTTTCTTGACAAAATTCCCATCCATTAACCCATTCTCAGCCCATGCTATTCTTTCAACGGGTGGCACCCTAATTGATTTCCTTGAGTGGTCCAACGAGCGTAGAATCCAAGCTGTTGGTAAATACTTGGTGCCAGATGAGAGTATTGCTTTGTTCAGTGCTCTGTGCAAATATGGTGAGACTGGGGAATCAAAGTCTGTCATGACAGATTGCTCCTCAGTTGATTCAGATATTAATAGTTCATTGTTGCAATCCCCACTTAAAAGGCAACGGTTTGCAAATGAAACTTTTGATGTACCCATGGATGGTACATTCTTTTCTAAGCCACTAGAGCAATTTCAAGGGGATTTCATGGAACTCCCTCGTGTTGAGGATCAACCAAAGAAGAGTATAAGCTCGATTATTGATCAATTTGTGGGTAGAAAGAAGGGGATTATCTCTTCTGTACCTAGTAACTTTGATGAGGATGACATTGGCCAGGATCAGCTGCTGGATCTGGGTTTCAATGAAAATATGGCGCATTCTAGGGATTTGTTTGCTCAGGAGCAAGCATTTATGTCAGAAATATCGAGCTTTTCACTCAGGTCTGAGTCGAGAAGTAAGCTGCCTGGAAGAAGCTCACTTCCTGAAAAAGGACCTGAGTTTGGCAGTTACAGATTTCGTACATTTCCAACCTCAGCTGAGATGGAAGACGAAACTACGAGTAACTGGGTTCACCAGAAAATAAAATGTATGCCAGATCTCACCGGCTCAGTTGGTGTTCAGAGAGATGTGTTACGGTCAGATGATCAAGAAACCAAATACCCAGGAACTAGTTCAAAACAGGGTCTGGGATGGAAATTTCAGTTTTTGGGTGGAGGAGGTGGTGAGAAGAGAAGTTCAAGTTCTAGTAATAGTTCAAGCAAGCAGTCGCATTGTCATACTCGAAGCCCTTCTATTATTGATAGTTTTAGGTACCAAGGTAGTAAGGTAGCTACTAAAAAAATTGACAAATACCCGTACCGCCGAGGAGGTAAGGATGCAATAAATCCACTGAGGCAAAAGTGGAAGGATTCCAAGTTGCAACAAACTCCAATTCCAATTAGTGAGAAAAGAAAGACCTCTGCACCACTAAACCCTTCTTGGACTCCTGTTGACAAAAGAGCAAGACAGGTAATTAACTAGACCTTGTCCACATAACTAGTCTGATTAATTTGTTTGATTTAACTCAACTCGTATGCTTTTTTATAAAATCTTACAGTAGTTATTGTGCAGAATCTTTCATTTACTAGATATGGTAAAGAGAGGCAAAGCAAGCTGGTGTGGAGAAAGAAAGATAGCCCGTGTATTAGCACTAGTCTTGGGAAAAGACCCAGAGGGGAAGGTCATTTTAGCAACCTTTAAAGTGCAATAGTGCATATTTGGTATTCTTTCCTCAAATGTTGTCAGCCCATGTTAGGTTGTAAATTGCAAAAGAAATGATTGTGAATTCGTAATTGTCATAGTTAAGTTTCTTCATTCTTTTTTGTGGAAAGTTATCTACAGAAATTATAGTTACCCCATCAAGGAAACAATGCTCCTATTTTTTTAGGGTCAGGTGGCAATCACTACGCCGCCGACAAAGATTTCATTAAAAAATTGGTATTTACAAGAAAAAAAAAACAAAAAAAGTACCAACAATGGTCCTTCTAGGTCTGAAGAAAGGCTGAATAACCTGACACGTGTAATTTGATTGAACTAATTAGGTTCCTATAAAAAATCTTGAGATACAGAATTGCCGTTGTAGACCTTTTTTTTTAGACAATAACTCGGTACCGGTTTGAAGGGGCCATCGTAGACTTCTTCTCAGGAATTGTTGCACGTATCTCATGACCTTTCTGTCATAAAGTCTCACTGAATAAATCCTCTTTTTTATTGAGAATCGAATAAATCTTCTTTATTTAGTTATCAGCTTGCAAATGTTTGTATGACTCTTTAATAAAGACGTATGCATGTGGCTTAGTAGCTAAGTGGTAAGAGCACTAAGCTGACCTCCAAGAGGTCAAGGGTTCAAGTTTCGCATGCATCTTTAATTTCAGAAAAAGTTAGATGACAAAAACCTCCCTCTTTCTTCAAAAAAAAAATAATAGGCTCCGTTTGGATAGATGTGGGAAGAAAGGAAGAAGGAAAGAAGTATTGGAAAGTGTGTAACTTTGTGAAGAATTTGAATTGTTTATAATAAATTTGGACATTCTTCCTTCTTCCTTCTTCCAACCCCATCCAAACAAGACCATAAAGACGTATCCGGATTATTGTGAAGTCATCTGAATTACAAAACTTTTATTTGTCTATTTCTGATATTTATAGAAACATTATTCTATTTTTTTCTTCAACAAAAAAAAGAGAAATACTGTTCATTTAAAAAAATCTAGAATAGATGAAAATGAGCTTAGCTGTTTCACTGGAGTGTGAAAATGGCAGCCTTATCCACAATCAATCAATTAAGTGTTTTTAACTATTTGTCGTAAGCTCTCGAAGTCATGGAGATCTCTGTCGACTCTTTAACGCCTTCATGGCCAACAAGGCTACAATCTATCCACAATTCCACATTACTGTTTTTTTTTTTTTCTTTTATTTGTTAATTTTTGATAAATATCCACGTTATGGTTTGTTGGGCACCTACCTCACAGCTTTAACCATGTCGCATTTCAGTCGATATATCATATAACTAATGGCCCCAGAGTCTTCTAGCCTAATAGCGATATTGGAACACATCACGATCAGTGAGACAGTTGCGGTAAAGAAAAAGTACACGCGCTTTATGTTAAAGCCTTTCCTTCTTTTATCTTGTTTCGGCAATTTTAAGAGAACGTCACCCAAATTATTAATATAGAATTATAGACCACTGTTCATATTAATTTGTTATTTGTGAGGATCTGAAGGAAAATTAATATCTGTCAAGTTCCCGTCCACATGCATTTTCCAAATAAATAATTAATTTAGAAACCATCTTCCAACTTTTTTTTTAATATAATTTTGAACTGGTCCCCATCATGGATCTGACCTATGGGCCTAGTGCTTTTAATTGACCTTACTGAATTTCTAACTACGAGTTTAGATCTCTCTTTTTTTTCTTTAATATCGACGATTGGTCCGATGCGTATTTCTAGGGTTATCAACAATCAGATTCGGGTTGCATCTTTTTTTTTCAAATTTTAAATTTTTATACTGGCATATTTAAAAGAATAAAATTATCATATCAGTAAGACGTTGGTAAAAAAAAATAATTTTTACTATTTTACAGTGACATAAAAATAATTTATCTTTTAGTGACGGTATTTTCTAAATTTCAGAAAATTTATTGCAGTGGAAAAAATCTAACCCTTTATTATATCAATATCACGTTATAATAAATAAATAAATATATGAATCCGGATGAAGCTTCAGATTGGATAATATTTAATAAAGAGTACAACATCAAACGTATCTCGAATCAAGATACAAATTATGCTTTGAAAAAGTTAATCAAAATATACAAAAATACAATATATACATAATAATAATGCAATAAATATGTCACTATTTGATATTATAATTTGCACTGTAAGTTTCCTGATCAACAACCAACACAAGGATCTTCTTATCGGATTATGTAATTAGCGGTATTGGCTCGAGAGTAGATCCGCGTCCCAATAATAATGTCTTTATCGACCGAATTTTTTATTAAGAACAAATATTATAAAATAAACGGTTTTAGTAAATCGAGAAACTTTTTAATATTCATAGTAAAGTTGGGACTCCAGAGGGAGGAGACGTTGGTATTGGCGTCTCCTTTTTTCTATTTTTTAAGTCGAATTTCAACATATTTTCTTGCTGTTTTGTATAATTTGTGTAAATCAAACGGTTTGTCGGAAAATTTTGAAATTTGAGTACATGAAAGTAGGTATGGCAGTGAGCGTTGGAAAACTTTTTAGATTTTTTTGAGTCTTCTTTGACTGTTTTCTAGCGCCATACATTTGGTACCATGCACAGTTTTTATCGTTAGAAGATGGTTTTCTTGCTGTTTTGTATAATTTGTGTAGATCAAACGGTTTGTCGGAAAATTTTGAAATTTTAGGACATGAAAGTAGGTATGGCAGTGAGCGTTGGAAATCTTTTTTAGATTTTTTTTAGTCTTTTTTTATTGTTTTCTAACGCCATACATTTGTTATGTAATTCAAATTCTAGCGCCATACATTTGTTATGTAACTCAAATTCGAACGACAATAATACAAATAATAAAAGTAAACTAAGTAAACTAACATCACAAAACTAACAGCGGTACATGATAATAAAAATACAAATCCTATTGAAATCTTGCAACATATAAAAAAGGATCAAATGGAGGATGACACCCCATAGTCATCAATAGTGAGGTCTAAATCGGGGTCAAACGGAGGATCCAAATCGTATGGTGATGGCACCCCATAGTCATATGGTGATGGCATCCCATAGTCATCAATGGTGAGGTCTAAATCGGGGTCAAAACGTCGCCGACCACCTGCGCGTCAAACTCCTGAGTGGCATCATACTGGAAAGAAGGTGGTGGTACCTCTTGTGTGTCAATAGGATCTGAAGTTTGGCCCTCACCTGTACAAACAAAAATAACATTTTCAACAAAAAGTACAAGTACAACTTAAAAGCGATGATTTAAACATTTAAACTTGAAGTAATGATATGCACGTGAAACAAGAATGTCCAAACCATTGATGATGTGAATAAACAAACTCCAGTTAGGATTGTCCGAAAAATCCTCCGATTCCATCTAGTTCAACACTTTCTCATTTGGGGTGAAGGGACCAGGAATATTAGGATCAATTTCCTCCGGAGGTGTCATTGGTATGTCATCGACGGGCGGAAGATTGTGCCTATTTAACACCTCTTGCAGCATGGCTGGCTTGTTTGCATCAAGCAACTCCCCTCTACAGTGAAGCAACAACGCCTTTCCATATCGTCTTTACCCTTTAACAGTGGCCATTCGTGCCCCCGTGTACACATTTTGTAAGGCTCGCGCGATCTAATGTAACCCAAACACGTCTGGAGGGTCTGTCCATCTGACCTTTTTACCATTTTTGCAGGTAAAACATTAATGACTTTATATAACCGTAAGTACTAATGACTCAAATGGTTACAATTTATTATATTTTCTTAAATACTGTAGGATTTGACTACCCAACATGAAATTAGATCGTGCTGGCCTTACAAAATGCGTACACGGGGGCACGAATGGCCACTGTTAAAGGGTATAGACGATATGGAAAGGCGTTGTTGCTTAACTGTAGAGGGGAGTTGCTTGATGCAAACCAGTCAACCATATTGCAAGAGGTGTTAAATAGGCACAATCTTCTGCCCGTCGATGACATACCAGTGACTCCTCCAGAAGAAATTGATCCTAATATTCCTGGTCCCTTTCACCCCAAATGAGGAAGTGTTGAACTAGATGGAGTGTAGTGTATTGTAGTTGTTGTGTTGGTTTGAAAATGACTTCACTGCAGCTCAATTATAGTAGAAAAAGTATGGAAAACGCCAAAAAAAATAAAATAACAGGAGTAATGGCGTCTCCTGTGAGGGGGAAACGCCAGTACCAATGGCGTCCTCTGGCGTCCCAACATTATTACTAATATTAAATATTATCTCGATTTACTAAAAACGTTTATTATTTTATAATATTTATTATTAATAAAAAATAAGGGCTTTATCGACAAATATCACTTCGTCTTTTATAATTTTATTATTACTCAACTCCCAAGTTCTCGCTAAACTTGTCAGATCCACTTCAATATTTTACTAATCCAACCTAATCCGATTCCTATCTCTTCCTCCAAGGAAAGTCCGAGAGTAAAAAAAAAGACAATAGAGAGAGATACAGAGAAGCGGAGGAGAAGAGAGACGCCATGGGTGGACCAGGATTAGGCGTAAAGGCAGCTCCGTTCACATACGTCGCGCACGTCCTCGCTGTGGCTGCGGCTGTGTTGGTTCTCGTGTGGTGCATACACTTCCGCGGTGGCCTCGCCTTTGAGTCCGCCAACAAGAATCTCATCTTCAATGTACAGTAACCCTCTTCTCTCTCTCTCATATCATAACTTTTTGTTAATTTTGGGATAACATTATTAATGGTTGATTTGTTTGCTAAAAACTAAAAAGTAAGTATTTTTCCTGTTATGGGTGAAAGCTATACTGAGAATTATCAGAACAGATATATGGTAGCACCATGAATCTTTATTTATTATTTTTTTTTGTAGAAGTTTTTACATATGTTTGTGCATTTCTGTTTCTGGTGTGATTAGTCTTCCATCGAGTTATTATTATTATTGTTATTATATAATTATTTTTTTTTGTGGCCTGTTCTCTATCAACCAAACTGTTCAGTCTAAGTTTCTTCAAGTTATTTAGTTAATTAAACCCAGTTAAGAGGAACAGAAGTTTTAATTGTACCTACACCGTTCCAATTTTAAACTGGAATTGGGTATCTTGATTTCCTATGCAGCGCAATTTTGTTTTACCATATGTCAGCTGCCATAGAAAATCCTTTTTTCCCAAGTTCCAGAAACCCATCCAAGTAGTTGAGATTAGTTCCCATAAAATATTGTTGCTTAATATGTTCTTATCATGGATGGTGATTGATATTGAAATATTCAATAGAAATGGGAGAGAAAATCTACAATATGATTGCTTTTGCTATTTTCTGTCAAAGTGCAGTATATTTTTATATTATGTACAGTTTGAAAGAGACAAGGCAATAACTTCTCTGTTCAGGTTTTTATTAAAGACATGCTCTCTGCTGGTACTAACAAATAGTTGATTAAATTAAGTTTAAAAATGTTATCAGTTTTTAATTGCTCTTCCAAATTATCTTTTGAAAACAGCAGGTTTAAAGCCCTGCTCCTTCAAATTTTATTATCAATTAAAGGTACAAAGTCATATCTGTGGCTGTGGTACCAATGATCAAGAGATGCGACCTTCTAGCACAAACTAAGAGAGCATAAAAAAAGAAAGCACACCTGAAAATCAAAGTACAATCATTAATCCTTGAACAAAGATATTTCAAATAAATTCTATGCTATAATTAATCTGTCAATCATTTCAAATATACTTAAAAATCCCTTATACTTTGGCCCTGTACTGCTATTTCCTCTTTGCAGATATCTGTTTTCTCTTTTGAAAGAAAGAAATGGGCAAGGGGATCCAACTCAAATGAATTGCTAGAATTTTCTTTTTATTAATTGTTCTATTATATGAGAATCTGAAATTGTTAAAGTTCATGGAAAAAATGAGGTGTTACAGGCAATGGCTTTCTCTTGCTGCCAGTTTTCAGGATATTGTTAGTGCATTAGCAAAAACAAAAGAAAAGGACAATAATGTTGGTGTTACACAAAGAAAGAAAATTTTCTTTTCTTCTCAAGAGTTTTCCTAACAGTTGGTCCGAATATTATTTTTGCAGCTACATCCTGTCCTCATGCTTATTGGCTTCATAATCGTTGGCAGCGAAGGTTCATATCATTGATCATTCAAATTTCAGTTTCCTTGTCACCAACTCTTGCCTTGTTTGTTTAATTTTATTTTATATTGATGCAGCTATAATGGCATACAAAGTATTACCTTGGAGCCATGATGTGAATAAAGCGATCCATTTGGTCCTCCACGGAATTGCAATAGTGTTGGGAATATTTGGAATTTACTGCGCATTTAAGAATCACAATGAGAGTGGAATTGCAAATCTATACAGCCTTCACTCCTGGCTTGGAATTAGCACTATTTCCTTGTATACTATTCAGGTAAAATAAATTGCTTTAAATACATTTTGCTATTCAGCTTCCCGACAAAAATTTCAAAATGTGCTTATTTTCGAAAGAGGTAATTGCAAAAAATCAAGAGTCCGATTATTTAAATGGTATAGTTCCAAAGGTGCCTCATTTTTTTGTGCCAATCAAATCAATACAAACCGCAGAGCCTGCTAATTTAATGCTTGCTGATGCATAACTTCAGAATCAAATTTATCAATTGGGGAGAATATTGACAATTCTATTCGTTGTACAAACACACTGCTGCATGAATCTTACTCATTGGCACATGTTGATCATTTCTTTTGGCTGTCTTTCTTTTTCTGTTAAAATATACAATAAAAAGACAAATGATGTCAATATATTCACATTTCTAATTTCTTTTGTTTAATGCAGTGGATATTTAGTTTCGTCACCTTTTTTGTCCCTGGTGCGGCCCCGAACTTCAAGCGGGGTGCTCTCCCGTGGCATGTACTTTTTGGTCTTTTCGTGTATATACTAGCTCTTGCAACAGCTCAACTGGGTTTTCTTGAGAAACTCACTTTCCTAGAAAGCTCAGGACTAGATAAATACGGCAGCGAGGCTTTCTTGGTAAATTTCACTGCTCTGATTGTTGTCCTTTTTGGTGCGTCTGTTGTGGTTGCTGCTGTTGCACCAGCACAAATTGAAGAGACTCCAGGTTACTCTCCTTTGCCTGATAATTAGGTAATTGAATGGGCTCACAAAAATAGAATTGTATATTGTGAATAAATGCTTGTATTTCGATAATTGTGGATATTAAATCGAACTGCCACTGCGGATACTTAAACCTTGTCAGAATTTGTATACCAGCAATTTTAGATTTAGCATGCAAATAAAAAGGAATGAGATGTGATGACTGAATATTATGAGTTGTATCCAGTATACTTTTTATTTGGAAACTGATGTCTAAAAAGCTCAATTTACAGAACATGATAAATATGTTCAATTTTCTAATCTTTTTTTTTTTTTTTTGGTTTCTTGACATTAAGAACTGTACTTGGCCTTATAAGACTAATTACTATGTAATTTCTTCTTAGCTACTGATGTAAAGTTATGTTTTGTTGTTCTTTTAGAATGGAAAAATATATAGTACTACAAATGATTAAGCTTATATATTTAATGGTAATTACACAGTTCATTTATTTCAAAAAATTTTTGCTTTGCATTGCACCAACCAAGTCAAAAGAACTGGCCTTCCCTTCCCCTCTGATTTCACGTCTTGTGATCCTGTTGGGCTTAACGTTGGACCCTTTGTTTTGTTTTCTTTTTACTTTGGGCTTTGTTTCCATTTTGGATGAACAACAAATTGACAAATGCGTTGGCTCGGTCCTCGTAACGTCGTTGATGACGACCCCGTCCTGATCACCAGTATCCAAGTTGCAATATTATATTTACATAATCAATTTTGCATATCTTGATATTTTTGGTAGGTGGAATGATCATAATAAGACGTGCTCGTATCAAAACGTCCTCACTAATATAATATTTAGATTTCAACGTTGTAAAAAAAATTCTCAAGGCCCGGCACGATAGTAAAATCAATATGTTGTTAGATATATTACTTTCCAATCTATGGTGAGATCTTTTTTCTCTATAGATAATTGAGGCAAAAGATTTATTGGTTCCGCCTTTATTTTTTTTATGGCACTGTTAGAAATATTGAAGTGCCTACAATGATTGCTTAGCTGTGTAGTTGAGATTATGTCGACAATCAATCATGGGAACTTACGTGGACCAGCGTAATATCTTATCAAACTATTTTTATATATTTTTCGCTTTAGGACCATTAGGTGCCACATATTCTTACCTAGTTCGTACAGCTCATTTTATTTAATTGCTTGCTATTGCCAGAACACGTTACTAGCACTTGTATTTCCTTGTTGGTCTTTAGGTTAGGATCACATTTATCTTCTCCAAATAATATTGATGACAATAAATACAAATTAAATTTAGAAAGGTTTATTGAAGACGTATCTTTTAGACTGTTACCCCTCAACAAGAGGTATCTGTTTAATTATCTCGAAAATATTGCGGCACCTACTAATTTGTCAGTATTCAGAAAAAAAAATTACAAAAAAAAAAAAGATAAAGACATAAATTGTCAGTACTTGTATTTTGAGAAACATAATTGTCAGTACCTGTATGTTACAACTTGTACTGAGATATTTTGTTGAGATAACAATTTAACCTATTTAGTCCCCAAATACGAAAGCTAAATAACTTTTCTTTCTCTCTTCCCTTCAACTTTGCTGGTTGTTTCTGAAGCTAGTGGAGTGCTTTCCAGCACTGGTAAGGTCCCTTTTAATTTTATTCTTCATCTTTCCAACAATTAATCAAAAAGAAAATTTTAATGTCTCTATTTTCATCTTCCATCATATCTTCTTTTCTACGTCCTTAGCAACAAAAAAAAATCAAAATTTAAAGAACAAATAAAACCGTCATATAATTAACTTATGAAAATATTTTTTTTTTGACGGGGAATCAAGAACTTGAAAGAATAACGTACAAAACTAATCCACAATAGTAGAGGAAGTGACATTTTTTAAAATGTCATTTTTTTATATAGTTTTCTTGCAAGTTTTTTATACCAACTAAAATAATTTTAAAATGTCATTTTTTTTAATTTGTGCATGAAGAAAGTGACATAAATCACATCTATTGCTTTTATTTGGAATTCATTTTAAATTTTGAATAGTTAAAAGTTTTAAACATACATGCAATGAAGGCAAAAAATAATAATAATAATAAATAAACCGCTTTTAGTAATTAAATTAATCTAATGTGAAAGGTTCAAGGAGATATCAATCAAATCATATTGACTAGCTATTATGATAGCCAATCAAGTTTATTGTACCAAGCTATAGATTTTGCACGGATAGCTTGTACAAATGAAATTGCTATGCTTACGTTAGAGAGATAATATTATCAAACCAAATTCCACCAAAAAAAGGAAGCAGACGAAGTGAAAGCTACGAATTTTGAAAAGGCCTAATAAAGATGCAATTGGATTTTGGACTAGGTGCAAAGCAAAAGAAACAAAAGAAAAAAATGGACCTTAGCAATTTCCATCCTTTTCCAGTTCAATTTACCGGACATAATTTAAATCATACGGGACCCACAGGACAAAGGCTTTGAGATGGAAAGTTGATGGCAGATTTTCTAAGCCGAGTGATTGTACTAACCCTTGAATCGCTAATTGCTGTATTTTTTTTTTTTTGTAATAGAGTTTCTTTTCTTTTAAATTTAAATGGACGAGAACAGTCAATGTTTATTGCGTGACTCTGGTCGTTCGTCATGTTAGAGTTATGTCCTAGAAGTCAATAATTTAATGACTTAAATATTAGTTTATGTTTTGGATGATATATTATCATCTGTTCCTAGGTTTATTATTGACAGATCATTCAGGTTGAGGATCTGAATTGTAGATCTCTGTGGATCATTCTTTAGAATGACAATAATAAATCTAAACGGTCCATAATCTTGATAATTAACAAGGAACATTAATTATCATATAAGATTAGTATGCAAGTTAAGTGATGATTAAGTTCTACAAATCATAGGTAAAGAGTTACCAACTTAATTGCATATGTATATGTTATGGAACATAGTACAGGACTTGACCCAACGAAATAAACATATGGATTGTGTTATGTGTCATTGTTTATTTCGTTATGATTTTGGTTCTAAGTTTGAGATGATTATCTTTTCCACATGAGGATAGGTTCTATAAATCTCGTCTACCGCTGATTCCCGTTAAGGGCTGCTATACGGACTTGATTTACGTTCTCTTGAATTGTGCGGGGAAAAGCTAATCATCAAGAAAACCGTATGTCCCTCATTAATTCACTTAGTGAGTGACGATATCTGTTTGGGCCCCTTGATGGAGTTGGATCGTATGCGCGCAACTAAGCGATCAACTCTAGATCAAGAAACGTATAATCTGCAAGAATGACACATTCCTATCTTGGATTATACGATGATATCGTGAGACATAAGAATCAAAATAGAGAAACATATTTATTCTCTTATGCAGGATTGAAATATTGTAGCAGTACACTATTTATGCGAATTGGGAATCATAACGTGTTGCTAGATACCACTTATGATTATTGGAATTAAATAACGATTTAATTCCATGGCCAACATAGCATAAATCCTCAAAGGGTCACACAAATAGGACATTAATCACACAGTGCATTATTTATTTATTCACAGCAGTAAGTTCTGTGGAAATATGATAAGATTGATTAATTAATTATATACCGTTGCGAACCGTTATAATTAATTAAGTCAATGGATCATATAGAAATAAATTAATGCATTAACTAATCCTAAAATAATTATTAATGAGTTAATAATTAATTTAGTTCAACACTTATCAATATAAATGGTTATATTGATTAATTGGGCCGTTATTTAAATAGCAAATATATAGCCCAATTAAAGGGCAAAGTTGACGGACCTTAATTATATGAATTAATGGTCCAAATGAAGGGGTTTAATGGCCCATAAAGGCCCATTTCGTGGCTGCCCATTATGGTGGTAGGTGGGATGGCATAGTTGTAATTATGCAAGAGGTCAATTAGGTTTTGTGCTCTATATAAGGACCACTTATGAGAGCCTCCACCTAGACTTTTCTCTCTCCTCTCTTCCTCCCATTCTAGGCCGCCACCTTCCTCCTCTCTCCTTCTTATTTGCTCATGTGTTGAGCTATTTTCTCTCCACTAAATCAAGGTTGTTGATTGATGCAAGAGAGAAAACCATAGGGATTAGGCTTGTTCTTTGGGTATGCTAGCACGTACCTTGTAGAACGTGATTAATCCTCCTTGGTGGACTCGAGGGCGGTTACGAGACGTGGTGGAGACGGTGGAGAAGGCACGCCATCGATTCCCATGTCTTGGTCGAGCCCCGCGAATACGATTTCGCGGGAGGTATCGATTTCTCCTCTTTCTCTTTGTGTCTATTGCTTAAAGTACTAGATCTCGTGTTGCTTGTGTTTTAATTGGATTAATTAAGGGTAATTAGTCACAAAATTAAAATTGGACAATTTCCTAACACGTCATTCATATTAAGTTTCAGTACTGAATAATGTCATATATAATTATGAACTTTCTGATCCATGATTAAATTTTATTGGTTTAAAAAATATCAAATTCATAATGAAGCAAACTTGAATGGGAAGGTTGAATTCGAGTAAGCTAATATCAAACAAGACCAGGTTGGATATAACCAGACAATAGCTTAATTTTTTTATCCCCATTTTTTTTGTTCATTTGAGTCTCAAATTACATGTGAGTGCATAAAATATACGAATAATGTTTCTTGCCATTTGAAAACTTTTGCAATATTTGTGATATCTCAGTTAGATAAAGCTACAACATGAAAATGGGTTTCTGTTGTTAGATTGTCTGATATATATTGACACAAAAATTAAGTTGGAGATGATTTTTTTTAATTGATATTATCATAAAATGTAAAAAAAAGACGTGTATACTATAAAGACAGATGTGATAGACGTAATCATTAATTTAGCGTGTTTACAAATAATAACACAATTTTCAGGATCCGTAAATCATATAAAATAATAAAATCATGAGTATAAAACTTACAAATTGAAGGGCAGATATCGTTTAATCGTTAGGCGGAAGCATTAGTACCGATCTTCAATAGTTTTCCTTAGACATACTGATGGTCTTCTTTAAACGTTTTTATTTCCTCAACTTAATATTCTGATTTTTCTTTAGTGGAGAAATGTGTGTAAAAATAAACACACCCTTTAGTAGAGATGGGAATGAACCATACTCTTTAGTAGAAAATTTTGAGGTATTTTTAAGACTCTAAGGCAACCACTGGGATCAAATACAATGAATCTAGTCCATCAGAATTTCCATCAAATTTTGATGCATCCTTTAGTTAATTTCATTATAAATGAATTCGTAATCATTAATTTAGCATGTTTACAAATAATAACACAATTTTCAGAATCCGTAAATCATATAAAATAACAAAATCATGAGTATAAAACTACAAATTGAAGAGCAGATATTGTTTAATCGTTAGGCGGAAGCGTTAGTACCGATCTTCAATAGTTTTCCTTAGACATAATGATGGTCTTCTTTAGACGTTTTTATTTCCTCAACTTAATATTCTGATTTTTCTTTAGTGGAAAAATGTGTGTAAAAATAAACACACCCTTTAGTAGAGATGGGAATGAATCATACTCTTTAATAGAAAATTTTGATGTATTTATAAAACTCTAAGACAATTATTGAAATCAAATACAATAAATCTAGTCCATCAGAATTTCTATCAAATTTTGATGCACCTTTTAATTAATTTCATTAAATAAATTTGGTTCATAATTAATAATATAGACCAAATAAAAAAATTTTCCAACAAGATGAAAGCTGATCAAGCTAGCTGTGTACAGCTACCACTAGTATAACTTTTGGTTTGAAATGGAAATTGTCAAAAGTGTGCATCCTCAAAGTTAACACCTTTTATAAATGCACCGAGAATTGGATTGTTCTTGATATGCAGCTCATTTTTTCTAATTCGACGAATCTACTAGTTCGACTAAAAATTACTTTTTTGATACGCCAGCTTTCGGTATATTTTTAAGGGCCAGACTTGTTTCATTTCGCTACAGCTGAGGTCCCAACAAATAAATTGCACATATCTAATTGAATACAGTAAAAAGTAATAATTTAATTAATTTTTGATGTTGTAGATTCTTTGAAAGTAACATATTTATCATTTTCAAAGAAGCAGCGAAGTGATTAGAAAAATGTTACACGTTGAGTGGTAACTGTAAGTTAGCGAATTGGTTCGAAGATTTAGAAAAGCAGTGCGACAATTTTTCAGTGACTTTTACCTAAAAAACAAGCATGTCTTTTTTGTTCCAAGAGATTACAAATATGTCAATCTCTAAATGAAGGAGCATGTCTGGTAGGCTCTTACGAATTATGATGCAAACACAAGCTTCGTCCTCTGAAAGTTACAACCCAAGGTAAATAACATATTAAAGAGGGTAAATGAAATTTAGAAAAATAAAAAACTGAAAAGTGACAATTGGACCGATATTTGTGTACATTTATAGTGGAATTTAAGTATGCTGAAAATCCATACATTTATAGTTAAAAGCGAGAAGTATATATACAAAATAAAAAAAAAACTAATTACATTGTGTATAAATATATCTTATGAGGTATATCCATTTTATATATTTGGAAATATTAATATTTTTGAAATTGAAGTAGGATCTTTTTTATCATTTTTTATAATTTATGTATTATATATTATAGATCATTTGAAGCACTTTAATTTTCTATAAAAAATATCTCAATTTTTCAATTTGAGTTTTAACGTTTTCTACTAGATCATTAAACATATATTTAAATGAGATAAACCTCAAAATATTTAAATAAAAATGATATCTTAATTGATTCTGATGACCATACAAGTCAAAAACATTAAATGATCCGAACAATTATATTGACATTAATTTTGCACAAATTTGATTATTTTACATAATATTTTCAAAATGTGGTATTCGTATATGCAAGCAATTGGTCACTATTAATAAGTACGTTTGTTGAGAAAGCAAACGCATTAAGTCAGTTATGTGAAATGAGAATTTTAGTTTGGGGGGGGGGGGGGGGAAGGGAGCTGGAGAGTTTAGAATTTACCACATGATTTGTGTATATATACCTGGCCTTAAATATTTCAACGAAGTATAAAAAAATATACTTGGCCTTAAATATAATATAAAAAAAAACATTTATATTTTACCACATGATTTGAGGCTTTCTTTTTTATTTATTATTGACATGATCGAGTAGAAATTTAAATTATTTTCATAAAGAAACTTTCCGTTGAATTATTGCAAATTCACGTCAGAAGATTGGTGAGTACATTTAATATGCCAAGACATTTTTATATGTTCAAGGGACAAATGAATAAAATTCTGACCGTCTAATGAGGGCATAGCAATAATAACATTATAATCATATTCATACGGATGTCATAGAATATGATGTACCATGGTTGAAATCTTTTTAAAATTCAATTTTTTTAACATGAAATTTTGATATTTCGGGGGGTAATAAAGCAGAAAAATTCTCAGGTTCCGTTTGGATTGCTTAGGAATAAGGGGTGTGTTTGGATAAGCTTAGAATAAGGAATAAGAATAATAAATTTCGGTATGTGTACTTATTCTTATTCTTGTGCAATCCAAACAACACAAGAATAAGAAATTTGGGCCCTTATTCTTATACTAACAAAACCATGGTATAAGAATAAGGAATTTGGATAAACACGCATACCGAAATTTTTTATTTTTATTCCTTATTCATGACTCATCCAAACACACCCAAGAAAAATAGCATATTCTTAAACAAAAAGTATTGGAAAATGTATAATTTTGTGAAAAATTTAGATTGTTTATAATAAATTTACATTTAGGAATAAACTATTTTTTTCTATTCTCATACGATCCAAACGGAGAGTAGGGGTCTGAATATCTAAAGACCATAATAAAACATTCCGGCGGGTCAAAGTCTCAAAAAAAAAGAATCCTAAAACATTCCGGCGGGTCAAAGTCTCAAAAAAAAGAATCCTAAATCACCGTCCACGTCGATGCGGCCCAGTCTTTGTCTTATAACTCTTTAATAACTCACCTCACCGTCAAAAGAGTAAACGGCAGAGGTTACAACTTACAAGTTACAGGAGTGAAAAATCTTGTTCAAATTCAGCGCATTAGTTGTGTCGGCATGGATTCCATGACTGTCCCCACGTGGCTCCTTTCTTCGCTTCATCCCCCGCCTCGCCAAAAGTGACTTTATTTTTTGACCTCACGCCCAATTTCCAAGAGATCAATATCCTTCAGAAACAGGCCACCTGTCTCCAAAAATTAATTACAGGAGAAATTAATGATAAATTAATTAAAGACGTGTGCCGCTAATTGCGACATTAGTTTTCTGATAATGAGTGAAGGAGAAGGCCTAACAGTGTTAGATTTTATTTATTGGGACAAATTAAAGAGGTAAGGTTGAGGCACACAATCTGTACCACTTTGCAAATGGATGAAGATGAAATTCTCTTGCAGGGATCCCTCTTGCACTTTCAAGAAAAAGGAAAATTTGGGGTTATGAACTCAGTTTGTGTCGCAATTTTAAACCCTTATAATCGGGATGGGTGATGACGCAACGTGAACAATCCTTTGTATTTATTTTTTTTTTGTTCAGCAATTAATCAAGTCCGTTTGATTTATGATTAGTGGTGCGTCTAGAATATAAAATTATTTCTTGTGACGTCACCAGAAAAATTTTGTGGTTTTATTATGGTTCTACGTGGTGTCTTTTCATGTATTCTTTGTGTGCAGATCTGTCGTACAATGTTATTGATTTAGATGGGACTGAAACGCCATATCAAATACCAACTAACCAAAATTTATTTATTTCTTTTTATACATCAGGGCTTAATATCAAATGAAATAATTATTCATTGTATTTGTATGATAGCATGCCTTTGTATCTTCGCAGACAGAATAAGTTTGTGATTATAAACTTTTTTCAAACATATAATATTGTTTGTGATAAATAAACAATATAATATTATTTGTGATAAAGAAATAACAAAAAATTGTAAGAACGAGTAATCATTAAGATATACATTTTTGTAGTGTGTTGACAATAATTCTTTGATGTCATAACTTGCAAAATCTGAGATATTGGAGAAAAACTAATTTTATATAATTAATTATGACGAAGAATATCTCCTAAAAACTGAGATCTTAGTGTATGACGAATAATCATACACCTATTTGTTCAATTTTCGAAATAAATCACCACTTCCAATCCCCATTAGCAAACTCATTTTTGATCACTGATCCTTCAACCTGGATTATTGAAGAACAAGTCAACCCATTAAGACAAAGCGTTAATGTGAAGAAAGAAAAAGTCAGCCCATCAAGACAAAGGGCCAATGTGAAGAAAGAAAAAGCTAACCTGAAAAAATAAAGGGCCACCGTGAAGAAAGAAAAAAGCTAACCTGAAAAAACAAAGGGCCGCAGTGAATGAAGGGACGCCTAAATGGATGCAAGTCAAGATTAAGGAGCTGGAAGCTGAGAATAAGAAGCTGAAGATGGAACTAGAACATGTAAGTGAATAAATTGGTACTAATAAAGAGTCATTATATTAATAAATCTAAAAACTGTATCATTTTTAATTGACAGAAAAATCTATAATGCATTAAAATCAGAAATGACATGACTGGACAAGTAGATGACATATTTGATGTTGAAGGAGAAGGAGCTGATAAGTCCATCAAGATCGAAAAACTTGAAGCTGAGAAGATGAATCCGGAAGACACATATGAGGTTAATACATAAATGAAATTTTACTCTAAATTCACAATATTTTAAGGTTTGATTTTTTTACATAAATGTTTTCTCATCACTGAAGAGGAGGCTTAATAGTGAATATTTTTGTGTCTTAATAGTTCAAATGTGCATTCTTAACTTTGTAGTTAGTATACTTGATTTTAATGGGTATTCGAGTTGTACCAATGTTTAGCATGATTATTCTTGGTCCAGGTATGGGTCAAGGAGTCTCTGTAGAGTACAGAGAGGGAATTTGAGAAGGGCAATTATTACTTACAGTTACAGTACAGAGAGGAAATTCCAATTTTTAATAAATCTAAAAACTTATACCTAATTGGTATTTGGTCCACAGTTTTGTTGGGCCAGAACTATGTTTAGATAAGTTAAAGTATACCAATCAGAGGTATGTAAATGATCATGTGGAGGTATGTAAATGACAACAATGGCTATTGCCAAAAATTGAAAAGGGGTAAAAAAACATTTGCAGTGGGTGAGGTGTTAGAGTTATGTCCTAGAAGTCAATAATTTAATGACTTAATTATTAGTTTATGTTATGGATGATATATTATCATCTGTTCCTAGGTTTATTATTGACAGATTATTCAGGTTGAGGATCTGAATTGTAGATCTCTGTGGATCATTCTTTAGAATGACAATAATAAATCTAAACGGTCCATAATCTTGATAATTAACAAAGGAACATTAATTATCATATAAGATTAGTATGCAAGTTAAGTGATGATTAAGTTCTACTAATCATAGGTAAAGAGTTACCAACTTAATTGCATATGTATATGTTATGGAACATAGTACAGGACTTGACCCAATGAAATAAACATATGGATTGTGTTAAGTGTCATTGTTTATTTCGTTATGATTTTGGTTCTAAGTTTGAGATGTTTATCTTTTCCACATGAGGATAGGTTCAATAAATATTGTCTACCGCTGATTCCCGATAAGGGCTGCTATACGGACTTTATTTATGTTCTCTTGAATTGTGCGGGGAAAAGCTAATCATCAAGAAAACCGTATGTCCCTCATTAATTCACTTAGTGAGTGACGATATCTGTTTGGGCCCCTTGATGGAGTTTGATCGTATGCGCGCAACTAAGCGATCAACTCTAGATCAAGAAACGTATAATCTGCAAGAATGACACATTCCTATCTTGGATTATACGATGATATCGTGTGACATAAGAATCAAAGTAGAGAAACATATTTATTCTCTTATGCAGGATTGAAATATTGTAGCAGTACACTATTTATGCGAATTGGGAGTCATAACGTGTTGCTAGATACCGCTTATGATTATTGGAATTAAATAACGATTTAATTCCATGGCCAACATAGCATAAATCCTCAAAGGGTCACACAAATAGGACATTAATCACACAGTGCATTATTTATTTATTCACAGCAGTAAGTTCTGTGAAAATATGATAAGATTGATTAATTAATTATATACTGTTGCGAACCGTTATAATTAATTAAGTCAATGGATCATATAGAAATAAATTAATGCATTAACTAATCCTAAAATAATTATTAATGAGTTAATAATTAATTTAGTTCAACACTTATCAATATAAATGGTTATATTGATTAATTGGGCCGTTATTTAAATAGCAAATATATAGCCCAATTAAAGAGCAAAGTTGAGGGACCTTAATTATATGAATTAATGGTCCAAATGAAGGGGTTAAATGGCCCATAAAGGCCCATTTCGTGGCTGCCCATTATGGTGGTAGGTGGGATGGCATAGTTGTAATTATGCAAGAGGTCAATTAGGTTTTGTGCTCTATATAAGGACCACTTATGAGAGCCTCCACCTAGACTTTTCTCTCTCCTCTCTTCCTCCCATTCTAGGCCGCCACCTTCCTCCTCTCTCCCTCTTATTTGCTCATGTGTTGAGCTATTTTCTCTCCACTAAATCAAGGTTATTGATTGATGCAAGAGAGAAAACCATAGGGATTAGGCTTGTTCTTTGGGTATGCTAGCACGTACCTTGTAGAACGTGATTAATCCTCCTTGGTGGACTCGAGGGCGGTTACGAGACGTGGTGGAGACGGTGGAGAAGGCACGCCATCGATTCCCATGCCTTGGTCGAGCCCCGCGAATACGATTTCGCGGGAGGTATCGATTTCTTCTCTTTCTCTTTGTGTCTATTGCTTAAAGTACTAGATCTCGTGTTGCTTGTGTTTTAAATGGATTAATTAATAGTAATTAGTCACAAAATTAAAATTGGGCAATTTCTTAACAGTGGTATCAGAGCCTTGGTCGTACTTAAGCTATTTTGACACTTAATTAAGAGAAATTGGCTAATTAACGGATTAGTAGAGATGATGCGTTTGTTTGCTGTCTGGAAATGGTATTTTCTGTGTTGTTTCGCGTTTTTCGATGTGATATGTTCTCTGGAAGATCTTTTCATCTACATGAAAGTTGTAGATATTTGGATTGTGATTCTTTGGGCGTTGGATTCACATTTTTCTGAATTAGTATAGATTTATTGTGAATAAAACGGCGACAGTGCGCAGAACCAGTTTCTGCTCGCACTGTCCTGTTTGAATGGCTTGAAAGATTTATATTATGAATATAAGTACCAGTGTTCTATGGCTAGAAATAAAGAGGACTTGAAGCTCTTTCTGAACATGTATAAATTGTTGCATGACTCAGATTAATTTGTGGGTTTTCAAGTATGAAAAGGAAGATCTTGTCAGATCCAATTTGTTGAGCAAATCGATTGTTCTAATAAACTGTACCAACTGAGAACTCCTTTAAATTTTCTGTTTAAATGGAGTTGTTCGATTTTGAGTTAGGATTCCAGGAAAATTAATTTCATAATTTTTCGTGGAAGTTTGGACCTTCAACTAGGTTAAAACATTTCGATCGACAGTCTGTTCCAGTACAGAATTTGTTGATTGTTTAGCATGTAACTTAATATTATTGAACTGAACTTGGTTGTTTTCTTTTCATGAATGGATAGCCTGTAGTCTAAACAAGTTTTTCTATGTATATTGTATATATAAAAACTGGAAATAAGGTGGTCTAACAGACCAAATGGTTGAGAGGATAAGCTGAAAATCTCATAACGGTGTTTCGTGCACTTGTAAGAGATTTGTCTTTTTTTATTCTCCCAGATGGTTTAAGATCTCTTCTTGAAATTTTTACTGGTAGTCACAACTATGATAAGGAGCTTAAGTAATTTATTTGAGAATTTTTGGAAACCGAAAACTGTTGTTTTTGTTGGATTCCATTAGTTACGTTTTTTGATAAATTACTGTTTTTCTAAGTATTCAAACTAGTTGAAATTAATTAGAAAACTCCTTATTTGATCTCCTTTCAGTTATGGGATGTTGAAAGAACTTTCTAAATGAATTTAAACAAGTTTGGTTGTTTAAAATTGAGAATTTGTACACGGAATTTACTTATAGCAAACGATACGCAAAGATGCTTGAAAATCGTTAATTGGAAACAAAGTGCTTGTATGTGCTAACTTTGTTTTGTAGGTGGATAGTGGGTTTAGTATGGCTCAAGACTCAATGCCTTGTGGTTGTAAATTGAATGCATGTGTGAATGTTTGTAATGCGGCCTTTGGTGCCATTAATTAATTAATTCGTTGATTAATTTTTTATGTAACTTGTGAGGCTTGCATGCCCCTAAGGATAGGATGGGAATAAGATATTTTCACATGTATTTTTTGTTCCTTTATTTTATAGGATTTAGATCCTTATAGAATTTAGTGGGAGGGACAAGGATTAGATTAGTTTTGCTCCATGGACGATGTGGCGAAACTAATGCAAGCGGGAGCCATACAAACCCACAACTGTGAGATGCTTATATGTGATTGCTTGTGATTGCTATGAATTGTCATAGGCTAGGTATGGGTGTATGCTTACATGACCACCAAACAAGTGTCACTTAATTGATAGTCCCAAACAAAACATGATTAAGTTAAATCGCCCTCCTTCTCTCTATCCCCTTCTAACGTGTATGATCGTTCATTGATGCATTCTCGCCGACGCGGGACATCGTGTTCCATCATCCGTGTCGGGGTGTAAATCGGATTTACTAGGAGCAAATAGAAAAAGGTTACTTAACGATGTTTTCTAATCGGATTGGACATCGGGGCAAAGTTTGTGGATGTACATGTGATATTTCACAAACCAAGAATCATATGGAATGATTGGTTGGAGAACCTACTCTATCTAGTTGTTTTTGGTGTCACGCCGACGCTAGCACCATCTCAACGAAAATAGGGATCTTGGAAAACCTACTACATTAGGGACATTAAATAATTGTAGTGGGAGTTTTATTTGTTATAAATAAAATAATTGCATAAACTAAATGACCGTAAATTGATTTTGTTATAGATGTTTAAATTGTTAATTTTGTTGCGATCAATCTTTGAAAATAAACAAACTCGTTTCTAAAAGGTAGTTACTTGAAAGAGTAATACCGATTCCTAAGACACGATCTTAGTGAAGAGAAACTTGAGTATGTCAATTCCCAAAACTTTCCTCAAACTACCCGAACGTAGCATCGCGATGATTGATTGACTTTTGGCGAAAAGTTATTCAATAAAGCGTATGGCTAGTATCCTCATTTAAAATTTCTAGACCTTTGAATTAGAGAATTCATATGGACTAGATTTAACTCGTACGCTCTCATTCGCTTACTCAAGAAAGTGTTCTTGGAGAAAGTAGATATTAACTCCATCATTTATGATCGAGTGTAAAGAGTATGAGCTAGCCAAGAGATTCTTCTTCTCAAGAAGTTATATGAATGTTTCATTGGCTTACAAATCAAAAGATTTAAGTAGCTAATTGATGACTAGAGATATTAATCTCCGATATCAAGGATTGTTGATATTGTCATACGATCTCTTTGGAATTATAAAGGATATAATGTTACCTTCTTCGCACACTTGTTGATGCAAAAAGGTAATTGGTTAAGTATACAAGAAATACTTCACCAAGGTATGAGTTGAAATTTCGAGACCCTCATTTGTGACCATGTGTCACATGAGATGTTTCATTTGCCGTTTGTGGGAGGCATTTGAAAGGTTGTCCGAAATACCATGATTGTGACGATTAGAAATATTCTAATCCTAAAGTGTATTTGTCGTTCAAATTATCTCACTATCTCTAATTTACACTAGTAACTTGATACTAGTTCATATGCTCACATTTAACGAAATGTATTAGCAATGAAGAATAAGAGAAAGTTCGAGAGATGTAAAGTAAACTCCGTATAGGAAATGACTTGTTCATCTAAGTCATTACCATTGAATACGTAGAGTTATCTTTATTAAGAGTTTGTTTAGGAATTGAAGGTTGTATACCTTAATCCTAACCTCTCAAAATATCTCCATTCAATGATAGATGATTATGTTTTGTAAAAGACAAGATCTTTTATTATGGATTTGTTTATATGATTTCATGCATCTTGACTGAATTTGCTTGAAATAGATAAACAATTTTTGAATGACAAATAGAATGTGTAAGACTTGACATAAAGTATTTGACTTTCATGTTATATATACCGCTTAGTCACATAAGTAAACGAGAATCGCATTACGAGAGTCTACGTAACGTAGAGCTCGTAATTCAATTCGATTCCAATCGATTGATATGCGAATCATGTTTGTTAAATGACAAAAGCACCTTGAACCTATGAAGGTTTAAGGACAAGTGAATTAATTAGGACTTATACATATCGATGTATAAAGACCTATAAGTACTTGTGCAATGAAAGGTTGTTGATACTTTACTACTTAACCAACGATCATTGTAGATATTAACATATCTATTTGATAAGGTATAAGTATGAACCTTTTGACTAGTTCAAAGGAGTTCAAGTGTGAAGTTAAAAAGACCGTTCAAGGAAAAAGAAAAGTCTTACAATTAATCATGGTAAGTAGTTAAGTCATATGATTTGAAATATTATCTAAAGAGTATGAAAGTAGTTTCATAACTCGCTCCATGAGGAATAATATGTCCAAGAATGGAGGTATCGAACAATATTTTGTATAGTTCGATCGGTAATAAATCAAATGGACTTATTCGACTCGTATTAGGGAATTATGTTTGAGGACAATATTGTTTACACTGAATGATGTTCCATCGAAGTCTATTGAAGAAGATATCTTATGAGATTTTGATCTCTAAGTATAATGCTTCTTAAGATTTGGTGTTGATAAGCTTATTTCAAGATTGTTGATAAGCTTGTACCCAAATAAGACACTTAATATTTGTAGGATGCTTTATATTAAAAGGCAATACTTCCACGAATATGATAAGAACAAAGTAGTTGTTGCTAATCATAATGTAGTCTTGATGAATTGAAACTCTCAAGAAGAAGTAGTGGGAGTAAAGTGAGCATTAAATGAGTTTATGCGTCACTACAAGAAGTACTCTTATGGGAAACTTGTCACTCCATACATGGTGCTTAGTGGGAGTTGAGCGGAACTTCATTCACAAGTTGTTTTGAAAAGAAGTTTAATAGTACGCTCCTTCTAACGAGGACTCAACCATCTCACGAGTTGATGATGTTTGAGAAACTCATGGAATATATGAGGAGTCAAGAACTCGTTCAACAAATCGTTGTGGAAGTAGTTCTTGAACCTCAAGTACCAATCCTACAAAAGATCAACGAGAGTTGATTGCCTAAGCCGTTTGATGCATTGGCTTCACGACATTTTCAAACTTAGCATATGAGAATCCGTTGATAAACAAGGAAACGATGGAACGATCCGATTCCACATATATGGTTTGAATTCATATGATCTTTAAATAAAATCCATGTATAACAACAAGGTATAGATCTTGGTTGATGTTCATGAAGGAGCAATCCATCGAGCACGTTTAGATCTTCAAAAGAAAAGATCGACATGGATAACAAATCGACTATGTACAAAGCGCGGCTTCTCGCTTGTAGCTATGTCTAAGTCGATGGCTAGTTGACTATGTACAAAGCACAATTTCTTGCTTGTGGCTATGTATAAGTCAATAAAGATCATTCTAGCAATGGTTGTATTTCATATATGTCGATATATGGAAAAACACATAAAACCACCTTCTTCGTATGAATGAAGGAAGATGTTGTGCATTTGACACAAATCGAGGTTTTATTTAATGTATTGCTAAAAACATACGCATGCTTCAAGGATCCATTAATGGATTAAAGCAAGTGTTGTGGAGATTGGAATAAAAGTTTTGACAATGAAGTCAAGGAGTTGAACTTCGTCAAAAGTATCTTGTATATACAAGATATTCAGTGGAAGCATAATTGTATTACTTGTATTGTTCAAGATAACAATTCATTAAATTGGGAATAACATTAAGAAAATGAATATTGTCGAGATCTCTTTGGAGAATGCTTTCTCAAATGAGAACATGGGCGAAATCACCTAATCCTAGGAAACAAAATCTATAAAGATAGATTATGATGGATGTTAGGTTTGAGCAAATATGCATATATTGACGAAGTGTTCTAGAAACACGAAAGTTAGACTCCAAAAAAGGATGTCTAACTGTACGTCACGTGGCATGACTTGAGTGTTTAACTCGGTCTAATGCAACTCAATCCAAGAAAGTGCATGAAATAGTTCAAGCATTCTTTCGATATGAGTTTTATTTCGTACGCCATATTTATGCATATGCCCCAATGTGTAGTATCCAAAGGATATGACAAACAGTTGTCAAATGGATACAAGAGAGACACATTTGGACGATAATCAAGGATATCCTCGAGTACATTATGAGAAAGAGCGATATAATATTTCATCTCTTAAGATGAAAGAAATCTCGTGTAAGTTGTTACACTAATAAAAGTTTTTCAAAAGATTGATATAATCACAATTGAGTTACATATTTTGCTTAAAGGTGGTGTTGTAAGTTTAAAAAGTGTTCTAAATGGAATATTACAACCGTTTCCGTCACCAAAGCAAAATACATAGCAACTTGTGAAGCAATAAAAGAATTTTATTTTGGATCGAGTTCTTAGTCGAGTTATTATGGTTCTATGCATCTCGAACTATAACTTACTCCTAAAGAATCCAATGTTACATTGGAGATTCAAATATGATCTATAACGATATCACTTGATATCATATGATGGTGATCAAGAATATATATAGGAGAATATATATATATATGGTCAAACAATTTTTGGATAGGTTCGCGAACACAGCGAACACTCTAGCACGACCTCTACCTTGAGCAGTATACGAGATGCAGTTATGCATCCATACGTGGTGGACGTATGAGTAACTAGCTATAAGCGTATTATTTATTTTGAGGTCCGAGACATGTATATATGTAGATATATGACATTGTTCTCAATTCTTCGTTGGCTAGAAGTCACTACTGATTGACTCTAGGCCAAGTGGGAGATTGTTAGAGTTATGTCCTAGAAGTCAATAATTTAATGACTTAATTATTAGTTTATGTTATGGATGATATATTATCATCTGTTCCTAGGTTTATTATTGACAGATTATTCAGGTTGAGGATCTGAATTGTAGATCTCTGTGGATCATTCTTTAGAATGACAATAATAAATCTAAACGGTCCATAATCTTGATAATTAACAAAGGAACATTAATTATCATATAAGATTAGTATGCAAGTTAAGTGATGATTAAGTTCTACTAATCATAGGTAAAGAGTTACCAACTTAATTGCATATGTATATGTTATGGAACATAGTACAGGACTTGACCCAATGAAATAAACATATGGATTGTGTTAAGTGTCATTGTTTATTTCGTTATGATTTTGGTTCTAAGTTTGAGATGTTTATCTTTTCCACATGAGGATAGGTTCAATAAATATTGTCTACCGCTGATTCCCGATAAGGGCTGCTATACGGACTTTATTTATGTTCTCTTGAATTGTGCGGGGAAAAGCTAATCATCAAGAAAACCGTATGTCCCTCATTAATTCACTTAGTGAGTGACGATATCTGTTTGGGCCCCTTGATGGAGTTGGATCGTATGCGCGCAACTAAGCGATCAACTCTAGATCAAGAAACGTATAATCTGCAAGAATGACACATTCCTATCTTGGATTATACGATGATATCGTGTGACATAAGAATCAAAATAGAGAAACATATTTATTCTCTTATGCAGGATTGAAATATTGTAGCAGTACACTATTTATGCGAATTGGGAGTCATAACGTGTTGCTAGATACCGCTTATGATTATTGGAATTAAATAACGATTTAATTCCATGGCCAACATAGCATAAATCCTCAAAGGGTCACACAAATAGGACATTAATCACACAGTGCATTATTTATTTATTCACAGCAGTAAGTTCTGTGAAAATATGATAAGATTGATTAATTAATTATATACTGTTGCGAACCGTTATAATTAATTAAGTCAATGGATCATATAGAAATAAATTAATGCATTAACTAATCCTAAAATAATTATTAATGAGTTAATAATTAATTTAGTTCAACACTTATCAATATAAATGGTTATATTGATTAATTGGGCCGTTATTTAAATAGCAAATATATAGCCCAATTAAAGAGCAAAGTTGAGGGACCTTAATTATATGAATTAATGGTCCAAATGAAGGGGTTAAATGGCCCATAAAGGCCCATTTCGTGGCTGCCCATTATGGTGGTAGGTGGGATGGCATAGTTGTAATTATGCAAGAGGTCAATTAGGTTTTGTGCTCTATATAAGGACCACTTATGAGAGCCTCCACCTAGACTTTTCTCTCTCCTCTCTTCCTCCCATTCTAGGCCGCCACCTTCCTCCTCTCTCCCTCTTATTTGCTCATGTGTTGAGCTATTTTCTCTCCACTAAATCAAGGTTGTTGATTGATGCAAGAGAGAAAACCATAGGGATTAGGCTTGTTCTTTGGGTATGCTAGCACGTACCTTGTAGAACGTGATTAATCCTCCTTGGTGGACTCGAGGGCGGTTACGAGACGTGGTGGAGACGGTGGAGAAGGCACGCCATCGATTCCCATGCCTTGGTCGAGCCCCGCGAATACGATTTCGCGGGAGGTATCGATTTCTTCTCTTTCTCTTTGTGTCTATTGCTTAAAGTACTAGATCTCGTGTTGCTTGTGTTTTAAATGGATTAATTAATAGTAATTAGTCACAAAATTAAAATTGGGCAATTTCTTAACATGAGGCTTATAAGTTATAACTAAGGGGGAGAAATCTTTGCTGTTAAATTTTTGTATTTTTAGTTATTGGTACTTGTTTGATGTGCGTATTTATTTCGTGTGCATGGGATGAAGTCTACCAATCACATGACGGAGCAACCAGAGATCTTGGAGGAGGATGATCCAATGGAGGTATGTACTGAAATAGCTATTTTCAGTTATTGTTAAAGATCTCTAGATACTTGCACCGGAATAACTACTCTATAACTAAGAATTCACCAAACTGATTTTTAGTGGAGGTATGTACTAAAATAGCTATTTTCATTTTTTTCCCCTGGAACAGGAAGAAATCTTTCATTCTAAAAGTGTCTACTATCTTTCACGGTGAGTCTGGCAATTTTTTCTTTTACTCTGTTGGTTTGTTGTAATAACTGGTCTTGTTGGTTTTATTAATAGTGATTGCCCTTTTTCGGTGATGGTACCCGTGGAAGCCTTAAAGTGTCTTGAACCAGGACAATCTTTTCATTCAGCTGTAGTAGATGCCTACCTTAGGTAAGCTTTATAAGCCTCACCCACACAAACGCATACAAAGGAAAAAAAAGAAGTATTTTTTAAAAGACAACGAAAAAATTTGTATAATAAGGAAAAAAAAGGATTAAGCAACTACCACTTCGGTGATACATTTCTTTATAGTGGTCTAGTGGTAATTTTTGTACCAAGATATTTTGTCAAGTCATTTCGGGTTGCAGTTAATAAATAAGTTTTCAGATCTTTTGAGTGCCAAACATGCAGAGAAAGAACCAATCCAAAACTCGAAAGCAAAGAGCAAGCAGTGAGAATTTTTTTGAAGAAGACTACATTTTCATGCCCATATGTGAAAGGTAAATTTATCTTAACCCCACTTGAAATTAAAATTTTATGATATCATGTAACTTATTTTATGATTGTTTTTAGAAATCACTGGAGTTTGGTCGTGGTGTGCATGTTTAGAGAGGCAGAAAAGGTGAATCCAAAGGTTCTGCATATGGATTCTTTTCATGGTGGCCACAAGAATGAAGAAATATTTACAAATATTTTATTGTAAATTTCAGGAAATTTGAAACTATTAGAATTTTGGTTTTACTCGAGTTTACAAATATGTGATTACTCTACCATTTTACTTAGATTTTTTGAAGGAACAATGTAGACGTATTTCGAGAGAATCCGTGCATGCAATTGGCAGACAAATTATTCGTGTAGTCTTTATCTTTCTATATTTTTTAGATAATGAAGTCATAAATTGCAATGTATATTGTCTTCCTCTTTCTTGTGAGTGTTGCCACAATGTAGTCTTTATTTTTCATGTACAATTCATCTGTTGTTGTAGGTAAACCAGCAGAAGAATTCATATGATTGCGGATATTTTATGCTAACTTTTTTGGAAGAATTCATTAACATGGCCCATGATAGGTCGAAAATTGAAGATCTAATAAAGGTAATGTAGAGCAACTTACTTGAAAAAAAAATCATTAACATGGCCCATGAAAGGTCAAAAATTAAAGATCTAATAAAGGTAATGTAGATAAACTTCTCAGCCATTTGATGTAAAATTATATTATTGATATCTGAAAAGAAATTCAATAAATTCGAATTTTTAATTCTCACAGAGTGGAGAGTGGGATGTAAGAGTTGATGCTGCAAAGCTGAGATCCAAGATTAAGGGCATGCTTGTTCCTTTTCCCACTGACATACTAAAAGAATCAGAGATGAGATCACCTGCTACTGAAATGGTGGACAATGACATATAAAAGACAATGACATATGGAATGAATCAGAGATGGGATCACTTGCCACTCAAATTCCAAAAACCAAACGAGATAAGGACGTGACATGGCCATCAAAGAGAACCAGAAGAAAAACCCGCAAACCTTTTGTAGCGGAAAACAATTTTGTGGAGACTCGAAAAAGTAAGCGCAGAAGGATCCTGCCTCTGAGGGGGTGGATGAATGAGGGTCCATTGTATATGCATGGTTCATTTTTTAATTGTCTATTACATTTCAAGAATTAATATTTTATACTGTTAATTGAGGAGTGGTATTAACATTTTACACTGTTTCTAGGTACTATGGTAGGTAGGTTGAGACAGGTTTCGGGCAAAAATGGAAAGGAGGAGAAGATATTGGAAAAAGTATGAAGATTTTGATGAAAGTTTGATCGTTGGTTTGAAAGACTACAGAGTTATACTTTTGTTTTCTAGTACCAACAGAAACTGAGTTTGAATCAGCATATGAAAACATTTGGCATTTTTTCAATCGTTACGCTTGATTTCCTACGCTGTATAGAAATTTTTGTGCGAGGCCGACCGCCTAATCTTGTTGCTTCATATTTTCTTCCTAAAAAACAAACAGTCCAAAAATTGGAACGCTCGACCTGCACTGCATATCATAGGATTTTTGCAGGGATTACCAAAAAAATTAGTTTTCATGCTCCTTGAGCAATTCGTAAATGCTTTTCAATGTTCTATAGAATTTTTGCTGGAATTTAAAACTTTGTGCGCTAGGCTCAGGTTTAATGGCGACCGCACAGCTGAGCTCATGCTTCCTAAGCACTTAGCAAATGCTTTCCGAAGTTGTATAAAATTCCTTTGCTAGATTTATGAAATGTTGACAGCCTGATTTTGTTGCTTTATATTTTCTTCCTAAAAAACAAACAATCCAAAAATTGGAATGCTCAACTTGCACTACCATAAGATTTTTGCAGGGATTACAAAAAAAAAAAAAAAAAATTTCATGCTCCTTGAGCAATTAGTAAATGCTTTTCTACGTTCTATAGAAAATTTGCTGGAATTTAAAACTTTGTGCGCTAGGCTTAGGTTTTACGGCGACTGCACAACTGAGCTCATGCTTCTTGAGCACTTATAAATGCTTTTCGAAGTTGTGTAGAAATTTCTTTCCAACGTTAATTTTTTTTTTGTCGTGCAATGGCTTTTACCAAATGCTCAACCAATATGATATGCAGGTCGAGCGTTCCAATTTTAATTGTCAAAGAAATTTAGTTATCATGTATCTAGAGCAGTTAGTGAATGCTTCCAAGCATGATAACTAAATTCTGCTGGAAACGTGCTCTGTGATCACATTCCCTGCATTATCGGTATAGAAATTTCTATGCACACATTAAATTTCTGTACAACTTCGGAAAGCATTTGCTAAGTGCTTAGGAAGTATGAGCTTAAACCTGAGCCTAGCGCACAAAGTTTTAAATTCCAGCAAAAATTCTATAGAACGTTGAAAAGCATTTACTAATTGCTCAAGGAAATATACTCTTCTACCTTATGGGCTCTTCTAAAATGAGGAGCGTATCGATTTTCCTAAGTGGGCCGAGCTAATTTCGAGTAGGGCCTGAAAACTCTGTCGGCCCTTGCACAAGTCTAAGCTCCAGTGCTCGACTGAAGATCGAGTTCTTTGAAAATTAAAGGCCAAATATTTTTGCTGGGATTACAAAAAAAAATTATTTATCATGCTTTCAATTTTTGGAAGAAAATACAAAGCAAAAAAATCAGGCGGTCGGTCTCGCACGGAAATTTCTATACAAAGATTGGAAGCATTCACTAACTGCTCCGATAACTAAATTTCTTTGACAATTAAAATTGGAATGTTCGTCCTGCATATCATATTGGTTGAGCATTTGGTAAAAGCCATCGCACGAAAAAAAAAAATTTAACGTTGGAAAGAAATTTCTATACAACTTCGGAAAGCATTTTATAAGTGCTCAAGAAGCATGAGCTCAACTTTGGAAAGCATTTTATAAATTTCTGTGCACACATTAAAATAAAACAGAGCCTGGAACAACCCTAACAACGATTAGTATGAAGGTGTATTTGGATTGTTTAAGAATAAAATTACAATTAGTTATTTGGAGTAAAAATTATTATTTCTAAATGATTAAGAATAAGTTTTTTGGAGCTAAAGTGTTATTTTTAAGTGATCCAATATTCAGATTAATTTTTTATTCCTAGAGTGTTTGGATCATCTTCTTAATGTGGATTAAGAAGTTGTTAGGACCACTTTTTAATCCAGATTAAAAATATGATCCAAAACTCTTGGAATAAATATTTAATCTGGATATTAGACAACTTAAATTAGGGGAGGGTTTGAATCATCTAAGAATAAAATAAAAAATTAGTTATTCCGAGTAAAAAATATTATTCCTAAACGTCCAAATATTAATTTTATTTTTACTATGTTTGGATCATTTTTTTTTAAAAGATGATCCTAACACCTTAGGAATAAAAAATTAATCCGGATGTTGGACCATTTAAAAATAACACTCTAGATTCCTAAAACATTATTTTTAATCGTTTAAGAATAATATTTTTTTTATTTTGAATAACTAATCCTAATTTTATTCTTGGATGATCCAAACAAACTCCACTTATTCTTTATCATTTAGGAATAATGAAGTAGCTATTGGTCTAGTGGTAAAAAGCAATGCATCTTGAGTGAAAGATTGCATGTTATTTTATAGACATTTAATTTTAAAATAAGTTGGATGGCTTGATCCAATTTATCTTAAAAAGAAAAGAAAAGAAAAGAAAAGAAAATCGGACTAGTTTTGAGGTCTGCGGAAATCAAGTTAATTAGATGGGAATTTGAATTAAAAAAAAAAAGAAACGTTTCCCGCAGATAATATTACATAGATTCAATTTTAAATTTAAATTGTAAATTTATCCTTCGTCATTCGGACAGCTCGTATCAAAATAAATTTAAAACTTATTTAATCATCTATAAAAAAAATTATTAAAATTCCACCGTAAAATTTTAAAGTACTCAATGAACTCTTCAACAACTTCTAAATTGTCCAAAATTTTTTATTCTTTAATTAAATAATATTAAAGTGGCATTTATTTTATAGTTAATATCTGGAACAACAGACCTCATTTCTTTCCAACCGACTCGTGCCTTAACCACCTGTTGCGCAACTACCACAAATTCACGTTTCCCTCCAGTACCCGAAATTATTTAATATAAAAATTCAGACACCAAAATATTTAATACAAAGAATTATTTATTTTTTTTAATAAGAAGAAAGTTCCAACGCGTTTATAAACCGCGCCTCTCTCTCTCCTCTCGAACGCGTTTTATAAACGCGTTACAGGCCTTAAAACGCGTTTATAAAACGCGCTAGAAGCCTGAACTTTCGGAATAGTTAAAACGAAATTAACGCGTTTATAAAACGCGCTAGAAGGCTTGTTACCCGTTTATAAAACGCGCTGGGAGCGCAACATTCCAACTTCTATCACTTCGATCAAACTTTAGTCATTTCGATCGAACTTTAGTCATTTCTGTCTATAAGTTTGTGAATTTATAACCGCGTTATTTGAAGTTATATAAGACTATACATTCTCGCAGAATTGAAATCGTCAACAACAGATTATCTCTTACAATTTAAAAACCTATCAATCAAATCCAAAAATGTCTACAATTACAATATATGTCAACCAATGTCCAACTTTTGGTGCTTCTTACTTCCACATCGGTTGTAGTATGCATACCACATTTGCTGAAATTCGAAATGAATTATACAGCAGGCTACAGATTTTAGAAACCCAGTACACTTTGAATATCCATGGTCGTTACAACGATATTGTAAATGGGAGATATGAATCGCTATTTCTTCCTGTAAATTCTGAAGATCAATGGCGCCTTTTTTACCACGAGACATTCGAGACGAGAGGGTTACGGATTATTGAGTTGCATGTTGATTTCATCCCCGTATATGGCACGGGACCAGATCTGAACCTAACACCCCTTGACGAGCCCGGTAGCAGTGAGCCAAACACTTCCTTAAACCTTATGTGTGGCCAGCAATCCACCCCTTACCAATACACTGGCGAACAGTCCATTCCTACGCAAGACAATAACACATCAGGAGATGAAGTCGAGGTTGCCGATGGTGATGAAGATGAGGGTCCGGCGACTTACTCCGACCTTCCTACCGGAGAAGAATATACCGATGTGGAGGACTTCTCCGAGAGAGAAGTGCCTTTTTATGCAAACTGCGACCAGCCATACGTTTCAGGAAGGACGGACTTGCACCATCCTGTAAGTGAATTGTGTGATATTTCCATGTTTGAGTATGCTGGTATGCCGGAGCGTAGTTTAGGGCCACAAGGCGAACTTGCTGTTGGTAAACGATTCGGTTCCAAAAAACAACTAATTCTAGCTGTCTGTGATGTTTCATGCAAAATAAATCGAGAAGTTCGAACGGAAACTAGCAATAAACAAAAAATTATAATGGTTTGCATGCAAAAATCGAATTGTAAGTGGCGATTGTATGGTAGACGTGAGAGTTATAATACAAATTGGAAGATCTCTACCAATCCCAATGAGCATATTTGTTCGAGACCCCCGGGCCAAAAAGGTCACGCAAACCTTACAGCTAGTCTCATTGCCGAACACGTTAGAGATGAATTGAAAAAATTTTTGGGAAAAAGTGTCCAGGACATAGGAAGCCTCATAAGGGCTAGATATCCACGTATTGAACCGACTTATAATAAACTATGGCGTGGGAGGGAGCGAGCGTTGGAGCAATTGTTTGGGTCTTGGGAAGGGGCCTACAATAAACTTCCACGCCTCCTGGAGGCAATGAAGGCGACAACCCCAGGAACGAAATACACAATAGTTTCTTGGCCTACAAACGATCCTAACGTTGGCGTCTTCAAGATGGCAGCCTGGGCTTTTGGTCCGTGCATAGAAGCGATGAAATATGCCAGACCTGTTATCTCAATTGATGCTAGTTTTTTATCGGGCCGATACAAAGGTAGATTGTTCTCAGTGTGTGGTTATGATCCAGAAAAGGCTTTGTACTCTATAGTTCATCCGACCTTCATGCAAAGACTGAGACACTTGAACTTTTTAGTGTTGAGAAGCAGTTAATTAACTCGTAGCGCTAAAAGGCTTTGTACCCTTTTATAAAACGCGCTAAAAGGCTTTACCCTATTATAAAACGCGTTCAGAGGCTTTGTACCCTTTTATAAAACGCGCTAAAAGGCTTTACCCTATTATAAAACGCGCTAAAAGGTTTTACCCTTTT
The DNA here is from genome assembly GCA_028095005.1 of Rhynchospora pubera. Lineage (NCBI taxonomy): Eukaryota > Viridiplantae > Streptophyta > Magnoliopsida > Poales > Cyperaceae > Rhynchospora > Rhynchospora pubera. The sequence goes on from CM051460.1 coordinate 326,723,455, forward strand.
ATTAAAAGCGTTAAAAGGCTTTGTACCCTTTTATAAAACGCGTTAAAAGGCTTTGTACCATTTTATAAAACACGTTAAAAGGCTTTGTACCATTTTATAAAACGCGTTAAAAGGCTTTGTACCATTTTATAAAACGCGTTAAAAGGCTTTACCTTTTTATAAAACGCCCAATTCTCGCATCTCTCATTCTCACCTCTGAATATCATTCTCACCTCTCATTCTCGCATCTCTCATTCTCACCTCTGAATATCATTCTCACCTCTCATTCTCACCTCTCTCATTCTCACCTCTCAATGTTAATAAGTGCGAAATTGTAATAAGAGATTTTCCGGTGGAATCTGTTATTATGTACGAAGGTCGGCCCAGATGGACAGCTCGCTAACTTCATCATCATCTGAGGTAGACCAACACTCTGTTGCCTACGATCATGGGTAATGGGCGGTAGAGTTCTGCCGACCCAAATAGGGAGGAACTCGACGACTGTCGAAGGCTCTCGCAGAATTGGGCAACTGTCCATGAGTCTCCGCAAATCGTTGTTTTCATATTAATGAGAATTATTGTAATGAAAATTGTTATTAATTTAAATCGTTGTTTTCATATTAATGAGAGTTATTGTAATGGAAATTTTTCTTAATTTTTATATTAATTAGTTATAAATATTAAAACATAGATAAAACATAAAATCATACAATAACATAAATTCATACAATAACATAAATTTCATAGAAAATAAAATACATAAATTTCATTATTCTAGCACAATTAAACTTTAATTTTTCTCCACTTCCTTAACGTCTTTATTCTTCTCCTCCTCCTTATTCTCACTAGAACTCTCATCTATTTTAACCCCCATACTAAAATCAGGGCTCCTGCCACATCCTGGAGGGAAACGACGTACAGCCGAGACGGCCCTTCTCTTCGGAGGGCCGTATAATGGGATCCTTTTTGCTCCCACATTAGGTTTTCCCTCTCCCACCTTGGATGTTTCCTCCCCCATCTTATTATTGTTTTGATCCTTCTCCATTTCTCAAATTTCTGATTTTACGCGTCTTTTGTTTGTGATTTTTTGATACGAAATAGGAGAACGAATTGAGATATATATAGGCAATTATTTAACCGTTTATAAAACGCGCTAGAATAGGGGTCTGCTCAAAAAACGCGCTATAAAACGCTGCTCAAACACAGTATCACGCTGCTCAAAAAGTGGACACCACCTTTGTACGCGTTTATAAAACGCGTTGGAGGCCTCCGAACGCGTTTTATAAACGCGTACGAAGGTGGTGTCCAGGTAAAACAGTAAAACAGACTGACAGCCTGCGAAAGTATTGAATTCCATTAACTTAGCCCTTCGTACGCGTTTATAAAACGCGCTCAAACCTTATTACGCGTTTTATAAACGCGTACGAAGGGTTGAGTCTATAAATAGTACTGCTTCTCCGCAAATTCACGTCGAAAATTCAGAAATCAAAAACCAAAACTTTAGAGAACTTACGCAGAGAAAAGAAACCGAGAAAACATAATGTCAACTAAACCACGTCATGTTTGTACCGGTGTGCTTCTACAAGGAGATGGAGGAATAAGTAAACGAGATATTCTTCGGCACGTCTACTTGCACTATCCTTCCGACAAATTTTACGTGAAGGTTTTTCAACGCGACGTTTTTGAAATCAGAGGGCCGAAATATTGGACGGATGTAGTTAAGAGGAATGGAGGATATCATGTCCGACGTGGAGATGGAATCGTTTGGTTGCGTTTGCAACAGGCATGTCCTCCTGGATTTGAAAATCACCCGTTAAATGGAAATGACATATATCATTTGGACTGATTATTAGATTTTCTATAATTAGATGTTTTTATTATTGTGTGTTCTATAATTAGGTTTTCTATAATTAGATGTTTTTATTATTGTGTGTTCTATAATTAGGTTTTCTATAATTAGATGTTTTTATTATTGTGTGTTCTATTATTAGGTTTTCTATAATTAGATGTTTTCTTTTATGTTTTAGTATATGTATTAATTCGTGTTTTAGTACATGTATTAATTCGTGTAGTATATGTGTTGTAAGTTTTATTATCTAATTTATTTTAGTTTTTATTTTATCCATTTTCATTTTTATTGTGAAATTCGAAATATTAATATTAAAAGACTTAATATTTATTTAAATTATATTAGACATTACAACTCAATGAACATTATAATAAAAAACACAATACAAATTAAAAATTACAATTTATTAAAATTTTGAACCACACAATACACAACAAAAAAAAATTACAAAATACATGATATTAAAATTTTGAACCACATAAAAAAAATTGTAGAAGATCCATTGCTAAGGGTGGGAAGAGAAAACATCACCGCAACTAATAGAGAAGAGTCGGGCGACTGATTGTCACCTTGACCCCCTCTTTTTCTGAGACTTGGATGAGGATGACTGCATGTATGCAGATTCTCATCCAAGGATGTCGGCTGCGGTGTTATGGCTCGTAGACCCAGCCCAACAAACCGTCCTCTACACGTAATAACAGATTCCACAGGAAAGTTTTTATTTTAAAGTTGGTGGAATATTAATAGCCATAAGGATTGTGTGCGACTCTGTATCAGTGAATAAGTGTGCCGCATACAACCCTTATGGCTATTAGTTTCTCACTAACTAATATTATTTTGCATTCCACCATCTAACTCTTCTTTTCCTCTCATTTTTTCCTTTTTTTCAGATTTTTTTCCTTTTTTTTTTGATTTTGGACGACAGAAGGTTGGGTATTTATATGGAAATTAGATCTCTCGAACGCGTTTTATAAAAGGGTAAGAAAGACTCTTACGCGTTTTATAAACGCGTAAAATCAGAAAATAACGCGCAAAGTCAGAAACTTTCGCCGCAATCACTGCAGCTTCTAGCGCGTTTTATAAACGCGTTTTAAGGCCTGTAACGCGTTTATAAAACGCGTTCGAGAGGAGAGAGAGAGACGCGGTTTATAAACGCGTTGGAACTTTCTTCTTATTAAAAAAAAATAATTCTTTGTATTAAATTTTTTGGTGTCTGAATTTTTATATTAAATAATTTCGGCCTCTTGGAATAAGAGGAGTTGATATTTTCGGCGCCACATGTGATCCTAACTGAATTTTGACCCATTAAGCAACAACTTCCAGCTCCGCTGCCAGATGTGCGCACCTTGGATTTTACCCCCATTTGTTTTGGAATAGTAAAAAACAGAGAAAATTAAGATAATCAATTTGATAAATATAAACGATAGAAATGCTTGTCTTCTCCTCAATTGTACATCTCCTTCCTCTACCGTATAGCATGACAGGGTATAAGTTATAACATGCCACTAATTTAATTACTTGTCATGGAAATTGAGACAATATACAAAACATTTACAGAGCTCAACTATCATGTATTCTACTGACATCATATGGGCGAAGATCTACCAGGTCATTCATTAGATTTTCAGGCAATTTGATATTTTTCATAAGTAATACATAAAACAATCTATAAAATATTCAAATTACGATAACGACATATTTTAAAATACCAATATGTCATAATCACATAGTTCATAAGAGGATAAAATAATCTAAACAACATATCATTGCCCAAGCTAATTTTGTACGCTTATGTGAATGATTTTACTTAAAAATGACTTAGTCAACTTTGATGGTAGATTTACCCTTTGTAATTCACCATTCAAACTAAAATTATGATGATGATACAAAATATTGGGTCGACTGTTCAGGGGCGAGGCCAAGTAAAGGCAAGCTGATTAGAAAAAAAAAAGTATTGTATTTGTTTTTGCTCCATATGATAAAAAAATTACCTACATTTTATAAACAATAAAAATAATTCAACGAGAAAAGAACATGTTTACTTAAACCAATTTAAAAGTTTGCCCACATTAGTACATACAAATATACAATATTATAACGGATATAAATTTCCTAGTCCTAACCGGGGACAACATAGGAGCGTGACATAGCAGCGAGACAAAACCTATGACAAGGAAACGCAATTAATTGGGTGTATAAATGTATAATAATCCATGTAAACACCGCTCATAATAATCTCCAATTAAAGTTCACTCCAGACTGCAGACACTCTGTCTGTTTCCGAATCCAGTAAAGTCTATTTTCGACCCTGCACAGTGCACACAACTCCTTCCATTCTTCCAACACATCAGAGCTGTACTGGGCTATTTCCGTAATTTCACTCCATATCATATAACATTAACTGGAAGAATCCTAGGTCCCTCTCCTCTGCTTTCCTGTCCTTGCTTCTAACAACAAACAATCCAACGAACAAAGTCACAAACACACAAAGACACAACTAGAGAGATGGCTGAAGAGGAAGCTAAGAAGGTGGAGGTGGAGGTTACCTCGGACCCCACTCCAGAGGTTCCTGCGCCAGAGGCTGAGCCGCCGAAGGATGTCACCGAGGAGAAGACTGTGATTCCACAACCAGCGCCTGAGGAGGTCAAGCCTGATGATAGCAAGGCTCTTGCTGTTATTGAGAGTGAGAATTCTTTTTTTTTAAAATTGATGATTGATTACTCTTATCTCTCTGTTTTTCATTTCTTGTTTTCTAATTGGAAAAGAGGGGAGAATAAGCTTGTTTTTGCTCTATTTCTTGGTGAATTCCAAATAATCTTGTTTCTGCTAAAAATAGATAAAAGAGAGGTTTTGGACTTATGTACTGGCACCTTGGTTTTTTCAATTCAGTCTCCATTTTCCTGCGTGATTTTTTTTTTACTTTTTTTTAATTAATTAAAAGTCAATTTATTCTGTTACTTCGAATAAAAATTATTTTACTAATTATTTTTTTGCCCATGAATAATTATTAATAAGAAAACATTTAAAAGAACAATATTATTTGTGAACTTTATACTGTTTTATTTAATCTTTGAGATTTTGGTCGGTGAATATGATTTTGTTTAATAAAAAACAATTAACTTTCACCAGAGATTTGCTTTATTTTCAGCTGGTGAGATAACCATGAATAAATTTTAGAGCAATATAATCCAAATAAATCTAATTGGTATGAATTTGCCAAAAAGCGGGTCTGTCTGAGAAAGTTTAGATTAATGGCCTATAGTTTTGCTTTTGAATTTAATATCTTACAGTGATAAATATCTAATGTAAGGAAGGTCATAGGTTATGTATGTATCAAGAGAGTCCTTCCTTATTGCTTTTGAAGCTTTTTTCACCCCACTATTTCTGGTTAACTTGCTTTATTTCTTGCCTTTCAATCATGATTTGCTAAAAGCTTTTCTGATTTTTGACAGTTCACTTGGTTATCCTGTCTTTTGAAAGTTAGCTTCCTACAGGTTGAGCATCTTGCACACTAAAGTGAACTGTGTCATGAAAAGTTCAATTTACTATTTATAACCTTTACTAAATTGAAAATAATACAAGAAATTTCGTTAGTTAAAAGCAATTATATTTATTTTCTTCTTTTTTATGTTTATTCTCAGTTCACCGATTGGTAAGGCTGTTATATCAGAAGATTGTTGGGATTTCAGCTATTTTCATTTGTCTCAAAAATACTACCAGAAAGCCTACATTATTATTTAAGTTTTATTTGCTAACCCTCTCCAATTTTCTCTTATTTTCACCAGAGGCACCAGAGACTCCTGCAGAGAAACCTTCTGGTGGTTCACATGACAGAGGTAGTTTTATTGAATTTAAATGCTATAACAGAATTACTATTTGTACTATATTATGTTTGAATAATTAATTTCTTATTTTCAGATGCTGCTCTTGCAAGGGTGGAGACTGAGAAAAGATTGTCTTTGATCAAGGCATGGGAAGAGAATGAGAAGACAAAAGCTGAGAACAAGTTGGGCATTGTCTCTAATTATTTACATTTTCTGCACTTCTGTATTTGGGGACTTTTGTATCTAATCTAAAACGTATCATAGCTTTCTTGTTATCTTATTTCGTGCTCTCTTTGTTTTACATAATGTTGTGTTGTTCAGGGCAACAAAGAAGTTATCTGCCATTTTGTCCTGGGAGAATTCAAAGAAGGCAAACATAGAAGCTGAGTTGAAGAAAATAGAGGTACAACATTTCTATTTCCAAGTATAATTTCATTTTCACAGACAAGTTGGGGTCATTTTGTTGAGACAGGCTTATCAGCTTATGCACCTGTGGCCCCAATATACACGTTTCATTTATTTGGATTTCATGATATATGTTCTCAACTACCATAATGTTTAATATCACAATCAGGAGCAACTGGAGAAGAAGAAAGCCGAATACGCTGAAAAGATGAAGAACAAGATTGCGGTGTTACACAAGCAGGCCGAAGAGAAGCGCGCCATGATTGAGGCCAAGAAAGGTGAAGAGTTGCTAAAGGCTGAAGAGGAGTCAGCCAAATTCCGGGCCACAGGCCAAACTCCTAAGAAGCTTATCGGTTGCTTCGGTGGCTGAGAAAACGGGTGTTAATCCACCCTTGAATTAAATTATTCAGGGTGTGAAGTTTATATTTGTTCGGTCATATTGGGTGTGTTGTGATTGTCTTGCGTCTTTGTTCATGGTTTTGTTAATTGGTTTTGTGAGTAGTGTATTAATTTGGTGTGTAAAGTTTGTAGTATGTGTTTTCTGTGCATATAGGGATTCCCTGGTGATGTATATCTCTGCTTAGGTTGCTTGTTTCTGCTTAAAGTATGATACTCTTATTTGTACTTAACAAGGAATTGTGGTAATTATTTATGTATGGCCTTGATGATGTTGTTGGTGGTTTAGAAAAGATTGTGAGTTATCAATCATTCTGTTAGGCGTCCAAACTAACGAGCTACTTAGTGTCAAATCGAAAGTTAAAATTCGTTTTAAAGACTAACTTGATATTCGATTAAGGATAAAACCAAAAAAATCATGACGCGGTTGAGACGTAGAGTCAGCTCCAAAAAATATTAGTACTCGTTCAGCCTCATAGGTTATTATGAGATGCCACAGTAATACTCAAATTAGATTTGCATGAGATGCACTCTACAGGGTTTGCTCTTAGAAAAAGAAAAAAAGGTTAGATGCAGGACTGAAAAACACAACAAACCGAACACGGAATAATCCATTTTCGTTAATTGTTTCGTTTATGGCTCAAAATAAAAATTAAGTTGCATTAACCGTTTTGTTTCAAAAGACGATCGTAATGATCAATTAATTGACAATAAATTTTCATACATATTTTCCTATTTCGAAACGCTCAAAATGTGTAATTGTGTTCAATTTGCTGCTTTGACAATTAATTTTTGTATATATTTTTCTATTTTTCATGCATAACTAACTGATTTGATACTACAATATTCCCGGTTCATCAAAATTTGTGTACAAATACTTAAAAAAGACATAAAAAATAAATAAGAATGGTATAAAATGGTTAAACCAAAATAAACAAAACGAAAGAGGTCAGTTTCATTAACCGTTCCGTTTAACAAACGAAATAAAAAAATATATATTTTCATTAACCGTTTTTAATGGGACGAAATGAAACGATCAACAATTAAACAGAATTGCATTTGTAGCCCTAGCCCTAGTTACATGAAAACTTCTCGAGAAACTTTAAATCCATAGCAGCAGTGCAAGAATAATTAGAACAAAGTTTTTCTAAAATTTCTCAATAGGCCCCTAAGCTCATTTTGGGCTGTCATGGAAATTCATACGGCCTTTTTTTGTCTGTGATATATGGGCTGTTGCAATAAATATGATTATCTTGAACTCCTATTTCTCGGATAAAATTCCTCCTATTATGCACATTATTTAGTTTGAGGCCCAAATAGTCTTCCATCTTTAAACATTTTGTTCCTTTCTGCCTTTAAAAGCTACTGGTGCTGCAGTTTCTTTTTCATATTTCTCATAATATATTCCTTGTTTATCCATATTTGGGACCAAAAATGGTCACATGTTTACAGAAGAGCAGCCGACGATGCAGTGAAGGATTATGCTCATTTAAGAGATTTCTGGACCATCAAATGCCTCCTTTTTCTTCTTATAAACCCTGTTTCTGGCGCGTAGTGTTGTTTTTTGCTGTATCTGCAAGTGCGGTTGCATGTGCTTCAATCGCCACCATTTATTGCTGATCTTATTTGAGTCAAGCAGGCAATGCTACTTTGCAGTATAAAAACAGTTAACTACTTAACTTTTAATATTTGAAAATTATATGAACTTATAAGTTATATATAACTGATCTTGTATGCGTGTGTATATATTTGCAAATTGTTACTCTAAACCAAATACATAGAAATATGTTCATTGACTAATAGGTGTTCTGATCGTAATGCGTTTTGAATGAACAAAAATATGATCATTTTTTTTAAGGCTCGAGTGCTTGACCAAAGAGTGCTTACTCCGGGACTATTATATTTTTGGCATTATTCTTATTGCCGGATTTCTGTTATAAAATCAAACAGGTTCTAGGAATGTTATTGTCCTGTATATATTTTGAATTAGCATCAACATAAATGACATGATAGTGGTATGAGCATTCTTTTTATACTATTAAAAAGAAAAAGACGAAACCAAAAAGGCCAAATTAAACAAGTGAGCAATAGTCCTTGTCTGTTGTTAGGGGCAGACGACAAGCCACAGAATTCTCATTCAATTCTAATGAGATTTTGAAAATTGCATTGCACTGTATTAATTTATAAAAGATCCTCTAGGAAAATACTCAAAACTGAACAATCAACAAGCGGTAAACCTCGATTCGCTAAACAAAATTAGTTTTGTTTTTGTAAATAAAATTTACTGTTAAGCCATAACTTCTGTGACAGAAATAGTAATTCCTATTGTATAATAACGACAAAACTTACTGAATTACTTGAATACTTTTTCTATTATGCGATGATAGTGAAATCTTTATTTTTTTGAGGGCCGATAGTGAAATCTTTATTATAGTGTTACCTCTTTCTTATGAAATATATTACCGCTTGTCCGCTTCCCTCCCTGAAAATGAAGTTCAAATAATCAGTCTTTCATAATTTTGGATGTCAACTATATATACATACGATAGATGTTATAAAGTTACGACGTGACCGTCTATATTTTCCTTGCTACTTTGGTTTTTTTTTTTAAGGGCCAGTTGGCAAACTACCGACAATTTTATCGAAAAAGAAAATATTTACATAAAGAAAAAAAGGAAAAAACAAAAAATAAAAGGAAAATAAAAAACCTATACCAAGGAAACAAAAAAGTTAAAAAGCTAGAAAAGTTTCGACCAAGACCTTGAGCATGCAATGACCTCCAATATAAACTTCGGAGGGGTATACTGATCCGAGAAGATATGTCTATTTTCGTCTTTCAAATATTTCAAGTAGTGGCAGCCCAAATAGTGTTCCACAATTTTGATCCCTGACACCTGTGGAATAGTCAGAAATCACCGACTTCAAGACCAAGGTTCAATAAAAGAAGCCTAAATCGATATTGCACCAGTGACAAAATAGAAGATGCATATTGGCATTGTAAAAAAAGATGCTCGGTCATTTCTACAAAATTTGTACCGCAGCAAGGACAAGAGTTTGGAGAAGGCCAATATTTTTTTTATAAGATTTTGTTGTGTTAAAATTCGGTCTTGTAGGAGCAACCAGAGAAAACTTGTAACTCTTGGTGGTGATTTCATTCTCCAAAGGTAAGGGTCATACTTTGAATGGACGCCAGTGTTAGAGATCACGGCGTAGGCACTAGAAGAGGAGAAGATTTCATTGACCGTCCATTTCCAAGTAGGGAAGGGAAAAGCGTTTGAAAAGGTGCATGAGAGGTTGAAGAAAGGGGCATGCTGAAGGATATCTATTAAATCGTAGGAGACTCCACATGACACCAAATCATTCAAATCCGCAGTACCATAAAGGAGTTGAATGAAGAGGACCAAATTGAATTTGGTTCGTGTTTAAGCTCCGAAAGCCTTTTCGGCAATAACGCTTGATTTTACCTTTGAAGATGTAAGATTCCTAGACAGCCATTGGATTTTGGTAGACAACATTTAGACCAGTTTACCAGACAATGACCTCCAAGACATTTGTCTTTTCCTTTCCAAAAGAATCTTCTTCTGATCCCTTCTAAGTGCTTTAGTAGCCAAGGAGGTAACTTTAACACTTGCATGTAGTGTAAAGGCAAAGATGTAAGGACAAACTTAATCAGAGTAAGTCTACCTCCAATAGAAAGAAATCGTGTCTTCCAGCCGTCCAGTTTACATTGAAAAGCATTAATTAGTGGCTGGAAGTGAATTTTTTTTAGATCGACGGATGGAAAAGGGTAGTCCCAGATAGGTAATTGGAAGTTCCTTCGCTTGACATCTAAAAATGTTAGAATGTTAGTTGTAAAATCTTAATGCTAATATATTCCATGTTTTTGTTTGAATTGTTCATGAGTTTGCAATTCAAGGAGAGTTCTCTAAGAATGGTGTTTTGTATACCATGGATTTAGTACCTTTTGGTTAGTCTTAACCGGTTTTTATCTTCCATGGAGAAGAAAATGTCAGAATTCGTCACATTGAAAGTGCACTCGTAATTTTAATGTACGATCTGAATTTATTTATTTTTATCAGTTTATTCTTTAGTAAAATATTTTTTATTTTGAAAATCTAACAATTTTTTCCCTTACCTCCGTCTTGAAAACAGTGAATAAATTTGAAGTTAAAAAGATTTTTAAGGACGCAAACTTATAGACCTGTCAAGTATCATTTGATGTTTGTCGATCCAACTTCTTACATGTTGAGTATCATTTGATATTCTACAAAAAATTGTGAATTCATTAAAAGCCAACTTATTATACTGTGTCGTGTAAAATAAGTGTAAACAAATCCAGTGCATAAATCAGTCTTATTTTACACGACACAGTATAATAAGTTGGCTTTTAATGAATTCTAAATTTGCGCGCGTAGTCGTGTCAGTGGCATTTCATACGGTTTGACTCGTCCGTACCTGCCACAGAGAAATCACAATTAGTCTTCCTGTGTCAAGGGACAGGTTGTTTCGTCCCGTCGAGTCCAAATTTCAGGTTTTAACGTGCCCGAGAAGCAATGCACAATCAGGGCATTTAATATTTTAACTGTGTCTTTGGATTTATACAGCGGATTGAATGATGCCTACATCATACGTTTGGTCTCGCATCATTTATACACCAAAAGTGGGGTTTATTTGTTTATTTATTTATTTTTTACTCATGTCCCTGTGCCCTACTGCCCTTTATTTAATTTCCTTGGATTATTATACCAAGGCCCAGCTCAGCCATTGGAAATTGGAAGGCCCATAAAAATATTTGAAGAATATCTTGAATTTGGGGCTTTATCAACCTATAAGACGACGCCAAATCCTCTTCAATTTAGCACATATAATTATTTCCTCAAAACATATATGCATTAAATAATGTAATACTAAAAACAATGCATTGCAATATTTTTTTAATTCAAACTGTACATGTTTATTACTATATATTATCTTGTGACGCAGATTGCATGATGCAATTGCATATATATCCACAGTCACCAGAGAAGCATCATGATTCCTGGCAAACCGGGAATTGACCGTTGTGGAGAAAAACTGAAAAAGAAAAGAAAAAGATGGTCTGATTCTGAAAACTGGAAAGGCAGATGCATAGTACTGTAGGAGGATTTGGAGGAGGGTAATAAATCGGAGCACAGAAAAGTTATCTTTTCAGGAGGCGAAATTGGATAGGTCAAGCCTCAAGCGCTGTTGCAACTGACCCTTTAGAGAAGTGCAACAGCAAGGGACCAGCCTTGCATTTATTGCTCTTCTCCTCCCACTCTCAGGAAAGAGAATCATTAGCCGCATCAGCTGCTGACCCCCCTGACCGACCTTTTCCCTCCATTGTTATTACCCAACAGGACACCTCCAGTTAACTTTGCTGGCTTGTGTCTAGGCTCTAGGGGTGCAAGCGGTATACCGTTTTTCGTGCATGTTCCGTCCAAATGAAACGGCAAACAGGTATGAAAATTCAATACGTTTCAGGGATGGAACGGTAAACAGAACGCGTTTCGTCATTCGTTTGGGTGAAATACAACGCAAATATACACATTCCGTCCAAACGGAACGGTTAAAGAATCAGCTGGTACATACCGTTACCATAAATGGAACGGAAAATGAAACAGACCATTCTGTTTCCGTTTGAAACGTTAAACATGCCTACTTGCGTCAGATGGCATGCATGATCAGGCCAATGCGAAATTTGTACATGTGGGATTTGAGGGAAGATTGTTTCTTTGAATAAGGTTAGTTAAATCACTACAGATGTAATCTGGTATGTATGGTTTCAGAAGTAGTCGCTTATTAAATTTATAGGCCTACAGCACCATCATAGCTCAGAGGCAACATGACCGATGCGAAATTTGTACACGTGACTGATTTTTTAGGGAAGATACACAACTTCTTTGAATAAGGTTTAGTTGTAATGTGGTACCTATGGTTGCAGAATTAGTTTCATAAATTTATAGGTCTAGAGCACAATCATAGCTCAGAAGTAATTAATTTATGAGATGGGCTAAAATCAGGCACGACTGATGATTGGATTCGTCATCTGCGATTATATCTCAATTTTTGAGGTTCTAATGGCTAATCTGAATCGTTCAATGTGTTCTCCATATTGAAATCTCATTGGAGACTAGGGTTAACCAAACGGGGCGGGGCGGGGCGGGGCGGGTGGTCCAACCCGCGACGGTCCACGGGTAAGGACTCCATCGTAGAAATCTTGACTCTAACCCTTCTTAAACCCACCCCATGTAACCCGCACGGGTTATGACGGTCCGGTCCAGTCCACCGGTTTTTATTTATTTTATTACTATATTTTTTTTAGATTTTTCGTTAGTATATATATAAACTACATATATATTATATACTATAGTAATCACTACAAATATTTTTTGTTGTTTTTCTCTTTTCTATGTTTTTTTCAATATTGTTTTCATTTTTTCGTTAATTATTTTTATTTTTTACTTTTACGTTTTTCTTTTATTTTTTAAAATGAAAAATTTTGAATATAATTATATAAAATTACCCTCTTTTTTCGGATTTAGGACCAACTATGCTATTAAATTATTTTATAAAATAATAACATAGGCGGAGTTATGAAATAAAATAATAACATTGCACGGGTTTAAGACGGGTTGACGGGACGGGGCGGTCCGGTCCACAGGTTAAGACGGGGCGGATTAAAGCGGGTTTTTTTAGAAAGGGCGGCCCAAATCCGCCGTAGACCCACCCCGGTCTAACCCTTCGGTCCATCACGGTCCGGTCCATGGGGCGGGTTTCGGGTCTGACCCGGCCGGTTTTTGGTAAACACTATTGGAACCAATTTTTTCATTTTTCTGATTTTATTCACTATTTTTTTGAGATTTAAAAAAAATCATAGTTATTGAAGGGTCCAGGATTGTTTAGATTAAGAATTTTGTAAAATACCAAACAAGTACTAAAAAATTTCAGAAAAATATAAAATTTTGTCTCCAACGAAATTTCAACATGAAAAACACATTGAACGATTCGGATCGACTGTTAAAATCTCGAAAATTAAAATTTGATCGTAGCTGACGGTATCATCCGTCAGTCGCAACTGATTTTAGCCTATCTCTTAATTTATTCATGTATTGGATCCTAAGATCGATGGCAATAATGCACTAGCGGTCATTATTGTGATGGAATGTGCTATGCACTATCAATTTAAGATGACTACTCTGTGAGTACAAATAGGCTCCTATGTATAAAACAAATGGATCCTATTTTTTTCCCCCTTTTACTAATAAAAAAGTATCACATTTTAATTATACGGTGTGCTGCTTTCACTGTATCACATATGCTGCAATAAACTTACCAATCATAACAACCAAAGTATTTGGAGCAATCACATGCCGTTGCATTGTTATTGCAAAATCAATTCTGCAATACCAAAGTATCACCTTTCAATATATATAAGATACATAATAGCCACCAAAGTTACAAGCTTTGAGGAAATTGTAACTTACAAACATGCTAATTTTATAAGATAGTAATTAAATGGTTAGCAACTTAGCAATCATATCAACCAACGAGAATCCACTAAAAACATTCTCCTAGAATATATTTCAACGGCTTCTAAACCAAATCCAAGCTAAAGCCATCTGATCACTATCACTGACTTAAAACTCCAAAACTTCTCACAAAAAAAAAAAACTGAGCCAGATAAAGGCCAAAAATCAAGCTGATTTATACATAAACATGGCCTCAAACTAGTAAGGAAAATGCTAACCACAAAACCCCTTCACTTGAATGCAGTATCTAATGATGCTTCGCTGAGATCGCTTGAAAACAGCGCATTTATACCACCAAGCTGACTCTGGAAAAGTGAAAGCTCGTCACCGGCAAACTCAAGGTAAATCCGGTACGCCTCATCCTGAGCATCTGCTACGTCATTCGAGCCAGACAAGCTGTCAATAAATCCAGCAAAAGTGACGTCACCATGGCCGGAAACATTGTTGTAGTTTCTACTACCAGTCTCTTCAATCATCTCAGGCTCAGCCTTAATTTTTGGCACTGCAGATGTATCCATCTTCTTTCTAAATGCATCACCAATCTCAGAGTTCCATATCCGAAGAAAATAGTCTGTTTCGGCACACATAGCCTCTGTACTAGACTTGTTATCCATAGTTGTGTTGATGGTAGTAGAGGTATCGGATGTGGAGCTGGTATTAGAGGCAGCAGAGAAAAGGAGTGACTCGCGAGAGAGACGCGCCTCAGCCTCAAGGCGGGCAGTTTCCCATTGTGCCATGTGACGAGTAGCAGGGTTAGCGCCAGTGGAGAGGGAACCGGCCGATGGAGAAGAGGGGGCGTATGTGTCGGGATCTATCCCCATGCGACGCAGACGTTTCTTCAAGTGTGTATTCCAGAAATTTTTTATCTCATTGTCAGTTCTGCCAGGAAGCTGAGCAGCTATGGTTGACCACCTGTGCATTGCATTCAAATTGAAAGTTTAGTGTATAACTAATTTAAGATGATAAGTAACTACAAAGTATCACTTGTATTCCTATTAAGAAGATCGTGTCAGTCTGTGCTTCTAGAAATTTTGTTATTTCTTTCATAAAAAATCACTTTTTATAATCATCATTAAAGGGTAACCACATTATAAAACTTGCAAACCAAGAGGATTACATATTTATGTTGGAGAGAACTTCGAAATTTTTGTGGAGACATTTATTATATCTTTTGTATCCTGAAAGGGGTCACAATGAGTATCTTACAAAACAATGCAACCAGATACAGGTTCCATTATCTCCAGTTATTTAGAAAAATAGAAATAGATTTGTTTCATTATCTGAGCAGTGTTCAAATTATGTAAATCTCATTATCTGCTAGCAGATTTTTGGAAGCCATGCAAGCTTTAACATATTCATGGAAGGTCATGGATAAAAGATACAGAAGTTAATGCAAGAGTACAAAAAGCAAGGGGTCCCACCAAATTCATTGAATAGAGCCAGAGAAGCATTAAATAACACGGAGAGTGACAATGCAAACAAAGAGGCCACGCCAAAAAAACGAAGGCAGCAGTCCATGCGATCACATCCCCCAGTTCTATGATATTTACTAACTTGGGTCCCTCCTCTCATAAATGAAGACCACTTCGAATGAAAGTTTGTACTTTCTTTTATCTCAGAAATATTTTCGGCAGCAAAAGTATTACCCCATGTATCTACAGGTTTATTTTACCAGTATAACTTTTTTTAATCTTTGACAGAGAATACTTTCCAATCATCCAATCAACTGTTGAATTTTTTTCTGACTAATAGGCCTGTTTTTTAAATGATCAGCCCTCAGAATAAAAAATAAGAAGAAACCTTCCCACCAGACATTCTCAGATCCTTATTGAACCAGTTTATATTATATATATTATTATTAACACCAACCTGACGAACCATTCTTTTCCTTTTTACAAATTTGACCCATTGCATATTCTTAACGAATATCCTCAATCAAATTATAGATTTGAAATATGTTACATAACACCAAATACATGTAAAATATCAAATAATTTCAGCAGTCAAAATCCGTCTGGTTTATCAATTCGTAGAAAATTTCACAGTTAAAGCATCGATTCAGCAGATCGTTTTAAGTCTATTCATGCATACTGCTAAGAGTATACCAAAAATACAGAACAATATCCTTACTTGTTACCAACAATGCCATGGAGCTGTATAATAGACTTCTGCTCTTCATCGGTGAATGGGCCCCGCTTAATATCTGGCCGGAGATAGTTGGTCCACCGGAGACGACAGCTCTTCCCACACCGGCTGAGACCTGCACAGTTCACTCAATTAATTGTGGACCCAAATTACCAAGGTAATGTATTGATGCAATAATGCTAAATATATATATATAGTAGCATGCTAATCAATCCTTTCTTCATTTATTTTTGCAACGTAATTGCAACAGGGAAACGCAATCATGACAAAGCTATCTTGGTAAAAAGTATGGCATTAATCAATCACGCCGTTTGTAGGGGCGTAGGTGGTGTATATTGTTGTACATGTGAGAGTGAGACTTAAGCCTAGTATCAAGTACAAGGTATGATCTACACAGCTGGAAGACATTGAAGTTGGATTGCAGTACTTAAATGTAATCATTCCAAATTTGTACCAACTAAGACCAGCTAAACCCAAAGTGAGCCCCACAAATTTTCTGAATAAGAACACTATGCCAGGAAATTATTGAAGAAAAAAAAAACAGAATTTACAATTTAGAGAAAATAATTGATTGCATGCAAAACAACAAGCTTTGAAAAAGTTTTGGGCAAATTAACTGAAAATTATAAAATACAGTTGTGTCAACCAACAAAGTAAAATTGATTAGAAAAGGAAAGGCATGTATAATACTTGAGAATTTGCCTCTTAAGTTCAGTTTAAATAACAAGGGTAGCATGCAACACACTCAAAAAAGGATCCACATTGTTCCCAAAGTTGTTAACATAGATAGAACAAAGGGAAAAAAAAATACAAAGGGAAGAGATAGATAACAAACCAGCGAGCTTAGGAAGAGAGCGCCAGCTGCCATGGCCATGGGTCTGTATATAGTCGACCAATATCTTGTCTTCTTCAGGCGTCCATGGACCCTTCTTCAACCCTTGTTTCTCACAACACGGAGCTCTCCCCATTCCCTCTCTTTCCAGAAGAGAACTCAGCCAAGGAGAAGAGAAAAAGGAACCGTACGCTGCACAAAAGGTGGGATTTATAACAACAAACCCGAAGAGGATCCCGAAGCAATAAATTGTGGGGATTTCATATTTTCATCTGCCACAAGCCTTCATAAAAAATAACACAAAGCTCGTAATCAGGGTCTACTCGCTCTTTTCTCTTCCTTCACTCTTACAAGTACGCGCATTAAATGACTTTCTCTCCCTGCCAGTTAGACCGTACAAGAAATATATCAACTTTCAGAAAACAAAGAAAATTAGAGAAACTAGAGAGAATATAGTTTCTGATGGAGATCGTGTTGTGGGTCGGTTGTTGAAACCCTCACGTAAAGAAAGGAAGGACAGTACTAAATTGGGCGCTTAAAATTCAGAGCCAAAGATTTTAATAGGAGAGAGAGAGAGAGAGAGAGAGACTTATGCAAGGGATGGAGAGTGTGTTTTTGGTCGGAAAGAGACCAAAACTAGCAATGTATGTTACCTTCCTTAAGCTCACATCACTCGAGAGTGAAGAAGCATGACAATGGGGATTGTGGAATACACATCATGAGGTGGTTAATTTTCTTGAGAGAGAGAAGGAGAGGAAGTTATGGGAAACACTACAGTCTATTGGGAAGCCGAAGGTTTATTGGAAGAGAGAGGAAGGTGGTGTCTTGTATTGTAGTATGTTGTAATTGTATGTATAAAAAGGAGGTTTTGACTGTGAATGGGCCGAAAGCAAGGAAACGAGGCCATGTGTATAACAGGCGTCAATGCTTCCTGCGTGACCATAGTCAAGGCTCCAGAAATTACTTGTATGCCCTTCTCCTTGGTTTCAATAAGTGGCGTTTTGTCATTTGTGTGGTTTTGGTTGTCCTTGATAGCAACCTGGATTCTTTGTGGACTTCCGAATGTTGTGGCCTTAGACCTTAGTTTAGAATCTAAGCACTTAGATTGTTTAAATTTAAAAAACTACTAATAAACTAAATTAAAGAGCTCGAATACTTCCAGCTGAGAACAATTCATTTGAGTTTGCTTTGTTTACGAAATAAAATTTTGCTTGGATTCATGTTTTTAGTTTGATTCATTGGACCAAATCGCTTTATAATTATTGGGTGTGTTTGGATGCAACGGAATAAGCCGGGAATAGAAAATAGGAATAAGGAATTTCAATTTGCGTGCTTATCTTTATTCTTTATTCTTATACCATGATTTTGTTGGTATAGGAATAAGGGTCCTTATTCCTTATTCTTATGTTGTTTGGGTTGCACAAAAATAAAAATAAGCACGCAAAACGAAATTTTTTATTCCTATTCTCTATTCCCGGCCTATCCAAACACACCCATTAAAATCAATAGCTTTTCGTTATCTAAAATGTAGTGGAAATTTAAAAATTGTAAGTTTATTTTTTTCAATAAACTTTTGCAAGTAAATTGAATTAAATAGTTCAAATACATTGTTTTCAAATCTCAAATTTTTAAAAATACGAATTAGTACCACTGCCCAATATTTACCCAATTAGTACAATAATATCAGAATATAGTTGAATATTTAGTACAACATCTTCACTATATTTGAATTTTTAAAGAATATAACGATTGGATATTGGTGAACTCCTATGGCTATATTTAAAACCATTCATTTTTTTAAATAGATTTCATAATTTAGTTAAATTGGATGGTTCAAACTATCGTAGATAAGTGTTTAGTACGTAACAGATGTATCATACGAATATACGATTTAGATATATATCGTTCAGGCTCCGTTTGGATGAGGTGTGGGAAGAAGAGAAGAAGGGAAAAGTGGAAAGAAGTATTGAGAAGTGTGTAACTTTGTAAAAAGTTTGAATTGTTTAATAATAAATTTGAGCCCTTCTTTCCTTATTCTCTTCTTCCCACTTCAATCCAAACATAGCCTCAATAAACTTAAATTGCACCAAATTTAATACATGATATTTTACTTTTTAAAATTTTGATTAGCTGTGATCGGCTGCCAAACTAGTCAAATAAAAATTTTGCCGGCAAATCTGAACTTCATGATTTAGTGTTTATATATTTCTATTACATCCGAGTTTTGACGGCTCACAACACGCTATATAATGAGTAGAGGAACACATTGATAAACATAAATAGCTGTAGAAGATCCTAACGTTTTGAGAATACATGCGGAGTATATAACAGTATAAGATTGTGCTTGTTTTTAATGTGATGCAGTCGGATTACCTTTAAAAAGAATTTTTTAATATAGTCCGCCACTAGGCTGTCAAAGGAATGCCGTTTCGCACGTTTCCGTTTTGTTTTATTCAAACGGAATAGCTAACTGAAGAAAAATTCATTTTGTTTCTGAAAATGGAATGGAAACGGAACGCGTATCGATAAACATTAATTAGTGTTCAGTTTAATCGAAAAAAGACTGAAATCAATGGAAATAGGTTGAAATCGGTGAAAAATGAGGAACAAAACAGCTAACAAAACGGAACAAAAACGGAATGATGCTTTGTTACATTATTGGAAACAAAACAAAAACGGAACACTCTTGTTCGCTTCTGTTTTGCACATTTGACACCCCTATCCGCCACTTGTGATTTGTGAATATCCAAAAGATATTGGCCCTGGACTCGACCTGGTTAAGTCCTTCTTATACAAAAGGTCAGTCCAGCCTCTCTAAGGCTCCGTTTGGATAGGTGTGGGAAGAAGGGAAGAAGTATTGGGAAGTGTGTAACTTTGTGAAGAGTTTGAATTGTTTATAATTTTTTTTTCTTCCTTCTTCCTTCTTCCTCCTTCTTCTTCTCTCATCCAAACATAGGCTAAGAGCTTCAAAAGAGTCGAGATCTAGACATATCAGACTTAGAAAAGATCATGCCACAACCTTAATTGAAAAGAGATCTAAAAAGATCAAGCTTTGGAAGGACCATGGTCTAAAGATGCCAAACTTAGAAAAAGTCAATCTAGAGAGACCAAGTTTGTTACGGGTTGGGTACAATTTCATCGATTGAAGTGTTAGATCATACATTCATACTAGTAGTGATTATAGTAGGAGAATGCTCAACTAGAGACGAAAATCAGAGTCTGTTCCAGGCTCCAAAGTTCATCTCCCTTTCAAGGATTCCAGGGACCTCTCCATTTTGTAAACCATGTAAAGGATCTGAACTCCTAAAAGTCAATCATAACAGTATAGAAAGCAAAAATCAAAATTGAAGTAGTTAACACACCGATTAGAAGGGATGCACTGGCCTCGGGTAGGTAGTAAATTCTCTTGCGACGGAGTGCATGACAAAGTACAAATGCCAGCACAAGCATGGAGATCTGAAGTAATATCCCAGCTCCATCCACCTGCTGTTCTGTGCCTGGCGGTTCTTCCGCCATGACTGTTGCATTTGCATCATCCATCTCTGGCTATCCCTAATCTCTCTCTTTCAGTCTCAATCGATCATTAACTCACTTGAGCTAAATGCATGCATCCTCTTCATGTACAACTCTTTGATTGCCTTGAAAAACAACTTGAGGTGTTGTTATTT